>CM030901.1:24150709-25597701 GCA_018136845.1 Heterotis niloticus | reverse complement strand
CGAGAAGATCACCAGAGGAACTCCGCAGTTGTCCTGGGTTGGGTGGGCGAGATGCCTGCGTTGACGTGGACGGTAAACTCGGGTCAGTCCTGGGATCGGTAAAGGTGGGCAGACGTGCCTATTTGTGTGCTTTGGATGTCACACAGCTTGCAGTGTCCCAGGCCTGTGTGAGCTCTGACCAAAGAAGGCTCCAAATCTTGAGTTATGTCCCCATCTGGGGCAAAGTGGTGATGCACTGCAAAAATGTGGTCTGAAAACACAAAGTGGTGCATAGGGCCAACGCTCCGAAGAGTTCTGCATGTATTAGTTGTTACTATGGCATCGAGGCAGAACAGGGAAGCAGATTATTTAGTGGTTAGAGCTGTCGCCTTGTACTCAGAGGACACGGATTTGAATCCTACCCTCCTCCCATGGAGCAAGGAACTTTAGTTAAACAGTACAAGTCGCATTGGAGAGTTGGAGAAAACAAGCTAATAAATACACAAACAAATAAATAAATAAGGGTGACCAGTGATAGAAGCTATGCTGTGGTGGAATAATGGAGGGACAAAGTGGTGGCTGGTGACTACCAAAGGGATACTTGCTGGCCTGGGGAAGGGCTGAGAGTGGTGGGTGAGCAGAGACTCAGAGAGCCTGGGGTTAAACAGTTGGGACTAGACCACGGCAAGTGACAAGCAGTATAACCTCTGAGTTGCAGTAACCACCGCCAAAATGCTGAAAAGCAGGCCTTCCACACCAACGTCCAAGACGATGTTTTGGTCTCTGACTGCGATGGCTAATCCTGTCTACTTTTAGCTTATAAAAACAAAAAACATCAAACTTTCGTGAAGCAAAAGGAAACATCTGTGTGCAACCAGGGGACGTACCTGCAGAGATGGTTAAAGAGCCCAGGCCCCCTCCCCGTCACAGTCTCTCTCTCCCTCGGTGACCACCGGCTCATTAAAACAGGTATTTTGTGAGTTGACTCAAATAGTGCATTGTGTCATCTCCCGCTGCGTCATGGTGTATTTCACTCAGGCCTGCATACACGGAAAACCCCACCATTGTTATAATAAAAAAAAAAATAAAATAAATGAGAATTTAGTGAGAAAACAGGCTCCCACCCCACCACACCTGGGTAAATGGAAATGGGGGAGGGCTTCACAACAACTCTCTGCCATGAGCCAGTAAGGTACCAGGGGTTTAGGGCGGTTACTGCCCTGGAAAGCGGCTCCTGTGGGAGATTGGGGGGGCACATTTTAAGCACCCATTGCAGATGGTCAGCTGCAAGGAGATCTCAAGCTATCTTTATAATGATAAATTATGACTATAATTACTATTTATACTTTTATACCTTTTTAAAGCCATCTTTACAGCTGTTTACCACAGCTTAACTTGTGCATATGTTGCATAGCAATAAATGAACTGTGAAATCCTCCTCTCCACATTTTAAAATACCTAAACAACAAACAAATACAGATTAACACATTATACAGCCCTTTCTCACTTTATCAGTCCCCCCCCCCCCACAGTCAAGACTATTGTATATAAAGCTGTTTGTAAGATAAGGAGTCGAAAAGAACTTCTTTATAAGACTTTGTTGTAGCAGACATTAAGTTGCAAAGAGGATAAACCTGACACGACTCAATCGAGTCATACGGAGAGCCCCAGAAAACCGAACAGTGTCTTCCAGGAGCCTTGCCTCGCTGCAAACTGAACAGGACCAGACCAGATGCGTTCGCAAGGTGGGCCGGTCAACGCGCGGGCGGAACGAACCGGTTCTTTCTACCCAGCCAGCATGCAAGACTCAGCTGTTGCATTCTGGGAACAGGTGACTGGACATTCCAGCCATGCCAGTGCCGGTGGGGAGAGACCCGCGTTGCTGAGGGGCGCTAGGGGTGCTGAGGGTGAACGATGTGCTCAGTTTCACTGCCATTCTCAGCCAAGAGGCACAGGGGTGTCGTGTACCAGGACTCGTGCAAGGCAGCAATAAAGCGCCAGGTGGCACAGTGGTTGAAGCCAGCACCTTCGGGCTCAAAGACCCAGGTTTGAAACACACCTCCTGCTCCAGTGCCCTTCAACAAGGTATGAACCCTCAATTGTTGCAGGAAAAAAAAGCCTAGCTATACAAAAGGGTAAATCACTGTAAGCAGCTTATTGTTGTAATACACTTTGAAGGAACATGTCACCTAAAGGAATACATTTACATGTAAATGCACAACCTTTGTTTTTGTAGTCAGAAGGAATGGCAGTGGAATGGAATGGGAAGAGGCAAAGTACTCGCTTTTACTAAAAGTGATCCAGGCATAAGCAAGACTTTTGATAAAGAATGAGAAACTCGCGCACCTGTCTCAATTTGATCACATATACGGACGGTATTACCGTGGTGCAGAACATCACAGCCCTTTCTCACTTTTTAAGTCAAATTACCAATGGCAAAACTCTGAAAACCAAAGAATTCATTTACACTGATTGTGCCAATAGAGGGGGTTCAAAAACAAGTTCCTTCTCTCTGGTTTTTTGGCTACTAACCCTGTGAGAAATATGTTCTATGAATCAAAAGGCAACAGAGTGCTCAGACTGGGCATGCGATGCAAAGGATGCTGGGTAGAGGCAATGAATGCATTACCTCTTCCTGCTGAAAGGTAACATAATCCCCATCCTCTCTTCCTTGCCTTCACTTGAAATATGTAAAAACTCGCCGGCCACATTATTAGGTACTCCTAGCTCATACCAGGTGGGACCCTATTTTGCCTACAGATCAGCATACCGCGATGAGGCCTCTTTGTCCATGCTTGCTTAAGCGCTTCACTCAGCTTCTGTGAATTTTTGATAGCACATTCATTCATCAACATCGCATTCCACTTCATCCCAACGACACCCTTTTGGCTTGAGAGCTAGGGACTGTACAGGCCATTGGAGTGAAGACATTTTTATTGGGCTGCGTGTAAATGTAACCGCTGTCACTGACGCTAAGAATAACTTTGTGTTAAATCACGCATCTCGTTCATTCTAGCAGTCATACGAACAGTAATCGGTCCTCCTCGCCCTGTCTGAATGCCTTCGGTAGAGAACACAATTACGTGGCGGGAAGCTATATGTGAAACAGCCAGGTGTGCCTGAAAAATACAGTGCCATTGACATGCAAGTCTGTTACTGGGTAAGTGTGACTATTAACTTTGTTGATCATTTTCCCTGAGACCAGAGATCATTTAAGTGTTAAGTGGTCTGTCTGCCTCCCACCAGCGTTTGAAAAATCAGCCCTTTTCTGGCACATCACACAGGCCGTGTCACAACCTTCACGCTGACTGAACACGTGTGGGTGAGTGAGAGAGAGAATGGGAGCGCGATACATTTTTCATTATTACATTATTTGTTCATTCATTTTTCTACTGTATTTACTTATTTAATTAAATTTGGTATATACCATTGTTCAACCGTTGCATTTGGCAATACAAGTGTATTTAAAGGTTACGTGCCAATAAAGCACAGGCATTCGGAAAACCAATTCGGAGAGAGAGAGCGCCAGAGTTGTCACGTGCCACACACCAGGAAAGAGGGACTCCGCATTCAGTGGCGATGATCCACCGTGGTCTCCAGCCATGTGAAAAAGCGAACACCCCACCAACACTGCCGGATGACTGCAGATGGATTTAGGAAAGGGAAGAAAGGCAGAGCAAGCAGCGGGGGGCGCTGCGGGAACTGGCCTCCATGGAGAAACTGCTAATGACTTAAAAAGACAAAGGCGGCCTGTCAGCCACAATGCTCATTTGTGTGGGATCTGGTTGGAGGGTAAACCGTGTCACATGCGGTCAAGTCGACGTCTCGGGGCCCTGCCAGGCTCCCTGAGAAGGGGGTGGGGAGCCACCACGGTGGTTGGGATGCGCAGCCCTGTTGGGCCCCTGTGCTAAAGGTCAGGCCGTCAGACAGAGGCGCAGTGAGGCGCAGTGACAGGCGGCAGTGCGAGGAGGCACCGAGGGAAGGTGATGGAGGAGAAGCTGTGAGCGTATCTCAGGACGAGTGCAGGAAAGACACTCACATGCTTACTGCTGTTTTTGTGCATGAAGGCAAAGCAAACACATTAAGGGAAAGTGTTCAGGAATGTCACATCCAGTGTTCATTCTGACCAACTAAATGGCAAGAGCCAGGACTGCGCCGGTACCCTGGTACATGCAGTGCTAATCGGGTTCATACTCCATGCTCATTCATATAGTTTTTCAATAACTGTCAACACAATTTTCAGAGTTTTTACCTGAATGAAATCAGTTCATCCATCCATCCATCCATCCATCATCATCATTAACTGCTTAATCCCGGTCAGTGTCATTGTGCTCCAGAGCCTAGACTATGACAGGATGCCAGTTCATCACACGGAAGCCAACACCCCATCTCATACTTATCATGCAAATAAACTGTTTGTCTGATAATAAACAATTCTTGATTCTCAAAATCGAGGGGGTTCAAATGCTTTGGGCAATTTACAGTGACCAATTAATTGGAAACATGTCTTTGGACTGTGGGAGGAAACCAGACCACAGAGACTGTCATATTTTTAGTCAAAATAAAATTTTACTGGGAATTCAGTGGCTGAAATAACAGCAGCTTTCGTTTTCATACACTGCACCAGAGTATAAGTCTAGCCCACAAGGTGAGGAAAAAAACACTACTTATACTCCAGAAATCATCTTTTTTTTTTGAGACCATCCAGCATCCCTCAGAAACACCCTCACCGCCCTTATCTGGATTGCAACAATGGCTTTTGGATTCGTTGTCATAACAGTTTGAGAACCAGACACCATGCTGTCACCAACCAACCACCCTGTTGCAACTGATCCCATTCATTGCCTCCTTGGTGGATGACAAAAGGTCCCAGGGTAGTCGGGAGGACAAAGGCAGCACCAAATGTCAGGATACACATGGGAGAGAACACAACATCATGTCACAGGATGGTGACATCATTTCCTGCCAGGCTCAACGGCCATACTCAAGTGGGAACAGAACTCTGTATTTCTTTAGTCGGTGCTTTAAGATGACACACATGAGGGCACCATTCCAAGTGACAACTTCAAGTCCAGCTTCCAGCAGCCACTGCTGACAAAGAGCCCTGGGAAAGTGTGGGAGCGGTCAACCATCACCGGACACACCGTTGCACTGCTAGCAAATGACCGGTCAGGTGAGCAATGAAAAGACAGCAAGTCGGGCGAATCCATCTTGTTAGCTGGGGAAGGAGTTGTCTGGGATCTGCTTGCAGTGAGAAGATGCAAAGTGTCCCATCTGAGCTGAACACCATAAAGAGAAAGGTTTCTAGTCACCAAATGACTGAACGACAGCTTGGCTCTGGTGTTGGAAGATGGCAGGGGGTCTCACTGGGAACCCCGATGGATAATCGCTTGTGAAGGGGTGTGGAAATTCTCCACTTGCAACAAAAACAAATAAATGAATTAACCAATGAATGAATATGGAAGGACACCACTAAAGTGCACCAGCACCTGCTAAAGGTATTCATGGACGAGCCCACATGTGGGGTGGCAAAATGTGAGACCCCTGTGTGGCACCACAGCCACGGCTGCCTTTTGCCAGCAGCTCCCAGCAGCTGCATGCTCACAGGGAGGCAGCAGGACAATAAGTCCAGTGTGTCAGCAACTGAAAAGTCCATTGGCACCTCCTGGCCTGTCAATAACAGCAGCTCCTCCCCCACGAGCCCGGGCGACCCCTTCAGAGCTGGGGACATTCTGCTTGAGTCACCACGGTAACAGTTACTCCTGCTGTACACACACCCAGCGCGTGTGATGCAGGCCTGGGAGCACGCTGTCTGAGAAGATACTGTACTGAGCAACGTCACCCCCCTGCGCCCCCAACAGGTTTCTCTAACTGCTTCCATGTGCCGCTATGAGGAAAGCCCCCTAAGCCTGGCTGCTGTGACGGGGACTTCCTCGTACCGACAACATTACCACAAACGTAGTTACACAGTTAGATGGCAAACAATTTACAGCGACAGGCAGAAAAGTTGCTTGAACCAAGCGCGGGCTGTGTCACGCGGCGTCATGCAGGCCGCGGGTCTCGATTGGCCGGGGACGGAAGGCCAAAGATCTCATGAGAGGCTACACCGTGCAACTTGCCACCTGGATGGACGAGTTGCCCCGGCTTCTTCCTGCCATTCAGCGTGTCCTCAGAGCCGCGGTATTTTTACATGGCTTAACTTGACAAACACAACTGCGCGGGGGTGGGGTGGCCTTTGGCTGTGACTTGCTCACGTGTTTATTTCAGGTGCCGTTTTTCAATGGGCCACAGAGGCGCAAGGCGGACGCCGCGGAGAGCGGAAGGGTCCGTCAAGCGCAAGACAATGGGCCTGGGACGGGGCGGGGTGGGTTGGGGACAGGAGAAAATGCAACCTGACCGAATGCTCCGCAACGGGCAGCACGATGCACCAAAATGTGCGAGAAATCGGGGACATCTCTTCTGTCTGCCCAGCTGCTTCCCTTGCAGACCCAGGTGCTGCCATACAAGGGAGGGTCACAGAGAAGGGGTCGAGATGCGGGAGGTTTTTCTCTTCCGCAGCAGATGGCTGTCCATTCACGAACGCGCGCACACACATTCACACACACCTTCATCCGCCACCTGAGAGGTTCTTACAGGAGCTGGGAAAGGAGCAGATCCGCAAAGAAGCGGTGGATCAAAAAAGTCGAATCTCTTCTCTCGCACACAGAAAACACTACACTGGGTCCTGATATTTCAAACATTTGTGTTACAAACACTTTACTCTTCATTCACTTACTTTAGATATTTTCTTCTGCTTTCTATTTGGTACGTTTGTGCACCAGGCCTTCAGCTGGAAGTAAAATTCACCCCAACAGAAAAGGAAGGCGGAACGCAGCGCTTATTGCTTAATCGTGACCGTAACGGGGGGTGTCGCTGAAGGGCCGCTGCTGGTGGCGGTGGCGGTGACAACTGGTCAGAGAACGATGTCTGGAAGGAAGTGCGTGGGTGTCCTGCACGCTGCCACAACACTCAGCTGAGCTTTCACTTTTTAACCTCACTACTTCCCACTTACAACCAAGGGGATTTTTTAAGTTATTGCTAAGCGCTCTCCAATCCATTTTAACAGCATCCGTACAGACAAAATGCAAACATACATGAGCTCACTGATGAAAAAGACATGCACATGTTATGAAACTGAGAGTCAAAACTAAAGAATCTGGAGGTAAATGGAGCCCGGTAAAAAGTATATCAAAAATAAATATACGGGGAACGATAAAAAGCCTTTAACTAATGAGGTCAAAAAAATTCACCTCTACAGCTAATACATTCCTCCAAACCTGACTCACACTGTTAAGCTACTTACAATGATTTACCCTTTTATGATTTTAGGGTTTTTTTTTTTTTTTTTTTTACTGCAGTAATTTAGGACAAATACCTTGATCGAGGGTTTTACACCAGCAGGTAGGATTTAAACTCGGATCTTTTGAATGCAAGGTGGCAGCTCTAAGCACTACGCCACCACCTGACCCTACTGAGAGTTTTACTTTTAATGCAACCCAAACAGCAGTACAAATTCACCCCATGCAAACAAAATAACGCGAGGAATTGGTTTTGTACGTAGGCATCACTGCGTGGCACTTACATGTGTGATCATATGTCAAGCTCCAGGTGCAATGAGACGGTACAGCGATCACGAGAACGGTACCGACCTGGCAGTGCACAAATGGAAAACACAATTACGGCTTCTACAGCAAACAATACATCAAATTCAGGCCAAACATTATCTATATTTCCTTGGATCACATCTGTAGGCACAGAAAAACATTTCAATGACAAATCTTTCATGTAAACTGTAGGCAAAGAGATAGGAACACCATGATGGAGAGCGACCGAGATAGCAGAGAACCAGCAGCTTTGCTGTGGGGTCAGGAGCACAGCAGAGGCGACAAACCTGAACCACCTTCCTCTGGACAAAGGAAAACAGGGCCACTTCCCATTTTCCACCTCGAGGAACTCATGAGGCTAACTGAAGATCATTCATCTAAATTAAAGCAGCCAAGCACAGAAAAGAGCCAAGTCATCGTGATGATAAAATTTGGAGCTGTGTGTGTGTGTGTGTGTGTGTGTGTGTGTGTGTGTGTGTGTGTGTGTGTGTGTGTGTATGTGATAGGTACAGTGAGTTGTGTATGTATTGCCAGTGCTTTTGGGGCTGCAACCCCATTTGGACTCCTACGTAGGCAGAACATTCCTACTACTAGTACTGAGTACTATCATAACTACAAAACACAGAGCTGTTCCACCTCACCTTTCCTTCAGGTACCATATCTTCATTCAAACACAGGAAGTACTATACATCCAGACACATACAGTAAATACTGCAAATTTTGCAGCAAGTGCAATATCTTACCTCAAATGGAAAAATGACTGCGCAAACATACAGACACAGGGAATGTCATTTCTGATAAAATATGACCCACAAGCTACGTGAGATATGCTCAGCAGCTAGAATGGACATAGCTTGTCACATTCATGAATTATTTTGAAAAATATTGTAGAATGCCAAAGTGACATTATTTCCTACCAGGCTCAACAGCATAATCACCTAAAGGCCGACCCCGCACCCAACCGAAACGGTCCGTTGTTGTCGAACGCTTTTAAGGTTCACGTGAGCCTCAAGAGATGACCCCCAAAAAAAAGGCTGAGAAAATGGAGCATCATGTCAACCACGAGGCGGCTGTATAAAGCGGCCCCAACCGGTCACACTTGACACAGCACCTCAGGTCCACTGACTGTCAGGCTGGGCTCTATGTAGTAAAACACGGTCACTTACACAGCCAGTCTGGCCGCTGGCCAAGCGCGACCCGAGGAGAAACACAACAAACACGGAGACGTGCGCAAACAATAATCAATGTCATCAGACTAAGGTGTGATTTCTTTAAATTGTACCTTTCTCGCTCATTGCACAGAGCCGCGGCCAACATCTCGGTTTTACTCCGATACACTGGGCACAGACTAACGTAATACGAACCGAAGAGTAAATGGACAAAGGACAAATGAAAGAACACACAAACCAACAAATCTGCAGGCGGGAACCTCACGGCAAGCAGCACGCACATACGTTCCCCTCGAAGCACGGAGGACACCGTACTTCACAGCAAGTCACGCGTGGCCAGATGCCATTACCGTGACAGAAGAATGTGTAGCCTGGTGCGAGTCGCTGCTTCGCTTTGTTCCGTGTGCCGCTCCTCCTACAGCCCACTGTGGTACCGCACACAGTAAATCTCCCCGCACTGCGGTCCAATAGCACTTCCCGTCTGTGCCAAAAGATCAAAAGATCATGCAGGTTTGCAAAACACATTCCTCTCCATAAATGTGGCCAAACCCGTGTGCCATTTACCTGCAACTTTTTCGTTGCATGCAGGCATTTATTTATTTTTTTAAAAATCAGGCCGGTTTCACGAGAGCTCGTGATTTAACACGGTACGCTCGGCGAAGCCGATAAAGCGTTTACCACGAAGGGCGACCGTAAAACGCTGACTGTAAATCCCACGGTCGTAACCCGTCACACAAAGCAGGGGAGATGTGGTGGATTTCGCTCCGATCCGTTCGGGCCACTTACTGCGACGCACGGCGGCATTCGGCACCCCGGTCTCGGGATTAGTGACCCCCGTGGCCGACGTGGCGCGGCAGCCTCTAATGAGCCGGGATCCCGGGCGAATTGTCAAGCGAGGGACTCGCAGCGTCCCTCAAAAAGAGCCACGCCGTCGCTGCGCCAAGAATAAGAGATTAAGGAAAAGGATGACCTCTTTTCGCTTGCATTAATAATCTCTTTAAAATTAGCCCGAACATGTTACGCAACAAGCTCTGGCCCACCACCATCACAGAGAGACAGACGCTCACGTACGCGTGCGAGAGGAGCATGTTGGGGGGGGAACAGAGGAAACACGCACAGAATAGACACTCATAGAAAGATTTAACGTAAATTACAGGACACTACACCTTCATTAAACTAGGCGCAGACTCTTGGTTACGCTTCGTGCAAGGCAACGCGGGCGACTGACTTCCTCCTTCCACCACACTGACAGTCTCACCCACTCACAGCCCTCGGTTATTAGAACTCTGACAAACTTGCACACATTATGGATCAGCAGGGTTCGGCGCTAGAAGCAACGCCTCATGGGTCGCGCCGACGTCAAACTTGAACCCACGGTAAAGGAGGACAAACATGGAGGAACTTTCCAGCCTTGGGTAGCACGCTTGCGAAGACGCAGAGGTGGGCTGAACCTCACTGACACCCAGCTGTTGGATGAAGCACTACGGCTCGCCGTGTACTGCTGGTCTTGCGCTTTTAAATTCTCTCCATTTCACTGCCCGTCCCCCTGTGTCCATCGCCCTCCTCCCCGCTACAGAGGATGGAGGGGGTGCTGTGGGTGCGGTGCCAACGCAGACTGTGCCCCTACAAGCAGTGGCCGCTGGGGGTTCACAACATATGGCGTACAGGCCCCAGACAAGGCCCTGCCTGGTAAAGGGGATGCATATTTCATAGCACCAATTGCTGTTCTCCACCTATGAATTATGTAGAAATACAGTGTGTGTGCTTTTTTTCCTAATGGAACGACAGCAAAAAACCAGTGAAGCGACTTCATGCTGTTTTAATGTGAATGAATAAACCATCGAGGGCAACGCCAAGTCCGTCGTCGGCGGCAATCGCATTAAAGGCGGTCGCGTTGCGTCACAAGCATCGAGACAGGACCGAAAATGCTGAGGTTCCCCGAATTCGGACGTATCGATAAACACGGGCTTCGCGAAATGAACCTGGACGCCGAGCAAGTGAAAGGACATTTATACGCGCGTGAAATACGCGGAGCCGTGCCCTGCTTTCTGCATTTATATCCGAGTGTCCGGGATTTAGCAGGTAGGGAAGAGGACCGACTGCTGAGGTAATACATTTCCAGGCAGCCCTGTGGCTGCTCTGAATGCGGAGAAGCTAAAACGCGGCCAATAAAAGCAATAAAAGCAACGACTCGAACAACAGTACAGGGGATCGCTGTGTAATCTGTTGATTTGAGCCCCCACAGACGCTTTTATTACAAATCCAATCATGCTGATTCGCAATAATGCTGTACCGCAACATGCATCACTTTCAGTGCCGCCCCCCGCGCGCCCAGCCCACCTTTTGCGAAGTTCACGCTTGTGTGGCTGCGGCGGCGGCTTTCCGTGGGCTTTGATTTACATTGTGGGGGGCAGGAGTGCACGCAGTCTCCACTTCGCAGCATGCGAGCGACTGGTTAACTGTTACCCTGGTAACGGCAACACCACAGAGGGGGAGACTTCCGATCACGAGCGCGCGCTCCCTCATCCAGCGGCGAGCGCTCGCTCGCACGCACTTTAGACTCCCCAGTACACCTGAAACACTGCACTGTGGAAGGAAACCAGGGCACCCAGAGGAAACCCACTCAGACATGCTGGATCTAAACATACGGATCCTCGGTGCCGTGAGGACCCCAGTATGCTCCCCCCCCCAGCTTGTCACCACAGCACAACTTGTGGTTCACAACAATCATAACTTGTTTTGCACATTTCTTAAGATCCGATGCTGACAGTTTGTCAATCTTCTGTTTAAAGTAATGATTTGGCATGACTGGCACATGTTGTTTTAACAGCTGTCATTCACTGCGACTGTTACTTCCTGGAGTGAAAATGGGGAGCAGTGAAGGTGAATGTGTAGATGATCCTGTCCAGCACTTGTTCCTCAGGTGACCCAAGTCTCACAGCTCTCAGGGGAACAGGTCACAAACTGTTTAGGGCTCTACAGCACAGTGACTCGGCCGCTGCGTACCCTTTACTTTTTGTTTGAATGCTGCAAGTGTCTGTCAGTCTCCAAAGGGGGAGCAATGGTGTTCACACACTGCTCTCTTATGTTCTGCTCGCCAAGCGCATACACACACACACACACACTCTCAGAACCACATGTCCTGTTCTAGGAACGAGAAGAGGAACACTCCCCAGCACTCAGGGTGAATTTGCCTCATGTCAGCAGACATCCTTTCTGCAGGAAGGGCAAATGCAGTGACTACCCTCGAGCAGCCACAGCTAACAGCGCCCGATGTTGTGACAAACTCAAACCGCCCTGTAAACAGATGTGCACCACTGTCATTAGGGCTGCTACAGGAATGAGAGCAAGTCGGGCCCGAGTGGCTGCCTCTGGAATAACAATATAAAATGTCATCGGTAGCTATTATTGCGTTTTTCGCCAACCATCACTTTTGGAATTCTATTGAAGCAACATTTTGTGAGGGAAATCTTAGGCCAAACCCCTGACCCTTCCCAGCTGTAGATTACATACAAGGTATATAAACACCCACCCACCTCCACGCTTTCAAATGCTGTTTTGTACAAACCCACCACCACCCAACCTCCACTTGTCTTTTGTCAGACAAAATGCCCTAAACGTCTACAAGCTCACCTGACAGCAGGTGCAAACCCACCAGCAGACTGTGAGCCAAGATGTAAGGTACACAACAAACAGTCTGATACTTCAAACAACTGAAAAGGACAGCGATACGTTTCACCTGTTCTAATGGAGTGGACAGTGAGGTCCCCGGTTTTACAAAGGCAGGGGCTTCAGAGGAATCAGTAACCACAAAACAATCACCCACGCGCCTGCCTCCTCAAAACACGTCAAGCGCGAGCTGCTTCACAGAGGGTCCGGGTTTGCCGCTTTTAAGGGTCACATTTGTGGGCTTCCTTTCCCTTCCCTTTCTCCATCACCATTTGTCTTATTGCTATCTGTATTATTGCTTTGCACTGGTTCATTGTTTAATTCTGATAATGTTTCATTGTTTGGTTCTTCTTTTTATTATTGTACCCTACATGTCCTTGGTCTAACTGCAAAGTGGTTTGAGAATTTGCTTTTTAAGCAGTAGAACACAACTGGGCCACAATGATACAGACAAAATCAACAGACTTACTGTATGTACCCTGCATACAGGTGTACAATACACCTCAGAGGCAACGAGTTACACTATTTACCCAGGGTAGTCATACTCCCCTATCTATGAATATCCAAGAAAAAGGCAAAGAAATGCATTGAAATGAGCTGAATCTCCTTGAAACTCTTGAGTAAATTGCATAAAATTTATCAGAAAAAGTCACCATCTGGACAAATACAGCTTTAAACGGATGGTCTTTGAGTACTTAAATGAAAAAGCTCCGGTCAGCACGTATCTTATCACAAACACTGTCTAAACCCAGAGGACCATGATGGACATGGCCATTAGAGGCATCTTTAAAGGTGGCACCCATCATCCAACACCCAGCTCTCCTGCACCCTGGCCTGTGTCTGCTGTTGGGAACTTGCTATTAAATGAACTGTACAAACTTGTTTATTACCGTTATTATTACTGTGCTATGTGATATGGCCAAGGTGTTTATAGCACCACCCTCAAACCGACAGGTAGGGCAACAACTATGAAGCAAGCTCCATTCATGAAACATGCAGGCAGCTCAGCAGTATGCCGGCGGACTCAGGGAAAGACTTCGAGGCCCACGGCTGCTTTCCTTGCACTCGCACCTTTACCCACAGCCTAAAAAAAGTTTAAAAGTCCGCACAAAACTTTTTCATGCGGTAACCCCGTTGCACGAGGCAGTGTGCTGGAAGACAGCAGAGGTTTCTGAGCATCTGACTACCCCTGTTTTCTTTGAACAAATGAAATGGGTGGAAGGAGTAACATAAAACAGTCTATGGGAAAAACAGTTGACCCGTTCAACACGCTGAATAAAACGTGTGTACTGAGATTACTGTGCGCCCCTTGATATTGCAACAGACATCTTTCTCGATATGAGAAAACTGCTTCACGTCTTCGGAAAATACATTTTGAGCCACAGACAAATCAGCGGAGGGCTGCGAGAATTTCATTCAGGTGCCACTGGTGAACTTCAAAAATAACCTGAAATAATATTTACTGAACAGCTCATCCTCTGATACTGACACCTGTTTTCTGAACAACCCAGATACAGTTGAAATAAAACAGGGAAAATGCACAAATGCTTTTATGACAAAACAGCAAATGTTCGCATCTTCTGTTGCAGAAATCAGTACAGTGCTCTGGGGTTGGGAAAGCCCATCCAGTCATACAGCATCATACTGAGGGATTTCCACTGCGGCCGACATCTTGAAGCCACATGAGGAGCTTATTCAGGTACAATTCAGCTGAGCGTAAAACCGGCCTAGTCAATACCTTCATTACATCCGTGTAACCAGGTAAAGCAATGTGTTTTGTCAAAGCTTTTGGTGTGCATCTCGCCCTGGAGGAGACATGGTTCCATGGCCAGTCAGCCATCACAGAGCCCCCAGCTCTCGCCCTGAATACCACAGGCTGTACTTTTGGGAGACGGGAGCTGCACCTGATTTCATGTCACTCACATGTTACCACGGGTTAAGAGTTTGGACCTTCCGCCCGTCAATAGAGTCAGGCAGGCTGGCGTCAAACTCGGCATAAAATAAACAAAGCACTATAACTAATAATAAGAAAGCTCTCTGTTGCTTTCTCACAAAAGGTGGATATAAATACAGAGCTCCTTATCGGTTTCAGAGGCCACTATTGTCACAGGGGCCTGCCAGCAAACTGCCACCCCTGCCTCCCTGGAACACACACTCCCCACCATCCCATCCTTTCGCTCTGCTCCTCCACGGAATAAGGACCGCACATGCCCATTCCTCCCAGGTGAGCGGCACGAAGAGGGGGACAGTTCACGTGTGACTCAGCATCCCTGAAGTCACACGCACAGCGGTCAGAGCCACTTACAGACCTCCTGCTGACAGGAAGCAACACACCACAGAGAGGCTACAGTCTGTCCCCGAAATGACAGTGTCTAGCCCAAAGCACCAGTTTGCCAGTGGGTCACATGTTAGCCCAACTCTCCCCTCTGTGAATGCTAAGAAAGCTAGAAAAGCTCTTTATCTGGAAGCCGGGGAACCGGGGGAAGTGCTGGGTGACTCCTGTCGAGTCCGTATGCCTGCCAGGGGTTTGTCTGGCAGAAAGTTTCATTACAAAGGTACATTATTCATCCATTAGGCACTGGCCTAATACACTCACACAGTCACAGCGTGGGGGTGGAAGAGAGCGGGGGCTGTGGGTGGAAGTGCATGTAGAACAAGTGTGTTGGAACATCTGTTAGGGATTTGAGATTGGGCAAGATCGCCGATAAACGCACGCCGTTTTCTCCCAGAACACAGAACACACTCTGCTCTGCAAGCCTCTGAAACAGAGTCAAAGATGAAGCGAGATGGTTGGGCTCATACACAGTGGGGGCTGGAATTTGGTTACAATTCGGAGCAAATCACTGAGCAGAAAGGCCGACGCACACCTGAGTACACGTGCCAGAATGCCATGGCCGTGCCAGCTTCGAAGAGCCCTGCTCAATTTGAGAAGGCAACACGGCGATGCCCGTAGCGGGACGGATCCAGAAGGGACACGGGGGCGGCCGTGTTTGGAAGCACGTGGCAAAAGGGTGCGGCACACGCCCGTTTCCAGCCACGGGTGCTTACTAGCGGAGGGGCCAGCTGCCTGCCGTCGCCACGCTGCTCTCACGGCTAAGCCAAATGACAGATATGTGGTAAGTGGCTCCACGACCGTGTCAAATTGAAATGGCAGGTTGGGAGAAGGGCAGCGGCCTCCTTACATTCCACACACTACCGTAGGTGCAGAAAAATCCTCCAGTCCACTTCGGTGGGCTTTGTGCTCTTAAACGTGTAGTTAAACACATACTATTGCTCACCACTCTCTGTGTGCCTTTTCTCTCAATGGAAACATTTTATTTAGCAAAAGGCAGTTCAGCTGAGCGCAGACTTATCAGAAACAAGAAGAGAGCTCTAAATCAATACTATTTTTAACACAGAACAGAACATGTTGCTTATTGTTCAAACCAACTTACCGTCACTTGGCTGTGACACTCAAAGCTGGTACGCGCTCTCACACACACACACACACACACACACACACACACACACACACAGATCACTAATATGAGGTGGACGATGATACAGCTCTTTTCTATATGCTGATTCTCTGTTACTTCTCTGTGTTGCCATGTTTAAAGACAAAAGCTGAGTTAAACAGCTATTGTATTATGAACTCCTCATTTGTAGCCTTACTTTTTTTAAAAAATTTTATTTTAAGTTTAACAACATTTTGCTCTCGTTCTTCTTAAAGTGAGAGATCTGTCACATAAACACGACTGTTTAATTAATGTTTCCACGACAACCTTTACTTCCTGTTTCCTAACACATCCGACTGCACTGGTCACAAGTCCCAGTACCGGTTTTTGCAAGCAACCCCTCTGCTGTAAATAACAGAGTAATGTATTTGTCCAGAGGAGCACTGAGATATCAGCAAAGACTAAACTTTGAAAAAATCTACTTCCTTAAAAAAAAAAAAAAAAAAAAAAAAAAAAAAAAATAGAACCGGTAAATAAATGACTGCATATGTGTAATTTCCAGACATGACCAGTCAAGAACACTGGAAAAATCCCTCTATGGAAGTCAAAGACACCCCACGAAAAAGTGTCATGATAGGAATGTGACAGCGGAGACATCTGAGGCACCTACTGTACCAAACTGCCCTTGGTGGCACAGGGAGGGGCATCCGAACTGCTATGCCACACCACACCGTACCATAGTAGTAAAATGATGCACATTTATTTATCTCAGCTGATGCTTTTATCCATGGGGACATACTATGTCCAGTGCTGTCAGCATGTATGAATACTTCCTATTTGGTTTGGGCAAGATGGGGAGAAGGAAAACAGGCCATGACTCATTGCCTCGCTTTTCTTCTTCATGTGCAGGTTTAAGTGGAAAACTTTCTTTAGTCCCCCAGTTGTGGGGTCAGAAGATTCTGCTTACATTCCCAAACTGTTACCTTCCTGCCTGCGTCCGCAGTGCAGGACATCACATTTCTAAACAGTATTTTCTTCAACCATGACATCAGGTCTTTCTGTTTATGCTTGCTTTTGTTTGTTCAAAAGCATCTCACATACATCTCATTAAATTCCTGCACGTACCTGGGGAAAATGCTTGGATGGCACAAGTCCTGCTTGTGGAAAAATGCTTTCTAATGACACATGACTTTCTTTTCCCTCTGTTTTCCCCTTATGTTTTACTGTTATCTGCATTATAAGATCTTTATATCAGTTTTATTAATGGTGCCACAAAAGGCACGGTTAGCAAACAGGACTGTGGAAGCAAGCCTAACCCTAAACAGCAGCCCACACACATCACAACAAGGCCACCCCTATGCTATCAAACCCAACCAACACAGAGAGGGTCAACAATTCCCCTATAACTCCCCAAAATGACCTGACACAACTAATTACAAATATACAGCAGTAGTGCGTTGTGGGAAAGCCCCGGCTCCCCCCCACCACCGCTAAAATACTATTAATAATAAAAGAAATTTTGACTCAAACCTACACTGTCTTCAGCAAATCCTGAACATTTGGATCCAGAAGATGATGTTGGCGATTCAAAAACACCAGGAGGATGGGGGCCAATACACAAATGATCTATGTCCAAATTTATCTTATTGTGGAGTTTTGCTATACTTTTAAAGGATCAAGATGATATTCATAAGAATAAAGTTTTTTTATTATCATTACAATTATAAGGTGCCACCTTACTAAGACATGTACTACTAGAGACAATGTCACATGAGCTGTAAACCTGCTTCTCACCAAACAGATGTTTCGTGTCTGCAGCTGCGTCCCCCCAACCGAGACAAAAGACCTGCTAACGGATCGAAACCGTCTGTTCCAGAACCACGCTTTCCCACGGCAGCGAAGCCCGGTTGCTGTGCACAGCAGTATGGGTTAGATTGCCTCCCTGCTACTGGATGTATGCTAAACAGTGTCTTCTGTGTACTGGACAGCAGTGGGGGGGATTCTGACCCTCACAACTGTGGTTTCACAACAACAGCTTTATAAAGCAAAGGTCCTTTAGTCTAATACATGCAAAAATCCAATCTGCTGGCCCTTCATAATCTCTGTGAAAACTAGGTTTGCAGAAAACCACTAATCCTCCATATTTTTATATTTATAGCAGGCATCAATATCCTAAAATGTATTATCACTGCTAGGTAATCTGGTGATAGGACACTCTCATTCCTGACACAGGATGATGTACAGTAGCCTCGCATCTGTTCCATTAGTGTGAGAGGATAAAAGCCCCAGCAGGCTGATCATAATGGCTTCTAATTTAAATTTACACTTTTTTTTTCTTTTTCTTTTTTACAATCAACATGGAAGCTGACGCACCGGCCCTGCTTTCGGTTTCAAAAACCTTGTGGTTTCCTCAGTGTCACCACCACGAAAACTTGCACAACCCAGAGGCGATCCACTGTGCTGATCCCTGAAGTAACATGTTAAGCAGGGGGATGTGGTAACCATTACCACAGTCTCACTCCGCTCAGCCATGATGGGCAGCTGGCTAGTGCTAGGGCCTCACAGTTGCTGGGCTGTGGGTCTGGACATGGGTTCAATCCCACTCAGTTTCTGTGAATTGTGTGGGGTTTCCTTCCACAATCCAAAACTTCACTTTGAGCAGTGTATCCAGCCACCTTGGACAAAAGTGTCTGCTGATCACAAGTTAATTATAATATTGAGGAGGACCTCAGCTCGAGGCTCAAAAAGCCTTTCTTCTTCTCCCAGTTCACACCAACCACTCCACTGATTCCCATTCAAATACAACACACTGGTTGACCCCTTCTGTAAGAACAACTTGACGCTTTCAAGCGAGTAGTACACCTGTGCAGGTGTGCAGAAGCGTGCAGGCAGACAGTGTGGCAGCAAGCAGTAGCCAACCTAGAAACAGCTAAGAAAACAGCCAGTCCAAGGCCTCTGTCAACACAGCCTGGTTTCATTTATTTATTCAGCAGCATTTTGATTTAAAAGCCCTTATCAAATTAGGACAAAAAGAAGCGAGCCTTGTCCGTCAGTCAACTTTAGGAGCATAATTGTAAACCCTCGCATGGCTTTTTCTGCTCGAAATAATACTTTTTTGGCCATAGTCAAGCACAGACATGATTATAAGCAAAGGTCAACCCAGCTGAACAGTCTGAGTCAGAGCAAAACAGCACAACAACCACAACAGCAAAAGCTCTCGTGAAGTGAAATATAAACAGCATTTTGAACTGCTTCGCAAAGACCGCCACATACTGCTGGGGTAGGAGATTCCACCAGCATCCAGTCAAAACAATAGAGACAACACTGACGTAGTGGTCTCGTACTGTTAAACACAACGGACACTGAAACGGGGAGGCTGAAGAGAGCCAAGTCATCAGAACTGCTGTGAGCTACCAGAATGGCAGGGAAGCCATAGTAGCTTGGACTGAAACAGAAAGTACTGTACATACGGTTCAGCTACAAACTAATGTTCAACGAACAGCCGCAGATGCTGTTTCCCAATGCGAGGCCCTGCCCGGCGTCAGGGTAAATGGATAGGGTGGGTGGATGGTTTGTCACCAACCCAACCCAGATGTGATCTGGCTGAACGTACACATCTACCCGGCACCCTTGCTGTCGTGACCAAAGAGCTGGGACGAAGAGTGGTGACAAGTGAAGATAGGACTTTGGGAAACAAGTAAAAATAGCACTGAAGGTGCGTGTTCCGAGAGCTCAGCCCGGTAAAGGCGTGAGGTTCTCTCCAAGCCAAGAAATGGCAGAAAGCAGAAAGTGAAGTTCTCACTCTGTATCTAGTGCATTCTAGCAGTTTAAAGCCAACATAATGGCCAAAGGAGCTGGAAGTGAAGTCCTCCCTGCTGTCCTGTTTTCCGGTTGTCCTCAGTTTCTAGAGAAGTATATGAAAAACAGGACAGCATCATTTTAACTGCACTCAAGGACGGCAGAGTGAAACCTGGTCTGAAAGAAACCTCAGGAGTTTGGGTAACTAGTGCACTATTAATAAAAGATATCTTGGGCTCCTGGATTGTGTCCAAGGTCTAAAATAAGAGTTGCGAACGCTCAGTGAGCTGTGAAGACAGCCGCAGCCAACAAGGTGGATTGAAATCATCATGGTAGCCGAGCAGGAGCAGACAGCACCTCACTTTTGTAGCCATGTGTGGAAACAGCATTCCAAGTACCTAGAACACAACTCATACAAGGGTTTCCTTCCATTCATATAATGTGCTTATTCAAGAAGCTTCAGAGTTCAAGTGTTTACTGTAGACCTTTTGAGCATTCAAAGACACTCATTAGAAAGAGGCCAGAATAACAGCTAAATGACTTTTTCAGGACTGCGAAATTGTGGAAACTCATTTTAAAGGCACACATCTAAAAAGCCACATCTGGTGAACTTAAGGAATTATTCTACAAAGGGTTAAGATCCTTCCTTTTATCATTTTAAAAATTAATTTAAAACATTTAGGGTTTAAAATGTTTTTAAAAAATAATGAAAAAAAGGAAAAATTAAACATGTGGTAAGTTCATTCATCTCGTACCCTTTAGAAGTAACTGAAATGGATTCCACAAGGTGCCAGAAAAGGGCAGACCAGCCATGGCTCCTCTCAGACACCACTGAGAAAACATCCCTCTCTCCATCTGCAGCCCCATAATACTGCAGGTGCTGCATGAAAGCCCTACTTACGGGGTTCCTTTATGAATGCATAAAGATCATTTGCAACATTGTGAGCTTGACTGGCACGGCTGCTTTTTCTAACAAAGGAAATGACATCGTGGTTCCGGAGCTCCCACTGAGGAAATTGTGGAAAAAAAACATTAACAACAAAGCAGAGAGTTGAGGGAAAAATGCTGTTTACTGGAAATGCCATCAGTCCAGGTTTATGGACAAATCTGCTCCCGTGAACGGCAGGTCGGGTGGCCGACTTAAGCGTCCGACAGGGAGCCACAGCAAGGAGACTTCTCGCGCACGTGGACAAGCTCAGAGGTAGTCTAGCCAAGACGGGCATCAGAAGCCTCCAATGACCCAACAGCAATCCGATGTTGACCCTTCGAGAGGGCTGTGGAGACGGGACGGAGCATCTGAGAAAAGAGCTTATAATGACAATAGCATTAAATCATCCAGCGTGCTGTGTTCAGTCTGACTCGACAAATGCACTTTTACAAACACCCTCATTAGCGGTCAAGGTTTTCATGTTCACTTTCGATCGGAGCCCTTACACTTGCCTAAAAAAAGCTGAAATTACCATTGTCAACTGGCTCAGTTTCTTAGTAGCACAGAAAGGTAACTCACCTTTTGCATTAGTGCGTGCCCCGCACATACAGAGCAAGTGCTGTTTTCGACAGTGCTTTTTTAATTTTAGTCACACTAATTTAAGGTGCCATTCAAATGCATTCTGAAAACAAAAACTGTGGTCCAAGAAGATGGTAACAGAGTTCTCATTTTCATCTGAAAATTTAGGTTATAGAAGCAGTTTTACTGAAGGGGTAGAGATTTCACTTACCTGACACTTTTCTCCAAAACAACTTTCTATCTTAAGCCACTAAGTTACCTGCTGCCCCAGGTAAGGCACCTGCAACAGTAACATTCAGCAGTTACCAGAAATGTCTGTAAACCCAGTTCAAGGTAACCTGCAATGCACCCAAACTCTACTGGATGTTATATATGTTTTCTGGCACAGTGTTCTTTAGAAAATAAAACAGAGCAGAGTCCACATTGCTGATGCAAGAATTCTCGTTCATTTTGTACAGGAGTCAACGTCACAGTGCCGGCCCTGCCTCGGTCAAACCAAAGACCACAAAAAGCAGAATGCCATAAAGCTGCACATTGCCGTTGATTCGGAAATACAGAACTATGAAGCCTCTGAAGGTCAGACCAGATCCTGTTATCTTTCTACCCACCTATTTATTTTCCAACCTGTTGCTTGTGAAACCATATTTGCAAGAAGAGGGTGGAATTCCAGCATGACAGAGGCAGCTGCTCCACCTACAGACTGCAAAACAGCTGCCAGACACACAGGGCAACTATTTCACTGCTTTGCTGACACTCTTTTAAAGGAATTTACAATGCTAGTCAGCTACGGAGAAAAAAAAAATACTGACATTAAATTGCAGTTATTGATATTTAAGTTCATTTTGAATCTGGCACGGTGAAGTTTGAACATTCGTGAGGGTTTCCTTCCACAATTCAAAAGGGATATGTTCCAGATGGGCTGAGCAGTGTAAAAAGTGTGTATATGTGTAACCGAAGGGGTGTGCGTAAGTACTCTGCAACAGACTGGCATTCCATCCAGGGTGTAACATGCCTCACACCCTGTATTTCTAGGACAGGCTCCAGCAACCATGACACTGTACTACATAATTAGTTTCAGAAAATGTAAAAACTGATGGAATTCAGTTTGACTACCGTGACTACCTTGGTTAAAGTTACCAAAGCTGGGCCGACCACAACACACTTCCGTAGCCACTCTACCCCCAGGTGCCTGTAGAGTTTCTTTAAAATCATCTACATAGACCATCTGACTAGAAAGCCAGTATGCTCAAATGGCGAGAAAAACTTGATGATTGGGGTTTCTCCTACCAGACTCAGTTTGCTCTTTCAGAATTTACTGATAGACCTAGGGCACAAGTTCGGTTTTAGCGGCTTGAACACAAAACATTTCGGAAATTATAACCAGACATGTATCGGCAACGCACCCACCGTCTCCCACCGTGACTGGTCACTGCAGATTGCTCCTCCTTGACCGGGTTCGGGAGTTGGCTCCACCCAAGGCACAAGAACTGACCCCGCCCACTCGATAAAAGGACTCGACGCTTGCTCGGCCCACTCTGACGGAGCACAGCAGCCGGGTCCACCCATGAGCTGACGGGGCACACCAGCAGGCTGGACAGGTGAAAAGTTGTTTTCCTCTGTGGGGGAGGGGGTGGGCAGACCTTGTGGGTCAGGAGCGCGAAAAGGAGCCACAGCTGTGAGCTTCACTCAGGAGCCGACAAGGTTGCAGGCGGACCGTCTCACACCAAACTGGACCGAGAAAGCGCTCAAGGTCCCCGTGCCCCTCACTGTGGTACAGGCCCAAAAGCACAGCGAGAGGGGTGGATGGAACACACTGGACTTGCACATTCAACACAAAGGTATTCAGAAGATAGACGAGCATCCTTAGGTGCGTCTAAGGAGACGTAAACTCATGTGGCGAAACACCAGAAGGAGCGAAAAGGTTTCAAAAGTCCAAAGCAAACGTTTCCATAAGCTGTGAGTCAAGTTGGCGAGGTGAACGGAGCTCCGGCGCAGCAGCAAGAAAACCCACGTTTGCAGACTCTCCGGCTTCACGGAAAAAGGGGGGAGGAGAGAGCAAACAGGAATGCTGTAAAATGCTGTAAATGCATTCAGCTGCAGCACCATCACCTGACAAGAGTGTGATTAATCCTTCTTCCCCTCGTGGGAACACTCATCCCAACGTGCGGGGTGCTATGTGCAAGCCAGCCGTGACTCCTCTCCACACTCACCAGGTAGTCTCCAGGAAGGAACCCAGACAGTCGCACCGGCAGCAACCAAATGGAAAAACTGTCCACCAGAGAAAAAACGTTCTCCTCACGTCTCAGTTTTCAGCGCCCACGTTTCTGGGGTCATTTATCCTTTTTGGATGTTTACAGATGCTGACATTTAGCATGGCATCCTTTCTGACTAAAACTATGACTAAAGTTTCTATTAAAGTTGTGATTTCAGTCACAGCGTGAGGTTTCGGCTCTTAGTCATCACGGACTGATACAGACAAAGGAAATTGGCAGTGAGCTTTGTAGTCTCTTCTGGATTTCCCATCATAATTGACTCCCTCTGGATGGCACTACATTTAAAAACACTGCTCAATTTCACACTCCTTTTTGTTGTGCTGACAACTTCTGGGTCTAAATCAGTGATCTTGTGCTCTGTTTGGAGCGCTTTATTCTCAGTGTCCCACAGGAAACGAAAACCTGGCAGTGAAAGGTGAAGGTTGTGCCTCTTGCCTGAGAAGGCGAACGAATTACTGCGCATTTCACTGGCAATGTGGAGGCGTCGCTGCGAGATACACACAACGTGCTGCTGGAAGATAATAAAGTAAAACAATAAAGGCAAGAAAGCGGCCGATGCAAGGAGAAAAGCCGAACTTGCCCCCACTCCACTGGCCTGTATGGACAGACAGCAGTTATACTCTGGAGGGGGCCGAGCAGGTAGAGGAGGAGGAGAGTCAGCAGCGGGTGTGCAGGGTCACACGAACATGAACAGGGCTACGAACCCACAGCGTTACTATACTAGTCGACACGGTTCCCTCAGCTGGTGTTTTGCATGTTTTTCATGTGCTGGGCACAGTGGAGGAAGGACCCAGGCACAGACCCTCACCTGTTCACAGTACATCAACTGTCCCACGAGGAGCCTGTTAGCCGATGCCGCAGCAAGCGCAGGCAGACTCTCTCTCTCTCTCTCACACACACACACACACACACACACACACACACACACACACACACACAGTGGCGTCTCTTTCTACAGTGTGTATAAAGGTGTGAGAAAAAAGGTTCCTCTTGACATTGCCATCCTTACACTCGGAACTCGGGGCCCCATTCAGCGAGGTCATCAATCCAAACGCGCCGTCAGGCCCCTGATTTATAATGACTAATTATCGAAAGCAGAGGCAGGTCCAACCACATCACCATGGCAACTGCGCAGGGTGGGAGGGACTCTGCTTCCAAACAACACACTTTCAGGGTTAAGCAGGGACACGGACCCATGTGGTACAGACAGGCCCATCCCCGACACCCCAGTCCAACCGTAGCATCCTGATAGGCGCAGGTGACAGGTATACCGTTTGACCAGCATGGTTTTTGCAGCAGCCACACCTGGACCCTAAAGTGGGCCATAAATGGGCTTCCTTCCTGCCTGCCTTTACCTTCCTTTCAAACACCGTTTCCCACACCGATATGCATTTTACACATTAGTCACCTGTTGGATATCTGTCCAAGATTTCAGTTTAACTTTGAGGATGACAACACAAGGAGATGCTGCACGCTTTAAAAAAAAGACAGCTTAATGTCACATTTTATCAACAAAATGCCCCTAATTCCCACTGTGCAGTCTGGAAACTGACACACCAGCCTCAATGTGCCATGAGAGCATCATGACCCACGTAGACGGCTACTGAAAAGGATGAGAGTTGCAATCCTGGGGACATGTCCATCTGCCCACTGGTCACTACTTCTTTTCACCAAATATTTACATTTATTCCTTTAGTGGACACTTCTCTCCAAATTGAGGTATGGCCCAGAGTAAACAAAAGTGCATTTTACAACAGATAATGAATCATACATTCAGATGCTTGACAGGTGAGGCACAGGCGTGTTATGTAATATCACCTTTTCTGCCAGCACACATCACAATCTGGTGGGAAATACAAAGGTGACTGTGACAGATGACAAAGCTGTAAAGAGATCAGAAGACAAGTGGGCTCAAAAGAGATGAGTTTTGAGACCTTTCTTGAATGCTGGGGGGATTCAGCACATCTGAGGGACAGAAGGAGATCATCCCACCACATCAGAACCAAAACCATGGACCTAGGTGCTTTAAATTTGCTTCTCTTGCGAGTGGGGCCATCAAGCGGTCAAAGGTTAAGGAGTGTAGGGCTCTTGCTGAGATGTAGCAAGTGTTCAGGTGTTCTAGGTATTGGGGTGCAAACTTTGACATCTCATTCTGGTTTCTTCTGTGTCAGTCACTCATTGGTTCGGTTCAGCACCCCCTCGGGCCCGAAAAACAAGGCCAAAACACTTGCTTTTTTCACTAAGTGCCGGAACCTCCTTGTTAAGCCAACAGAAACCGTTCCCACTAAGCAAATCCCGCTTAAGTAAACAGCGCACGCAGCATGTTTTAAAACCCAAAATATGCCTGTAAAAATATGTTTCCGGACTATGGCCAAGAACACGTGACAGAGGAAAGAGCGTGTGAGAATTGGATTTTATGAATTCTCGGGACCGTTCCCCGCATTCCTCTGCCTCTGGGGTTCTCCGCAGAGAGAATGGGAATATGCAAATACACACGCAGTATGGGAAGAAGTTTTCCCACAAGTGGAGTGTGAAAGGAGCACTCCCCCATGCAGGGGCCCGTGAATGGGGCCTTTCTTCTGCCACAGAAAGTGTACGAGGTACAGCGGGCAAACTGCAAAGGTAACTAGGTCCTTTCTCCTCAGGGCTTTCTCTCTTCTAAGCCCCAGCGCACAATGGTTCATTTAAGGATTCAGCCTGACAAAACCCAATAAAGCCCATCCAACAGGAGTTCAGTGGGGGTGAGGGGAATGGAGCCGGAGTAAGAAGCAGGAGGTAGCACAGGGGGTAGAGAAGAAACAGCAAAAAAAAAAAAAAAATTCTGCTTTGGAAACAACTTTCTAAAATCAAGAACAGTTGGAAGCAACAACATGGAGAAAAGCGAGGTGTTACAAGACACACTGACGCTGGGCAGTCATTGTAACTCTATCCTTTTGTGAGCTGCACGCCAACATGGAGCATTTACACAAAAATGTATGCAGGACAAAAGCTCTCATATGGGAATTATTCTTATGTTTATTATAAAATTAGGCTTATATATTAAGGTTTGACAGTATGAAAAAACACATCCCTCAAACTTAATTTTAAACCCATAAAGGAGACAGATAGCACAGTATTTAGACATGCAGACACCGATGTCACAGGAACTGAGCAGAACTAAAGGCAAGAAGGTGTTTGGTGAAAGGTTATGAGGGCTATAATTATGCTGGCGTCAATTATTTAATCACACAGCCCGGACTTTTCTTCAAGCACAGCATTAAGTACTCACGCTTACCCACTTATACAACAGAGCAAATCAGGGCAAGAAACTTGATCAAAGGTACTGCGGCAGGAGGTGGGATTCGAACCTGGGTCCTTAGAGGGAAGGACGGTGTCTCGAACCACTGCACTACCCAGCACCCCACAGCCCTGAACACTCCTTAAAAAATTACATGCTGCATTAAAAACAACTGATCCAAAGGACAAACTGCAAGGAAAAAAATTATTTGTTTGGGCAAATGAAGTCTTCAGACAAAACCATTCACCACCAATAAGAAAACAAACAAACCAAAAAGGCGCCGTCTCATTTTGGCACCTAAGCAGAGGCAACGGTTATCACGGGGATCTTGGCCGCCCAACCACGCATGAGCAATTTATGCAAATCTCCAGAGAGCCGCCATGTCACTCTGCAAAGCCCCAAAAGGGAGAGAAAGATGACCTTCCTGCTTTGCTAGCAGCAGCAGCAGCAGCAGCAGCACCACCTCAGCCAGCACCCCAGAGCCCCGCCCCTGCCCCCACCCTCAATGACATAATGGAAGGTGGGGGATTAA
Organism: Heterotis niloticus; assembly: GCA_018136845.1. NCBI lineage: Eukaryota > Metazoa > Chordata > Actinopteri > Osteoglossiformes > Osteoglossidae > Heterotis > Heterotis niloticus. Next base: position 25,570,417 of record CM030901.1, on the reverse strand, counting down.
GCCCAGGACAACCCCAGTGCTTTGTTCATCCTCTGAGTCCTTTCACTGAAGGCACCTAAACACACACACAATTTGACATGCCCTCACAGGAACAAAGGCAACCAGGAGAAAGTGAAATCATACTCGAGGCACGCATGGGTGCCCAGGTCAAAGGTCAATCAACGGTACCCCTGGAGACTGTGTCTTTACCATAGAATAAAAGGGCGAAGAAGAAATCTTGGGGGGGGGGGGGTCCTTCTGACTTGGCACTTTCAAATGAAGTAAAGGAAGTAGCTGAAAAGCAATGAGATAAATGAAAATTTCCTCTTTTGCTAAAGCTCACACCAGGGGTAGACCTTTTTAAATGTTAACAGATGGCTTTTTTAAAACATAAACCAGGAGACTGCGGACAAAAAAAGCCCTCCTCTCAACTCTGTTACGGGTAATACTTTTTAAAACGTAACTTAACCACAGCTATTTTTGCTAGCTTTCAGTTTTATTGCAACTTCTCAAAAATGTCCAGTTCTCTAATTAAAACCCCGTCAAACCCAAGAGGTAAACATCCGCTGCGCTTCTCCCTCCAAACAAGAGACGTGAAACGCTGACAGAGCTTCACGCTCAACTTTTTTTCACACCCGATTTTCTAAAGGAACTTTGGTTCCAGATGCAGATTAACTGCATTAAGAGTTTTATCGCGTCGCAGGTGTGAAAAGAATTCATGAGCAAATTCAGACGAGGAAATCCTATCTTTTGGTCCCTCCGACACGAAGGCCAAATGCCCGTTTCAAAAACGCCCCAATGGCGGTCCACAGACGCGTCTGTTTATTTTGCTGGGAATGTTAACATGGGCCGCATTCCTCTATTCCCAAATTGCAGTGTTAAATTACGGCTTTGCTGAGCACCGTGCTCCTGTGGGGCGGTGAATAAAGGAGAGCCGCGTCACAAAGCCGCCGCGTCCCCACCAATTGCAACCACCTGTCGTCCTGTCGCCTGTTAACACCTTGATGTTTACAGCCTGGCTCTGTCTCACCTTCACGAGCCCTGCAGAGTGGGGTAAGGTGGGCCAGCTGGTATCAAAACATGTAAGTTTAATGGAAGTGGCTCCTTTCACTTCAACAGCACTGCCATCAAAGGGTTTTTTTTTAACCTAACCAGCTGTTCCCCATCTTGTCAGCAAACCTCAAACTGCTTGCTACACAGGTGATGAGATTCCAGATTTGGTCAGATGTCCAGCAGAGTGGAGGAGTAAGACAAACACTGTCCATGTCCAGATCAGAAGGGTGCTTCTGCCAACACGTGGCGTGAACAAAGCTGGGGTCCCTCGATGAACACATTTACGTTTATTCGTGCAGCTGACACTTTTCTCCCAAGCAACTTACAACATTAAACTACTTAACCAATTACTTCCTGATCATTGACCCATTTAGACAGATGAGTAGCTGCCACTTTGTCCTATCTGGGGTGTGGTTTCACAGCCTGATGCCCAGCGATTCCTCGATAGGCTCCACCCCTCCACCCGCTGCCACCCTGACCAGGATAAAGCGGTTAAGGACAAAGGATGGAAAGAAATTATTACTCGAGCAATTCAGACTAAGGGGCCCAGAGGAGGCAGAACTTGAACTTGGGAGCTCTTAACAACTGCACCACCTGCTGTCCCCCGGAGAAGAGATTTCTCTGAAACGGCCGCACTCCGGCTTGTTCGGAGCGGGCTGCTCCAATGCTCTGAGACCCTAGTTCAGGCCAGGGAGCCCGCTATGAGCCGACAGCTCGTCTTGGGCCAAACCCCATACAGGGACCAGGAGGGAGGAGCAACCACAACGCAATGGCAAACTGCCGGGTGCTGATGGGGTCCCGCACAGTGATGCACACGCGAGTTCAGTGCTTACACACATTCCTGCACACACCAGCTGAGCACGCTTTCATGCAAACAGAGCACCGGGACGCCCACGAGCACTTTGCTACGGCGGGCGGGTCCTCCGCACAGCGCCATTCGCACCAGATGTTGGCTGCAGGGAACAACTGTGTGTGGATGCATTTAATTTTCTTCCAACACTGGTTGCTTTTTATGCTTCTAACAGAAAATTATAGATAATTATTCCATACACAAACATTTTTTCCATATTAATTAAACGTAAAATGTCAACAGATACAAGTGATAACTGTAATGGGGGAAGTAAATGAAATAAATCAAAACACACAGTGTGGTGTTGCTTGCAAAACATCAATCTACATACAAGAAAATCTTTATATATGTTAAAACGACACAGTAGGCTGAACGAAATATAAATGTGAAAAAAACTTTGGCAGTGAAATTTGGCGTCCAATCCATTTTCCTTCCTATGATGCAGTGCCAGTGTACCACGTGTCCAATTTTAGTGAACAATTGTACATACATGACCAAAAACATACACATGTGCCTGTGTGTTCACATATAAAATCCTTGTCAACATATTACCCGCATAGAACATACACTCCATAGCCGTAACTGGGTGAATTATTATGAACACCGTAAAAAGTTGGGAGAAAAAGCTGCCCTGGTGTAAAACACAGCAAGTTGGAATGTAATGGCCTTGAGCGTGTGACAAACATTGGGCAGCACTAAGGGGGACCGCACCTCTATTTACCTGCACAGGTGGCCGCTGGGAGTTTGTCACCGCTTTTTTTGTCCCAATCTTTTTTCAGTTTTCTGAACATAAGATTTGTCACGTGTTTCCACAGCGGGAAAAAAATCTTTATGTGGCTGTCCATCTCTCTCTCTCTCTCTGGTTCACCGCTCTTCAGCTCTACGTCACTGAGCATCGTCGGCGGACAAAACTACATTTTTTGCGTTTTCTTTCGTTTCCTGACATCCAATAAACCGCGACAAGGCGTAGGGAAAACAACTTCTATTATTAAAAGAGCAATAAAAAAATGACCCACGCGAAAACCACAAACAATCCTTCAACTGCGTTTACACAACTATTTTTCCATTTCATTTGTATAACAAGAATCAAACGAAAGACTAAATTAAAATCAAACGAACAAATGTTGGCCACGAATAAAATGAGTCTTTCGAAAAAGGACATGAGCGTCGTTCTGTGTCGTTTTTTCGACACGTTCACGTCAACTCGCTTTAACGCAAACTGAAGCATTATCCCAAAGCCTACAAGCAACTCTAAGCAGTACCGGCAAACCTAACTCTTACTCGCAAGCTGAAATGGACGGGAATCGAAATTGAAAAATAAAAATAAGAATAACGGAGGCAGAACCTCGGCGGCACGGCGGGCGCAGCCGAAGGCGCGTCAACGGTCGCCCGCGAGACGCGGCTCGCGCTCGCAGACGCGCGCATTCCTTATATAGACGCGCGAGGTGGTCGCGCTCGCGCCGGCGACTGGGGGCCAAGGAGAGAGCCCCCCCCCGCCCGCCTCGCGCGGAGCAGGTAGTCGCGCGGCAAACGCGCGCGCTGCCCTTCGGGAAACTTCGCGCGGGGAGCGGGGAAGGTGCGCGCGCGCGCCCCGCCTTCGTCCAGCAGCAACGGAGCGACGGGTGACATCTGGGGGGATCCGTCAAAGTGCGCGTAAAAGCGGGCCGCTAACAATGGAGTTGTGCGGACAGAGGAGTTTCGCGGGACAGCCGGCTGCTTTGGCAAACACAAGCTCATTGTGAACAGAAAACATGACAGTAATAACAATCATAAGCAAAACGCGACGAAAAGCAAAGGCTTTCATTGGCGCAACAGTGTGCAGCTAGTGAGCTACACGGCTAGCTACCTGTGACCATACTAGGCAGGCGAGGGCTGGAAATACTAATGGGGCTATGGTCCCGTGGACAAAAACAAAAAGTGTTCAAATAAAATGCTGGCTGCGCTCGCATTTCCGCGCTCCGAGAAACAACTAACTGGTGGCCGCGTTAAAGAGCCCGGAGCGACAGTCAACCAGGTAGTGCACCAGTGCGGCTAGTAAGTTTCAGTTCCCCAAGAGCTGCCAAAGGGGAGCGAGAGCCGCGAGAAGTTGCGCCGCTAAAGTTGCAAATGTCACACCGAAGTGCCGAGCCGCGAGTAAAAAGAAGCAGAAGTGCAGCGCAGCGCAGAAGGCGGCGGGGAGAGGAGCGCCCGTGCCCCCCGACGCGTGTAACGGTCCAGGGAGCGGCGGACCGCTAGGCGGAGAGGGGAGCGCGCAGGTATAACGGTGCACCACATAGGGAGCCAATAACCCCGCGCCCGCTCGTCGCTCTTCCGCTCCCGGGGGCCCGGAGGGAGCGCGAAAACCGCCGGGACGCGCGGTGCGCGACGCCGCGCGGCCGTACTCACCGTTATTCCTCCTCGGGTTCGCCTGCTTTCTGCGCTTACACCTGGGGCCATCCGCCATGATCCTTTCGCTGTGTCTAAATGCTGCCGAAGAGTCACCTCCTCTCCGGGCCCCCACGGCCCCCTCCTTTCACTCCACCTCCCCTCCCCGCACCTGGTTTACGACACTGCTTTACGGCATTACCTTCCAACTGCTACACCTCTCCAGCTACTCGAACCCCCGCCCCTCCGCCCCCTGCGCCCCGCACCCGCGCCCGCGCCCGCGTTGTCCCTTTTTGTTTACGGACGCGGAGGCTCCGGCGAAACCCGGCAAGACACCTGACGTCACAGGTAGGAAGCGCACCGCAGGTAAACCGTTCGGCAAAGAAAAAAGGAAAAGGTAAGACCGCGGTCACTTGCTCAGTTTCTGTTTCTTTGTAAATTGCACAAGTTTTAAGAGAGGAAAAGCGAACATGAAAATGGCTTTGTAAAAACGAAAGCATGTAATGATCTCGACAAAATAGTGGCACAAAAAGCACAAGTGAATTTAAAAAATATTAACGTGTGCTTATTAATATTTTTCATACGGACACAAATCGATTACAATTAAATAATACATATAACATTTCCCCCCAAATATTATTATGCTATGATATCATTGCGATATTATTATTATTTTTATTCTTTATTGAGTTGACACCATTTTGACTTGGTGTTACCTGATCAACTTTACATTGATTTATTCAGTTACCCATACAGCTGGGCATTTTTATTTTATAGATTCAGGGTCAGTACCTCAATCAGGGTACTGCTGTAGGAGTGGGATTCGACCCGAAAACCGCCCGATTAGCAAGGAGCAGTGCTAACCAGAACTCTCTTGACTTTGACAGTGCCTATCAGAGGCTTCTTCTTGGTCATTTGACGAATCTGTAATATTGATAAGAAGGTTAAATTGGTTGCAGTGCTGTGAGCTGAGTCTCAGCGAATTTAAGGCTCTACAGGTGTAACGCTGTGCACCGGGGTGAACGATACAGGGTTTTAACTTGAACGTTTTGTTGTTAAAGTCCTTTTTTTATCCCAACACACAGTGCTGCCAAACAGCTAAAATAATTCATTTGGATTTAATCAAATGCAGGACATCGAACACAGTCAGCTGCAGCCCCAGTGGAGGTTACCCAGTGCTGCCACCATTAGAGCTGCCAGGCCTCAGACACCTGTACTTTAAAAATCACTCTCCCTATCCAAGGATAAGCAGTTACGTTTCTGCTTTTATGTCTCACTGAGTTTTATTCACAGTGAAGTAAAAGAATATGTCATTAAAGTTATATTAAAATGATCTAATGACAGTTAAGAGAATCATTTACACAAGAGTAAGATGTTATTTCATTGTCTTGTCCCAAGCCACTTACCACTTTGCCTGTTTCAACGGCTGGATATGAAGGTGGGATTCAGATCCGGGTCCAGCGCAAGGTGGCAGTTGTAACCACTGCGCCACCTGCTGCCCTGAATTAGTGCTTTTAGGCACTGTCCTACCTCCTGTAAGCATAACACAGATAGTCACACTTGTCACTATGACACCACCCCAAACATCTGCCTGCTTTGATTTTCCTTTTGCTGTTCTTTTCCTCTTTGCCGTTCCATTTGTTACAAATATTGGTTAGTGTCATACACAACTTATGCGTTCTCATAAGGAATGTGTAGAGGTACACTAATGACTTTATGAACTATAAGCCATTAGATATCCACCTGAGTGCATGATTTGTGTGTAAGCTGCACTTTAGCAAAATACATTGGCAGGATTTTACATTCAGCAATTTTGTTCTCCTCATTGCCTGATCTTTGTGCCAAAACAAAGCAAGCATTTTCACCTGGCGTTAGAGATGTGTCATCTGTATGGTAACTGATTAAGAATTGCTGAAATAATTCCATGTTAATAATAGAAGAAAATAAAGTTTAGCTGACAAAATATTCATGGAGCAGTACAGATGAAAACAAAACAGAAATCTTAAAAAAATGAACCAGGCTCATATGCTGTCCACTTTTGATGAAGATAGCTCAGTTTCATTCATGTAAATCCCCCCCAACATGAGGAAATAATTCACAAGAACTTTAAACAATGAAGGTGTACAGTGTTTGTGAAAAGTGAAGGTAGTGGCTAGAAGATTATAAACATGCTGCAGAAGTGGGACAATGTTCTGCTGGTCAGCAGGTGGTATCTCTCCACAGTTCCTGCAGCTCAAAAGTGTGAAGAACATTTGTTGCAAGATGATCCTTTCAGAAACATTAGTCATCCTAATACAGTTTTTTTAGTGTTCATACAATTAAATTTGAAGAACGTTATGTGGATTTATGGCACAAAGGCATTTTTGGAAAAAATACGGAATCCGTATAGTGCTGTTATTTACTAGGCAACTGAATGGTTTTGATTTGTGTATTCCTTCCACAAGACAGCCTTTCAATTACAGGTCAGCATTTTTCTCTCACTTGAAATGCAAATCCATTTGGAGGTGAGGCAAATGGGGTGGGGGGGGGGCACTTACAAGTCAGGTCTTACATTTGTTTATGTGCTGTATTGACTGAATGTGGACATTTTCAGACACCTATATAATTAAACACAGGTAACTAATTGTTTTAATATGCTGGAAACTATTCATTTCTGTTATTTGTAAAACATTTTGTTTTTGAAATGTATGTTTGCATATACGGTACTGTTTCCACTTCTTTAAACTGCTTATCTGCATTTGGTATACAATGGCTGTATCATGAGGTAAACAGGGATTCATGTCTATTTGATCTTTCACCATATGACTAAGGTTTTTTTTTTCCCAGAGGCACATCTAAATACACCCAAATCAAAGGTATATAAATATACAGTACATTCAGAAACAGGCATATTTATACAGCCCTTCCCATACTATGCTATTGCATTAAGTGTTCTGAATGTAAAACCTCTTTTATTCCTATATTCAGCATTAAACTGAATAACTATGAACATGCTTAATGTTGCTCAGCTGTTTTTGCCTGCTTTTCCCTTAAACAATTTCTAATTTGAGCACAAGCGAGCAGCAGAAACGTTATGTGATGTAAGGATGGTCATGGGACCGTCCCCTGTGATTTAATACTCTGTCCAAAGAATGGCCTCGCTGTTCTCAGCCACGAGAGGAGCGTTTATTTGACGATGGTGTTGGTGAGTGCAGGGTGGGGGTGGGAATAAAAAGCACAACGACTAAGCAGCCTTCGTTCAGCTGTGGCGGGTGCCCACAGTTTTTACCGCAGATTTTTATCTCTGATCGCCAAAAGCATCACATGCTATGCTGGTGTGCCTAAGAAAGCATTTTGGAGAAACTTGAAAGATTTGGCTTACAGCGGAAATCTATTTGCCAGGTACATGCTATTCTTAGACCAGGTGACTGTAATGTTGATGGTGAGCGCTTGCCCAGCACCGTATGTTTTCTACGTGATTCTGTGGTTTAATTACACGCCTTCTCCATTCTGCCATATCACTTAAGGTCGAAGGAAGTCTGCTGACTTCAGTTGCCACTGGTCTCTGTTTCAGTCATTCCATTAAGATTCATGAGGTTATGAGATTACAGCTCAGATATCAACTGTAATGTATAGGGGTGTTGCCATGGTCAGTAAATCACCATTAGGGTTTTATACTTTAACATTCCCTGTGTAAATATCAAACATTATTTTATGACTTGAAGCCGTTATCTGCTCATAATTTTTTTCCTCCATAAACAATTAAACTCTAATTAAAAATGGCTGGAGTTACACATTTTCCAAACCGCTGCTTTGCTAAAGAACATCAAAAGTATGAAATAAAGTTGAGTCATTCAGATCCAGATCCCTCCAGTTAGGCTTAAATGCAACAAGTTTAATCCTCTGATTTAATAAAAAGCCTTCCTTACTATTTGCCTGCTGTTTTTTTAATCTCAACAGTAACATAAAGGAATCATAAGCACAATTTTATTTCTGGTTTTCTTAGATTTAAAAATGATATGATGTAGTTTTTTTCATGTCTACAATATGACTTTTTAAGCTTTTAGTTTGAGGGCTGTTTAGATATCAGAATCAATATTCAATTATACTCTTAATCTGAAATCCATGAAGTGACTGTCATACACGCAGGACACATTCATAATTTGAAAAGTGAGACAATGTATAATGTGACTCACACCTTCAAAGATATAACCAGATCTGTGGACTTCTCCGAATCCATGTATTTTCAGATCAAGAGCACATGCCTGATGTGAATGTCACAAGTAGAAGAAACTGGCAAAGTTACCTGGTACTGCCCGGGTCAAAAAGGTGTAGTGGTGGAAAGGTGAAAAGTAATAACAGAGTAGATAATCACCAGAACTGTTTTACCATTAAAGCAAACACATACATTTAGCACAAAAGTATTATTAGCGATGCGAGTTTGTCTTGTATAATTTCTCAATAATTATTACGTTTTCATTCGTTCACGTATAACAGCTACTGTGGTTGAACGTGCGGATGGCAGGGACAGCAACGTGCACGTTGACTGTAGTGCACACAGTCATAACCAATTGTACATCATCAAGCATCTTTACGTACAATCTGTGTGTGATGCCACTACTTCCTCTTCTCCAAGCCTTGTCAGAGACTGAATTTAAAATGTTCAAAATAGTAAGTAGCTATTTTGGAGTTTACCAAATTTGACTATACAAAACCCTCACTTAGGGTAAGAAGTACCTGTGTGCCAAATTTCCAGAAAAACAAAGTTATACATAAAGAACAGAGACTGAGCTTTGTAGATGTAGAAACGTGTGTGTTTTTATAAAAAGGTGTACAGACCCTGGCCAGGGACGAGGTCTCTGCTAACACCAAACAGCAGAAATGCCGTGAATTATTCAAGGGGGAAATGGCCTGTGGCGAGAATGTGACAGAACAGGAAGCAATCGCCTCCATATTTGAGGCTGTTCCAGGTGCCACACCTGACCAGGAGGCCGAAGCACTGAATGATGTGGCAGAGGCCTAGCAGAAAAACCCAGGAGGGATTCCAACCAAAAAAGCTCACATCAGCAGAGATCAACGAGGGAGAATTCCAAAACCACACACACTGACTGGAAAGGAGGGACATGGTTATTATTCAGTGGAAACAAAAATCTTTCCCATTTTCTTTGGATCCCACATCTACCATGGAGTCATTTTTTCATTCTCTGGTCTTTGGAAAACACAGAATAATAATAGCATGAAAATACATCCGTGAGACAGTTCAAATGGCCTCCAAAACTGGACTCTGCATTTTTTACTCTTCTAACAGATCACCCGCATGCGGTCCAGTCAAACAAGAACGAAAACAGAGTGCGCAGAAAGTACGGCTCTGGTCACCTAAGCGTGCTGCTTTCTGGCAGCGGGGTCACGCGCTTTGCGAGCTTTGTACTTCAGTACGAATACTTCTGTTTTGAAATATCATTTTCAAACCGCTTACCCATTAAAAAGTAACAGTGATACTGGAAATATTGTTTCTGAGGGCAAATCGGTTAACTGCAGTTTCAGTTTCAGTCCACAAAATATAAATGTTTTCTGGTCAAGCTGAGTAATTAGATTGGAATGGCTAACTGTGTTAAGAACTGTAGAAAATTCCAAACTTGCTTCAGACCCATGTAAAAGGGACTAGAGTTAGCGCTAAAATATCTGTAAAATGGGGCATAAAAACTGTGATCGCACATTAGTTTGACAATGTAGCGCTAATAAAGAAATTAGAGTAAAATAGTTTGAACTTAAAAACTAGCACACAAGCTCACGGTTAAGGTAAATTACTACCTCAGTGTGGTGCTGGCATTTGTATCCAAATTGTCTTACGGCCTCGTGCCCTATTAAACGGGGTATTTTTACCGGAGCGGTCTCTCTCAACCGTACTGCAGCAGAAACGGGGGGAAGCGGGACTCGACCCAGCAACCTTCGGGGCCGCGTCCTTAACCCCCGTGCCAACTGCTACGTGCTTTCTTAATTAAAGTACATTTAAATGTCTCAGTCGCATCCGAAACCACTCCCCTTGAATCCCGCCAACACACCCCTGCTCTTCGTTCATCCACAAGGATGACTGAACCGCTATTAAAGAAGAATCTGCTGAGTCAAGTGGCCGTGGAGCTGAACGAAAGCGATGGCTCTCCCCATAAAGCGGCGCAGACACCACCCTCTTCATTATGGGATCACACAGTTCTCTGAAAACGAGTATCGATTCTCCCGAAGCCGGGATCATTAGGAAGATTAATGCGGACGGCGCTGAGCTCCAGCCGCTTCGCCGAGGGCAGCCCGAGAGGCACCGGGGGGACGACACGTCGGTGGCCTGCCGAGGGGTGGCACGCGGCCATCTGGGCTGTCAGCTCTCAGCCAGGGAGGGAAGGGGTCCAGAATGAGAGAAATGTAAATAGTTTCCGTGTATGTATATAAGTGGTCCGTGGCAGCACGTACGTGTTCCGCTGACTGTATACACGAACTATAAAAGCTCTGGCAACACAAGATTAATCCGGTGATGGCAGTAAAGTCATATAAATTTGAATTTGATTTGACAGTTAGGAAGCGCGTGAGCAGGAGAGCGAGAGGTTCTGACGCCCAGGGTGGAGAGGATACAGGACTCTTGGGAGCCCTGGTCTACTTTAAATATCCAGCATGCATTTGTGCTGACCAAGCCCACCTACGCACATTCTGAAGTCAGGATGTATTTTGTTCCTCTCGTCTCTGGGCTTTCTGAAGAGTTCGCATTTGCGCGCCCGTTGTACACGCTCCCATTACAGCCAGAGAAAATAGAAAATAGATTTACTGATAGAGACGCGTGAGGAAACCACGAGGAAAGCATGAGGGGAGAGCACCGCTTAAAGGGAAAGTCCGAAAGAGAACGCAACCACATCAAAAGGCAAACAAAAAGTTGTGGACCGTGTAAAGGGTGTGACGTCAATCCTTGGCAACTTGCTCCCGGGCGGTCACACTGATGTCACTTCCTGTTTCTTCTCTAGCCGTTTCCTTGGACGGAAGAGGCCATCGCTGCCTGTGAGGTCAGCGGCATGTCTGGTTGCGGCAGCTGAAGGGAGCGTGGCAGAGAGCACAGCCGAAAATAAACAGCCCGCAGCCTCCTGGTTCGGCGCGCGCGTCTCTCCTGCCGCTCCAGCGGCCCCCAGCGCAGCGTCCGTACTAAATAGATGCTGCCCTCTCGGCACAGAATGTGGCTCCTAACCAAAGGCCTTTTTATTCAGATGTTACGGGCTTAGCCACATGGGACGGTGCAATGATGACAAACATCCCACTTCTCGTTCAGACCCACTTCTCTCCTATCTTCTTTCTGCTCCATAAACTTGCACTAAACTGAATTTTTGCGTTCCCTGTCAGTTCTGTATGCGGCTGCTTGTATAAAAACGGCGGTTTTGGGCAAACTGACTGTGCTTCAACAATCACATGATCGCAAGTCTCCATCTGTGTCTCTGCCTGCGGAGACACAGTCCTGCCCCAAACTGGCCTTTACACACAGGGTCCAGCCCAGCATGCAAAGCAGAAACCCTGGACTCTGCTCTTCCAAGGTGTGTTTATTAAAAGTAATGACCTTCGCCTTGAAAATCTCAGTTAAATTTACGCCATGTTTGTTGGACCGCCTGGCATATTTGCACCGAGTGTGGGTTTTTACCACGCTGTGTCCAGAGTGCTCGTTCTCCATATCGTGGTCCTGTTTCCTCAACACGTCCTCCCACATTTAGATTTCTCTCTATGCATCAACATTTGTAAAGATAACAGCACTGCAGCGTACCCTATTTTTACACTCCCTGGCTTCTCTGCCCTGAAAAAGGAAAAAAGCATTTAATAAGTCAATTCCACCTAACAATTAAAGCAGTGGCCCAACAGCTGAACGCCATTTCACAGCCCACTCAACACTTAATGCCCCGTTTTAACTACCTAGTTGAAGACGATAAGAAGCCTGGGCTGAAGAGGTTATGAAGCATCACTTGGGAATCAAGCTGCAGCTCTAATTTTGGCTGAGGAAATTGCCACAATAAAAGCGAGATGCTAGAAGTAAATATGCACCATTTTGAATTTAGTCTGGCGTGAAACTTGGAGCTACCAAGTCCAGGAGTGTAAGAAGTCCGGAACCTGCAATGGATGTCTTCTAGATGTAATGTGACCCCGGCTGTGAGGGGAACGCACATAACACAACACCCGTGTGGGCTGGAATGTGTACGCCAGTCTTTCTCTGTACACAGTCCCCCAAAAACGGACTAAAACGGAAGATACGTCGAAGGTGCGCACAAAAGTGTTGCGGCACGTGTCTCCTGGACCAACCCTGAGCTGCAAGAAGCAGAGCTTTCCATAGTGCCACCCTGCTCCTCCAAAGAATGAGTCCTAACTCCTGAACTTGAATCCTAGTTCCTCACTTCTGTGTGACAACAAATATTACGCGCATTAGCGCAACCTGAGTGCAGTGAAGCATAGTGGCAGATTTGCAGCTGTGAACATGCTTTACGTGTGCAGAACCCCATGCAGGCCAACACTGCAACGTAATAAATGGCAGGCAGTTATCTGCTCTAATGTGGGCGCCGATGATACCGAGTAATTCAATTAAGGAAACAGAAAAGAAGTGTGGATGGCGTTCCCCCGAGGTGGCACGAGAGTAGGCCTGTCAACCTGTAAACTCTTCTTTCCTCAGCTACGTAGAGATTAAAAGGGCCAGAAGTTCTCATTCCCAGGCCTCCTGGGCACTGATTCTGACTGCAAACTGTGCTTAATTGTTAGTCACCCGCTTGAATTTTCTGCCGAACATGCGGCCTCGCGCGGTTACGAAGAAATATCCGACCGACCGACGCGTGGCCATTTGGCGTGCCAGAGGAGCCGCTGAAGCAGGATCGGTGACCGAGGCCCAGCGGGAAACATGAACTCGAAGTCCACCATCACCCGCACTCGCGCTGCACCTTCGTGACCTTCCAGCAACCTGTGTTGGATTTTTTTCTCCGTACCGGACGGTTACTGGCAGATCCTTCATAGTCGTCTTGAGGAATATTGCACTTCTGCGGCACAAAAATGCTCCGCTGTGATTTCACCAAAGGACAATAACACCTCCCCCCACCCTCAAATGAGCTGAATATTAGACGATCGCACAAACATTCAGATTAGGAAAAAGAGGAGGGTCTCCGGTCCATGAGGAATAGCGGAGCTCCATCGCGTAGCATTTCCACACGGCTGCACCTGAGTTTCCACCTCACAGGACTGTCAGAAATACCTCCATGAAACGGGGGAATTTGCTCCATGTCATTAGACTTCAGGAGGATTTGCACGCTGCGACCCTCCACGGAGCCATGCTGCCTGGCAGCACATTCGCCCTCAGTGTCTGAGCGTCTCAGTCAGGGCCCTCAGCATCCAGGTCCTCCGTGCGCCACAACGTTCTGCCGGTGGCCTCGCTTCCTCATCAGCTCGATCTTTGGCACATGTCTGCATGCCAGCGGCTCCCAACCCGCTTCAGCGGTGGCCCTGAACACAAATTTGTCCTGCCGCTAATGGCGAACTTAAACAGTGGTACATGCTGTGTTAACATCCAGTTGTTCTCCAGCACTGGAAGTATTCATATAGTTTTACTGAATTAATTGCCAACGCATAAAGATTTTCAAGGCTTTTCTCGGCGGCCACCCTGGTGCTGCTTCATTCTGTGGGGGCGCTCCTCTATGTTTGCTAAAGCGACTGCACCATCTGTAATTTTTCTCCTCGTGAGTCTGCTTAATGCCGGATGCAGACAGACTCAAGAAGTATTAATGGGTGCATTTATATCAAAGTGCTTGGGAATATATAAATACATAGAAGCAAAATCACGTGTCGAAGGTACTGTTGCAGGAGTCTAGGACCTTTTCCTACAACTGCAGGAGTCCGTAGAGACTGAGGTCTCCGCCCTCGCTACCCCCAGTTTCCGGCAGAACAGGTGTGTCGCGGTGCGCACAGGTGATCGTCACGAGGAGGTGGGGGCACTCAGGTCCGCTGTCCGGTATGCCCGTGCATAACAAATTCCCAACAACAGCAGCATTTTGTTTGCGACTGAAGAAGCAGGAGCAATGCATCATGGGATACAATGCTGACTAACCTGTGCAAATTTTCATGTCAGGCTACCAAATACCTATCATGAGAAAAGGTTAACATTTATTCCTTCAGCTCACCCCTGTCTACAGACAAGTTAAAATATTCAGCACAGCTACTTATTTATTAACTTACATGCAGCGGGGTGATTTTTACCATATTAATTCAGGGCGTGTACCTTGATCAGAGGCGTTATAGGATGAGTAGGGGACTGAACCTGGGCCCTCAGAATGGAGGGCAGCACCTCTGGCCACAGCGCCTCCTGCAATACAAGGCATAGGGGGAGTGGAATTATATAACACTCACTCGGTTTAAGTATTTTTCTATAACGGTTCAGGTCAGAGAGCTTATATTTTAGGTTTAACATATTTATCCATTCTTTCTATTGGTCCATTATCAGGCCACGGATTTTAATGGCATTGTGAGAAGCTTACAGAGCAAAGCAGAGAACCTGAACAGGTTGCTGATCTGCCAGACAGCGTGACGTGGTCGCAGGTGATTTAGTCCGCATCCTGCAAGAACCAAAAAAACAGGCTGGAAACTTTCGGAACCGTCGGGAAGAACATGAATATGGCGGAGGACATTTCTCGGGTCTTAGATGCTGTGTTACTCGCAGGCCTCCTGTGGACACCGAAATGAGCTTTGAGCCTCGGAATGATCTGACTCTTCCTGCAGCTTCCCACAAATATGGCAAAATGTTATAACACGGATCAGGTGCGCAAATGACTTTTTTCACAAATTGTCAGATTTTATAAAAACTTTTCATTTTAATTTTGACTGACAATTTAATGGACTGAATAATAATTCAACAAGAGGAAATGTTAATGGCAACTAATAAGGCAGAGACTTTAAAATCACCAGGACCGTGTCGGGAAGGATTGAGTGGCCGATCTTTTCAAATATTGCGAGTGAAAATAAACGGGGAGACCACAGAACAGACATTCCAGCGGGCTCATGCACACAGGAGGGGCAGCGTGATTCATTCTCCTGGCTTCCTGTATTAGGAGCACAGGATCGTGGGGTGGAAGCCTTAACTGTGACAACTCTGTTTCATACCCAAAGGTCAGTTGGCCTTACGAGTCAGTCGCGTGCGCACACGCAAAACCTCAAATTATGTCTCAGCACTCCTTCGCCTCGTGCTTCTGGGATCGGCTCTGGATCATCCGACCCCGACTGTCAGGCGGTTACTGTTCATTTGGGTAAGAAATGAGTTCTGTTAATGCTGACCACTCCATTAACAGCAGACCGTACCTGCAGAACTACATGTATGAACATTCGGAGCACGGCAGAATTAATTTTACAGCCGGCGACTGACATTTCCGTTGCGCACCGCTGTATTTTAAGGCGACGGTTTGCTGTTGGTCAGAGGGGTCTCTAGTTTGTATGCCGGCTGAATCCTTTGGAAGGTGCAGATGGCTCTCCTGCTTCCTTTGCTCTAATGCGCTCTGCACACATTCAGCAGGATGGGGCCAATTAAAGCTGCGTTTCCGCATGACACCCCCTCTACCTGCCCGGGGTCTGCTGCTGAGCCCATGTGTGGGGGTGGGCGGGGGGGGGGGGCATGCAGGAGCTGTGGGTGCGACTTGCCGGCCCCCCTTTGGCACTGCTAGGACAGCAGTGGCTCTGTGCGAAGCCCCCTCCCCTCCCCTCCCCCTCTCTACCCTACTGCTGGAGGCTGAGCAACACCTGTCAGGAAGGATTGTGGTTCGAGAAGCAAGACAACTGGACCGGACACAGGCACGCCGGCAGCAGCACGGGGCTGGGAAAGTGACAATGGAACACAAATGCATTAACATAATGCATAGGAAGTGGGGGAAGGGGGAAGGCGCCGGAAGCAAACAGGTTTGAGCAGCTCTTTGTGGCATACCTGCGTCTGCCAGGAACACAGGCCCTCCTTCCTCACATACTGTACTGTACCAGAGCACAGAGGCCACGCACAGATCCGCTTTCCGCATGCGGGTCCTCGGGCTCAAATGGTGCCCTTCCGTACGTCTTCAACCCGATGTGAAAATGGAGGCCGACCAAGTGGCTCACGTTTTCTCAGTGGTATGTGGAGCAGGAACTGGTGTCACAACAACAGTTACTCATTTTAGCAAAACAAACCCAGAAAGAGAACCAAAAATAACCACTCCTCCTCCTCCCAGAATAAACAAAACCTAGCCTTATCCATTTCCTGTCCATGCCGGATGGAGGTGACAGCATGCGTTCCACAACTCTAGTGCACTTCTGGTTGATTTTGGCTCTGACAAAAAGAAGCCACGATTCAGTTCTGATCCCTGGGATATTAACGGAGACCACACACACGGACGCTGGTTCCCAAAACGCACAGACACGGCACAGATGTCTGAGGCTCAATTACGTTGCTGCTTTGTGTATGATGCTGCCCTTCAGCAGTCAAGCAGTGGTTCCAGCGGAGGGGAACGGCCAGATTTACTCAGGAAAGCAGGACGGACCATGCACGGTTAGTGATGTGGGCAGGGTCAGAACTAGTTAGTGGTGTGAAGTGACCCAGAGGTGGTTGGGGATGTGCATGGGGATGCCCTGTCTATCTTGGCTCCCAGGAACACGACCAACCGGCACCTATCCTGCAGCACAGGGAAGACAAGGAAGCTTTGTCTTCTGGCAACCGTTGACCTCAAGCAAAGTCCATGACGTCACCGTTTCCTCAGGATGAAGCTACGGTCACCCCCCCCCCATTGAGTTCCCTATGATTTTTATCAAGCAAACACCACTTATTAATAGTTGGGCCTGATTTTCATTTATCTGCTCTGTGAAATTTGGTTTTGGTTCGTGATATTTGGTCAGGCGCATTGAACAGATGACATCTGAAAACTGTGGCAAGTGGTGCTGAGAGAGAGAGAGGGACAGATGCACCGCATTGTCGGAAAGAATACCGAGGTTCTCGGTGACGGTTCGAAAAAGCTTTGTGGATGCAATGAAACAAAAAAATTGGCAGTAAGTAAATAACAGTAACGTAAAAACATACCTGAACATTAAGGATGAGTATACAATGCGATTACTGTTATTCATTCTACTGTTATGTGCCTACACAGATGTTTTTATAATATTAGGCATAATTTAGAGCCATTTTGGAAGGAAATTGAATTGGCATCGTAATAAAATTGATTTTTTTTCAACAGGAAAAAATAAAAAAAAACTGGTTTGCATATAAATTTTCTTCGATATTTGGACCTAATGATGGGGGATAGATGAAAAAATAAAAGCAGCTTAAATCACAAAATAAAACAACATTAACAATCGGTCCAAATGCCTGGTCAGGCATGGCTCTGAGATTTCGATCCCTCCCAGTGTGGGGGTCTTACAGCATAACTGAAAGCCACGCGAGGTGAACCTGCAGGTACCAGGTAGAAGCCTCCATTTGGGACCTAGTGAGGTTGTACATGAACCCACCGCTATGCACAGCCAAGATGTCTTGGATGCAGAGAGCGTGAGACGCTCAGGTGAAACGGCGAGGATCTGGCACACAAGGCACCTTTCCACCCGGTCAGGAACATGGCGGGAGCTTGGAGAGGGAAAGGCCAAGACTCAGCAGAAAGTGGGGCAGCTGAGAGCTGCAGTATTTTCCTCCCTTCCTCCCTCCCTCAGCAAAACGTTCACGGAGCCCTCAGGAAAATGACGTCACAAGGCTGCCAACTTGGTGTCTGGAGCAATAACTAGCACATCCACGTACGCATGTGTCCACCAAGACGCGCACGCAACACACAGAGCATAGAAATTAAAGAATTTTTGGGCTAAAGTTGAAAGCAGTACATCTTACCTCGAAGGATGACGCACGATTCCAAGATGCAAAGTGTGGCGTTTGCTAAGAAATGTAAAAATGTGTGCTGTGAATACACCGGACGTGTGAACGCAAACTTTTCTCCCCAACTCAAGCAAATGTGCTCATATCATGAAGTGTGATGCAGGAGGTTGGTGCTTTTCCCGTTACATAATCCAGCACTTGCTTCATTGTTTGAAACCATGACTTTTCCCTAAACAGTCAACTGTGAGTAAGTGTGAACAAAAATAAACTGTAAAACACTGTACTGTTAACAGAAGGAGGAGGGGGGCCGTAATGGATCGGAAATTTGGCAGCAAAATGATTTTAGCAATTATACAACTGTGTAAAAAAAGCCGCATGGCGATGCATTCATTCCGTTCAAATTTAAAGCAACTTTACAAGAATGGCAGGTGTGATTCTGCGTGCGTGTGTGTGTTACACCGCTCTGCTGTACAACTGCGGTGAATGACTGCACCGCGTTTGGCGGAGTGTCTCTGTCATCCTGCGTCAGACAAAGCTGTCGGCTAAATGCTAGTTAATAGTTGCGAGCAGCTTTGGAGAAAAGCATCTAATAAATATAATAGTTTATTATCATTTTCAGGCTACATTAACGCACATCACAAGGTCAAGACATCCATCGTTCGAATCGATACGACAGGATGCACGGCCGGCTCTTTCGCAGAATCTAGTCGGTCATTTTTATTTGCGTGTGGGGAAAACGGGCCCGCTTTAGCAGCGCTGCCACAAAACCGTAATCCGGCGTAACTGTTATTCCTTCAGCTGTCCGTAACTGTCTTGAAACCTTGGAATGAATGAGCTGTATTTTAGAGATGATGGCTGTGATGTTTGTAATACAGGTTTACCCTTTAAGAGCGGATGCTCAGCGGTGGAACGCAACCCTCCCAGTGGGGGTTCAGGCCAGCATTCGCTGTAACTGCGTTCCTTCTGGAAAGTGGACAGTTTGTTTTGGCCGCCGAAGAGCTCCAGTGTGGTTTCACACATGGTCAGAGAAAGGCTAAGGTAGGAGGGAGCCAAGGGGGTTTTCAAAGCAAGCGTGCTTATTTTAACATTTCCGGCCAGTCCTAACCAAGTCGAGATCACATGTTTGTTTTTGGGAGATGGCGAGAGATTACCGCCCCAAACTGGTGTTCAGAACGTTGGGTTGGTCATCTGGTACATGTGAGCAACATCTATTTGCAGCTCAAATAAGGAGAAATCTCAATTTGAAAAACGATCGTCTGTGACATAGAACGGCTTTCAGGGCCGCTGCCGCACCGCAAAACAGAAACGGCCTCATCGATTCCCTGTGCACGAATGGCTTCGATGCACTGTAGTGCAAACAAATCGAATTCCCAAACAGTGTCATACCGGCTGCTTTTTTCCCTATCTGAACATCAACGAAAACCCTATAGCTAATAAATAAGGCCAACAGGAAATTTCTCTCTTTGA
Source organism: Heterotis niloticus (assembly GCA_018136845.1). Lineage (NCBI taxonomy): Eukaryota > Metazoa > Chordata > Actinopteri > Osteoglossiformes > Osteoglossidae > Heterotis > Heterotis niloticus. The sequence goes on along the minus strand of CM030901.1, from coordinate 25,550,870 downwards.
ATATCCGTAAACATTTGGATAATCCAAAACAAAGTCGCATTTTGCCAGGAACGGTCACGTTTCATCAGGGTTTCCCTCCTGACATCTTTGCGGCAGATGAATGATTGTCGTGCGTTGCATGCGAGGAGTCAAAATGCCGAGGTTGCTCCTCCTCGCTGTCATGGCCTTTAAAATAATTATATGTCAGGAAGCGATTTCCACCGAGCAACGCCGTGTAAAAACGTTAAGCCAGCCTTTGTGAATCTAAAGGATTTACGCGTGTTTGTTTTTGAGGAAAGCACCACCTGGCGAAAAAACAGTCTCGGGGAAATTTTTTATTTCTGGTCATTGTGCCACCTTATTAAGTGCATGAGCAGTTTTCCTCTCTGCAGAACAGCATCAAAGAGAATAAGGTGTATTAATAATGCAAGAACCGCCGTATGTATGCAGGCTATATTAGGCCATGTGACGGTAGGGAAGAAACCTCGGATAATCGTGAAGGAAAGGCTTAGAGTCGATTCTGTGTAAAATACAAACGCAGAATTTAAAAACAACGACCGTTTAAACTGCGCACCGCGATTGTTCTACCGTAAGCGCGCGGCCGTCCCCTAAACGTCGGATCTGGAGAAGGCGCCAGATTCGACTCCAACTACCGAACCGCTTCAAGTGTGTTTTCGGGAGCGCGACGAAGAAAAATGAGAGTTAATGTTGCAGTGGTGCAGATATCTGTGCCTTTGGAAATCTTGAGAAGGTTTGGGGAAAGAATTGACATTTACAGAGTGTTTATTTGAAATGAGTGTTTTGATTTGCAATGAAAATATTTGCCAGTCTGAAGTGAAATTTTCACAGAATTTCTCCTGCCGAATTGACGGCAATATTTAGACAGATTACAAGCAGGGTTTTAAAGCCGTGGCTGAAAGACACACAAGGAAACCAAACAAAAACACAAAAATTCTTGGTGGTCTCAGTAAGGTAAACAGCGTTCTGCCCAAAAGTCACCTGCTTTGGCCCCCGAAAATGAAAGCCACATGCAGCATAAACAGGAAGTGATTGTTTTGCGCAGGAGCCTCTGTGGATGTTTTATTGGCGACGGGGTCAAGGGAGAGGAGACGCAGGAAAAGGGAGGGAAAGGTGCAGCGGACGCGTCGGTGTCGAGGATCTGGTCTCACCCAAGTTACAGTCCACCTCCTCCTTGGGACACCGCACGGGAGGTCAAGGGAGAAGATTATATTTACCCTCCTCAGATCTGACAGATCTGAGGTGTAAACCCAAATACGGGGCTTTCAGGACCAGTGCTGCCCACGTCTCACGGGTTTCTGACACTGTGCTTTACTGCTGTTTACTCACGAGCTGCTCGGTACAAACCACGGGTCTCGCGCCGGTTGTGTTTATGATCACCCGTGTGTCTTCGACACTTCAACCTAGTAGAACGTTCCAAAGAAAAGGGCTCGGTCCTGGCCGCTTGCCTGAGAGTCGTCCTCAATCTTGGCCCTGGAGAGGGAGCTGTGGCCTGACCTTCCAATCGATTCTCTCCAGAGTGGAAAAAGAACCGCACGAGGACAGACTGCTGGATTTTATGGTCACAGGATCTCGGGTTCCCTGACAAGTAAAACGTCTCGTAAAACGCTACATCTTCACACTTCCATAAAATGGAATAAAGCAGCTTGTTGACTTGGCCCGGCCTTGCATGTCGCAGGAGCGACTGCAGGACCGAGTGGTCTGGAGCCTCTGTGTGGGGAGCCCAACACCGCAGTGCGTTCCTCAGTTCGCTCTGCATTTGCTTCTGCATTTATTCATTTAGCAGATCCTTTTCTCTAAAGCAACGTACAATAGTCATCGACTAGCATTTAGCTTTTAACCAAGATGGACAGTAAAGGTCCATACATTTGCATGCAACAATGCAACAGAAAGTCAGGCACACGAAAGGCCATTTTAGAGTCGACAGTTCACCTGAAACGTGTTTGGACCGGGAGGAGGAAACCGACTTGGACAGCATGGAACCTCCACACCGCTGATACAAAAAGCGCAGTCTGAAAGGAGGTGGACACTTTTAGGTGTGTGTGTGTGTGTGAATGGCTGAAACCAAGCTGACCACATGCTGTTTTAAGAGGTCACCTCCAGGTCAGAGCAGCACTGACCTCTGCTGAATAAGGGATTTTGACAGAGGAGGAAAAATGCCTCAAAGTTCATCAGGGGTGACAGTAAGAACCACCTTTGTCTACACTGGGGGGCTTTTGTATGGTTTTTACACAATTTGAGGGGCCTTGTTTGGTACGCGTGCGGTCACTGTTCCTCACTGCTGCGGTTTAAAATTATTACCCACAGATGAATACGCTTCAAATAGTAATAATACTTGCAACAAATAAAAGTCATAAAAGCTAGGTTCGTGACCTGTGAATTTTATATTCTAGCTTTTTTGCATAACTAGATCTCTGTGGCGCTCCGTGTCCGGCTCCCGAGTGGACACTTGACCGCCTCGGGCTGCGCAGATAAAGATGAAACGGAGGGGTGTCCTGAGCTCTGTGGGTCCGCCTCTGAACGTAGCTGTCAGTTGGATGTTTATTTATGTACCTCACATGAAATGGAATATTTAAAAACAACCAAAACAAACACTATCTGCCCTGGAGGTAAGAATGACCAGAAACAGAATATCTGGACCGTTTTCCTGAGTGAATTAGAATTTTTTCCCCGTTTCTTGCTTGAATTGTACCTCATTTTGTCATTTGGTCTGCCGTGTCTGCTTGAATTAAGCGTGCAGGTGAAGACATCTCAGAGCCTAATGTGCTTTGTCACCGTCGTCTAATGCGATGCTGCTCATGTTATGACTTTCATGCAGCTATGGAGGAAGTCCAGAGGGGTAATGCTGCTTATAATACAGCATAAAACACGGATGAACTTCTAATGTGTGGCTACATCTTTGAAACAACGTCATTCCCAGACATCACGAGTTCTACGCTTCTTCCGGAACTCAGTTCTTCATACTTCATTTACCTGAAATGATTCCACTGTGTGTGTGTGTGTGAGAAAGAGAGAGACAGAGAGAGAGAGAGAGAGAGAGAGAGAGAGAGAGAGAGAGAGAGAGAGAGACCTCCCGAATCTGGCTTCTGATGCACTTTGCTAAAGTCTGACTTTATTTCCAGCACCTGGCCAGATGAGAACAAAACAAAATATGAATTAAAGGTGTAGAATTCAGTGAAACCGGTGATCCTCAATTTTAAGTGTTCAGGTGCTCAGTGTGGAGGATGCCATACAGTCTCATGGTGACAGACAAAAGACTTATAGAGAAAAGGTGTCAATGGGTCGGTCGGATTTTACCAGAATGCAGTCCGAGAGCCACTGGTTTGCGAGATCCCGCACAGGGGTTGAGGTCCAGGTTCAGGCTGCCCCCACACATCAGCGTCCCGTGCTGGAGTGACAGTGCAGGGAAGTGGCACTCCATTAAGGCAGCCCTTCACTTACACCCCAGCTGAAGTTGGACACGCGAAACCTTCTGCTGCTCAGGAGAGCGGTAAATTACAACTTTTCACGACTAGAAAAGTGCCTTCATGCTTTTTTCTTCTTCAACTGTTGTGTGTGTTTTTTTCCCGTCTCACAGGCAACATTTTTTCCCACTGCATCTTTTATTCTCTTGAAGGGGAAAAAACATCTCACATACTAGAGGTGTACATATGGCTTTGGTGGAAAAAAGAAAAGGAAAGGGAAGCGAGCGTTAAGGTTAATACTAAACTGCTGTAGTACATTATTTGGTAGACTTTAGAGGGGAGATAGCAGGGTTTGGCATGTACCTGTCAGTGCTAAATGATTGCTCATTTCCTGTGAGGTGGGGACGGAGTAATAGCATCCAGCTGGAGCATCTGGACCGAACCTTCCCCTCTTGCGTTTATCGGTGGCCTCACAGCCCAACGCAACGCTGCCAGGCGTTTCCAGCTTCCAGACCTCTGCTGCACAAAAGCCAATTTAACGCCTCCACCCCGGGGTTTGGACTCAGCAATCACCAGACACGTCAGCAGCAGTGGGGGTCTTCTTCCATGTGCATCGCCCCATTCCTGTCACAGGTCCAGTATACAAAAGTGACAGAAGCTTTTTTGAGGATGTTACTTCCAGTCACGAGTTCACCGAGCAGCAGCACAGAACGTGGTACAGACGGTCCCCGGCTTACGAAGGGGTTACATCCTGATAAATCCATCATAAGTCAAAAATGCATTTAATATACCTTACCTACTGTCACGCCTGTGGCCATTTCAGCAATGGAATGTAGGCCGCCTCTCCATCCACATCTTCAGACTGATTGATCGATAGGCATAGGAACCAATCGTGGATGGGATTTAGTTCCTACCTGGAAGTCCTGTCAGTGCTCAGTTTCCACTGCCCCTTGTGAACTCTCCTGCAACTGCTGTCTTGCTAAGACCTTGCGTTTTGTTTATTTTGAGTCGCAGCCTCTTCCATTTTTGTTAACTGCCAATTGCTAATGTTCAGCACTAGCTTCCTGCTAACAGTAGCACTCTTTGGAAACAACAGTCAGTAAAGAATTAAACTTAACTTAAAGTTATAACCGTGGTTTCTCGCAATTGTTTCCACCAACCCACGCCATAACACCTAGCAAACATCATAGCCTAGCCTGTCTTAAAAGTCTTTATGGGCATTCTGCTTTTGTGCAGCTTTCGGGAGACGCAGATGGGCATTTTGAAGAGATGATGGATGCCCAAAATACAACGTAGATACGGGGGAAGGTATCCAAAAAAAATGCAAAATGCTGGCAAAACAGAACGCTGAAGAGTATCGGTTGTATACACTAGCGACTGTGTGACAGTCTGGGAGATGCGGATCACTGCCGCTACCCAGCATCATGAGAGAGGTATTGTACCGCATTTTGCTTGCCCGGGAAAAAAAATCTAAATTCAAAATTCCAAGTACGGTTTCTAATGAATGCCCATCGCTATTGCACCATCACAAAGTCTAAAAATTGTAACTCGGAGACCATCTGTGTTTTCTTCAAGGGAGGCAACGTAGATCATCATAGTACCTCTGGTGGCTGTCAGCAACAACACACAGTCTACTTGTGTCCACCACTGGTGAGGGTCTTTACTGGCCGCATCGCTGTTCCCAACAATGCGTGGCTCTCTGCTGTGATGCCTTGTGACTTTCAGTGCGAACAAAGTGGACTGGCAGGACTGTAAGCCAGAGGAGGGTAACCAGGTGGACAGGACTGGGAATTTGGCCCTCGAATCTATGAGAAAAAACAATGTTTCACCCCTTTCAAATACAATTCATTCCTGAAAAACCCTTCTAGTTGATCCTTCTTTAAGCAGAATTTTCATAAATCAAAAATTTTGTCACCATTAGTTTCAGTTCAATCTTGTTATGATTTACATTCAAAAACTGGCATGCATTTCAACTAAAATATTGTAAAATTTCATTAAAACAGGCGCAATTGCTTGAGAAGTTAACATTTGTTGTTACAGCAACAACAATAGCAACAGTTGCGTTTTCCTTCCTCCTTAACTGCTCACTGTATTACTGCATGGCTGCAACAGAAAGCAAAAATAACAAGTTAAGGAAATAATACTCTTGGCACAAACTGAGCACAGCAAAGCCAAAATGTCCAGTTTGCATGCAGACGTTGGAGTAAAGCTAAGCTGAAGGTGAGCTTTTCTGCTCACTGCGCTGCATGTAAAATGGACCCGCAAAGCAGTTCTGCAGAACGTAGAAGATGAAAACGTCGGTTTTTCGCGGACGTCCCGCAGAACACAGGCGGTTTTGTCCTTATCATGGCTAATTAACACGGCAATTTAGATAGAAATCTTTGCTGAGAGAGCAGAGCCAAATTCAAATGAATCTTTTAAAAAGAAAAGCGACACAGGGTTGCTGGGAAATTGAATGGGGGAAATCAGTTAGTTGCATAATTCTGAAGGGCTGCTCCATTCTTCTCGTAATGTTTCTGAGCAGTAGCAAAGCCTTGGGATTCCTGTGGCACACATGGAGAAGTAGCGATTCCTCTGTCCTGCTCGTGTGGTGCAATGGTGAGCAGATGACTTACGGCTCTAACAATTTGCACAACAGTTTCTGTTCGTGTGAACCTTTAAGATGATCTGCTGAATGCTGAGAAATGACTTAAACCATCTGATTTGCTCAGCGTCCCATGGCACGACTTAACCCTACGAAGGCCTCGACAGCTAGTCGGCCCCATCTGACGCTATTTCACCGAATAATAACTGCTCTCCAGTGACGTGGTTATAATGCCTTTGCTATGCTTTTCTGGTGTCTTTAGAAGAAACTTCATTCAACAGCCGGGCTGGTTATATCCCTTTGTGCTGAATGACCACAGTGCCGGGCATCAAGGGCATCTACCATACAGCTAGTGTTTTACTAGCACAAACTGGGACTAGAACTTAGTTGCGCTCTCAGTTTATTTGTAAATTCAAAGCCAGTTTAACCGATAAGTCACCGCCACTAAAAGCTTCGTCGTACAGATGTCATTCAACTAATTCACCGATTAAGCTCTGTAAAAACTTCAGATAAAACTGTAATAAAAGTGCTCAGTTGAACTAATTTCTTTTTCGCCTTCAAATAGCATTAAAATTAGAACTTAAAAAAAACATTTAAAAAATCATTAGCGCAACCATCTAATCGGTCCTGGGATTTGACCAGTTCATCCCATAAACTTGCACAGTGTTTTTCAGCTTCTGGCTACTTCCAGCTTTCGTCTATGCGCACAGCCGAAATGAACCTGCCGTGCAATGCCTTCAATATGTAATGGAAAAATATTTCAAATAAAAATTGTTATAAAATATGAAATCGTGAGTTTGCGTTTCAGAAATGCCTCAGAAAGTAAAAAAAAAAATTATTTCCCTTATTTTCATTCACTGTTTAGCTAAAAAAAAAAACAAAAAAAAAAACAAAAAACTTTGTAACGTTTTCATAAACTTTGAGTGAAGCCACAGTTAAAACAGATCAAAAGCTAAGAACGTGTCTTCACAAATCCATGCAACACAGCACAAACCGAAAACACGGGAAGCAGGTGGAACGAAGATAGTCCCGCGCTAATGCTACACTGTTTGGGTGTGTGCCCCCGACAGCTAGCTGTTGGGTGCAGAAACATACATTGCTTTCAAATTTTATGAAACGGAGGAATGGCGCAAATACATTTAAAAGTAATAATTAATCTGGACACAAATGTGTCACTCGAACACTTGGACTTGAACTCGAAGAAACCAGAGTCGTTTCCCTTGTGTCTCGATGTTATCGTACATGATTTAGTCAGTGGGCCAATCCGTGCTTTTAAGCAAAGCCGCGCAGCTTTTCAGTTGCCCTTTTTATTCCAGGGAGCTGAATCCCGCGGCCATTCGTGCAGTCAGGGCTCTGCTGGCTTCGTAATGGTGGGGGAGGGGGGCATTTACATATCTGTGCTTCCTTGCCAGATACTTTACCACAGTGCAGGAGTCCATCCGACTTACCTCGCTGGCTTACCTCTTGAAGTCTTTCAGGACAATGACACACGTTTTCTGCTCATAGTTTGCCTGCTTTCCATGCATTTGAGCCATCGAGCTAAGAATGCGCAGGGCAGTTTGCTGCAGGAATTTCCCACGAGGCCCAGCGTTAGGTTTGCACGGCCGACGGAAGTCCCGTCACCGCATCCATTCTGATTCCGTAACTTTCCGGTGCGTAAATAGACGTCACCCTGTCCATTAAAGCACCTTCATGGCCTACATTACAGAAAGCCTTAAAACCACGACAGTCTGTGGTGTGCGGTGCATAAAAAAAGTGCCTGGGAGCATCCGGTGTTCCGGCTGCAAGCGCTGAGGTCCTGAAGCCCCGAGGAAGATCAGAAGAAGCCTCTCTGCGCCACCTAAGTCCAGAAAAACCACACCAATGACTTGTTTTGTTTTTTTCGTGTGGAAAGCAGGAAAGGGTTACTTTTCACATTTCCTGCGCAATTCCCCTCACCCTCGCTGCATTACAGCCGCCTTCTTGATGTTAAATATTCCCAGGCTCCTATAACCTTCTGGCTCGCCTGCGCCGGCCAAGAAGCGTCCCAGGTGAACGTGTGGGCGAACCTCCTGTTTTTAAGGATAAAAATCTCCCTCTCGCTCTGTTCTCTCGAGTAATTTCTGCTGGGTTTCTGCGTTTCCCTTAATGACGCTGCACCACTGTTCTGTTTTTTATGATGTGTTGGCTGTGAGGCCTGTGGCCAGGTCTGAACTTCATGCTGAGCATTCAGATAGGTACTTCTCCGGTTTATGATTCACCAGGTTAGATTCCGTGGGACTTCCTGCTCTGCTCGTGTGGAATTCCAGGAAAGAGAAAAATCAATGCAGCAGCATTAGTGTCCATCCCGCCAGGTACGAGGTAATGGCTTCTGGGAGAGGTGCGACTTCCTGCGCTAGCAGTTACTCATTTATGCCTCCAGACTCACACTGCTGTTGGCCACATGTCCAGGTGAGGCTCATGCTGGTCTGGAGCGCATCCTGGAATCACAGGGTGTTGGGCTGGACAGGCTACCCCCTGGGCAGGACGGCACTTCGCTGCACTTGTTTATATTCCGGGAAGAGTTTCTTTCTTTTAAAAGGCTTTGCGGCCCGACACCCATTTCCTGATGACGGTGATGTCACTGAAGTCCTTGGCAGCGTGTTTGGCAAAGGCTTGTGGTTGCGACAGCTCTCTTGCTTTTACTCGTAACGCAGGTGTGCGGCTCAGTGCCGCATTGTTTGTTACCGAAATGAAAGTTACCGGAACATTCGTCCTGTCCCACAAGTGATTTTGTCCAGTCTTGCGAGTGGATTTTTGATCGATAACCCGGTAGACGTGCGTGCTGCCGCTATCGATCCTTTAACTTCTTAGCAGAGGCTTTTGTCCGCTTTTGACTTTGTTTGTTGAAGGTGGGTATGTCGGGTTTACCGGAATGATTTTGCGCTACGTTCAGGAAGAGGCTCCGTGAGCAGGACGGCAGTACAACCCTGAAAGCCAACAGGCAAACTTGACTAAATTCAGCCGTGAGATCTTCTGCCTGATCTTCGTGAACCTTAATTATTCCCAGACTGCGCAGTTCGCAACGCAATGAGCAGAGAGGAGCTGCCGGGCTCGTGCTGCCACCGTCTCCTGTTTGTCAGCTCCCACACTTCACCCCCGCAGGCGTTTTGTACGGAACACCGCATTTAGGAGGAGTTTGGAGCTGTCGCTGTCAAATCATTAAAGTAACAATCTTATATTTACGCCACCTACCATGTATTTCACTGTGTCTCTGCGCCTGCCTTTCTATTTCAGCTATTGTTCCCTTATAGCTCTTTGTATTTATCGTTTATTCCTTGGTTAAATGGAAATATTTCCTTACTGCGAGTGTCCAGCGTGTCTGTCACTACATTGTTGTGTGGGTGTGGCTGCAGAGCCGTGCAGTTTCCTTGGGGATGAGTAAAACTGTCACTTGCACCCATCTATGTATTTTTGCATCTCTCTTAGGGGGTTGTTTTTGACACTGTACCTGTCACAATGCACCTGAAGACCCTTCGGGGTTGGGGACTTTTTCATCCAAGCTGCTTTGCTCTACACACCCAGGCTCCTTGTAGTGCTCCAAAAACACCTCAAAGAAGTGCAGCGGTGAATTTTTTTTTTTTACAAGGTCTTCAGGACAGTGACCAAATGTTTCATAAAATTCAGTCAGACATCTTTGAAGAAACATCTCTTTCCGCCTCCATCACGAAGCAGAAGTTAAACCGCTGGGTGTACCAGCTGAAGGACTAAACAGGAGCTCATCCTGCTACGGGGGTGTCCAGTCACAGGGACTAAACCCCAACTCCCCCACCACAGTGCAGCTACCGCACAGTTATGCCCCACAACACACTATAGTGAGGCCGAACACTTTTCAGTCGACCCTCGTACGTATGGACTCATCCAGCCGCCCGTTTACCTGCCCATCTAACTGCTCACCTAGCAACCTGCCTACCCACGCATCCACCCACCCGCTCACCTAACCTTCTCATCAGTATCAGGGATGTAAAGGAGTGGAGCACCATGGAATCAAAGCGGTTCACGCAGCAGCTCCGTTCGGGCTGTGAGCCGTCACGATCCGGAAGAGTCCGACTCCCGGCACTACCCAGTCACCAGCGATCACCCTGACTGCTTAACAGAAACACTTTCATTTGAGGTAAAAACAGTACTTTGCACAATTATAGTCAAAGAGGGCAATAATCGGCTTCCTCCCGACAAAACATGGCGAAGAGTTCAGCTGAAATCTTTATGCCTTTGAGCCACAGATGCGAACATCAATTTAGGCGGAATGGCTGATGGAGAATAAGCAGTTAAGGCCTAGAAACGCGCATTTTTATTTCCTCCATAATAGCCAAGTCTCAAAGCTGCTGTGAATCGAATAACTGCTCTTCCGAACCCTAAAACGTTAGCAGAGGTGCGATGTACCAAAGTTGAGGATACTCAGGCCTAATATTTCAGAGATGAGCGCGTATTGCATATCCCTGCTTTCAACATTTACCTGATAAATAACAGTGCGCATGCATAGACTAATGTTTACTTGTAGAAACTGGACTTTAGCGTTTATTACAAATTTTTTTTTTAATGAAAATAAGCTCACGAATACGATAAAACATAACCAGCATCATGGTTAAGGTATGAGCACATGCAGCAGGTAAACCGAGCCTTAAACACAGAGCACCTGCCGAAAGGTGAGGAGAACTCGTGCAGAAGAAATGAAAATTCACGCGCACGCTGATGCGGTGTTTGGTCGACGGCCTCCGGGCCTCTCTTATTGTGCTGCTTTCGGCGGAAGGCGACGGCGCAGCGCTTGCCGACTGCCTGTTTTCCTTTCAGCCAGTGAACTCCTGAGGTTATATAACACCTACGACTTCACCTCCTGCACACTTCTGTTCTGTTGCACGTATTGGGTTACGGAGCTTCCTGTGTGGTTTGTGCCTCCCGGTGCTGCGGTGAGCGAGCGGTTGTATGGTTGCAGGGCAGCGGGGTGATGGATTGCAGCAGCAGGCGCTAGGAGGGGCGGGGGTGACGACCGTTCGAACCGGCTGCTCGGTCCTGTAGAAAGCTTCCACTTCGGCCTCCTTCAGCTGTAAACCAAGCACCCTGTGGCGTGCATGGGGGGTTTGTGACCAAGTAACCTTGGTTAACCTGGGGGCCATGTCTGCGCGTGGTAACAAATACTGCCGAACATCCTGGCCGGGGGGAGGGTACAAAGAACGCACAGGGCTCGTGGCACCAACGTTCATTTGGCTGCTGCTTTTCTCCAAAAAAAACTTGCAGTCCATAGCTGTTTGCAGTTGTTTACCTGTACTTACAGCTGAGGACCAGAGGCAGTGGCTCAAATCGCAACTCCACCTGCTGCCCAGAGCAGAAGGTTGCAGGAGGAATCAATGACAAACTCATGAGCAAACAGGTTCCAGCACTCTGTGCACAAAAGTACCTAAAGTCCCAGTGGGATTTGAACCCGGACTTCTAAATTAAGGATGCGGATTGCTGACCGTTGGCTTCGACTCTCGGTTTTTTTTCCCCCCAAAGGAAAGCAGCGCCGCTGCAGCTCCGTCTGGGCTCCGTCTGCATCGCGCTGCCATCTCTGCTGTCAGTCATTGGCCTGTGAGGAGGGCCTGGCAGGAGCGCGAGCCAAACCTGTGCTGTCAGCTTTTAAAAGCAGAGATTGATTCCGCTCTCATTCCTAATTCTAATGAGCGACTAATCCCTTCTGCGGCTCCGCTCCTTTATAGACCGGCGCTCCTTTTTGCCTCGCAAAGGAAAATGAGCCTGAACGATGAGTCCGTTCTTTTTCGCAACGCATCTGTCTGGATGAGGAGCTTAAAAAAAGGTCACCTGTGGCTGATCAGGAATCTGCGAGAAGAGCGAAGGCGCTGCCATCGCCGACAGCACAGCCCGATGCGGAAAGGTGAAATACGCTGTCAAAATATTGTCGGTAAAGAGAAATGCGGTAGTCTTTACACACGAGGTGCAGGGGTTTCAGCCGTCGTAAGAAATGAAGCGGTCAGGGGTCACCGCCTGCCGTGATATCGGGGCAAATGGGTGTTTCGTGACCCTGCGATTTATTCGCGTCCAGCGTTTGCTCCCGCACCCGCGGTCGGTGACGAAACGCGGCCACTAAAAGTCCAGCTAAGCACTCGAGCAGCTGCCGTTTTGGCACCTCACCGTGGCCTGTTTTGGGGACCAGGAGTGGCAACTTGGCAAAGTCCTGCCACGCAGAAAGCCAGACTGTGCGAAATGCAAAGTCCTGCGTGAAATGGAGCTCACAGGGTGCAGAAGTGGCTCTGCAGTGATTTTCATTCAAAGTACAGTAATCACGGTAATCTTGGAAGACAGCAGATGCTCCAGGGCTGCTGAGAGCTTCCAATAAAAATGTTCTGCAATGAAAATGGGTCTCTAATTTTCCCTAAACAGGTCTAAGCGGCGTGCGCTTTTTCATAGGTAAACCGTGTCTGAATTAACAATGCGGCCTCATTAGAGCTGCTAGTCACAAAGATGGACGCATCTGGTACGTCTCTACAAATTGGCTCAATGTGCTCCTTTTGGCTCGGTTACCCTCTGCTTCCTTTCCTCTGTCTCTGTCAGTACCTTTCTTGCTCTTCAGAGAAGCAGGAAACGGAGGGAACGTTCTGCCAGGTGCAGACGGGGGCTCGGAGTTAAGTAGGGTTATGGGGTAACTGCTCCCAGCCTGTCCACTGCCAATAGCTTGGGCCTCCATAGGCCTCCTCTCTGCTGCTACCTCTGGCTCCCCAGCCTATGGAAGCTCTAAGTGGTACTCAGTGGTGCTCAGAGGTACTGTTGAGAAGACTTCACTCCGTGCATGCTGAAGATTAGCACTTGGCAGAGCTGCAGTAAAAGATTTGGAAGAACAAAGATCATAACTGTTAAGCGAGCAAACAGTTTCCTACGCTTTACAATTATGAAAGTTGGACTTCAAGTAACAAGATAGGTCATACATGGACTTCTTTGAGCCACGGTGCTGGAAAGACTTGTAAGGACACCATGGACTGCAGAAAGGAAAAAACAGGTTCATTATGGAGTAGATCAGGTCAGAACTGTTATTGACAGCACACATCTTGAGACTGAGGTTATTGTACTTTCTCATCTGAAGAGCAGCTTCCATCCAGATGAGCATAATACTTGGGAAAGTTGGAGGAAAAGGAAAGAAAAATGACAAGTAAGCAGATGGATGAACTCGGTCACTAAAACAATCCCACAAACAACGCATCCCAGTCCACACTAAGGACACGAATGGAGGACAGAGTGTTGGAGACACCAAAAGTCAACATGGACTCAAAGGCAATGAACAAGAACCGTTTAGATGATATGAAGCTCTCTGAGACTTCTTCTTGATCGGTGACACAAGTCCTGTTGCTGTCAGCGAGGATAAAAATTGCTGCTGGGAGATGTGAGGAAGTATTAGCGTTTCACCAGCTTTAGTCGGTCGCATTTGATTTCCCCTTTTCTTTTTAAGCACTGCCTTAACCCAAGTAAACAGGAAGGGTTGGGTTTGAAGATTTTTCTCCGAAGCAAAAAGTCCCTTCAGGGGAGGACTTAGAGTGTTAGGGGCTTTGAGTTTGAGTTACAGTTCAGGAAGCCCTACCTGCACCCTAATATAAAGTACAGCTGCTGCGACTTCAGAAACCTCAGAAACCAGTGCCGTGCACATATTTGCTAAACATGAATAGCGACCACAACAGAAGAAGAGCTGATTCCTCAACAGAAAGCATTGCAAAGTCAGAGCTTAAAACTGTGAACAACTGCAGCAAAACACAGGGACAGCAAGTGGCCCCTCAGCAGGGACTTCATGTGGGGTGACAGAGCAGAAAACCAGAGCACTGTGCAGTACAGAACCATACACTCTGTGTGTGTGTGTGTGTGTGCGTGCGTGCGTGCGAGAGAGAGATAAAAAGGAGACAAAACACAAGGAGCGGTGTTCTCACAGCCGCCGGGCTACGGCGCTATGCTCGGCCGCCCCGCGCTTCGGTTTAGAGACAGAAAATGGGGTCCGCTGAGCAAAACGCATATTTCATAAACGTGTAGATATTCTGATAACTGAAGCAAAGTGAAAATGCGTGCAGGTTTTCACTAGTTTTAGCTGGCTTGAGCAACACAGTAACATGCAGGAATTTGTTATATACTTGCTTGGAATTGATTTTTGGAATTGATGCAGTCAATGTTATTCCAATTATAAGTACTGGGCTTTCTTGCTGTGATGTCACATTAACTTCTGGACATCTACAGCAGAGGTGAACCAGATTTATTTAGAACAAGTATTCCAGGTTGTCCAAGTCCAGCTGGGGAGCCGTGGATGGTGAGAAGCTCCGGGCCCTCGGCTGCAGTGCATCCCAGAGACTGCTTTTGTCCCCGAAGGAGTCCGGCACACAGCCTGCTGGGTGTTTCTTACCGCCACCCTCATGCTGGATGCAGAATCCTTAAAAATATTTTTACATTTCAAACCGTTTGTAAGTGTGGAAGTGTTACATTTTAACACAGCTGATACAACTGAGCGCGTAACCGATATCTGAAAAAACACGGACGCGCAAATTGTGCTGTACTTTGTTTCCTGGTGAGCGCAAGGGATGTGTGGGGGCCTGAGTGATGGATGGATCGATCTTGCAGTTAAGTTCAGACAAGGTTCGCACCGCCCAATGCAAAAATATTTGTCCTCGTAGTGCGGAAGGCAGGAGCAGCTTTGCAGTTTTTAGTTAAAACCACGACAAATGACATACAAGGAAAATTTTCTATGAGCTTAAATAAATAAATAAATAAATATATCAATAAATGAATTTGGCAATAAACAATGTCTGTCAACAAATACTTCACCATATTGAAAGCGTCCTTTCGGACTTTTGCCCTTGAGCCCCAGAGCCAAGAGCTGCCCCACCGGCAGACATCTTGCAGTCGTCCTCGCTGAGCGAAAAGCCGTTTCTTCATGATTTCCTGGAGCAGCTTTGCTGGTTCACGTTGTCTGTGCCGTGCCAGTCCTTGCGGGCCCCCTTTGGGACGGGCCCCATGGGGATGATTCGCTTCCATTTTCTGGGAGCGCTTTGATCTTCCCTTTCCGAGCCTGGCGCTCGCAGTTACGACTTTCCCTAAGCGGTACCACCAGGGCCCTGTGCCATTTTCCCATCTTCTCTAAACCTGATTTAGACGGTCTCTGGTTGCAGATACCACAAACTGAGAGCAGGCCGCCCCAACTTTTTTGCTTGGTTTTATGTTTGCGGACAAGATTTTCCTACGCAGGTTCCCTCAGTTTTCAGTGATTTATTGCGAGCAGAAAAAGAAAACCAGTAATTTTCTACCAAAAACGGTGGCTGCTTGAGAGCCTGTATTGCAGCGGAAAAGCTCCAGAGGCCCAGAATGCGGACGGTTCATTTGGCTGCTGGTTTTGAATGGGCACACGTGGCCGCGGCGCATTATTCAACAAAGAGGGCACTTTTCGCCGAGTTGCTAAGAGGAAGTAAAGGATGTTGCCTACAGGCACTTTCAGACAGTGCAGTTTAAGCGTACCGCTTTTGTCAAGACATGAATTACCGGCAACCCACAGACTGCCGACATGCAAAGGGCTGCGCAGCCGGACTGTCGGCGGCAAGGAAGATTTCATTTGGGTTAACAAGAGCGTGGGCATTTATTTATTTTTTTGTTTGCATGTTGAGTGTGTACTTGTCGAGGAGGGAACGCGAAAGGAGGAGCCTTGCGGTTCCTTCTCCGCTCTTCTGGAGCCGAAGACGGCCGAGCCCTTTGTTCCTGGGATCTCAGGCTTGATACGAGCTTCCAGCATCGAGGCTGGACGGACTGAGTCATAACCTGAGCTTTTCCCCATATTTCACTGCAGATTGACCATCCCAGCCAAACATCATGCTAGACACACAGAGATGAATAAGCAAAGGGGCCTGTGTGTAAGTTTGTATAAACAAACTATTGAATATCATCTGACGTCTGTTTTTAATTCTGCTTTTTGAGTTCTCGCGGTGCCTGCTGTGTCTTTGGTTTAGGATCCTTTCCCCCTCAACCAAACATCCTTCTTCGGCGTTTCCGTAGGTCAAAACTGGCTTCATCTCCTTCGTCCCGCTTCTCTTTCAAAGAGGACGAAAGCACTAAGTGGTGCTTGATGATTTTCTTTGTCCCTCAGTGACTCAACCCTGGGCCAGAAAGCCGAATTTTCATTTGCGTTTCGCCTTCCCGACTCTAATCCGCTCGTGTCCGCCGAATAACAGTATTAGCTGTTCATTTACTTGAGCGCCGTTCTTTTTATGACATCAACGTGGCACCGTAAATGCACCTTAACAACAGAACTGGCAATGTAATTTGCTTTCCCCTTAAAATAGGGCTGCAAGTTGTTTTTTCTTTAATGTGGTTCAAGTTGACTGAACCTGGAGCTTCGCTGCACCGTAAACAAACCCCTTCCAGCGCTGCCCTCACGGCTTTGTCCTGCGTGATTTCAGCCCAACTCGATCCTGTGCGGATTTTTCTTTTTCTTTTTTGCAGGCGCACAACCGGTTCATTTTTCACAGAAAACACACGGTGTTTTTGTTCTTCGTGTGCCGTGCGTGTCATGCGCCGCTTGCTGGTGAAGTCCAAATGTTGCTTCGAACACAGCAAGCGATGAACACGTCAGCTGACGTTCGTCTGTTGATCTGCAGCGACACGGGATGTGACGTTTAAAGTTTCGAAACGTCAGAAAACCTGTAACATTGGTTCCTTATATGCAGCTCTGAAGAATTTTGGGGAAGGACTGGTTGCCTTGGCCAAACCTGGACAGCCATTCTGCCAAGATTCCAACGCATTTCTGGTGTTCGGTGCACACATGCTGGCAGAGGAGGCAAACGTCCAGGTCACTGCGGGCTTCTTCTCGGTCGTTCCCCCACCGAGGCAAGACACGGCCAATAAACTCCAGGGAAGACGGAAAGGAGGTCCTCGCTGTTTGTGTTCTGTAGAAGAACATTTCTCAGAAGAGAAAAGTCCACGTGTAACCGCATTGCTTATTCAGTTCCAAATTATTTAAAAGCTGCTTCGACACCTTGAGTTTCTTTTTATTCTTCCTTCTTTTCAAAAGACCGATGAATAAGGGGGCCTGGTAACACATTGTCACCTCCAGCATTACTGTGTGCACCAAAGCTAAAGTAGCTGATAAGGTTTTAATCCGCCCTGTGAACGGCTTAATTTGCCTTTTTAAAATGGACATTTGTTTGCTATTTTGGCTCTTTAGAAAATGGCTTCTTCACAGTCTAAACAAAGAGGCTCCACAAAGAGGCAGCTGACACATGGATTCAGTCTTTTCCATCTTCTCTTGGCCTCTTTGGCCTCCAGGACCTCTCCTGACCCAGAGTCTCCGGTTACGGTCATGTCCTGCAGATGAGCTTCTCCTCAGGTACCTGTACTTTTTTTTCACGTTGCTGGGCATGGATTCCGGCCTCCTGTCCTCCATGGAAGCACACGCTCCTTGTGCAGTCGGGATGTTTGCAGCGAGCGAGGCATTCATTTTAAACAGTAAAAAGGCTTTAGTTTTCCCGCTGTAAACACCACCGAAACGCACTTATATGAGCCGTTCGAGGGTCTTCAGTTACACTTTAAAGTGGGTCCTGTTTTGTTCTTCAAATCAAGAGGACAATGAATGTCTTGCTGCAAAAATTTTGCTGCGTTTTGCGGAGCAGCGGGAGATGCGTAGGCAGCGCTTTTCATTGTGCTCCACCTGCAGGGCGTGCAGTCGCGACTCCCTACTCGCTGCAGGCCTCTGTGTGCCGGGAGCTGAGGCCTTTGTAAGGCTTCCTTTGCAGGAAAATGAGGCGAATTGCCCTGCCGTCAGCAAAGTGACATTTCTCCTTTGTTGCAAATGTCAGTTGTAGCAGCAGAAAGAAGTATATAAATAAATCTGAGCGCAATAACATTTGCTGCACAGAAAGGTGTGTGGAGCTGCACTGCTGCCTTATAGCAGCTGGTCTGTCGGGGTGTGGGTTTGAACGCAGCTCAGCCTGTCTGAAGTTTCCGTGGTGTCTCTGTGGGTTTCCTCCCACAGTCCAAAGACATGTGCTTCAAGTTAAGTGGTTGTTCTAAATTGACTGTTGTGTGTGTGTGTGTGTGTGTGTGTGTGTGGCCACCCTGCAATGGGCTGGCATCCCATCCAGGGTGTAGTTTCATAGTCCAGCGCCCAGTGATTCCAGGAGAGGCTCCTGATGGGGTGAAAGCGATTAATGATGATGGATGGATGGATGAAAAACACCCCCACCACCAGCACCCACTTGGTGGGCTGCACGCCGTCTCATTGCGCTTTTGTGAATGTTTAGTCTGTTTGCAGGTAAAAAGACACCCAGCAGTTGTTTCACAGGCTATTAGGGTGAAGTGGACGGAGTCTGTTTGCATTTATGTAATTTTGATTTGCTTCAGTTGTCACTTTTATGTGAACTTACTCTATGTGCAAATGAACATAATATTCTGTAAATGGAATATTAACACTATAACATCTTTTTAATAAAAAAAAAAAAAAAAAAGCCAGTTACTCCTTTGGAAGAAACAGTTTTTCCTCTCCAAGCACTAAGCAATGTTTGGAGAAGCTGATATTTGTCATTATTACAAACAAAATAACCATCAGTGCATGTGCAAAGACAAGAAAGTAAAGAACTGCATACTAAGGAAACAGAAGAGTTGATTTCCAGTGTCAGTCATGGGCAGCTGCTTCTGAATTCTACTGTTTAATTTGACTCCTGTCTTTTGGGTTTTGCTTGTTTTTGCACACGGTTCACCTATTTCTCTGAAAAACATGCATCAAAACTTGTGAACAACTGTTGTGTGATATTTACAGAGCTGCACTGGAGGCTCCTCACATCTTCAGGGCACAGAAGTGGTGCAAAAGTCGCTTCATTTAGCAACCTGAGCTGGAAGATTTAAATAATCATCTGCACGCTGCTTATATTATAGCTGCTAACATCTATTCCTCGACACGTTTACAGATGGTCCTTGACGCACGATGGTCCGACTTAAGATTTTTCGACTTTACGATGGCGCAATAGCGATATGCATTCATTAGAAACCGTACTTCGAATTTTGAATCCCCCTGTGCAAGCCATATGCCTTAGTGAACTGCATCTCCCATTCTGCCATATGGTCGCTAGTGTATACAACTGATACTCTGCAGTGTCCTGTGTTGCCAGCCTTTTGCCTTTTGGACCCCCCCCCGTATGTACATTGTGTTTTTTGCATCCATCATGTCTATGGAATGCCCATCTCTGTTGGTGTCTTCTGAAGCGGCACGAAAGCCCGTAATGCCTTTTAAGGTAGGCTAGGCTATGATGTTCGCTAGGTGTTATGGCATGGGTTGGTGGAAGCAGTCACAAGACACCACGGTAATAAGTTTACGTTTCATTAAAGTCTTTACTGCGTGTTCTTTCCGACAAAGAGCGTTGCTGTTAGCTGGGAGATAGCACTAAATATTAGCGATTGGCAGTAAACAAAGATGGAAGAGGCCACAATCCAAAATAAATAAAATAGAAGGTCTTGGCAAGACAGCGGCGGAAACTGAGCACTGAAAGGAACTCCAGTTAGGATCTAAATCCCATGCACGACTGGTTCCTCGGTCATCCAGTCAGTGCTCAGTCTGAAGGAGGAGGCAGAGAGACCACCTTTGTGGCTGTGACAGTAGGTTTGGTGTATTAAATGCATCTTCAATTTACGACGGGTTTATTGGAATGCAATTCCATCGTAAGTTGGGGACCATCTGCATAATTAAGTAATGCAGTGTACATTCAGGTGCGCTCAGTCCCAAAAACTCAAACTTGGACGGAACCTGGTTCACTAACCTCTGCACTGACTGGTGTCTTCTGGAGGTTTGCCTGCCATGATGAACCCACAGCAGACACCTGTATATTGGGACACAGTGAACTTTGTTAAATGAGAACATTACATTTTCCTTTTATGCCTGTGACCTGTAGACTGCAGCGAAGAACCCTGCCATCTACACTCAAAGACAGAGGAAAAGCCAAACATGAGATGATTCATGAAAACATAGCTGCAATGAGTACGGATGAACCTCATCACCATCATCATCGCCTGGCAGATGCAGGATCTGGAAGAGGTGAGCTATGCATCCGTCAAACCAGTCGGTCTTTATTCTGCAGCACACGGCTCAGAACTCAGCTAATCCCATTTCGAGACCTTGGCCTCATTTGGCCTTCGCCCAGCAAAAGCCTGTTAGAGCCGACTGAGACCTCGGCCATTAATAATGAAGCCCATTGGGTGGTGCATGGAGAGGAGTGCAGGGGTGGGATTTCTCACCTCGGGGAGCTTCTGCTTTCATACAGTTTTCAAGGACGTGCTAATGCTTCCAGGCCTTCAGTTAGCCCATTATTATTTTGTTTTAGAATTTAGTTAAATGGGACCTATAGTCAGTAAACAGCAAGTGATGCAGTAAACACGCGATTTGTCATCCTGGATGCCAGACCTTGAGGGGAAGAAGCGGTGACCTTGCACTCCTGTTGCTCTGCGCTTGGTGACCCACAAACCCTCTTATGAACACATCAGCCTGCAAATGCCACGTAATGGAGAGGAGATAGGTGATATTTAAATTCATTTCAGTTTCATTTTTTATTTCTTTTTCCCCCCACTTAGCTTAGTAGAAAGCAATCTTTCACTTAGCAGAGTCTTTAGGACTAATCGCATTTTGGATTCTAGGACAAACCCTGCACCGAGGAGGACAACGTGGATCAGTAACCACAGTGCAGGTGTGTGTGAAAGCACTTTTGCAATGCAGGGCTTCCCCTTTTTTCAGTCTTTTTCGTCCATAATTCAAAAAGCCCTAAATCCTGGCTGATTAAGCCATCTGTATGCATTCCGTTTGAACGTTGTTGGGTACGAGTACGGCTCTGACACAACACAGGTGTCAGGACCCATCATCTGGCTGCCCGGATGGCAGTTCAGAGAAGCTGGAGATGTAATGAAGGTTTTAGCTGAGTTGCAGATGAGTACTGGCGGTTCTACTTTCTCTGCCTTTCCTCCTTTTCAACTTTCTTACTTTTTTCCACGAGCTTCAATAACAAGGCTTTCCTTAAGGATAAAGAATATCGAATGAATTATTTAAGTGTGGCAGTCTTGAATATTTTGCTTTTTGCTTCGCTATGCAAACGACGCCGAGCTCTGCTGCACACCGTGGTACGAAGGGACACCGCTGACACACATGGGTACGGCCACAAAAGCAGCCCGGCCGCGAGACCCTCCTGCAACAGGGAATGGGACCATTGGTGCCTTTTCTTTTGGCAGTATACATGCATTTTACATTTATATTTATTCATGTGCCAGGCTATTTTCTTTTAAGTGTCTTACAGGTAAAGGCACATCATTTCAGTGCATAAAAGATGCTTGAACAGTAGCGTACAGCGGGACCCAATGTGCATACGTTTGCATAACAAGCTTTTCGCTGATTTTTCAGAACGATTTATTATTTGTTTCTTTAAAAAAAGGGGGACCGACAAACTAATTCAAATTGTGCACCGAAAGTGTCACTCAAGCGGCTGCGAGGGATGAGGCAACGGTGATCACAAACCATAAGGGCAGCTTGAGATTTTCAAAAGAGTATAAAGAGGCAAGAAGGTGAACAAAGCTGAGGATGACGCTGTGGCTTCTAGCTCTACCTATTCCGAGTCATCGGTGAAGCGCTGCCTCTCCCCCATCCTGCACCTCCGCGTAAAACCTATGGCTAAGAGGGGATGTGCAGCCGCTGTCTGCACACTAAGGTAAATCAGAATAAAGAAAAGTGAATTTCGCCCAGAGAGAGATAAAAATGCACATCCGATACTTTCTCTTAATTCGGTGCCACCGTTTCTGCCAGCGTTCGTCGCTGAGGAGCAGAGTATAGATCTGACAATGACCCCCCGACCTGGTTCATGCCACCTTCAGCCAACAAACTTTGAGTGAGGAACCAACTTGTGGTCCAAGTTAAGCTCCTAAGTTGGGGACTGACTGCGTAGCAAAGGACAGAATTTTCTCAAATGGTGTCTAAGAAGATGAACTCAACAACATCCTACATACAGGTATTTACAGGAGTGATAAAAAATAACAAACCTACATGAATCTAAATAATCGCTCAGACTTCCTGATGGCAGGACAGCTGAGGCTGGAAATTATACAGCAGATTTTGTGTTCAGCTGTTTGGCCAGTGATGCTCAGGGCTTTACTTAGGAAGTCGGTGGAAGGCCCTCCTCGAAATACATGCTAAAAAAGTTACAGCAAAGTGGAGGCATAACTACAGGTAGAACCTGACTGTTTGTACCCAGTAGGAGTGCTTCAGCAGCGGCCCCTTCCTGTCTTGTATCTCCTGCTCAAGCACTGGAATGTGCAAAGCTGCTACTGCATCTTCCTGTTTGAACGCAGATGACCCCATTGTCACCTTGGCTGAACAGATGACGCTTCTGGTACGTCAGGCCACAGACATTCTGATTCTGATCTTGCTTTAACTCAGAATGGCCAACGAGTGTGAGGGTCAAGACCAGGTAAGTCCAGGTGTGCTAACAGGCAGGCCTCCCTTTCAGTTCAGGTACAGAATCCAGTGAAAGAGTGGAGTGAAGAATGAGTTCACTTAGTGCTGCCAGAAGGGGTGACTTTCATCTGCAGCATCTATGCAGTGTAACACACACGTACGCATTTGGTGTTCATCCAGATTTGAAGTTTTCTTCATTGCAACACAAAGAGGATAGAATCAGGAGTTGCTTTTTTCCCTGGCACTGTTTCTTCAAGCTGGAACAGAAACCATTTCATTCGTTGTACCCCATACGTGTAGGGTAGAGAAGGGTAAAACTGGAGGGAATTTTTGAAACTCTGAACAGTGCTGAAGAGTGGAACCATCATCAGTGGAAGACAACTGGGCTGAATCCATTCCAGCCCGCAGCACATGGTGTTACGGTTCTTGTTTTTTTTCTGGTGGGGAACTGTCGTGTTCCTGTTCGCGCGGTCTCTCCGTAGGGGTTCGGCGCTTGACAGGTCCGTCAGAGCCAGGATTGGTCCGCCGGTGGATGAGGTCACCCCTGCAAGCGCTTATCTGTGCGGACCACCATGGAGCCAGCGGCAACAGCTTAGTCTTGGTCGTGTTTTCTGGCATTCTATGTCTAGCGGGGGATTTTGCCGTTTGCCCTATTTGTACAGTGTTGGGCACCGGGGAGCGTACAACCCTTGTTTTACCTGTTGCTAACACTTAGCGATCCGTTGTATTCACAACCACTTTAAACATCAGGCGTAGCGGCGGTCTCCCACCCTTATATCTGTTTGGTGGAGGTCGACCGGGCTCGAGTTTGTCATGTGTATTCTTTTCTTTCGTGGCCCAGGTCGGGATGTCCGTTTTGTCTTGTTGTTGTTTCGAGTTGGGAACCGCCTATGTTTTGTAAAACTGGTTTGAGCCCGTTTTCTGGTTTTTGTTTGTTAACAAATATCTGTATATAATTTCATCACCCCCCCCCCCCACTGTAATAAAATTCACTTGGTCACTGAATGGGGTTCATTGTTAAAGGAGGTTCTTCCCGACCACCTACATTTTCTCCCTTTTCCCTTAAAACGCTACGATCCTCAATGCTGGTCCCCTAGCCAACGAGCCGGGTCGTAGCAATGGTTACAAGAAGCCGCTTGGTGAACTTCAGCAGAGCAGTGTTTACACAGGTGTTTTCTTTGGCATCAGGCAACAACCAGATGACTGTGGCGCTTTTTACAGCTGCTAGCAGCAGTAAATAAACATGCAACACGATGAAGAATACAGCGTCACCTGGCTTTGATACTGAAGCACACATGAGTGACCCAGCAGCTGGAGCCAAACCGGGGCTTCGCATGTTCCTTTGGCGCTGAGAAAGACTCGCAGGAATCTACATCAGTAACTCCCGACCACACTTATGGTGCGTCATCTTGCTTCGGTGCTTCAGGTTTCCTTGCTTTTGTAAAATTACGTAACAACCGCACTCCATCATCAGTTATGTTTTCCCAGGAGACTGACAGACGATTACCAGACACAGCCCACGTTGCACCGGAACGGTCAAAGGCATTTTCAAGAGTTGATGCAGGAAGCAGCCAACACACCCGCTTAAGATGAGGATTTTCCTGTGGAACCTGAGCACATGATGTCACCTGTTCCCCATCAAGATCCAGGAACTGCAGTGTCACAGGGGACCAAAGAGGTGATCAGGACCCGAAAATGCTGCGAAAGAAGCTGTGATGCTTCCCCGAGAGGAGCAGGAGAGTGATTGCGGGATGGCTACCAGACTTGTTGGCATCTTGCCTCCCTGTCCAGAGAAGCGAAATGAACTTTTCTGCCTTGTTTTCTTCTAAGAGCCACATTTGGAAGAAGTCACAATTAACCCTCCGGTAAACAGATTCATCCAGCCATCTGATCCACTTGCAGGGCTTCCGTGGATAAGAAGGAAAGAGACTTGGAGAAAATGGATGAGTAGTGGGACCTGGAACTATTCAGGAAAAGAAAGTGGTTTGTAGCTGCAGATAAGTCAGGCACAGGAGTCTCTCAGCTTTTCATCTTCACATCTTCTTCTCAAAAAGTCTGGCACTGATTTCATGGTCAAAAGTGTGGAGTTCAGCAGAAGTTCATTTTTTGCAGTGATGCTCCCTTACCGCTGACTTAATGTCCAAAAGAGTACGTTGGCTGAATTTAAACCAAATCTGATTTCTCAACAAAGAGAGCCTTTTACACCACAGCTCTATAACTGACTCTGTCCTGTGCATATTTTTTGTTCACCATGTTGACACACAGCGTCTCCTGTCATTGTCATTTGGCCAAGCTGCCAATTGGGAGAGTCTACAAACAGATCTTCCTCTGATGCTTGGTGCACCTACAGGAAAAGTGATCAAGAACAGGTAAATGGATAAATGGATAACTCACACGCCACTGGGATGCAAACGTTTCACTATGGCAGCTAAAGGCCTAACCCTAAGCCCAGCGAGGTTCAAATCCAGCTTTGTACTGTAGCATCCCTTATTATGGTGCTGACACTGAATTAATGCAGTAAAAGTTGTACAGCTACAGTATTTAAAGTAGTTACTAACAGTCAGCATCTAAACATTATATAGGTTCCCCAAATTATAAACCTTTTGTAAGCACCCTACTGTGGCTCTGGCCAGGGGTCTTGGTTGTGCCTTCTTTATTCCTACACACAACTATAGGGGACAATGAATGTGTGGGAGGGTGGGGGGACTGTCTGCCAGCCTGGCCTCCTCAAACAGCTCAGAGGAGGGACAGAGAGTGGGAGAGAAATAATGCGGTTCTCCGGAGCTGCCCATGATGCTGACGTTTACTCACTTGCACCTACGTTTCCTCTAAAGCGAAGAGCAACTATACGTAGACAAATGTGCATTTCACCAATGCACAGGTGATCCTCTAAGTGCAGTCGCACAGTGCAGTACCAACGGTCCGCATCACACAGGTGCCTGCGCACTAAATGGCCAAAACGCCTCTGACTCGCTGTCTCCCATTTGACTCAGAAGCTTCTTAGCAACAAACCACATCTTAGCCTAGGTCCCAACTTGCTTTGGACAAGAGTCTCCCCGACGGAGTAAATGTAGATTTACATCTTTTTCTTTCTGAAAAAGGAAACGCGAGCGTGCATCTTGTGTACGGATACGATTCAAGATCTGTTTGGGTAGCAAGCGTGAAGGGACGACTTTGCAACAGGACAGACAGGACAGTTTGATCTGTGAGGAAAAACCAAAATGGCTACTGGTTTTGCCCTGGACAAACAGACGCTGTGGGCCCAGACCCCATTCCCAGCACGGTACAGCAAAGCGAGTGGGCTGATGGGACTGGGTGCTGTGACAGATGGCTGAGTGGAGCATCCCAGGGGCTCCAGGCTCTTCTTGCGCACGAACCAATTACCGCAACCTGACCTCAGACGAACAGATGAACGTCCCACATGACCGGCCAGACAGGGGAATGCGAATGAAAGGACCTTATTTGCATTTTCCCTCTGCTGTTTTTATTTTCCTTCTCCTTCACATAGAGAAGTCTGCCAAAGAGGGTGAAGAGTTTCTCTTACCGCCTTCCGTGTTTTCTTCTCTGCAGGAAATTCAACGTGGCCATGCAGGACTAAGCAGTGAAAATCCAGCAGCAGAACACGAATCAGGAACAGCTGGAAAGCACAAAGCGTGTATCAGCATCTGACACTAGGTTGTAAAGGCAAGAGAGCAAAAGTAAAAGATCTCAGCTAAAGATCCCAACTTTAAGGGTTATCTGGAGGATTATGGCTGTTGAAGAGGTGAAGGTGACTTGACTTTAAAGAAGCAACATCAAACACAGAAGACTTGGGGTCAAGGTACAGCATTTAATATTCGGTAATTGGCGGCACACAGGGCTGCCATCTCGCAGCACCTGGGCTGCTCAGGTTTATGTGTGAATTGGACTCAGTCTGCATGCGTTTCAGGTTAACCTGTGACTCTAAACTGCGTGCAATGTGTGGCTGTGAAGCGATGGACTGACCTTCCTTCCAGGTGCCTTAACCCAACAATACCAGGATGGACTCTGGACAGCCGCAACCTGGAAATGGACAAGCGGTTCAGGATACCGGGAATCACTTACACAACACTTGAGCCTCATAAGTCAGCGGCTTTCTGAAGAACGAATCTCTGCTTTTAGCCCGCAAACTAAAAGGTGGGCTTGGCTGTGCTCCCCTTGTGAAAAAACAGCATACGTAGTGTACTAGTAGTATATTTAAAAATAATACCCATATGTTATTTTGGCCACCCGTATACTACTTTTTCACAAGAGTCCCATGTGGATCTAAAACCGTTCCAACCCAGCAGCGGGTCCAGACAAACCGAAATTCAGAAAGTTCCTGAAAAGGGACCTTAGCCGCCATTGCTGGTCGATCTCTGCTGCTTTGTCGAGGTGCACACAAGGCCGCCCTACCCTCCTGTACCTCCACCTGGGACTCCATCTCCTGCCCTCTGCAGCCCTACCCACTAATCTGTTGGTGCCCTACATTCAGCAACCTGCTTTTTCCTCACCGGGACTAAAAATAAGACTGCGGCAGCACCCCCCTCCCCCCCAAGGCCTGCTGAACTTTGACCCCTACTGTTAGAGTGCCTCTAAATTTAACTTCTGCTAAAAGCTCTGTGCTAATTTGGCATCTCTGCATTTCTTGACTGATTCACAAAGTTAAACATAATATTTTCTGTCTGCGCTTTGCCTTCCATATCATATACGTGCGGCCATTTTAAAGAGTTTGGTGTCCTGCATGTGGGACTGTAACCCACTTCGAATCTCAGCTAAATTCTAGTCAGACTCGTTTTACGTTGCTTTGGAGAAAAGCGTCTGTTAAATAAGCGCAAATGTCCTGCAGCCTTGGATTCCAGTCTGTTGGAACCTCAAAGTTCTCTGGAAGATCACTGTTCGCGAACCCCTGACTCAGCCGGGTTCTACAGAGATCAGGTGCAGCTGTCCTTGAGACGCCCAGGTGCAATGCGGGAACCCCCCTCACGGAGCCATGGCATCCGATCCACACGGCCCGCAAGGGGTCCCTAAACCCAGCCCCCTGAGCAAGACGCACCACGAGCCCCTCTTTGCCACTTTCATTCAGTTTCGTTTAGTTTGCAGTGATCGAACAGATCAGCGCCATCATGGGGCAGCTCAGCGTGTGAATTTGGCTGCGACAGAACTGGCTTTCAATCCAGAATCATCCATCCAGTGCCCCCACACCTCAGCCACCCAGACCCGAGACCCTTCCTTACACGCGGTGCAATCGGTGGGTCTCCAGCCAGCTGTCGGATCCACAGAAACATTTCCAAAAAAATCCATCATTCGTTTCTGTAGCTCTTGTTAGTCTTAATGCCAATTCTGTGTCTTTTTTATGTGTTTAATACGTTCCTTCATCAGTTTTACTCCACTGCCATGGATGCGGCTCTGTTAGGTTTGTCCAGGTCTTGCGGTTGGACCGATGTTATCGCAGCTCAATACTGGTGCGCAAAGGAAATGCGTTGCTGACCGACTATCGCATTCAGGGGAGGATTTGCAATTTTGACCAATCGCACATCCATCGCGACTGTTTGAAACTCCTCAGCTTATGAACATTTTGAATTGCAACACCAGCACAATAGTTGCTCTATATTTTTCATCATGTTAGTTATTATTCTGCTTCAGAAAAAGCAATAAAACATGCAGAGACAGAAGAAGGCGATCATATTAGAAGCAAAAGACCAGACAATGCCGGTATAATTCACGCTTTCTCCAATAAGTCAGTATAATTTGTTATATTAAAATAAAATATATTTTAGGTGGGCCAGAGATATTCGAGGTGCTTTTTTAGAGAAATGCTTAAATCTCCTCAGTGCTTTTGACAGGGTGGATTCTCTTGACACACCATTTCATTGAGTTTTAACTGAGAAATTGGCAGCAGTCACTGCTTGGCAGGAAGTCCCACGCTCGCTGGATACGAAGGAATGAAATGCGCCTTTTTTTGGCGCTTCTCCCTCCACGGCTGTGGTGATTCGGGCCGATAAGATGAACGTGAAGACAGCTTTTCGGCAAGGCAGTGCGCTTTATGGTCAGAAGTGTTTTGTTGGTGCTCCCTCTGAGCCCGGGGGACGGTAAGCGTACCAGAGGGAATCTCACACATAATGGGCTATTTGCATGGCGTCCCATAATCCGCCATAATCCCTCTCCTTTGTCAGTTTTGCATGGAGGACCTGCAGGTGCCATAGGAGTTAGAGGTGCCACCTTTGGACTCAAAAGACCAGGGTTTGGATTCCACCTCCAGCTGCAGTACTTTTGTGCCAGACACTTACAAAGACCGTATAAATGGACAAAATATCATAAAACACTTTAGAAAGAGCGGCAGCTAAATAAAAAGATTATAAATGCAACATCTCTGTAGATCTGGTGTGTTTACTCGAGGAGAGAGTTTAGATGTTTGGCTGCTGGTGTTGGATACTGACAGCTTTACGTGTTTCTCATTCCCTGATGCCCAGAGGAGCTGATGCCACCTTGCCAGACAAAGCAGTTCCGCAGCATGCCTGCCAAATACCCCTCCGTGGCACCCGTGTTGCCGGCTGTCCCGTCTTCTCAGACCCCCCTCCACTGTGCCTGACACCTCAGCTGTCCCTGGCTCCAGGTCCACAGTCACACCCGCCCAGCACTGTACCCTCATGTACATACCCAGTCAGGAACGGATCTTCTCCTTGGTGGCGCTGCCACCAAGCAGGTCCAAAGATGGTTCACTTCAAGGAATCTGAAGCTGCCCCTTCCCAGGTACCAGCCTGTACAAAGCAAGGAGGTGTCAGACAGGCTATGGCGACCACAGAAGCGCAGGACCCCACACATCTGGGGTTCCCCAATCTGCCTACAAAGCTTCCTGAGGGCAGAAACATCAGAGTGGATTTGCTGATAGGCTCAGGCTCTGAGAAAATCTCCATCGATGCCATGCTGTGACAGCAGCTTCCTGCACTCTGGCTTTCAGGTGGAGACAGCCACTAAGGACCGAGTGCCCGGGCTGGGGAAACACCCCGGTCTGCTTAGCAAGTGCCAGCAGCACAAGAGGAAGGAACAAAAGGGGTCCTGCCTGTCAAACCCCCCTCCAGGGTCCCAGCTAGCAGCATCGCCTCTCAGCCATCTCCCCAGCAATCTTCAGCAAAGCAGCTCAGATCGTCCCCTGCTGCCCAGAGGAAAACGGCCCACTCTGCCCTACCCAAAGATTTGAAGTTCACTCATAACAGTTGCTAAAGTTAGCCTTAAATCCACAGACAATGCCTTTCCTTGACCCCAGCTGCTATGAGCTCACTTGTTGGACTCCTGGGACCCCTGCCATGGTGCAACAGTGCCAACAACCACCCAGAGGGAGCAACCTGACAGGTGCAGCACTAGGTACTTTGCAGGAGCAAGAAAAGGGGCCTGAAGAGGAAGACTGCTGAATATATACTAGCTTTCCAGGCACAGAAGAAGAAATCTTTATCCTTCTTTCCAGAACGGTGTGCCAGGGAAGTCAATTCTGGCTGCTGTCATCCCCAAGGAGAAGAGCCTTGATGTCTCCAGAAGGTACTGCAGCCTCAGGCTCAAGCCCACGCTGGTGCTGAAGAACGTGCCTCATCTGCAGGGTCTCTTGGCTGTCTCAGCGCCCGAGGGCTTTGGACAGGAACCGTGTAATGCCCATGAGCTCTCTCATAGCTTCAAGCCAGAGACCAGGATCCTACACTGGTACCTGGGTGGCCCAGCATCTGCACTGCCACCCCACCTGCAGCCACTGCTTCTAATTCAAGCTCTGCCTGCAGAACCACGTGAGCAGCCACACAAACAGTTGGCCGCACGGTCGCCTCTCGTGCTGCAGGAACCTGGTTGGGTGGGGGGCAGCTGCAAAAAGGAGCCCACTGGCAGGTCACAACCTGGGCATCTCGAACCCAAGCTCTCCATCCAGAGTACCACTGCACCCCATGCTCTGGGAGACAAGAAGAGCTGGGGGAACAGCGGGCAGGATGGACACAACTGGCAGGACCCTGGCACACTGTGGACTGTGAACAGCTCTTTGCTGGAGCTTCAGCACATCCTACCCCCCCAGGTGGCCCCAGCAGCAGAATGCCCTCTGGTTGCACCATGCGTCTGACCCACGGTTTGTTAACACACATGAATCCGAGCACAGGTACGCCAAGCACAGCGTTCACTACGTTTTGTCTTGGACAATATGAAGTGGCTCGTACATCCTCTGGCACGACAGGGAACTCCAGCAGACGCTGGGAAACAAAAGTTCTGGACCAGAAAAATGATACTAGGCTGCTGAAAAGTAGAGCATAGCTATGGCTGCAGAGAAACTTTCGCAGACCCAGCGGGAAGCTACAGGAGCAGCGGCGCAGAGCACGATGTCGGAGTGTCAGAACTTCACCGTTTCCTCCACGCAACACGAATGCCTTACGGCTGCATTAATCTGGGGCTTCTGTTTGGCAACCATCATAAAGCAGGCGTGGAATCGACCGCCGTGCCATTTTTCTTCATGCACCTGCCCAGCCCATGCACTCTGTTTTCTATGACCAAACCTCATCGTTTGTACCCATTAATGTCCTTTATTGCCACCGACTGCCACCCGTTCAGTCTTCATTGCCAAGGAGGCCACCAGATAATGCAGAGCTCCACGATTCCAACATCTGCAGCCAGAAATTGAGAGAAACGCCTCCACATGGGCTTCTGGGGGATTTAAATGGGAACAGGCCACAGTTTCTGTGTTTTCATTCCGCACAGACTGAATTTGTATGTCGAAATGTTGTGAAAAAAGGCAAACTGTAATTAATATAATGTTTGGCATCCGGTACAAAAGACCCCACGCAGTCAGACTGAAGAGCGTAGCAGAAGGTCACGCTGCAGCCATCGCCGTTTTATCGTACCTTCAGCATCAGCCGCCGTCGTGTCAAATTGCCCGGCCGCTTGGCTGTTCCCTCGGCGAAGTGAACTCGATTTGCCTGATATGCCGCAAATATCAACGGGGAGCACAGTGCCAGAGCGTTACGGACACAGCCGGTCGCTGCAGTTTGCGTGTGGAATTCGGGTCTGGTGCTACAGCTTGAGCCAAGGTCAGAGGTCAGAGGGCAGAGGCCAGGATGATGGGCCTCTAGTGTGAATACAGGTGGGGAAAATGACAGCGAAAGCAAAGCAAGGGATCTGCAGTGAAGTACGGCGTGTTGTGAAATGAAGAATGCAGAAGCCAGCAGTGCAGTCACTGTTAAGGAGTTCAAAAGTACAACAAAACCGTGGTCTCCTACCAAGCGTCTGCTGGGGCATCGGGGAGACAGAGCAAAGGCAGCCGCGTCGCCGCCACAGAGACCCGGGTGCGGGGACAGCGGCTGCACTAGAAACGCACTTTTTTCTGCACGAAGAATAGAAGAATAGGATGGCAGAGTGGAAGGAAAGAATAATCGGGACCAGGAGGCTCCGATCCATCTGAGCGCAGAGACGCTGAAGACATAGCAGGGCAAAGACTGCGCCAAAAGAGCAGCTTTATGGAGCACAAGGATGTTCAGGACCGCATACTCAGTAGGGCCACACCCAGATGCGCCTGGCTTATAACAGTTTGTTGCATGAGGAGTTTGGTTTAATGCCCATTCTTTGACTTAAGAGACCTTTCACCTCCAGACAGCCCCTGACTTATGTTCATTTGCTTATCACTGAACCAAATGGGCGTTAACTACAGTTTAGGTGAAGCTTAATACACTGCACTAAACACACACACATACATATTATGGGCAACATGGACTGGCCAACCTACAGGAAACACTCATCTTTGCACTTTGGGGGAAACAGGAGCACCTGGGACAGGGTGATCTTGCAGACTCCACACACTGAACCAACAGTATGAAGTCCACTCTATGGTCTGTGCCGTCGCCACAACATCGGTGACAGAAGCAGTAATATGAATAAATTACACTTATATTCTGGGCGTTGAAATATATGGAGAAACTTCAAGATTACAGCAGAAAACACTTTACAGTACACAGTGAGATGCATTGTGCCGCGCTGTACGCTGCATTCAGGAGGGTCCACCATTAGGTCTCAGATGCGAGATGCTCGCCAAACCCACTTTTGCCCCAAAGACTGGGCTCGCCTTGGTGATGAATAGGAACGCAGGTGTTCCTGTGATCAGTACCTGCTCAGCCTCACCAGTCCACCTTAGCAAGAGAGAAACGCGCAGCCCGGCCCACAGCGCTACTGGTGGCTGCTGCTGTCCTGTTCCACCTGTTTGGCTGAGCTGCGCAATGCCTGACCAGCACATTCAAGGCTCCATCCCGATCAACAGGTCAGGTTTTCCACAACCCCCCCCCACAGCAGTGAATCACAGACACTTTGTGCCGCACCCTTTTGGACACGGCTCTCCCGGCGCTTTGTTTTTCCTGCTTTCCCTCCTCTCGGGCCTCCGGTTTCACAGCTCTCCTCCGATGGCCCATGTGAGCCCCGCTGGCTAATGGAGCACAGCAAACCAAAATGATGGAGTAAATAATTAATCGCCATTAGGTGGAGACGCTATTGATCCCCACAGCTCCTTAATGGAAACGGTACAGAGCGACGGGGTAATGGAGTTTGCTGGCAGGTGCACAGCGGGCACCCGATAGGCCGGACTACCGGACCTCATCGCCGGCACAGACAGGTCGAAAGGTAAACCCGGGGATGGGCCGAGCGATAACCAGGCACCTCCGATGATGCCCTGGCGGCCCCATCCGAACTGCAAAGGTACCTGGGACTGCAGATGCTCCAGCGGTTCCTGTCTCGTGGGACAAACCCTGAGCTCAGACACGCAGCACATTTGTACAGCACGGGTTTGCGGCCCTCACAAATCACCGGGATGCAAATTCCTGCCGAACTGCTCGTTGCGCTGCAGCCCAGATGGTCAAAAGTCACAGCACGGTGCATTACGGACGGACTCTCTCGCCCAGGGAGACACGAACCATCTGCTACAGGCCGCGCCGCCACATAAGACGCACCGCTCGGACACGGTCGTCCCTCGGTTGAAAACGCGCAGCGAACCCACGCTGCCCTCGCAGGACCTCCCCGCATCCTTCGTGGCCGTTCAGGCGACTGCGGGCGGTGACCCGGTTGCGCTCCGGGGCATCCAGAGGTGCACAAACAAGACAGGAAACACATTCCCTCTATCATCTCCAGCCCAGTGACCTCCCTGCACAGCCCCACGTAGTGGGATGTTAATGCCCCCCTTTGGGGAATTACGTTTGCCTGAGAGGTAACCTACATTTGCGGCGCAATCTTACAAATAAGGTTAATGAAATAACCCCCCCAGACATGTAGGGAGCGCTGTCTGCCATGCACGGCGGTAACAAGGTTACCCGGAACGCGGTGCAGTCAGCCGTGGCTGCGCTACATCTGAATACATCATTTATTTAGCAGGACTGTTTGCTGTTCATCGAGCCGGAGGTGCGGGGGGGGGGATCGCATTCTGGGAGGATTCAGGTCACCCCCCCCCAAACCCAAGGATCTCTGGGCGTGGGGTTTTTTGGACTTCACATATTTACATTTCAATTTATTCATGTATCAGATGCTTTTGTCCAAACTAACTTACAATGATCAGTATGTAGTTTTCATCTCACCTTCATCCCAGGGGACTTTGGTACTGCAGTTTGCGATCTATCATTTGTATGCAGCATCTAAACACACACGCAGTGCAGTTTGGTGTCAGTCAACCTGAAACACGTGTCTGTGGACTGTGGGAGGAAACAGGAGCGCTGGAAGCAAAGCCCTGTCTGAACGCGGAGCCGGGTGCCGAGAGGCACCGGCGCTACCCCCTTAGCCGCAGTCACCGAAACCGGGCCCGAATTTGCCAGAATAATTAACACGCAGAAAGGCGGATCATCGCGCGGGTGACAAGGCATGAATGATAAGACGGGGGGTGACGGCGGGGGGGCAGGCGGCAAAGCGCTCATCGATTTCACCTTTGCTTTCTCACCAGCATAGCGCCGCATCGGTGTTCATTTGCATGAAAGCTCCATGGGCGTCGCACCCCACGAGTGCGTACGAATTAATGATCGTGCTCCACCGCCCCCCCGTCACACACGCGTCACCGACAACCGACCGGGTGGCTCGGCTATGGAAGTCGACGTCCCGCCGCCGCGCTCGGCTCCGCAGCTTCCTTCCCCGAGCGGTGGGCGAAACGAGAACTCCTGCAGCGGCTTTTCTCCCCGGGGAGGTCGGACCCCACTTGGACGGTCAGAATCGATTAAAGGCGCCCCTCGCCCTCCCGCTTCCACACCACCTACGCGAGTCCCGTTTTTCAGGGACAGCTCAGGCGGACAGGCCAGGCCACTCTATACGCACCCACACACACGTCGCACCGTGTTGGCCGCCTGGGTGCCGCGGCTTGGTTGTCAGGGCCTGGGAGCAAAACCCCTCGCTGGGAAAATGGGGAGGCAGCAAATTGAGAAATAAATAAAGTAGCGAAGAGAGGGGTTGAGCCTGGGGGCCAAATACCTGTGTGCTCAGCAGCTGAGCCCCAACCTCACCGTCAGCTGCCTGCTCAGGATTTGGGGCAGTGATGTGATGCAGGCTGAATCTCCACCATAAACATTCATTCATTCATTCTGCTGACAGACAGATTTACTGGATTATTGCAAACTCACGTTCATGTGGCGCTCCTCTCCGAAGCAACTTACATTATTAGCTATTAATTATTAAGCATTATTAAGCCGCTTATGGCGATTTGCCTGTTTATACAGCTGGGTGTTTTTACCTGGTTCGTACCTGGATGGAGGGAAACGCAGCTGGAGGTGGCATTCAAACCCGGGTCCTTTGAGAGGGAGAAGGCGGCAATAAACACAACACCACCTCTTACCCACCACGGCACCCAGGATGGAGTTGCTTCACCCTCTTTCTGGCTTCTAATCTGTTCTTACTCTGATTTACCACAGTTACAGCGGAGCAAAAACAGACAGAAGCAGGTGAACTGACTGTCAGCATCAGTACAGAACAAGCTCGTGCCAGATCCGTCACACAACACGGCAGTCTGCGGAGAGCGCAGAACACACGCACGGCATGGGTGTGTTCGGCTCACCTCCCAAATTAAACAGCCAAGCGGCTTCAACCACCCCCCGCACCGCTTTACGCCCCGGCCAGATTCCGCTCTGCTCTTCCTGTGCGCGTTGACCAGAAAGTGGGAGCGAAACGGCAGGGACAGGGCCGCCGGCACTGCTAATCCTGCGATGTGGACAAAGCGAAGCTCGCGTCGGAGAGGCTTCGCACACAGGAAGGACGGCACCTCTTGTTCCACACGCTGCCCATGGGAAATCAGACGTTCGTATTTCATTATTTCACCTGCGATGGCATTAGAACCAAATGTGCCGGTGCTGCTGCGGGTGATGTATTGCCGTTCCGGCCGGTTTACTGCACCTCCAGATGTCGGCTGGAAAAGCCAATTACGGAGCTTATGTTTGCTTAAATATAGCGGTCAGCCTGTAAATGGACTCTGGGTAATTTGGGCAACCTTGCTTGGCCTTTCCCGTTTCCCCCGTACAGTCGCACCTGGACCACCCCGGACCCCTCGAGGCCCGATCCGCCGGCGGTCTTGGGAGCTTCGCAGCATTCAGCCAAAATACCACGTTATTCCCGCTCTTGAGTGCGGTGAAAAGGCAAGCAAACATTTTTGTAACCGCCAAAAAAAAAAACCAAAATGCAGCGTTCGGGATTTCGGCCAGAAGTCACTTTGTTGGTAGGTTTGGAGGAAAGAAGCTGTTCGGCTGAATGAACGCCGCCAGACTGACGTCTTCCTGTCTCGCAAACGTTCGTATAAACATTTGTAACTCACGAGCCTTTATAGTTCAGCCAAAATTACGCGTTCGCTCATATTAGTTCCATCAAACTCGAAAGGTCGGATTAACTTTGTTTCAAGCAAACTGTTTGTTTAATTCACAGCTGAGTTTCGACAAAAACCGAAATGCGCAGCTGGACACCAGAATCGGGACCGAGTGCCGCAGTCAAATGAATAAAAATGTATCTATTAAAGCAGTCACAAATCCTTTTAACAATTTAGATTCTGAGCGACTGTTCCGTTCACCTTCCTCTGCTTTGTCCTTCCGCAGAACTTTAGCCGGTTGTTTGCTTTTGTTAATAAAGTGGCATTAGCAGTCATATTGGCCGCAGCGGAGCGCTGGAGAGGCCACATCTGCTGCGAGTCTGGGCCAGAGTTTTAACTTTAAAATCTTTATCTTTATTTTGTTTTTTCCAACCACCTGGAGAAATCCTGCTTCTTTAGTCCTAATTCTCACATTGCAGTTTACTGTGGATATTTCTGGGGACACTGAACTCCCTTTGGCTGTAGCTCTGGGTTCCTCACCACCACCCTCCCACTTGGCAGAATCGTCATCCACAACAACATGAGCCCAGGTTTTGGCCGAGTTCTTCAGGCCGTTCGGCGGGCAAGAAAATCCGCTTCGTTCCTGACGGCAGAGGCGAGACGGCGGTGCTGAAGGTCCGGGTTTACCTCAAGCATGGGGAGTCGTCCTGACGCCTTTTCACCGCACTAAAGGTGGGCAAGAGACCTGCGAGCAGCTCGCCTGTAACAACAGCGCTTAACATTCAAGTCGCATGCGAAGGCATCATTTTAAAGCCCTGAGGAGCACATTTTCTGGCCTGCAGGTCAGTGTTACGCCGTGTGCAAAACCATAAACGCGAATCGGAGATGAAATCCTCACTTTCTGTCCTCCGGAGAAAGCAACTGTAAACCTGAATTGTCACTGTAAACTAAGTAAAAATGCTACAACATCTCGGGGTTTAAAATGAAACGGAGGCACATGGGCCATCTCATACCTTTTCCCATAAAGTTCCAGAGCAATTTTTTGGATTCTTGTAACTGATGCTTCTTGAATTATGTTGTGCAGGTTTTCAAGCTCCGTTTATGCACTGTGCTGTAGTAATGGCTTCTTCTTAGCAGCCTTTCATTAAGCTCCATTTCTCAAGAACTTGTCTGCAGCCCTGACCGACATCTTATTCTGTCTGCGCCTGCGCAGGATTCAATGATGATTTCCTGGGATGCTTGCATGCGCCCCCTAGTGTCCGCTAAGGATGAGCGCACACCGCTGTGATGGCGGCAGCTTCCCTCTCGCTGCAAGTGCGATGGGGGGGAGCAGAGGTCGAGACTTAAGTGGCTTAAATCGGTCTGACAGAGGGTCGGCCTGTTGCCAGGAAAGGGGGAATATTAAACCGAGAGGGTCGTACGTTCGTGTTCGAATTCATTCAAACCGCAGACGGCGTCGTGAGGCATAAGTGATGGAGTGGGAGGAGGGAACCCGTGCGCCGGTGACCCAGCAGCCGGCAGGCTGTAAATGCTGAGACCCTGGGCCCTTGGTGCTCCACTTCTGCATGCGCTTCATCTACGATTAATCCCCAACTTCCAACGCCACGCGAGCGCGCTTTAGCGTCAATGAACCCCCCCACAGCAAGGCCACCGGTACGGTTGGCGATGAGGGGGTGAGAGAATTTCCTCCTTCGGCGTGAAACAAATCATCTTGCCAAAGAGTCTGGGCTTGGGCCTCGCCGAACTGAGCGCTGTGGTGGAACTTGAGCTCATTTCACACCTCGCAGCTTCAAGGGGGGGAAAGCACACGCACGCTGACGTCTCCACCGAAACGGATTAAAATGCACAAACAGCTGATGCACTCGAGCCTGCAAGCCGTCAGCTGATGGTTTGTGTTTTAACGCGACGGGGTTGTTTGTAGGCCATTTCTGAGTCTCCGGTCACAAAGAGGAGCAAGCAGACATGACTGAAGGCCCACCTGTACCCACGGGTTCAGCACTTTCCTCACGGTTCTTTATCAACTCAAGGCGTTTGCTTGCCCCTCCCTTGGAAACGGAGGTCTGACATCTTCGTGTGCGAACGCGCTGGAGGCTGCGCCTGGCAGCCCTTGCGCTCACACCACTCTTCCTCCAGCCTAACAGCCGAGGCGTTTGCTCACGCAGACCCTCCCCCACGGGAAGGGTGCACGCACGCAGAGGTGCGGCACAGAAGACCCACGAGTCGAAGAAGTGACAAACCAGACCTGTTGGTTTGACTCGGGCTTTGGTGTCAAACTCTCCACCCCCCAAAAAAAAAAAAAAAAACTGAAATGTTGGCTCCATCGCTAAGAGCAGAAGGGGTCTGGACTGAGTTACAGAGTGGGGCCAGAACAGCCAAAGCAGGACATCTTCCAACCCAAAGGACATGATTTACCAGGTGGGGAGGGGGTCAGGTGCTGGTCCAAATGGGGCGGTGATTTCTGTTTATGGTTCCATTAAGGTGGGGGGGGGGGGTTGAACTGAGCCATGTTGTTTCTGTAAACAGAAAAATATGGCAAAAATAAGGCACGCTTCACCTCTGTCAAACAGGTCCCAATGAAGAGGGCCTGGCGAACATAGGAAAGGGCTTCACATGGAATGCGACCTGATCGTGTGAACAGCGTTCTCCAAGCCCACTCCGTGCTACTACTTCGGCTTAAGAGATTTATGTGCAGACAAGAGGGTTTCAACCTGGAAAAGATGTGTGTCTGTGGGTGACCTGATATCCAGAACAGAAGACAAACTGGAAACATCTCCGGAGACGTTTTCCTACCATTTCTCATGAATCCCAGCAAACTTCTATGCCCTGTGTCCCTGAATACCCATCGAGCTTTGCCATCTGTGCTGAGGGATCATCCCACCCCGGTGCCCTGGAAGCAGCATTGATCGCGTAGCTTCTGATGGCCAACAAGAGCCCTCAGCCCTCCCATCATCCCCTGTAGCTCTCTGGCTCGATTGCCGTATGGCTTGGATCTATCCAAGCAACCCTCTGCTACCTCTCTCTCCTCTACTGTCCATCTCTGTTCTGCATGTTGCTCTCACTCAGCTCCACGTCTCCTCTTGTCCTCCTCAACTCTTCTCTCCACCTGGATTCTCTAGGTCTCTGTAGCCCCAACAGGTGGGATCTGTGGCGAGTCACTGCTCTCACGCCTCTGTGGCTCGGATAGATCTGGTTTCCCTTCCCACGTTACGTCAAAGGGAAGCTATGAAACATGTCGTCAGCCCCGCGACATCCAAGTGCAGCTGTAGCAACACACGTGTGCTTGGTCAAAGCCCACATACATCATTAGAAGGCTTGACCTGATGGCAGCATGACAGAACCGTAAGGTTCTTTAGGGACTGTAGAGCGTAGCCGAAACCTCCTTGCAGATGACAACACATTTTTATGGAGTGCATGACACTGACAAGAAATGAGTCAGGGAACTGAGCGGCGAGCTTCCTCGATGCTCGGCTCTGGTTTTGCACGAACTCGCAAAGCTGGCCTCGTGCGTCCACGGAACTCAGTAAAAGGTATCAAATAACTTCTCTCTCCCATCACTCCGCTGCCGCGATACATCTGGAAGGTTCCTCATCAGCAGAGTTAGGCACAACCGTGTACCTGTTGTTTTGAACTGGATCATCAATCTGCAGCGCTTTAATATCAGCGAAAGGAAAAGCGACCTTCGACAGAGGTGCACACCCAACAGAAGAAAGTTGAGAGCTCCCCCTCCCATGAGCATTCTGAGAGCAGAACACATTGAGAAAATGAGTAAATTAATAAGCCAGGCCATTTGCCAGCTCTGTTTTACCTTCATTGGCGTCAGAATTTGACTGATTTCTTCCACCAAGGGCAGCAACTCAGCCATCAAGCAAGCTGCGACCTTCTCAAAGCTTGAAGGATTCAGAACCTTAGTTGCCGTGGTAGCCATTAGATGTGGAGCCAACACCCGGAAATAAGCATCGTGAAGAGCCACGCAGATCCACCAGGTCCACTTCCCTGGGGTGGAAAACGAAGAGCGAAGCTGTGGAACCTGTCCCACGGTGGGGGATGTGTGGATCTCCCACAGCTGTCCCTGGTCCACTGTGATGGCAGATGATCTGCAGGCTGCGCGAAAGGTGCTGAAAGGATGGTGAAGAGGGCTGGTTTAGGAGTTCCATGCTGACATTGGCTCGACACTTCGGAAAATTATTTACAGGAGCACCAAACACCCCCCCTCCAGCTGGACCACAAAGCATACTGAAAGGCCCAAAAATCTACACATTTTCCACTTTCACACTTGCAAAGCTTTGATCTTGCCCGCCCAGCCCCCCACCTTATTCCTCACTCATTTCAGGAACCTTCTCGCATCTCCTGTGCTGATGCAGTGTTTTCAAAGCTGGATCCGGCGACTGTGCCGTTCATCAGGATAAACGGTTTCTTCTGTCAAAATGGAAGCCACGGAGCACAGAAGCGCACATCATTCACTGCTGCGTAAAAGCGTCAGATGAAGCAGAATTACATCCCCGAGTGTTGAAACCGCGCTGGGCCGCAACTTCGGGGATGACGGATGAATTACAAAGGCCGCGTGCAGAACCAACGCCTGCTCTTCCACCTTCCAGCCCACAGCAAAGGTGAAGCAGAAGAGTGCTGCGAAATCCCCCTGCAAATGGGGTTCGGTTCCCTGCTTCCAGCGCCCACCCCCCACCTTTTCATGCTTTATCGTTACTCAACCCAGAACGAAAATGGCTTTGAGAAACACTGCGAAAATATCTACCAAAATATCAAAAACTGCAGTGTCGAGATTTACAACAGGTGCACGGCTTTCTTGCGCAAACAAAATGTCTGTTCTGCGGTCAGCCATCGCTCACTTCACCGTATTCACCCACGTGGAAGAGCATCGCTGGACATCACCGTGCTCGCAAGGCGAACGGATTTTTCCGCTTTCCCGATTTTATGGGAACAGCAGCGTATTGAGCAGATCGGTGCGTAAATGAAGAAATGGCATGAAAGTCTAGCGAAAATGCGGTACGGGAGTGGTGGCCGCACTTTGCAGGTAGTGTATGATTCTTTGGGGGGGGGCGTTGGCAGGCTTCCACGGCTGCGAGACAAAGGCCACGTGATGGGTGTGTTAGCGGTGGTGAACTGCAGGCATGGAACAGTTTGACAAGACCTTTTCCTGCCATTTTCTTCTTGAAGTGCCTGGCAGCAGGAACATCTGGCTGTGGGACCCCAGCACTCAGATCAGCACTTGGCACGTCGGTTCCATAATGAAAAACAGGCAGCCCCCCCGAACGTCCTTGGACATCATTTCTCTCTTGCAGAGCCCTGAGCGGCTTGAAAACAACAGGGCGGGGGACTGGAGCTTGATGGGTGCTTTTAAGGGAATGAAGACAGTTTGAGAATGCGCCAGCCACCATTAGTTAAGTATTACTGACATTTTTGTGCGCTCTTCACTCCGGGCCGCGGCGAATTACCGCGAGCTCAGCGGCCGCGTCACAGCAATGCTGATGGAGGCCTTAGTGGTTTCGCCCTCCACCACCTTCCTCCTGCAACTCATCCCCACACCTCAGAAAGAAAGCGGGTATTGCAGCTGATCCTTCTTCAGCGATGAGGTACAACAAAAT
Organism: Heterotis niloticus; assembly: GCA_018136845.1. Lineage (NCBI taxonomy): Eukaryota > Metazoa > Chordata > Actinopteri > Osteoglossiformes > Osteoglossidae > Heterotis > Heterotis niloticus. Next base: position 25,509,070 of record CM030901.1, on the reverse strand, counting down.
TAAGACCTTTTCTCTGCACCGAATTTATTGAGCTCGCGTCAGTCTGTTCCCAAACAAACATCACCCAAGGTTTTTGTTCTCGCAGCCGTACTTGCGGAAAATTAAAACCTACGAGGGTGCCCTGTCCGGAAGTTTCTAGAACCTTCTGCATTAGTCGTTCCGCTTTATTTCCAGTTGAAATGTATAAACAAGGAAATAAACATCTGTCCTCGTGCCTTCATCTGTAATAAAACCATTTGCTTCCATAAACCCCTGTGGCAATTTTTCATTACGTGGAACCCTGTTGTATGAAGAAAGGGCAGAAAAGGCTAAAATAAGGCAACATCTTTTGGCGAATAAAACGGAACAGAAAAGCAGAACCGCCGCATAAAAAAAAAAAAAAAAAAAAAAAGTGTGGACCGTGTCACGCAGCACTGGTCCACCAGCTGTGTGGCAGAAACTCAAGGATGACAGAGGATAGAACTGCTTTTCTGTTTCTGGCCGAAGGAACGCCCATCTTTTTTGTAAATATTCGGCTCCACTTGGGTAAAATTAGGCTGTTTAGGAACCAAGCAACGCAAGCGAAAGCCCAAGCCGATGCTCATGGCCCATCCCAGTGCTGATGCTCCACACGGTCGCTTTGAAGCTGTCCACCTTCCTCCCGAACTGAATCAAAGCCTCTCGTCCTCCACCCCGTTTTCCAAAACTCAGTCCACTCAAACTGTTTATGGACCTGGGTGTTGCTCATCAGTCAGAAACCACAACGTGGAAATAAGCTCCATTCAGCATTCAAAAATTCAGAAATGATTTTAGGGGGATGCTGATCTCACTTTTTCCACAGAAGACTTGTTGACACGAGAGAATGGCTTCATGAAAACAAGTATAAATTTCAGAGAGAAAAAGTTCAAAAGTCCTCAGTAAAATGGAACGCTAGCGTATGTGCATGCAATGTTGTACGGCGGGAGATCTACAGCCCTCTGGGGTGCGGCCGAGAAGAAGGTGGACAATCTGAGCCGCAGGAACCAAAGTTCCCCAGGCGCCCTGTAGGGGGCACCAGCAAGGAGGGGCCTGTTGCCAGGTGAGGGAGCAGCCAAGAAGATGCCTGTGGTGGAGAGAGCATCCATCTGCTGTGGCTTCAGCAGTGGGGCTGGAAACAAGTTTTAGTCATCTGGCATTCGCTTCTGCATGGAAATAACCTACAACTCCTGGCTTTTCTCTCCAAGGGAGACGCCCACCGTCTTCCCTGCCAAGGTGAGATTAAGTGTTTAGCGAATCCTTGCCTGTGATTGCAGTTCACGTCCCAAATGGGATGCAGAATCAAAAAATATAGAAGGCCTTTCGGGTGGTCAGGGTTCACGGTGAAACGGATTCCAAAAGACCTCAACTTAGCCTCCGGACTGAATCCAATGGAGAAACAAAGCGCAGCCTCGTGAGCGTGGGTCTGGTCTCACAGGTTTTGTCGAACTTCTGTCTCCTCACACTCTCAAGTTGTCAGAATTATTTGTGGCACAAAGGTGAACACTGGTTTGGAATTTGTGTGCAGGAGCAAACCTTTGTCACAAGGGGCCGAGTCCCTTCATGTTGGAGATTGGAGACGCTGCACAGTTGTGTGTGTTTTTTTTTTTTTTTTTTTTTTTAAAAACAGGTGACATCACCACGCACACTGTTTGGGATAGATGCTCGACTCAACCTTAACCACTGGTTTAACTGGTCAGCCTAGCAGGAGCAAAGCATTGCACACCTCCCAACAGCTCAGAGACGTTTTCATTAAAATGGATTCTGTAAGTTGCTGCACTTTAAATGACGGCAAATCGCTTCTGTGCCCTTCCTGAGAACCAGCTGAGCTGAAGACACCCCAGGCTTCTAAATCAACCACTTCCTGTTAACCCCCAGAGACCAGCACAGCCCTTCTTAAAGCTGTGAACGTGGCCAAGTGAAAGTCAACACATCCATAGCAACGGCATCCAAGTGTCCTTGCAGCTGAGTGCAACACCATCGATAACATAAATCTTCACTTCCTGGGTGTGTCTGCAAGCTCCGACCCCATGGACTTTGAGTTCCCAAAACCTGCAGCTGGCGGGTGAGCAAACGCAGCCCCGTGCGTGTAGCGTGCGTCTCCCACTGCTTTTGGTGTTAATTCCTGAGAAACTGGAGGAGGAATCTCAAACCCACGCAAACACGCATGCTTGTTCCAAACATAAGGGATGCGGTGCAGCTCATCTTCCTCATCAGCTCACCACCTATTCACACACGACTAAAGCTCATTACGGAGCTCCGCTCCGACTCAGATCTGTGGCCCCTCGGCCACCTGTTGCCTCAAGCTTCTCACAAAAAAGAAAAATCCAGACCTCGATTTGGAGGACAACTCGTTTCTGGTTGCAGGAGGAAGGTGGTGGCGGCGGCGGCGACTGTTCGGCACCAAGGTGTCCGGTTGAACTATGGCTGAGGCGATGTGCTTATAGCTGCAGAAATGCAGAAAGGAGGATTCTGACAGCAGCAGCATGGAAGCTCCCTGCCTGGATGGTGGTCTCTGCCCCGCAGTCAGACGATGCACAAGGCATCAACCTCGCTGACCTTTCCGCTCACCAATTCACCCCTGAAGGCGCATCTTCACACAGCAGAATTATTTCCTTGACCAAACTGAGAAACGGGCACTAAACTCAAAATGTCCATAAGTCAACTTACTGAGGCATCGTGTTGGATCATCATTCATTAATAGACACAGTTTAAGCATGAAAAAGGAGGGTAAAGATTCACAAAACCTTATTAAAATATGAATTTCTCATCACTGACACATGGCGCTCTGTGACCACATCCTCGTACGACACCAACCTTGCAGATATCACTAGGCCTATAGACAGAAGCAGTTTAAAACACTAAATGCTACAGAAAATATCTTTCAAATTGTCTTGTGAAGGAAAAAAAAATAAAAGCAGAGCTCCATTTACATTTTTTTTAGTTCACTGATCTACCATGAACTGAGGAACAATAAGGATGGAATACTGTAGCCATAGAGACTAGAAAAGGCAGGTAAGAAACATAAAATTCATCTCAGATCCGCAGCTTTCAAGTTTCACGGGAGAGCCGCGTTGTCATTTCTCTGATTGGGTTGAGTGTCTTTAAAAGCTGACCCAACAGTTTCCCTCCAGTAAAGACAAAAAGCTCGACGGCTCTGTATACATTTGGATCAGTTGTGTCACATCAATGACATTTTCTATTATTTATTATGGAAGAACAGCCATTTTGCACGCAAATATGACTTAGCCACACTTTGCACGTCCACATTTGAAGCTGCACTGCTGGCTTTAGAAAGGAATGCCTATGGAGCCCGGGTCGCTTTTTGGGACGTTGACAGCCTTGGTTACAGCAGCAGAAGGAGACTGCTGACACCCGCATGCTTAAATGTTTACTTTTCATTTTATATTTAGGAAATGCGTCTACATTGCTCATGACATGCAGCATTTAAAGGTATCAAAGATCTTCCGCTGGGTCCTTTCAACTTTTACCGTGGACATTTTTACATGAAACGACCTGAAATGTCGAAACTGTAATTGCTGGTACATAAATAAAAGCTGTCAGCGGGGGTCTGTGACACAGGCTCTGTGCCAGAAACAGGGCTGTTCCTCCCACACACACACCTACATGTCAAGCAGCACTAGGAGAGTGAGAGTGTGCGCGTGTGTGTTAAAGCTGCCCTCACACGGTGCCCTGCGGTTTAGACACTCCAGCTCCATTTGTCAAGCCCAGTGAGTGAGAAACTACAGGGCACCAAGGAGCAGCACTGAGTGCTGTGGACACAGAAAGCCACCATGGAGCCCAGCTGTCCTGTGGCATGCGAGCCATGAAGATGACGGGGACAGAAAAAAGCTCCGTTAAGCTCATATTTAGGCCCCACAACCCCGCTGGCACACTTGGCTGCCAAGCCAGCAATGGTTACAGTTATTTAGCATAAATTTATCAGAATTACACCACATATATGTTATCTCCAGAGCCATACAACAAAGTACAGAAGCCATTTGTAAACAACGTGCACATTTCTTCCCGTTGTTCTTGACGCCATGCTAGAAAGCACAGTCTAATATACAGTTTAGGCACTCACTTCAGAATTATTAAACAATTCATTGCCATATGTATGACTGACAAGGCTGTAACCAAAGTGAATGCATGAGCTGTGCTACCTGCACAGATGCCTGCGTTACCGCAGATGACGTTAACCACTCGGTGACGCCACAAAAACTGTCACTTTAAATTAGCTGGAGTCAGCAAGACTGCGTGATGTGGCGACCAGGCAGCTTTTTTTTTTTTTTTTTTTACGACAGATGAGCATCCTGGACTTCATTTCGCCAACATGCAGCCAGACCCCCACCCTAAACTGCAAGACAAGAATCCTGTCAGATTCAGAGCTGCACAGAGGACAACACCTTTGGAGAGTTGGCCTCCCAAGGGGAGGATGTCCTCCAGCCACTTCATTTGTTACACTTGGCCAGGTTAGCATATCTAAATGTCAGGGGTGACTGTGGATTGGGGGGGGGGGATCACACGGCCACTGCGGTGAACAAGCAAGACGTCCAGGTTCCTTAGGGCGAAGGTAACTACACACACACTTGTGCTGGGGATTAGGGGATGTGTCAGGATGGACTTTTGGGAACGTTCGTCTTCCACAGCGACAGTCTGTTAACCCAACACTGACGTCTGCAGTTGCGTCCAGGAGGCAGGAGGTCTGTGCTGACAAATGGGTCTTTACAGGTTTATAGGTGTACCAGGGTAGGCCAACCCCCCCCGTACTGCTCCAACCACCACAGAGGGCATTCGCTTCCTCCGTTGCTGCTTTCTCTGCTCTACAGGAATGCTGGAAGGAGCCAGCAGAAACGTAGCTCTTTTTGCTTATGCCGATTTCTCTCTCAGAATTTAGCAAATTCTCAATATTAGCATTACAGTTAATGTAGTAACAGATTCGTCAAAAAAAAAAAAATTAGGTTAAATATAAAATGCTTAATGCATGGATTAAAACTTCCCCAGGACACAATTTGTCTACAGGTTTTCACTTTGTTGTTGCAGAAACAAACAGTGCTGACACAGCTGGATGCATTTATGAAAAGCCCCAGGTAGGCTGTCAGCATGCTCAGGTGAGTTCAGACAGGTGCAGAAAAACACAAATTTTCTCATAAAGAAAGCGGTCACCAGATTGCCAGTTGACAAACCCCAAAGCAGTAAAGTTCAGTTGCATCAATTAATCATTATTTTATTAATAATAATAATAATAATAATAAGTAATTCAGGAATCCACTGGTCACACTGTTGTAGGTGAAGCAGATGAATGAGCCTCCTGCTCCTTTGGCACCGAAATTACAGATGGAGCTCTGATTTTAGCAAACTTACACAGAAGGCAGCCGCTGAGAAAATCTGATGTTTAATAAAGTCTCACAGGCGAACGTGCTGATTTTCATTTAATCCAGCGAGCCGCGGACGACCACGCGTTGGTAAACAATTACACGACGACTGCAGGAATAAACAGAGCAGAGCAGCAACATGGGGGTCGGCAGGGCAGGGTTGTAAAGAGGGAACTGCCAAGTTAAGGGGTGAATCCCACACATCTACAGGGAAATGTCTGACCTGCCCAGAAGGGTCCTGGCCCACCCCACACAGTCTTGAGGAAAATGATCTGCTGCTATACAACACAGTCGGTGCTGGAGCAGATCTGCTCACAAACACACGCGCAGACACAACAGAGCGCTTTGGAAAACAACATCATCATTAAAGCTCATTTTCAGCTAGAAAAACCCAGCTAAGTTTCTCCTCACAGTTTTGGAGACATTTGGTTTCAACACTGTGTTGTGTCCATCGATCAACTGAATAGGAAACAGGTGTGTTTCAGGCTGTGTGTGCGAGAGAAAGAACGATGGTGACCGTTGCACCGACCACCTTGCACAGACTCCTCATTCAAAACATGCAGCATTTCCCTCGCACCCTGTCCACACGCTCGCCTGGAGACGTGAACAACAGCCCAGCAAAACATCAGGGCTGCGTAATGACCACACCTACAGCTGGTCAACAGGACAGCAGGGAGGAGCACGGAAGAGCAGCTGAACCAAAGGCTCAACTTACTGCACAAAGGACTTCATTACAGCTCATTTGCATCAAAGACATTGAGTTTCATCACCCAGGGGTGGAACCGCACGTCCACTCGGCCATTACGCTGACGTGGTGACAGAACCGCTACGGCGCTCTCCAGGCCACGGCAGCCATACTGAAGCACATGGGTGCAGCTCAACAGTCACAGAGTGTCACCGTGAGTTTGGGTCCATTTTCAGCTCTGCCCTCCATCAGCTACATTTTGAGATGCTAACAGCGTGCCCGCACACAAGCACACCCAAACACATCCTGCCTATTCACCCTGGTTTAACATCACTTCCTCCTCCCGCTGATCTTCACGCTGTTCCGCTTTAACCCAGAAAAATCACATAGATTTTGGGGGATGCCAGTCTAACCAAAAACTGACACCATCACACGGATGGACCTGGATTTCATGGGATTTAACTGCGCAGATGAGACTCCATCACCATTTCGTAGGGAAGGAGGTCGACGTTGGCCAGAATGAAGCAGACCCCCCGGCAAGCACTGCATGATAACCATCTGTCTTCATTTTACCCAGAGAATATTTACAGAAACCGGGCAGCAGCCTGCACAGAAAGGCACTTTTCTTAAAATCAATATTAATAAAACTAATAGGCCACATAGAAAGAGAATCAAAGACCGTCGTGCTCGTGTCCACAAAACGGGTGCCTGCCTGTCGTCTTCTGACCGAGTACCTTCCTCATCCTTGTACCAACTGTACCATCCATTGTTTCCAACTGCCGTGGCTCTAATCTGTTGCCTACAAATTTTTGAAGACGGAGAGAAGGAAGCCGTAGAGTAATTATAGCTCAGGTAGAGGCCAGCTGTCCAGCGGGGGCAGAAGGAAAACATTTTTGTGGAACAGCACTGAGCCTCGGACGGAGTTTTGTCCCTCACGAGGTCTGACTGCTATATAATAGAAAAATCTAAATTTGAGATCTCTTAATGGAAACCAAAGTAAATGGCCAAGCTGCTCTCGGTCTGCATAGAACTTTCTTGGCATTCCGTCCCAGGCAGCCACCACCACGGTGAATTAGCGTTCCTGAGTCACTCTCTCCGCTGAGCTATGCAGCAATGGGCTGTTTTTGTTTTTGCCTGCTACGCCTCTGAAAAGGAACAGCAAAGTTGCTTGGCCACACACACTCGGCAGCGCTGGCCTTTCCATCGGGACCGATGGACGTCTTAACAGAACCCGTCCACGGCAGGGTGGACGCAGCCCGTCAAACACCCTTCTCTCCGAATGCAGTCACTCTCAGTGCGCGTTTTTTGGCACGATGGGGGTAAATTTGCAGTCTGTCAGCCTCTGGGTGGTGCACTGGTGTAATAAAGCGAGATCACACTCGAATACTACAAACACTTTCACGGTAATGTTAGTGTGATTACTCGGCGTCGGCTAAAACATTTCGTAAAACATGGGCAGCAGGTGGTGTGGTGGCTTCAGAATACCTGCAAGGCTGGACTGAGTCTGGAATTCCAGGTCACACCAACAAGGGAAGCAATAGGTGATGCTGACCAGGAGTGATGTTTAAAGGGAGTCTGTGGGGTCAGGCAGTGCAACCTCACAAGCAAAACACCACAAGCTAAAGGATCTCGAGGTGGACGAGGGGAATTCATGCCGTCTTCACAAACAGAGGCCAGAACAGTAATGCATGGCAACTTCAGCTCTGCTGCCCCTCCTTATCACAGCAATGACCCCTTTGCAACACTTATTTTACAGACCAACCTGCAGCCGGCAGGACGACCCTCACAATTCTCCACTGGGTTTTGTCACGGCCTTGAGAACCACTGGTGCACGCGGACCTGCGGGACATCAGTTGAACGTGGACACCCCTGGCCCAACTCCTGGTGGGAGGATGTACAAAGGCCACCCCTGCGGGCACTGCTCACACACAAATGCATCCAAAACAGCGGCGCTTAGACGGAAGCCCGTCTGCTTTTCTGGGCTGCCTGAGAGTCGAAACAGCTGCTCTGCCGCAACACGAATCTGAGGGGGGATTTCAGCCGCTTTGCTTGGACAGCAGCAGATATCTGGGTTAACAGTTGACTGCCAAGTGAGAAGGGATGCAAAGAATGCCACCAGGCCAATGTTTATCTCCCATAAATCATTTCAGCCGCGGCTTTTGAAGTAGTGCTCGGTTTCTGCGCAGGAAGGGCGTGTTGAGTGCAGGAGAAATAAACCAAAGTCCTGCTTGATCCACATGAATGAGTGAGGAACCGGAAGCTCAACACAAACCCGCTCACTGCTAATTGCTGAGCTCCAAAAAAGCATTCTTAATCACACTGCAAATCTAAGAGAAGTGAGGTGTTGGGGAGTGACCCCTCTTTGGGTCCAGAGACAGGGCCCACCGGCCTTTAACTGCGCTAACCAAAGCGCTCTCATTACGGCCACAAGCACTGATGAGAAAAGCTGGAGCCTCAGCTAAGACGTGCGGGAGACCTTGCTTCCTGCAGCGACTGCAAGGCTTAGCAGCACGCGGGCCGCCCCGAACATGCTGATACCTTAATTATACTGCACCCTTGAACACATTAGCCTCGCTGCCCTCCAACTCCACCTTTTTGGGTGGGGGGGGTGGGGGGGTGGATACCACACAGAAAGGCCAGCTCAGCCGGTGAGGCTCGTTGCCAGCAGCTCTGCTGCGATTCTCAGACCCGCTGGCTGCCGCACAAGAAGCAGCAAAAGCACGACCATGTTGAGTCATCGTGACGCAGACCGCAGGAACTGTAGCCGTGCACTGGCTCCAACCCTGCCAACACCCACCTTCCACCCTCTTGGTGCCAGTTTACAGCTCCACAGCTCAGAGGGCTCAGCACTTGCAGTACAGTTGTCTGCTGTACAAGCTCATTGCACAGTGCACACGAATACTTCCGGGAAGCCCTGTTCTGTACGGATGTCTACCCATCACACCCACACAATTCGCACACCCTCACATGGAAAGAGAGGAGGAGGAGGAGGAAAAGGCCAGGGAGAGAGCAGCTCTGTCCACAGGGACATAGAATGAAACACAAACACCACAGGTGGGATGAGGCAGTCTGGAATGCGATGGCCAAGTGAAAAGGCATCCTGATGCCACCCTGAATGCAGTGACTAAACACTGTGGTCCCAGGCATTAAAATATACAGACCACCATTGTGGAAAATGGAACCATTTCCTGCTGCCCGATTAGCACAGCGGAGACGGTCATGTTCAGTTTATCACAAAGCATTGGCAAGGGAACCCAACTCCGTTTTAGGGCAGCTTTTCCTTGTGGTGATGGTCAGCCAATGGCAGGTTTAATTTGGTATTTGTGTGTTTGAGGGATTTGGTTTTCATTGGGGGGGCATCACTGATACTTGCGCATATGCCATCGTGGGGCTTAGACTCACATGTCCATTTCCACCATTGAAGGGCAACAGATGGATCTCTGCTACCCAAGTTTGCCACCACCGAATACTTCAGAGAAGTGCAAGCAGACTGGAGAGCGAGGTGAGACTGAGCTTTCAGGCTGAGCGAGGCATCTCCTCTGGACACAGGAACACTTTGGGGGAGGGGGCAGGGGAGATAGAAATTAGAGCAATTTAGTGACAAAGAACAGATCAGTCTTTAAGGGAGGTTAAACAAAGAGGACAGAGTGGCACAAACACACTTAAAGCCACTGGACAACACTAGAGTTCCACCAGACAGAAGATGTGAGCTTCAGCAACCTTGATGGCCCTTTCAGTTTGAAAACGTAGCTCTGTTCAGAGGGGTTAAGAGCCAAAATCAGGTCTGACAGCAGCTATGCAAGGTGACAGCTAAACAAACCTGACAAAGGTGCTTCAGTTACATTTTAAAGGAGAAACTAGTGGCTTGTAGGGATTTGGGGGGGATTAAAAAAAGGCTACCTTACTTTGGTGCAATTGTGACATGGTGCAAACTGCTGTTTTGGAGCTCAGCTTTGCACTCCTGTCAAGAGATATTTAGGGGAAAAAGGCACGTTGTCAACAGATCACAGTGCTGCAGAAAATACAATTGTTATTACCCAGTTACTCAGGCCGGGGTCCAAAGTGCTGCCGGTCACCACACAAATGGCAGCTTTTTGTTTAAAGTTGGAAGATGGCAAAATAGAGTTGCTTTATTACACCTTTGTTGGAATAATACATTGCATTACAAATAAGCTGCAGCGTGGCAAAATGCAGTAAAGTATTTTCAGGTGGAGATGTGAGCATGTAAGTGTGGTCCCTAAAGTGAGCATCGATTGAACATGATCCAAAATCCAAATTAGGCGACACAATCCAACACTTCAGCAAGGCCACTAACACGCGCCATTGTTTCCAGAACCATTTGTATCCGCACCATCGAGGTGCCAGGCAGAGGACCGCCCTCCCCCTTTCATTTTTTTGGAGGGGTTGTTGAATCTGTCAGCGGCCCTACTGGTTTAGACCACTCGCTGCTAAACACCGCTAGGAGGAGCAGCTCTGATCGAGGCACTCCTGCATCCATCCATTTTGTTCTCACCAGCATGGCCTTGTGTTACAGAGCTCAAAGCCACGCCTGCACAAAGTACTACACGACTGGTCAACAACCAGCTTAAAGAGCTCCGGTGGGAACGGGTTTCCTGGAACTGGAGAGGGAAATGACAGATGGCTGAAGAAAGGAGGAAAAATAAATTAAAAAAATAAAATCTTACATTTATATTTTCTGCCTCTGGCAAATCAACTGATAAACATATAAATTGGTTTCAAAGTTCTTAAACAAAGCCAAAAAAAAGCGTTGAGCCTTAAAAATATCAAGGTTGTACTTTAGTTTAATAAGCTGCAAGGCAGGTTACATGCACAGCTTTTCAATGTTTTGAATAATGGCTCCTGCCTCAGGCATATTTGACCTTTAAAGGGCACATAAATAAGAGCAGAGGAGGCCGAGGCCGTCTGGTGCCTCGTGGACCAGGGGGACCCGGCTGTGACGAGAGCAGGCCTGGCTGAGGGAGCGCTCAGATGGCAGCTGCAAGTGGCCCGGCAAAGCTCCGCTGCTGCCGCTTCATCTTTTGGCCGCTCCTGTTAGGGGTCACCACAGCGGATCAATTGTTTCCACTTCCTGTCCTCTGCATCCTTCTCCGTCACACCAACCACCTGCATGTCCTCTTTCACCACATCCATAAATCTCCTCTTAGGCCTTCCTCTTTTCCTCTTGCCTGGCAGCTCCATCCCTAGCATCCTTCTCCCAATATATCAGCATCTCTCCTCTGCACATGCCCAAACCAACGCAATCCTGCCTCTCTGACTTTGTCTCCAAACCGTCTAACCTGTGCTGACCCTCTAATATACTCATTCCTAATCCTGTCCATCCTCGTCACACCCAATGCAAATCTTAACATCTTTAACTCTGCCACCTCCAGCTCTGCCTCCTGTCTTTTGGTCAGTGCCATTGTTTCCAACCCATATAGCATAGCTGGTCTCACTACCATCTTGTAGACCTTCCCTTTCACTCTTGCTGGTACCCTTCTGTCACAAATCACTCCTGACACTCTTCTCCACCCACTCCACTCTGCCTGCACTCTCTTCTTCACCTCTCTTCCACACTCCCCCTTACTCTGGACTGTTGATCCCAACTATTTAAATTCATCCACCTTCACCAACTCTACTCCCTGCATCCTCACCATTCCTCTGTCCTCCCACTCATTTATGCACATGTATTCTTAGTCCTACTGACCTTCATTCCTTTTCTCTCTAGAGCATGTCTCCTCAACCGGCTCCCTACTCTCACTACAGATCACAATGTCATCCGCAAACATCATAGTCCACGGTGACTCCTGTCTGATCTCATCTGTCAACCTGTCCATCACCATTGCAAATAAGAAAGGACCCAGCAAAGCTCCACTAACTACTCCAAATGTGACAGGGAACCGTTCTCACGTGTGGACCAGCACCCTGTACCATGGGAACCACACAGGGTGCTGCTAGAAAAAGGAAATCCAACAAAAGAGCTGTAGGTTTGGAGGGCCTGCACAAGATGTCACCTTTGACTCCTTTCTAAGTGTAGGAGGCATTGGCTTAGAAATGCACAGCAACAAGGAAAGCAAAGGTGCAGGAAGCATTGAAATGGCTACCATCCCACACCATACCAGGGTCGGCCCTGCTGAGACCAGGCCCCGCGACATGAACTGATGCTCAGGATGTTCTTTCAAGCCTCATCAAACAGTTCCTCTAAAGGACCCTACCATCTAGCAAAGGTTACAGCTGTCCTGTGGCTCTGAGCTACTTAAATGATGCTGGAAAGACAGAAGGTAGGCTTTTCCCCTCATCACCACATTCCCCACCCACACACACTTTTTCCCCCATTTACACATGTAAAGTGTCTCCAAGCAGTAAATCTTCATGTCATCCTTAGCATTTATACAGTACAGCAATCCCTCAGTATCCAAGTCTAACTCATCCCTGAAAACATGTCAGATGGCGAGTGCACAATTCCTGTTATTTCAAATGGGAAAAATAATCAGTTCCCAGTCCGTCCAAAAACACTGTAAACACCAGCTACTTAATTAGATGACACTTAATGTCTATAACATAAGGCACAGCAGGTATAGTACAGGTCACTTCCCATGTTAGTGTCACCACTGTGTAAATCTATAAGTTTATTTAAAAGATGAAATTTAGTTGAAAAAAATTGCAGATAATTTTTGAAAGTTAATCCAGATCACTGCCTTTGCTGCTCTAAAACTTTTTAAATAGTTTTCTTGTCCAGTAGGGGAAGGATTTTAGTTTCTTGCTCTTCCGCTTCTTCCTCTGAGGACTGACAGGCATCCGGCTTAAATCACAGTAAACATGGTAAAACAGTAAATCACAGAGCACAAACACGGTCACTCAAAGTGAGCATGAGACTGGCAGGGAAGCCAGGACACGGCCCACAGGACACCAGTGCACCTGTTTGAGACTTTTTTCTTCTAATAAAATTTGTAACACACAAAATTATTTTTATTACAGTATGCTGTACAGTATTGCATGGTATTTGGTGATGTTTCATTTTAGATTTGTTTAATTTAAATCTTTTTCCATTTTGGACAAATTAAAACACTTTATAGCAAAGTTTGTGTTCAGCTACTGATAGTTAAGTCTTAATTTAAAAGCTATTACACCAAAAATTTGGATGTACAGTTTGGATACTGAGTGCTTGTTGTAGTTACACCACCATAGACCTGGGCTGAAATTCCAGATCATTCCTTTGTTTTGTTTTACATGAGTAACAAGTTCTCTTTAAATGTCAAAGTTGTCCAACAATTGTACATCAACTGAATGTTTGTGCGTATGTGAGGCAACTAATAAAATATTTAAATAACCCCTGAAGTGCTGTTTCGGTTAGCGCCCCACTTTCTAAGAGCACATCCTGAACGCCAACTGGAGTCTTGCTGTATATTTTAGTACAAATTTGTTAAAATACATTGCGCAAAAAACAAGCCTTACGTCGCCCCCTGCTGGACACTTAAGAGCCCAGGAAGGAGCTGGGGAACTAAGCAGCCGCCAGTTTCGTACAACATGGGTGGAATGGGGCCCCCGAGCAGAAGCACATCTGTCTAACAGGGCCACTCATTCAAGTTCCTTCTGCAGCCAGTAATGGATTTACTCCTGGAAGAGCACATGAGGAAACTTTGTGCAATAACATGAGAAGCAAGACAGACACGCGAGCCTAGTGGCTGTCATACACTCATGGGGAGTGGTGGGTCTCAAGAGAAAACACTTAAGTCACCCTTAGCAAACATGTGCTTCATTAAGGACTAATATTTGCTTAATTAAAATTTTCCTTGAAAAAAGTGACTTTGCAATAACAGCAACAATGATAGAGGTCAACTTTTATAACTCTGCAGGGTGAATTTTATGGGGTTTAAAAGTTCCCTCTTTAAAAGACACCATTTTTTTTTTGTATTACTCCAAGTCTCAAAACAACCTAGACTTCCATTCCTTTCAAAAACATTTAACACTTGTGAAAAACAAAAACTCCAAAACCAGGGAAGAGTCTTACATTCCTCAGTGTTTATTTTCTTTGCTGAATTCTTTATCACAAGAAAGGCCTTGAAATTCAGACTATCTGTATATAAACTGTACACAAAAAGCAAGGCACTATACATAGTTGTTTTTATATAGAAACATTTCCTCAGCAGATCCACACTATTAAATATAATTTCTCTGATTTGGGAATCTGAGAGGTTAGAGGGGACCGCATGCCAACACAACGATTGCTGCGGAGATTTCAGATTGCAGAATATGGCCAAAACCTTGCTTAGCCACAGCAGCTCCTCCTCACAGCCATGTTGTTCTGTGCACTACTTAACACACCACAACCTTTAACAAGTACACATTTTTACATGCTGTTCCCACAGAATACTGTTTCACCATAAGGCATTTATAAATGACACAGATCGACTGAACAGATACACAGCGTCGCCTTTAAGAGCAGCTTAGAGTAGTCGGCAAGCAGCACATGGCTGGTGACTTTGCAGTGGCTGTGGGATACGCAGTGTGGCTGCTGATACAAGTGCTTGTGAGGTACCGCAGGATGCCTGTAAAACCAAACTCAGAAATGCCCATACGGAGGTGGTGGGTGCAAAAACGCAGCATTCTCTCCAATAAACATCTTTCAAATGGAAAAGGGGGAGGAAAACACAAAAACAAAAAACAAAACAAAAACAAAAAAAAAAAAAAACAAAAAAACACAAAAAAAAAAGGAAACAAGAGCTTGCTACAAGAGGCTGGGACACCTCTTCAGTTCCTCAAACCCTCACCTTCTTGGCCCTGCATTTGCACAGGTCACTTTGAGAGTGTCCACCCCTAAGGCCCCAAGTCAAAGTATGACGAGTGGAAGGGGAGGGATTAAAGTGATCTCAGTGGCAGATGGGGTCCAAAAGACCCCCGGCAACAGTCGTCAGGCTCAGCACAGACCTGTCCCCTCCTCTTAAAACAGTCCTTTGGCCTTCTTCACTTTCACCTGCTTCCAGCCTGGCAGGCTTTCGAACGTGGCCCTCGTCATCTCCAGAGCGCTCTGTGAACACAAACGGCATCGTTTAACACTGCTCAGTGTCTGAAGGACCTAGGCAGATTGGACGTGAGCCCCTCACACTGGTCTCACATTCTGTCTATTCACCCAGTGATGCTGTCAGTTTCACAGGAAAATGCTCATTTTCTTACTTATGATTGCTTAATTCCACAAATGACAACTACACAAGACAATATTCATAATGCTAAAATAACCATTAAGGAGCCACATTGAGTCAATGCCATACCTTCTGCTACCCTTTATTAGCAAAGTCATTCTGTGATATTTAAAGAACTTTATTACACATAGCACAGCAATGAAGGGGGGGGAGACAAAATAGAACAGCTGGAAATAAATGTGAGATCAACATCATGCAAAAAAAAAAAAAAAAAAAAAAAAAAAAAAAAAAAAAAAACTTTGTGACTGTAAAGATTCCTTTTAATTTAAGTCAAAAGCAAACCAAAACATCCCACACACCATGGTCAATAATTTAAAGGTAATGCTGCAATTTGCACCAATGTATGATAAATCCAAGTACCTTAAAACCCATGCAAAAAGAACTTAGGTGACACTTGTCAGGTGGTCCACACCTTGCTAGGTTAAAGAGTGGGGATGAGCAGAGGACAAGAAGATGTCAGGTTACAAGCAAGAGGAATTATGGGTGATGTAGCCCATGATTATGAGGATGCCAAGTGTGGGGCCACCAGTGCTCATAGCATGGAACTCACCTTCCCAGAAGCCCCTATAGCCTGAAAGGTGAAGTGAACAGTTAACTTTGGCTGGATCAAAAATACACCTGCCTTCCCAGACCCAGTACTGTGTCTCATACACACTTATTTATACAGATGTCGGCAGCTAAGCATCCAAAGTGGGATCACAAAGAAGGGAAACCTGCAACAACCGCAACCCCAGTCAGTGAATCTGACATTAAATCCCAGTGGGATGGAGAAAATTCTGGTGCTGCACTGCATGTTTGCCAGTTTGATGGATGGACAGACAACTGAGGCTGGAAAACCGAATGAAATTCACACACATCGCTGATGGCTGCAGATCCAGTTTTACAAAAAGGAGGCTGCTGCTCTCAAACCTTGTTTACTGTAACAATGAAAGATTGCAGTTTTGCTCAGGTTGAAGGCCTTTGACAAAGTCTCTGCTACCACACGCCTGAAACAGCATGATGCAGACTGCCGACTCATCAAGATGTTTGAATCGAACCACTGGCCTGCCTGTACACTTTTAAAAGCCACACAGGAGAAAGTGGTTCATTCTAAAGTGGCTCATCTATATTTGTCACCACTGTCTGGCTGAAGAGACGATCAAGCACTGATCAGCAAATTGTTTTAAAGTCAAATACTGTTTCCTTCACGTGCAGTCCGTGCAGTTAAAATTAAATAACTTCATACATTGACTGACTTAATACATAAACCTTTTTTTGAACTGTGTCATACTTTTGAGCGCAGGCATTTTATTCGCCTTGTAAAGTACATGGGCACCGTTTCTACAACAAAACTACACATCTGTCACATTGACACCCTCAACCACTTCACTGATTAGGATAAGTAACTCAACCACAATACAAGAAGCTTTTCAAACAAACATAAAAATACTAACAGCTTTGATAATGCAAGCTATTACATCTTCGAGTTTTTTTTCTTGTGGTTTGCAAGTCAGAATCTGAAGGTGCCAGGGATGTCCAAAAATTAACATTACTGCACAATTCATGTCTATTTTAATAGTTTAATATTTTATGTGACATACTTGACCTGATCCAGCACCCAAAAAAAAGTAATGCTAACTTATGCTCCCCTGCACATTGGGAAAAAATTAACCCCAAAAGGTGACAGACTAGTTGCTTAAATGCAGAATGCTGATAAATAATTGTTCAAAGCAACTATCTATTCGTTGCCTAAACAACACTCAGGCAGAAAAATAAACTTCTAGAAACATGTACCGGTATTTGTTGGACAGGGAGAAGTGTGTCTGTAGTTCTGAACACAAGGAATATGAAAGAGCTCCCAGTCTCACCTCAAAATCCTCATCCGACAGATAATGCTCCAGGTGGAGGGGGTCCACACCCTCAGGAAGAGGCCGTGCCTGCAGCTCGGCCAGTGAGTAGGTGGCCTTGCAAAGCCTAGCCAGCACATCCTCCACTAGGATGATCTGATGGCAAACCTCAGCCTCCTGGTGGTGCACATGCATGCAGGACAGTTACTGTACTGACAAACTGATTTGCTAATCTCCTGGTCAGTCAGCTACTCTTACAGCAATGGATAAATGAAGGTAGTGCCAGGGTATCAGGGCTTGGACAGTAAGGTACAGACACTGTAAAGAGGAAAGTAAGCTGGCACAAATGAGATTAGTTTCAGAAAATATCCTTGATTCGGACAACCTCACATTTATGAAACGCCTAGGAAGCAGTTCTGCTGCATATAATCCACTGTGTGGAGTAGTTGGTGAAAAAGCAGTTGTAGGCAATGGCTGGTCAGTGGACAGAGCTCACCTTCTCTGTGATCTCAGCAATGTCCTGTCGGTGCTCCCAGCTGGGGAACATGTTGGTGAAGGTCAGTGGCTCCAGCCCTGCATGGATCAGATATGACTTTGGGGGCTTCTTCTCATTTTTCTCTATTTAAAAAATAAAAAAAAAAAAAAGTTAACAAAATGATGTTATTGAAATTGAACTTGTTTAACAATGCCAAAAATACAATGACTTATTAATAAAATGACTTAACTGCTTTTAGACAAGGCCCTGATGAATGCTGTTACAAAATTTGATCAACACTGGTCATTCAGCTGATCATTCCTTTACATCCATTACTACTAAATGCATTTAAAATAAAACAAACAAATAAATTATTATTATTATTAATAATAATAATAATAATAATAATAATAATAATAATAATGTCTGTGTTCGAGGGCTGGCCATAGTGTGGCACTGTTGTGGTTGTAAACCAAGTGCATGTCCTGCACAACACTGTGGTCAGTCATGTCACGCACCTCTGCAGTACTGCAGCACAGTCTCCATTGCGCACTTCCGGTCAGCATCCCAGCGAATGCGGGCAGAGCCAGTGCCTTGGGCATCATGTGGCCACCAGCCTTGCCACAAGTACACCTCATGGTGGTTGTCTACCAGGAAGAGCGCTGTTGCATGGCAGAGGGAATGTTAGCATTGTCAGCTAAACATGTGAGCTATGTGATTTTTTTCTTTTTTTTAATATACATTTTTATAAATTTCCTTCTGTAAGTCCTTTGCTACTAAAATTGACAAAGTTAACAGTACAAAAGCAGAGAGGTTCCAGAGAATTGAATGTGTTAATGTTCACCTGGCTGGCTGGCATTGTACAGGTCTTCTTGCAAAAAGGGCAGAGAGTTAACCAGCTCAGGGACCCTGGATGGATAGAAGAACTCTGTGGCAGCAAACTCCCCCGAAGAGCTGCTCAGCTGGAACAGCCGTGGTGTGAAGTTGAACTTCCCAGGGTCTTTCAAAAATTTTTGAAAAACCCACAAAGTTAAAAGGTTCACAGTAGTCACCATAACTAATAACCAAACTATGGTTATCGTACATCTATGAAAACAAGTAAACAAGCATGGGAGAACAGACCCAACAGCCAACCAGAAAACTTGCACACACAGCTCAGTTGTGTTTACCTTGTAGCATGCAGTCATAAGCCTTCCTGTCCCTCCTCCCTATGGCTTCCCAGAAGCCCACAGGTTCTGATCCCTCATCGCATTCATTTATGGTCACTTTACTGCTGCTGTGTAGCCCTGTCTCCAGTGGGCACCTGTGAAGGACATTCACATTCTTAAAGATAGAGATGACATTTTCACCAGGAAAAAAAAAAAGCAAATTAAAGAGCAACAAATGGGAGCCTCTGTTTACCAGCAATTTCAAGAGTTTGGCAAAGTTTTCTGTATACCACTGAGCTTTGAAATGTGTTCATAATCAGATTTCATAAATTAAAAGTTACTTCTAGCACAAAGTTGTTAAAATTCTTGAATGCAACTATAACATGTTTTAAAAAAAAAAAAAAAACCAACCTATTTCATAATTAACTTCCAGCAAAATTGATCAAAATATTAAAGTGCTAGCAAAACATCTACATTATTTGCACCATTTGCATACATCGCATGATTCAGTATACAAGTTCAGGTTGGTCAGCTGTTGTCTAAAACAACTTTAAATTTTGGTTCTGCTCCAGACACCAACAAACTTTGATGTTTCTCCTCCTATATTGGAACAGAGATGCCTGCTGCTTTCCAGTATGTTGGTAGCCCCAAGTGAACATCCTGTATACATCTGTCCTGCTGTGTGGCTGTACTGCACTCCCCCATTAGAAGAGAAAAATGCAGCTAAGTAACTGTTTCCATAACTCTACCTTCACTCAGACCTTTCTTGTGCTACAGCAGTTTAGGAGCTACTTAAGGAGTCACAATCTTTTGAGGTGCACTCACAACTCCTTGATTCGGCAGGCAGCCGTGCGGCCCACGTCATGCGTGTGTAGTTGGGCCTTGCAGCCGTGCCACAGGTAGATGGTGGCGCGGTTGACGCTCAGCAGGATCATAGAGGCCCGTGAGCGCAGGCTGCTGCAGTGACAAGCCACCTCAAGCAAATGTCCTTCCATAGGCACCTCTCCCCGCACACAGTAGAGACGCCACTCGTCTACAGGAGGGAAGAGGAGAAAAACAAAGCCATGGAAGTCATATCAGTTAATAGAAAAGGAGAAAAAAAAGGCACTCACTTCACAACTCTAAAAACTGAGAGATGGACACAATACATACTTTGTGTGTTCTCTTCTTCCTCTTCTCTCTTCCCTGAGTGCACAATCATGCCACCATTGAAACACTGCAGGAAACATGGGGGTTCCTTTCCTTGTTGTACCTGAACCTGTTTAGCACAGACACAAATTCATGAACCAATGTTTTGGATATGTAAAGCTGTAGTTTAATACCAAGACCTCTTGTATACATGTATGCATCTTCCAAAAACAGCTACCAGACTACGAGTACCATCTGTGATGCACTTCAAACATTCCAGCTGTGTCAATTACATTTCATCAGTTAATGGTACATTTATCATTATGTTTACCAAAAGGACAAATTTGCATTCCAGGAGAAGTGCGTGCTTTGAATTAAAAAAAAAAAAAAAAAAAAAAAAAGATAAAAAGTTTTATCATGATGAAAGCAAAATAATTACCTGAGCCCCCCTCTCCTCATCCAATTCCACTGTCATTAGAGCAGACGTCCCCTTCTCGCTCACTGTAGAGTTGCGGCCCTGCCAGAAGAAGTAGCAGCACTTTTCCTTTCCAGCGCCTGCCACCCGCACTTGCTCTGGGTTCTGCCTCTTTCCCACTACACACACACACACACACACACACACACACACACACACCTATGAAGACCGATATCCATTACATACTGCTTTGTTTGCGCAGTCACAATTTTTTTTGGACAGGTATGTATGCATGACTCCTGGCCATCAGTGTCACCAGTTGCATTAACTAAAGCAACATATTTCAACCACCAATGTGCCCAACAATTCAGCTGGACAAATTAGCACAAAAAGGCTCTGGGCTGTTCATTCCATATTCAGATTAAATTTCCAGTGCAGTCAAAAAAAAAAAATACAGCGTGCACTGAATCCCAGGTGGCAGACCTGCCCAGCGGCACACATGACAAACGGCTGCGTAGACAACGTGTTCAGTACATGCAGGCCTTAGTCCATGGCCCCACTCCACACAGGCCTTGCCATCGATCATCTTAACTACCCAGCAATTACACACAGTGCCTTACAAATTGCACCATTATAATTCCTGTCTGTCACCCTTTTGAGAGCTCAGCAGTGTGATGATGAATCAGACTTTTTATCCTACAAAACATCCTCAAGCACACAGTTTACACTGGGGATACACATTACCTAAACACAGCCAGGGCAGGGGGTGGAGAGGCTCGACCAACAGAGTGTCAACTAGAGGACAAAAGTATAAAATTGGGCATGGTATGCTCTACCAAGAGACAGAAAAGTCCTCACTGCCAACTATTTTTCCACTGGCTCTAACAAGAACTCAATGTTGGAATAGTTTTATCTTTTCTTTACCTCTAGGGCTCAATATTAACAGTTGTGTGACTGTCAGGGACACATGGCCATAGGTAGAACAGGTATACAAATTCTGAAACCAGTGTGACAAACAGGTGAGCAATAAATCAAGGAAAATATTAGGAAGAAAATTTTATGAAAAACAGATCAAAGTAACCAATATCAAAATCTGCATAATTTTCATTCAAAATTATTTTCTTAGTAGAAATCACCTTTATCCTGTGCTGCTTTTTTCTAGGCTTTTTGCAAGTGTGGCTTCCTTTCACGTGATCTCTTAAATGTCTCACAATCTACAGCTATATTTTAAACCATGATATTGACCTATTTTTAATCTTTCTGATATGTTCCAAAATTTGACAGGTGGAAAATTTGATGACAGGTATAATACAACCTTCACTCAGTACCTCACCTGTTGACAACCAAAGAAGTTAAGCCTGGACCTTTACACTAAACAGATAGATGGATGGATGGATGGGTGGATAAATGAAGTGGAAAAACAACAAGATGAAGGGGCACTAACCTGTAGCGCTCACCATGTACCGCCACTTGACCACGTATGTGTCCCCTTCGTGAAACTGGCCTATGCTCTGTCGTGGCAACCTACTGTAGTCAAACTCCAGGATATGCCACACGTCCACCGAGAGCGTGCGGAGCTCGAAATGCCGCTGGTCTTCGCCCTCCATAGAGCCGTACCCCCGGCCCACGTTAACACCATCTAGCACCGTGCCCACAGGGGCCTGCAGCTGGGGCAACATTAGTGTGGCGTCGTAGGGCTGCTGCTCACCACCATGTAGCTCCTGAGAAGATGGGGGATAATATCAAGAGCTGCCATGATAGTCTGCTAATGCCTACAATCTCTGGTTGGTAAAGTGTCAGGAAATTTGTAACTTGTGAACTCAGAAATTCACAACGCTATTAAGCTAAGGGAGTTCCAGCATGTATGTTTGGAGTTTCCATTATTAGGTCTGGAACTCACATCATCCAACTTCTTACTTTGAATGATAAAAATTAAAAACCTTCAGATCAGCAGTCTGCTCAAGCCCATTCTTCAACAAGGACTTTTTGGAGTCCATCCAGTCCAGGAATTTCTCTTTGAACAGGGTTGTCTCATTGTGCTCCGTCAGCCTGCCAAAGATGGCCCAGTCGGGCCGACCCTGGCCTTTCCTAAATCAAAGCCACAGCACATAGAAAAGTCAGACTGTGGTGTAAGCAGCCACATATCCTACACATTGCTGTTGGCTCCAGCGTTTAGATGCACATAAACAGAACCCCCAGGAGCAATTAGTTTCTCGTCGAGCGGACAGTGTTTTGGAAACAGACTGGCAGACAAGTGTTACTTTTCTCTCAAATTTCACCATCACAGAGTTCTCATCTAAACAACCTGTAAATCAGTACACTGGAAACACAGCAAAGCCAAATAAAAGCTTAGTATTAAAAATACTTTCTGATCACCACATTACTATCAATACATCAGTGCTGCCAGGCTTCCAATGCAGGTGTCAATGGACAATCGTAATAAAATTATTAATAAGACAATAACGCTATAGCCCATGCCATCAGCTGATGTAAATACAAATGAGCGGGCGTTTGTAACGGATGGGGAGGCAGTGGCTTGCCTGGGGATTAGCTTGTTGCATTCTCCTGGGTCCAGGGGGTTGATGTCACAGTTAGTGTAGTCAAAGGTACCGTTCCACAGGTGTTTAGCCAACTGAAAGGCCACCTTCCGCTGTGCCAGCGTCACCTCCTTGCCGTGCCATACATACACTTCACTGCCAAAGTCAAATACCAGAACCTGGGAGAGGGGAAGGTACATGAATTGTGACTGGGGAAACTGAGGGGGCAGAGCTAAGCTGGCATTTATGGCATTATCTCTGTATGCAACGTACAGAGGCCATTTTCCTCCTTTTACTTGAAGCTAACATTTGTTTGCTTATATTACAGACAGGATTAGTAATTACCAAAGAAGCTTTAATTACACAGAATTTTTACGGGAACAGGAAAGTGAAGCTGGGTTAGGTTAAACAGAGCTCACCTCTTTGGAGTTGAGCAGAGCACATCGAGGAGTTTTCCCCCAGTAGTCATCATCTGGGACAAGTTTGTCATCGACCAGACGGTAGATGCAGTTGGTTTCCACAATAGCGCTCTCATACAGCTCGTCCTCTTCTGGAGTTCCAGCGGCTAAAAGGTATGGAGATGGTATGTTTCATGTGCAACTAATGCCTCATTTCTGCAGATTTAACACTGCAACTAGACTTTAAGTCCATCTTTCAGATTCTCAGTGTCCCATATTAACATTCTTTATTAAAAAAAAAAAAAATTTTTTTAAAAAAAGTACTTTTCTTAGTCTGGCCTCAGTTTTCCAAAGCATGGCAGTTAAACTTCTCATAAAACCACTGCACGAGATGTCCAAACAGAACCACTTCAATGACATATAAGACTTATAACATAAAGTATTATTGGTTACAACTATTAGCAGGGTGTTTTAACAGCTCTTACACTGGTAGCTGGCCTGTCCGCCAAGAATCTTCCAGAACTCCTTGGCTGCATGCGTGTGAGTGTTAATTCCCTCTTCAATGGTTTGAACGTAATCGGCTCTGCAGCCCAAGTCCCTCTTGGTTTGGATGAAAGTGGCAAGTTCACTAGCCTAATGTAGATTCCAAAGAAACAAACAAGAACCACTCAATCTTTGTTCCCTTGTTGTGCATCAGACATACAGTGAGCATGAGACTTGTGCAACTCCTTACTTAAAGAGGCAGAGCAGTTCAGAAATATAAAAGCAGCTCATTAAGCTGCACATTTGGCAAAGCTGGAGAGCACTCAGCAGAAACTGACTAGCTGGAAGAAGGTATTATTTTAACCCTGGTTTCTCACATTCTGCTGTATATGCTGTTTCTGCATTACTTGTGACAAAAAAAAAAAAAAAAGTGGTGTGTTGTCAACGGCAACAAAACCATGTGAGCTAGATGTGACAAGTCTCAAGTCTCTTACTGTAGCCACACATCCTGTTGACTGCTGCTTAACACGTACTTGTGTCTGCATTCAGCCTGTCTGGGACTGACCCTAACAAAGCAAAACATAGCTACTCCACTGAAATTCACACTTCTTCTGGCATCCAGGAAAAGGCTAAAGCACAGTTATTTAGGCCATTGGTGAAACAGCAATGCAGCAATCGGACAAAGAACGGTTGTTAAGCAGACAACCATTTGTGCGAGTGGGGGAGGGGGGCAGGATGGGACGTTAACTAAGTTTGGCCCACAGTTGAGCATCTGGGCAGTGTCAGCCTTTGACATGACCTCAGCCTTGCAGATGAAAGTAAAACTCTTCTTGTCAAAAATCCCTAAATATGTTTAAATCCATACAGAGCCTTTACAAGCAGAGTTCAATGACAGAACGCTTGCACAGGAGTCAGCTGACCTTGGCCTTCTCAATAACATTGGCAAACTCCCCAACCCAGATGAAGCAGTGTCTGGGGGTGATCAGGAGGAAGCAGTCCCCACTGTTGAGGGAGGAGGCTCGCGGCTCCACCAGCCGGGTCTGGACATGCCGCCGACCTGGGGGTAGGGGGAGGGGGTCAAAGCTGGTCATACGAAAGGCTCTCGCATTCATTCTTCAGGTCAAATAACATTCATCTGAAGGTATTAGTTGTTGATTATAACACCTTTAATTGCATTTATCCAAAATTTCTAATAGTCTTGTGGCAAAAATGGACACATTTATTAATGGCCATTCTGAACTTTTCTTTAGTGTTTAAGCCGCTGATTAATCAAAAACTAGTAATTTATATTATATTGCTCTAAGTTAGACCAAAATATGTTTATGAAATGTTCTTTTGTCAATTTTCTTTCATCTCGTCCCATACAACTGAGACCTTCCAAATCTTCTGCTGTCACCAAGAGTCTGAAAACCCCTTCCCCCTTGGAAGAATTCTTACGCTGTTGCTGTGGTAAAAGATTCAGCTGCAAAAATGCAAAAACAGCTCTCATGGCTGAGACAAACATTATAAAGCAGGACTGCAATTTGGAGAAAGCGCCAGTATATTGTTTCAAATCCAATGACAGTGATACCTCCTTCAGCATGAAAAACAATCCTGAATAATACTTGGTGCTTCACAGCTGGTCATCACCCCATTCGAGTATATGGTACATCTAATCTTTTTGTCCATCTCCTCTACAGGGACTCATCTAATCTCCACTTTCTGGGGCACAATTCTAACAGAAAACAGAGTGAGCAGAAGGGGCTGATAAGGGAGAACAAGGCTTCCTTCACTCTGACTGCAAAAAGTCTGTGTGAAATGAAGGCCTTACAAGGAAAAAGCATCTCTGGGAAAAGCTCACTGGTGAACACCACAGTAGTTTCTCACACAAGATGACTGCATTTGCACTTCAGGAAACAAATCCAGTTTTCTGCCTGGCTTTGTTTTGGCTGCAACTTGTGTCTATCCTGCAGTCTAACCATAATTTTGTTTGTGCTGTTAATGTTGCATCAAGCAGCAATCGATAGCTTTTTGCATTGGACAGACAAGCTCCATTTTGGTATTAATCCTATAATCAAGTCCAGATGGTGCAGGTCTATATCCGGTCATCTCAAGCCTATAGAGATTAGCAGCAAATCCTTTAAGATGTAATGCTTGGTAACACACAGTGCTATTCAGCCAATTATCACTCTCACCTTTGACCTGCAGGAGCATGAGCTTCTTATAGGGCACAGCACTGTTGTTGGACGTCTGCTCAGAAACGTTGACACTGCGCAGGTTGACACTACTGAAGTTTTCCCTGGTGGCCAGACCTGCCAAAGCCACCTCTGCATAGCCAGAGTTCTTACTCACTACAACATAGAGTTGCACAATAAATTCCCAGCAGTAAACACATCACAAGCTTATATTAAAACAATTTAAATGCATTGAAAAGTCCCTAAAGCAAGCAGACCTTTCCCAAGAGCAGAAGGTATACAGTTAAAACAAAGTTAAAACGCTCATTCTTATCAGGAGAAGAAAAAAAAAAAACAAAAAAAAAAAATTCAAACCGCCTTCTTCACAGGCCTCAATACGTCATACCTTATTAAAAAGTATACAGCCGGAGTGCATGTAACTCAAAGCTACACACTCACTCTTTTCAGCTTTCATCCTCTTCGACTCTAGCATGGCGACATTGAGCCTCTGCTCTGTGTACTCATTGCGAATGTCCTCGCGAGCTGCCAGGATTTTTAGCGGATTCCGGGATGCTTGCACATTGCGGACTGGCCGCACAGCCCGCCTGTGTTCCACCACGGCTGAGGTTAACCTGGAGAATGGAGGAAGGTTGACTGGGTCCATGCTCTTAATTGATATCCATATACTGTATGCTGCCATTTGACAAATTGAAATGGTAGGTTAGAAGGGGGGGTTTTGCATTTATATATTTAAAAAGAATGTTTTTTAAAGCTATGAAATAGTGGTCTGTGCCATTGCTGACAGTTTTGAGTAGCATGCAGTTTTGAACCTAGACCTGTCCCACATAGGACACAAAAATGTCTGTGCAACTAAACCTGAACAGTCATGTTATTCTTTTGCTCTAAATATATTCACACAGGTCCCCTGTCACTACAGTACAATATCCAGGAAGGGTGGGTAGCCACTGGTACCTGGACCCCCAGAGGTTCATTTTTCTCCCCATATTTGCAGTTGGGCGTTTTTATGTTTTCCTGTCCTCAATTTCCAGTTAGCTTACGCCAACAGTTGGTACTTATAAAAGTGTTACCCTAGAAAAGGCAAACTATTTTGTACCATGCCCTTCTCTACTGCGTTTCCTGAACTTCGTTCAGTGCTCTGTCACCCTGGTAAAAAGAGTGCGCTATAAAAATTAAATTAAGCTTCATACAGTAGCCAAATTCCCTTTGTAAATGTGGCAATTAAAATTAAAACTGACAAACTTTGAAAGAAGTCCTTTAAAAAGCATGAAAAGTTCGTGCTTACTTGGGGAGTTGGGGATCAAAGATGGTATCAAAATCATCATTCATTTCCATGGTACTTGTCGTGCATGGTAGGTCTTCCACATGGCTGTAAAATCTGGAGAAGATCTCATCGTCCAGCGTCATCACCTCTTTGACAGACTTCTCCGTTACCGACAGTGTGGCCTCATGGAGTCCTACCACTGAAGCAGACAGATTTTGTGCTTAAGCGTTCAGTTCAGCAATTAAAGGAAAATTACAATGTTGACTCACGTTTATTGTTCAGCTTGTCCAGGAATGACTCCAATTTGTCAAGCTTTCTGTCCGATTCCAAATTCATGTCAGGCCTGGCTTCAATTTCTACCAGTAGAAATAAATATCCATTAATAACTGTTAAATGGATAACAGCTTAAAGGCATCCAACACTCTCAGATCTCCAGCGCTACAATATAACTAATTGGACAACAAACTTATTGTCTTGACAGCAGTAAAACAAATGTTTGGCAGTACTAAGTAGAGGTTTCCAAATATTCAGAGGATATTCTAACAACCCTTCCGCACAACTAGTTAGTGTTCACTTGGTGCCAAAATAGTTGAATGTAGATCAGCAGTTGTCCTTCCTTTGGCATTATTAATCTTTGGTGTCAAGTACTGCAAAACAACAATATTCTCTTGGTGGTGCTAGATATGTGGTGAAATTAACACACCAACATGAAGCCCTTCTGTCCTCATCCTCAATGGGCTTAAGACCTTTTTTTTTGGGGGGGGGGGGGGGTGAACTGTAGCAACTGCACTGATGCTCACTGACCTTCCTGGGGCTTGGAGATGGCAGGTGTGCTGCTCTTTGTTTTCACAAAGACAGGTGACATGACCTGACTGATGACTGATGGAGCAGCCAGACCTGGAACAGCACCCACATGCATCACCACATGACAAAAACTAAAAACCCAACACATTCAGAAAGCAAAGGGCATGCTGGGCTACACAAAAAGAGTAAAAATCTCTCATGTGCACTACAAGGAATGTGGCATCACAGAAAGAGGTCTGCAATAATTCTGTTCAAATGTAAGGTTTTCCACAGCCTTGAAGGCTTAAAGTTTGGAGTTAAAGATGTAAATTCTGCAAAGCTGCACAGGTAAACATTGCTGTTCTTCCATCCTACACAGTAAGCCATGAGGTTTTACAATGGTTTAAAGACTGGAGAAGGAAAGGTTATGTGGGGGGAAAAAAAGTTTAAGGTATAACGTAAAGAGCAGAGGATGGCTATGGCTTATCTGACACGGTTTAGGCATAGAGGAACAGACGGGAAGGAATGTTCACCTCTGACAGCTTTTAATTCAGTAGTGCTTCTTCCATGTTACTAGTTTGCATAGCAAAGTCTGTATTTTTTAGGCTTATTCAAAGTTAAAGCTGTGCTGGGAATAGGAAACAATCTCACCTTTTCAGTCCCACACTAATCATGGTTTCACCATTCTGTCCATCTACACTGAGGCTACCATTACAACCTGTGGGATCGTATCCTACGCTAATGCAATAATAGTGTCCATTATAACATTTTCTGCATCAGTGAAATAGCGGCAGGTCCAGTAGGCTGGAAGGTTAATTAAATCCACAGTGATTAGTCAGACCTGCCACTGCATTACATTCTGTGTACGTTTTGCATGTGGGCTTCCATCTGTGAGGCACACACAATGCTACATACAAATATGCCAACACTATGTGTAAAAACAAACCAACCTTTCTTGACCATGCGCCCAGCAACGGTGAACTGGGTGGAATCGTTGGCTGCTCCCTTTCCTTTGGCCTTCCAGGCCTCCTCCCGGGCTGAGATCAACTGCTTCCGTTCCTCAATGCTCATCTGTGTCTCAGTTCGCTGGCCTTCCACCTCATGTCCCATCCTCTGGTTGGCAAAGAGTGATTAACTGGAGTCCTCATTCATACATTCTGTATATTCATTTTGCTAATAACTAAGCTACAAGGAACACCTAACTGGCACAAAACCAAAACATCAGTTGTAAACAAACAGTTTAAGTAACCAAGTACTGGAGGGACAGAAAATGGTCAAACTTAAGCCACTACATGTATTGTGCTAACCAGGAAAGCTGCTAGAGATTTTGCAGAATTTCATATAAGCTCACAAAAGCAGCAGAGTCATACCAACAGTCCATTCAGTTTAACAAAGTGCAATTCAGCTTCCCACAGCTTAGATTCACATGGGAGGGGTTGAACAGTGGATGCACCAAGCCTCACCTTCCATATGTCAATAGGACGTACTCATCTACAGGAGCTAGACTAACACAGGAAATATGGTGGAAAACTGACAGAGGACAAGAAAGGAGAGGAGAAAAAGCAGCACAGTACTGTGTCCTTCCTACACGTTGGCTGTAAAAGTCCTGATTTTCCACACCGCAGGAGAAGCATCATTTCACATGAATGCATTAAACACTTCAGGAAACAATTTTCCCCACTTTTGACTGGACCACAGCTTGTTATGCAATGAATTTTAAATGAGCTGTAGCCCAACTATGCCAAAACTGGACCGGGACTTATACCAAGTTTGGCTCTCACTCCCTACTGAAGCACCCCACACACCAACTGACTGAAACTGAGCCACCCACTGCCTGAATGTCACAAAAGACCAACATTAACTTGTCAAATGTTAAGAAATCTAGAATTATAAAAATGAGGGCAGAAGTCAAGGATTTAATTAGAATTTAATGCAAAGGAAGTACAGATCTGAAAAGCCATTAAGGGATCATGACAGAGATTATGGGATGATGTCTGAGGACCCCCCCAGAAGGCCACAACTGTATAATTAGAAGGAAAGGGAAGAGCCAAAATCCTGCCTGACTGTCCTTTCCAATATCTATTATTTAGTGTGTGGAGTAACTACAGGAATATCTGTTTTTCTCCCCAGAAAAGGTGGGGGGGGGGGGGATAAACAACATCTGAACATATGTCAAGGCCACTGATGCTCTCACCCAGTCAGGCTCAATATATGGAAGTGTAGGAGCAGCAGAGGGAGGTGGAGGTGAGTAAGTGGAGGAATAGACAGGTTCCTAAAAGCAAAGAACAAATGGAGCCAGAAAGAGCAAACAAACAAAAAAGTAGAAAATGAGAATTAGACAGAGAAATATTAAAAATGAACAAATAAATCATCATGTTTTTAATGCAGTAACTACTATTGCACTGGGTTTGATCTATACAGAAGTTTGCTAATCAAAATCAAAACTGTGCACACCACCACCAGTTCTTGCACCAGGACTCCCTCCACACAAGATCTCCCCAGCAGTGTGCTCACAGCAAGAGTGCCACAAAAGGCCTTGAGAAACATACACACCTCAAGACCAGGCACATACTTGTACCAGCACACAGTGCAGGCTTACCCAGAGCTTCTCTGAGACCCCGAGGTCATCATTTATCATGCCTTCATCCTACGAGTCAAGACAAATGGGACAGGTTGCAAAATGGCAGGGGGGATGTAGTCAAGCGTAGCCTCCATGCTCCTTCCACTAGCCGACAACGTGCAGCAGGATCTTCCATTATGTCTAACACATGGTCCAGACATTTTATATGTTCCACATAAGAGAAACGAGCATTGGGAATGTTGAAGTACAATAGATCTTATTTCACTCACACATGGATGGGAGTACACAGTTTTGGGGGACTGACACCTGTATTAAAGCATCTAAATCAACAAAACTTATGAATGAATTGTGACACTTTAAACTGAATAAACGGCTGGGAAAAACCAAGCAAGCAGCCAGCCTTTCAGCAAAGAACAAGACTCTTCCCTTAGTGTACACAACTACAGTACAGCTGTTGGATTTATGTAAAATTAGACTTGCAGAGCTGCTTTACATTCAGAGGATTTATTTGAATTGAAGAGGTATACAGAAAGAAAGTTGTAACTGCACATACAGTAACAGCATTCACAAAAGAGAAGAACTGAATGACAGGATGCCATAGTTGTACCACAATACATGTCACAGCATTAGAAGAACACAGCACTACAAGAATGGGTTGTAATGGTAGTGTTATGACTATCTGGGCTACATGAGTGATTGTACTGAAAGCACATTTCATGTTCATTGCAATACATGAAACATGTTTAGTTTTCAACGTTATTAACATGCAAAAATCCAGTATAAAAGAAAAATGGTGAAGCAACATCAGTGGCTTATTTACTTTTACCAGTCACTTCCAATTAGCCAAGGAGATACAGGTATTTTGCTTAAGGCTAAATTAAATACAGATGAATATTATTGAAACACACCCTAGGATCAGTATTGTTATTCAGGGACAAAAGAACGCCAGCCAAACAGTGTAAAGAAGACACAATCTGTAGTTCAAGATCTGTCAAAGGCTGAGTATTTAAAGAGTAGGCTGAACAAAACAAAGGGTTTTCCCTATAAATGTCACAATAAAAGCTGAAGGGAACCTACTATACTTTTAAAAATCACCACGAACAAGATTTCAAACCTTAATTTACAAAAATCTCTTATGGTATGAGAGCAGAAGATGCCAAAAGGTCCAGTACAAGTATTTGTACTGTTCTTTCAATCTTGGAAATGATTGGTTGAGTATTTTTTGCCGAAAATCCCACAGTAATGATCAAAATCAATTTGTAGTGTAATTAGAAATCTAAGGAGAATGATGCCAAATATGAAAAAAAGAAATCACTGTAGGCACAAAAACATGAGTATCAATACTCTCTCAGGCTAGTTATACATTTAGGTTATGGCATTTCCAGAAGTTCTCCATAAAATATCTATCAATCTTCTAAATATCACAAAACAGCTCTTTAAATTTACAACTTAATTCCTCTGGTACAAAGAGCCAGAAGAATCAAAGGGACAACAGCAAATGAATGTAGGTGCAATGTTAGGAAAATGAAGTGGTGTTTTTCATAGAAATGGTGATTCAAAGCTATTCTGATCACTTGTATTGAGTCCTTTGTGGATGACATTGAAGAGATTATGCATTTTTCTGCAAGTTATGGTATCAGTTTTAGGAAAATGATTGTCAACTGCAGACCTGTTGCGATGAAGAGCTTATTTGCACCCAGCTCAGTCACCTGCTTGCATCCACACACCACTGATGCCACAACTAAAATTTTTCGAATGCTATGAAACATTTATTGTAATGACAATTTAGACAGGACACTATGCCACAGCTACAGTTACATGAGTGCTAGAACTAAAGATGAAACACATGATCTTTGCTGGAAATGACAGGTACACTGCACGTGGTGGCAACTATTGGCTGAAACCACGTTTCATTTTGACAGTAAAGAAAATGGAGGTGATGTCACGAGATCATAAGGTGACAAAGCGCTGACTGATTGCTGGTGGTCAGAATATCAAAATTCAAAAATGCAGCGTAATCGAGAGCAGCATGGCAATGTTTCAGCAGCCACTGGAGAAGATTAGACATGCAGCAGGGATGGCTAATTTGGGTAAGCACAACCATAATTGGACCTAAGAGCTTCCATTTAGCTGTATAACACCTCAACGTGAGCTGCAACTCAAGTTACCTTCTTCTTGAAGCTCTGCTCCAACTCCCAGAGCCGCGCATGCCGTTCTGTGACAGCCACCATGGCCACGTCCTGCTTCTGGTTGATTCGGTTCCTCCAGTCCTCCTCTCCACTCTTCTTCAGCAGGGCAAGTCTGAGAAGGAAAAATGAGAAGCTTAGGATTGTTTAAGTCTTGCTTATAGTAAACCAGGCTGAAAGTCTATGTTCATGGCTCAGAAGAGCTACAGGTCTGAGTGTGGCTACAAGCTGGTTAGAAATCCTACATCAGTGCTTTCCAGACTTGTACCTTCAGAGCTATCAGATATTCCTCAGTTTCACTTTTCATAGTAACAGAACAAATTTGCTTTAAGGTTTCATCATAAAAAACTAATCTGTAGAAATATGCAATATCTGTTAAGTGGCTACACTGCAGTGCCCTCAATAGTAGAACTGCAGGCAGGAATTGTGGACAGTGGCATTTATTAAGACCGTTGGTGTCCAAGGATGGTTTTTCAGTTCTTTTAAGCGACAAAGAAGCTGCACCAGAAATAAAAGATACCTCACAACTCATAGGCACCTTGCTGGCCATCCTTTGGCCCACAACTCTAGTTGTCTCCAGTAGACAGCACTTTCCCAGAATTCAGTAGGCATCTAACATTTCAAATATTCTCCAATAGATATTACTAGTATAAACATACTGTAGGTCACAACAGATCACTTACAAACAGCTACAGGTATTTACAATGCAAAGCTACAGAAAACTATAAAGTGTGAATTTACTTGAGTTTGTTGATTGTGATTCAGGCAGTGCTGCCTTACAGCTGTGTCGCTTTCTATTAGTAATTTGTTTACAAATGATCAGTACTGTTTTAAAGTGAGAAAAATGGTAAATTTGTTGTGAGAAAGAAATAAACAAATATGATGCAAAAGATTCTGGTATTAAAACTAACATGAGAGCATCATGTAATCCAGAGTGTTCATCCTCTTTGGACAGAAACAGGAAAACCTACACAAGATAAAGCATTCTAAAGTATGGTAAGGAGAGTAAAGCACTCCAACTCCTCTAGGTGTAGGGGAGGGAATTGTATGTAGTGGGGAATGAGGTCAATTGTGAATTGGACTGTTGCTAGTGGCGTTGGCACAGTCCTTGTTGTTAAACCGACATGAGATGCAGTGTTAACTTTCCTCTTGGTGGACTGTCCACTTCTTGGCTGTAACACCCTGATGCTGAGACCATCTTGGTGCGCTCAGACTTAAAAACTTACAGCCACATTTGCTACAGTACATTTATACAGTGAGTACTAAAAATGTGATATATATATGTTCCTACACCTTTGTGTTCAGAGGAAAATCCATTACTATTTCTTGATATTAATCTGTTAAAAATGCCCATTTAGATTATGAAAAACTTGTCTAACATTACAAAGAGAGTCAGAGAAGTCTGCAGAGCTGAAGAACTGGAGCGTGAAGCTGAAACACCAAAAAGAGATATGGGCAGCTTCTGGATTTCACTTAAACACCTTTAACCACTTAGCTGAAGGAGCTCTTATTTAGGTGCAGTTTGTAGCAACTTATTTATACAAGTTTGGTTGTTCTGTGATGACAAAAATAAAAAGATTAAAACACAGAAGCTCAAAAATTTGTGATGAGGAAATGATATTTAACTTTCCTCACATTAACCTAACCTTATAGAAATTTGTAAAACTCCACATCATTGACTACAGAAAATCTTACATAAAAGTTGTAAAGTTAAACAGCTTTTTCTCTCTACTCCACTTTGAAAAGGTAGCTGTGTATTTTAGCAGTAGCCACATTTTCCTTCGCTGCCTGTGTAGACAGCTGTCTGACCGTTGAGGGGAGTTATAGGGCAGATATTGGTCCTGCTGGTGCTTAGTGTATTTGGGAGAGAAGGGGTGGGTGTGCCACAATGCTCCATGAGCACTGACAAACTATGTAGAAATAAGGTTAAATGATCTCGGTCTCACCACACGAGTGCTCCATCTGCAAAATGGACAAGCTTGGCTGTTACAGTATAGAAATACACAGGCCTGCTATGACTTTGACTATGGGTTGTCCAGCACAACAAGTCCGTGGGGTGCTGCCATGAAAAAAGTTTGTAAAAATTCTTCAACACCACAAGTAGTCCCCTGTCATTTACCCTACACCTTCACACATACAATCCAGACCAGGCTGACAGATGGACCATTAACCAAAGAGATTCATGGCCAAAAATGTGACAACTAGATAAGTGCATTACTAGAGACAATTCTCCCTATTATTTGAACTTTGGTCACATACAGAGTTCCTTACCTGCTATGGCAGCATGTGAGCCATTCCAAAGTGTTTTATTGAGCCAGAAAGCAAACAAACAGTCCCCTCTGTGGAATTAAGGGATCTGGACAAAGAAGGCAAGCTGACAGGGGGAGACACCACATGAATTTGCACTGGGAACATTCACCAGAGTGTTTACAAAGCCTCGGTGACAGGACAGTTTAGTAGTCAGCTTGTGGCTCCTTACGGAATGACAGATGAGACAGCAGAGACCAATCACTTTGCTACAGAAAAAAAGGCCCACAAACTGCAGGTGGCGAGGATAGGACACCGCTGCATTCAGTAGAAGCAGGAACTCAGATTAAGACACACCACTTACAACTGACTGAATGCATAAACAGTACACAGAGGGGCAACAAACTGTTTAGTAAGAGGCCTGGCAGAATGTCATCAAGCACTGCAACTGAACACCACCAAGGCTTGAGTGTCCTGTATGAACCAGTAACATTCTGGTTCCAACACGAGCTTCGATCCTGATTAGGTTGCATTTCAGCTACTCAGACTGGCGACAGCAACACTTCTTCAGCTCAGTCTCATGCAAAGTACGTTTTTACACTTTGAGCGCTCACTTTAAACTACGGTTTATTGCACATCTTGCCATCTTTTCCACTGTAGTGCTTTCTGGATTAAAAGTACTACAGGGGTCTAAAATGCCTGCATGCATTCCAAGCTCTCTGGTATACAATGAAATTTGGGAGAGGCCCATTTCACACACAGTCAATACACAAAAACATTGGCTTTAATATATCCAACCAAATATACATTTCTAACAAATGAACAGAGTACTACAAACATGCATAAAAATAGGAACATTTCACTATCTGTTTACACAGACTGTGCAGTAATGTGACACCACACACCCCCAACAACCCTGGCTCACATATTTCACACAGTGAAAACATGTCTGTAAAAACACTCACCTACTCCAGCGGCTCCTCTCTTTTTATTCATTGGAGTGCCATTTTATATGTTGATAAATATCACGATGGTTTCATGTGATTTTTTTTTTTTTGCATGTGCCACCATGGGCACGCACGCAAAAGATGCAAGAATGGCCTGCTTGTGGTACCTTCCACCCTTCGCAATAACATCCTTTAATGTCTTTGGCCTATTTGTCATCACAAGTTTATTTTTTGAGGTAAATTTCAGGGTTTGGCATCTTTGTATTCCTTCTTCAGCTTCTTGAAGATGAAACAATTTAAATAGTGTCCATTGCTATATAAAATCAAAGTCAATAAAATGCTCCTGGTAAACCTTACTTCTCTATTTGACAGATGCAGAACTTCATTATTCCTGGTGCTTGGTTATCTTTTCCCTCAGTTTCAGAGACTGTAGTCTATTCACTGTGTTTGCATTGAAATTTTAACAATGCAGATGCTCCACGATGGGGTTATGTTTCAATAAACACATTCTAAGTAAAATATCTTAAGTCAAAAATGCATTTAATTCACCCAACCTACTGTCACGCCTGTGGCCGCTTCATCAATGGAATGTAGGACTGATTGGCGTAGGAACCAATCGTTGATGGGAATACAATTCCTCTACCGGTCATTCATAAACAGACGTGCAATAACTCCTTGCTTATTCCACACTAGTATCAAAACCTTTGATAAATATTTTTGAATGTGAGATACTCCACCCATATGTACAATACAGAAAATATATATTTTCTGTTCGCACATATATATTTAAGAACTTATCGTAGTCTATTGGATATTTATACTTTATTGTATATTCTATTTAACATGTTTATCGCTACAGTTGCTCTTCCTGTTATTTGTGTCTCCCTACTATTTGTGTCCCTGTCAATTTGCAGTTATAACATCATTTCCTTTGGGAGAATAAAGTTTTTGATTCTGATTTAGTTCCTACCCAGACTTCCTGTCAGTGCTTAGTTTCCACTGCTCCTTGTGAACTCTTGCAACCGCTGTTTTGCCAAGACCTTGGATTTTACTCATTTTGAATTATGACATCTTCCATTTTCATTTACTGCCAATCGCTAATATTTAGTGCTAGCTCCTGGCTAACAGCAGTTCTTTATCAGAAACACGCAGTAAAGAGTTAAACAAAACTTAAAATTTGCGTGGTTTCTTGTGATTGCTTCCATCAACCCATGCCATATCACCTAGCAAACATCATAGCCTAGCTTAAAAGTCATTACAGGCATTCCACTTTCATGCAACTTTCAGGAGACACAGATGGGCATTTCGTAGATATGATGGATGCACAAAATACATGTATGTAGATACGGGGGGGGATATCAAAAAAAGAAAAATGCTGGCAAGACAGAACACTGCAGAGTATCAGTTATATACACTAGCGACTGCATGGCAGACTGGGAGATGCCTGACATCATGAGAGAGTATCGTGCCGCATATGGTTTGCCTGGGAAGAAATCAAAAATCAAAGTATGGTTTCTACTGAATGCACATCACTATTGAACTATTGTAAAGTGGAAAAATAGTAAGTTGGACCATCTGTATATCGAGTATGTTTGACAAATAACTCATGAATCTACCATTTTTGAAGACATGTTAAAAGACATATTCCAAAGTTTGCCGGTGCGTGAAAGTGTGTGAAAATACTCATCAGTAAACAGTCGATTCCACGCTCTGCAGTGACACTGCTATAGAAAAATGATCCCTTACGCCTCTCCAACAAAACTCTACATCAGAGGAAAAAAGAAATCCGTTTCAACCAGAAAACTATGGCCAACTCCAAGTGATGTAGAAGGACATGAGGTCATAAGTCATGGCACCTACTCTCTGAAAACTGAAATACTAGGGTAAAAACAGTAGAATAAAATTTAATGCTGGAACACAAGAAAACTGGAAGAACAACTCAGAGAGCCATTTACAGGCAGCTTGCAGGACATACAAACTAAGTGCTGTAATTAAACCACAGTAACCTTTAAATAATAAGCGTATACAGGCTCACACAGAAAAAATTCTCTTCCATTTGGAATATCAGAATTAGCTTCTTGTTGCACCGAAACAAAACCTCCCCTTACCTCTCTTTGATTGACAGCTGCCGGGCAGTCATGGTGTCAGAAGGCACCTCGCCAGGCTCTGGGCTGTCAGCGTCACTGTGGTCCTGTGATGGCAGTGAGGTGGGAGTGCAAGGATCAGGCGAGACCTTTCTCCACGGTGGTGAGGTGGTGGTTGCTGCTCTTGCTGTGACATGGGGTTCTGGCAGCTCGACACAGTCTAACATGTCACCAAATAGAGAGAGAGAGAGAGAGAGAGAGAGAGAGAGAGAGAGAGAGAGAGAGAGAGAATCAGGATGTTCAGAGGGTCTCTGGTGCAGTCTATTAGTCAAGAGGCAGTAGTAGAAATGCTGTGTATTAAAGGCAGGATGGTGGGCTTACAGAAATATCAACTCAGCTGTTGACCATCTCCTTAACAAGGTGCAAGCAGAATCAACCCAGTATATCATTACTATATTTCCCCTGTGAATGAACTTACTCTCCCTGCTATTCTGTGCAAAACTAAATGGGTGCCACCTACGTGTTTACTTAACAGCCTTGACCTGCCTGCCTGAGAACGATAAAGCTTTGGTGAAAGCCGACAATGAGCTGTGCAGCCAAACAGGAAACCCATACTGTCCGTGTTGTCATACAGGAAGTTCAACCACACAGAAAATGAAACATAGTATGCAGACAAAACAGGAAATGTGTCAGTTACAGATAGTTGTACTTCACAAGTTACCAAATAGGGTCCTTTTCAGACATTTCCTTTAATGAATAACTAAGAAATATCTGCTCTGTTCACATGGATTCGGACATAAAAACAAAGCCAAATTTGAGGAGAAGTTGCCCCTATTGCTAGGAGCTGTGTGAATGACAGTCCTACCTGAGCTGCTGGGCTTAGACTCAAGGTAGCTTTCGAATGCCTTGGTATTCTCCAGATGGAGCCAGCGTTCTCGCCTCTCCACCTTCTGCAGGGCATCGCTCTTTTCAATAGGGCTCCTCCACAGGGGATGTGGCTCTGCCTCGGACCAGCCGGCAGGCTGTGGGGGCTGCTGCTGGACATCCTCTCCTGGAGAGTTGAGCTTCCTTTTGCTTCTGTTCTCAGTGTTGC
Organism: Heterotis niloticus; assembly: GCA_018136845.1. Taxonomy (NCBI): domain Eukaryota; kingdom Metazoa; phylum Chordata; class Actinopteri; order Osteoglossiformes; family Osteoglossidae; genus Heterotis; species Heterotis niloticus. Next base: position 25,470,053 of record CM030901.1, on the reverse strand, counting down.
CTTCAGTTTGTATTGGTTTGCAGGCCTGGGTGTTGCTGGGGGATCCCTCAGCCAGGTGGATGTCACCAGCATGTGTGCTGGAGACCATAGTCATGGACTTGACCACAGACTGGACGAACGGACCAAGCTTGGACCCATTGCTATTCTGGATCTTTGCGATGAGGAATGGAGAGATCAGTAAACAGAAGAGATAAAAGATTAGGCTTACAAGCAAAGTAGCAGTTAAAATCACCCTGAAAAGCTGCACATCTAATGGAACAAAGCAATGAGCTGAGCTGGTTGCCTTTCATTAAACCATGGGAGTCAGCACTCAGAAGGCTCTGCTGTGAAATCATGCATACAGAAAAAGTGCAAGAACCACAGAAGAGGTTCCTACAACCCCCTAAACTCGAAGGAAAGGAAAAGGTTACCAAACAAAGCTACAACCATTTTCCTTTAGCAATTCCACTGCATGATTCTGTGCTGTACAGGACTCACAGCCAAACAGCCCTTCATTCCTTTGTCATCACTTGCTTTGATACTGAACACACACCAGAGCCACAGGTCTTTCAGAAGGTTCTACGATGACAAATTCACGTCAGTTTTTAATATACTGGCTTCTTGTGTTATGAATACGATAATCCCTCAGTTTCCGACTCCAACTCATTCCTGAAAATGTCAGACACCAAATCCCCATTAGTTTAAACAGGGGAAAAAATGTGCTCCCAGCCCATTAAGGGGGGGGGGGGGGGAACAAACAACTTTTTATAAGAAATTACCACATGACTTCGGTATGATAGATTCACTAAACACCAGTTACTCAACTAGAACACGCTTCGTGTCAATAGTTTGCATCTTCATTACACATTTTACAGTACATTCAGCATGCTGGTGGCACCACTAGTATTTAAATAAGATTAAAAAAATAAATTGATTTAGAAATTGCTGATAACACCATCAGCTTTTACTGGGTATCATATAATGAAGGAAAGAAGCTTGTGAATTCCGCTGTCCGAGTTGTCCAGTTTAAGTCACAGTAATTGCAGTGACCACATTCAAACTATTACAAAGTGGTGGATACAGCTGAGACATCAGCGCACACATTTAGAAGTTGATAAATACAGTACAGTTTATTACAGTACTTCACAATAATTGCTTGTTGATTTTTTTTTTATCCATTTTTGTATCTGATCGGATAAAAAATTTGGTATCACATTCAGAATCTGGTTTGTTGGCCAAGTATGTTCACACATACAGGGAATTTGGCTTTGGTTTTCAACGGCACTTTGTAGTAGTGTGCATACTGATTCTGACATTTAAGCATTCATTTTCAAAAGCTGTTATAGCAAAAATTCAGACAGTTTGGATACCAAGAGATTATTGAATTTGCCTAACAAATTTTCCAACATAAACGCTTTCTCTATTGATTAAGTTTTCAGCACTGTTCCATTCCAAGATTTTTCTGTTTAGGAATCAAAGACACCAACCTTTCTATGTTCATCCATTACCTATCAATAAAACATACCCACATGAGAAGCGTGGGACTGTCTTGATTCAGTTCATTACCAGGTTTTACAGCTCATGTTTATTGCTCATGGGTGTTGGTGACCAATGACAAAATAATGACCAGCATCAGTGTCCAGTGCTGAGTCCTACTTTTTCCCAATTGTTATTTCTCAGAGATCATTTTAAAAGTTTTTCCACAAGATTAACAGAATTTAACCTGTAACTCAAGGGACATTTGTTTAAGTTACTATCAATTATCAGTAATTGTTTGCAGTGATTAAAAATGTGGCCACAAGATGACAAATGCAAACTTAATGACAAAGTGCACACAGCCTCATGGCCTGGGCTTCTAAGACTATAAACCACCACAAACCTATACTTGATAAACATATTGGTTGAAAGCAAATTTTTTATTTTTAAATTAATCACAGCTTCTTCTGAGGTTTATACAGGAACAATACTATAAGTGAAAGGTTCACCGTGCAGCTTAGAGCAAACTATCTTACTTGTTTAGTTGATGTTTCATGCAGCCAAATAACTGCAGATATGCAAGTACAAGACAAAATGTGCAGGCACTGCCATTCACTGATGTATGAGCTCTGTCCTGGAAGTGACAGAAGCAGCAGACAGGCCGAAGTGAATGTCTCATGCAGCAGCACAAATGGTCACATTCACTGTTCTTTACTCAGTCTGAGAAAGTTCAGTCCCAGTGATACAAACCAGTTGCATTCATTTTGGATAAATATTATGGGGAGAACAAAAAATCCTAACTATTCCTATTCTAACCCATTCAAGGCAAAGGTTGATGGTACAAAAGACAACGGTATTCTTATTCCATTTCCTTAAGAGCAGCAGACATTACTATGGCCTTGAAGTTTCATGTATACATAATAGTGTTTTACTACAGTTTCTATATTTTCCCTTTTAAGGTGCTTGTTTAACCAGGGACCGTATGTTTTGCCTGCTTGTCCCCTGCCAGACCAACTAACTGCTATGGTGAATTGTTCAAATGCAGTATATCAACCATGGGCAGGAAGACAGAACCTCAATTGTTCTCTCTTACACAGAGATGTCTTTCATGGCAACAAACAGAAATACAGAGATCCTTCACATAATCTCACAGACTGTTGGATTCACTGAGGTTGTGGGAGGACTGCGATGCTGCAAATTCATGCAATTACCAATTCCATTCATAAATACCTCACAGAAGGGCATGCAAACCCTAATAGTGCCTTGCAGAGGCATTGTTATGCAAAACAGGTCTGCAAAATTTCTTTGGCCACGGACACACAGCTGAGCAGCGCCATCGCAGCAGATGCGTGTTCACACACATACACACATCCAGCCAGAGCGAGTCTTACTGTGTCATAATTGCTATCCTGAAGTTCTAAAGAGCCATCTGAAGGCACGGAAGGATCTGTGGGTACCACCTCCTGTTCCAGAGATAAGCTTGACCTTACATACATAGCCACTATGCATTTTCATCACTAAGTGGATAAATAAAACAGCGGAAAGTATTAAAAACCTTGGATTCATGTAATGTCAACTGTACTTCTAGTATTTTGTAAGGAACTTCACTTTAAGTTATGTAGCAGGTTTTTATATATATATATATATATATATATATATATATAAATAAAACATCCACAGTAAATATTACAAGAAAAATGAATTTGATTCAATTATAAAGGTATAATAGCTGCTTCAGACACAAGGAAACCATTTCTAATGAAGTCGCATTAAAATGTGCACCATACCAAGAGGTCATTTTGGGGAAACCATTGCACTTCAGGTTACCATGAAGATGCGTGGCATTTGTCTCTTGTGTACCGGCCTCTCATTTTGAGGGGTTTTCAGGTCATGCTGAAACATCACAGTCAGGAACCAATTCAGCTGAGGAGGTACAGATAAACACCACTGTCAGCTGGGCCATACCTGTTCCACCTCTCCTAGTGTGATGGGTTGGGTCTGGTAGCGGGCATTGGCCCGGCGCTGTCGGAGGTCTGGCCTGGCCCGGGTGACCTTCGTTGCTGGTTGTGCCAGGCGATTGAAAAGGGCCATTTTCTCAGCCAGGCTGAGAGTGGAGAGGTCGGGCTCCTCAGATGTCTCCTCGGCTGGATGGGCCTCACCGGACCCCTGCGTTGGCAAGGACTGCTTTGGCGGCTCCTGAGACACAGAAGCCTGGTGCGAGGAAGCCTCGTGCGAGGAAGCCTGGTGCGAGGAAGCCTGGTGCGAGGAAGCCTGCAGCCTGGGAGTGCAGTGGGAGAGAATTAAAGGAAAACAATGGAAGGTTAACATCTTGTCAATATGCTGTGTGCGCAGTATCATAGTGACAATTGTCTTGCATAAAGAGCAATAATGAACACTGGCTAAACCAAAACCAAAACTTGAGTCATCTTTCGGTCTGAAACGCTTTCCATCATAGCTCAACACATGCTCATCCAAATGTTTGAGTGCTTTAATGTCAACTACATGTGGGGAAGGGAGGGGGGCCACTCCATAGTTTCAATGATTAATTCTCACATTTTCAGCTGACAAAAATGATTCACAGAGATCTTAGCAGTACTCTGCATTTTCTCCAAAGAGGCAACACATATGAGCACTAAAGCAGTTACATTATGTATTCACAGACAATCGCAGTCTTCTTATAACAGGAGAAAGATGTGAGCATTTATGTACATTTTTTGCTTACCCAAAAATATGCTCAAGTATGACTAGTATTATGCAGTGACTTAAATGTGTGTTGACAATTCTAAACCAGTAGGACCTTTAAATACAGCTAAAAACAAAATGTGTCATTTGAAAGCAGTTCTAAACATCAAGTGTTCAGCCTAGAGGAGGCTATTACAGTAGATTATTATAGAGAAGACCAATGTGCTGACCAGGTATTCAGAAACAGAAAAATGTAAGATGAGTCCTATCTATGCATATGAACTTAACATTTATCGTCAGATAGGCATGAAGAAGTTGTTTCACATTTACAAGTTCACAATTCTGTTATCTATATGACCAACTCACAGTGACTGAGGTGATATTTCTTGTACAAATTTGTGGCCAAATTCAACTTAATAGTTCCTTTATAGTAGGGGGTTATTAACACTGGGGCTGCGCAAAGGGGATACTGGGGAGGTGTGAGGTGTCAAAAATTTATCAGTTTTCTTGTTTTGTGCCATAGATTCATTTACAGAAAGGTTAGTGTGATACAGTGAAAGGCCCATTTAATTTCTGCTAGTAATTTTAATTTTGCTAACAGCAGATGGCAGTGTAAACCTGATATGTACTTCACTGATTTGAAAAAGGATGAAAACATTTTAAATTCAGCAATGCCAGAAAGTACCAGAGCCACCACATGCCACTCAACAGAACTATCCTATTTGCAAGCAAAATCCTACTGGTCAGAAATCTGCACACAGAAAGAAGTGTGTGGAAGTGGAGCAGTTGAGCATGCAGCATGGCTTATTGAGGCAGGATTAGTATGTTGGAACCCATGAGGTCACACCACACCACACTAGTACCTGGACTGCACTGCGGTGCTGTTGACCACAACAGGGCTTGCGATGCGTCTCATTGTGTCACACCCTGTCACAGTTTGTGTGTGTGCAGAGGGGGCCCTTCACATGTGAAGGTGGCACAACAGTCAGAGATGGTTCAAACATCATAATCACTGAAGATATGGAATATTAGTGGGGGGTCAAAAAGGAATACCAACTGTCCAAAAGAGAAAGGGAATAGACAACCAACCACCTAATCTAACATCACATAGAGCAAACAGCACATAATTCCCATCTACATGGGGTGGGGGGGGGGCTGTTTGCTTACCTTCAAAACATTTATCATCAGGTTCCTGATTACATCAACTGCCCTCCTTGGCTATATATGCAGCCTCATATCTTGCATCAACACCATTCCCAAATATATTTAGAGTGAGTATTAATACATACTGCTTGGCTCTAACTGGAATTTGGAAACCATGAGCTTAAATACGTGGAAATAGGTCCATTTATATTCTCCCTGATATTATGCTTAAAAACAATTTCCCCTACTACATTTATACCTTTTTTCTATATTATTTTTTGCAATGGTTCATAAGATCTTAATCCATAAAAATTGTGGTTCACAAAAATCAAGGACAGTAATTTCCTGCAATTGTGGTTATAGCGTAGTAGTTTCCAAGTCTACATGAAAACACTGCTTTAGTTCACAAATGTCACCAAACTTGACACTGACATAAATCCATAATCTTTTTCTAATGCAAATGAAATGGGAAAATGTGATGTTAAGCACTAGAGTACATTTATGATGAAGGTTTATTAACAGCCAGCATTTAATTCAGAGAGCACTTTTAACCTTTAACCACTTGTGTCAAGAAACCTTGTCTTGAACTGTAGTTAGAACCACATCCTAGAGCTTTTTGCTGTGCCCACAAAGGTCCATCTACAACAGAAACCCAGGAATTCATGAACACCTGGTTGCATTAAGCGACCAGCAGAAACTCACGTTGCAGCAATGACCACCTCCTCAGTGGTAACAGGTTGGGTGCGCGAGCGGTCCTGGGTTCTCCTTAGTCTACGCTCCAGGGCTGCATTTCGGGAGCGGGGCTTTGGAACTCCACCATCCATGTTCTTCTCCAGCTCCTGTGGAGTAGAATAAGGAGTTGGGAAACGTAGGCCCCAAAATGTTCACTCGGGCAGCATCTTGGGGGGACAACATAGACATTGTGCATTTAAATACATTTATTGTACATGCAAGCAAAATCGAAAAAAGATATTTATATCAAGGAATAAAACCTGTAAAATTACTTGAACGCCTTGGAAAAAACTCACAGGTCTTATTTGGACAATTTACACTTATTCACTTAGCTGACATCACAATTTTAGATTTTTGCACTCAGTGATTCACCCATTTATACAGCTGGGTCATTTTTATTGCAGCAATTCAGGGCAAGTACCTTGCTCAAGGGTACTGCATCAGTAAAGGATTCACAAGTGCAAACCTGTGTCCTTTAAGTCCATTGCCAATAGATACAACCAGTATGTCACACCAATAAAAACCTGCATTTGTTGTGTGCCTGAGCAGCACTTGGAATGGATTTTGAGGAAACTGAGAAGAATGAATGGTGACTGAAGTGCACTCCTGACTTTCTTCTCAGAAAAACAACAGAGCAGTTATACATTCAACTACAGCCAGCATTTGGTGAAGCTGCATAGCAACGCCCTTTCCCAGCCAGGGCTGCCAGTCCCTGCAGATCCAAAGCACTGCAATAATGGATGCATAGGCTGAAGCTAGATAATGTGCCACAGAACCAGGTGTAGCAGCCACTTTGCACTGTACAGAGTCCTACAGGTGGAGAGGAACAAAGGAGAAAAAAAAAAAAAAAAAAACAGAGGGATCATTACCCTGAAGAGGGACCTCTTAGCAGCGACACTGAGCTTTGCACGTTCATCCAGCTTCTCATCATCCACTGCAAGGAGAAATGGAAAAAATGAGCAGAGGAGCAGAAACAAAACACTGAACTGTGTTGATGTACTGTCTCAGAGCAAAAAACAGCAGAAAATGTTTGAAAGCAACCCAGTTTGCTTAGCACCCAGAATGACTCAGCCTGAAGCCATGAAGTACTGCTTTCCTTCACAGTCTCCACTGTTGAAACAAACTATTAAATATTGAACCCTCAGGAGCATTTTCCTAAGCTGCTAAAACAAACTCTGGCAACAACATATACGGTATCACACACAGCAAACATTGACCTCTCTATGTCCTCCAGCAACATTACACATCTAAGGAGAATTGGAGAACTCAGACTGATGGTGGTAAACAGTGACTGAAGGCAGTGAGGATGCAACAGGATGCTCTCCTGGGTTTGGTCTCAACAGTGAAGAAATGTGACCTTTAGAGGAAAGGTTACAGAACTGGGCACAAACACCCAACACTGAAAAATGTATTATTCTTAAGGTCTCCCGGGCCACTGAACTCTGGTCAAATCTACAAAAACAAGAAACCTACGGTCAAAATTATTTTTACCTGGCCAGCTAATCAGCTTCACTACAATTAAATTTCTGTCCCTTAATCCCTTAAATTATAACTTAAAGGAAATTTTAGGTTACAGACTACAAATTACAAGAGTTTTTGTGGCAAGAAATTAAAGGTACAACATCTGCATGTTTTACAAATGAAGTCTTTAGTTGCCATTTCATTTATAGCCAGATGATACCACTACACCTATATGGTGGGTGGGTCACAAATATATACTGGTAAAATTGGAGAACCACATAGTTTAAGTTAACACTTGAGCACTTTGTAAAGTATTTGAAATTCCAAAAACAAATGCACAGACTAAATTATATTTCCTGATCAAACTTCTTATTTCGGCTGCTCCCATTAGGGGTCGCCACAGCGGATTAATTGTTTCCACTTCTTCCTGTCCTCTCCATCTTTCTCCGTCGCACCCACCACTTGCATGTCCTTCACCACATCCATAAATCTCCTCTTAGGCCTTCCTCTCTTCCTCTTGCCTGGCAGGTCCATCCCTAGCATCCTTCTCCCGATATATCCAGCATCTCTCCTCTGCACATGTCCAAACCAACGCAATCTCGCCTCTGACTTTTCCAAACCGTCTAACCTGTGCTGCCCCTCTAATATACTCATTTCTAATCCTGTCCATCCTCATCACACCCAATGCAAATCTTAACATCCTTAACTCTGCCACCTCCAGCTCTGCCTCCTGTCTTTTGGTCAGTGCCACCGTCTCCAACCCGTAAAGCATAGCTTTTTTTTTTTTTTTTTTTTTTGAGCCTCTGCTACCGTCTTTGTTGATTTTGTCATGAAAAGAACAACGCGTTTGCATCAAGTTCTGTTTCCTTTTGGGGAAAACAGCAGCAGAAACAATCCTTCGAGAGGCTTTCAAAGAAGAAGCTTTGAGCCAGGCAAGGGTTTACGAATGGTTTTCTAGGTTCAGATGTGGCGACATGTCACTTGAAGACCAACCGCAACCTGGGCATCCTTCAACAAGCAGAACTGACAAAAACATTAAAAAAAAAAAAATTCAAGATACGATAATGTTTGATCGTCAAACAATGTGTTGATGAGTTGGAAGTATTGACTGGAGTTCATGTCAACAAATTTTGACAGAAGAACTTCAGATGAAACAAATCAGGCAAGTGGCGATTAGCAATACAGTGTACTTTTTGCACAATGAATTTGACAGTCTTGTTTCTTTCCATGGATTCCACTAAACATTTCCACAATGGCAGCTTGAGGCTGAGAACATACTAATCACTTTTAAAGGCCAGGAGATTAACAGCCATACAGCCTACAAAAACTTCAAACTGCTCCAAAAGTGGCTGCTGAGGAGCAACAGGAACAGAGCCCAATTTCTTATTTTATCAATCACATTAAACAGATTTTAGTAAACATGCATTTCTTAAATATATTTCTGATGTGCTGAAAAAAAGTATACAAGAACCCAGCACAAATACTTTATCACAGCAAATGTGCAGCAGAGCTATTTCAACTTTGGTGGAAGCCACTGTGATAAACCACAAGGAGCTTTGTAGTTTGCTCCTCAGGTGTTCAAATTTACACGAGGAGGAAAGGTGGGTACTCGCCTTCAGTATTTGGCAGGTCAGGACTGGGACAAGACCTGAAGAGTAGTATGGAGAGAAAAGGAAGTCATCAGTATCTGAAGACAGACCAACAAAACAAAGCTAAGAATGGACAGAAGGTGTGAGGACATACTGACTAGGCACCAGTGTTCTGTCAAATTCAAGTATTTTGACTTGAGATGCAGGGGAATGGATGGTTAAAGAATACAATGAAATGGGCAACTCTAGCAAGTGGTTAATTCTACCAAAAAAAAAAAAAAAGTTTTGGCAGCCACCCAACCCCCCCAATCATGCCCCATTCTTTGGCATCACAGAGGTTTGGCATTCACCCAGCCTACCTATCAGACTCCACGAGCTCTGCAGAAGTGATTGGCTGAGTCCTAAACCTCTCAGAGGTGTTTCTACCTTCCCAGGGAGAGATATAACGCCTTGGTCTCCGGGCACCCCTGCCCTCCTCAGCCAAGCCAACACCCTGAGCTGCCAGCTCTAACTTAGTCTCCCTTCAAGCATTTCAGGTGAAGAATCAGCAGAGAGGAACAGAGAAAGAAACACAGGATGACAGAAAATCAGACAGATCTCAAAGTTTAAGGAACAGAGGTGGTTCTTCATGCCAACCCATCTCTAATTTTAAAACAGAGATACAGATACTGCAATTAACAAAAAGACGTCTCAGTAATGCTTCATGCTAGAAGAAGGGCTCATGCAGGAAGATTGATGAGGGAGCTTGTGTTCAGTCAGAGAACATAGCAAACACTCTCTAGAGTCCAAGCATACTAGCAGAGGCAACACCACAACCCAGCCCACACCAGCTTGTTATTGAGCCATTAGATGCATTATCTAGGCATTAGAAACCATGCAAAATGGTCAGAGCAGTTTTCCAAGTTTAGCGGTGTGTCCTATACAGTACCACGTACAGTTCAGGCCTCTTGGTGATGCCAGTGCCCTCCAAGTAGGAGAGCCGGAGCTGGGCCACAGAAACCCCAGTGTCCAGGGTGCCATGTTCTCCATTAGCCAGTCCTCCCTCAGTGGTGTGCAGCATCAACTCCTGTCCTGCCTCTGGCTGCAGGGACCCAAATGGTTTAGTATGTAGGGCTGCCGTTTTGTCAGGTATTGAGTGCATCAGCACCTTGGGCTTTGTATCCCACATTTCTACCTGTGGCACACTTGGACCCTTAGGGGCAGCTGCTGGCCACCTGTGGATGTGAATGGTGTCATCCTGATGCTGGCTCTCCCAGGTACTACAGTCTGGCGTGCGGTCCCTAGGCTCACACTTGGTCCGTCCCCATCGTGGGTCCTCCTGATTCCTCTCTTGGCTCCTCTCCCGGCGACGCACCTCAGAGGGCAACACTGCCTTCCTACTCTTCAGCAGACCCTCTGTACAGATGTTGTGATCAGTGGCCATGCTCCTCTCTGGCTCCTGAATTGTCTTTGCTGAGGACATTCCAGGCACACAAAGGTAGCTCTGACAGTCCTCAGGTTGCGAGACAGTGGGCCACGCTGAGGAGTGTGTGCCAGGCTGTGGGAGAAGCTCAGCTCGAGGAAATATCCTCCTGGAAGGTGGTAGCTCTGACAGCAGCTCAGGACCAAGCCCAGCACCTTCTTTTGCAATCTTTTCTTTAACTTTAATTCTTCAGTGAGACAAAAAGGAACACACACACACACACACACCACTTAGCATCAGTGAGCAACAGCATAGTGAGAGGGCAAACTTTCTAGATGATTTGCTGAGAAATTATTCAGACACAGAATTAAGAAGAATCCTCCTTCCTGAGAAAAGATAAACACATTAAAAATTATGAGCTAAATAAAAAAATCCCCTGAAGATTCTGTGCTGGGAAACCCTGGGTCAAGACAACAGGAAATTCATCATAAAATAAGGGGTGAAGCTGCATGTCTAAGTTTGCTGAAATACAGAAGCATTATGTAGATAAGCAAGTGTATTATGGTTAAACACAGCTATTAAATTACTAGTGTTAAGAGTCATTGTTAGCATCTATGTGTAAAGAGTGGCAAATGATCAACTTTTGCATGCACTGTTTCCTAAATGTCTTACTGCAACTAAAAAATAACTGCATTATAACTCACTTTGGTCACATAATGTAGTTTTTTTTCTTAGCCACTGAAGAATAGCATAAACTCATCCACTGAACATCCTTTGAAACAAACAAGGAGGAACAGTCATTTCTTGTGGGAGGTCCAGATAAACCCTTTAAATCCCATTAACAACTTATGGTGGGGGGTGGTCTTTTAAGCTCATCCCCCTTCAAACAGGATGAAATGGTTAAGGAGTAGACATATGCTCTTCAGATAGCACAAGCTGCTTTGTGAAAGGGATTGGGCAATTCAGCCCTTCCTGCCACTCTGCTAAGAAGGGAACAGTAGGACAATCTAAACCACTAAAAAAAAAAACAATCAGCATTTCTGCCAATGCTGGTACCCAATAATTTCTACATACCCATCAGCCACTCTTAATACTGATATACACATTTGCAAAACAGAAAAATGTGATTAGATCTGCCTGGATGACAACTATAACACATATTTAACACATTTGTGTAACATTTCAGTTTTGCAGATCACATACCTGTACAATCATCAAAAATAAACCACATTTTCTGAACCACATTTGACAACCAGATTCTTAAATAATTAATGGTTTTGCTGTCTTTAAGGTTAAATATGTAAATTATTTCTCTTTTCATTGAGCATACAAGAAGCAGCACTGAACAATCTCTGACTGTTGATACCATGTTTGCAAGGGTCGCAACAAATGGTATATTTTATGTCAGTCTTCCTTCGAGAAGCTTCCACAAGTTACTTTGTCACTATATGAACATAATGATTGAGTTATCAAAAAAAAAAATCTGTCTGAATTGGTCAAATTTAAACAGACAGAAACATAAAATCAAATTGATACAATTCTGATCATCTGATAACATCTGAGTCACCAAAGAGGTCAAATTCCTGCATCCAACTCTCTGCCATCCATAATGTCAAGTCAAAAGTATTTGAGAGCCCCACCTTGTCAATATGTTCATCAAGACCTCCCTCTTTCACTGAATGTGCCTCCTGGTCCACAAAACAAAAGTAGTGCGATTTCAGGGCATCAACCTCAACTACAAATTGCCATCTTGCAAACCACAATTCCAGTTAGATTCAAGTTTACAAAACAGACTGGAGACAACCCTGAATAAAACAGCACTAATAACAGCTTCAAGTAGAATCCACCCTAATAAAATTAATAACGAATCCATGTTAAACCAGGTGCTAAGCAAATTAAAGTATTTTAAAGAATGCAGATGCTGGTATAAACATAAGGGAAAAGCAAAAAGAACTCAAGATATTAGTGAGCCAAAGTCCTTGTGACGATGCCAGCTTTTCAAGTCCCCAAACGCTGCACACCTGTTAAACAAAGGGAGCTGAAGCTGCCCTGATGGTCTGCTGTGATCACCAGAGCAAAAAGGGCCAGGAGTTAGCAGTGCTCTTGTTAGGAATGGTCCATGGGCCAGATAGCCACACATCCCAGAGTACCTGGAGGGCCAGCTGATAAGAGAATGTGTCTCCCCTTCCGAATCTGTCTGGAGAAACCAACTGCCCTTTGGTTTTGCCCTGGGGCTGCATAAGAACAGCTAGGGTGAGGGTTAAGTAACACCAGCATGTAATGACAGAGCACATCACAAGGTCAACCACCATGATTCAACTGAGCATAATATGACAAGTATAAATAGCTCCTGATACACTCTTACACAACATGACTGACAACAGTGAGCACTGAGGCAAAATTCTGTGCACATGGTGAAGCCCTGAAACACACACTTTATGCAACAGACGATGTATGTTGCCTTGTGACTGCCTACTACCATTAGCCAGTATATACTGGTCATGTCATTCTCACTGATGGCTTTAACAGTTTTATGATTTTTGTATGACAAGTAGTAGGGACACACACAAAAGTGCCAAACACACCCAGAAGAAGAGTACAGATGGAAGGGGAAAGTGATCATTCTGTAGAGCTTTCATTAGTTGTTTGATCTGAGCAGGCGAAGGCTAGCAGTGACAGATTTATTATGTCTGCCTCCCTTTATAAACCAAGCTAGGGTGTTCATCTGGGCCAGCTGTGAGGACCTTTGCCAACTCCACCTCTTCCTGCACAACCTGAGCTGGGTCTGAGATCACATCCTGAAAGTGGGCCAAGTTGTGAAATCTGAGACCAGCTGAACAGTACACACACATAACCCCACAAGGCATGTACCACTAACCCTTGCCAGACAAAATAGCTCTTCCACACATACACAGCACCATACAAGCTCTAAATTCAGACCCATGGAATTGAAGCACAGACCAAATTAACAGGAAAAAGTCAAAACTGCATGTCTATGAGAATGTGTAGCTTTTAAGCATTTGAAATGAATTCAATACACTAAATCAGCAGGTATTTGATAAAATGACATGTGAGATTGTTTATTATTCTGCTCATCATTCTGTTCAAAATCATAACAGAATGAGCAGCAGACTTAATGTAAATCTGCAAGGCAAATGGAGTATTTTTTTCTCCTGAACCAAAAAATGAAAAAGAAAATCTTTTCTAGACTGGGTTTCATTGCAGTGGGAGGCAGACCTGTGCAAGAAAATTCTTTGACAACTTTCAAACAACTGTAACTTGGAAAGTTGTCGATCCAGTTTACAGACCTCAGCCTGCACTGCTGAGCCCAAATAAAAACCTAAACAAATTAAAGATCCTCCTCTGAATGTCTGTAGTTGTTCTGTGCATTTTTTTTTTTTAATACCCTAACAGCACACCCTATTCAGGTAATGAGTGAAGAACCTATGTTGGCAAAAATAAACAAGGAGTCCAAAGAGATACCTGGAAAACCTCAACAGAAGATGGTCTTCATTTCACCACACCCAGTGTGAGGACCCTTTGACAAAGGAACAAGTGTGCCTCTGGCATTGTGGGAGAAGCATCCAACTGGCTATACTCACCCTGGCCTGCTGGAGCTACTCTGCACCTGTTGCTCCCTGGAGTGATCCCCCGGAGCAGTCAGAGATGTGTCAGGCACAGTGACAGTGGAAAATGACAGGTCCATATAGGAAGCACTGTGTTCCTGGCCCCGCCTGTAGTTCTCCAGGTTCAGCTGTTGCTCCCTCTCTAACACGTTGCTTCCTTGCTGCCGGGTCAAACCACTACTGGTGGTCGCAAGCACTTTTTCATGACCTTCCTCCATGTCTGGCTCCTTGCGCACCCGGGTGTAGCGGGACGAGTAGTCTGTGTCTGGCTCCTGCTCCAGGGAGATGCCATAGCGCTCTGCAAGCTGCCGACGGCGTTCTGCCTTGTACCGAGCTATGCGCTCTGCCTTTGAATCCAGTCCTGCGGGGTCTTGATCATGTATGGAGTCTGCAAGGGTGTGTGGGTCCATTCGGTACCGAGCTCTGGACTGTCTCTCGGTAGTAGGAGCCTGCATCTCAGGACTTTCTGGACCTTTTTTGCTATGTGGCCAGACTGTACCTGGTGGGAGATGGGGACAAACGGAGTTTGTTATTAAACTATAGTTCGTTCCAGTCATCTACACATACACCTACTCGTCACTGTAAAATTTCCACATCCGCAAATTAGACATTTCTGAGCAGGGGTATTACACACAAGTCCCACCTTCCCCAATTACAATGGCCAATTAATCATCCAATTCATAGCCATTGCCTATTAGAAATCCCACACTGTGGTACCTTAGTTAAAGTTTTAGTGCTCCCATCTTCAATATATCCTGAGCTAAGGAGGAGAAGTAACAGCATATGAGGGCTGTTGGATCTGTTGTGTTTGACCAGTGAACGTTGGCCCACACGCAGTAACCTTACGGGCTCTTATGAGCCCATAGTACCCGATGTACCTCCGCAAGGCTCGCAGAGATCAGATGCACGCATGTACCGCGGCGTGTCCTCTTCTAGCAGCCGACCAGTTACCAGTCCACCACAGCTGGGCAGAAGGGTAGGCTGAATGTCATTTTCAATGCCCTCGAGGCGCCGTGCAATCCTCTCTTTTCTGTGTGCATGCCAGGAGTTGAAAAGGTAAAGACAAAGACCTCATTAGCATGTCAACAAGTGATGTACCCATAATCGATCCCCCTCTAATAGGTTCCATCCACTTATGTCCTCAACCACTTTATCATTCAATATGGTGGTCAGTACCTGCCAGTGATCAATTAAATAGATTATTCACCAAACCAAGATGGAATGAGATGATTAAACAGAATTTGACCTTAAACAGTAACCTATATACAGTACTCAAATCAAATTGCATTAACACTTTGTTTGAGAAATTGAAATCAATGTATACAGTATTTTCTTAATCTTGTAATGATCTTTGTGATTTGTGGCCACAGCACAAGAGCATTCCAAGTCTAGGCGTTACCTGTGGAGGAACACTGCATTAGACATACCTGTTCATTTCCAAGTCACACGAGCTGGTAAGTTCAAAGCGTTTCCTTAGCTCTGAAACTGCAGTAACAAAAAAGGAAAAGGAGTAGAATTAGAGAATGTATACCAGTTTTACACCACTAGTGAACTAGGTAAGTTAGTTTCAGTCCTATTAATTTACTGATGGTACATCATTTTGGCAGCTAAACATGCCCATGAGACTTGATAAGGTTTTTAAATGCATTTCTAGGATCTTTTGGAAGTTGTCCTACTTACAAAATTGCAATGACATTTTAAAGGCACTAAAATTTCCTCTAAGATCCATTAGCATTTGACATTGCAGTCTGCATGGTGTGGAGGATGCACTTAATGTGTCCTCTAAACTGAACAAACACAAATGGCTTGGTCTCAGATGGTTATTGCAGTAGTTCCATTAACTAAAAAGATGGAAAAGATTGAATCTAATGTGATTTAAAAAAAAAAAAAAAAAAGAAAGCTGAAACCTACAGCAGTGATCTGATGGACTTTACTGACAGAAACCTAAATCAAAGGAGTTTAGTTCAGGCACTCCTCACTCCCATTCCAAACTTTGGGGGGGGGGGGTTGGGATTATGCACACCAAGACCTGTACATTTACTGTGAATGAGAACCAAACCATAACTTGTACATGGTTTCATGATGCATCACTGAAGACCTGACTGGACCAACAGAGAGCATATACAGGCCAATTATACCACACTGAAAATGGAAAAGTCATTTCAAAGCCAAAGGAAAACAGCGATGTGTCAGTAGTAAAAAAAACAATTACAGTATTCTTTATCTACACTAAACACCTTGTGTTTTGAATCTAAATTAGGAGATCGAAGCATCCAATACATTACTGGAGAAAACAGTTGCATAACAGTCAACTCAAACAAACCAAGTTGTGCTCATGAGATGAACTGGAGCACAAAAATTGATTCATCAATGAAAAAGGAGTTTAACTCCGTAGGCTGAGCATTTCAGGTAGTCTGGCAAACATGGTGCCAGTAGTCAAGTGGGGAACCCCACACCAATGATTGTGGTGGAGTACTCACAACCCTATAGTGCACTGCCCTCCAATGTGCAATATGAGGTAACAATGTCAAGTACTCCTCCTATACTGGCTTACTTCTCTGGGCCTTCAGCAGGGGTTTTACATATATAGACACACACACACACACATATATATATATATATATATATATATATATAGACATAGAGATAGATAGAAGAGCAGGCATAGAGCAGAAGACCCAACTCACCTTTAGGTAGGATGGCCAGGAGGTTAACATCTATATCCTTTGTGCTCTGAATGAGTTTATCCTTTTCTTCAAATGAACACTCTTTCTGAAAACTGCAGAGAAATCAAATGAACTTTTCAGGCCAAAGTTAAATCTCTGTAATATTATGGGGTTGGTGTGCAGTGAGGTGTGGCCACTGAGACTACCTTGGAGAAATAGTATGAACACTGTATTCCCAATAAATAAAATTCAAGCCAACTTCCAGACTTCTTCAGCAACTGGCTACCTCATACAATTAATCAAAACTGGCAAGATTTTAATATTAGGAGAAAGAAAAAAAAAAAAAAGAATACATCTATCTATTTGGCAGCTGCTGGTACAAGCAGATTTGAAGAGAATTGTTCATTTATTGTCTTTAGGTATCCAATAATTGAAAAGATTAGAGCTCAAACAAAAACATAATACCTTAGAATGCCTCATCAGTTACATTAAATCAGTAGAGAACCAGTTAGTTATTTTTCCTTAGGATTCCTCCATAATAGCCTGAGACTTAAAACGCAAAAAATTGAACAGCAGTGCGATTGTAAAGCAAACCACATATGAAGCAACATGAAAGAGGACAGCACTTCAAAATATTTCAATAGTACAACTTTACATGCCAATACCCACAAAATTTGATTCCGTTCATGTAGCTGGTTAACCAAACCAGGCTGAGCCTTGAGAGGTTAAATAGTGGCAGTACTAGTACTACTAATAGCAGCAGTAGTTGTAGAGAGAGTTTAGCTAATAAACTTGCAGCTTGCTAACTGCAGAGCCAAAGGACAGGGGTTACTGGCAACAGGGCAACAAAAGCAAAATGTTGCCCGAAACAACTACAAAATTGGCATCTTCAGTATGACCACAATCACCTTTTTGTTTAGCTTTTTCAGCCCTGTCTGCAACAACACAGATGCAGAGTTAACTTACGCAAACCTGCAGTAAAGGGTGAAAAATTAAAGTTACACAAACTATATACAGGAAGGACAATTAGAAGATGCATTAAACCCCAACTTTTTCCAAAGATAGTCATTCACAATTGTATATGAATCATGTCCCACATCTCCAACAAAATCTGGAATAATTCCAATGCTAAGAGCTTTCAGTATAACTTAACCTCTGTCCTTAAAGGACATCGGCACCTTTGTGAGACCTGTCTAGCATCACTTTTTTTTAGTTAGATGAGCCTTATGCAGTATATAAACTTAAACTTGCCTTTAACAGTTAAATGTGTTGTTACACAACTCATGTTGTCCAACTTGCACCTTGATAATATTCACACACATTTAGCACTTTTCTCAAGTGTCTGTTACAACTGGCTGTTTTCTAAAATTAGACAGCAAGAACACTGGTGATGACCACAAAAACTAAACAACCGTGAGCTCAACACATCAACACCTTTAGAACTGAAGTAATCAGAGCCACACAGGATGCACAGACCAAGACGACAAATATCATATGAAACCCAAGGCACAGACTAACTATACACAACAGCAAAATGTGTTGTGCTATACAACTGCTAACACAAAACATACAGTAAATCCTGTTTTTTGAAACACAAACTGATGTGAACTATAAAGAGGAAAATCTGCAAGATGCCTGGAGGCCCAAACTAAAGCTTGGTAGGAGGAATATGCCACTTACCTCAGTGACCTGTTCTCAAGACCCTTTGAATTACCAAGCCTGACAGCGATTTCTCTTCCAAACCCTGTTTAAATAAATAAAGTCATTACTAATAGAGAACCAGAACAAGGCAGGCAAAAACATAAATAAATAAAAACATACAACTTGTTTAATTTCATTTATTAGAAAACCAGAAAGTTCCTGCCAGGAGGGGAAATATACAAACCTTCTCCAAGCAGAGTGTTTATCTCCCCTGGGGGTAACACTGCATTATTAAATCAAACAACGTAGTAACCAATTCCTATAAATTCAATTTTGTTGAACCTAGTTTACAATTATGATTCAATACACATGCAGTGCTCACTATCCATTATTACAGTGAGGCTGGATTTCTACAGATAAGGATTTTGACACTAAAGGTACCTGCTAGCCCTTCGTCACACTGGCGTCATTGTTTAAGAATCCAGTCACACTTCAAGGATATCCCAAGGCAGAGCCACAGCAATGACACTACACTTGCTGACCCCTTGATACACACTCAATGCCACAGCAGTCATTTTCGGGGATGAGAGGCCTTGTTACTCTTTCCTTGGCCAAACCCCTCAAAACAAAGATGTAGAACCACCACACAGGACTCTTGAGGTCCCCATGACATTGATCATACACAAACAGACTATTGCATTGCACTGATTCTACATTACTTTAGCTGCTGTACATCAGCATAAATTCCTTTGCTCTTACAATATCATAATGAAAAACACTGACAAATTCAACAACACCTTGCGCCATGTCAGCTTCTATGTATAGAGGTAGGACATACAGCTAAAGGTTGGAACAAGGACATTCTGTGACCACATGCAGCATAACAAAGGTTCACAGAACATCCACATCACAAATCTGAAGGCTGACTTAAAAACAGGAAATGTGTAGTGACTAACAGTGAATTCCATATTTTCCCAATATCCAGGATACACCCTTCTTGGTGGAATTCCAGAGCTGGGATTCCAGTTTTTGACCACAGGCCAGCTGGTCTATTCAAGCATGCTGAGGAGCAGCAATGTGGCAAAGAGGAGAGAATGTACGTTTCTACCACAAAACACCCCATGGTTTGAAACACTGCCCCAGGTTACCTTGGGACCAAAACTGCACCAGCAGAAACCCCTGGCCATCATTCAAACCTATTATTGTTTTATTAATTGGTATCCTAGCCACCCATGCCTACCCTCCTCAAAAAAGCCCATGACATGAAAGAATGTCCTCTAGGAAAAACAAAATGGAACAGTACAAGTTGGTGTAGGTAGTATTACAGCTGCAAGAAATGTCCTAATCCTGTAAGACTGAGACATCCTGCCTGCACCCCAGCAAGGAGATAAACCCACAGTGGAGAATGAAACTTGAAACAGAAAATTTAAGCCATAAACCCACAATAACTTAGTACTAAGTGCTCACCTATCATTTGGGGATTTTGGTCTTGAAAGAGTGACTTTACATTTTGTTTTTTTAACCTTTAAGCAAAAATGCAAAGCTGTACTTCAATATAAATTCACTGTTTAAAGCAGTTTTTTTTTCACAAGTTAAAGCATGCAGTTTTCCCACATGTCTGCTATGTGAAGGTGTCCAGCCCCATTGGCTGGCTGGAGGAATGTCACACTAACATCAGAGAATACAAGTTCTGTTATTTCCATTAAATATACTGTATACTTAAGCATATACTGTCCAATACCTGCCACTGAGATACAAAAATGTTTGTTCATTTTACTGTCACCAAACCTCACCAATTCTTCAACACATTGCATAGTATTGACCAGCATAAAGAAAAATTAAGTTCACTGCAACAATGGCAGAGGAACAGATTGTTAAACAGTGCCAATCATATCAAAATGATTTAAAAATAGCACACAGATAACCTACATCTTCATAGACAGCCTTCCTCTATACATGACAAATTTAGCCCTGAGTGGGGACGGGGACACACACACACACACACAAATTTCTAGTCCACATCCCTAAGTAATGAGCACACATCTCTCAGGTTACTCATGCGGCTGGATGGAAAAGGATTACAAAAGGTCAAGTGAAAATGTAAGAAATTTACTGGCAGAAGGTCCAACTGTTCACTTAGGTTGTGTGATCCAACACAAAAACCAGAAACAAGCAAAAGGGAGCAAAAGAATAAACCACCATTCCAATGAGAGAACCTCATAAGCAAAGGATGGTAAACATTTTCTGCCCGAGCAACTGCAAAGCAGGAAGAAACAAATAAACTAAATGTAGAGGATTCACTCTGACATGGCAAATAAGTGTGTGTTGGGGGGCTTGTTTGTGTGCCAAACCCAGAGAGCAATCTACCCACACCACAAGCAAGCAATCTTCACTTGCAGCTCCCGGGAAGCTGATGGAAGTTAGAGCAGAGCTATGGCTGCAATGCATGTACCCAATGCAACAGCACCTGTTGCAAATCACGAAGCAGTCGACATACCACAGGCTGAATTGACCGCCTCCAGACAGGTCACGTGGTCACAAGGTGCATGTTTACACGCATACAAAATGTGGGCATGTTAAATATACACAGCCGATAAGGCTTAGCAGACCGTTGGACACAGAAATATCCCACTTCTGATCCAGACTGCATGAACAGCATCACCTTCTCCTGTCCTTGGAATTGCAGGTGACAGCGAGCGGACAAAATAAAATCTGTACAGAGACAAAAGCAAAATTGAGAGCACAGCTTACCTTGCCCACCGCACTGGATGTGGTTCAGGTAGCTCGAGATCCAGGGGTTCCGATGCATGATTGCAGCACGAATGGAGGTACAGAGAGAGCGAGATCGAGAGAGAGAGCACGAGCAACAAAGCGGCACACCAGACGGCAGCGGCGGCTGAATGAACTGCAGAGGTGATGCAGACCCAACCCGCAGGCCCCGAACAAGCGCAACTGTGCCGATTTACCCCTGCAAACGCAAGCAGCAACCCTGTGGAGACCAGAGCTGTCCGTTACAGAGGCGCTCTATGTAGCACTAAATCCACGCAGTCACAGCCTCCCCAGCACCACCCCTCCTTCTACCCACTCGCTAATCAGATTACAAGCAGAAATTAGGAACCATGAGAGGCTGGACTAGGGCACCCAGAAAGGGCCAAAGCAGCATGACAAGTGCAGCAGAGAAAGCCAGGCTGCACATTCATACTCACACAACACAGGTAACAGAGACAAGCCACCCTTCGACCTGCAGGGGAAAGCGACAATCTCCGGCAGACAAGAAATTCCACACACTCCTCAGTATTTATAAAAATAAAAAAAAAAAAAAGTGAGCTTCAAAAGGCTGAGTTCAAGGAGGAGAGAACGGATATGCCAAACCAGAACACTGCTTGCCAGGAGAGCCGCTCTGACTAATGGTGCAGTTATGCTGGATGCTTCGACCATCCCAGGAGAACAGAAAGAAGGGGACGGTGTTTAAAAAGCATTTGGTTCTCAAAGATTTTCACGCTGGCATGTGTGCGTGTACCATGAAGACAGGGAGAGGCATGACCCATCTCCTCCCCTTTTCACAAGTCAAGACAACTCCCACAAGCCTGGACAACATACACTTGTTCGCACATGCAAAAAGCTGCTGCCGAAAGCCATGCAAGCTCTGGAACCGACCCAGAAGCGTAGGAATCATGTCAGCCATGTTCAGTATCCAGCCATTAATGTCCTCATCATTCTTGCTGAACAGCCAAACTTGATGAACCAACTGCCCAGATGTGAAACCAAACAGTTCTTCATTTTAACAGTAATGGCATCCCAGTCCCACAAATTATTCAGTCTCCAGGCTCCCATGATTTAGGGTGAGTTGGAAAGTTTAACTCAGGACTAGTCATAAATATTAGTTTTAAGCAAAAACTAAATTACCAATACACTTAGATCCATTGATTTGAAAAATTTCAAAGACAAATTGTTTACCTTGCATACCAGTTTAGTAAAGATTTACATTGCAATAAAGGACAGAGACCATTCTGAGCCAAGAATACACCACGTTAAAAAGTTTGCAATCTGTCATAAAAGTAGTTAAGGGTTGAAAAGAATTTTGGAAACATTTGTGGCATGAATTTTTAAAGACCTACACCAGAACCGCCTCTTTAGCCAACACAGCATGTGAAGGCATGAAGAGCAAAGAGGTAGCCCAAGCACTTAAGGAATGGAACCTGCCAAGCAGTTGAAGGTTCAAGTTGCAGGAGTTGTTTCTGGAAGACTTCAAACTATGAACTGGCCCATCTTGCCTTGAACAGTCCAGACAGCCCCTCATGTATCTACAGTTGATGTGAGCGGTGCCTGTGTAGTAGGGGACGTAGGTGTTTTAGAGGAGAGTCCATTGGGAAACTGAAATCAATTTCATGAGGGAGGTGGGGAGTTACCTTGGGCAGATGAAAAAACCTGGGAGAAAATAAACTGATGGACACACATTTTAACTTATTGACTTGGTGGAAGTAGTAATTTCCACATTTCTGGTCCCAGCTCTATTGACTGAGGAGGTTGAGGAGCCAACGTGTCCTGAGGAGTCACTACCACCAACTACTGCACACCGACTGGGCTTCAAACACATTGCTTTGACCAGCTGCTTAGGTTGTGGAATGGTCAACCAGAACATTACAGAACACAGGGCCCCAGTACACAAGCAGCAGGAGTAGCCTGTGCAGCACTAAGTTCCTGTTAGTTACCTGCCCACATTGCTTTTAGATAAAAACATCACAATCTACAGTGTTTTCCAGATAATCTGTTACACCTGTGCTCCAGTATTTGTCTATACATCTGCCCACTGAAATGAATATATTTTTCCTAATGAAAAAATCTAAATGTTTCTCTAAGTGGATCCAACCATAAGGACTTTTCACAAATAGTGGTAGCATCATAGTAAAGCAGCTTTATAATTTTAACCAAAATAATTGGTTATTTAAAAGAATTGTACAATTGAGGTTTAAAAATCAATGCCCTGTTTTTTGGCCAAAACCGATTCTTTTCACACTGTCCCAGAGCAACAATCTATACCCATTTAAAAAATTAAAAAAAAACCCATACAAGCAGAGAGGAACACATGGCCACATTCGCCATTGTTTGTCACCATAAAATCGGTGATGCACATAGAAAATGCAGACATGTGCATCATAACTCTGAACACTGCAACAAATTTTTATCTCACTCTTTCGCAAACATTCAATCAAAACTCAAATTTCCCACATGATTAGAGGGCAACAGAAGAGGGAGACAGAGAGCAACAGACTTTACCTCTGCCAGGCCAGGTTATTGTTACCTGATCATTTGCTGAAAAAGGCCAAAAAAGATGAGCAAACACACAGCTTAAGGAAACAATGGAGATGGCTCACCTGTCTTTTTTTTTTTTTGCCTTTGTCAATATTCTTTGGGGATGCCAGGAGGCAAACCAATTATTATTCAATTTTTTTTTTTTTTTTTTTTTAAATTGAGTTGAACACATCTTACCATTTCTAATTCCATGAAAAAGAAATCTAGTGGTTGCAAAACAGCTGGTGTTGCAGTTCAGCCAACCATGGTCTTACCAGCTACATCTATGATACCATGCCTTAAGACTACAAAATGTGTGTATACGTCTCTCACACACACACACACACACACACACACACACTTCCTGTCACGATGAGTCTCAAACATCTTATTAGGCTAAACATAATTCACAACTGATTCAAAACATTTAAGTACACCATCAATATTACCATTTAAATTACATAAAAATATATCACAAATGGCTTAAGACCAGTGTTTTTTTTTCCCCTCTCCCCCCATTCTGTGCGAGAAATTCATACTCACCATGCATCGCAAAACCACTGTATGGCGTGTTAGAACTATGTTCTGCTAAACAGGAGTTTTATACAGAAACCTGATCTCAGCTTAAGCTGAGCTTGGCTAAAAGCAGCAGAAGGCCAAAAAACCTGTTCTTCAGAAAAGATGTGACCAGTGTGCACCAGGCACAGGGATGCTATACACACACACACACACACACACACACACACACACACACACACAGCTTCCGAAATGCTATGTAGACATTAACTAAAGGTTTCACCTGTTTGCCTGCCAGTACATTCCATGTGTTTCTTCCAGCTGCGCAGTCTCTCCCTCTCTCTTTCAGGTCCTGTCCAACTGCTTTGTTTGTGGACCGAGAAACCTGGAGGGCTCCAGCATAAATTTCCATACTTCAATTCCTCAGAAACAGCCCTCAGAAGACTTAGTTGGCTCAGAGAAAGAAATGAATCTCCACTCTGAAAAAAGCTGGCTAAGAAAACTCTGCTCCTCTTCTCTGAAAAGTGTGGTCACCGGTAAAGACATTAAACTGCAAATAAAACTAAGCTGCAGAATCACTTGTGCTTTTCTACTGCAGAATGAAGACTCATTTCTGCTAGCTGTACCTCAGCCACAATTCACTTTACCCAACTTGAATATTTCTGCTGAAAAAAATATAACACGCTGTGCTAACATGACCCACTGATGTTGAGAGAACTCTGATCTGTTCAACTTCACCACCCCTGCACAAAAACAGGCTATAGGGAAAGGGGGGGGTATATGACCTGTCTTCATTATCTCAGACTATGACTGCTGTAAGCAGAAAAAGTGGAGGGGAAGGAAGGGGGGGGGGATCACTTCTTACATTTTCAATAAGGATGCCAAAATTCTCCAAACGTCAGATACCAAGAAATGCCCACAAGCTGCCGCTATCCAATACCACTCAAACTCATTAAAACAATGGACCTTTTGTGCAGTGACTGGAGTGCATATAATTTGCTGTAAACATTTGCTTCATGCAGGCTTCACAATGGTTACAGACAATCAAGCCAAATAAAAACTTTGTGTTGGGTTTGAAGCAAAGGTTTAGAACCAATAAAGCTTTATGCGGATCTCCAGACAAGCGGGTCGGGCTAAATCAAGCCATTCCTCACAGTATGTTCAGAAGGCTCCTGAAAGCAGTTTGCGCAACACAGCCTGTAAAAATTCATAGCTGTCAGTCACTCCACACCAAGCAAGTTTTCAACCAGAGCTTATGAAACCAGCTGTCCAAAAATGGCATCTTGTAATTCTGCCCCAGTTGGGTCAGAGACAGGAGCATAAACCAAGGAGAGCTGCTAGCATACTCCACCCACACACATCTGTAGAAGAGTCATCACTCATAAGTGATTGCACACAAAGCCTTACCTCCAGTCAAACTTTCAGGAAGCAAATAACACCATCCTGTTTTGGCCTGAGGGACCCCAGTCCTTTTCTTTGGTCCATTGCATTCCAAAATGCTACACTTATTATAAAGTCATTGCAAACCAATGTGTTAAAGAGCTTAGCAATCAAAAATATACTCAACATGAATCCACACCTAAACAAGTATAACTGAATGACTTCACACCATTCTACACCCATTCTTGTGCCCGAAAAAAAAAAAAAAAAAAGATACATGAAAAGCAAGCACACAAGCTAATAAAAATGACAAAAAAAGCAACAAGTCCTGATGACATCAGCGTGTCCCGTCTCAGGTAGCAGCCCTCCGAGGTCTGGCTTAGGGTCAGTCAGACAACAACCAAGTAGCTTAGTGCCACCCTCCCTGGAATCTCACCATGAGCCGATCGAGGGGGGTTGTGAACACCCCAGCAACACTCTACCAAGGTCTAGTACTCACATACTCCTTTTAAAACTGGACTGTCACACTTCCAGGACACAGCCAGCAGAGAGGACAGTGGCCTTGAACGGAATAAACTCATCTGCTACTTAAGGCAGCAGTGTAAAGTCTGCCTTTAGCATCTGCTATATTATGTAGCAGTGCAAAGGTAGAAACAACAAATTACATAATTACCAAACTGTTAAAGTGACTGTATTTAGTACACCAGTACTGTTACTGATGTCAGACGGTGACTTGCATGCCGTTTGTAGTTAAGTGAGAAGGGCAGGGGGAATACACACACCTACAGATCTCAAACTTTACTACCTTTACATCCTCAAACAGGCCTTTAATAAAATGAAGACAATTTTATTAAAAATAAGTTTAAAAAAATGTTTGCATCTTTAAATATGTTAGGCACGATTAAGATTATGCCAAAGCGATTCCCCAAAAGAACCTGCCACCCATACTAAAGCAGCAACAAAGAGCAACAACTACAGGCTGTGTATCCTACGGAAATTACAATGAAACCATTACATTTATCTAAACAAAGCATTTCAATTATATATTTATCATGTTGTTTTTTTTTGAGTTTCCAGATAAAGAACCTAAAACTACATTTTATATTGTGTGTATATCGTATGACGACAACAATTTTTAGCAGATAACAGCAAAATCCACCTTTCTTTTATGAAGTTAAATCATTACATTACCAGAAAGGGTGTTGATTTTAAACAAATAAAGCTACCATGTTCACATTGGACAAAATATAGGAAAGGACTTACCGTGGAAAATGCATGCCATATGTTAAGCTGCTAAACAAGTACAGATCCTGACTTTTATATTTTTAAGAACACTGATTCAGAAAAGTCTTTGGGAAATGAGTTTAAGTGAAGGCAATGCTTTGAATAACTGTAAAAGTGAGTTTTTCCCCCTAAAAAAAAACCCAAAAGGTATCAGCCATGTCATGACCAGACTGAAAGCTAAAATCATGACCTCAAAGACATCCAAAACAGCTGTTTCGTACCATGCAACACTACCTCATTAGGTCTCAGAAGGCAGCCATCTCAAAGATACCAGCACATTCTCTCGCCATGACTTTCACCACTCAATGAGATCATTGAGTTAAGATCAGCTAAGCAGTAGAGCACCACTCACATGAAATGACATCAGGGCAAGAAAATTTATATTTAAAAATAAAAAAAAAAAATTTGTATTCATTCTGCCTTTAGTAACATTCAATTTCCCCTTTTCAATTATGGGACTACAGTACTGGACTGACCAAGTCATGATATCACACAAACATTAGATTTTCCCAAATGACAACAGGCAAGCTCTAATTCCTGTAAGTAATGAAGAAAATTCAAAACCATTGCCCCTTATGCAACTGGTACAGCAAAAACATTCAGCTGCTGATGTAAATACATACTTTTTCAGGACTTTTATTCTACAAAACTGTATTACTGCTTGTGTCACTTGTCCCAAATCAGTTTAACCAACTGTACAAACCACTAAATTACTCTGGAAGCAATGACCACTGCTGTAAACAGAGCCAAAATCTAGCAAAAATTAGTTTTAAACATTCATTTGTAATTCTGCACAGTACCTCTAACAGCAGTGTCCACATGCAGTGCAGAGGGAAACGCAACAATCCTGTGAATAGGGTATCAAACATGCACAAATAAATGATCAAATTGTCTTTTAGAGAGATGAAAAATAAAGTGCAAGAGGTAATAAGAAAGGCTTCAATGCCAGAGAAAGAGACAGAAAAACAAAGTTTAAAAATTATCCCCTCATAAGGGGACTATGAGTGATTTCATGAACTAAAACCATTATGTGAGGAATAGGTGTATTCTTAAAAATAAAAATAAATAATAATAATAATGATAATAGATGCTGCCATGGAGCAAATATGTTTAACAAATGATCTGCTGTATTAATATCCTCTGTGTAAGTATGGAGATTATACCTGCTGTACATAATACTCTCCAGAGGGAGAATGCTACACTGGTGGGCCAGCTTGGTGACGCCACCGTTTATCATGAGCAACTTCTACCAGGCCAGGGGCCAGCAAAGGATCACTCACAACAGCCAACACTCCAATCCTGTGGGCTCCAAGTCAACAGAGCACTGCATCCACCACAGAAAGTGATCTGCACCAGAAGGAATCGCATTCATAGCAAGTGACAAGAAGAGACATCAGCTGACATCTCAAGCTGTGACCACAGTCCTGAGCACACAGTCACAGCACACAAAACTAGCCCTGCACTAAAGACCAGAATTTCACACTTACATCAGAGAACATAAATCCCCCAGAAATGTCAACGCATTCTTTAAAGTCATTTTAGTTTTAATTTACTTTTAACTGAGCAGCTGGAAGCCATAAGAACAGCCTAATCAGTTCTGTAGTGTGACAGTTACACCAGGATTATCCATAAATCCTGTTTGTCAGTTACTGGGACACTTAAGCTGCATCATCCAAATTTAATAAATCCCCACTAACAGAATACAACAATATGTCCAGGACTCTGATCAAAATATGTGAAATTATATGTGGTAATTAAGCAAATTCAGCAAGCAATGCCACTGTGCAATTTTTTTCCCCCATTGTCATGTGACCTTTAGTTTCCCCTTCTGTTTTACATGAGTGGTGAGGCCAGAAGGTGAGACCTGGGGCGGCAGCTGTCTATTGTGCTGCACCTGTCCACTCTGTCAAAGTACTGCCAGGAACAGCACTCAGCTGGTTGACCACAAAGAGCAACACTCATACACACACTGTGAAGTGCTAAATGCAGCAAGCTGAAGAGCAACACAATTTGGTGATGTAATCTGCCTTTACTGTCTGCATGTGACCAAGGCCAGCAAGCTCTGATCAACCAGCTGTTACATGTGACTATGTACAGAATGGTGGGGGTGGGGGACAGCACAACTGGCAACTGGAAGAGGTGGTGCTTCAGAAATTAAACTCCACCATCACCACCTTGATGAAGGGTGAGAGGAACCAGTAGCTTTAGTATGTTCAAAGAAAAATAATTTGTAGTATTCGTACAATGTGAAGATGTAAAAAAATTAAACTGACATTAGTGGCATAAGGGTAATAAACTTTGATAATGAAATGTTACACACTGTTTTTTCTTTTTAGCTTTCCCAGTGGATGCATCACTGCTGCATCTGCCTGTCCAACAGCACTAACACTTGTATATTAAACCCAACCACTTCAAGGGTAAAAACAGTGATATTTAGTGTTACTTTACTTCTATGCTTTTTGACCCAGGGAACAGAGCAACTCAGTTGTCTTTCTTTAAATCATTTTTCACACAATTTATTCTCATGTCACCATTTCACAAAACAAGTTGTAATATGTAACTAATTTAAACAAATATGCTTGAAATGTGCAGACTTTTAGAAACAATATTTAACTTATGAGTTCTTGTACAGGACTGAAATTAGTACCCATTACAGAATAACTCCCAAATGTGGGGTTGATTTTTCATGTTTACATACAACAAGTTTTCAAAATTACAATGTCCAACTTACAAGATTTCATTACACTTTGAAGTAGGGGGATACCTGTCGTTTCATTTGCAAAATTTTCCTCTTGATCAAAAATATCCAATCATTATTTGATGAATTTGCCAACAACAACTTGTCTGAACATGCCTAACTTTCAAAACTACAATGCAACAAAACTGATTTTTAGAGCCCTAATAACTTTCTAAGAATGCTGACTGTATGCCTGACACTTGCCTTATGCTGATGCTTTCTAGTTTTTATTTTTCAGGCACAATGTCACCCATTTCAGAACCCAAACCACCGGTTAACAGCTCACATTTCCTAGCTCTTCCAAAGCACGTTCAAGACCCCCAGCTGTACACCAACTTAGCATTTAAACAATATTTAACGCAATTAGTTTTTACCATCTGCTTTTGAACATTCACAGAACAGCTGCAGCAATACAGGAAATGCTCAACCAAAAAAAAAAAAAAAAAAAAAAAAAGGCAGACAACGGACATTCAGTCTTCAGGTGAGACAAGTAGCAGGTTATTACTTACTTCCGATCTCTCTGGAGACTCCAGTTCAGCCTTAAACCAAATCCAGTCTACTGCCCCCAAAAGTCAGTTTCTGTCAGAGCCCAAAAAATTGCTTTGATGTGGAGGGAGGCAAGGTGCTTGAGTGTAGAGTTGTTTTTTGTTAGTGAAGGTCACCACTTCTAGGATACCACACGTCTAGGGTGGGGGGCCAGAAGGACAAGTGACGTTCAGAGCCTTAGTTCAGTCATGCGTTCCCTCAACAGCAGAGTGTGGCAACAGTAGTGGTCATATTTAGAACGGTGCTTTCCCCAATTGGGGCTATGAGGCTAAATAAATCAGGGTTAAGAGTACGCAGGGGAGCAGTGCCACAGAGTGTGTGTACGCAACAAGAAAGTCCAATTCATGGTCAATTCAGGCAACTATGAAGCAAAAATGCTACCTAAACTGGAGCTCTGCTACCACAACAAATCCTTCAGGGTGATGGGGGACATAATCTAAAAGATACCTGGACCAAAACCTTGCCCCAGTAACCATGACAAGAGATTCCTGCTGCTGCTCACCAGAGACCAAATGCAGCACACTGACCGCACACAGGAGCAACCATTTATGGGCTGAACAGTGGGCCTTTGATAGCAAACAGGCCAGAAATAGCCAGAGACTCAAAGGGATCAAATCAGCTGTTGGAAGAATCTCTCCCCAAGGTTTTTCTACAATCGATCTGCAGTCTTTCAGAGGGATCACAACACCTCACAGTATTTTAAAAAGGGTTAAAACTATCCAAACAAGTGAATGTTCAAAATGTTTTTAAAAAAAGCCTTTATAGGACAGGACTTTGTTAATCCCCAGAAGGGAATTCACATCTGGATACAAAATACATGACAACACAATACACACCTACAGCACATAATGTACAAAAACAAACAGAAGAAATTCTGCACAAATGAGACTGAAACTCATTGTTAAGAGGTCTGGCATTATGGAGACATTACTTTTGGTAAGGAGATCTGTGGAAACACTTAGCAAACTCCCAGCAATCACTACATTTAGGAGATGTGAGCCATTGTCCATGATGGACTGTAGCTCCCTCCTCATTCTGGTCTCTGCCACAGCCTCCACCAACTCAAGGCTCTGACCCCTGATAAACATTAGTGTCCTGGAGTTTATTGAGTCTATGCCTCTCACTAGAAGCGATGTCCCCTCAGGATACCAGAGCATAAAAGATAAAGTTCTGCTCTGGTTAAACTGACAGCTGTGAACAAGAGAGGCAAAGACTGCAACATCATGCTGAATTGGAGGCAGTAGCAACAACAAAGAGCTCAGCTCCCCAGCACAGAAAGCACAGCATGGTGAATAAGGAGCCCACAACTTCAGTGCCTACATGGGTGCCAGTAGACAGAATGGAGTAATGGACTCTGCATGAGATGAGTTCTTTGTTAAAAGACAAGTGGAGACAATGTGGGCTACCACACACCAGCGCAGAACAGTGGGGGTGGGTGCCTGGTGGTCAGCTGGCAGAGGGCGGCAGATTTGGGAAAACTGATAGGAACGGCTCCATTTTTACAGCTGGTAAGTGGTCTGGAGCTGGGACAGAACTGAGAAAGAAGAGAAAAAGTAATTTGACCAGCACCAACTTCAAAGTTCAGCGCCATCTGCTGCATGCACAGTGCAGTCACTCCAAACTGATAACCAATCATTTTCTTTTGTGCTCATTTGTGGGTACAGCCAGCCATGCAAAATGCCCGCTCCTCCCTGTTACTAGCTGGGCTTCAAGTCCAACTTATTGTTTGCAATTCTGTGTGAGAAACACTAAGGCTGAACACATTTCAATAGAGCATTCACAGCAGGCTGTTCAGAGCACTGGGGCTCTGGGCAGCTACCCAAGGGACTTCTATGAAGAGGCTCAGTGTGTGTGACCACTCAAAGCCAGGCAGCTGTGATGGCCACAGAGGAGTAACCACAGGTTCTAACTGATCTCTCTCACTCTCACACACACACACACCAGCTACAGGGAAAGTCAGAATGATGGAAGGCATATGATTTCAATTGAAAACTATTTTATGCTGCAATACACCTTGGTTAATCCAAGCTTGCCTTAGAGAA
Source organism: Heterotis niloticus (assembly GCA_018136845.1). Lineage (NCBI taxonomy): Eukaryota > Metazoa > Chordata > Actinopteri > Osteoglossiformes > Osteoglossidae > Heterotis > Heterotis niloticus. The sequence goes on along the minus strand of CM030901.1, from coordinate 25,437,859 downwards.
AAACTGCTGGGGGGGAGCTAAAACTTTTATGCACCTGTCACACCACAACAAATGCTTTACAGCATCAGACAACCCAGGTTAAGAATCATGTATCTCAAAAATCAAATTTGACTCTTTTGACCCAATGACCAAAACTGACAATGCGTAATCTAAACTGTCCAACAGCAGCTGCTACACATTTTCCTTTACACTGTGTATAACTGATCATCCTGTTATTTCAAGGACTGAGCAGATCAGCCAATTACACAGCCAGCATCTCCTCAAAGCTATTGTTTTCCAAGCCCTTGGGGCCTGTGGTGGTGGCTGCAAAGGGCTCCTGCCTGACCAGAGGGAAGTACTCTGCCAAGAAACCTACAGATCCACATAAATCTGAACCCAGCACTGAAGCAGCACTGTGAATGAAGGGGGGGGGGGGGAGACACTACATCAACAGAGAGGGACAAATAAACAACCTTTAGCATTGAAAAATTAGGAGCACAGTAGGAAGTGTTAATGTGGGGGAAACTACTGTGAAGTACGTTTAAAACCTCAGCAGCTATTCAGGCTCAAAAGAAACAAAAGGCAAAGCTTAAAGCAATACTGCAAGATGAGGCACCTTTGCCACTGATATTGTTCGGCCTCCTCCGCTGCACAAGCTGACGCGTGCGTATAAAGGTTAGCTTGCTGTACCCTGCTGGGACCCACATGTTCATTCCCTGGGGACCCAGACTTGCAAAAAGCAGGCGCTTACCCCTACCTCCTCCTTCAAAGCATTCTTCCTATAGCTCATGTCTCTGGGTCAGTGTAGAAAACCATTCCAGACTCTGGGAATGTAAATGCAGAACTGAATATACTTTTAAGCAGAAAAGTAGAGCCAAGGACAGGCACAGACGTGTAGGGTAAAGGGAGAGTCCACTCACAGTCAGCATGTCTGCGATCATGCACGGCAGGTGCTCCTTGCATCATGCCCTCCTGTTCCTCTTCAACAGACCCACATCCAAGTGTGCACAACCTCAGCACAGCTACTCACTGAAATGGGGTTGAGTGTGGAATGTCATGTGACCCGGCAAGAAAGGGAGGATTGGGGGCTGGCTTATGGCTTCTAAACCTTCAGCAGCTTCTAACCAAAGCACCCACCATCAGAGAAGCAGGGCAGCAATTGGACTACATGCTGACCTCATGGACAGCCACAAGACCATAGATTCTGTCCTCCAGAAGCCCTCCCTGCATCCAAATGAGGCAGTTTGTCACTCCCTGATCAACACCTAAGCACTGCCAGCATCCACATACAAAGTATTCAAAGATAAACAGCAGACTACTCATCTTTGAGGCTCCTTGAACAGGATACAGCTCAGCTGCCAAAACCCCAAATAATAGGACAGACATCTTTAAATATGAAGAGACAACAGGTTTGAATGCTTCCAAAAACAGAAAAGCAGAACAAGCGTTAAAGATGCAGAAATTAGAGCGCAAGTTTTACAGCTTAAAACTAAAAAGGAGCTCTACTGTATTACCTTAGAGAGGTACTCGTGCAGTGCTGTCAAGTAGAATTCAATTCATAGCAGCCAGCTGCATGATGTTCTTGTCAAGAGTGTATACGGAAGTGATTTGGCAAAGTATTCGCTACAAGTCTTGGTTTAAGAACGTAGGGAAAACCTACAAATTCTGCACAGCCTGGACTGGATTCAAACCAATGCCAAAAAAATACCAGCTCATACCAACTGTTCCAGGTAAATACCCTCAGTGCAAAAATGTGATGAAATACAGGAACGGCAAAGATTCAGTTTCTTCTTAAAAAGGCCAACAGAACTAACTGGGTTTGAACCCCTCGGCTACTACAACCTAGAAGGTATGAAATCATGCTGTAGTCTGGACAACCAGGTACAACATGAGTTTAAAACCAATATTACAGCTAATCCTATGCCAGATTGTCACCCTACAGCTTTCTCATTCATGAAAAGAAAAAATTTTCTTCTTAGATTTAAAAAAAAAAAAAAAAAAAAAAAAAAAAAAAGGTATAGCAATTATTGCAAGTTAGCACTGAAAAATCCAGAGAGAGATGGTTCATAGCACAGCTGAAGTACACATATAAGATGCAGAAGGATCACCTTAATCGCCAAAATGCTTAACTGTGGCCACAGCAGAACCGGTGTCTGGCAAAGAGCCAACTGGGGTCTGAAAAAGGGGAAGTCATTGCCAATTAGACACAATGAAAGAAGCCCAGCACAACACTGCCATTGAACAGGATCAGACATAGTCTCTATGGAGTGGAAGCTCAAGGTGGCATGGAACATGGAACCCTGCAAGGTCTTTCATACAATAGTCCAGTGCTTATTTGAAGTACTGGGGATGCAACGTAAAACCTTGTACTTCTGACGCAGCAGCAGACAGAGTGATGAGCAGTAGGCCCTTAGAGAGCACGCCGGCCAAGAAAACAAGCAATAGAGAAAAGGGCCGGGGGCCTGGGAGATGAATCATGGACACACTGACTTGCAGCGTAAGCATGATGAGGTTTACGGCAAAAACAGAAATGCTCACAACTTCAGGTAAAGGGGGGGGGTATAATTATATACAAGTACTGTATCGCAAGGAGTACCCCCCTCAAAAAAAATTTTTAAAAATTGAAATTCTATAATCTGTAATGATTTTAAAAAATTACACGTAAATCATGATATAAAATTCTCAAAACCTCAGACAGCATTTCTTCAAGCTGACAGAACACCATTTTGTTTGTGTCTGGGAGAAGACTGGTGCTTTGGAAGCCATGTGTCTCCCATGAGCAAGATAATTGAAAAATCATGGCGTTTAAAAATTCCCAGGCACCACAAAGCTGAACACAGCACTAAGTCACATTTCTCACAGGCTGAAGTTAAAAAATGCCCCCTTCCATGTGGCTCCCAGCTGACACAGACAGCTGACAGTGACGTATATCTGGCCATCTTTACTGTACACTATCCGTCCACTATGCACTGTATGACCAACATATGTGCAGATGACCAATTATCTGCCTCCAGTTGCTCACATATCTGCCTGGGTGGTTGTTTCTTTGAGTGCCTGTTTACTGGATAACAACCCAAAAAAAAAAAAAAAAAAAAAAAAAAAAGGGGGGGGGGGGGATTGCAGAATTGGGAGAAACTGCATGCATACTGGGTCTTCCAAAGGAAACTGCTATCCAATGGTTTACTTCCCAGAAGAAAACAAAAAAAGTGTACCAGACAAGTTATCCAGTAACCAGTGTAGACAATGTTGTGCGGTACATCTACTAGAGCAAAACCCAAGCAGATCAGACAGTCTCAGGAGTACTCCTTACATGAACCTGACCAGCTATAAGAAACGTAATAGCAAAGCAATGAAACCAGAGCAACAAAAGGTTTAGATTAGGAAGATTTTATAAATGCCATTTACACAATCCCTTGCTCTCAGGAACCACAAGACTGGAATTATTAGCTTAATTATTAAAAATTAAGGAAAAATACTGATGTTCAGAACAGGCACAGTCATAGACAAGGAGCTGCTGAGTATCCCCCCCCACAAATAAATTGTCACAAAAATGTCCAACAGAAACACAGAAAACCATCACAAGCACAAATATGACAATGCATAAACATTCATATTACATGCAATATTACTAATAATTAATGGCTAATACCAGTAATTGATGTGATCTTTGGGGGGGGGGGGGGATCCTATCAAAGTTTGGGGAAGCACACAATTATGCACACATTTTGTGACAAACAGGCCAGAAACATGAAGAGGTCCTAGCATACAAGAAGGTGCAATTCCAAGGTTCAATGTATTTGGGCCATCTCAATAAGCAAAACAGAAAAAGCATCTCAAAACTATATTAACTGGATGTTGTTACAGGTGTACAAACTACTGACTTTAGTGCTAGAAATAAACACCTATACATACTTATACCTATAAACAAAACAGCAACCAAATCACTCCCTCCAGAAACTTCCATCAAACAGATTGCACTACCATAAGTAATGTTAATACAGTAAATCAACTGTATTAAACTTTTTAAAAACAAAAGGCCATCACCTGCTCCACCTCCAGTTTGACCTCTAATACACTCTTGTGTGGAGCATTTTGAGTTTATCAAGGACCTCCAGGTCAAGTGGACATCTGGCTAACTTCCCTCTACTTCCATTATTGCTGGCTGTCCTTCTTACAACAGCACTTCCCTTTCTTCACAAACCAAGGCCCATGTGGGTTTTATGGTCCAAAGGCAAGAGCACATTGTGCCCTCAGAAACTAAAGGCAGAAAAGCACTCGCACCTGCTGCAAAAACCACACACCTTCATCCAACACTCATGAATTCGTCACACCACAGCTGTACCGGCAGTCCAAACACATGCCTGGAGGGGCACAGAACAACCTAGAACAAATGCCAAGTTGCATGAAGGAACACAGCACGGCCACATTATGACTGAAAGGTGGTGGAGGTCTGCAGCATAAATACTAGATCATTTTGTACGATAATAACAGTCATACCGGATAAAGAACGATAGGGGAAACCAGCACTCTTAAGTCAGAAGCCAGATGCAGCCGTACTGAAGCAGGTGGGACAAACCTGACAGCTGCACAGCACACAAAAGCACTGTATACGGAAACACATCATAAGTCTAGTACATACAATGCAATAATAGAATACAGCAATTAGTGGTCTAAGCAACATATGTTTCAGTGCGTAAAGACCACAGGCAAAATAAAAAGGCACAAAGCCTCTGAAATGTCACTTGCAAAAATAAACATCTTACGTGGCTGAAAACAAAACCTGTAAAAAGTACGTTGCAAGTACGATCTTTCCCAGGGTCTTTGTCCTGCATGTCAGTTGAAAAAAAAGCAACCCCCTCTCCCAACAAGCTCCAAAAAAACAGAACTTCTTCAGATTCCTTCAAAACCCAGAACACATGTTGCCAGTAAAAGTGGTGTGAAATGAAAAAGTCCCACCAGGCAGGGTCATGATCATTTAGGCCAAAAAGGGATGAGGGCAGCATTCTGATCACCAAACCCTTAGTGCTGCTGTTACACACCTGAGTGACCATCAACATCTGACCAGAAAGGTTTCTGTGCACCAGATTGTAGATTGCTAATATTTCACTGTGCAGAAATTGGAAAGCTCTATACCAACTAGCTCACATAAATTAGGCAAATTCAAAGCAGGTTTAAAAAAGCTGATAAGTTCTGACACCATTTTGAAGAAATTCTCCCTCTGTTCTCAGTGCAGGCTGGACAAACATCAGAGCAACTGCACAGCAGACATGGAGACAGCCATGAAATTCAGGGGTTACGAAGATCAGAAGCCTAGACAGCTAATGTTGGAAAGTACATCTTAAAATAATTGCAGTAAGGTCCATAGCCTATTAGAAATAGGAACACTATACAAAAAGTGGAGTTTCACCATCACCCATGGTTAATTATTCTGAAATTCAGGGGAAGAAAATAAGTAAAACTTAGTCCTGAAACTCAAGGCTGAAGCCATCAGAGCTTCAAATACAACCTGATACATTATCAGCAAATGTTCTATAAAAACTAGGAATCGCGTAAAACCTAATCGTTCAAAAAAAGCCACATTCATACCAAACACACTGAAAACAAAAAACAAACACATTCTAACGTCATAACTTTGTGAATTGTGCCTCTGGTTGACATTCTGTTAACGGTGTATGCCACAAGTGAGCATTTCCAACAAATTCTTCAGGACTCTTCAAGAGGTCCATTAAAAAAAATAAATAAATTAAAAAATTAAAAATGAGAACATTATGATGCCATAAGAAAGGAAACTGTCCAAAAGCTGACAAAATCTTCAGGGCCTTACACCACAGCTGGTCCCTGGTGCTAAAAGTTTCCACACAAACACGGGACGGTGTGACCTGGGGACGATTAGGGTCTCCAGTTACTGTGGAGCAGCAAAGATGAAGTTAGTCATTGCTCAGTGATGAGCACATTGCACAACAGCGGGTAAACAGCAACTCTCTGAGAAACAAAACCACCCTCTTCACACTTCATGGTACAGTGCAAGCCAGTATGCTAAGGCTATTATGATCTGTGTCAGTAATGAGACAAAAACAAAATTAAACATGGAAATATTTGCTCCTTATGGGCATTCTCGCTAGCATTCTTCACAAAGTCCTCTAAAAAAAGTACAGGGAATGCAAAACAAAGAAACCAAATACACTAAGACCAGTAAGAACACAGCACACCACTACACCAGCATTATCCCTTTATAATCACAGAACACAGCCCTCCTTTAACACACATGAAATATTAAACCATTTTTGATATTCATCAATAATGAGAAACTGGCAAACAGGAGACCTTGCAGCCTTTTAGACCCACAACAGGCACTTCAGTCTGAGAGTGGTTGCACAGGTTACTCCACAACAGGATGTACAGATGCAATAAAAAAAAATTTTTTAAAAATCCATATTCAGTCAGTCTTGATGTCAAGCAGCTTTCCTTGATGGACTTTCAGCAATAATGGAAATTGCCAGCTAAAGTATTAATTTACGTGCCCCAATTATTTTGCGTGTCATGAGAGAACCTTAAATATTTTAACATTACCAATTCTTTTCACTTAAAAAAATTACAGGAAGAATTAGGTCCTTCAAATGACAAACCATCCTGAAAAGACCATTAATGACATTGCATACTGAGCCAGACAAAATAAGCCATTTGAGTTTTAGCTTTTTACAAAAAAAAAAAAAAAAAATGCAGACTACCCCCCCACCTTTCCTTACCACATATTCACAGCACCCTGTATGTGTATTGTCAAATAGTTCCTATTAACAAACAAACCACAAGGTTGCATAAAGAAAACGACAGCGGTTATACTGTTTATGTGGCAAAAAGTATCATTTGCTTTGAAATGTTTGCCAAAATGTTGTACGAGAAGCTCGACATGCACTACCCAGCATACATTGCTCTGAGCTACAATTACGTGCACAACAGTCCTTTCCTCAAGCAATGGGAACTGCAAAATTCCACTCCGAATCCTTCATTTCCCTCTCTTCAAAGTGATGGTCATGTTATTAAAATGGCCTCCCTCCAACAAAGAGCACAGAAGCTACAGTATAAACGACTTCTTTTCAGAAAATCTCTGCAGCACAAACATCCCACGCTGACCCGCCATAACAAAACAGACTTCGGAACCATACTTCAGCGTTTGGTGTGTGGAGAAGCTGTCCCGGCGGGGCTCGTCTTTGGCAAAACCCGAGGCCTCTCTATGGCCAACTGTGCTGCTACCAAGCACATGGTCTTCAGTTCGCATCCCTTTCTCATCCTTAAAAGTCTGACACCATAACAGCGCCATTTCAAAAGCACATCTACTTCCATTCGCCTTGAAAATTAATTTCGTACTCCAAGGTGCTGCTAAATTAAACCGCTCCCACTAAAATGTGGTGTAAAATAAATGGCATGAATGCCACACGGTCCGATTCTTTTTAGCCACCCCTCAGCTAGTCTTCATTGTATCACCCATTTGTACTTTTGCTATTCTTTTCACCGTTACATACATTTCTGTGAATCTGCATACAAAGAGCTCTGGAATACAAAGCACCTCTGAAGTGATCTGATGTCAGGAGATGGACTAGATTTTAAGAAGCACTTTTCAGCCTGCGCAACAAGGGAAACCGCTCCAAAGCTGCACAAAGCAACGTGACACTGAACTCCAAGTGTTTGTTTCAATTTTAGAAATGCAAACTCTGACACAACTGGAATATAAACGCGCCAAGTGAACGCGGGAAACACGAAGCGCGACAGCCAACACCCCGCTCCCACGCGCCGCCGTCCTCGAGCCTCCGGCAAGCCCCGGGGCGCCGCCCCTTTCACTCATAATTAGCGAGCAGCTTATCAATGAGCCAATAAGATGGCGGCAATTAAAAATTTACATCTCATTAACATGGCACAGTCACTGCATTAGTAGTTTGGCAGCCTTGTTACAACTTTAAGCTCGGATATTTCGTGACACGCTGGTTAAAAGATGCTTTTAAATGAAAAAAAGCACACACGCCTAAAGGAGTTCGAAACATAAATGATTTTTAAAAAATGAGCACCGCACTTTATAGTGTAAAGTGTCCGCTTTGTTTTAGACGGTTGCACACTGACTGCACATTTACAGAAGTCTGTGGAAACTTCAATATCATCCCTCAATCCTGTGCCAACTGCAGAACCGTGGGTTTCTGTGCACAGAGAAAGGCCGGGACAAAACAAGTAAAACATTTCCATTTACCGCCCTCAAAGCGCTCACAAATTTTCCCGACAAAAACGCGGTTTAAACCAACTTACCTCACCGGAGCAAAGGAAGGCGTGCGATGACTTTAAGGCAGTTGCACACACGAGTGGATGCAGAAACAGCAAAAACCCAAAATAACGCGAAGAAATACTGCCGTCACCAAGCCGCACTCGGTTGCCCTTACGCAGCTCTTGATAAACTCATTTTTAACGGTGCTCCGGGGTTGGGACGAACAGCCTTTCCGCCCGTTAACAACGTTTCCTCGCAGAAAGCCGCTGAAAACTGCAAAAGCCGCGCTTATCGAGGATTCGCTTCAGTTTGTTTTAGTTTAGTTCGGGTTGGTTTGGCATTGCACGGCTTGACTGCAGCCGAGATCCTCAGCCTCACTGTTGCCTCAGCGCCGATCTCAGCTGTCCGTCACTCGGTAGCCCCGCCCCTCCTAATGAGCTGCGGCGCAGGAGGACGCGGCCCCTTCTTAAAGGGCCACACACACACCTGCCAGCGTCTCGGTTCACTTCATTTATTTTTACAACAACCGATTAAAAGAACAGAATAGAAATAAAATAAGTCTACATTTGGGAGACCAACTATACATGTACTATCCAGAGGAGCTGTAATGGCTGAAAGTGCAGAGAAGGTAAACCTGTTGGCAACTGAGGAGAGGAAAAAAAAAGTCACAACCAAAAAGATGAGGGAAAAAGACAAACTTATGGGGGTCCAAGGGCCAGTTGCTGCCCACCCCCAGCACAAACTAAAACATTGGCAGTAGTTGCAGCTAAGAAAGCCTGCAGAGCAGTTCTGTGCGCTTATGGTGCAGAGAAACTCAAACAGAACAATGACAGTGTAATGACAAAGAGTTTTACACTGAAAGACATGAAGCAGGCAGGAGTCAACATTAGTTATGTTAGATTTATGAAGAGATGAGTTGTCAGTCTAAATACGAGCAAGTGTAGTAGGCATTTAGCAGACTCTTCTCTTCAAGGGGACATACAATGACTATCAATTAGTATTTAGCTGACACCTTTACCCAAGGTGATGTAAAAGGCTAAATGCACTGCCCCCAACTCTGTACAGTTGTCTTCTTGGGTAAACAGCCAGCTAATTTACTACTCATGTACTCACTCTATGCCATCACTTTGCCTGACACATATCTTTGGACTGTTAGACAACACCCATGCGAACATGAGGAGGACATGCAGATCACACACAGACTGAGTGGGATTCCAGCTCATGTCCATTTGCAGATCCCAAGATATGTGAGGCACTAGTCCTACCACCCACTTACTCACTAGGTACACAATTCATCTGAAGTGCAATATATTACACTTTCAAATACAAAAAAACAGCAGGTACTCTGCTTGTTTGCATTAATAATATCAGAGTTGCAGCAGGTGGCACAGGGTTCCCAGTCTGAACCATCCTCCTGCTGCAGGCTAAGTGCCATCAAGTTGACGGTGACACTGCGTGACCACTTGTGAGGTTGTCTGTTGGGATGAATACGGAAGTTGTTCTTCAGCTTATCTTTAGACTGTGAGAGGAAACCCACAAAAACATGGAGGAAGCATGCAAACCTCGCACAGGACAAATGGATAGAAACCCAGATCCAACATCATACCTCAGAAGCTGTGATGAAGTTATGAAGTTGTTTAAGTAGAACTCACCTGTATTCATCTTGACCACTGTACCACCATGCTGCGTCCCTCAAGCAACTTTCTTAACCCAAAATGATGACGCAAGAAAACTTTGTATAAACAAGTAGATCATTGTAAAGCTGCTCATCTAGTTTGGTAAGAAACCTTGGACAAAAATATAGAGAAGAAGAATATAAAGAAGAAGAATTTAAAAATCGCACGTGTTTTTAAAAATGAGATCTGTTCCACACAAACAAATGTTGTCATATACCTAAATCTCACTTTCCTCCTTGGTCCTTTATAAAACAAACCTGCTGTATGTGTTGAAAACTGTTCATACACAAACAAAACTTACTTAGATCTCCACCTATAACTCTGAGAGAAGCCAAGTAAGGTAGTTTGGATGTCTAATATGAATGTGCCAGTATGCCTCACAGAAGGTTTGCCAAACCGGACCCTGGACCTGCGGGACGGGTGACACCTGGGGTTCCCTCCAGAGGACCTGGACTGCCCTGCATGGCCTGTTACTACCATGACACTCACCTGGACAATCAGTCTGGTCTGCAGAATTTGCCGAGCATGCTTGGTGTTAAGTGCTTACAGATATAATATCACTTTCACAGCCTTCGGTGCCAGGCAGCGAAAGGAATTCAGTAATTCTGTTGAGTCTGGTAAATCAGATTTGGTACCACGTGCCGTGCGCTGAGGCCTGACAAAATACCACAGAGCGTTCCATCTTGGCAGGGCTCTATGGACACCTGTTGCTATGGGCAACATGCTGGTAGCAAACTGATAAAACGGTTATCTGCTTGCTAGCGTGAAGGTGTCTGTTTGAGCAAAGGTGTGCCTGCACACATTTGCACGAGAGTCACCGTATAGCTGGAAGTCACATGTATTTGGGTCCACGTTACTGAGCTGGTGGACATTTGAGGAGGTCTGAAGACAATGCTCTTACTTTGCTTTCAGCTTTAAGCTGCCTGCTGACTAGGACAGTTATACAGTGTGCACATGTAAAAAGCCACATTTCAAGAGCATACATTTTCTAAACCTTTTAAACACAAATGTAAGTACAGCTTAGTCCGCTTTGACATGTTATCCAGTGCAGCTTTGCAGAAAGTTTCCAGTAAGAATAGGTTTTCAGAATGGAGAGTTTACAAAAATAAAATATATTAAACTTTTGGTTAAAGCTCCAGATGTGTTCTTGAGAAATGGAGCTCAAAACTGCAAATAATACACAAAGGTTAGTTATGCTATACTATTTACACTATATCAATAATAGTAAATGGTAAACAAACTCAGAAACAGTATAATTTTTTACCAATAATTCTAAAAGCTCAGAAATATTTATTTAAAAATGTTCAAAATATTGGACTTAAGTTCTGTTCAGGTGTGGTCTCCTAACCAGTGGCTCCAGGAAAGGCTTTGGGCCTCTGGCACTCTGACCAGGATAAAGCAGCGAAGGATAATAAATGATGGTTGGAGAGGTGGATTCTTTAAATGCTTAAAAAATGAAAGCGTTAAATAAAAGGCATGTGATAAGAACAAGGAGGGATGACTTACTTGTTCATCTAAGTTCTACTTCAGGTGGTTTAAGAATGAAACAGTCAAGGTGAACACAGGTGAGTTCTACTTAAAAATCTTTATGACATTTACAATAAAAGAGTCTTGTAATGTTTCACTCTTACCGTTAATAAGAGCTTAGGCAAGTTGCGAAAAGCATTTACATCTATGCTGTGAAAAAGATCTGAAATTGGAGTTATGTGTTCAGCCAAATAATCTGATCACCAATATTCTCAATACTACATGATATGGAGTTGTTTGTGGTTGCCAGTTAATATTTGCTATCATTTATCCTTTTAAGCAATGCAGCCAAAAACGTTTGCTTAAATTCCCAGTGGCTGCCACTGTTGAGTCAAATGTTTTTAAAAGCAAAAACAAAAGCAATGCAGTTGTCCATATTCCCATGGTTCACAACTGTATTTTGCCCATACCGTAATATAAGACGTGAGCACGGCTTCATGTCAACAGCGAAACTGAATTCTAACGGGGAATTTAAAACTAAACAACTAAACAGTTTCTCAGGGAAATCTGGAAGAAAACAAATTCTGTTGCTCTTTTCATTGCTTCTATGCTGCAGACCTCCAGAGGGGTCTTGTTCATTGCCGCAGATGCTGAAGTGCGACGTAAGCCGAAAGCTGTCGTTTCACCAAATAACATCATTCATTACGGTTGTGAATCACTCCGATTTTGGCAGCAGTGCGAATCTGAACTTTATTAAGCTCTTCGTGTCCAAAGGATGCCACAAAATCCAGCTGTGCAAGTGAGCAAGAAATTCAAACGATAACAAGCAAAAATATTTCATTAGAAATTGACCTGGCATTTATCTGAAAACCCAACAATTCATATATGACGTTTTGCAGACTGCATGTAGCTGTTTCACATCTTTAAGATGTGCATTTTAGTTCAGTTCAGCTTCCTGTCCCGCTTGTTCTCATGAGGGTCACGGTGGGGACAGGGTAAGAAGGTGGCCCACATCTTTCCGCTCCTCGCAGTGGTCTTCAGCTTCTCCTGAGAGATTCCCGGTTGTTCCCAGGCCAACCGAGAGATGTAATCGCTCCACCATGTCCTGGGTCTGCCCTGGGGTCCCCTCCCAGTGGAAAATGCCTGGAACAACTGCCTCTAGTGAAGCAGCCGGTCAGGGGGCTTCCTCAAAACACATCCAGAGCACCTCAACTGGCTCCTCTCCTTGGGTTCCAGAGGAGCAGCAGCTCTACTCTGAGGGTCTGCTGGATAACTGAGCTTCTGAAACTGTGACAGAGGGTCACCCTAGAAATCCTCCACAGAAACCTCATTTTGGGCAACGCTCTCAGTCTTTCAGTTGTTGCGCACAGCTCAGGACCATGTGAGGATGTAAGAATGGTGACACAGACTGAGCTTTGTCTGAAAACTCAGCCCCTCCATCACCTGATAAAACCCTGGGGTGCGTGAACTCCCCTACTAGTCAGAAATCATGAAGATACACTGGAATTCTAAAAGCTGATGAAACAGAAAATGTATAAATTATTTCTACTTCAAAATTTGTCGCTGGAAAGGATTTATGGATACACTTGGTGCAATAGCAGGGCTTCCACAAAAACAGGGCTTCTTTTCAAAGGGTGTTTTTGTAGAACATAATTTTGTTTTTTGGTCAGTTGCATTTGAGTATCTGCTTACATTACAGAAACTGAATCAAAGAGCTAGGGATGGTAAATATGGTGAAACAAAGTAAACGCAGGTTTACCCGATAAGTGTGACTTATGTGTCTGTCTTTGAAACACAAACACTGCAAGTTCCATTACTCGGTGCTTCGGAAAACCGCAAGAAATAAAGACTTCGTCACACTTGCAGTTAGACAGCTTGTATAAACATCCTTCTAAATCTGCTACGATGACAAAGCATCAGAAAAAGAAAACTTCCTTTTTAAGTTCTTTGTTCTTTTGAAAACATGTCATTGCATTCAAGTCTGTCGTGAGTCCACATAGCCGGCGTTGCCATTTGTGAAACTGCTGTACGAGAAATTAAATCAGTGCTTCCATGGCCAGACGGAAACAACAGGAAGTTTTCTTGTGGGGTTGAAGTGGTCTAGGGTCTGTTCTGGTCTACAGAGCAGATGTACTTGTGTTTATGAACTTTGTCAAAACCAGCTCTGATTTCTAAAATTAAGTCATAGAGTTGGCTATTTTTCCTCAAGTGTTTCAAGGATAAATATCTTACCTCCAAAAGCAAAAGACCAAGACAGCCTCCAGCCCACAATGACCCTGCATCGGACAAGAAATGTTAATAATGGACAGATCGTGTTGCCAGTCGATTATTTTATTATGTAAAAACTGTGACAATGTTAATAAAAGTTCACACCTATGAAGATGAACAGGAGAATGCAATACAGTTTCTCCTGGACCACAGTGCATAACAAGCTAGAAAAAAACAGCACAACTCAAAAGAGGACACAGAAGAACATACACAGGGAGTTAGCAGCTCTTGATGTAGCGTGGCAAAGAAATAAAGATATAAAAACTGGCATTTATTCGGCTACATTTCATTACCCAGGGTGCACTACGTTCCACTGCAAGTCAGGTCATGCTGCTTTCCTGTCGCAATGCATATTGCAATGACCCATGGGGGTGAATGGGATGAACATAGCAGAATCCTGCAGAAACCGTATCATCAGTACAGAAATGGTTCAATGAAAAAAGATCCATAAAATCTTTAAGTCCATTCAGTGCCTGTATTAAAAATTGAGGACGTCAAACCGCAACCTTTCGAACCCTGCTTGTATACTCATGGTCATGGGTTCTAGAGAAATGTAGAGGTTAACCAGTGTGTCTGACTGCCCTTTTGGTTTTAGGCATCGGGTGCGCATCTCTGTGCCAGAAAATCTCGATCAAATCGACATGCAGTTGAACAGAAATAAAATGGCGGCATTAAAGCAAAAAATTCTGTTCATACAGAATATAAAGTTTCTCCTTGGAAGAATGAGAAAATTTTTTCATAAACTCTTACGTTTTTTTTCCTATTGTACCGGACTCATTACGTAAGCGACGCGTTGAAACTGCATGAAGCCGCACTGAATTGGTCAGCTCTTGGTCACCTCCGCAGCAACGGTAATTTCGTACCACGCTTTCCTCTGCCTCTTGTCTTTTTTCTGCAGTGCCATCCCGATAATTGCCGTGTTCGACATCGGAGGAAGCAAATAAAGTGCAAAGGAGACGGCTATAACACAGAGGAAGAGGATGGGTTTCGCTGTAGAGAACAATTTAAGAGGCCACAGGGATTCTCGGGGACCCCAAACTGTCACTCACCGATGCGCATTGTGGTGACACAGAGCATCGGCATCAGACAAAGGAGTGGCTCGAACGTGTTAATGGCAGGGCTTAAAATAGGGAAATGAGATGTTGTGCCAGACAGGTAGGGTATAATTCGGAGCAGCGGCAAGCGGGATTGCGTGGAATTAAATGTACTTTATCCTCTCTGCGTAGATGGGTTCGGTTTCCTGCCAGTTCTTATTTTCCGCCAAAGAAACTTCCTAAAGCTCACATGAAAATGAAAGATTTTGCACTTCTGAGACAATTTCTCTGCACATACAGACAAGCAGTAAGAAGCAAAGAATACTTATAATAAAATAGATGTAAAAAACTCCACCCAAATGTAGCAGGAAGAACAAAGCTGTGATCAGGGAGTTTAGGTTTAGTCTGGACCAAGATGGGGTCATCCAGACCGATCTTCCACCAGCCTAACTGCTGACTGGGTACCTACATTCCCATGGTTTCCGCCTCCTCCTCCAAAGAAAAGTTCCTATTATTTTTGTAGGAAAAAAAGCTCTTTTTCCTTTACCATATTTACACTAAAATATGGAGGCTACCTCTGCAGAAAATGGAGCAGAGAAACCATCTCTTGGGTCGTGTGCAACCAGCAGCTGAAATTGCTTTATTAAGAGATGGGCTTCTGGCAGAAACATCTCCCTCACAGGACATCCATTTCCAGCCCGCAAGGCTTCCTTCACCGCTCATTAAAGGAGAAGTGAAGTCTCTGCTAGATGTGACTCCTACGCTGGGCTCGATTCCATCTCTGCTTCCGCTCCTTCGCTGCCCTTCTGCCCGTGGCCTTGGAGAGAGAGGAAGACTGCAGCATCGCAAAAGATGCGGCAGCTGCACGAATCGAGGCAAAAACGCACAGGAGTACCAGACTCGCACAGGGTGGCAATATTGAGCCTGCGATGCCAAAAAAGTTTGAGTGCATTTGCTGAAAATGAGTTTGGTCAGAACTGGCAGCTTTTTACTACTGTGACTTTACTTGCTAGAGGCTCTTGGACAACTTTGGCTCTGTCTTGCTGAAGAATGAAGGAGCAGCCAGCCAGGTGAAGGAATGGTGCGCATCTGAAGTGTGCTGTGACGCTCCCGTTGGCTCAGGTTGCCACGGACGTGTGAACGTCACCAACTCTGTGAGGTGCCCAGCAGCAACATGCTGCCGCGCCGTCCCTTCCACGGTGCCCAGTGGGAACGTCACCGGCTGGTAGGGTTACCCTCTCACCACCATACAAAAGCTGAGCGGCTGAAGACAAAAATGCCCGTTTTTTTACCCATGAATCCATAACACTCTTTTCCAAAAACCAAGATATCCTGTTTTTATTTTTCGCCCCTGGAAAGTCTGGTTTCAAACAGGTGTGCTCAAAATTTGAATTGGTGCTGCACCGTTAATCTGGGTCACTTGCGCTGCTTTCTTTAACCGTGCAGGCCTGACAGAAATAGAACCGTCGCACACCGAATGCCTGTAGCCGCTCCTGGCCCCCGTCTGGAGCAGCGGCCTGTAAGAATAATCGCTACTGCTATGAATTGAAACTGAACCACGCCGAACATGGTCCACACAGAAACCCATCAACGGTCACATTCACCCCGGCGTGAGGCACATTTCGGCTGAGGAATGAGCGATGTTCTCACACTGTAGCGTCAAACTGCCAGTACTGTGCCCGGGTGTGTGTGTGTGTGTGTGGCTACCCTGCTTGAACTGGTGTCCCATCCAACTGTCCTATCCAGATCCACAGCGTGTGTCCCTCCCTGCCGGATCATCGCCCAGACTAGGACCACCTCCAGCATAAGGTTAAATATCTGGAATGGAGCGAGGCAGCACGCTGGCTTCGATGGGCCGCACCATAATGTTAACTCCCGGAGGCAGCCTGGTGTCACCGGATGAGGTAAATACCAGATCGGAGAAGGCCTTGTTAGCGATAGGGCGAGCTGCCCATCGGCCAGGCTGCGAGGAACCGCGTCATTGCCATTTGCGCTCCACAGGGAACGTATCTGGGTGTCCGAGTGACGGCTGGCAGCAATACAAGCGTGTGGAACGCAGCTCTGACCACTCACCCCCGTGGTCAATGTCAGCAGCACCCACATTTTCCACCTTCAACTCAGAAGCTAAATGTACCGGGATGCCAACAGGGCAGAAAAGAATCTCCGCTGGAGTCAGAGACGGACAGCCTTTTGATGACGCTTTATTGAACTTAACTGAACAGCACTGTCACAGCTTGGCTCGCCGCATCCGAACTGGAGACGACCGGGCAGGCGTGTCCCCGGGACCCCTGGATCCCACTCCCCTGGCTGCCTCCCTGTTCTCTCTTGGCTTTCACATCTCTCTGCAAAAGGGAGAAAGGAGGTCACACGCGAGGGACACGGCAATGGGACGCAGTGCGAGTGTCGCAACCGGAGCGTTCGTAACAACCGTTTTACAAGCACGCATTTGGTTGCCTTAACCTTCAGGCTCTGTTCTTTTTCCTCCATGTAGAGCCTCTTTTTTTTCTTACGACATCCAAAGTAGAGTTCATAACAGCTGAGGTCACCGCGTTTGCCGCACCCTGCGCAAGTGTAGACGGATGAATTATTTCACGCTTGGGAGACATTAAACCCGAACGCCTTTTGGAAGGAAATCTTGAACTGCTCCTCGAAGCTTAATCGAAAAACATTTGCAATCCCTGGAAATTTGCCCCTCGTGGCTTTTTTCTGCACTTGGGAAGGATGTTCTTTTCCGCAACGGGAGTGCACCCTTGACAAGAGAGCCTGCAAAAATGTCCCAAGCTGACGCCGCGTAAACAATTCAGCAGTTTTACAGCCCTAAACCGTCGCGTGCGTTTCAGTGTGACAGATGAAAGTGGAGTGAAAATGAAGAATTGCTGGAACGCCGCTGTCTGCTCAGTCTCACAGCTCCTGCATGCTGGCTGCAATGTCCTCTTTAGCACGAGCTGAGGGTCCTTCTGGATGTCCAGCGATTGCTGCCAGCAGCCGAGAGAAACCTGCTTTGCACGCAACGGAAGGAAACGGTCGCGGTCAAACACAAAAATCTGATTTGTTTCATCCTCCACATCCCCGTAAGAATTCAAGTGGAAAAAGTACCGTAGTAATTTTTGCGCTAGAGCTCCCTCCGTGTTCAGGCCAGGGTAAAACTGCAGCAGCCTGGATCTTTCCTGCAGTGCCGGAGGTTCAAGTCATTCATTGGTATTAAAGGACTGCTTCTCTGGGACCTGCCTTCCTGACCTTGGCTGTGACGCTGTGGGACATCCTAAGCAACAGCTGCTTTCTTGCAGGCTGCGTCTCAGCGAAAAAGTTTCACGCCAGCTGTTAAGTACTTCTGTCAGGGAGCAGAATTTGAACGACGTGGTAAATTCTGGCAAACAGTAAGAAACTAGAAACAAAAGCTTGTCTGCGCTACAGCTCCGTCCTCCCTCCTCTAACCTATGGGTGTGACATGCGGAACAGCACACTGGCAGGAGGAAAAAAGGTGTCACCACCACCCAGAGAGCAACAGAAAGTCGACCAGATTAGACCCTTACAAATAAGGGGGAAACCAGGTGCAAGTCCGAGATGGACAGGTGTTATAAAGGTGACAGACAACGGATGGACGATCGGGAAGAGAATATCAGAAAGGCCACCCTCATGACAGGAAGCTTTCAAAAGAAAATGAGATGGACCGCTCTGGACGAGGAACTGAAGCTTTTGTATGACCTTGAGTCTTGAAGAAATCCAGACCGAAAGCAAAGGTCCACCAAGGAATCAGGAAAACCTCGAGGAAGCAGCGGCTAAAGAACGGGGGATCGGGCAGTCTGGTGTCGCTGTGTTCGTAAAGCAAATCCAAGTGTTGCTCAGAGCAGGGCTGCTCACAGCGGCCCTGGGTGCCAGGAACAGCTTCTGTTGAACCAACTGTGGACCCTTAGCAGCGCCATAGAGCAGAAATCTGGAGAAACGGTACCTTCTCGGGGCTGCACGGGAAGGAAATGCCCACTTACTACCCAGGTGCTTGGCGAATGGACATAGATTTAAGGAAAGAGGATTTCACAGCCACGGTGTGCTGACAGATGATCCCAGTGTGAGGTGGGGCTGTTTGCTGAGACGGTCAAGTTTCGAGCCAGAAGAAGAACAATGCTGAGCTCCATTTGTGCCACTGCTGTAATTCACCTTTCCTGCATCATCAACAAAGTTTAATCGTAAAACAGAATAAAACAGAATGCATATACGATTCAAGGCAAGCTTCTGCACGGTCACGCACGGTAGTTCGACCTCCTCCATCACTGAGGCCCGAAACCATCACGCTTGGCTTTCGCGGGGATGCATTACAGGCTATAAAGACCCAAAGTTGCAGGAGCCCAAAGCTCTCAGTATAGCGCAAAGAAAACAGCAAAGGAAAACACCAGGCCTTGGCGCTGCATATCTGGTGGAAAATAATTTCGTTCCAGTTGCTGCAAGATGGAACGGCGCTATAAACCAGGCTGCGTCCATTCCAGTCACAACAATTCGAGTTTACCAAGAGTTTCTTTTAATGCTCCAACCTCAGCTCACAGGGCGTTGCTGTGGATTCGTAGCGGTGAGTGATTCGGGACCTGAGCCACCGCGAGGCCTTCTCTGCTCCGGCTGGGCTCAGCCGGCATCTCTACTTGTGCTCATCTGCTAGCGTCACCCGGTATGGACACCATGGACACCGTATCAGCTTGCGTGAAAACGTTTGTATTGTTTTCATTTCTTTAGTCTTTTCATGAAAAGCTGAATCAATCTACGATAAGCATTGGGTGCACGGATGTGTGTACAGTATGTATGAATGTATATTTTGTTTGCCCATTTGTGTGAGTTTAGTTGTACGGCATTTAACAGGAACGAAAGTGCAGAATGAACACAGGCTGATAGGCCACAAGTCATTCATAAATTACAGTTAAGGGAAACTGCCACGTTGTGCTGAATTATGAAAACATTGTGGAGTTATTTGATAAAACGTGCTCATTCTAATGGAATGTAGTAATATTTTAACGTAAATGGGCATCGATTTTGGGTCTCAAATATACAAAAAACGTACCGTCACATGACAATTCAGCTGCTTTCAGTTTTTTGGGAAATTTTAAATTCAGAAAGCCAGGAAGACTGCATACATAACACCTGGTGTTTTACATCTGGCGCTTTAACGTCTCTATTGCAGGGGTTGGTCCAAAGGCCTTTCCCGCTCGAGCTGGGCTCGGCCAAAGCCGCCGCGGCACGAGCGGTCGGGCCACAAAATGGGCCGTTATTCTGCCTGACTGCTAACATGAAGCCGCTTCGTGAAGCCAAGGGGACCCTGGGAACGCTGGCAGCTGCCGGTTTGTCATTTCCCGCACAGACCCCCTTGCCTCATAAGCTGCACTTCCAAAATGTGCGGAGGAGGCTGCCGTTTCCTTTCACCTCCCGAGGTGGAGGAGAGGAAAGATCCCTGAGGGCATTTTACCAGGGAAAGTCCGGAACAACATGAGTAACAGGTTCCAAGGTTAAAAAACCGATCCCTTTTAACCCATGTGCTATTTAACGTGCTGGGTACAACATTTGTGAGATTAAGGTTTAATTATAAAACTTCCTAACAAGCTTAGCAGAAGCAAAAAGTTCATTTTTCGGTGAAATATTTGTTTGTCTAAATCAAGGGAAAACAAGCTTATACCCAAGAACATGCGGGCTGCACACGGACCGAGCTGGGATCCGAGCTGCGAAAGGGACGCAGGGTTTAAATCCCGACTCCATCTGTATGGAGTCTGCATGTTCTCTCCAGGTTGCTGCGCATTTCATCCTAGCGCTCCTGTTTTCTCCCACAGTCCAAAGACATGTGTTTCACAGCCTGAATTACTGCTGCTGGGGCAACATGCAGGACCCTGAAAGAAAACATGGATTCTCAGCACGATAATTCAAGGATGAAGGCCAGCAGGTGATTATCATCGTCATAATTTTATAATAAATAAACTATAGTTTTGAAACACAGACGAGAGCAGCTTTTGCCAAAGTCATTGCCCTGTCGTTACACGGGACGCCCGACAGGTGTCGCCATGCGCCTCCTTTCCGGAAATGTAGCACGAACGCCTTCGTCGAAAAAAATACATTAAAACAAACAGCAGCATCTTTACTCGCATATTGTAAATCTAATGTTATTCGTGACTGTAAATGTTTTAAATTTTTACTATGACTGCATTTTTGTTACACGCTTTGTTCGAAAGTAATTGGGAGGGGGGGGGGCGCGCTCCCGACACTCGCGGGTGCGCTGTTATTGGGTATAAAAGGGGTGGGGGGGTCGGGTACGTGGCGGGAAATGGCGGATGGCGTGGTGCCCGAGGGCAGCTGGGTCAACTGGGAGTGCCCCCAGGCTGCCAGTGTCGCTTGCGTGCCCGAGGTGCGCTGCGTCGATGACATCTACAGGTATGACAAGAAGCAGCAGCAGGACATCCTGGCAGCCAGACCGTGGATGAAGGAGTGAGTCCATCCCTGCAGCCTGCACTTTTCTCTACCATATCCTCCTCCTCTTGGCCTTGTCCCTCCACTGCCATCAAGCTCTGGACCTCCTCCTCTTCTGCCATCATGACCTCCATCTTCTCCTGCTCCTCCAACCCTCCCTGTCATCCATCACTGCTTCTGCTGTCCTGCAGCTCTTTCCCATGTATCACCATCTGGTCCTAACCCTCCTTCCACTGCTCTTCACCACCTCAGAGTCCTGTGCCTACAAACCCCCCTTTGGGTTGCTGGCTTCCACCTCTTGTGGTGTCCCCTTAGCACCCCGTCTGCTATCTCCACTATGACTGCAAATCAAAGAACCTCTTTCTCCACCTCCTTCTCCACCACCTACATGACCACCAATGAGCCACTGCTGCTTACTTGCCTGCTACATCTTTCATTGTTCTGATTTCCCCTCCATTTTGCTTTGGCTGATGTTCTACCATTTGGTATCCTGGCCAGTGCTTCAGTGATCTGAAGGCTGCCATTGTACTGTTGAGGAAAGTTCTTACTTGAGTAAATTAAACAATGAGAAGTTTAGTTTCATTGAAAGATGCTCATTTGCACGTCAGCTGCCATTACTTCAAGTACTGCAAGATCTCTGCCCTGGCTCTGCTGAAGATGGTGATGCACGCGCGGTCGGGCGGGAGCCTGGAGGTGATGGGACTGATGCTGGGGAAGGTGGATGGAGAGACCATGATCATCATGGACAGCTTCGCCCTGCCGGTGGAGGGTACGGAGACGCGTGTCAACGCCCAGGCGGCTGCCTACGAGTACATGGCCGTGTACATAGAGAACGCCATACAGGTTGGTTCCGTACCCCAGCTAAATTAGGAGATTGTTGTTTCACCTGAATCACACGTCTTTGGACTGTGTGAGGAAACTGGAGAATGTGCAGGAAAGCAACAGAAACGAGGAGAGCACACAGACTCCGCACAGACAGAACCTGTGGTTCTGGACCATAGAGACCCTAACTTGGACAAGCGGTGGATGATGACGATGGATGAGCAAGAGCGAAATGACAAAAATAAATACGCCATCTCCAGAAACTAAAACTTAATTCTGTGGCATCCATGAAGGCACTTGCATTCACCTGTTTTGTTCGGGTGCTCTTTCCTGCCATCTAATGGTGGGCATTGGAAGTGCAGGAGACATTCTGCCACAAAACCAAGCTTCGCAAACGTACAAACGGGGACACCGAACACGTATCTTTTGGAAATGTGCAGCTCGAGTTCCTAACTTAAGGCCCTGCATAGCGTATGTTGGCATTATCGGGTTTTCTGGCCGCCTACAGTAACCGCACGTCATCCGCCAAACGTTACTGTGTGCTGCTCCAACTAGGTTGGCCGGCTGGAGAACGCCATCGGCTGGTACCACAGTCACCCAGGCTACGGCTGCTGGCTCTCAGGTATTGACGTCAGCACGCAGATGCTCAACCAGCAGTTCCAGGAGCCTTTTGTGGCCGTTGTCGTAAGTGAGACCCGACGTGAAGTCTGTGCTTTCGCTTGGTATCAGCCCACACGACAAACTGTACGCCAACTTTTCCATTTTCCTTTTAGCCTCTACTATTTAAAGTTTTCTCGTAGTTTGTGTTGGGTTTTGCCCTATATTATGTTCCTGAACCCCCCCCCTCAAAAAAAAAAAATCTTTCAGTTGTACTTACGGAGAGATGTTCAAATTTTGATGGTCAAGTGACCGTTTCTCATGACTGCTTTGAACATTGTGCTGGGCTTAGATCGACCCCACGAGAACCGCATCTGAAGGCAGAGTGAACCTGGGAGCATTCAGAACGTATCCTAAGGTACAAGTTTACGCAGGGTTTTGTCCCTTTGTGCGGCTCTCTTTATAGTTGGATGAAGTGATTTACACCAATGTGCTGAAGTGGACGGCTGTGCGATGGGCTCTATCATTGGTAGCTTGACACCCAAAACGTGCCATGTGTACAACTTTGACCTTTAGACGGTGCTCTGTCCTTCACACTCATCTGGTTTTGCAATTTTCCACAGGGTTTCAAACCGCCAGATGAGGGACCTGCTGAGTACCAGACCATCCCATTAAACAAAATAGAAGACTTTGGCGTGCACTGCAAACAGTGAGACACTGGCATCGCTCAGGTTTTGGTTGTACAGTAGAACTGTGTGGCAAAACGTCCAGGGTGCCATCCTACCGAATGGCACATTTGGATACTTCAGTTTGTCTTCATTTCATCAGTTTGTCTCGGTTGGACCTGCTGTGAGACTTCTTTGTAAATGAAAAGCACAGCCATGTTCCCTCAAAATCCAGTTTTTTTAAAAGAAGAAAAAAAAAAAAGCTAAAGTGATTCACGAAATGATGTGTAAACTCCTTCCCATGCATTCAGAAGGAAAAACTCACCGTTTTTGTATTTCTAGGTACTACTCTCTAGAGGTAACGTATTTCAAATCCTCGCTGGACTGCAAATTGCTGGACCTCCTGAGGAACAAATACTGGGTGAACATCCTCAGCTCGACAAGCCTGGTAACGGTAAGAGCCAAAAACATTGGATCAAGCAGTCAGAATATGCAGGGTTTCAACCTCTCCTCCTGCTGTTTCACGTTAGAACAATCGATCCCAGCCCCTTAACCCCGAGGGACCCCCGCTTTGCTTGTTGTACACATGAAAGCCCTCTGTGGGTGGTGAAACGTTGAGGACCAAGAGTGTTAAACCAAACCTGCATGTCTTTTACTTCCGATTCACTTCTTTGTTCTCAAAAACACAGCTCAAATCACATTTGCCAAAGAACCCTCATAGGAACTCCGGCAGTCCCCCAGTCGTGATCCTCAGGTTCGGAAACCTCACCCAAGAGCAACAGGGATGCTGAATGAATGCAGTTTTAAAAAGCCAGCCGCCTGAAACCAAACACTGTGAATGACATCAAAAAGGTCACAAACCACAGCAAAATAATTCCAATTGTTGAAGTAACTGGATTATAAATTGGGGTTGCTGTCCTTTTGCCTACTTTATAGTTCTTAGGGTTAAACAGACGCACGCGTTGGCCGATTTGCCGGATAACAAAGCTTCCGTCTGAATCGTTGCCCTTTGCGCGTCTGCTTCCAAACGCTGCAGTCGAACCACCGCATCTGCACGCAGGTACATTTTGATGATGGTTCGCTCAAGTTGTGCGAGAAGCGGAAATGGCGGTGTGGCTGCAGAGGTGTCGCGAGCGGTGCGGCTTTATAGTTCGGCACAGCGTTCCCGGGCTCGAGTGTATTTGGTTCATTTGAACCACATCCATTCGGTCATGCACGTGGACCTCGGAGGCTGCGCGACGGTGCTTGAGGAAGAAGCTATTTTTGTGCTTGTTTGGGTGCTTTTCCTGCCCTGGGTCACTTGGCAGAAAGAAACGCGGCGGGTGGGAAGGGCTCTGCGATGGCTCCTCGAGTGTTGAGGACCTGCTGACCGGATAATGCATTGCAAACTTGAAGATCTGCCGATATTCCCCCAGAATTCAGGCTACACCACAGGGCAGGTGTTCGACCTGTCCGACAAGCTGGAGCAGGCCGAGTCGCAGCTGGGAAGAGGCAACTTCGTGCCGTGCGTGGATCAACAGGACCGCAGGTCTGAGGACAAACTGGCCAAGGCCACACGAGACAGGTGGTCTTCAGAAAACTTCTGAGCGTAAAGCGAATGTCTAGTCTGAAGCAGACGCTCGTAAATGCGCTGTGTGGAACGCAGACTGACCTTGCAGGACGTAGCTGTTGCGTGAAGCATCTCACGAGGATCCGCTCTGGTTATGGTAAAACTGAACATCTTGTCTTCTCATTTCAGCTGCAAGGCCACTGTGGAAGTCATCCATGGTCTGATGTCCCAAGTGATCAAAGATAATCTCTTCAACCAAGTGTGCAAGTCTTCCGGGAGTTCGGGAGCAAACGCATGGCTTGGGGAAGATCTGTAAAGCGCCTTCCGCTGGCAAAGCCACTCCATTAAATTCTTCCTTTGCTCAAACGTCCGCTTGGCTGCGGTTCCTTATTTCGGTCATATTGACCAAACGCAAGATGAAGCTTTATGTATGAACTGTGTGCTGTGGACGTACAGCTGAGCCGTTTATGTCGTGTCCAGACACACCTGGGCTTCGCGCATACTTTCAGCTTTGCCTTCGGACCGAACTTTTTCCCTTTTCTGTTTTGCGCACAGAGGATGCGTCTTCAGGACTGCGCTCTGCTTTCGGCAGCCCCAAAAACGGGCAACAAAACGGTTCCGCGCTGTTCGTCTGCGCCATTCAACTTGCGCAGAAACCCGATGCTCGCAGGCTGCACAAACGCGGCTACAGAAGCTGCTTTTTATTTGCTTTTTGCCCATTTATCGCGTAAAAAGTTTGGACGTGGCCGTGGGAAATGCGTTCACGTAATAAAGCTTAACTTAAGGATTTGCGCGTTCCCGCCTCCGGTGTCCATGGCGACCAGGCGCCGCGTCCAAAACAAAGAAGGCGACGCGACGAAGTTACGAGCGCCAGAACGGCGGCCACTTCATTCCTCTCGGGTGTTTCTGCGACCGACGAGGGCGAACAGAAGGAACGCAACGCTGTACCCAGACGTGGCAGGTAGGCTGACCCGGCGATGCCGGATTTTGGTCTCGTTTTGGTCTCCCTGTGCCAGGGTGTCACTCCACGTCCCCCTGCTTATTAGAAATCCCCAAAGTTCTGCAGGTCTTCGAAAAGAGAGACCTTAACATCCGCACCCACCGCCCTGGCACCGATGCGCTCAGCTCAGGATTGTCCCTGTTCATAAAGCAAGGTGTCCTCGGGGTGCTGGGTCAGGGTACAGCAGACACCCCCGCCGCTGCACCTTACACCACCCCAGAGCAATGTGGGGGTCAGAGGACGAAACAAAATGGCCTCCTGGTGCGGGCAGGCCGGCTCATTGTTAGCTGCCTATCTGTGCAGCCGTGTCATACAGTTAGTTTGGGGTACACGGAGTAGTCGATGGTACCACGGCAAGGGCGGGGCTCAGAGTGATGTTTTCTGCGAGGCAATGGCTGTAACTGCTACCCTACCAGCTGCCCTGACTGAACAGGTCCATCCAACAGTTAACTATGAGCTAGAAGTTGTGTTTTGTTGCCCATGATTTTACCAGGGAGTTTGTTATTCCAGGCTGAAATTGTGAAGATGGTGCGTCTGAACGTGGATCTGATCGCCCAGTCTGCCGCTTACTTGAAAAACAAGAGACACGAGTCCCTTGCGCAGTATTTAAAGAAACTCACGCATTTGAATTTTTCCAACAAAAAAATTGAGGATATCGTAAGTACGGAATTCTCATTTTTGAAATGTCATGCAGGAAAAACACCAAAAGGCAGTTTGTTGCTCTTTATAAGATTTGCGCCTTAAGTGCATTAAAACTGGCGTTGTGTGTTCTGCAGGAGGACCTGTCCATGTGCAGAAACCTCACAGTCCTTTACCTGTACGACAATCAGATAAAGCAGATCTGCAACCTCGACTTTGCCTCCAACCTCACGCACCTGTACATGCAGAACAACAGCATCGCCCACATAGAGAACCTGTCGTCCCTGTGCAAGCTCTCCAAACTGTGAGTATGAGGCCAGCGCTCTACTCTGGCGAACCCGTCCAGGCGTGCCAGTCTGACACAACCCGGCTGCCGCAGGTTCCTGGGGGGCAACAGCATCGCGGTGCTGGAGGGGCTGGAGCAGCTGGAGGAGCTGCAGGAGCTGCATGTAGAAGGACAGCGGCTGCCTGTGGGAGAGAAGCTCCTCTTTGAGTCTCGAACCCTGCGCTCCCTCGCTGTAAGGCTCTTGCTCGCCCAGTGTGCACCTCTTGTTGACGGGGGGGGCTCAAATATTACAAAAAAATAATACTAAGCTGGCGGTATGAAACTGAGACCCTGCTGAGGGACAGTGCGTAGTCACCGCACCCCTCAGAGCTGCTTGTCAAGATTATATTCTTATTTCTTAAATTGTATTAACTGGCACTTCAGTCGTTTCAAACCTAAAATTATTTCATAAAACAAATTGGCATACTTTGCTGGTTACTGCAGTGAGGGCTCTGCAGCGCTGACATAAGAAGGAACGGCCCTTAGTGTTAGTTCTTTAAATTTCAGTGCGACTTAATACAATATTTTCATTTCCATTTTGGTTTTATGAACTATTAAAAGTATTGAAATGTGTTAAACCGCAGCTCTGACTTTGCTGCCCCGATGTCATTCGCTTTCAGGAATCGCTGAGTGTTTTAAACATCAGCAACAACAACATTGATGACATAACGGATCTTCGGGTGCTTAGGAATCTGAAGCATTTTTTTGCTGCAGACAATCGGCTTCATGACATGAAGGTAAAATTAAATCTGAGAACAGAAATGTTTGTACCCTTATTGACTTGGGAAGAATATTTTAAGTGGTTTCCACTGCCTTCAGTAAGCTCTCACTCACACACACACAACATCCAGGCTGTTGAGGAAAGGAGCTCTGCTCTCCTTGGGTGGCTCCTGCACTCAGTTTCTTTTTTGTCTTTCACAACCATAGGTTAAACTATTACATTTGTATATTTGCTTATTTCTTACTATCTACATAAAAATGGCTTTTATTACCATCTTAAAAATGGACAAAAAAGGATTCTTAGTAAACGGCAGACACCGTCAAACCCTTTTCCCCAGTTTATGAGGGTCCCTGTGGCTCAAGAGCACTGAGGTGTGACAGCAAACCCATATACGTCTACGTTAACCACGTAAGATGAACTATTTTTTGAGCAAATGATCGCATGTAACTGCTATAATTGCATCAAATTCACCTTTTAGTTTATAAATGAAAAGATTTCTCCTCCTTTTGTGCAGTTCACCTACAGTCCAGAGGAAAGCTCTGACTTTTTATAACAGATTATGAGGTAGTGAAGCTGTGTGCTGAGGTGCTTGAAGCAGAATGGGCTGCGTAGGCAGGTGCGTGACAGGGCCACTGGGGCCCCCTTGCAGCCCATTGCAGCCCAGTTGGCTAAATGCAGAAGGTGCTGAACAATGGGGGCGTGGGGGTTGTAATATTTACATTAAAAGACACCTTTAGGTGAGCTGCCCCAGGGAGGAATGCTGGGAAATGACGAGTTGTGCGACAGTTACACCTGCGTTGTTAAGTCAGCCCATTGTCGTCTTGTTCTTCTTGCCTCGTGAATTATAAACAGACGTTTACAATTTTCTACCAAATTGTTTAATACAGCGATGGGCGACAGCAGTGACATTTGCACATAAACCTTGAAATTTGTGTTTCTAGGCAACTATAAATGCAAGGTTACACACTCGATGGCGATGTGTTTAGTTGAAACTTTGACGCAGTTTCTTTGGGTCTTTTGTAACCTGCACGTTGTTCCGAATAAGCACCGCAGCCAGACTTTTGATCGGAATGCTCTGTTGGATGCCATTTGATGGCAAATTATGGTTTGCAGGTTGTATTTTTACACCAAAGCGTGTGGATCTACGGGGCTTCTGTGTTTCTCTGCCAGGAACTGGAGGCGGTTTTGTGCCACTGGCCAGAGCTGCGCCGCACGGATCTGAGTGGAAATCCTGTGTGTCACAAAGCCAAATACAGGGACCGACTGATAACCGTGTGCAGGAAGCTTGGTGAGAAGACAACTGGCAGGGACTGAAGCTCAGTAACGTCCTTCTCTTATCCACTAGATTAACCGAAGAGAAAAACACATTTCTACTAATGGCTTCATGGGAAAACAATGAGATGCGATTTGCTTTCTATAGTAATATTTGCAGGAAACTTTTGACCAGGTTGAAACTGTCACAGTTGCTTTTTGTGACTGTTGTCTTGCAGAGGAGCTCGATGGGAAAGAAATCAATGAAATGTCCAGACAGTTTCTTATTAACTGGAAAGCCTCAAGAGATGCCAAGAAGAAAGTCCAAGATGAGAGGATGATGACTGGAGACCCTGGCTACCAGTTCTGTGGTAAGAGTTTGGTCAGTAGGGCTTCAACTTGCCTAATACATTGTAAAGTCCTGCATTTTTTGTTTTTCGTTAGTTTCCTCTAAGCTACTGCAATATACTCCTATTGAGAAACACTTATTTTACTTGTCATCCCAGCAGATTCCACACATCTGAACTTTATCCTGCTTCATTTTAGTCTCCATCTTTGGCCACAGATGAATGCTCTTGTGCTTAGCAGGTGACCCCAGATATAAACTGGCCCGCTGTGGCGGACGTTCTCATCTTTCTGCAGCCGACTTGGCAAGAGACCCTCGTCTTGCTCCGCGTCCCTGTAACTTCTCCGCCTTTCTGTGCAACAACAAACCGCCTAAGCGCAAAACGGCGAGCGGCAGCATGACGACGGAGGGTTTGCACACTGCCAGATTCACAAGGTACGGCTCAGATGCGTTGGTTTCATCTGCAACTCTGCATGCGCACAGCCTAATGTATGGTGTACTCTGTACATTACACTTTGCTGTAGTTTTCCATTAAGGTTTTTTGGTAGGTCTGATTTCTCCAAATGTACAAATCTGAGGAGTTTACTCCTGTCAGTGACAAGAATTAATATGTAATCCATATTTGCATGTTAAGCAGAGACGTAATTGATCGTGTTTTTTTTTTTTTTTTTTAAACTAAATTCATTGTGCTTCACTGTTTATTTCCTTTCCCCGAATCTGATAAATGGGCTGCAGTTTGTCACAAGGGCCCATCTGGAGAAAAGCACCTTTTCCCTTTCCAACAAAAACAACAGCCATCTTTACTGCTCTGTGCCCTCCTCTAAGATCTCCAGCCTGACCGCTGCTGTGATTTATTCACCTTACCAACTTGCACCTGTAGGCCTATGGGCTGCCGGTCACTGTTTACCTGTCAGTAGTAAAGAAGCGCCAGCCACACTGAGCCAAGTTGTGGCTTCTTACCTGATGTGTAACTTCCTGTACCCTGTGGTAGGAATAGACATCTAAATAGCTGGCTGTGTCTAGGCAGGTAGTGTTGCTGCCCCACAGCTCCTTGGTTGTAGGTTCAAATCCAGCTCAGCTGGTTCTTCCAGCGAATTCTTTATCTGAATCTTTGTCCAGTTTCTAAATACATTTCAGGCGGATGGGTCACTTTGAGACCCTAGTGTACAGGCAAGAGTGTGTAGTGTGTGAATGGGTGTGTAACATTGCCCACCTTTGTAGAGTTTAGTGTATCTGGCACTTAATTTGGCAAAATATTAGTTAATAAATAGATAGCCCATGAATATATATGAACAAATACATTCATTTTTGCTCAAAAGGTTAGAGGTGTAGGAAGGACAGGAAAAAGCTACAGAAATGTGATCTGCTGTTTGCCCAAAACCAAAGGAATGCAACCAAACGTTAAAAAACACACACAATAACACACCATAGTTACTAAAGTGTAATTAACACAGGAGTCGATTAAAATGAATTAAAGCAACACACTAATATTACGCAGCATGGGATGATGGGAATGGTCCGCCATCCGCCCCTACAGCACATAAAGCTTTTAAGTCTCCACCAACAAGATTGCATAGCGTGACATTGGGAGGCCAATGTGGGGGGGTGCTGACCACAGTTCTGACGTTGAAGCCGCTATATTAAGAGGATGTGGTTGCTTTAAACAGCGTGGTTTCCTGTTTGCACAGACAGTGGACTGTGAAGAGCCCTGTGGACACCCATCCTCCAGAGGACCAGGGCCACATGACTGTATAACAGCTGTCACCACTGCCACGGCCATGTCACATTGCCAGCAGAGGGATGCCGGCCATACGCGCTTCACACGCGGTCAAACCCGCCCTGAGCAGGATAACGCGCACTTTTCAGTGGTTTCTCACCCTCTGCCCTCTAATACGCTGCACCTGCAGGAATTCCTAAACTACTAAGCTGTTAGGCAAATGCCACCAATTCCTAAATACAAACCTCTGCCTTTCTTCTATCAGTGTTTGTGTATCAGTGTAATAATAATTTCCAACATACTTTGTTTACTGATAAAATGTGAAATGAATCTGTAATTGATCATGGTCAGTGTTCCAGGGATGTGAACTGGGATCCGGTAGAAGCCTTTTTGACCCCAGACCTTTGCGGAATCTCACAGTAGTGGTGCCTTTCCGTACCGGTCTGCTCCCATCCTCCTCAGTCCCGTACACCTGGTGGGTTCTCCTGATCCCTGACATCTCCAAACCTTCACAACGTCCAAGTGCATCAGATCCCTCGGACTTCATGTCTCCCGAATCCCCTGCTTCATTTTGTACAGGACTGAGGTTCCCAGTAAGGTCCAGGGCCAATAAGCTTCTGTGTAAGCAGTGTTAATGAGTGGAAGGAAGACAGGTGTGCAGGTGATGTCCCCTGCTGGTGGGCTGGGCTACTGTGACATCTTTCTATGCCCTGAGGACATTTTTAGGATGCTGTGTTTTCCGTGACGATTTTTGCGGAAGGGGTGTACTTGCACCCACTTGAGATCTCGGCTGAGAAGTGCTTTTTATTTTCCTTATGTGAAATAAAACTTCATTAACTTTCACAGCAGCTGTTTTCTTTCTATCATGGTTGATTATTCTATGACTCTTGTTCTTATTCTTGTATTTTATTTCTGATAAAAGTGAACATCAGTTTAATGTTATAACTGAATGTTACGTTTGAGCTGCCTTTGGCTGAATCGAGATTGAACTGCACAAAAGGAGTAAATCAGTTTAAAGAACTTTAAATATTCTTTAACACACTACATATAATGATCGCAATAAATTAAAATGCAGATGGAGATTTAAAACCACTAATAACTGTGTATATACTACAATATACTGTGTTACAAAATTATAATGGGGTGTCCTTTTGCACCAAGAAGCCTATTGGTTCGAATCCCACTCTTACTGCTGTAGACTTGATAAAGGCCCTTATTTAGGGTAACAATTGCGCAGCTTTATAAAACAAGTGTAAATCGGGGTATATTTGGCTGTCTAGCGTTGGACAGACGGGGTCTGGCAGTTATAACAGTTAATACTGTAGCAGTGGAATTATTTACACAAAAACACAAACTCGTTCAGCGTCAAGTCGCGTCAGTTTTGCGTAGATTAGCGAGCAGAAAAATGGTCACATCGATCACAAAAGTGTTTTTGCACACCGTTTACACCGCTTCAGGTTACAGAACGCATCTGAATACAGTAAATGATGCACTGGTGGTTTATGTGAAAGTGAATACAATTATATTCCACAATTAGGATTTTTCATAATAAATCTATTAACTGTAACAAGTGCTTCTGATAAGGCCCAGAAGACTGCAGTTTGGGACTCTTTAGCTTAAAGTGTAATAAAAACGTATCTTACAGCAGCTTCTGGTTTCGCATCAACTTCGGCGGAGTCAAAGCCCTCAGATTCTGTCTCGTCGGATCTCGCCGATTCTCGCTGGATCTCGCCGGATCTCGCTGGGTCTCGCGGGTTCTCGCTGGAGACCCTCCTTCAGCGCGACCACCAGCAAAGATGTGCGATCTGCGGAGTATTGGCGTTAGAAGTTATCGGTGCCTACTCCGCTGTGGGATTTTCTTTATTATTAACGCAGATTCTTTATTTATTTTGCAACGAGTTATGCGTCTTATGAGTATCTTGTGTTGTATCCAGCTGCTGCACGTGAAAATGTCCCTGTGGGGAATTGATTAAAAGTTATATCGTATATAACGGAAATGTCACAAATAGAAATAATCGCTATTGTTAAACTATTACAAGGTTCTGTTTTCAGTTTCTGGATTGAATAAAAGATATTAGACGACGTTGCTGATGTGCACTATATATAATATTTATATATATTTAAATTGTAAATTATATATAGACTCTTTCTCGCCCCGTTTATCCCCTGGGATGATATCTTTCCTCAGACTCAAATACGCAGTGCGATGTGTAAATGTAAATGAATGGTCGAGTTTTAGACAAGAATGACCTTGATCCTGTAGTTTGAGCCTGCAAAACTACATTTATTCACTAGATATTATGTTTCAGCTGAAATGAACGGTGAACCTACACCTCAGTGTATTTGCCAAGAATGTAAATAGCAGATTTTGTAAAAACGAGGATTTATTAAAACACAGAACAGCCAACCATCCGAGTCCTTCATCTTCCGGCGCAACCGTCCCGGCAACCAGAGGGCGGGTTGTGCGCATGTGCCGTAGTGGGTGGGGAGGGGTGAAACGACGCATGCGCAGTGGACGCCTCTAGACACACAAAACTGCGCGTGCGCACTACACCTCTGCAGTGGCTGCGACGCGGCGGTGCGCGGGTTTTTGTGTTCGTGGCGCCTTCGTTCGTTTCGACTTCTCCAGGTAAGTGAGTGCATTAAGAGTGCCGATTGTGTTGTTCTAATGCTTACAAACGAATACATATATGTATTAAGATATTAGTAATGGATGTGAGTTTTCTGTGAGTTTTGACACGAGGCTTCCCCTTAACCACCCTTTCGTTGAAACTTTGCAAACGTATTTTACTCATCCTGATTTAAGTTTTAAATTTCCGCAAGCGTTTCTTGCATTTTATGCCGTAAGTGCAGCGAATGCCGCCCAATTCGGCGAAGCAGATGGCCTAGCAGAGACCATGTGCGGCCACGTGGTGCACTTGTCGAGCCCTCTTTACCCCGCGACGGGCATCGGCGGCATTGAGTTTTTTGGGCTGTGCGGGGTCTTCTGTTCTTTTCTAATGGACACTTTTTTTTAAAAAAAAAAAAAATTTTTTCCAGTCCAGCGGCGCACATTGCACAGAATGGGTACCGGATCCGACCCCACGGCCCGGTAAGTAAACGACCTCGCTGGTGACCGCACCCAGCGCTGGGACTGTGATGAAGTCAAGTCACATTTTCGCCGTTTACCCATCAGACCCCACGGGAGTGGTGACAGCGACCTCCTGAGTTTCCAGCAGTAGCCGCTGTCTCTCGCTAGCCCGATCCCGACTGTGCCTAACCCAGCCTGCTTCTCTTCTAGGTGCAACAGCAAGCCAGCGGATGAAGGCCATCAGAGACGACTTTGCTGTCCACCCACTGGCCTCATTGTAAACGGCTGATTTCCTACGGTGAGCTTTTATGTTGCTTCCAGATAAGAGGCGAGCTTTCCTCGATGCTGGAGAAGTGATGATACTGTGTTTGCCGTTTACCCGTCAGACTAACAGGATGGTGACATCTTTACGATCTGAGACTCCAGTGCCACCACTGAGACCACTTTGAATTGCAGCTGCTAACAGGGTAACAGGTTTAGGTTTCTTTTCTTTCTCTTCTGCATCAGGAGATGTGGACGGATTCATGATGAAGCTGTGAAGTGCTGTAGAGCCTGGAGCATTTACGCTGGTTCTGGTAAGCAGAATATGTTGTTTCTGTACAGTTGGCACTGCTTGGATTTGCAGCAGGAGATTCTGGTCTTTTTAGCTTAACCTTGAAATAACTTCAATTTTTAATATTACTACTGAATTGTTTTTTAGTCTTTTGCTAACTTGATACCCTTTTTAGGTTAAGAACCAGTGGCGTGGAGCAGTGTCACACCATACAGTTACTTGCCTGTGATTAATATGGTGAGTATCTGTGGTTTAAATAAATAAATAAACAAACTACGTTGCTAGAGCTGTGATGATTTCATGTTTGCCGTTTACCCAGCTGACCAAAACTGGGATGCTGATGCTGAAGATCTGAGTTTTTAGCAACCAGAATACTTACAATGCTGAGTGATGTAAAGGAGTCTTAGCTTTTGAAGAATAATGGTTCCTCCCCCTCCCCTTTTCTCTAGGATGAAGCAATGGATGTGAAGAGCCTATCAGACTTTTTTTTTTTTTTTTTAAAGTCTGAACTTGCCTAAAATGTTACAGTCTTTCTGCAATTGCACTGAACAATTGTAAAATGTTGCAAAACACTTTATTTTGTTAGTATCAAATGTTATCCAACTAATGAAAATAACTATTCCAAAATGGAGGGGGAATTGAGGTAAAGCCATTAACACAAATCTATGCAAGTTATGTAAACATACTAAAGGCTTTTGTAATAAATACCCCAAATATGTCAGCTCAACAGATAATTTGTTACATCTGTATGTCAACTTGTGCTTCTGAGCCTGAATGTCCCTTTTTGCAGCTTTGCTGTGCTTTGGGGGTCTGTGGCTCAGTGTTGTGCTACTCCTCAGCAGTATAATGGGTGGTGCCTGGGGCATAAGTGTGCACAAACTGCAGGAGCTGCTCCTGTAGCTGCTGAAGGGCCAGATCCCTCCTATGCAGGGACTCCACATCACGAAGGGTGCAGGGGAACAGGGCGTCAGGAGGAAGGACAAGCACAGAAGCACCTGCAACCCCCAGCAAAACTGTTTTTGGTGTTAGGCCCAGAAAGAGCTAACCTCTACATTAAAGCCAATTTAAAGTAACTGGAGAATGGGACAAATATCAGAATTAATATGTAGGCAGGAAATTGGTAATACTGAATTACTCATCAGGGTCTGGTAAACTAGTTACAGTAATTGCAATATAGCCAGGATTTGCTACTAGTTCTTTCTCTAAACAATTAGTGTGTGGCCGGGGGGCTCACCGTGCTTCAGGGTCAAGGAGGCTTCACACAGCAACACAGCCACCAGAGCATCCTCCTGCAGGACCTTGGTCCTCAGGCTCAGCTTGCAGTGGGCCTCTGCCAAGGAGATCCTAGCAGCAAAATATTGGTATCGTAGGCCAAAATATTTAACCATATTTTGCCTTTAAAGTGTACTCTACTCAAATGAAGAGAAAGCCTCTTCAACTGGCTGCTGTTGCCTGCTGTAAATCACACTGCATTACAAAAGTTTTCACATTAGATCCCCTGAGTACCATTTATGCAATGTGTGCTTACAGGAGTCTGAGTGATGTGACGGAGAGCACGGTGCGAACCCTGCGGCTGGCCATGTAGTAACCATGCACCATCTTCTCTGCCTGGGGACTGAGCTCCACCCGAAGGCCTCTTGCAAAGGCAATAAGCTGATCCAGGGGTGGGGGTGTTAAGTACAAACATAAATATACCTTGCTGCTCCCATTCAGTGCATCTGCCTGCATTGGTGTATATCCATAAATACTCAGCTGACAACACCAAAGTTTACCAATTATGAAGATGTCCTATTAATAATTATTTCTCTGCTGATGTGTTTTTCTTGTGCTATAGTCATGAGAAATCTGAGAGGGTAGACCTGTGTGTGTGTGTGAAACAAACCTCCTGGTAGTCCTGTGTTGTGAACTGCATGCAGGCCGGATACATGGGCTCCCTGGGTGTGACTGCCTGCTTTAGTGTGTGCACAGTTAGAGACCACAGAGAATGGTCACTGCGGCTCTGAATCACCAGGCTGAAGGCATCTGCAATATGGGTGGGAACCAGGCCCATTTCCTGGACAGAACAAACATCAAATCCTCAGTAGCACAAAATTCTAGCGATTCCTTGCTGAACATCTGGGGGGGGGGGATTCAGTTCAATGTTCTGGAAGAGCATTTAATTTCTATTGCTATCTAAATATGGAATGTTCTGGGATAGTTGGGACTTTTGAAGATCTCATTTATTTTTATGATGCACCAATTGATTTTAGGAAACTGCAGGATCAGCAGAGGCCCAGTGGGAACATTAGGTGGCCGCTGTGAAGTATTTTCTGAGATCGGGTGAAATGCAGTGTACAGACCACTGAGCCCAGCACACTGTCGCCTCTGGGGATTTTCTTGGTAGCTGTGGTAACATCACTCAGAGCCCAGAAGTTGCACTGGATGGGGAAGGAGAGCTGCTGAGCAGTGTCCTCCCCATACTTCTTCCCTGGGATGAACACAGTAGCTGTCCTTGTATCCAGTGCTGAGAGGGCAGGGACACTAGAGGTCAGTGGTTGGGCCAAAGGCACACAGGCCTCAGGTGGATGACAATGACAGTTACAACACCTGACTGGAGTGAGTCCACCTTGTCCTTCCGATAGGTAGCCAAGTCCCCCAGCAGACAGATGCCTCCACTGGCCAACAGGGCATCACCACCGTGGATGTTGGCTGTGCCAGCGCCATGCTCATCTTCAGACAGAGAAGCCAGCATCTCCCTTGTCACCTGGTGTCGTATCCCTCGACTTGCAAGTCCCAAGCTGTACGTCATCAGCCTGATCGACAGTTAAGCAGAATTGACTTATTACCCTAGTTTTAAAAGCAGAATAACAAAGTTGCAAAGGGGAGGCCCTGAAGGTAAAACAAACAATTTGTTTTTGTCATAAGTGGTAAATGCTATAGAGGCCCGTTACTTCATGACTGCATAAGTGACAGACTTCTTCAAGTTAGTGACTGAACACAACAGTCCTATCACCACAATTTGTTTGCCTGGTGCTGGCACACCTGTCAATGATGACAGAGTCATTGGTGAGAGCCAGAACATCCAGGTGCTGGAACGCGTGGGAGTTGTCTTCCTCAGTCTGCACCAGACTCAGTAGTAGACACAGCTTCAACGTGCTGAAGAGGCCAGGGGGGACCACGGGTGACCCAAACGTGTTTGACACGACAGCCGAAAACCTCCAAGGTGAGCAGGCAGTGGCTGCCAGCAAGGCCCGGAAGTTTCTGCTGATGACGCCAAAACCTGAGGACATGGTAACTGTGACAATTTGCATTGCTGGACTGAATGTAGAGGAACGGCGGTGAGCCACAAACTGGAAGGGTAGTTACATTTTGGGCCCCATGGCTGCACACTATTGGCCTCTATATTCCAAGTGATGTGTGGCCACTGGTGAACATGTGCCGGGATCCCCACCACTCGGTACAGCCCTCCAATTTTCATTGTGTTACACAGTTCATCTAAAAATCAGGAAACACAACTGTTAAAAGGCTGTTCTCATCATTAAACATTTTCTACATATTTACAATGTATTTAATTATTAAACCAATAAAATCAGCCTGTATAACTTATTAGGCATTTTCGCTACAAAAAAAAATCTTCAGAGAATCCCACCAAAGTCTAGACAACATTGAAACTGTATACCTAACCCTAGGTATGCTGAGAAATTGTAGCTATGAGAGTTTAGGAAAATACAGTTTAATTACTGTAAATCTTGTGTTTTTAAAGTCTAGAAGTAAGCACAAATGTGGTAGTGTAGACCCACCTCTGAGGAACAAGGTGACCGACTGGTACCTCACAGAGCAGGGAGGGCTGACACCCAGAACATCCACAGCACTTGGATGAATCAGCTCTACCAGCTGCTTGTCTGTTTCAGAGGTAAGCAAAGGAAGCAGTGCACAGGTGACCCAACTGCAAAACCCAAAATGGATCAAACCCTGCAAAGTGCTTTTCCATTCTTTATGCTGCCAGCACGACTGTTTGGCCATTTTTGTCATGCTTCCAGTAATAAAATATGCAGTGAAAGTTTGTAGTTCTTTGCACAACACACCTAGTAAGTAGAAAGTAGTACAACATGTTCTATAAATAAAAGGCATGTTTCACTTTGAAAAATAAAATCAGTTTTAAAAAGTTTGGATGGAAGCAAAAATGAAAACATTCCCATGCAATTCAGTTATTCTATTTTTCTAATTTTGCTTTGTTTGTAACTCAAAAGATACTTTTACTCCCTGCCTCCATCTTCATTAACCACTTATCTTTTTTACAGCTGCAGTTCCGGAGCCTATCACAACATTTTTAGTACTACGTCAAAGGTAATAAAAGCTGAGTAATATAGATCTTCATCAATCATCTGTGTCTAGGGCGACTTACAATGTTAGATACAAAACACCATTTGTTCTAACACTAGCCACCAATATCACTGCATTAGAATGACTGTAGCAGAATATTTCTGGAGTTGCAATGAGAAAATGCCAAGGAAAATTTGTGACAATTCATTATTAGTATTATTATTATTAGTAGTTTTATCTGACACCTTTTCAAAAAGTAACCCATAAACTGTGCTTGTCTTTTATAAAACTGAAAGGTGATCACCACTATGCTACCTTCTGTCCATTCACACTCACAGTCTGAGCCTTCTTACCCCCCAACACCCTGGACTTGACGTCCTCTCTTAGCGGCGAGGAACACAACTTGCAGGTGAAATTGCTTCGCACTGTTACGGACTCTGTAGCCCCTGGAGAGTGTACTCGGATGTGATGAAACCCTGCGTGGGGGTAGGCAATGCACTCAGAAATCAGTGATAGGAGACTTTTTGGTTTGCACATTTTTTGGCATCAGGATCTCAAGGTTGTCCACTTGATTGTGTATGTGAAGATACATCAGTTTCTCAGTCAGCCACTCAAATGAACAACAACCCATGTAGAATAGAAACTGGCATAAATAAATGCTGCCCACAATTAGGGCTTGAAAACTCTGCTGAAGG
Source organism: Heterotis niloticus (assembly GCA_018136845.1). Classification (NCBI taxonomy): domain Eukaryota; kingdom Metazoa; phylum Chordata; class Actinopteri; order Osteoglossiformes; family Osteoglossidae; genus Heterotis; species Heterotis niloticus. The sequence goes on along the minus strand of CM030901.1, from coordinate 25,398,500 downwards.
GTACACACTGTCACAAAAATATTGACAAATCAGTGCTTAAAATAATGTTATTAGTCTTAGCGCTATTTAAAACATGTCCGGTCATACGCACAAATTACAATACCATTGTCTTTAACATGCTAATCTGGGACTATAAATGAAAGATTGGGAGAAAGATCAAAGCCTCTTTTTCAAATCAACATATGGTAGCCATTTTGATCACTTTGGCATCTGGCCTCCGGGCAGCAAGAGCCTGCTGATGCTGATGCAGAGTATCCTGACTGGCTGTTTCACGGCCTGGTATGGCAGCTGTAGTGTGTCAGGCCGTAAAGCTCTGCAAAGAGTGGTCAAGACAGCACAGACCATCACCAGGACTGATCTGCCAGCCCTGCAGGACCTCCACACCCAGCGCTGCAAGAAGAAGGCCCTTACCATCCAGAGGGACAGCAGTCACCCCAGCCACAAACTATTCTCCTTGCTCCCATCCGGAAGACGCTTTAGAAGCGTTCGGAGAAGGACGAAACGGTTCCGGAACAGTTTTCCCCCCCCACACCGTAAGACTGCTAAACCACTGACCCCTCCCTGGGCAGTGGAAGAGTCGATCGGGGTCTGTCTGTCTATCTGTATGCCTGTCCCACCCATTGTGGAAACCAATCTGGTTCGCCCGTCTCTGGTGCTTTTTGTTGTTGTAGGTTTAGTCTGTAGTTGTAGGTCTGGTTGCTGTGTGCTGTTGGTTTGGCTGCTGTGTCTTCTCCCCCTCCCGCCAATCCCTGATGTATAGCCGTTTCCCCACATACCTATCCCTATTTGCTAACCGTTTGTTCTGCTCTTTATTTATTACTACTCTATTTATTATTATTTATTGTTCTCCTGTCCCGACTATACGTATTTATGTCCATATTTGCACTGAGGATGCCTGGAAACAAAACTTTTCATGGGGACAACACTGCTATGCTGTGTTGTTCACCCATGACAAATAAACCTTTGAATCTTGAATCTGTGCTCAGTGAGCCACACAAGATGATAGAAGGCGTTAAGAAGTGTTTACGTGACGCTGTGCTAGATGTCATGCAACGTTCTGATACCCATTTACCTGTGGCGAAGGGGCAGGTGGCCTCAGTGCAGAGGAACAGGGCCCCTTGGGTATATTTGGTGACGCGGGTCATGGCTATGACCAGCCCCTCCACAAGAAGGGGACGCATGAGGCCAAAACCATGTGGGAACTGGCGGAGGTCCAGCGAGTAGTCGGGGAGTGGTGGCAAGTTCACCAACCTCAGGACCACATTCACCTTGAGGACAGAAAAAGAAACTCTGTGTTTCGCTAATACAGTTGGGATTTTAATGTGAAATGCTTGATACTGTCTACAAATTACTGCCCTTTCACTCTGTTTTATTCCCTAAAATGCAAAAGTGACATGATGAGTAGCACAGCACTGTCTTGTGTATAAAGCAAAATGCAACACAGTGAATAAGATGTGGTCAACATTACATGTTTTCTATTTTCAGTTATTTTGACGTTAACTTTAATACTGCTTTGTGTCAATAAAAAAACCAGTGTCCTGTCCATGGTGCATTCTGTCTTTCAACAGATTTTTCCAGAACAGAGACACTGCATTGTATGAGCTTCTAATGAAAATAGAATAAATCCTTATAGCAAATATTCAGTTAATTTTAGCTTTATCTGATTTTTTTAAAATCTATGCTATGTTGTATTATTAAGCTTTCATTGATTTTTATGTTGTGGGTGGATTTACAATCAATTCTGAGGTACAAACAGACTTCCTCTCCTAATTGTGTTTTTAAGTTGAGGTACAAGTGTGTATCATTTTTTGGACTTCAGGTAAGAAAGACAATATTTTTCACCTTTGGTAGTTATTGACAGATACAGATACCTGCATGATTATTTTTACTATATGCATAAAAAGGTGCAGCTGATGTACCAGTACTGTGACATTGGACATTGGCAATGCTGTGTATATCTGCCATAAATGTTATCGAGTGCCGTTGTTCTTGAATTGGGCAGTATGATGGCACAGCAATTAAGGCTGCTTCCTCACAGTGCCTGGAATGTTCAGGAACAGGTTTAAATCCTGCACGGTTTATTCTTAGTTAGCATGGTGTGCCCATGTCTGCGTGGGTTTCCTCCAGGTGCTTGTTTCCACCCACAATCCAAAGCGTATATTTCAGATTAATTGCTCTCTCTAAATGACCTGTACCTTGTGAATATATGAGTGAAAGTGAGTGTGAATGTGAGTGGCTACCCTGAGATAGACTGAATCCCCTCCAGGGAGGTTACCCCTCCTAACTGGAAAACGCAGAGATTCAAGGATTGGCTCTACACCACTGCAACAATGACCATAATAAGGGATTAACAAAAGTGAGTGTCCTTCAACTCTTTTACATACACTTAAGGTTTCTCTGCATTACTGTACTAAAGGTTTTGTCATGTTCACTTAGTTCAAGGTTGTTGACTAAAGGAAAAAAATACTCAGCATTCCCAAACACCTCAACTCAACTGGCCTGAAGATCAATAGACCTCTGTGACTCTATAACCATTAGGCTACATTTCATTGCCTGTGTTGTCATTGATTGTAACCATAAGTCTTAGGACACAATGGGTGTTAGAAATTTAATGGGATCGATTACCTGGTTTTCGGTGTCTATTTTCTTAATGAGGGACAGAGTCTTGACGGCCAGAAAACACACCTGAAATATAAGGGGGAAGAAACGAACTGGAGGGAAAGTGCACTTGCATTAGGAATAGAACTTGGACTGGAAACCCATTCGTTTTCAGAATGGTTCGTAAGTCTACCCTCTATTTCACAACGATACAGCATAAGCCCTCAATTTATCCATGTGTTAGGTTCTGTTAACATTAGATAACGCTATAAGAAATCAAAAAAATTTGCTTTAAAGTTTGTTTTTTTTTATTCGATTTCAAACCTTTTTTTGTACTAAGAGCACAAAATGTGAAGTAGAAAACATGTAAACTTGGTTAATTTTATCATTTTTTGATTGACATATCATCTGTTTTTAATTTGTTACTCATTTACAGCTTGCTTGTTCACTGTATATCTCTGTATCTCATCTGAATCATCCACACCTCCTCACATTTGTGTACATATCTCTGTAGATCTTGGACATTTTTTTGTTTGCGTATGTATACAGGGTTATTTTGTGTATATAGATTATTAACTTACTTGTCCTTCCTACTAACTTACTTGTTCTTCTCCTATATTCCCTTTGTTATAAGAGCTCTGCAACACCTAAATTTCTCATTCGTGGGATAATAAAGGTTTATTCTATTCTGTTCTAAACAAGACACCAGTTTATTTAACTTACTAGCATGAGGTAACATTAAGGTAAAAGTCTGTTTTAAAATGCTCAAAGATTTTAAAAAAATGCATCATGTCCACAACCTTCTGTTCAGTGTGTTGAGCTTTACAAATGAGAGACAGTGCTGCTACCCCATGTTTTACTTCTGTACCTCAGACAAGAGAGTAGACGAGACATGAGAGTACAACAGCGTAAAAGTACAAAAAGGACAGCGCAATGCAAAAAGTACTAAACAAAATTTTATTTTAAAATCTGTAAAAATATTTTGCTGGTCACGAAGAAGTGACCATCACATAGCCATATTGTCAGAATCTAGTCACCTAACCCTAACCACCAAAAAGTGTAATAGACATATGTACCACTATTTCAGTCAATTCTGTAAAAGTTTTGGATAAAGCAAACATAAATGAAAGTTTGCTTAATAAAAATATGAAACGTCCTGCAAATCATTTCCCTCCTTGGGTACCCCCTCAACTTGGTCTTTTTTTTTTACTCCTTCCTTCTTTCATGCTTCTTCAGTATACATACTGAAGAATTCTTGCAATGGGAACAGAAAGAAACTTTAGAAAATGAAATGCCAAATAAACACACTTGTGAAATGTTTGTATCTTTGGGAAGTACAGGCGTATAAGTGCGGGTTTTTACACAATTTGTCATCTTACGGACTGGAAGACGGCAGTGGCTTGGAAGGGACGGTGCAGCAGCAAATCCCCCAGCCTGGCGTCCACCTCCATCACCTCCGAGGGATTCACATACACACAGAAGCGGTAAATGGCCTCGCTATGCTGGGAGCCTGCAAAGGTGCCGACGGTTACACACATTTATGAAGTCAGCCATTTGACCGCTGCATTGGGAACCAGAAGCACCACCACCAACGGGAATACTGCGCTCTGCCATTTTGCAAGAGTCGACAGGACAGACGGGCGTGTGAGGCGCTTTTTTTATTATTATGATGTTATCTGAGGCGGTTTGGTAGTCCATGCACAAATTTAAATAAGTAACACACAGCGAGAAAAGCGTCCCGTAAACAGAACTGAAGTTAATAAACATTGCACGTTAATTTCGTCAAAACGCGGGTCAAAAACTGCCACCTAAGCGGACTGACGGGAGGGGAAGAAAAGGTCAAGTTTACCGTCGAGCGCCTCGCAGTCCCGCATGAGCCGCTCCAGTCCTCCGCTCCTGTCCAAGTACGAGACGACCGCCTCCTCCATCTCCGCCAGCTCCTTCTTCTCCAGCGGCTCCGTCATCGTCGCGGCCTCCGTCCTCCGCCCTCGCGTCCGCGGTCTCCTTCGTCCTCGCCTCCCGCGCCTTTTCCGTCGCGCGGCCTCGCGCCGGCCGTTCGGAAGGCGCGCGGTCGATCACGTGCAACCAAACAAACAAACAAACAAGTAAATAAACATTTAAAAAATGCAATACGCGCAAAAACAAATTAAAAGTGAAAACAAAATTAAATAAGAAAATATTGGACCACAGCGGGAGGTGGAAAACTTTGGGTTTGAGGGGAAATGGCGACTGTCACGACTCTTCGTGACCATAAACCTGGGTGTCGCTTTAATGCGTGTTAACAACCATTTTGGACAGCTTTACGTGAAAAGGAGACAAAAGCATGTTTTGACTTCTGACGAACTACCTGGTGTTGCCCTTTTATGTTTTCTTACACACAAAATGACAAAACAAGAGTTTCATGCACAGATTTTATTTATGAATAATCCGCAGTAATATACAACAAAAGCACACTCATACAACTGTATGTTATGGTCATTTTCATGTTCATAAATACAAAGGTTGAGACGTGCCTTCAAGGGAAAAAAAAAAAAAATTCAGTTTTAAAATACTCTAAAAATAGCTCGTTTCGATTTAAATACTTGGCTTAGTTTTTAAAATAAAAATACGCAATATGAAAGATAATGTATTGGGTAGAGTGGAGTACCAAATGCAATTGTTTTCAAAACATTTCCCCCTTTTCACTCTCATTTAGTTACATGCAAGGAAAGCAACACCTGTGTATATAAAAAAAAGCATTTCAGATTTCATATGAAAATAGAAAATATTACAACACGATGTGCATAATTATTCATGTTGCACTTAACCGGCAATATAAAAGATTAATGACAACTACATACAAGAGTCCACCTGGTGCTCCAAGGGCCTGGGAGAACTTCATGGACAGTTTGACAGGTTTAGTGCTGCGCTCTACAACACTGGGAGGTCTGGATTCCTGGACTGCAGACAGTATTTTTAACATCCCCCAAGCACAGCTTTCCAAAAGAGGACATGTGACACCCCTTGTGTCTTCAAGGACCACTGAGAACACACGGTCACCGCACTGTACTTCTTGCCGTTCAGTTGAACTTGGAAATTTTGCCAAACGCTGTCAAGTAAAACTGCAAGTTTTCTCTGATCCACTTTGTAACGTTTACAAAAAGTCAGTATTCTCAAGGAAAATTCTGAAACAGACAAAAAAACCTTTTTTTTTATTGCTTGTCATCCGGTCTTGCTGTAAAAATGTGCGATAATTAATGCTCCAAAATCACAGCCTTGTATTTAGTACGATGTTACACCGGCGCTTCTGTTCGTGACAGAAAAGTTGGAGTAGCATTTACTCTCTTTAATAATTGATAATGTGCAAAAATATGAGGTTAAGCTGTAATAAATGATAAATCAAATTTATGACACTGCAAACTATGTGTAAGCTTTACCACCCAATGAAAAAAATGTCAGCAGGTATCATACCTTATGAATGAAATTGTTATATTACACATTACGGTTTATTATCCAAGCCTGCTTTCATTTATGCAAAAGCTTCTTACGCTTCTAGTATTTTACCAAATCGCCATCCGTGATATTAATATTCCAAGTTTTGCAAATCTGTCATTTGGATTAATATTTATAAGTTTAGTTGCTAGTCATAAATTTCACAAGCAAAATAGTGCTTTCAAGGCAAACACCATTCATTATTTGCATTGCTCTTTAATCTTTCATTGTTTGCAGGCACTATTTTTGACATTTTTATATATATATATATATATATATTTTTTTTAATAATCACCAGGCATACCATAGTTAAAGCTTGATGAATGTAAGCAAATAAAACATGGTTAAATGCAAATACTTATGTAGTTAAAATATACTTTATTTTGTACATTAAGCAGATTGGTTTGATGATTCAACAAAAAAATATTTTATGAAATGAAAACTTCAGTACGTTTCGGATATCTGTGTCTATGCTAATGTAACTGCCTGCCCAATGCACGCGCGTTCGCGTGTATACACACACACACACACACACACACACACACACACACACACACACCATGACGACAAATTAAAGCAAGGACGTATAAATGATCAATTCCTGCCGCTGGCTTCCTGTTGCTGGAAGCAACCGTGGAAAACATTGTACTGTACAACAATATTGCCGTTTCTGGTACAAACATACCAGTGATCTTAACCTGATCGGGTGTGTCACTGTACATCTTTCAGCTACAAAACCAATCCCAAAAAAAATGCACGTCTAATAGCTTAGTCTTGCATGTTACTGTTTAAAAGTCTGAATTGTCTATCACACAAAAGCCATTACATTTCTATTAACTGATGGATGGTTAGATGTGCTAAAAATAAATGATTTTTTAAAATATTTCTAACAAACCTGTAGCTTCTTCGCTATATACATTTGGTGTTGATATCACTGATTGTAGCAGAGTAGTGCACACTTTTCTGGTTTTCTTATCAATTTTGCTAGGAACACACAACCTGCTACATTCTCATCTTAATAGCTGTCCCATCTCCGAAACACGAATGCATGAACACCGACTGCTCTCCTCACAAACACACGTAAAAAAGAAGCTTGTTGCACATTACGGAATTGCATAACGTTCAAAAGCATCTAGACAAAAGGTGGATCGTGGAAAGGATACGTAGATATGGGAGAAGCAGACCCTCCTCAGGGCCACACCCCTTTGGCAGTAGAGCAGCGTTGAACACAACGCTGGATGATGGTGTAAACAATGCTTTGTGTCGAGAAGAAGGCCATTTCTGTGGAACTGGGATGAAATGAAGGCGTTCTTGTGAGCAGCCTGGTCACAGTGTCGGCGTGGATTTTAAAACGGAGACGATGATCCAAATTTACACTCTTTCGACTTGAGTAGGATCATAGGAATCTGGAAAGTGAAAAGCAGACATCCGTGATTTTGCTTGTGTTCTTTTAGCACTCTGTTCAGAAGTACAGCTGCCTTCTCTGAGGAGCACAAAATGAAACAGGCTGGACATGAGCCACCATCCTCATCTGTTTTGCAAAAAGTGAAGATGGTGAACAAACAAATGTTTCCTCAGTTTGCCACAGCCACGTACTGATGTGGTTTGGTCTCCCTCACAAATCCAAAGGTGTAAAGCAGTGGCTAACAGCTGTGAACTTCTGATTTCAGAAAATAATTACAGGATCTTTAAGAGCCGTAATTCAAAAACGTATTAACTTATTAAAAGCCGCTGTGGCGACCCCTAACGGGAGCGGCCGAAAGAAGAAGAATTAACTTATTAAAAGCCACCTGCTATATTGTTGCTTCTCTTGAGTAGCTTTTTTGATTTTTATTCTGTCAATGTGATTGTAGAAACAAATGCTTCCTTTTCTGGGTAAACTATTTGTTCCCACCACAAAAAAGCAAACCACACGACAACCATAAAAGAAGTCAACGTTTACCACTCCCTAAAACATTGTTTTCCAGGGTGGTGGTTCCTGGCTCCATCCAGTCTCCTTGCATCAAAAAAAAAAAAAAAAAATCAAGGTTTTCAGCTGACCCATTGTTCCACTGTTTCGCTTGCATTCTGTTTGTGGCTCAGTTCCTATCTTTTTCTGTAAGCTAAGACAACTTCGAACACTGCAGTTTAAAAGATCAATGTTCTGAATTCTAGTCTTGAAAACCCTGAGAAAGTTTGCCCGTATCATTCACTCTGTAAGAACAAGTAGCCAATTAGTTATATTTAATCAAAGATAAAAAAGCAAGCACTATGAAACTATTAATTATTATTATTATTATTGCCATCCATATATTTTGACTGCTTAATCTTGGGTCAGGTTTGTAGCAGTCCAGAGTTTATCCTATCATCACTGGGCACGGTGCTATAAAACTACATCCTGGAGTGACCAATTAACCTGAAATACGTTTGAATTGTGGAGGCAGACAGTGGGGGGAACATGCACATTCCACATAGACTGAGTTTAATTCAAACCCAACAGCTCAGGTGCTGTGAGGTGACAGAGCTGCTCAGAAGCTCTATAATAAATAATAATAATAATAATATAACGGTGCTTGTTTCCTGACTGATATTTATTACAGTTTTAATGCCACTCTGAAAGACCTGCTGTTTAGACCTCTTATGCAGGTTCTCCAAAACAGGATCATATTATTTTCCTCAGAGGTGTCATTTGATATCAAAAGTAATACAATGTTGTCTCTTAAAATTTTAGTGTTTATTATCTAATTTAATGCTTATTTTTAGAATCATATTTAAGACACTTTGCCAGGTCACCTTTTTCCCCTATTTCACCTCTTTTTTCTGTGTTTAGACAATTATGCACTTTCCCTTAACAAGCAGGGAAAAGCACCGTTCACGCTTGCCGTCTTGTACGCACCTGGCTGACCTTGAATGTCAGTTTGAAAAGATGCAGGATCCTGTTGTCTCACCTGACCTATGTGGGCCATTTTGTGTTTCTGGGGCTCTTCATCACAGATGGATAGTGAAGCACAGCTTAAATCCAGGTGCCCACCATCGATTACATATAGCTCTGCTGAAAGCTCCTCTCATTCATATTTTCGCACAAGTTAACATCACAGAACATGCACACGAGAAGATGTCTACCCGCTGACCTGAGAGAAGCTGTGCCTCTTCATCCTGGGGCTCTGAGGCTGAGATGACCTCCTTCTTAGTCACAGTCCCATTGCGCAGTTGTGGCTGGTCCAGCTTTGTGAGCTTTCCCTTCCTTTCTGTTTCCACCTCGACCTCCTCCACCGAGTCTGCGCTCTTGACACTGAGACGTCTCATCCTTGACACAGAGTCCAGCTCCTTCATGCGTGCAAGGCGATCCACCACGGCCCGGCAGGGTGAGGCAGCCAGCTTGCCCTGCAGGACTTCGATAATCCTGGAGGTGGTGCTACCCTTTCGTTCTCCGGCCAAATCCCTACCAGTGAACACCGACAGCAGCGGCTTGAGGACCGGGAACTCCGATGCTCCTGGGTTCACATCTGCGCGGCTTACCACATCCCCAGCGATGCTTTTCTCTGCACCGTTTTCTTTCACTTCCTCCGTCTCCCCTACCTGTCCATTATCTGACATGGACTTCTTGTTCACCTCTTCCGGCACACTGCTCACATGCGTTGCCTTTTCACTGGAACATTCCGGAGTTTCCCCAGGTCCCTCTTCGTGATCTGTGGCTTTTTTCGGCTCTTCTGCTGTCCTGCTTGCCCTCTGGTCCACTACGCCTAAAGACTCGGCAGGCACATCTATTCCCAGTATCCTGGCTGCCCTCTCTTCAAGAGACTCATTTTCAGGGATACCCTTTGCACATTTCACCTCATACAGGTTGCTGAGGTCTTCTGCCGGAACACGGCTGGCCTTCTCTTTGTTCAGTAGGGTCTCCAGATGTTTCTCTGCTAAGGACAGCTGCTTCCTCCAATCAAAATGACCAGAGGCATCATCATGCATTTCTTCCGTTTCATAACCCTCTTCCGGTTCATTATTCAAAATGCAGTGAGGTCCTCCTCTGCTGTGGTACCTATCATCATCCTTTTTTACCATGATGACATTCAGAATCTTTTCTCCACTAAATTTTGGCAGTGAGTTACCTTTTTTTGGCTTTCTTTCTGTTGGGGTCTTAGAAAAGGAGCTTTCTGATCTAGACGCTAAACTTTGTCCCGATGTCTTAACTGACATCAGAGGGCCTGTGCTGACACTCCTGAATTTGTACTCTGTTGATGCGCCTCTTTCTCTTGACAGCTGCAGAGCCTGGCACACATCCTCATAACCAGGTGGGCTGGTCAACGTGGCAGCATCGTGCACTTGCTGTCTTGGGGCTCCCGGGGCTTCTGTGTACACTGTTAAGCCCACATCCTTCAGTAGCGACTCTCTCGGAACAGCAATGTCTGATTTCGGCGCTCTACCATCAGCAACGGTTCTCGAGGTCAGCTGACCGATGATGCCCTGGTCTCGGAAGCTAGCCTGCAACAGCACTGGCACCTTCTCCCTCAGCTGCCGGCCAAGGCTCACTGTCTTCCCTGCAGGTTTCGAAAACGCGCTCCTAACCTCTCTGTACTCGGAGTCAGCGGCAGGCATCCAGCTCGGGAAAGCGGGCTTGATCGTACTGGGCACTTTGAGGGGCTCTTCTGACAAGTTTGTTGCCTCCTTCTTGTCTTCTAGAATTTGCAGTGGGGCATTCTCAACATTACTACTGGATGTGCTCAGTTCCAGAATGTCTTTATAAGCCTCATGCAGATCCTCGATGCACTGATCAACATTGGGCTGCTGGCTAAACTGCTCCTGCAGTTCCTTATTAAACGACTCCAGTTCCTCTATTGCATCCCATGGGCGGCGACTTACAGGCTTCAGTAGGAACTGACCGAATGCTTCCTGGCCGTTGCTTGCCACCGATCTCGCCTTGTCCTGGCAGCCCGAAGGGAATTCACCTCCCACTTGGTTTCCTGAGGGTTGCGGAGGTTGAGTTTTGCTCTTGTTAAGCTGGTTGGAGAAAGTGGGAGTTTTTGAGAAGGCGCTGTTGCTTGACGGAGTCAAGCTTTTCTGCCCCTTCATTGGATACCCATACCTAGTGCTGCAGTCAGTGCTTATGCCACTTTCAGCAGGGGTATCAGAGGTGGCGTGGCCCTGGTCTTGTGCTTGCTGGCTTGGAAGGCTCTGAGGAGGATCCTCAGAGGTCTCGGGGGAGCTGGTCTGTGTCTCCTGATCTCGATATTGGTCCCCAGGCCAGGAACCTGGGTACTGTAGTGCTCTGCATTTATTCAGCAGAAGGGGTGGCTTACGTACCACCTCTTTCCTGTGACCGGCTTTCTTCCGGCTTCTCAAACTCATCACACCTCCTCTGGGCGCTTGGCGCTCCGAGTCAACTGAAGATGTGCTTAAGAGACTTTGGTTTTGAATGCTGTCCCCATTGTTTCCAACAGAGCTCTCAAGTGAGTTTGGCACCCTTTCATTGTTGTTTTTATCTGATAACTCCCCATTGGATTGGGAGTGAATTGGGACGGATACCAAACAAAATATGGTCTCATTCACCTTCCTTTTTGAGCTTTTCTTATTCTCCGCTTCCGTGCTGGGCTCAATTTTTTTGACTTGGGTCACAGTCTCGCAGAAACCCTGATCCAAACTGGTGTTCTGAACAGAGGCTCTATTGTGGAGAGCTGTGGACGGTTGGTCTTTTTGATACTCGTTACAGCTTTGGTCAAATTCTGCGGAGTCGTCACTCACCTTGTGCAAACCGCTGTGCCATCTGCTGTCATTGTCATGCTGGCTCTGAGATCTTTTGCTAGAGTCCATATTGACATAATGTCCCTGTGGTGGGGCAAAGGCACTGTCATGTGAAGATTGCTCAAACACTGTAGTGCAGGGAAGCTCTTTGTTGATGCTTCTTATATTGTCTGGGTCAGTCAGAGAGTTTCCACAGAGCCCTCCTGAGATATGTTTCACACGTGGATCATCAAATGGTATGTACTGAACACGACCCAGGTGCTCCTCTGTATGTCCAGGATGCACCTGTTTCCTGCCCAGAATGCTCGTGTCTTCTTGATAATCCAGCCAAGAGCTTCCTGTCTGTCTGGAAGACCACTTTCCTGCATCCCTGTTCACTGGCACCTGCTGAAAAGGTTCCCCCTTCCACTTCAAGCTGGATGATATTTCGCTAGCGCTCCTCTGGTTTCCTTTAGGCAGCAGAGGCCTCTTATAAGATGGTGGTGGGATGTAAACTGGAGGCTCTGTATTGGAACCCGCCGGCTCATGTGCAAAATACTCCAGCCTGGAGTTCCCACCACTCTTAGGGGAAAGAAGTGGCTGCGGTGTTGAGTCCATGGCGAGCATCTCTGAGCTCTCCCGTGTCTGCTGGTGAGCCTCGTATGACGGAGGCTTGAGGGGCCTGTTGAACTTGGGCTTTGGTAGGAAAGCCACCAGACCATCCCTGCTGCTGGCCTCCATTTGGATTTGATTGTAAGGTCCTTGGGAAAAGCCATTCATCCTGCGCCCAGTGTAGATTCCTTGCCCCAGCAGCGGCACATCGACATACTGCAGGCTCTCTGGTGACAGCACCCTTGGGAGTGACTGGGATTTGCCCTTTGGCCTGGAGTTGATGCCATCGGAAAACTGGCGGCCCAGGACAGCTGCTGGCTGCCAGTTGTCTGTCCCCAGACTCTGACACTTTCTGTCCTCTGTCCCGTCATCCCACCACTGCCTTCCATGGCCAAGCTCCTCCTCTGGGGCTCTCTGTATCCCTCCTGCCTTTACGAGTTCACTTCCTCTTAGATCTTTGCTGTCAGAATGATCCAGCAACATGCTGAAGTCCTGCCCTCTCCTTCTCCAGTAGGACACATCCTTTCCATCCCATGGCTGGGAAAACAGTCCCCTTGGTGTGTCATAGAATCTGCAGCACAAACACAAATGCAGTGTTAGACAGAAAACGTGCTTTAGCTGGCAATTTTTTTTTTTTTTTTGGACAAAGACGAACAGAATGTTGGATCAAATGGACAGCACTGAAAAATCCAGCTGTTTACAGTTTTGTAAAACACTACTTAAGATTAAGTTCCATATTCTTTTTGTCTGTATCACTACAACATAAGTGTCACATAAGGTACAATAAACACTAAACCCTATGTAGTGCAGCACTAAAAGTTCACTGTGTGATTTTAAATGAAAATGTTAGTGTTGACAAAATAAAAAGGAGGGATAACAGGAATGCTTAATAAAAAACAGGTTGTACCTCCTAGAAATTATACCGTTAACTCAATGCAAAACTCAATGCAAAACAAGTTTGTCAATGTACAGCAAGTCTGCGAGACATGAGACCTTAAAACACTGACATTGACACTTGATTCAGCAAACATTATCAGATAAATGGTGGAATTATTTAGCAATCAGCACTATTAACATTTCCTTTTCCCTGGTTAGACTTTTATGCAAAGGTCATGTTGAAATATTAGCTGTAACAGGTGATCCCCCATATTACCTGGCCTATGTACTTAAATAGTCAAGAAGAGATTGAGCAAATTTACAGGCAATGCCCTACTCTTACAGATTCCCCCTAAGTGTATCACATACCAAAGATAAATTCATAATTTCGGTGATATAAAGCAGACAGGCCAGGAAGGTGTGATGTGAACACTGGTATTCATGATGTGAAGAAACCGATGAACACGTATCTGGCTGGATTAAGATTCTGTTTCCCTGACAGTCCCAAAGGTTGGGTGACATGAATAGGAGACCTGGAAGGTCCAAGGAAATACTGGAATAGCATGCTGGCTTGCTTCTGCAGTATGAACTGCATATAAAACAACTCTTACCTACGCAAGAGGCTGACATTGAGAGGGTCAAGGTGTCACCTTGCAGTGCACCTTCCCCACTTTATTCTTACCTCTAAAATTTACACTAAGGCAAAAAAAAAAAAAAATTTATGGTCAGCTTTGCTGCTCTGATTTTCCACATTCTGTGACGAGGGACATAACATTTTATTGCAAACAAATCAAACTTGATCAGAAAAATGATTTGTAGTGAAAAGTCCACAAATCTCCATTGTCAAATGTGGACCATGTGCAAAATAAAACTGCGTAGGAACAACCCATAATATAAGTGTTTCAGAATAACAGGATTACAATTAAAAATAGCCGATGTCAAATGTATGATACAAAATAGCACGAGTCCCATTAACCCAGGCTGTCCTGCAATGAGTTGGCACTGAGTTTAAATTAAACTTCTTCTTCTTCTTAGCTCACATGACACCATTACTAATGCATTTATAAAAATTCAACATTGTTATTCTAAACCTAACATTTTTTACAATTTTTACAATTTGTTTAAAGGATGACAGCCCCAAGACTCCAGCGCAATATAACTGTGCACTAATTCATTTGTGGAGAAAAGTGAAAGCAGGCAGAGGATGCATCCAGTTGCTGAGCGGGTGTCACCTCCCAGCCCCAGGGGTGTGTATCTCTCAATCTCTGCCCGTCTCCGTCTGTGTATAGTCTGCATGTCCTCTGCATGTCCTCTTGTTTAAATCAGTACAGCAAAAACACGAATGATGAGAGATTCATTTGTGTCCGGGCTGAAGTAACTGAATGCAAACGTTTTGCCAGTGCTCTTCAGGGCCACAGCGCTGTCTGTCTGTATGGAGTCTGCATGCTCTTTTTCTGTGGTGCTGCATGAATTTTCTGTTTTCACTCTCAAATCTCAAAGATTTCATACCCCATTTAAAATTTCTTTAATTTCATAGACAAAAATATGAAATGAGCTTCTGTGCCACATAGAGAGCTACCACTGTATGCAACACCATGTTTTGAAAAACTCAACCACAGGTATAAACATAAATGCATGGAACATCAACATAAAACGCTAATTAGGTACTAAGTACGAAAATAAGAGAACGTTGAACTGGAGTACAATATCAGCAAAAAATAAAAGCATTAACTTCTCTATTTGAAAAAAGGCACCATTCGTATTTTAAAATAATGTGTCAAAACCACAATATTACAACATATTTTATTTAATGTGCTAAACGCGCAGAAATAACTTGTGTTCTGCTGCACAGTTATTTCATGGCAAAATTCAGGGTGCCATTCTGACAGCAGTAAAGCATGAAATGATAAAGCAGCCCACATAGAAGCACAGAAACCAAGGTGGGGCAATGTCACAGGGTTGTATGCAAGACCGTAAACAACCACTGCTTTCTGGGTCTCCATGCGAAGCCACGTTCGTGCAGAATATCTTACAGGTTGAATTCCCTGCCCAACTTGGTATCTCCAAATCGAAAAATGAACGTGCCTTTGATTAAAGGATGCATGCATTATTTAAGTGCATCGTATAATATTTATATGTTATATAAGCATATTGCACAGGGGCGGTTCGAATCGGCACAGCTGGCTTCCACGCGACCACTGTCTGTGGAGTCCGCGCTGGTCTTGAGTCTTGTGCTTGGTGGCGCTGTTTACAACGCATGGTCCCATGTGGCAGATGTGGAGTCCAGTTTGCACAATCCAAACCCCCCACCCCTCGTGGCTTTTTTTTGGGCAGAGAGTAGAGGTGAACTGGGAGGAGGGGCAGCTGGAAACAGCTCTCAGTATTAGCATAAATTCCCAACCGTTATGCAAAATGCTCTACAAGACCTTGCTGAATGATCCCACCTTTACGTAACCCCCCCCCAATGGCCGGGACCAGGGTGAGAGAGATGCAGCTTGAGTGTTTCGGCAACACAAGGGTTGTAGGAAGGGGAAAAAAGGACCAATGCAGACACACAGGGGGGCCAAGTTTGCATGCAGTGCTAAGAGCCCCTAGGAAACGCGGAGCAAGAAAAGCAACTCACCCGCTATCTGTGGCGAGAGAATCGCCCAGGGGCTGTGTGTCACCTTGGTAACCGCTGGCGGCTTCCCTCCTTCGGTTCTTCTCCTTGCATTCATTGTCGCTGGAGTAGCCCTTGGCCGGCGCCTGCCGGCTGTGGACATAGGCCCCAGTGTCCGTCTCATACCCGTTCAGTGTTCCATGACCAGACCTGTTCCCCGCAATTTCATGGTGGCAATCAGTCGGGTGCCTCTCGTAGGGCGCGGGGGTGTTCTGGGGCAATTTGTATCCATGAGAAATCAGGAGGTCCTGCACACTGTACATGTCGCGGGTGTTCCAGCGGAGGGCGCGGCGCCGTCTCCTACAAGCACAACTTGCAGCCGGTGCAGGACTGCGCCGCGGAGGCCATCACTGAGAAAACAGAGGGGGACAGAGGACGGCAGCATTAAAACGATTATCCCCGATATCCTTTCTTTTGAGGACGCTGGGGCTGGACGGTGAGCGTGGAACAAAAAGCCCCTGTTTCTAAGCCCTGTGACGATTCACGCCGCCTCTGCCCCGCTCGCCTTTCTTCCGCACAGCCCCATGACGATCCAGTTTTCATCTGAATAACGTATTTTTACGCCGTTAAAAATTGCTCGCAAACGCTTGTCGGAAAAATAAAGGAAAGAAAAAAAAACTGTCAAGAAGGTAGTGTTTGGAGTAGTCCGCTTTGGAGGCCAACTCCCTGCTCCTCCAGCCTGGAGCCAGCTGTGAGGAACTCCAGATTCTGAGCATTTACCATCAGTGCTTGGGATTTGACGGAGAAGAGCTTTTACGTGGTTAACAGACAAATCTTAGCACTGCCTCATGCCAGCTCCTGCAGTTTTTCTCCTCTTCCAGCCACATCTAAATCTTAATCTGCAGAGGAAAAAATAATAATCACATAACTCTACACAAGACGAGATTCCCACGGAAATGCACCCGCTGCCTCGATCGCGCCCTGCTAACATACAACAGGCACCGCACCGAAAGGGAAGGATTACAGCAGGGTCCTTCTGGAAGGTGTAACAGACCATCTCAGTGTGTCCTGTACCGTGCAATATGCCACCCTCGTGTTTAAATTAAGCATAATTCTCAACAGTGGAGGTGTCTTATTTGTCACACCTTTGCATAATTACAGGATTTTTTTTTTTTTTTAAACAGCATTTGGTCACAGCAGTGGGACATTCAGCCTGTTGGAAAAACTTTGGCGATTACAGTAGTTCCTTACATCTTGACACAAACAAGTATGAAAACCCAAATATGACATCTTTGCAAAAAGCGCTTTGAACAGTGAACAGAAAAGCACATAATGCGTTGTGTCGAACATCCACATTTGTCACATACATAGATAACATGACTTTTTATTTTTTTAATTTAATTTAAACAAAGCTGGAAAATCGATAAGTAAGAAATTGGAGTTTTTGATTTTTGCAGATTCCTGTTGATGCTTCAAAACCTCCTGGCACAAAAAGGTTCTATAGCTGGTAGAGAACAGATTTACTATTTTTGTTTTTAAGTGAGAAGCCTCTAGCAGAACAAAGTCCTTTGGTCGTAAATTAAACACCGCTCTGTAATTAGAACGTAATTACATTAAAACCACCCCATTGTCTTGCAAGTGCCATAATTGTAAGGTCTTTTTATTACACACAAAATCTGTTATGATATAGCGTATGGTGGTACATTGCAAACTGAACCGGTAGTTTCCATTAAAATGTCTCACATGTCTTTTCGTTCCATTTAAATGACCGCTGTTAAGTTATAGCATTAAGGTGCACACAGAAAGACAAGCAGGCAAAAAATAGCTATGCTTCACTAATGGAGCTCACAAACCTGCGGAAGGTTGATTTCCCCACAGTCACGTCAAAGCTGTTAGCATGATCAAATAAGCAATCCTACTTTCGCAGCTCAGGTGCATTAAGTCTATTTTTTACCGAGGGTTCACAGTGTATATTCTGTCCAAGTGAGGGTTCCAGTCACTCATACATAATCAAATCCTCTCAAGTAACAAAGATTTGATCTTATGAGGAGTTTAAAGTAAAGGGGAACTGCATTGCTAGGTTACGATAAACAAATTTTCGTTACTAAAGTAATAGCATCCATGTTAATGGGATTTGCTTCCATGTCAATCTTGGACTTGGGACCACATAGTAAACGTTAGCCATTGAAACTCATGGAAGTAACATTTTTTAAATTATTAGAATTTGCCTTGTGTTCGGCTCTTTTAAGAACAAAAGGCGGCCTTCTTAAGGTGGGGAAAGACTATGTTTCATTTAGAAAGCGATCGCTCCTGACAGTCTCCAGCAAGATGATCCAGATCAGCCAGTGTGGTTTAAGCCAGGTTGAGGGATGGGTTACCTCAATTCAGTTTTGTGTCTGTTTAGCAAAACCTCTCTGCTTTGTCATCATAGGCAGTGACAGTCGTGGCAAAGTCCAAATGAAAGTAGCTCTTCTAATGTGTGATTGAGCAGGGTCTCAAATTCTTCCTCATGTACAACGTGTTAAAAAGACAAGTGATGCTGACACCGATCTTAAATGATACCGTGATCTGTGGACAGCCCAGTACTCATCCTCCACTGTGGTTATCATTGCTGGACAAGGCTCATCTTGAGCCTCATAGTGACCCAGATCATGGCCCTTGGATATTACATCCTTACTATGGGCCTGATTTAAATACTACTAAAGCTGTTATGCAATGGAATTACTATTCCCTACAACAAACTGCTTTGAGAAACCCATGCAACAATACGTGAAGTTTGCTTAATAGAAACGGGATGTTACACAGAAATGTAAAATATGCAGCTTTGCTAAGTGCAATTTAATGATTCCAAACACTCTGATGGCGCACCTTTCATAAAAGTCCAATACCTGCTGCCATTTCCCATTTTAGAAATAATTTTTCACATTTCAAGGATCACAAATACTTCCAGGGCGTTAAAAAACCTGGGCAGGTAACTGTTGCACACTCTGCCTACTGCTTTTCTTTGTTTTTTTTTTTTTTTTTTTAATCAGTCATTTATTATACAAAATTCTTGTGGTTTTCAAGAAGCTTGATAATCTGGAATCATTCCCCATTTACTGGGATCTAATCCTGGCAATTTAGAACATCTAATGAACACAGCCGTGAAATGAAAAATCCAACACAAAACCATGTATCTGCAAGAGGGGCCACGAAAGAAAACATGGCCTTTCACATTAAAACCACACTGGCTTTCAAAACCAAAGCTGATCTGTAAACTCTCAGTAGTTGCATTTCTATCACAAATAAATCTGAGACATCGCATCAAAAATATTATAGGAACCATGGAAACTAGTTAAAATATATATATATATATATATATATATATATATATATATATATAAACATGCATGTAAATGCAACAGCAGAACATGTGTGGCCATCAATTTGCTAAGGAAGAACACGGCGCTGAACTATCTGGGAATTTCAAGGTTTGAAAAGTGCAGCAAAGAGTTGTCTTGGAAAGAACCTGCCTTTGTTTATAAATAAATAAATCCTTTTTTTAGGTCTCTGCAAAGGCATTTGGCCTTCAGTGCAGCTTGAACGCCAGAGGGCTGGAAAACGCTGACAGTCTCCAGGTTGGCAGTTTGGTGTCACCTCCTGACTCGTGGCCCATATAAGGCACAAACATCGAAGGACGGCAGACATCGCTAGTGGCAAGACAGCCCTAAAATAGGGTCCAAACACCGTTTCACCCTACTGCTTTAAAATATAAAAAGTTTAGAACAGGACAAAATAAACCACCTTCAGCAGTCCTGACATGTCACATGTAAGTGCTTTACATGAGGAAATTTTTTTGTGTACAGCCTCTACAAGACAGAAGTGCATAACTCTTCTTGAAGGCCTCAAGGTGGGTTGGTTGATGTGCACTCTCAACTGGTGTTGGCTGTACCGGAGCAGCTACATCCACAGTTCATTCAACCCATTAGGTAAATTGCCACAGTGAGGGAGATGAATGATAATTTTACAATGCAGTTTATATTTATATATTATATTTACATTATTAAGTTATTACACCAGAATAACCAAAGGTTATTTATCCAATATAATTTCAACACATTTCATATTTTACAATATTTGTGTCAATATTTAGTTCTAGCTTGTCAGTGTACTGAATAATAAATATGTTATGAAAAAAGATGTATATTTGCATAAAC
The DNA here is from genome assembly GCA_018136845.1 of Heterotis niloticus. NCBI lineage: Eukaryota > Metazoa > Chordata > Actinopteri > Osteoglossiformes > Osteoglossidae > Heterotis > Heterotis niloticus. The sequence continues at coordinate 25,378,454 of CM030901.1, read as the reverse complement.
AACTTTTTCATGTACAAAACCTTTTATATGAGTGTTCAGTGAATGGATAACAAGTCAATGCACCGGGTGTTTCAGAGGTCAAACAAACACCCATAAAATGTATTTTCTAAAACCTACGGTAGCTGAGCCTTTAAAAATGTAAACTGAGCATCCCAGAATTACAGCCAGCAAAATACCTAAATGGGTAAATTAGTGTAAGGAGTTTAATATTATACGTCACTTTGGAGAAAAAACATCAGTTCAACGTGTCAAAGCACTTCAAGAGTTCTTACGACCGACAACTTGAAGATTTTTTTTCCCAAACTACCCTGTTGCTCTTTCCTTCACTTAGGTAACTAAGGCAATGACCTCACTGCTAGGTGGTAGGGCGTATAAATGAGGTTTACAGAAGAGGCTATAAAGTTTGGCATAACTAACACTCTGAAGGTCCAGCACATGGAGAACATGGCCATTTCAAGCTGCTGCTCCTTATAGGAGAAATGCACAACCAGCATGACTCATTTAAGTTAGAATACATCTTAGACAAAATATTGCCCCACTTTTTAAATGTGTTTTTCTTGACTTGGTGTTTTACAGTCAGCTGCCCAAGGAACAGCACACAGCTTCATTGAATATTTTTAGGGAATACTGACACCTCTGCCACCGCAAGCGGTCCTGACAGTAACAACTTTCTGGTGAAAATTCACATTGAGTCATAACAGGACACATATCTATATCACAATGCTGTGTAAAATGCATCTAAATATTTGCTGCAACCACGCACTAAAATATGCTGCACCTCATCTTCTGCCACAGCTAAAACCTTTATTAACTGTGTAATGTGGACACTGAACTAAACTATGAAGTCTTTACAAAGAAAATCACTACATGAAACTTGGGTAATACCTTTATTTTTTGTATATATTTATCTATTTTTTTTATTGCAACACAGACATAGTAACTGTACACAGGGAACCTGGAAATGAGTCCTCGAATATAAAACAAGGGCTAAATCTCAAAAGGTTAGCACACCTCACAGGTGTGACCATGCTGTACTAATCAACTGCAGAACACAGCTCAGATGATTCCAGAATTCCTCCAAATTGTCATGCAGATCAAACATGAACTTTTCAGAAGTTATTTTGCACAAAGTAAACAAGGTTCTTCCCTGCATCACAATTACTGGTGTGGATTAAATGTTGTGTTTAAACACAGCCAAACCCAAGATGGTGACACACACACACACACACACACACACACACACACACACACACACAAAACATGCAATTCAGCAATACCAACAAAATTCTGGAAACAAACAGTCCCCTCTGGGGTCCGATCCTTGTTCATTAGAGTCATACTGTTGCACAGCTCAAAAGTGATTCTTCTGAGAATAACTTGCATTTCACAAACAACATTTTTGTTTTATCGCCCAGTCGCCCTTAAGCTTCCTGAGGATGTGTGTCGCTCGAGGGATCAAATCACCAGTGTTTAGTGTTTCCAATCAGTGCGCAATTAGCCCTGCTCATGGGCATGTGCACGCGCGCGCACGCACACACACACACACACACACACACACACACACACACACACACACACCACACACACACACACACAACACACACACACACACACACACACACACACACACACACACACACACACACACACACAGGTCCTGAACTCTCTTATGACTGATGTGAAGGAGGAAGCCAGCCAAGAACCCATGTCGGTCAAGGCCTTTATTTCAGGTGTGTTGACCAGCATGTGGGATGCTGCTGTAGAATCCCTGGTGCGGCAGAGGGAGTAAACGCCCTGCCCTCCCTTCACCAGGCCGCCAACAGAACATAGCAAAGATAATGGTCAAAAGGAATGAGATGGATAGATCGTGACTAATCTTATTAGCAGACAGCCACTAGTTTTGGACTCGAAGGACCCAGGTTGAAACCCCACCTCCTGCTGTTGTACTTTTCATCAAGCTGCACTTATTCAAGTTGTATTTACCCCAAACTGATCCGGTAAAAATTACCCTGCTGCACAAATGGATAAATAATCATCAGTAGCTTAACAATGTAAGTCACTTTGACAAAAGCATCAGCAAAACAAATAAATGCAAACAAAACACCAAGCACACATACAAACACACACACACGCAATGAACACGAAGTCTAAAAGCATGGTTGTTGGCAAGTGCTTAGCCAGCTAAGATGCAGCATGAAACCTGTGTTCGTTGCAGCTGGTTAATTTCTACAAAGACCGCCATTAATCAAATGTGCCACGCTAGCCTTGGACACACCATTGCTCAAAGTCTGAATTTGGCCAAAAAACTAAACTTACACTTCCCTTCTTTCTGAAATGACAAACTTATAAAAGGTCTCAGATGTAAATAAAGTCAAAAGCAAACAGAAGAAATGTGTACCACTATAACAATTAACCAGAAAACACTCGGAAAATTAAACACAATTTTTAAAAAAATAATTGTGAAACGCATGAAATCAACTGACCCCACAAAGACTTTTTTTTTCCTTCAGAAAAACAAAAACTGCAGTGCAATAATATTGATGTTGTTAGCCAGTCCAGCTTGTCTCATATTAATGAGTTTTCATCACTGGCCTGGCCTGCTTTAAGTTGACAGCGACGTGGTTTATAAAGCAGAGCCACTGTGATCAAAGAGACTGCGCGCATTAGCATTCTGCTAATCATTTTTGGGCTCGGCTAGCCGCTCAGTCTTCACCGAACGGCGAAAAAAAGACACAACAACAAATACATCTGTGAGGTATCAGTCTGCTTCAGGTTTACCTTGTGCGTGTTTGCGTGTGGTACTTGAAGCAAAACACGGGTCTGTGACAAACACAGCGGTTCCACACCCCAAACGGCTTTTATTTTCTCGTATCCTTGAAATGGGACCCTGCTTGTGCAATCAGATATCTGTATATGTGGATAAGGAGTGGGAAGTCACTTTGGGACGCAGACATCTGCTGAACAAATAACCATGTAATTACGTGGTATGTTTTTTTCATGTAAGTTATTCTCAATTCTATTGAAAGTTCAACCGTTTTGCCTGTAAGTCATCATAATTTGTAACTGACAGACTGTGATTTGGACCAGTGATTTCAATCAGGTAATGCGGTCTTATGAGTTAATTTCTGTATCAAAGTAAATCTGAAGTGCATATACACAGGAACCAATCTTCCATCTGCCCCCCATATGGCACACATAAATCTCTACACCCCTGTAGTTCTGCACTCTGTAATACACTTCTCTCTTCATCAGCATCATTATTACATCCCCATTCGCTTCTGAAAACATGTGTAGAGGTAAGAAGCCCTAACGCCAGGTATGTTTGAGGCCAGCAGAAAAAAAATGTCAAAAAGAGACCTTTGGATACTCATGTGTATGCAACCCCAGACAAGAATAGCACTCTGCACCTTTGCCGACAGAAGCTGGTTGTAAATTAATATGCCAGCAATGTACAACTCTGTACTGCTTTATTTGAATGACGGGCATCTCAACGCAATTGTATGTTACACCAGGTCATATGCAATGGGTCACCCTGTGTTTCACTGTTCGCGTTGAGTCTGCAAGCTATACACACAGCACTCAGTTGTACAGTTCAAAGGTACAATTATTCTCTTAATTTAAAAGTAAAATATGCAACTTTCAAATTGTCTTCCTTACAAAGATCATTTGGGACAGTTTGGGGAAAAATCCTCTGTGAGGTAAATCCTCATAAATCAAAGCTGTAATTACTACTAGTTTCAGTGGAAAAAATATTTATGCATCCTTGAACCCTGAAACTGATACGGATTTGTGATAAAATCTTGATAAAAATTGCATTTTTATTAAAATGGACACAATTACTTTAACAGCTAACCATTTTCATAACAAAACATTGCAAGGCAGTTTCTGTTCAGTAATTCCACTATAATACTGTACAAGTGCCCACCTGTGCTCGTTCAGTTCATTCATAGCCATTACGTATCGTACACAAATGCTCGCAAACAACCCACGAACACTATGATCCTCACTATTTATGAATTAATTGAGCCTTTAATGCAAAAGACAAAGCAGAACAGGAAAGAGAAAATAGCTCAATAAAAACAATGCTATTGACTTCACAGTACCTGAACCAGCTGGAATCATTCTGACAGTCCCAATGGGAATCAGGATTACTGAGATTTTAAGAGGTAAAACCAGCAAACAAGGGGTAATGGAGGTTGAGAACTTTGGGCTGCATCAGCTAAACTAGAACTGTGAAGTAGGCCGCATGATGGTCTCAGGCCACTTGATTTTTGGTAAGATTCAGTTCTTGTGAACCTGAAGAAATGCCTTGTATGCCAAACCGGGCGTATTAAATAAAACTCCTTGTAAAGTCAAATTCTTATACTCTCATATCTCAGGATATGAGTGCAGTAGCATAACTAGACAATATTCTATATGCACAAATGCCAAATACCACATGAACATGTACTCTAGGTAAGTATACTGCTGACTTGGCGTAAACTACACTTCACACATTTTGAAAAGAAGTACTTCTTAAGCATGTTTCTGCTCCTGGTTGTAAAACTCTCAGCCATGCAACCTTATTTAAAGGGGCCCATTTCATCAGGAAGTTTAGACCTTATCACCAGCTGTGACCACTGGAATTGGCCCAGTTCAGAATATTTACAATAAATACAGCACTCTTGTAACAGTGGTCAGACCTTTCTTATTGCTCCTGGTACAGTCGCCTGTGTGTCTAAAAGCCTTTACCATTCTCAGATCGTCCCTCCATGTGAAAGGCGTCAGACAACAACGTGTTCAGACTCAGAGAACCGGGAGAAAGCAAGCTGTGGCTTCAGGACCCCACGGACGGTAATCTTATTCACTGTCAACAAAATAAAGTAAATATAAAAGCAAGAGCAAAAACAGCAAGTAGAACAGTTTCACAGATTACATCACAGGAAGCCATTTGTTTCCTTCTGATTACGCTTCACGGACTAACAGACCAGAAGACGAACTGTTTCTTTCGCACAGTCCTCTTCAGGAGAAAGAGTTGAACAGGTGGTCAGCTGGTCAGTCAGACTCCTCAGTTGTGGAGTAGCAGTTGTGCACTTTCTCTATATAAGCTTTTGCGGTCTGTTTCAACTTAAGGAGGGACACCTAGTCCATCGATTTTACACATCTGTAAAAATGTACATACCTTTGCATTCCATTATGAGCATCTTTCTGTTTTTTTTTTTCTGACTTTGAATGAAACCCTCTTGAAATAATTTTGGTTTTGCTGTTGGCTCCTCTTCTTGGGATCTGCACTGTCTAGACAATTCAACTAGGGTCACTGAGAGTCTTTGGTAGCTCTCATAAGCAAACAAACATTTTGTTCCTAGATCTCTTCCTAGAAATAAGAACAAACGCTGAGTTAATACACTGCTTAAATCCTAATAACTAAATCTTAGGTCAGACGCTCTGTGAAAAACTACAAAGGATCTCTTGCAAATGAACGGGCTAAGGTGAAGTCAATAAAACAGAGCTCAGACAATGGCATTAGTCTGGCTGAGGTCAATGCTACAAACATCAGCTCATATTAGATAAACTAAAACGTACTTCTGAAACAGCAAATTAAATTAAGTCCTCCCCAATGAGCAAATACATAAAAACATTACATAGTATTTAAAGTTATGACAGAAGTTTTTTTTTTTTTTTTTTAATATATATTCCTTCTCTAGAATTATATATAATCCATAATTTAAATTTTGACCAGTAATAAGTCTAGGAAAATTGAAATTAACTGAATGTGTGTGCTCATACACTGTATGCCCAAAAGTATGTGGACACCTAAGCATCATCCCCATATGCATTCGTTGAACATCCCATTCTAAACCCATGAGCATTGATATGGAGTTGTTCCCTCCCTTTTCTGCTATAACAGCTTCCAATTTTCCGGCAAGACTTCCCACCAGATTTTTGTGTATTTGTGCCCATTCAGCCACAAAAGCATCAGTAAGGTTGGGCGAGAAGGCTTGGCTCGCAGTTCATCCCAAAGTTGTTCAGTGGGGTTGAGGTCCGGGCTCTGTGCACCCACTCAAGTTCTTCCACACCAACCTAGGCAAACCAGCTGTTTATGGAGCTTGATTTGTGCAAGGGGGGGTTGTGCACAGTCAAGCTGGAGCAGGAAAAGAGCTTCTTTTTCCCCGAACTGTGGCCACAAAGCTGGAAGCACACAATTGTGTACAATGTGTTTGTATGCTGAAACAGCTCAGCTTAGTCATTAGAAGGGGACGGGGGGTCCACATACTTTTGTCCATACAGTGTATTTGCTCAAAAAGCTAGTTATATAAACAAATTCCTAGAAATGAACAACTTGGAAAGCCAAAAGCAGTTTATGTATTCAATTCATGTTAAAAGTCCCAAACAAAAACTAATAAAGTTGAAAAATGATCTTCTAACAAAAGCAGAGTTAATAAAATGGCTACAAGTAATACTTAACAATAACAATTAACTGACAGTAAACAGTAATAATTCACCACCACTTTCCCCAACAAGTTAAAAAGACACACTTCTACAAACTGCTTTTGGCAGTGAAAAGGTTTTACATTGGCTCCACATGAAGGTATTTGACCAAGAAAGGTAATCCTGAGCACTAACAACCACAAGGATTCCAACGCATATAAATGTAGAATAACTCACAGTCACAAGCTTAGAAGTTAACAATAAATTTTCATAAAACAGCAAAATTCCATATCATAACACTTCCACAGGTCAAGCTTGCCTCTTGTGCTTTGCTAGATTATAATAATATAGGCCTTTTCCTGAAACCTCTTACACACAGGAGGGGTGCACAAGCTCCAAATTTTTGGCAACCAGAAACCTCTCCAGTGTGTGATCCTAAAGGAATTTGGCTTCAGCTATTAGTACCGCTTTGTGCGCGATTACAGGACACTATCAGACTTTGCCAGGAAACAGAACCTTACATTTCCCTGCATAATATAAGATAACTGACTATTTCCAACAATACTTTCCTGCTTTTCCCTCAAGTTCCTCTAGTGTGAAAAAGACCGATTCTTTGGGAACTCCATAAAGTCGACTGAAGTCACCCAGCCATATTAACGGAGTTAAACCGAGAGGTCAGCGTAACGTCAGACCAAGCCGGGCACTTTTCATGCTGTGCCGACTGACAACCCATGTAACAGTCTTAACCTCAAATCGCTCTCCCTATGTTTGCCATCTCAACATCCTTGTTTCAACTGGGTCCAGTCTATAGTATGAGGTACCCTTCCCCTTACTGGTATCGGCTCAGGGGCTGTAACTAAATGTCAAATCTGTGTGTGACGCAAAGAGCAAATGAACATTGAGTAGCAGCTGTTTAAACTTTCGAAAACACCACATGCATATTGTATACAACTGAGGAGTTTTAAATAAAATGGCACCACAGTGCAAAATTCCTTTTGTATTAAAGAAATCATACAAATTACGTTATTTCTTATGAATGCAAATATTTAATACAAAACAGAGAACAACAGTAATAAAAGATGTCTGTTCTGTGATCTTTATCGCTTTACAGTTACATTAACAAAACTTGCATACTATTTTTGAATGCACGTTGAGCTGCACTGTGCTGTGAAGGCAGGGTTTACCCACAGTAGGAGGTGCGGTAAATGCGATGTTATCAGCAGTAAGTTTTTCAGTTACAGCTCACATTGAAAACAGAACACTCAAATTGTGCTAACTACAAAACACGTGGGAAAAAAAATGAAAATAATGGCATGGGTATATAATGATGTTCAGGCATTGTTATTTTAAAGTTGGCCTAATGCTGCTCAGCAGCAGCTATCTGTTTCCAATTAAGTGAACCAGTATGTTTGATGTACAAAGATCAATTAGCCAAAACGGGAGATTTGTACAGCTGAAGACACTTCCAAGAAAAAATTAAATCAAAATACTAAATAATTTAAGACTGCAATAACTAATGTAGCGGAGAACCCAAAAACTAACTTTGGGTTACCAGTCAACACTAGTGCACTTTTTTGCACTATACACCGTGAACAGTTTGTCTGTCTTATACATTTTTGTCCACTCATTTATGTGACACATTTGCAAAACAATGTGCTGGTGTTTTATTAAAATATCCTGTTTTCAAACAAAATATTCTCTCCTTTGCTGCAAGGAGGACAAATCGAAGGTGTCATTTATTTTGCAGCCTATTTCATTTTAACTTTCTGCCTCAAACAAATCTACGGTATCACATGATTTTACTCAGCGGACCTGGGTCATTTCGATGATGCACATCAAAAACTCTGCCCCTCTTCTGTCGTGGCCTGAGCTAAATTGCGAACTGGGTCTCGCTGCCAAGCCAGACAGACATCGGCTCAGCACGGACCACCTCAAGCAAAGTGGAAACAGGCCACTGCAGTCTGGATTATGCAAATGGTGGAGAACGGACATAACAGTCTTGGCAAACCATTTCAACAGAAATGCATGCTGGTTTGAACAAGGGTTGTTTTGATGCAAAGGCTTAAAAAAATTTCAAAAAACAAAAATGAAACATATAGTAACTATTCTGCTTTGTAATGCACAGGGAGCTTCCCGTGAAGAAAGAATAACACTGCATGGAAGGTCAATGGCTGGTCCTTCAATGCTACATGCTTTAAAACAGAACCTGGAAAACCAGACAGATAAATGGATGGACTGATGCATAGACAGACAGATAGAGTTGTAAGAAAAAGTTCGTGAACCCACTGGAACTATTTGGATTTCTGCCTGAGTGGCTCCAAAAATATGAACAGACCTTCATCTATGTTACAATAAGAGTAAATTTGCAAACAACGCATAAAGAATATTACATGTACTGAAGAAATGGTTAAATAAAGTAAGATAATTGATGGAAGATGTATGTGAACCTTTATGACAAAAGCATCTTGAAAAAAAGGGTAACTGGACTCAGCTATTCCAGTCAATGAGTCAAGTGTTTTGGCTCATTCAGATGTGGGTGTGCCCTGCCTTGGCACATAAAAACCAAACAGTTTTAGTTTCCTCCTTTTCACCACCAAGTTGTGTTGAAGTTCAATACGACTTATTCAAAGAGCCCCTTAGAAGAAGAATTGTTGATGCTCGTAAGATTGTACAGGGTTTCACAAGGATTTCTAAAGATGTGGTTCACCAGCATTTTGTGGTCAAAAAAAAAAAAAAAAAAAAAAACTCAGCAGTTGCTCCTCTGCCCAGAAGTGGGAGTCCAACAAAGAACAACACAAGGGCACACCACACCAGTACAACATGACAATGAACCCTATGGATGACAACTAAGGACCTGTAGACATCTTGCACCTCATGAACTTGCACCTTGACTACCTGCATGTTCCACAGCACTAATGGAAGCAATGTTATACGGACAGATGAGATAAAGGAAAAAAAAATGTTGTGAACGCACACGGCATTTGGAGAATACGACACACGGGGGGGGGGGGGGGACGACCAGCCCTCATCCTGACCGTGAAGCATGGTATAGGGAGCATAATGGTGTGGGGCTGCTTTTCTGCCTGAGGGCTTGAATGGCTTGCAAACACTGAAGAACCAATGAATTTGCATCAGAAAATTCTACAGCACAATGTCAGGGTCACTGTCTGTGCTAAAACCCCAAAGAAGCTGGGTCATGCAACATTAAAATGCTGCAAAACATGGAGTGAACCAACAACAGAACTGGCTGAAACAGAAGAAAGTCTGTATTTTTATAATGGCCAAATTAAGAGTCCTGAGCTCACAATGAGATGCTGTGGTGTGATTTTAAGCACACCTTTCAAGCAAGATGTCCCAAAAATATACAGTATGTGAATGAAAACAGTTTTGTGCGGAAGAAATGGCCAAATTACCTAATAAGCACTGCATATGTGCTTTGAAGTTCAGTTTTTTCCATGACAACACTTGTTTGGTAAAGATATGGTGATGTTAATTTGTTAAACAAGACAGCCTTGACTTAAGTGAAGGTCATATCACATTTTGAGGCATTCATGCAGAAATCCAGATAATTTCAAACATTTTGTCATAACTGTACACAGATATATACACAAAAATAAACGCATTAAGTTATGAAAGAAGAGGAAAAAAAACTGCCTTGACGGTGCTGGAATAAAACAACAAATCTATCTGATGGTTTAGCCTGCCCAGGTTGTCCTGATAGGACCAAAACACAGCAGCTACAGGGAGCAACACCAGCTCTGGACCTTTGGAAGCCCAGTAATCCCTTTTCGCTCTAGATCACGGCACAGTAGGTGGTAATGCAGACCCTTAAAGTATTCCGGAATGCAGGACGTGATTTACTACGGCCTGTTTCTGGTGTTCAGGAGTCCCCTAGCAACAAGTCCCCACGTTACCGTACAGGTCCATCAAATCCTCTGCTCATATTTTTGCTTTGGAAATCAAGAAGTTGTCGGTGCTCCCGTACGTCCGGCACTCTCGTTCTACGCAGCAAGACATAGCGCACCATACGCGCTCACTTTTGCAACCCGTGCGACCGACTGTCGTACCTTCATTTATAATGGCCCTGGCGTACTGCAGCACCCAAACCCACACCCAGGTACCAGCACTGATTTACTATAGAGCAGTTGACATCAAGAGAACTTGCTGGAACCATCAGACTCAACAGTTGTTGACCTCTCTCTTGATCTTTCAGGGCCCCCAACCCCCGTAGCGGGCCTGGGTCTTGACCCCACTCCAGCCCTAGCTCCTTCCCAACACTGCAGTCCTTACATTCAAGTGTAGGTTGACTCACATGCGTGTCAAAGCCAAGCCGCTTCGGATGACACCCCCCCCCCCCCCCCCGCCGACGATCTGCCGTCAGAACGACAGAGGTTTGCTGTAACGCTCCGTACGCCGCACATAACCACAATTTCTGCGTGCGGTAAATAAAAATGTACGGTTTTTTTGGTCAATTTGACTGAAAAACTTTCTGGGCTGCCCGCAACGGACAGCAATGCATTTCGTGCAGCTGAAAAGTAGAGGAGCTGGGTGACGAATATTTAAATGTTCAAATCCTGTACTTGACTGCTGCCCTCTGCAGATTTTAGCACATTTCAGACACTCCTATATCTACAGTAATACATTGACAGCGGTTTCTACACATTTTCATTCACAGCCTTACTAAGAACCTTTGCAAGAACGCAGACTTGATTTAAAAATACAGCTCCTATTGCTCTGTTGTGCCAAACATCTCGTCAGTTTGAAAGTTGCCCCGTTAACGAGTGCGAGATCTGCTGAGGTAAACCAGGTACAAGTTACCGCGGGCGGCCGCTAGCCATTTCCCCAAAGAGACGGGTGAACCTCGAAGCCCAGCGACGCGAAGATGCTCAGTGGGAGAAGTTCGGGAAGGGCTGGCGCGGCGGAGGAGGGGGGGGTGGTTCGTTCCCGGTTCTGTTGGACCCCCACGTCCACATTTACATTCGTCCTTTACATCCCATCTGCAAGGAAGCGAGCGGCGCGCACACGCACAGCTACCCACCTCACGTCGTCCGCATGACACCGAGCAGAAAAACAGGGGCGTCCGCGGCGCGCTGCACGGCAAGTTTTAAACCCGTTCTGCGTCCAACGCGTCCGCGAACGCGAGCCCTGCCCTTCCGTCCCGCACGCTCGCCGCCGCCGCCACCGTCGCCACCAAACACCGGCGGGCGAGGACGGCGAAGCAAAGGCGTCGCTGGGCATAAAAAACGCGTCAGGAATGCGCGCGCGCGCGCGCGGCCAAGCCGAAAGCACGCGCGAGCGAGCGAGCGAGCGAGCGGGCGCGCGCAGCAGCTCCGCATTGGCTACCTGGGAGGCTGGGCGGCGCGGGGGCGCGGATGCGCGCGGCCGGGCTGCGGATCCTGCGCTCGGGGGCTGTGCGCGCAGCCGCCGGGGAGCGGCGGACGAGCGCCTTCCGCACCCACACACACTCACACTCACACTCTCGCACTCACACTGTCCTCCTGCGGCTGGGGAGCAGTCCGGTCCGGTTCGGTTCGGTTCGGTGTGTGGGACGAGCTGGCGGCGGGCGCCTGACACACACACGCATGCACGAACGCACGAACGAACACGTGGTCAGCCCTCGGTTTAACCGGCGCCGGTATTTACTGTCACCGCTGTTTTTGTTAAAACGATCATCGTACCGTGACCGCGGCAACCATTTGTGGTCATCGTTTTCCTCCGCGAAACGCTGCCACTCTTATTATTTACAGTTCCCGTTTACTGCTTATGCTCGCCGTCGCTGCCGCATTTGTTTTCTGTCCATGTTGCCATTCTCGGTACCGATACCGTTATTTACCCTTAGTATCACGACAACCGTTACAGTTGCCCTTTCGTTGCTGTACATTACCGTTAATCTGTGATATTATTACCGTTAAACTTATTTACCGTTAGCATTACGGTTACCCTTGCGGTCGTTCTTGCTGTTATTTTTCCGTTAGCGTTACGGCTGGCGTCGCCCTTACCTCGCTGTCACATCCCTGTTCATTCTTATTTACCGTCGGTGTTACTGTATCGCTGTTTGGCTGTGGGTTCGAGGGCAGCTCGGTCTGTGGAGTCAGCATGTTCTCCCCGTGTCTGCATGCGTCGCCTCCGTGCGCTCCGGTTTCCTCCCACTCCCGTCCACCGTGCGCACCGCGCTTGTAGCCTTGCCCGTTACTGTTGCCGTTATTCGCCACGAATTCGGCCGCTTAACGACATTGCTTTTCCGTCCCAAGCCGAATCCTCAGTTCTTGAACCTTCTTTGATGTCATTTTTATCACCGACGTGCAAAACCGAGAAAAATCTGGAAAGTTATTTTCCTGGACGTTGAACTTTTCCAAAGGGCAAAGGCACGGTCGCAGTTTGGCAGACATGTTTTTCACACCGCTTTCCCACCAAGTGTCACCACACAGAAGAGCATCGAATACTAAACCTATTAATGTATTAAAAGTGCTTTCAAACGCCGCATAAATAAAACATAAAAGCGGGGACGCTTTTCCTCCACGCAAGCACCACGTACCTGAGTGTTTGCGGTGCTAAATGTTTGCAGATGGACAGCTGCGCTCCCTTTGCACCACTCAGAAGAACAGAAGAAGCAATAACTTCCAAAATATTGACACAGATGTTGCGTATCAGCAAATCCCGTGAAAAAACAATTCCTCGGGCCTTAACCCGAATCTCCCAAAATGGAAACGGGTTCCGCGGTGTCCGTGACTAAATCCACAACTCGAACGTTTATTTTTCCCTCACGTAAGTTCGGCGTTTTCGCAGGTGTTCGCGTTTTACCATCGACAGCGCCGCTGTAATCCTGGCCGTTTACCGTACCGTACCCTCTACTGTACCCTCCACCTTACTGTATCCTTAGCTGCACAACAGCAGAGGCCGCGTTTTCATGGAAGGGCAAGTTTTCGGAGGGGTAAGGTTTTTATTCCTCGTTCTGAACCGTCCTCTGCCCTGGATCGCTGCGGCCCGGTTTGGTAGCGCTCATTTGGCACCCGGGGTCAGAAGTTTAAACCCCGAGGTTTGTTTTTCCGCTGCCGCTACGTTCACTTGAGCAAAGCGATCGGCAGAAAACGCCGCACGGCTAAGAGGCGAACGAGAGCCGCGCCGCTGCCCCTGGAGGGGTTCGTGGCCCAGAATAGCACAGAGGGTAATGGGCTTTGGAAAGCCAATAAGACTCCATTGTTAGCCAATTGGCTTGATGGAGAGGAGATTATCTTATCACGATGGGTTCTGTTTTACCTGCAGATGTGCTGCTTACCTCCTCTCCTGTCCCAACCGTTATCCGATTCACTCGGGAACAAACGGCAGGGAACGAAGCCCACCTGTGTTTGTGGCTTCACGGCTAGACCACCCAGGTTTGGAGTCCGTCTACCTGGCACAGACCTCAGATTTGACCGGCGCCGGTTAATAGGCACAGCATCCATTTCTGCAGCTGTGCAGTTTCATCTGATAAAAGACGGGTTTGGCTCTTTGCTCGGGGGTTACGCCGGAGACATCTCTCCTGACACCACCCCATGCTTTCTGCTCGGGTTCCTAAACCCCTGCGCCGGCTGCTTTCGATTAAGTTGGCCACCGTGTTTATGTAGCAAACCAGGAAATGCGGTAGAAGCTCAGGTTACCCTTCACTCCAGCACGGTGAACAGTTTACTGCAGCTGAAGATCCTCCAGTTGCCCGTTTCATGCCAAGCAACGAGGGCAAATACAACTTTATCATCCTGTGCCCCAGGTTTACTATAATTTACCACATGGAGCGCAGCAATAGAACGAGGAGCTCCAGCGTTGCTCTGGTGCGGATGTACACGGCGGTGACATCACGGCCGTCCGCAGCAGTGATTCATTTGCACCCTGGCAGCAGAAGCAGTCTGACTGAGGTGATGTCTCTGATTTACATACTGTACTACATTGAGAAACTTGAAAATTATTCTTGCTTAACTTCTTTCCTATAAAAAAAAAAGTCACGAAACGAAGTTTTGTTAACTGCCGGGAACGCGTTTATGTTCCAGAGAACTGGGTGTGCCTTTTTGCAGAAGTATGCAGGCCACTTACTGCAGCTCAGGACAAAGTAAATACGGCGGAGAGTGAGAATCGCATCCCTGTAAATGATCTCAGTGTCGGGTTACGGTGGGACCCGGAGGCCCGGGCACCATTGCTGCCGCTGGAAAGATTTGCTCCGCAGCCCTCGCGTGGGAACAAACGAGGATGTGAACATCTGACGCGGTTGGGTGTGACGGAAGCGGGTCCGCAACATCTGACTTTCGGATCGCTGCAACACAGCCTCTGACCTCAAGGATATATTTTGACGCTAGCAGTATGAATTACTCTGTTTTTATGGTATGAAACTATAGCGACTCGTTCTTGCACCTGGCTGGTAATAAAAAGTTTGACTTACCTGTGGAATCTACCTTTACCTGCAGCAGGGGTGTGCAGCATGTGGCCCACTGGGATTTTCGTAAAATAATAAATTATTATTGTATATTAATAATTAGCGCATGAAGCGGTTTGTTGTGGTCTCATCAGCTGGGTCTGTCCTTCCTTAAGCTTTGGTCCCTCAGCCCAGTCCTTCTTCGGCACAATGGGACAGCAGTGGCGACCGGACAGAAAGAGCCAGACACTCCTGGCCCACAATACAGTGAGGAGCACGCACAGGAATTCAAACTTGACTGTAAAGCTAGCGTTGCTGCATTTTCGGTGATTCGGTCCCACCCTGGTAGTCAGGTATCCGGTATTACAAATGAAGGTGTTGTGTACACGTTTCCATCTGAACGTCTTTGCATCGTGGACCTCAGGAAAACCATCAGGGCGAACGGCGATGGATCCGTGTTTGATCACGCCGGATATGTGGCCTCCAGCGGCTCTGCACCTCTATGGCCACAGCCAAGTGCTTTAAGAAAGCGGAATTCCAAATGAGCAGGCCTGACAGAACGAGCGGTTCCCCTAACTCGCTGCAGACGGGGGGCTGGCCACACGACCCACATCACAGGGCCCATGGCCTTCGGCTCCACGAACCAGGATGCTTCAGTTTCCTTTGGGTGCGGGAATGGGTGCCATATTGTGGACACGCCGAATAACACGGTGCTGCGCCCCCCCCCCCCAGCTCTGCTTCACTGTGGACGCAGCTGACCACTGAAAAATCCCCCCCAATGCTGAACTTATTTAAAGAGCAGAGAACACATTAAACTGTGAGTCTGGTTCGTAGATTACTGAGATGAGCTGCAAAGGAGCAAAGGACCAAAATCTACTCCATTTTGCAAGTTGTCCTCCATCAGCTGTGGGCAAATGAATGAAACCATTTTGAAGTGGGATGTCGAACGCTGGAGTCTTTCTGTCGCTGCATTGAAAATTTAGAGAAACTTGCAGCTGAAGAGGCAGCAAACTGAAGGATCCCCAGAGGAAGAGTTTACAGGGGGTAAAGGCTGGCCAACAACAAAACCCGGAATCTTTTCCTTCCTTAATCAGTTTCAGTATTGATGGAATGAGGAATAAATATCTGCTGTTGCTTTTATGAGATATGCTTCTCATATTAAATTAAATTTGTATTACATTTGCCCACAACTATTAATGTATTCATTTAATTTTAATCAATGGTGCACTGTTGGTTGAGAACAAAAATAAAATCATTTATCTGCTAACTTTAGCCGCTTCAGTCCTGTTGTTCCCTGGAGTTGATACCAGAATCACTGGGCATAAGACTGAAGTTGCACCCTGGATGGGATGCCAGTCGCAGGGTGGAAACCACACACACACACACACACACACACTACAGGCAATTTATAGCCACTGCGTAACCTAAAATGAATGCCTTTGGACTGTGGGAGGAAACCGCCATGGACACAGGGAGAGCATGCAAACTCCACATAGACTGAAGGGGACTGGAACTCAGGCCCTACCTGTGTCACTGAAACCAGGGAGCAGGACACCATGGCTGTGATAATACAGGTCAGAAGAGGTTTGGCTTCATCCTCAAATTCAGCCCCAACACTGAAACTGAGCCCCCATGGCAACCTGCGAAGTGTTTGGAATTAAATGTGAACTGAAAGACAGAGGATGTAATACGGATGTTCGTAACCTTTTAGGCCGTTTACCCCGACAACTGGCCAATTCCTTATGCGGAGCCCCATCAGTTGTGTCCTGGCCGCAATGTTACAGCCGAGGGAGTAGCAGTGCTGCTACACACAACTGCGTTCCCCAAAAAACTTTTCTACTTGGGTTTCTCCACTGCTTAGCAGCAGGGCTATACTTTAACCTTCCGCTGGGCCTTCCCGCACCAACATCTCCCCATCACTCGGTTCAATCTTTCGAGCAAAGCAACAAACCATCGAGAGGAACAATCCAGAAAATTAGGATTTAATGGCACAATAAGACACAGGCCACAGGGTATAAAGAGCACGTTAGTACAGGATTGAGAGTGTGTGAGATATGTGAGCCCAGTAACCTGGAGAAGAAAGGATTGGTTTATTTGATTTTCCTACATGTACGTGTAGATATGCAGAGAATTCTGCTTAAACGTTAACGCGTTATCCTGAATTTATTAAGCAATCCGCAGCATCAATCCTTTTTACTTTAACTGGCTTTCACCTGCCAGGTTGTCCATAGTTGCCGTTTTTGCTGCATGTTTGGATTTTGCCCACATTTCTTATAGAGAAGGCTAATCTAATCCAGCCTGTTTTATTTATTTTTTTTTGTTATTGTTGTTCTCAACAATCACTCGGTTACATAAAAACCCAAACGACCTTAATCTAGGCGAGCTGAGATTAGGCGCCGTTCCCAGATGGATCAGGATGAAAGCTGATGAGCGGGGCGGCTGCGAGATGCTGGGTGGAGCTGCCCGGGGCCCACGGACCACAGCAGATGAGGAGGGAGGTGATGCGCGCGCTGGACGTCGAGGGCCCGACCGTGCGATCTCGTGTCTCCGTGTCCGGCGGCGCCCGAGGCAGGTTTGGGAGAGATGTCATCGCGCATGGCTGGTACCAGGCACATGGTCCCCACCCCCCCACTCCCGACACCGCTTCCTGTCAGAGGACGGGAGGCGATAACAAGTGTTCACTGTGAGGCAATAATGTGCTGTGAGAAAATACCCATCTGGCGCTGGCCTACAGTAGACGGGCAATTAGCAGCACCTGTGGACGGAGGAGGAGCGTGAAAAGGGAGCTCATCGGCCGGGCTCCGTAAAGGCCGTATTGTGTCTGACAAGCGCGTATTATAAGGACGTGGGGGTCGACCGGAGGCTGCAATGGAACAGCCTTCACCTTTTAAGTCAAAAGACACAGACGAGAGTCCATCACAACCTGACTGGCAGGGTATTTATAAAATTTTTCTTTAAATATTACAGGACAGGTACGGCCTCTTTCGTCTTCTGCCGTGTATCTGGAACCCCACGTGACTGTCACACAACAGGTTACAAATTAAACTGTGGCATTTCACACCATTACCGTGCTGCATCCCCCCAGGAGCGAGGAGGGCTGCCATCTGCTGCCGCTACGGACACGTGGTTGCACAGAGTCCCTGGCCCTGGACAACGCTTGCGATACGAGCGTCTGCATGGACTCCTGCCACACGTAAACAAGGTCCTCTGACTGTACGGTGCATCTTCAACCGCAACAGATGGGAATCGGTGATTTGAACCCAGGCAGACTGTAACGCAGATGTGTCTGGGACAAATGGTGAAGGTGCAGAAACAACTGGTGGGGCGGCAACGCGTGGTAGGTGTGCTGGCACAGCAGGTAGTGCTGGTGCCTGTCAGCGCCGGGCTTTTGGGTTTGAGTCCCACTCAGGCTATGGATGGTCTGCATCTTCCTCCAGGTGTTTCAACTTCCTCCCACGGTCCAAGGATTTATTTTAAGCATATCAATGACTTTTGAAGTGTCCTTAAGTGTGAGCTGGAGCAGTGACGGGGGCTGCACCATGGTGGACTGGTGTCCGACAAAGGGGATACCCTACGCCTATGGACTACGACTACTTGGCTACTCGAGTGAATGCTGGTGAACAAAGAATTTCACCAAAAAGTCGACACTGGGACCGAGGAGAAGAGGTGCAGGAAACAACATAGAGGTAAATCGTCAAAAATGTCCTCCACATTCTGGCATATGGGATATACTGAGCTGGACGGGGCTGGGCAAGCATCACCACAACTACACTGCGAACCTTGTTCCCGTCCCGCACCAGCACAGCCTCTACATACAGGCTGCAACCTTCTTGAAAAGTCTTGCTTTTAATAAGCAGCCTCTGGTAATGATTTAGCGTAAAATATCTGCGCAGCACCACAGTAAATATCTCAGTACCATCTTCTGAGAAAACATTTGTGAAATTCTTGTAAGAGCAGTGCCGAAAAATGGACTCACAAAAGGCATAATTGAGACAATAAGTCCAATATTTTTTTTTTTTTACCCAGAGGAGCTTTCAAAGCCTTAGATTGTTTTACCCAAGAGCTCAATGGAGTAAATCAAGCAGTTAATCCACTACAGTTTGTCCTCCTAGCTCACATTTTACTTTGTGCCACGCGTATTTACTCTGCCTTCTGAGGAGAGGGTGCGGTTTAACAAGAAGGTGACAGTTTTCACACGAGGACATCACCGCACCGTGTGTCACCTGGGGAGAACCTCCTCCAACCTGGCAAGATGTCTTCAGCACAGGGAAATGCATCGGGCATTCCGAACGGGACTTCTCGATCGGCTGCCATGCACAAGTTTGCCAGAGGAAGCCTGATGGCTGAAAAAAAGAGCTTCACAGAACTCTTGCTTTTACTGTATGACTTACCGCCATTTTTGGAAAAGACCGTACCCATAAAAAGTTTCATTCCTTGCAAGTCTATGCACATTTTGACAAGTTTGTTGGAGGTCACGAGTGAGCTGCAGCTTTTGAGTCCTGGCACCAATCCCCAACTTCTGCAAAAATCTTTTACAGCTACTGTGCATCATTCAGGCATTTTAAACCAAGTTGCATCAGTGCGGCCTGGAAGAACAGAGCACTGAGCACAAAACCCAAAAAGTCCAGCTGCCACAGTGCCGCTCACATTACGGACCTCAACGGAATCTCCCCCTTCTAGACGTTACCCTTGTTATGCATTGCAGTGTCCCAGTCCAAACTTGCGGCCTGGCTTGGCGGTGTGGAACTTTGCTGTCCGTTACTGGTGCAGTGGCCTAAAGGAGCAGCAGAAGGACCTGAAGAGGAACGAGGCTGTCAGAGGTGAACATCAACATGATGTCTGCTTCTGCCCAGACCCGAAGAGATGTTTGCTCTCTGCGGCGATGAGCAGGGACCGGAGAGCAGTTTGGCCCAGTTGCACCATGTTGCTCAGATTAATTTTCCAAACTCGTGTGTAGCTGGGAAATTTGAAATTGCATCACATCTGCGTTCTGCACAAGAGAGCGTTATGTAAACGCAAGTTATTGCGAGATATCTCGTCTGGATCTGTGGACTCCATCCTGCAATTTTCGTAGTCAGCCTTCAGTAGATCGGCCGGCCTCCTGCATCAGCCAGAGTTTCCACTTTGGGCTCCCAAAAATCTTGGGGTTACCGCATTCCTGGGACTGCAGATTTGCACCAATCCTGCACGGAACTTTAAACCGGCAAGTTTGGGGTTTTCTCCTGCAAAGTGTGAGGTAAACAATAAAAAGTTTGGCAAGCTCCGTTTTCAGAAATTGCTCCTTACTGACATACAAGCAAAAATAAACTCACGATCAAAAGCTGACCTCACTGCTCTTTCCCTCTGTAAACAGTGTCCAGCTGTGACCGTGAAACGGTGAGATGTGACAGATATCACAGCTTCTCAAAAGTGCATCAGCTTTGGCAAATAAACAGCCGCTCCTTCCTTACTGTCCAGATCCTTTGTTCTTTTAAAATGGAAGTCGTACAAAAATGAGCCCCCCATACAAGGCATTTGAAGGCGTGGACGTGGAATACGTAGATTCTGCACGTTAAAAGTTCTACATTATAACTTTCCCAATGTGGGACTTCTTTATCCAAACAGAAAGAGGCATCCTGGTGACGCTGCAGTAGAAAATATGCATCTTGAGACTCATCAAGCAAAACCAGCAAAAATAAGAAAGAAAAAAAAAAAAAAAAAAAAGTGCCATCCGATATCCGGTGTTTTGCTGTAGGTTCAGGTGTCTGCCAGCTTGCTCCTCCCAAAAAACAAGACTGGAGAAAGTACATCTGTACTCCTTGGTGGTTCTCCAGGTGAAACTACCTTACTAAAAAAAAAAAAAAAAAAAAAAAAACTTCCATCTAAGATGTTACATTGGTATTAGTAGGCCTGTATTTTACACAGCTGTCAAATATCAAATCCTGAGGAACACAATGCTGCCAAGGCCAAAGCGTAACAGTGCAAGGTAAATATAGATGACATTTTTGTTATATATTAATATATTGGATTTATTTACCAATATATTGATCATTACTATACATAAACTCTTCCAACTTTACAATTGGCAGCTACTTGCTCCTGAGCTTGAACATGCGGATGGCAATGATAGCAACACACATGTTGGCTGTAGTAACATGTACACAGTACATTTGTGTGTATATGTGTGTGTGCGTGCGTGCGTGCGTGCGTACAGCAAAAAATGTGTCCGTGTCTATTGAGGTGCGTGTGTGGTGTACGACCCGTCTATGTTTACAAAAAAAATAATTCATCCCTGTCTGAAATGTTACAGCATGTGTGGGGGATTCCTTAGGAAACTGTGTGAGAAAATAGTGGCAGCCTTTCAGAAGAAAGCCATGCTGTTGACCTGCGAGCAGCTTTTAAAGTCTTACATAGAATATAATTCTGCTCTGCAGTTTGAACGTTTCTGCCTCGATGCATCAAAATACAAAAGTCGACTTTAAAAAAAAAAAAAAAAAAAGTCAGCTCAACTGCACCATCACTGTTATTGACAATTTCTGCCCAGTACAGCTGTTCAGTGAAGGACCAGACTTTTCTCTCACAAGTGCAGTTACCTCTGATGTACCAACTGTTGGACTTCAGAGCAGTATGAACACTTGGTTGAATCATTATTAAAGACATGGGTATTTCATTTTACAGACATTAAATTTAGGTTTGATAACAGTTATTAGAACAGTAAACATTAAATCCTTAGGTATGGAACTACAAGCAGGAGATGCTTCATGTTTTTGCCAATGGAGCTTATTTATAAACTGTACTGTGCACATCTGCTACGTGCAATTTGGGAAATCGCGCAACAAATGGGTGGGTGAACAAGAAGCCACCCAATTTACATGGTGAATTACCAGGGGTTTTTAAACCATCATCCTTTACTACAGCATTCAACAAACATGAAGATGTGGTCACGTGGCAACCGAGTGTCTAAAATGCAAGATGCAGAGCTGTTCCGCTTGCGTTCAGTTTATCTGTCAGAAAACACCAAAAAGGAAACACAAGAATCCGAGACAGGTGTGTCACTAACATTTGAACAGCATCATGTCAGGCAGAGGACTTGTCAAGCTTAAAAATCTTTATTAAAGCACGAGGGGTGCTTTAATGCTAAGATTTCAGGACCGTGAGCCTCCAACACCAGGGCAGGGCTCCTACAGGGACCAAAACAAAGAGAGGCGTCCCTTCGGCTCCCTCCATGTCGCTATCCTCAAAGCGCGGCGGCTCCTCCCTCCCACCCTCCCTCTTGGCAGCATCCAACACCGCAGGAAGACAGAAAGGCTGGGCGACAGCATCACCTGTGCTTTGAAGAAAGTTCCACAGAAACCGACTGTACGTGACAGCAGCCTTACCTCGCAACCCGAGGAGCCTCGGTCCTCTTAAAGACGCAGCGGCAGGAGGTCACAACGCAGAGGGAAGGATTAGCAGCTGAAAGGACCCTGTCATGTCATCCTCAGGGATGTGCATCTCTCCCTCCCTTCGTTTCCCCACTGCTCCCACTGTCTCCCCCTCTGCCCACCCAAAAAGTCCCACTCATACATGCACAAGCGGGGCTACAGAGGGGTGCAGGGGGCTTCACGGGCCCATTCTACCCTCTTCCACCTCAGTCCCACCTCCGCTGCTTAATTACATCTAGGGCTGACATTGGAAGTGAGGGTGGAAAATTCCAGAAGACTTAGATAACTTTTACTCCTGCACTCCCTCCCCAAATTAAAGGCATGTGTGGAATTCTGTGCCAGACGGGGGATAAAGGGGAGTCCGGCGAAGCGGTATCTTACAGAGGAACGCATGTGCTCTCCTTCTCCTTGCTGGCTGCCAACCTGCTCCCAATAAGGTGAAAGCATCGTAGAGCTTGGCCTGGCCACACAAGCCCCGAATGCCGATTTATATCGAGGGAAAACAAACGTCGGCGAGGTCCAGCAGCGGCTGCGGCTTCAGACGAACCTCCTCTGCACCACCTCCAAATTGGAAACGGCTGCCGGCACACCGAACAGCTGTTTCCAAGCCCAGGTGGAGCGGTTCCTCCTTTCTGGAAGGCAATGAGGCCCAAAGCACAGAGGTTAAGAACAGAAGAGGAGAGACTGGGCCTTTTGTTGAGTCGGAACGCGAGACGGTGCCAAAACTGGCTTTGTTGCCCCAACACCACAAATTCTGAACAGCCTTGCACAAGCACCCCCCAAACTCCTGCGATCAGCTTTTCGGGTGACATTTTGAGTTTGGACTGCGTGGCGAGGAGCCGATAATGATGAGCCAAGGTGCGCAGTCAGAGAAATCATTGTATTCCGGTTCTGGAATTCAGAAAAAAAAGAAAATGCACGGGCAGATCTTTACATAAAGATTCACGGACTCAAGTAAGGCATTTCAATACTTTCCCACCAAAGTAAAATTAATTTTGTTTAAATGGACACAGGTGGCTAAAATGGTGCACCAGCTGAGAAGGATGAACTCCGCCTACGAGGATTACAAAAGAAGGCAGTTTGGCTGTTAATATTCCTTAGCTGATGTTTGATGGTTATAATCCAGTGTATTTTAACAGGATCTCCCTGAAACTCAGCTTCTAACATAAAAGTAAAAGCCACCGCATAAAGACGGCTCATTATACCTCCCTGGAGGAAAAGACCGGTATCAGCATAATACACGAGCGAGCACTGGTGACCACAGCCCTGTTATGTAATTTCCTTTGATTTCTGAGGACAGGAGGGGGGGGAAAAAAAAAAAAAAAAAAAAAATCCCAGTATGTTTTGGTGTACTGCTAGTATCTGAGATTTTGCTGGAGTTTCCTGTGAGGCGAGGACGTTACGGTAAATTTGCTCCCCGTCCTTGCCAAGGGGCTGTAACAGGTCCAGGGCCGCCATCCTCAAGCAAGACTGAGGCTGCGCAGCTCGGGACCAAAGGCATCAGAGGAGAAAAGTCAAAGACACCGCATCACGTCCAGCAGACACTTCCCCTGCAACGAGTCCCCTTCAAAGGACCTATCGTGTTACCGCGGTAAAACCCCAGCAGCGTCTGCAGCCTGTGGCGCAGTTCCTCGTATGATAAAGATTAGCGAGGGATAATCAGTCTGTTCATGACAGGAAATGTAAATGCCTGCCCTCCCTCGGGATTCTGGACAATGAGATGCTTTGAGAAACAAGCGGAACGAGTGCCTGGCCCCCAAATGTAATAAACAGAACTCTGGCGACCTCCAAGCCCAACTCCACCAGCATGAGGAATGACCTCTAGCGCCTCGAGAAAGTCACGCATCAGACCGAAAGCCCACAAAAGCAAATAACCGCTACAGCTCATCGTCTACGCAGAGCGGTCATCAGGTTCCACGCCCCTCTGACACAGCCACACGTGGCTCTGAGATGAAGCACCACCTGGGCTGAAAGCCCTTCGGCCAAAGGTCACGAGGAGAGCGGTGCGGAAGTCTGCCTCACGTCCACCATCCAGCCTCTGTAGCATAGCAGAAGGTCGAGAAAGCGCCCCTTCATTTTAACTCACATTCCGAGGGATTAGGGAAACTTTGTTTTACCGCCTAAGTCAAGGACAACGGACCAGATGCCCGGGCGGCTCAGGAGTCATTTATTTATTAGCTTTCAACTGAGAAAAATTTCATTGTATTCAACCAGCAAGAGTGGGTGGTACAAAATTCTCAACTTTTCCTGTCTTCTCTTCCCTGAGGGAAACATTCTGGAAAAATTTGCCATATGTGGGTGGTTCTGTGGTTAGCGCTGGTGTTGTGGAAACATTGTGGGGGGTCCCAGCTTAAGATCTCGCCTTTGGCCCAAGTCTAATTCTTGCAGATTGGGGCTTCGGTCCTGCTGCACCCCAGAGGCGGCCTGGAGACTCAAAACTGCAACAAGCAGGGGGTATGGAGGGACCCGGCAGCGAGAGACTTTTTGGCTAGAAGGCCTGGTTGTAAGGCCTGTCTTCCAGCAAAAGACATCATCATTCTGTACAACATTTGGCAGAGAGTCTACTAAATGCACATTTTCAAGATTTTCAAAAAATCTCCTCTGTCTGGGGTCTACACAGTACAGACAGTTCCCATCTTACGATGGGGTTACGTTCCGAAAACCCATCTTTAAGTAGAAAATGCATTTAATACACCTAACCTACTGTCACGCCTATGTAGGAGGTCTCTCCGCCCCCATCATCAGACTGAGCACTGATTGGATCACAAATTGGATGACTGATTGGGGTAGGAACCAATTGTGGACTTCGAGTATTCAGTTCCTACCCGGAGTTCCTGTCAGTGCTCAGTTTCCGCCGCCTCTTGGGAACTCTCCTGCAACCGCCGTCTTGCTAAGACCTTGGATTTTATTCATTTTGAATTATGGCATCTTCTGTTTTTGTTTACTGCAATCGCTAATATTTAGCGCTAGCTCAAGGCAAATGGCAACACTCTTTGTCAGAAAGAACACTCAGTAAAGAGTTTAACAGAACTTAAAATTTTTACCATGGTTTCTCACGATTGCTTACACCAATCCATGCCATAACACGTAGCAAACATTATAGCCTATAAAGGTACAGCTTCTACTGAATGCGCATTGCTATTGCACCATTGTAAAGTGGAAAAATTGTAATTCAGGGACCATTTGTACTGATTCTAGCTTTTCAATCTACTGGGCAACAGGTGGCATAATAGTTAGAGTCACCAACTTTTGGCTTGGCAGTCCTAGCTACTCCTAAAGTACTACCCTTTATCAAGGTACTTAACCTTAATTTATACAGCACAAATCGCCTGGGTGTGTAAAAAGGGAAATCACAGTACATATCTCAACACCATGAGCTGCTTTGAAAAAAGGTGAATAAATGTAAATGCACCTCCTAAATGTAGCTGCAACTAAAGCAAAGTCACTGGCAAACTGCAGCAGGTCTTCCATAGCGCTGAGCCTTGCATGAAGCCCGCTGTGCGTTAAGGTGGCCTCGCAAACAGGGTCCTGCATTGCATTTTACAATGCCAGTGGTGACAAGTCCTTTCTGATGGACAGGCCATGGCAAGCGGGCCTTTCTGCCGTCAGAGCGAACCCAGGACTGTGGAAACCTGTCAGAGGCATCAGGCTTCACACAACGCAACTCTTAGTGTCTTCACACCCATTCACAGAATTTAATCTTATTTCTGTCCAACATCAGGTGAACTACAGAGGCCGCGTGCTTCTCCTGCCCCAGTCAGCAGGATCGCTAACAGCAGGAACCAAACATTTCATTCCCGTACAGCTATATTTCAGCCATTTTGATTACATTTTCTGCTTTAAACGCTAAAACCCAATTTGCTAAACCATTTGTATCTGATTATCCAAATGCTTTTCTTAATTAAGACATCAATGACTGCCATTGCAACACAAATGTGAAACTGTAGCTCAGGCTGGAAATCAGAGAGTTGAAATGTGATGTGATGAGAAATATGCAATGACTCAGGCAGTCTATCAAACACACGGGGGAAGAAGGAGGACACTACATCGCGATTTTACACCAAAAATGTGGGATTATGGTCATTTTTGGGTAGCTTGCGTTTCTCTGATTTTATCGGCTTGCTCGCTCGGCCAAGTTGTCCGGTGGAATGGAAACACGGAGATGCATTAACAATCAAAAGTTTAAGAAACCGTGCTGGACTGGATATTTTTGCCCATCGGCACTGGGGTGACTGTACAAACAGAGGCACAGAGTGCCTAGTGCGGCTGGGGCAGCTGAGGCCAGGTTCTGACAGGTGAAGAGCAGCCACAACACCGTGGAAGGGATTACCGGGTTCCAAGTGAAACTTCTCACAGAGGGATGTGTCAGCTGTGTGAGGGACTGTGTGAATGACAGCCTTTTGAGAACTGTGGGGTTTGCAGCAGGGTTTGACAGAGTGGTGGAGGCCCTGGGCTTGACTCACTGTTCAGGAAGCCCTGCCTGCACCAAAATATAAGATACAACTGCTCCAACCTCAGAAACGGCAGGCAATATTGAGCCTAACAATCTGCATGTATTTACATATATTTGCTAAAAATGAATAGCAACTACAACAGGAGAAGAGCTGATTCCTTAACAGAAAGAACTGCAAAGTCAAAGCTTAAACACAGGGATAGCAAGTGGCCCCTCAGCAGAGACTTCATGTGGAGTGACAGAGCAGAAGACCAAAGCACTGTTAAATACAGAACCATACACTGTGTGTGTGTGTGTGTGTGAGTGTGAGAGTGTGTGTGAGAGAGAGAGAGACACAATAAGATAATGAAAATGAAAAGGTAACATAAGTGTATTCACTTATTTAAGTAAATTTCAGGACCTAGGGCTGTGGCCCAGGTGAGCTCAACTGTAAGTCCTGCTTCTCCACATGCATCTGTGTGTGCTGACAACTGTTTTGAATTTCACTGGAGACAAATCTATGTAGTGAAGTGCACACCCCAGAGATCCGGGTGACGCTGTAACAGTGAGACAATACAGGCCTGCAAGCATCTCCAATGGCTCTCGCTGTCATGAGGGTCCGGCAGCTGGTCAGCAGGTAGAACTGTCGCAGCCACGTTGCTCTGGTCTCTCGAGGCTGCGGGCAGCAGCGATGGGACTGACCCTCTGGCTGGAACGCGACCAGCTCTACTGGACAATGGGACTTCTCTGCAGCACAATGGAAACCCTGTGTTCCAATCCTGAGGGGTCCTGTCAAGCTGGAAAACCATCAGATGAGACCACAAGATGTCCATACAACAAATCTGCAGGGGGAAAGATTACTCAGGCAAATTGGAGCTGTAAGGTGAGCACAACGAAAACGTCCAGCAGGAAACGGCAGCAGATATTTACACCCATGATCTGCACGACTCATGATTTAGCGCCAAAAGATCAGATGGCCTAAAAAGATAGGGATAGCACACTTTTGCACAAGCGGTAAATTTCCAGCTTGTGCCGTGAAATTACAAACCACATGCGGAGCTTGAATTTAACAAGCTTTCTGACCTTTCTGAAAATTTAACAGATATTTCACTTTTTTCTGCATCATTTTAAGCACTTCTGCAGACATCTACATAATAGAAAGGGAGGCAAATATTACTACGTAGCAAGTAATAATACAAATAAGGGAACCTTAGAACAGTTCAAAACTGTTACACACGGAGAATAATGCAGTGGAATAATAATGTAATAATATACTTATTTATACATCTCTGCACACCCCTAGATCTGCAAATAATACAATTTTTGTAGAAATAAACCAACTGCCTTTCTGAGATTCTCACTGTTAAAAGTTGCATATCAGAGTGAGCCAAACACGCGGACACACACTTATCCAGTTATCCCTTGTATCTAGTATTAATTTATACTAATAAAAAAAATATATAATCCAAAAAACTTGATAATGAAATTATTTTATTTCTATGGGGAAGTCCAAATCCACCCCCCCCAAAAAAAAACATCTTAAACAGTCCTTAATATCATAATGACAAAGTCGCAAAACACACAGTTCCCACAATGCAGTGCTTTTTGCAGCCTCTCTCACACTGAGCCGGTGAACATCCACGCCAGTTAACAACAAGAGAAACAGTTCAGCGAACCAAGCCTGAACGCACAATGCCGGTTCTACCACAGCACTGTGAAACTCAACCATCAACCTCGCAGTCTCTACCGATAAGTGGGACAGCGCAGTTAACAGGAAGCACGTATTTGCACGGTTACCCCACTTTGGTGACGCGAATGAAAAGGCCCCACGGCGCCTCCCATCCATCATTAATGACCTCAATACAGGCAGCGCATGCAGACAGGATTTGGGACTGTAGTGGATGAGGTCATTGTAAGGAGCCCACTAAGCGTGGGGAAAGCACACCACAGTCCAAAGTTACCCAACGGTAACAACGGAGTGTTATTTACAACAAAAGAGTGCGGCTTAGTGTCATTCGCAAACAGCTCCGGTTTCGCCAATTTAACTCACCGGACCGAGGGCTTCAGCAGACTAGAGACGTCCACAAGCTATAACAGTCAAAAGTTTGAGGACACTTGTTAACAATTCTCTTCTAGGTATTCTGTGAATGGATTACAGTGGAAAATGAGCCAATGTCTCTCCGGTGATCCTGCCACAGTTCCCAGAACTCCTGTCCTGCTTTGACACCCTCGCCCAGTTCAGGCTGTACCGCCCTGGTTGTGTGCACACACCTCTGACTGGCATTTTACCGAATGAATCCAAAGCATGAAAAGCTAAAATGCAAATAGAGAATAAAAGGGTGTGTGGGATGAAGGCTTTGCGTGCAGATTAGGGTGCCAGTTATGTTCTGCTGTGGAAATCAGAAGTTTTCTGACGCCTCTGCAGTAGTGGGGTTTATAGAGAAAGACAATAATGTGGAGTACAGGTGTTTGATCGAGGACTTTGTTTCACAGTGTGAGTCAAACCACCTCCAGCTCAACACCAACAAAACAAAGGAGCTGCTGGTTGATCTTTGCCACGTGAAGGATTGATAAAGGGTACAGACGTGGAGGTGGTTCAAGCCTACAAGTACTTGGGGCTCCACATCAACAATCTGGGCTGGTCGCACAACACAAATGCTCTATAGAAAAGAAACAGCCGGCTCTACCTTCTTACAAGGTTTAGTTCCTTAACCATGTGCAGCCAAACTGTAGGCATGAACGAATGTTTCAAGCTGTGGTGTCCTGGGGGGACCACACTTCTGATGAAAGGTGCAGACTCAGCAAACTCTTAAGGAAACCCATGTCTATCATGGGTCAGAGACCTGATTTGGTGGAGGCCATGGCAAAGGCCAGGATGAGGAGGGAGCTACAGACCACCAGGGACAATGGCTCACATCCTGTAAATGGTGGTCTCCCAACCTGGGGCCATGACCCCCCACCCCAGGGGTTGCAACATCTTCCATTGGGGTCGCTTGACAAATTTGATTTGAACTACCGAGTTACTCAACTTGGGTGCAGTAAGAAGCGATTCTTCTTACCAACAGCCATCTGCCTCCATAAGGTCACACAAGGACCCATCAACAACTGATTGTATTTATTACTGTTATTTATTCAGGGTTATGGGTCTTACGAGAGTCTTGTATGTCCCACTGTTCTACAGTGAATTTCACTGCAGGGATCAGTCAAGCCTAATTCTGATATGAGCACCGATCTGGCCTTTGCCTCAGTCTGAAAGCCTGGACTCCCATGGACTCATATCAGTTAAATTAAGGGAGGGGCAAAGATACATGGAAAGTACAAGGCTTTCTCTCCACCAGCAGCGGAAGCTGAAGAGGTGGATCTGCACAAAGCCACAGAGACAATTCATGGAACTGAAAAGAGGAAGTGGATGCAGACAGACTCCCAGAATGCGCAGGTTTTTGTTTGTAAACTGCACCAGAGAGGAGTCTGACACTGCAATATTCCTGTTTCGTAAAGAGCAAATAAACACGTGTACAGATGGACAGGAATGAACAGTGCGCGGACCCTCTTCTGCATGCATGCTCTTTTCATCTTAACTTTTACCAAACGCACCAGATTAAACTCCCTGCTTACGTTAACCATAAAAGGCAAACAAGATCCTGTCAAGGTCCAAAATAACACCATTTCAACAGCTTTTATTCGTTTTCAAATGCTTCGCCCTGCCTTTTTAGAGGTCACATCGCCGTTAAAAATTCTTCAAAACTCAGGGGAGGGTATCCTGGCCAAGACAAAGTTTGGATCCCAAACGCCTGCCTGTGGGCCTCGTGTCACAGACTCCCAGCATTCCAATTTTTCTTGAACCATTGGAACATGCAAAAAAATATTCCCCTGCCCATGGCCCCATGGGAGGAAGGAAGTGAGTATTTCTCTTCTCCAAGTCATGCCAAATGGTCCGAACTAGAGTATTCTTGTGCCAGCAAGGGGCAGTGGAACCCTGTGCCACACGCAATTACAAGCAGAAGTGAGCATTGCCAGTAAATGCACAACACACAACACTGCTCCAGCCAGAGGCCACAGATTAAATTTCCCCACCTTACAGTCAAGTCAACACTACAGAAAAGGCCCAGAAAAGCATGAATCACTAAATGAGACACCAAAGTGGAATAGTTGGAAAGCTGCTGTGAAAACTAAAAGGGCTACAACACACGAAAGCTGAGTAACAGCTGTAGGCCTGTAAATGCTGTAGACCTTTGCCTCAATGACCCTGTTACCCCACTAAGCTGAACAACTCCCTCAATAAGTCAGTAGGGACTGAACACTCCCACTACACTGGACACCGGTCCTTTACACAGAGCAGCTGGTAGCACGGCGGTTACTTTTAACCTAGAAGTCACCCCTTCATGTACCAGCGGCAGCCTCTGAGCACGGTACTTAAGCTGGTACACCACCTTTTACCTCAGAATGTCAGCCTACCATCGAGGGCTGCTTGAAGGAACGTAAGATACCTGGGAAGACAAGATAGATGAAAATAAACCACATAACAGTACTTGTTGCTTTATAATTTCTTTCTTTGGAAACACTACAAAAAAAAAAAAAAAAAAAAAACTTTCTTAATAACCTCAAAGATGAAAAGTTGTTAATGTCTCTATGATACAGTGTCCCATTGATAATGAGTGGTGAAAAATTTAAAAAATGTTCATTTTCAAGACATAGTTTGCAAATAAATGCAAAACACAAAAACAAGAGTAAATTTACTCCAATATAAGTTAGTTCTTTATGTACATCTTTTCTAAAACTGGAAAGGTGAGGGAGATACAGCCAGTCTGCTTGGCTGTGACAGTATCCTGTTGGAGGGTGGCAGCGCCCCCTAGGCTGTTGGGGGTAACGCTACAGCCACCGCAAAACACCCTCTAGCGGCGCTTCAGGGAAGCTTTTCTCCCATTGCTATCGTCCTGCGACTTGCTGCTCTTCAGGGACTCCAGCAGGCCCTTAATTCTGGATGCGGGTGAATCCAACTTCCTCTTCTTGCTCTTGGTGATGGTGGTCAGGGGTAGCAGCAGGGCAGACAGGCCCCAGGGTGCGTCTCCTGCGGCACCGTTTGGCCGCGCCATGTTGTTCTGCTGTGCCAGCCAGGCGCTCTCCTGGCACAGCAAAACAAAGCGCTGCAGTTGCGTGTTGTTGACGTTTCTGCTCACATTGAGCGACTGCTGGAAAGGGTTCTGGATGTGCAGCGGTGAGGCCTCCGGCTTGTTCTGCTCCTTCCCCTGCATATACAGGGACAGCTGTGCTTTGTCTTGCTGAAATACAAACCCACCCTGCCTGACACGCACACATTCCTAGTGCACCATAAGTGACATGAACTAATGTGAGATGATGTTGCTATGTTTCACTTTACTCCCCACCTGACCAATGCACCGAAGGGGCCCCGGATTAAGGACACAGGCAGGCTCTCACCTTCCCTGGGGGAGAGTGAACCAAAGTCTACAGAAGCTTGAGACATGCAATGTCATTAAACACAAACATTCAGCACACCCCTGTAAATAAAGACCCATGCCAAAAAAACTCTGGCGTCGCCCCTTCCTGTCTGAATTCACTTGGTTACAAGGATGTTTAAGCTGGCACAGCTGTGCTTTTACTGCCTCCTTAACAGTGAGTGCAAGTGCAAGGTCTCTCCCACAGCGTGCTATAAATTTCCCTTTTCAGTAAAAGGGAGAGAAGTTCTTTTTTTCCTCCCTCAGTCCACCAGAGAGCCCCACAGAACCAAATTTAAATGAACTTAAAGCAAAATCAAGATGATAGTAAACAAACTTTTGAAAGTTGGGCAATAAATAATGGGAAGACAAGCTATAATGCTGCAGTCCATTTGGGCCTCATAAATAATTACATGGTAATGTATAAATCAGAAAATGATTTATCTTTTTAGCAGCTGCAGTATGATATGAAAGGAAAGTCTACTCTCTCTCTCTCTATATATATATATACATACATATATATACACACACACACACACACACACACACACACACACACACACACACACACACACACACACACACACACACACACATACTGTCTTGATGAACACTACCATGAAGCTCCATAGAGAAGCAACAATATTTGTCAGATACATCAGATAATTGAAAACAGACTTAATGTTAAATAAACAGACTTAATATTAAATAAATAGAATATACAATAAATAAATATTCCTGGAGTTAAGAGTTTTCAAACCAGCATGAAAAATGTGATCAATGTAGCATTAATAAGCAGGGATGAAAAAAGGTTAATTGTAGGGAATTCCAGAGTTACTAAAGATGGTCATAGTGGTGGAGTGGGGAGGAAGCCTTCTTTAGAAAAATATCCCCTAAGGTGCCATTCATTTGACCCCAACAGTTTCCTAACCAGTATTTGCTTTTGTGTGAAAATGTGCAGGATATTTCAAAGAAGTGGACACACAAATTAGAATGAGGAAGGCAGTAAGACAGCTGTTAAAACTAGGATTAGAAAAGGCTTGAAACTGGTAGTAATGTTTGGCCTTTTACTACAGATCACAGCCATGATGTATTTACGGATGGATGGTAAATATACGAAACCCAATAACCATAGCAGCTCACGCCCACAGAGTGTTAAAAAACAGGACCCAGTAGTTTCCCAAAGTTTCAAAACTCCTCAGAAACCATGTGTGTCTTAAGAACTGTAACAGCAGGAAACAAGTGTACACGTGAGCAGAAAATTAAGCAATAAGCAATAAAAAGAAAATGCTGGCACAAATGAAATGGACCCCAAAAAATTATTTTAAAAAGATAGAGAAGCTGGAAAATTAAAAGAACCCTCTTCTACTAGGTAAAACAAAAAATCCCTATCCTTAATATTACTTTATTCCAAAACACACAGTTTTTTTTCTCAGGCATATAAAACAATATTCTGTAAAGAAGATCAAGTTGAAAACACCACTTTTGACCAACTGGCCACATACAGCCTACCTTTCTGATGTCGATGGACAGGTTTTTGAAGTCAAAGTTGCCATAAAACTCAAAGAATTCCAGCAGCAAATGTTCTACACAAATGCAGAAAAATAAAAATTTTTAAAAATCTAAACTGTTTTAAAATTAAACCATAAACATAAAGCAAAGGGACATTCACCCACCTAATGAATCTGTGTTGTTCTGCACTTTGACCTTTGTTAAATCACGGACGAATGTACAGTCATCCCCATCTATCACACTTTTATCCATGGGTCCTGGTGCAAATGAGAAAACACGATTTCAGAACTTGCACTCCACTAGAGCTACAGAGAAAAACTCACCCAGCAGGTCTGAGTGTGTCAGTAGGTGACAACAGGGTGAGGCACCATGACAACTGAAGAATACATTTGCAAGTGGGTCATGCTTGCACCTGCGAGCTTCTGGAGGTGGTCCAAGGTGGGGATCATCGGGGGGGTTCTCTTCTGCAGGAAGAAGACCACCATCATGGTGAGGGTGAAGTTGGTGAGCCAGGCCCCCGGGATATTACTGGTGATTCCCTGCACCCGTGCCCAGCACCGCACGCTGAATACAAGGGCGCGGATGCGCTCATCCAGCTGTCCGTACAAGTAGAGCAGCTCGGAGCTCTTCATCGCCACCCTGTGGGTACGAAGAGGAGGGCAAGTCTGAATATAAAATGGCTCACCCTCCAAAATGTGGTTCACATGCGGGGTTTTACATTCTACAAGGCACCTATATTTTTAAGGAGAATACAGTGTGCAAACAGGGGATAATAGAATTAGACTGTAAGTAATGCACAAATATGCCTGAACCCTTGATAAAACCCCAGATATACAGGAACATACTTCAGGGGCTGATTATTTATTATCCTTGGTACCAATGATCCCATTCCTATAGGCCCCCAGTTCCACAACAACTCAGTCGACTAGTTAACCAGAAAGCAGATATTAAACACTGGCTGGAAGAAAAAAAAGCAAAGAATTAAGAGCTTATTTGGAGGCAAATCACAGGGAGGCAGATTTTTGACACTGCACAACCGTCTTACAGTTTTCAGATGGTAACGATACAGCGTGGGTTTTCCTGAACAGGTTTCTCTTTAGTTTTCTAAATCAACACTTACATCAGGGGACAGTCACCCGAAAGGTTAGTTGCCTTTTTGAGCTCTTCCTGCTGATGTACTTATATATGTGAGTCCCAGCCCACTTCCTCAGAACTACTGAGGACATTTCTTAATGCTAGCAGCTCTCACCATGACAATCTTGGACTATTTTTAGAGGCTGCAACATCCATCTGGGTGAGTGAGAGCAGAAGTGAAACAAACTCAGCCTCTGCATTCTCCCTAATAAGAGCAAATGAGAAGCTGTAGCAATGGCTATAATAAAAGGTTAAAAATTAAGTCAAAACTGCCAGCTGGTCCCATAACCTTCAGCTGTAAGTCTACTGGCCATGCTCATCATGGCTATTTTAGCATCAAAGACACATTTGCATCGTATGAAAACCCATCTTAGAACAGCACAAAACTACATTTTCAATCTCCCCAAAAATTTTGGAATGATGATGCTATCATTATTTTTTCAGAGGCAATTTTTTTTTTTATGTTTGGGTTTTAGAAATTGGATCAAATGGATGCAGTGTAGCTTTTTTTTTATTTTTAAATGATGCATTGCACATTCTGTTGACTGTTCATTAATTCTGCCTAGTGGCTGTGCTTCGTGAACAACGAAATACGGTGGAAAGACATTGTGAACTTAAGTTAATGAGAGAATGGCTGTGCTTCAGCATAAATCCTTTAGCCTCCAGGGTGTAAAGGCAGGGTACCTGTTGTTAGCTGTAAGATCGCACTGGAAACCAGAGGGCTGATGGGAGAAGCGCACCAAAGGACAGCGTGCATTGAGGATCTTCTGCATTCCCACGCATCCTGGCCCAAATTGGTCGATGCACTCCCCAATCACAGACAAGATGCTCTGGGTGGCGGCCCTCTCTGTGGCTGTTCTCTTCACCTGATACTCCAGGGCATGGGAGCCTACCTGCAGAAAAAAAAAATCATGAAGGTACACTTAAATGTGGTGTTGTTAATGGCACATGTAGAACATCAATGTTCACAAATCTACAAGTAAACTTCATTTGTAGCATAGTTGTGCGATAAAACAAAAACCAATAATACTTAGTGTCAAGAGTCAGGACTATTCACCCCATTGGTTAAAGCATGTCTTTGGACTGTGGGCAGAATATAACAATCTTCCCAGAACACAAAAATCCCTCAATTTACAAAGCTGATCTTTTCCTTAAAACAGTAAGTATACCAAAAATCTATTTCCAACAGCAGAATAATGTGTTCCCAGCTCATCGGAAAACCCCAAATATCACTAAAAGATTGTAAAACTCTTTCAACTGTACTATTTAAGCAACCATTTAGCTCTGTGAATCATTAACAGCCTACATTAACAGCCACTACATTAAACAACAAAACAGAAACCAGCTGATGGCACACTGGTGCTAACTACAGTACTTACTGCACTTCCGCTTCACTGGCGTGACACACAACATTCAGCTTATTTGGACAGGGTTCATATAAATTGTTACGCTGATTTTTGATTCCGAAAATTGAACATCGAAACCAAACAGCTGTTCTAACAATATGTCATATCGAGAGTTTGTAATTCAAGGGATGCCTGTATAATGTTAAATCCCTGCTAAGGGCACATTAATAAAAAGCAAAATCAAAACCTATGAAACAGTTACCCTTTGTATATAAAATCTGTTTCTCAACTGTTACCAACACCTTATGCTCACTTACGCTACCTGCTTTGGGGTGGTCTCACTGATGCCATCTAGGTCCAAAAACATATCCAGATCACAGCCAAGCTTCCCAAAACCATTTACAGAAGAACCAAAGGGCTTTATGTTGCATTCTGGGAAGTAAGAGGCAGCAATGTCTCTCAGCAGGGAACAGACAAGGAAGCGCAGGCGAATGTTTTCTTCTGTTAACTGGTATGCTTCTGTGAGGGAGTATAATTGTTGCTCTATCTGTGATTAGGGAAAAAAAAAAAAAAAACATCATACCCAACACTATAGGAGTTCTAGTTAACATGGTACATCTGAAGCTATGACCTTCAGTAATCTGCATCACTGAATGTACTGCATTTAATACATCTATAATGGTGTCATACACTATATGCTACTATTGTCTTAATTTTGCTGAAAGGAACTTGATTTTATTCTACTGATGAGATGGTCTTAATGTCTTATCTGCCTGAAGTGAAAATTAGATAAGGTCATGTTTACATATTTTAAGGAGAGCAAAAAAGTTGTTTATTACTTACGCTGTCTTCTTTATTTAGCTTCTTGATGAGATCATTGACAGATATGGAAGTCTGGCTTAAGAATTTAAGAGAAGACTGAGGATTGGACTTGACACAGGATTTGTCCGTTTTTAAAGAGAGAAGTCTTGACTTAAAAGGGACAGCAGCTTCAAACTTCAAGTTTGGTATACTGGCTCCTTCCAACACGGAAAGGACGCCCTCCTTTTCGGCAAATTCCACCACTGCATACGTGCCCTGTCCATAAAAAAATTGAGGAACACATTGTTTCCAAAACACAAATCAATTTATCCAGAAATCACATCTGCCACCATTACACAGTGGATACTTACAAAACTTTCATAGAAGAAGTATTTCTTTACGTCACCATGTCTGGACATGTGTTTCAAGAATTTTTTCTCACAGGTATTTGAAGGACAGCTTATTAAGAGGGATCTCTCCGCCTGCTCCCTTCTTTCCTCCAACACTTCATAAAAAGATTTCTTTCCATCTGTCTCTAAAAGCAAAACGAAAACGCAGCACACATCAGGTCCCAGCCTCTTCGAGTTAAATGACTGAAGTCACAGCTTATGAACAAACCTGTACTTTATTTATGATGTTTAAATGATATTATAAGACAACTGGGCTGCAATATATTAAATCGTCTAATAAAGCCGGTGCGAAGCTTACTTTAAAAAAGGAAAGGGATTAAAAATATACGTGGCCCATCAAGGGCTGACCAAACGCACAAGTGCAGAGATGGGTGAGGACATGAAACAAAAACATTTATTTAAGTTTTGGCCAAACTTACCGCAGTGGTCTTTCTTGATGGACGAGTCTGTTTCGGCAGCAACACTTGTCGCAGTGGTCCTCCTCGAAGAACAATGATGCAGGCTGTATAATTGCTTAAAAACAGCCGGTCGCCTCAGCACACTTAGGCTCCGCACGGAGGCCGCCATAGTGACGTATGAAAGAAGCGGGGCGGGGCACAATGACACGCAAGCGCAGTGTCGCCAGCCAACGGCAAGAGAGGAGGGTCAAAATAATCAAGCGGTTTCCGCAACGACGTTTAAATCCTTCGTTCGCATTCGTATTTGTACTGATTAAAAAATAGCAGCGTACAAAGGATGGAGTTACAACGATGAAATGAGTTAGGGACTAAATGTTTTATTTTTAATGTGATTGCATGTGATCTAATGATGAAATAGGCCTTTTATTCTTACTTTAGTTATACACTATACATGTTATTTCGTGCTGCGCATTCCTGTAATGCTCCAGAAATAAACGACTTAAAAATGTCTAAAAGTGAAACTCCATGAGTCAGTGTCCTGAAAATTCTTGCGATTTAGACAGTCGAACATTCCAGTTGCTACAACACGTACCTGTAAATTTCCATACAATTTATTAAAATATCGCTCTATTCTACCTGTTTAATCTCTCCCGAAAAAGTAACCACAAATAAACCTTTGTAATTGCGCGTTCATATTCTTTTGCCAAGGCCGTGGCCTTCCTTTCGATTTCACTGGAATTCTACAGCTAAAAACGACAAGGAATTCGACTGCTGTTTTAAACTCCGGTTGTTGGCGCACAGCTTCGCTACGGCAGCGAGGGGGAGAAAAACTATACGACCCGCACCGCGCAGCGGCGGCGGCCAGAGAGCGGGATGAAGGTCGGGGCTTTTCCTGGGAAAGCACTCGAATAACAATGGGAGCGAAAGGAAAACGGAAAACGCGGAGGCGAAGGAGGGCTCTTGCTCGGCGCGGGGCTGCGCAGCGACGCGTCCGGCAGCCTCACGCGTGCGTCTCGAGGAAGCGCCGCACTCGCGCGGAGCTGACGCAACCCCCCGGCGATGACGCCGCTCTGCACCTGAGAACTTTGCAGGTAATTTTTATTTATCCCCCCCCCCCACAAATAAAATACGAGTTGTAGTGAAATTATTCCGCTAAACGGGGCCGATTCCAAGAAGCAGGACACCGCAAAACGAATGTGTTAAACTTGTACAGTTGCCACTTTGCGTCAAATATTTAGCTTCACCTGGAGTGTCGTTGCATTCGTGTCATTTGTGGCTCAGCCGGGTCACTTTTACTGCTGGTTTTATGCCAATCTATTTATGGGGGCGAACTGATTTATTGATAGCTCGCGTGTGAAAAGAGGGTGGCTTTGTTTTGCTTTGCTGCGCTGCGTCGGAGTTTAACGCGTTGTGTTTAATTCTAAGTTGCACGGCCGGCCGGCTTGTCACGTCGGCGGAACCGGACGCGCGGGCGTTTTTCTGGGGCTTCCCTCCTCGGCGTGAAATTCCCTTCATTTGTCAATCAAATTCGCCGCGCACACCCGTCACTCCTCGCTTGTCCTCCGTGCCATTTGCGAGTCGCCTCTTTCCTCTCGCTGCGCTCCACATTCTCTTGTTTTCCGCGCGTCACCTGTCATCGTGCGTCGCAAGGGGCGCCGCGGCTTCGCGCCCCAGCCCCCCAGCCCCCCTCGGGGATTGATGACTGCGGTGCTTCGACCTCCGATTTCAGGGGTGGCGGAGGAGAGCGCCGCTATGGACTACAAGGGCGATCCCACCGGACTGGAGCTGCTTCTGGCGCACATGAACATCGAGGACATCATCGACGTGGTGGAAACGTTCTACCCCACCGTGGAGCCCGGGCCCTCGTTCGAGGAGACGCTGTCCCAAGAGGACATGGAGGAGGAAGATGAGGAGACGCCGGACATGGGCTCCGGGGGGGACAGGGCAGACAGGGCCGACACGGCCGACAGGGTCGACAGGGCTTCCCCGAAGGCCGCCGTCGCGTACGGCACCGTGGAGGAGCTGCTGTCCTTCGTCAACCTGCTGTCGACGTCGCGCGAGGGAGCGCACGGGCGGGCGCGCGACGGCACGGGGGTGCTGCTCGACCGGGTGGGTGTCGCGCGCGCGCGCCTGGATACAGTTCAAACAGTTTTGTGCGCGCGTCCGTGCACTTTTCTGCCTACAGCGCTTTACTTGAAACAATGTATTTTTATCCAAGAATCAAAGGGTTTCACTTGTCACATACACAGTTATGCCCGTCACACCATGTAGCGAAATGTGCCCTGAATCAGTCTCGCAGTCTTAGTCTCCATGTTTTTCATATACTTCACAGCACATGTAGTCTATAAACGTGAAATCTGCACATTATTTATACTTGCAGACAGCAGGTCATTTATGCTTAGTGTTTAGAAATTGAGCAGGAACAAATAACATTGCAAGAAATAAACCTTGCCGTGTATTTTGCATTTCGATGTGAAACAGTAATTTTGTCGGTGCTTAAACTATGATGAATTAAATTTTTTTTTTTTAAAAGAATTTTCATCACTTTGCTTCTCCTTTTCCCGTCATGCCCGGAGAAGAACAGTTGTGACTGTTGTGAAAACAGAGCTGGGGTTGAAAGCGTGTTGCTCTGCTTTCAGAAGTTAAACTTGTGGCTGTGCTGATCTGCACATTTATTCCACGTCTTGTGCAGACTGTGGATGCTAACAGATTCGATGCCAGGCTCCTCTATGAGGACGCTTAGGTTCTGCGCAGGGGAAGTTTTACTTTTAGACAAGTACTGTGATATTGTGTTACGTTTCCTGTATGTGGACTACGTGTGTGTATGCATGTGCGTTTACGTCCGTGTGTACATGTGGTGACACAGTTTATCCCTGTCCCCGTGCAGACAGACATGATTATCAAGAATGGGAATTACCGCATTGGCCGGGAAGTTTTCCTATTTCCATGGAAACTCACTTACAGGAGCCATGGCTCTGGCCATGTGCCCAAAGGCTCTTTTGGGAAAGTCCACCTGGCCCAAGACAGAGAAACCAGGAAGCGAATGGCATGCAAGCTGGTGAGTAAAGTGTTTGCCGAGTACATTTTTGTCCTTCTGGGCTTGGCTGGTGTCCCCTGTTTGTCTCCCTAAGTCTCTGCCTTCACTGGCAGTGCATCAAAGTAAAACTTGCAAAATGAAACGGACCAAACAGCTTGAGTCAAAGGGCACAGAAAGACACAGTGAGCAGTAGAAAGAGGAACAGTGTGTGGAAAGACCCTAATTTGTCTTAGGCAAATTTTTTTAAAAAACTGCTTGTGCAGACTGGTAAGACCTGGACATATTTTCTCTAATTGCTCAGAAAATCCAGAAACTTAGAGAAACTCCCCATGGTGGAATGCAAGAACTGGGCATGGGGGGAAAAAATGGACCGTGGCAGCACTGACCAGTGTGAAGGAGAAGTAATCTTTGTCAAAGAATCATACCTTGGCCTAGGCTGGAGTAGACACTAATATATACATTTTAGAAAAATTAAACAATTGTATTCTTTGCAAATGAATTTGTACGTGTTTTTATTTACATTTTTTGACACATTCGGGAAAGAAGTGGTTTCCTTTTAGCCTTGGTGCTGATTCCACAGCAAAATCTGGGCATGTGGATTCAGTTAAGGGTCTTGTTTGGAATTATTGTTCCGGTGAACGATCGCTTTTGTGTAGTACAACACCAGAAGGTAGTTTCCCATTGAGAAGAGGAAGCTCTTAGACAAAAATTAGTTGTCACTTCACAATAGTTAAAGATACTACATCGATATGGAGGTTTGGTTAATACAGCTATGCCCTGAGAGTTCTTCCCGGACTCATTTAGCTGTTGATTTATGTGTTTTCCTAAGATTCCCCTGGAGCATTTCAGGCCGGCTGATGTGGAGTTCCAGGCCAAGTTCCGACACGAGAACATTGCAGAGCTTTACGGCGCCCTGCTATGGGACCAGACTGTCCACTTGTTCATGGAGGCGGGTGAGGGTGGCTCTGTCATGGAGAAATTGGAGAGCTGTGGGCCCATGAGGGAGTTTGAGATCATCTGGGTGACCAAGCAGATTCTCCGGGGCTTGGAGTACTTGCACTCAAAAAATGTCATTCACCACGACATCAAACGTGAGCGTTCGGAACATTTTATTTCTATCTTTCAGATTAATTGTTGCTTTTGTGGCTCTTTTCATGTGCTGTGCTGTTCATGCATTCTCTCACATCAGTAGACTTCACTGTTACTGATTTTATCATTATTACTGCAGATAACTTAGTTCTCAAACTTTGATTTAGTCCTGTGCGACTTTCTGCATAATTTATTGTTTTGAAGGTTGTCTGAATGATACTCGAAAATGTCCTGAAGAGGAAAACCCCATTTTCTGACATTATTTTCCCTTGTGAATGGAAAAATAATAATTTCAGTTAAAGACAAATGAGAGACATGCTGATTAAATGAAGATTTATGAGATGAGCATATTTTTCCTGGCTGGATAAGAGCCACAATGGAGGAGAAGATACATGCAGGATGTGGGGGTTTTTCCTCTGTTGGGAACAATTCACTAAGAGACAGTAGAAGCCCCTCTCTGAAGGGCAGACCTGGGGGGTTTATAGGAAGTACCTCAAGGGAATTCGCTTCTGTCTGCAAAAACAGAGGGTTGCAAGACAATCCCAAGGTTGGTGGTGCTCCAAAACAGAAAGGTAAATGTCCTGCATTAGCTTGTAAGTTCTGGCCTCAACTCTATTGAGAGTCTTTGGCACAGTTTGAAAATTGCTGGAGCTTGTCTGTCAGTAGGAGGGAACATACATGACTGTTGCCCCATGTGGTTAACTGGTACTGTACAAACCTTCATCAGTAGGCTCAACTGCAATAACCTCAAAGATTTTATCGCAACAAAAGGTGATTCTACCAGATATTTAAGAGAGGGGTCTTAATGTCTATGCAAGCACCATTTTTGCCCTTCATTTATGCTGTCTGATGAAATAAACCATTTTGCTGTATGTAGAGTGTGGCATTCTGGTGTTAAAGTGTACAATTTTTCTTGGTTTCTTTTAATTCTGCAGCCAGCAACATTGTCCTGATGTCAGCAAAAGCTGTTCTTATAGACTTTGGACTCTCGGTGCAAATGACAGAAGAGGTTTACATACCCAGGGACCTGCGTGGGACAGAGGTAAAGGGCAATATTTATAACCACAACTTTGCAGTGGAAAATATGTTTGATGTCTCCTGTCCTTTTGTGTTGTGGTCTACAACAGTCTTGAATAAACTTTCCAGTTATGAGCATATGAGTATCTGATTAAAGCCTCCTTTATGTGTTAGTGATACAATACTGTACTATGCCACAGTTTTTATCAACCAGTTGGGCTTCAGATGTGATGGAGCTCTTACTGGACTTGCCTTTGACAGCCAAGGTGACTCTTTGAAAACCACAAGGGGGGGTTCATACATTTTCCATGGCACATACCTTTCTTCTCACTGGCCTGGGACATCCTTGCTGAATGTTCCCTTCCCAGACTGCCCGGGCGACTTTCTGAAAGCTTTCTTCCTATCGCATGAAACCAACTGGACTGATACTTGGGGAATTCCAGCAAAAAGTGCTCTCACATAGAGGCTGAACTGTTCCAGATGACATTTGAACTTGAACACATACTTTTCAAGTATAGATTTTTTGTTTAGTCTTTTGTCCTATTAAGTGAGGGTTTCAACCTAATGAATTTGACTATGCAAAATACAAGTTTCTCAATTCACAAATATAAACTATGCACTTACATGTAAAAGTTGAAGAACAGCATGACTAAATGCTGAAGGCTTCAATAACTTGGTGCTCTGAAAGTGACGTGGCCATAAGCCTTGGTTGGGTGTGTTAATATTGGCCATTTGTGCAAAGATGTAAAACCTTTGTTTAAGAAGCTATTTTATATTTTGTTGTTAGATGTACATGAGTCCAGAGGTGGTCCTCTGCAGGGGCCATGACACCAAGGCTGACATCTATAGCCTGGGTACTACTATCATTCACATGCAGACCGGATACCCACCTTGGGTCAGAAGATACCCGCGGTCTGCCTACCCCTCATACCTCTACATTGTGAGTATTTCCATCCCTTTAGCTTCCGTGACTTCCAAATGCTACCAAGTTGCATATATTTAGAGCACAGATGGAGCAAAACAAAGGTAGCACAAAGTGTCATAAAAGGGTATTAAACCACCAAAGGTTGGTAAAAGAGCTTCAGTTTGTCTTGGTATAGATTCTAAATGTGTTTGGAAAGGTTTGAAATATGAAAGATTCTTCCATGACAGACTGCATCATTTTGTGTCTTGACAATAGTGTTGGAGACCATTGCTTCAGAATCTCCAGAATAACGTGGGCGGTCATGGTTTATGGCTTATATTGTTCCTATGCACATGAAACCATCACTGACACCATGTGCCCTGTGACTGAATGGGGCTGTTATTCTGGAAGATTCCACTGTGCTCTCTAATAGGCAGCAGTGTCTCCACACCATGTTTTTATACTGCATGTGAAGGGATGTTAATCCTACACCTGTATGGAAGCACCTGCTTTCAGCATACAGTAGTTAGTAGTCCTAATTTACGTGTTTATTTTGTCAAGAGTTCATTCGTTTTGGGTTTCCACATAGCACTTTTTCCTCCTACAGTCTAAAGGCACGGGTTTCAGGTTAACTGGTGACTAAGCTGCTCTCAGTATGTGACTGTGTTAGTGAATGTGTGTCCTTACCCTGCATATGCCTAACAGTCCAGCTTATTAATGATATGCTATCGGATCGGTGAAGATTTAAACGAAGTAAAGAAAAATATTCTCTAAAACTGTGGAAATGCATCTTAGAACAATTTCAACTATAAACCTTATTAATTTGATTAAAGATTCCAGCATTTTACTTTACATATTTAAACTATATGGTGTGGTTTCTCAGTCCAGCGTCCAGTGATTCTCGAACCCTGAGGATTTGACCAGGAATTTAAAAAAATGGATGGATGTATTTGTCATGGACATTGACACAATTTGTGCATATTTGTCAAACATGGACCATTTTCTTAATGGCCAAGTTAAGATCATGTAAAATCATGCAGTCTCCCATAATTTATTTCTCTACTTG
Organism: Heterotis niloticus; assembly: GCA_018136845.1. Lineage (NCBI taxonomy): Eukaryota > Metazoa > Chordata > Actinopteri > Osteoglossiformes > Osteoglossidae > Heterotis > Heterotis niloticus. Next base: position 25,333,664 of record CM030901.1, on the reverse strand, counting down.
AAAAGCGTGGTCTTTAAAAGTGTGGCCTCTTAAACGCTCCCAAAACCTGAGAGTGATGAAGCAACATTTCCATTTGAGTTTTCAAAAGTAGTAAATGTTTCTCAACCACATTCTGAGACTTGCCTCGGTTTTACTTTCTCAGAAAAAACTTCCTTTCTTTGCTAATGCCTGGAACATTTTTTTTCTTCCAACATTTCATTCCGTTTCATAAAAATGAATGCTTTATGTTCAGCGCCCGCTTACCTACAGTTTATCGATTCATGCTGACTTCCGCAGCTGTTTCTGTCCGAGGGGGGTTGGACGCTCGGCCGAGCTTCCGCAAGTTCTAAACTGTTCATGGTTTTGTGCCGCGCCACCCCCCGCAGATCCACAAGCAGGCCCCGCCCCTGGAGGACATCGCAGAGGACTGCAGCGGGGCCATGCGCAGCTTCCTGCAGCGTACCCTCGATCGGAGCCCGCAGTGCCGCAGCTCAGCCGCCGAGCTGCTGCGAGATGAGGCCCTCTATCCCCCCCGTGAGGAGCAGCCACGCTGCTGGAGCCTAGATTCAGCCCTGGGGGACACCTCCACCGGCCTTCTGCGCCAGCAGAGCCAGCTGCCTGACACTCTGCAGGGTGAGAGGACCTTTTGCAAGAGTGTGGCTGAGTATCTAGTGCACAATTTTTCGCATGCTGTGCACCAATGTGCACTTAGGTTGCGTCCAAGCTGCTGACATGCTTGCTGACAAACCATGTGCTGCACAAACTGTTTTTTTGCCCATGCACGATTCCCTTTGTCAGCCTACTGTCATGCTCCACAGAAATGAAGGTTGGTTCAGATGTCCCAGGGTCTTCGGTGAATGAATTCTAATGAAATGTGCCTAATGAACATTTCCTGTACAGTGTGGGACACCCATCTACATTCGTCTCTTCCCCAAACATTTCTGTCACGGGCTTGATAGTCAGCCTTAATATTACAATATTTAACATTCGTTCATTTAACACACGATGTACTATATGTTTTGGAGATCAGGAGAGAAACGGGTCAAAGAGAGATTTATTTTGAGAGCCTTCTTGGATGCCGAGAGGCATTTAATGGCCCTCCATGAGATACGGAGCTCAATCCACCATACTGGAGCTAGAATTGAGAACCCCGGGGCATTTGAATCTGGATCCCTTGTTCATGGGACCACCGAGCAGCAAGAGGTGGACTGGAGTGTGGCTGCAGTTTAGCTGGCAGATCGGGTCCTGTGCGCGCTTCTTCCGAGCAGACGAGTCGACTGATGGACGCGTGAGCTGCAGCTGGAGTCTGGAATTTGGTACAGGAGGCTGATGGAGGGAGACAAGGAGGGCAGAAACATGGGAACTCTTTGTGAAGCTGCATCATTTTATATCAGCCTCACATTTACTTCGCTTTGCTTTAAGCAGAAACTGGTTGCACTGAAAACCTTTGCTTTGCTCATGGCAGGTGGCCCGGCAGCAGGACGTTAAGGAGCATTCATCATGTTTGTACATTCATGTGTTGAGTGTTACTGACATGCAGATGCTTCTGCTCTCCTACAGATTCTTCCATGTACAGCAACGAGGACTCGGTGCCCCTGAAAAGGAGGGGCTCCCTGTACATTGACCTTGGTGCCCTGGCCGGGTACTACAACATAGTGCGGGGACCCCCAAGCTCTGAATACGGCTAATGTGGCGGAGCCCCTCGGGTTTCGGTCACTGGCGAATGTGGTGGTAGGGAAGAGCTACAGCGAGGCCTCATCTTCAGCCACACAAGCTCAACACATCCCTTCCCTCGCAGAGCGGGGAAGCTGCTGACCGGAGGTGTGACCATGCAGGGGACATGCAGCAGCCGTGGGATGGATGCTCATGAGGACTGAAAGCACTGTGCTCAAACTGGACAGTTTGGAGAAGTTTGGCATGGGTGCCAAGCACCTTCACAGTGCCTTTGTCCACACGGAAGCTTCTCAGAACATGTAGTGGATTCCATTGTGAAGCATATGCATAATCAATGATGTGGTTCCTTATAGAAACAGCCAGTGCAGCCAAGGAGACTTGTGGTGGTGCTTTTTGTTACTCTTTAAGTAAAGGATACGAGTCTGTGTGAAAAGCAGTAGAGAAAACATAGCTGCGGCCCATTTCTGCTTCTTTTATTCCGTTCCTATGGAAATTTTGAAGTAATTGCTGTGCAAATAACCCTTTCTTTAATCAAAAAGATCTCTTCTATGTGAATAAGATGGTTCGTTGCTATTTCAGTGTTCTGTGTACATCCAGTGAGATGTGAGGTATGCAGAATCCATGCCTGCGTGCATTTTACATGAAATATGTTCTTCTCCAATTGGCTTCACTTTCTCAGGCCTCTTTGCTTTTGGGTTTGCTGTATTTGAGGAAGTTGGAAATGTTTAAACTGTACGGGACTTCGTAAGTAAATAAAAATAAAGAAGACGACTGGGTTCGATTGTCTGCCACATTCTCTGCAGGCGTGAAGCTGTGACCTGCACCGCAGGCTGCCCTCCAGCGCGACCCTCCAGCGCGACCCTCAGGTTGTTCCACTGCAGCACGGGCTGTTTTCACAGGCATTGGCAGTTTGTATGAATTCCCCCATTTTTGTGTTTTGCTGCAGTGTTCACCCCGAGTTCGCGTGCCCGTCACCGGGTGCAGCCGCTGCCGCCTGTTTCTGAGAAAGTCTGTGTGCTTGCGGCCCATTTTTTTGCATCGGGAGGACGTAGTTTCCATCTCGCCGTACACATGAAATGAAAGTGCGCAGCAAGTCGCCTAAAGGCAGTTTCTGTGACCCTCAGCACACTGGTGTGCCATTGTAGGGGAAATCGGAAAGAGGAAACGGGCCTCACTTGTCAACTGATGTGACGCATGGCGTGACTTTCTGCAACTCAGTGGTCGCAGATAACCACTGTGGTGGCTGGGGGCCGAGCAGGTCTGTGTCATCGCTTGCATTCTTAAGGTTAGTAAACACCACCGTAAAGAGGATTATTGGGGCCAGGCCTTGCACTTAATAACTGTACAAGTTTTCTTACTAAATGATGCGGTATTAAAATCGCCTCTGACTGTAGGCATGGCGGTGATAAAGTAAATCAGGTAAACAAATGGCCTAAAGGAATATCAGCGGGTTTAATACTCGCAGCCGTGTACTCAAAGGATCTTCCAAACGTGTGTGTACCTTCATGCCCCAAGGCCAGCATCTGCCTGCTGTCGGCATTGTGCTAAATTATATCTTAAAACAACATACAAATATAAACGAAACATAAACAGAACTACGCCCGTACGCTCAGGACTGTGCTTTTTGTGCGAACCCCCATTAAGCTTATTCCACTATAGATGACATTAACTTCTTTCTTAAAGGCTTTATTCATACGTTCGGGTGTTGCCGAACTGCCCACATCTAGATAAAGGGGGGAGCAAGAAATTTTGTGTGGATGATGCAGATGTGTTTTAAGCGTAAAGCTGCTCAGATAAAATGCCGCTTTCTGTTCAGTCAACCGTTCAACAGACCTTCAGCATGAAGTTTGAATTCTGCCATCCATTTTCCTGTCTCGCCACCGCCCAAATTCTCTTTCTGAGTAGAGCCGAGGTTGTTCATACCACAAACTTTGCAAAGATGCATTTTAAGGCACTGATGCGCACCTGAAATTCCCTCTGTAAATATGTGGTTGCCTGAAGCATTTCATTCTCTACCACTCTAAGCAAATGCTGCTCATAACTGTTATAAATAAAAAAGACATTTAAGTGACAACTGTTAGAAGTTAAACTGAGAGCCATAATGGTTTCGTAAAGCTGTGCACCTTAACATTTAATGGAGATTAGAAGTTCTATTTTGTAAACTATTTTTGTTTTAAGCAAATGTTATGTATGTATGTTAGTATGGCATTGTTTTAAGTTAAAATTCCTTGGAAATTAACTGAAATAGCTAAAAAAAAGCAGAAAAAAGTACCGCAGTAATTATGAGTTTAAACCTGGTTTCTAAATGAACCCAAAGGGTGCTTTCTGTAAAATATACCCTAGTACGGTTGGTTGCGATCCAAAGCAAGGCAAGATGCACGCCGACAAAGATCTGTTTTTGTTAGCATGAAATTAGGAAATTAAAACTAAAGGGAATAAATTCTGTGTTGTTTTTCCTGGATTGGATCACAGTTGTGCTCATTGTTTTGACTGGACCACCGGTTTATGTAGTTACGTGCAGGGCAACATCTGTAGATGTTACACAGAAATGTGATGGCTGTGTGGCAGCGTTGCCAAAAACACTGGAAATGCCGGAGACCTCACGATTTCACCTTGGGATTTGCCACCGCTTTCTTCGAATGTGTTTGTCCAAGTTCTTTACCTGCAGGGAATCACCTGAGGGCTGTGAACCTGGCAGAGATGAAGGTCTGCATGGCAGTGAGGTGGTATCTGTGCACATTTTCATGTGAGATTCCATTGCCTTTCTCCTGAATATTATTTTGTCCCAGATAGTACGGTAATGGCTGACCGCTCCCCGTAACCCCGTCCATAATGATGACCCAGTACAGGCAGCTGAAGCATTTAAGCCCCCTGGTCAGAGGACTGAGGGATGATGGTGGTTTTGGGTTTTTGGTTTCTTTTTTGGTTGGAAACCTGCTGTCTGGATATTTTGCCCTGCCTCTCTGGCTGCCTCCACCCCACATATGAAAACAGGGAAATACACCGTATGGCCAAAAGTATGTGGACACGTGATCATCACCCCCATATGAGCTTGTTGAACATCCCAAACCAATGGGCATTGATATGGAGTTGTCCTCCCCCCTTTGCTGCTATAACATCCTCCATCTTTGGAAAGGTTTTGCATCAGATTTTGGGCATTTGTACCCATTCGCCTGCCAGTGATGTCGGGCGAGAAGACTCAGCTCGCGGTCGGCCTTCCAGTTCATCCCAAAGGTGTTTGGTGGGCCTGAAGTCCAGGCTCTGTGCAGCCGCTCAAGTTCTTCCACACCAGCCTGTGCAAACCATGTATTTAGGGAACTCACTTTGTGCACAGGGGGGCACAGTCAAGCTGGAGCAGGAATGGCGCTTCTTTCCCAAACTGTGGCCACAAAGGTGGAAGCACACAGTTGTCTAGAACATGTTTTGTTTGCTGTATGGGTCATTAGAAGGGGGGTTTCTACATACTTTTGACCTATACGGTGTGGTTTTTTTGTTCATCCAGGAACAAATGTGGTAAACGGAGCAGCTGCCCTCCAGTCAGAGTGAAACGTTTGACTGTAAACGCTTTCCTTTGTTTACGCCAAAATCGGCCCGGTGTTCCTTCAGACGGCACTCAGTGTGTGGCCCCGCGCATTTATCAGCCCATCGCATTCCGCCGATCCTGCGCGCCCTGTTCACAGCATTTACCTGCCCGCAATGCCGTGTGTCGGGCTGAGCAAACAGCCAGGACCTCCAGGTCCTAACAAGGCTGAGCTCTGTGACCGACATCTCGTGCCTGGGGTTGAAAGGGAGGTCCAAGTTAATAGAGGCCTGAGCTGTAAATTCTCCTTTGTGGCATTTGACGTCTGCATTGAGCCGAAGTGTTCATAACCGCCCCGGTTTATGGCTCGGGCCCTCGGGTGTGTTTTTTACTGGGGCGTAGTGAGCGAGCAGCTTCTGCAAGAATTTGGAGAATTTGCATAGCATCGGCAGTCAAGTGGACAAGCAAAGTGCCAGCGTGTTTGTGGAAGAGGGGGTGGAGGACAGTGGGCCCGCACTTCAGAAGGTCCTTTGGTTCCAGGCTTGGCAAGAAGAAGAGAGAAGGTGAGACAAAGTTACTGCTGTTCGGGCATCTTGTTTTATTTGAGCCAGAAGAGTCAGAAGGGTCAGAAGGTGAGGAAAGGGTTGAGCGGTCGTTTCGTGTCAGGGCCGATCATCCTCTGTTCATGAGATCCTGAGAAAAGAGCTGACAAGACAATGAAAGGAAACCTATGAAGTTAACAGCGGCACCCCATCCTGGAGCTCCACCCAGTCCCGAGGGCTTCACATCTTGACCCATCGTGTTCCTGCAGAGGAGCAGCTCTCCTGGTGACTCTTTGGAAAGCCACAGTGCTTCACCCAGTCCAGTTTGTAACCTACAGTACGTTTAAGAGAAGCATCATCCTTGAATGGGTCAAGCAGTCAACGCTTGAAAGGTGGTCGTATCCATCCTTTGCATATTTGAGGCAAATACCCTTGAACTGTGGTAAAATTAGGGTTAAAATACCTCTGTTTTTAACATAGAAGTCAAAGCTCCCCCAGCTAGAAGCCATTCATCATCCTCTATTGCTTGTCTTGGTCAGAGTTGCGGTGGTCTGGAGTCACAGGCTATGCATCTACACTCTGGACGGGAAGCCAGTGTATTGCAGGGTGGTCTCACGTGCACGCACGCACGCACACACACACACACAACGGGAAATTTACAGTAAATAATTCACCTGTCTTTGGGCTGTAGGAGGAAACCGGGGCCTGGAAGAATCCCTCACAGTGACATGCAGACTGAGCTGGATTCAAACCCACACCCAAGTGGCCCAAGTGCCGTGAGGCAACAATGCTACTTGCTCAGCTACCTGCTATGCACAGACCTTAAAATTATTAGCCAAAATATACAGTGTCTCTATATATAAGCATTTATCAAAAATATGAATTTGTTCAGCTCTGAGAAGGGAAAAAATTATTAATATTTTTGATAAGCCCTCACACACACACACACACACACACACACACACACACACACACACCTCTGCAAATATGCATGCTTTGAAAATGGTTTATGTTCTTGTTTTTCCACGAAATGGCCCCCCCAGGAACTCAATGCAGAACTGAATGTGGAGGTCACAGTCTTTAAACTTTAAAAACTTTCTGGATCACATGTTTATTTTTATATGACGAGAGCAAAACCTTGACTTTGCCGTATTGCAGCTTCAGGGCCACCATCCTAGCAGAGACAAATGAGCCAATTGCACGTTTATGTTTGCGACTTAAAGCTCAGGGACAGCAAGTTTTTCATGCGGTGTCCTTCCTTGGTTATGCTCATATATAGCTGCTCTCCTCCTAAAATATCTAAACCTGCTGGTGGGGATGTCAGGCCTGTGTGGACATGAGGTGAGACCCGGTGTGACGTCACCGCTCCCCAGCATCCACAGGGCACCAACCGGCAGAAACTCTCACTGTGCGGTGCTGAGAACCAAACCGCCTGATGGATGCTTATATAATCGTAAAACAAACGTAAAACAAATCTTTATTAATGTGTTAATGGTTAGAATAAACCCGATTTTCCAAAAAAAATTAATTAATTTTAAAAAATCCCCGTTTCCATTCTTTTCTATTCTTAATATATATCGCCCTCTGCTGGAGAAAACGTGTAACTTGAATAATCTAAACTGTTTGTTCACTTTTCTTCAAAGAGCTTTCATCTTATTTTATTTTTCAGCGGATAACATTTTAATATTCCCTCCCGAAAATCAGTTCTATCAAAACTGCTGTTATTATTATTATTAGAATTATTATTGGAATAAAGTAAAATGAGAACAAAACGTAAGTTAAAAAAAGTAAGTAAAACATCACACTATGGTTTGTCTATTTATACACAGCATATAAAAACCCCAAAAGAACAGGTGAGATTATAGTTTAATCCTACATGTAGAAGTAATAAACAGGACAGCCCTGCAGTGGATATTGGAGTACAATTTTGTGTCCAGCAGATGGAGATAAATGACTGGCATCGGGTGCAGATTTCTGCCAAAGTTGACCAAAGTCTGTGGCTTAGCGGTCACTGCTGAGCAGTCCCTCCCCTGCTGTAGAACCCCTGATCAAGGTACCGGTGCTGTAAAAATACCATAGTGTGCCTGTGGGTAGTAATAGTACTTATTGTGCAAACTTGAAACTGCAAAAATTCAAGTGTTTAAGGAGTCAAAAATGTCATTGCATTTCTGCCTGATGTCTGGCATTGCAGCCAAAGGGGTTTTTGCAAACTTCAGTTCATGTAATTTAACAGGCGGTTATCTTCCATAAACAAAGAGAGATTCACAGAATAACACAGATTTTGCGGATTTGTGTGCTTACTTTAAATTACTGTCATAATCAGATATTTCCTTTGACAGTTACAAAAAAATATGGTCTCACCTGGACAACATTATAAAAACCCAAAACAGGAACATGTGGAGGAGGAACAAGTTAACTAATGTCATGTTTTCTTTTGTTAATACTTGACCGCTGCCTTTTGCAGTTAATGCCAAACATTTTCTGCTAACAGATTCATCAGATCCCCCTTGAACAATAGCTGAGGAACGCAAATGTCATCGCAGTTCAGCTAAAAATTTTTTTGGCCCGTGAAGCAATAAAATAAATATGAAAAGAAGAACGCATGGGAAAGTTAGCAGAACCTGGGAACACCACCGGCCTGTAATAAAATTTCATTCGGGTTTGACTCATATTGATTTCATCTGGGCGTCAACCTTGTCTGCAGGACTCTTCTTCTGAAAGGCCAGCAGCATGCACTTCTGCCACAGATAAATGATCAGGGTTATTCGTCCTCTGCCCGTTTGCCTCTCATTTTTGTTGTCTTTCAGCTTCTCGGGACCTTTAGATCCAGGAAGTGAAACTGTGAGTCATGGCTGAGGTTAGGGAATACCTGCTGCTCCACCCAGTTGCTCCCACCTCCGCCTACCTCCACACAAAACCCCCGCTTGTGGTCACGGCTACGACAGCAGCCGCTTTCCAGGACCGTCTGTAGCCTCCTGGTTAGAATTAAAACACGTCCTCCGTTTCCATATCACTGCCGCATGTTTATAAACTTATTTCTTAGCGGGAAAAATTACTTTTGAGATGTGTACACCGGGGTATTTTCACCGGAGGAACGTAGGGTAAGTACCTTGCGAGGGTACAAGAACAGGAACAGGAAGCGGGACACGGCCACGTCCCTTCCACCTCATGACTACAACGCACTGCAACATTTCGACAGCTTCATTGTCAAACCCTGTTCTTGGTTTGTTTAAGCACATTTTTGCGGTCACCTGGAGGTCCTGGCTGTTTGCTCAGCCCGACACACGGCATTGCGGGCAGGTAAATGCTGTGAACAGGGCGCGCAGCATCGGCGGAATGCGATGGGCTGATAAATGCACGGGGCCACACACTGAGTGCCGTCTGAAGGAACACCGGGCCGATTTTGGCGTAAACAAAGGAAAGCGTTTACAGTCAAACGTTTCACTCTGACTGGAGGGCAGCTGCTCCGTTTACCACATTTGTTCCTGGATGAACAAAAAAACCACACCGTATAGGTCAAAAGTATGTAGAAACCCCCCTTCTAATGACCCATACAGCAAACAAACATGTTCTAGACAACTGTGTGCTTCCACCTTTGTGGCCACAGTTTGGGAAAGAAGCGCCATTCCTGCTCCAGCTTGACTGTGCCCCCCTGTGCACAAAGTGAGTTCCCTAAATACATGGTTTGCACAGGCTGGTGTGGAAGAACTTGAGCGGCTGCACAGAGCCTGGACTTCAGGCCCACCAAACACCTTTGGGATGAACTGGAAGGCCGACCGCGAGCTGAGTCTTCTCGCCCGACATCACTGGCAGGCGAATGGGTACAAATGCCCAAAATCTGATGCAAAACCTTTCCAAAGATGGAGGATGTTATAGCAGCAAAGGGGGGAGGACAACTCCATATCAATGCCCATTGGTTTGGAACGGGATGCTCAACAAGCTCATATGGGGGTGATGCTCTGGTGTCCACATACATTTAGCCATTCAGTGTAAATGAAGAAACAATTTTTTGGGATTCCCCCCCAGGTGCAACACTTTCATTTCCTGCGACTGTCATAATTCCTAATTTAACCTTCACTGCGTGGTGAACATAGAAACAAGTTTTTGCATGCAGTATCGGTGTAACCCCTTTTGCTGCCGATTTCATTTTATTTGTCTTCAGAATGGATGGCCATGTAACCCGCTGCCATGATCTATGGAAGTGCTGCTGTTAACAGGCGCCAGGGGGGTGATGGAACTGCAGCGCCTTGGTTGTTGAGATGATGCTTTCACCCGGGACTCTGTTATATGAGCGCCTCCATTTGTGTCCACTGACAGCGTGTATAGCTGAAGATGGAATGCGTTTGCGGCGCAGTTTGCGTCCTGTCTTTAAGTCGGCAGTTTAGCCACAGATGCTGTTTTTCAGTCAGGTCTCTCAGTCTGAGACAAACTGATCCAGTGTGGACTCTTTTACACCAGTTTGACATATTCGATTATTTTCCATTGATGTGGAACTGAACTTATTGCTCCATCTCATTTGCCAGCGGCCTTCGACTTCACATGAACCGGCTGTGCTTTTACCTGAGGTCAGCGAAGCTTTCGCTTTTTAGCCAAAGCTGCGTCAGTCTTTATGACAAACTGAGGCTTGTGTTTCAAAGGAGCGGCGACACGGGTTCCGCACTGATCTCAGGGTGCTTCCACAACACAGACCAACACGTGAGAGATGCGTTCCAGGTGTTTGATGCAGGAGCTGAAGGAAACTCTCTTTTTAATTCATTGAAAGTTAAATATTAACGTAAAACGGTGGCCCCGAGTCCTGCTAACATGAGCAAAGGTGCAGTCCCTAAAACGTGCCTTAGTTTAAAAAACAAAATGCAGGAGGAACAAATGCTGCAGCACTTGGCACTCCAACGGCCACTTGGACCGAATGTGGGATTTCAGGCTTTAACATTTGCTTAAAGTCAAGGAGAGTCAGGTGGGTGTTGGATCGGTGCGCCATGCTTTACAACTTTGTGCTGAAATGTCCTGAGGTTCTTAACTGACAAGGTTTGTATTATAGGATGGATGCCGTCCCTTACTTCTGAAGAGCCAAACCTGGCTCCCTCCATCCCACCCTGGCAAAGAACCCAAAATCCAGAAGTGCGACGTGCGGCTCTTTCCGCCTTGAAGAAAAAGGAAATGATTTTCTTTTGCCTTCTGAAAAAACCTCACGAGAGAAACAAACAGTGGAAATAGTAACGCGTTTTATTTCAACGGATAGATGTTCGAACACGTGATGTTTATTCTCGAGGCTTTCCCCTCTGTTTCTAATCATCAAAGCTGCGTCTCATTTGTACCGAACCGCCAGGGCAGCAGAATGTGCTTCGGTTTTTGCCGTTTTGCTTCGCCTTTCACTTCTGCAGAATCTGCCGCTCTCAGGTCATTCGGGCGGGACAGACTGAGCTTCCAGGAGGACAGGTTTGCCATAAGAGCAGCGTGCAGTACAAGGGAGAATCTGTAAAAAAATAGCAAACTTTTGTATTTTGCTCCTTTTGCTGGGTCTGATGACCCAAGTGGATGGCTGGAGGACTGAGCTTCAGTCCACTAGAAAATGACTATAATCTTCCATTAACTCCTGGAACGTCTGGACGCTTTGCCGGATCGAGGAGCGTATTAGCAAATTTGAGATACTGGCAACTCTCCGTGTCTGCGGTGTCCTGGTGAGCTGTTCTGTCCCCACGTCGATGTGTCAGAATGTTGTACCATTAATAAAAACAGTGCTCGGGGACCCTTTGCCAGCCTCTCCCACCTGTGTGTTAGCGGTTAATGTACAAGGAAGCCCCCCGACCCCTCCAGGAGCCACCGGCATCCGGACACGTTTCTGGCACAGGAGCCCCTGTGTCTGGCGGCGTTGCTCACGGTTCCCAGACCACGCAGGATCCAGCACACACTGTGTTTCTGTGGGACTCCTAGGTGCTTCGGTAGCCCGGTGTGACAGCAGGTGCACAAGCTCCTCAAACCGGGGATAAACCCAACCGCGAGTCCACAGCTCCGTGTCTCACCTCATTTTCCTGCTTAAAACCAGCAGCGTCTCCTCCGAAAAAGACGGTCTCCGTGCTTGCAACATTCTCAGTGATGGTGACAACAAGCTCAAGCACAAACCCTAAGTGCATGTGTTGTTCTAGAAAGTTGTTCTCCTATGAACTTCATCCTGGACAGCAGGTCTGAAGCATCCCTCAAAGGGCCTGAGCATGCAAGCGCGTCAGATGGACACAACATGCTCATTTTGTTGTGTTAGACTGAAATAGTGTCGGAGAAAAATAAAGGAATAACGTTTTGTCAGACTTCCAGATCATTTCCAAGCGAGCATCAGCACCAAAAAACAAACCCAAACTGGCAAACAAACCAACATTTGTAATGGCAGCTTCAGTTTGAGGAGAAGTGGAACAAGCAACAGACGAGCAACAAACCCAGGGGGCCGGTGATGGAAGAGATTCTTCAAGACCTCCATCCGGCCGTAGCTGCGACGACTGGAAAACGCCGGTGGGAAACTCGCTCCCCAGCAACTGGGCTACACACCCCAAAAGCTGTGAGGTTCTGTGTTTTTAGCAAACACGACGGAGTCCCAGGAAATAAAGCAGTGGGCTCAGAAGGGAGGGTCAGATGGCGGGATGTAAATGGACGGCTTTATTAGAGAAAGGAGTGCCCGCTCCGTCCAGCGGAAACGAAAACAGCTGATCGGGGAGCCATCTCCATTTTGGACCGCTTCCTGTTTCCTGTTTCCTGCCATCAGGTCCTCAGAGGTGGAAACACAACTCTGTCACTCAGCTCTCTGCGCAAGACGGGGAAAACAACTCCGTTCTCTGTTGGCCCTCAGCTTCATTTTGGCTTCTGCTATATTTATCTCTGAAACTGACCATCACTTGTGGAAAAGCAAACAGTGCAAAAAAACCTGGCAGCAAGAGAAATGGAAACTTGGTGGAGTCATGGTGGAACAAGGAGCGCACTGAACCAAAGTCCTCCATCTGCCTTTTTTTTTACAACGAGTGCTTCGTGCCGCTTCTCCCCACCCACCTGGTGACCGTTTGAACCTGCGTTTGCCTGGTCTTCGCCGCGGCTTCGCCCAGCTCGTGCCAGAGGTCACACTCTCAGGCCGCTTCCTATTGCACCCTGGCGGCAGAATCGGCCCTCTGTGCTTCATTTATTTTGCTTAGTCCTGCGGTTCCCCAGAACCGATGAGAAAAAATACAGCCGGGGAGGGGATGGGGGGTGAAGGTGGGGGGGGATGGGGGCAAGTCCTATAATTTCTCAATAAACTGCAGAGCAATTCAAGCAAATGCATTTTTACTTTTCATTCACCCGTCCTTTTCCTCCAACAGAGAAGTCCAGCTATTTGCACCGATTTGTTTATTTATGAACAAAATAGTTTTATGGGAGGAATTTAGGTTGAGCACCTTTGATCAAGGGTACAACAGCAGGAGCTGGCATTCAAACCAGAAGGAGGCCGACTTACTACGCTTTACTAGAGTAAAGGACGCATGCTGACAAATGAGCGTGTGGCAGTGAGCTGAGGGTAGGATGACTACAGGCACCACACCACCAGCTCCTGGGAAAAAGGTTTGACGGAGTGGCTGGATCTGCAGGGCATCAGGCCCAGAGCATGATGGGAAATTTATTTAGCGTTTCGTCACTTACTTTTCAGAGTGCATTTGAGGGAGTGTCACTCACAAGTGACTGTTTTATTTCTCCATGGCCGGTTGCTGGCTCACCATAGGGCTTTCCACAGACTCTGCTGACTCTGACTCCCTCCATCCTACCTCAAGCCTATTCAAGCATAATAATAATAATAATAATAATAATAATAATAATAATAATAATAAGAAGAAGAAGAAGAAGAAGAAGAAGAAGAAGTACCCATTTGCCACTGGTAAGTGTGTGCATTTATCCTGTTACCTCATCTATTTGTTCCTGAAACTGGACTGAATATTGAAAAGCTGGAAATCTCTGTTTTTATTATTTATTGTATTGCAGGGAAAAATAGCAGCTCCATTCATCCCAAATGTATGTATGCATTATTATATTATTATTATTATTATTATTATTATTATTATTATTATTATTATTATGTAGCACATGAAAGTGGAAAACAAAATGAAAATAAAAATAGTAATAGTAACAATAAGAAGGAGATGAAGGAGAAGAGGAAGAATGATGCCATTAAGTGCTGTGACAATGTGCCACAAGTAGCTTAAGGAAGCTGAATGCATTTATGTCACATTTAAATAAATATTAGCTAAAAAAAATGGAAGCACGGTGGTGCAAAACAGAGGAAACGCAAACCTACGAGAATGCGGGCGAGAACACAAGTCGGTACGCAGTTCCCACGATGCACTGCGGCTCACGGCCGCTCTCACGCTTCGAGACGCCGCCTCAGATTATCCCGCACGCCTGAATGCTTGAAACAGCGGAAAAAATGAAATGCAGACCGATTTGGCCACAAGCGGAATTAATAATCATGGACCGGATAAGTGAAAAAGTAGACGCAGGAACACTGAATACCGGAGGATGTGTGTATGTAAGAAAAGCCACAAAGAAACATTATGGAGTTTTTTTTTTTTTTTTTTGCTCCATAAATTTTTCGATGCATTTCAGCTGCAGTCCCTAGCAATCCTGTGCACGGCTGCTGGCATTTTGTAAGCTTGAAGAAGCAGTGGCGCAGGACTGCGCGCCAGGAGTTGTGTATCTGCAGCTCAGTTTGTAGGTGAAGAAGCCCTTTGGTTTCTCTGAGCTGCACTTCACTTTAGAGAAACGTGTCTGCTAAAAGAATAAATGTGACCATAAGGAGGGGGCATTTTAGACATCCATGGCATGATGGCGGCTCATACATTTGCCCTCACATAATAAGCTGACCCATCACAGGCACCGAATGTTGGCGGGACAAAGATTTATGACCCGGATCCACCCCGAGGCTGCCGTTGTGCCACCTGACCACGCATGGGTCACGGCAAATGAAGAAAGTGCTGAGCTCAGCGCAGAGGAATTCGACGTTCGGGTCAAGGACGGCCCCTGACGGATCGACCCGATGGATTTGAATCTAAAATTTGCAGATAATTGCACATTTCAACATTAATCTGTACCTTCGGGCCCTCAGTAAATCACCTTCGGACGCAGTCTATGATGGTTGGGAATAAGTGCGGAGGGCATTTTTTCCCCCGAGTTGTTATTACCTGGGAGTCTGTGAGCCCCGTTGTGCGATATGAGACCGACCCTAGGAGGGAAGTCAAGAATGTGACACGCAGGGTGAACACATGCTGGTTTACATTGTAAGCCTCACCAGGACAAGTTTTAGCGAATTTTCTCGAAAATGATGCGGTTCTCAGTGGTCCACCTACCCCCTCGGGCCTTTTCGTGACTTCGGCACAGCGAAGGAAAGATGACTCTCTCAGACTTGCACTTGGAATCTCTTCCAAATCTCCTCCTCCTTCAAGATCTCCTCCAAATCTGTGTGCACGTTCACTTATAAGTGACAGAGCCAACAACGCACATGTAAATGTTCCACCAACTAAAATGTTTTGTTGAAGACCTCCAGAAAAATTCCCCTCAAATGTGCCTTACCTGAATTAGCAGTGCATCGCACAGCTTCACACCCTTTCTTTCAAGTTGGTGCGACATGATGGCGATAACTTGATTCCCTTCCCGTCTACCGAGGAGTCGGTCGATTGTGCGTTTGCCTGCCGCTCGTCCGTGTCTCTGCCGTGACCTCTTGGGAGAACCTGAAGGTTGAGCCTCCTGAAAACAGACCACACGCCCTGTATTCCTCAGGACTGAAGTAATCTGTGGGTTTCTTTTGAGGAAACTGACCAGGAAGAGGAGGACAAGGTCGAGGGGAGATAAGGTGTGGGTCTGCAAGCTAAAACTCACTGAGTCAAACCTTCTTCTTCTGAACCCTTTTGTTTTTATACTGTACAGCAAAAGCATAAATGTTTCGTTTGGCCTCCTTGTGGTGGTTTTAATGCACGGGAAAGCCGTTGAGATGCTTGGAACCCGAGGCACAACTGTGGTCTTCATCTGTAGTCACACCAAGCCGCTTTGGTCCTATTTCAGATCTAAAATTCTTACCAGTAATGAAGAGCTTTGCAGGACCTGGATGACTTCTGTAGGCGAAACACTGGTAAACTACAGTAAGTAAGTAAACACAGAGGGACAGCTGTGACACACAGCTAAGGAGGAGAGCTTAGTTTTCCTCAGCAAGGAGTCTGGAGTCTGAAAATATTGAAACGCTCCTGTAACTTTCCCTGTCTGACATTCCAGCTCCCCCCTAAGTTCCAAAGAACCCAGGGTGTATGTGCGTGGGGGGTGTCGGTGGGCTTAGGACTTGACCTTCGACCTCCACGCACCCCCACACTTTCTGTGTGACTCCAGGTCACACAGCTACATACTTGCCAGTGCTGAGATTCAATATGTAGCCTCGGTAGGTTATGGATTCTGACGGAAAGCGGGTAGCTGGGAACACAGAAGGGCGCTGAGGTCCCGCACAAACCCGGTCTGCTGCCACCCTGGGAGAAGATAGCTGGGTTTTATTAAGGTGGAACCACGAGGAACGCTTTACTACCCTTATGTGGGCAACAGCTATGCTTTATGGGTTGGAGACGGTGGCACTGACCCTATGCTTTATGGGTTGGAGACGGTGGCACCGACCAAAAGACAGGAGGCAGAGCTGGAGGTGGCAGAGTTAAAGATGTTAAGGTTTGCATTGGGTGTGACGAAGATGGACAGGATTAGAAATGAGTATATTAGAGGGTCAGCACAGGTTGGACGGTTTGGAGACAAAGTCAGAGAGGCGAGATAGCGTCGGTTTGGACATGTGCAGAGGAGAGATGCTGGATATATCGGGAGAAGGATGCTAGGGATGGAGCTGCCAGGCAAGAGGAAGAGAGGAAGGCCTAAGAGGAGATTTATGGATGTGGTGAAGGAGGACATGCAAGTGGTGGGGGTGACGGAGAGAGATGCAGAGGACAGGAGGAAGTGGAAGCTTTTGATCCGCTGTGGCGACCCCTAACGGGAGCGGCCGAAAGATGAAGAAGATGTGGGCAACAGCTGAGGTTGTTTTAAGGTTTCCATTAAATTACAGTGACATTCATAGCACTCAAAATAATCCTTATTCATGCATTCGTGGTCATTCGTAGCTGTTTGTTAGAAGCGGCAGTGGAGGTACAGTTCCCATGTGACCGAAGTAGGGCCGCGGGCATGGTGCTGCGCCAGTGCATCCCTAATGGACAGTTTCGGCCGGACCTCAGAGAAAGATCAAGGAATTAAGTGTGGTAAAAACGATGGACAGTTTCACAGACAAAAAGGCTCCTTGGCAACCGTCGTGTAAATAAGCATCGGCTGCTTCTGTGTCGCACTAAAAGTCGAATCTGCCCATTCCTGGTCCTTGAAGAACGCTGTCACAGAAGGAAATAGCTCCTTGGAGGAAAATGTGATTATAGCTCACAAAAATGGGAATTAAATAATTTTATA
Source organism: Heterotis niloticus (assembly GCA_018136845.1). Classification (NCBI taxonomy): domain Eukaryota; kingdom Metazoa; phylum Chordata; class Actinopteri; order Osteoglossiformes; family Osteoglossidae; genus Heterotis; species Heterotis niloticus. Next base: position 25,316,471 of record CM030901.1, on the reverse strand, counting down.
ATTTTTTTTTTTTTTTACACAGAGGAAAGCCAGTGAAACCGTTTTCTGTGAGGGGCAGGGAGGAACCAGTCACCAGTAGGCCAATACACGCATTATTGTTTTCTCTATAAGTCTTTTTTTAATCCGATAAATGTCAAAAACTAGATTAATATTGATGTGTCATAGACGGTAGTCACATTTTTCACCAGTTTAGTCATTGTATGAGAAATATATCCAGTCATTTACAGCTTCTTTACTAGCTCACGCAACTGTTTTATTGCCATGGCTAATGCTAATGTGGCTAAGGTAGCAGGGGGTGTAATGTAGGCCTTGTGTGGACCTGGGACAGGTTTTTGCCATATGGAACACGACCTCCACCACACACGACCCAAAAGCTGCAGTACGGGGTTTCATGTGATCTCCGGCTTGAGTGGGCTTCTGGAGAGAAAGCTTTTTTAACTCGTCTTTAATTTCAAGGCTGCCAACTTTTGACGGTGACAGGGTCTCCTTGCCATCTACCATCCCAGGCCTTTAGGAAAGAAACCAAAATGTGGTCAGACCGTAACAGTTCTTTTTTCGGGCAACAAAACAAATTACTAACCCTACATGTCGGAAATGCGAACTGCAGAAGAAAAATAAATAAATGTTGGCAGGGAGCAAAATAAATAGATGCAGCTGAGGGGAATTGCCAAGGCTTTTTGAATTGCCCCACTGTACTGCAGGGCTTTTGGTTGACAGAGAATGACGGTTATTTCCATTTTTTTTATGCATCGATTAAAGACTTGAAAAATGGGAAATAATATCTTCATTCACTCCCATCGTGCGGGCAGACTCTTTGTTCAGCCGTGCCACCTCCTCCGCCAACGGGATACAACACACATGCACAGACAATCTGAGTCCCCAGTACACTGTCAACCCTTTGTATGCTGACCCCACGCGGCCTCCCGATAGCATAACATTCCCATTGTCTGGTCCCCTGTCGCAGTGTCTGAAAACGCTCTCGAAAACTTTGGTGCCGAGTTTCATCTGTCGGAGGGAGGGCTGCTGGGTAGCCCCGCTTTCAAAGTTTGCTTAATTCCTGCCGCTCCCTTTGAAGGTTTATCTCCGGATTGATTCAGTGCCATCTGAGCTGCACAATTCGCTTGCCGATGGAGGCAGGAGACAGTGAGCTTTTTACAATGTCACCCCCCCCACCTCCTGGCCTCCCACTGTTCCGCTACCTCGCCGGCACCTTCTACTTCGTTCAAACCCATCTGACATTATACCTGCCACTTCAACAACCTCACTCATCCTCCTTCTCTCGTTCCCATAGGCATGGCTCACTGTCATCCTGTCCGGTTCGAAAGGGCACGCAGCGTGTGGCTGGAAGCCCAACGCCCTCAAGATCCTTCATGAAAGCAAGACCCTGAGAGCTACTTGCAGTTTATTCAGCTCATTTAAACTATGGAAAAGTTACCTTTTTTTGCTACCTGTTGGATATCCTAGCACTGTTCATCCCTCCCAGGCTTCACCCAAGTTCAAAAAGCACCAGTTTGGGTTAGCATCCTTCCCCTCCTTCACCAAGTCACAGAGGAATTCTACAGGTACTTTGAATTTGTCTAGTGTTATTCGTGACTACTAAAGCATGAACGTAAAGGACAACAGCAATGCTAAACTGACTGAAGAAAAGAAGCTGTTAGCATCTCTTAGAAGTATCTTTTGTCCATCATCACGTCGTACAGTACGTTGGAGCTTCAGCATTTCCGTCTTCCGTTTGTTTCGTCCGAGGCTCGTGAGTGTCTGCAGGACTGTGCTATAAAGTCTTGCCGAAGTAATTTGTTCCGGAAAAACACTTTGTAGAGCAAATTTTCATGAATTGAAAACCTAACTAACATTCGCTTTAAAGGCAAAAATGTTGAGAATCAATCGGTTCCTTTTTCATTGGCTACTGAGTAACTGCAACCTATCCTAAAATCACTGGGACCAAGGCAGGGAGGAGGAACCCCTTGGAAGGGGCAAGAAATTTGCACCCATTTACAAAAAGCTGTCACCAAAACCAGATAAAGGTGCTTCAGTAAACAACAAAAGTTATCGTGATGTAGCATGCTAACACTTAAGTACGATGCATGCATGCAATGCTCAATGTTTATGCCCTATTTCAGCCTTTATTATAAAAAAAATTGTAAAGATAAAAATTTTTTTGAAAACAATGCAAAAGTTGACATTAGATATTCTGGTATCTGTAGGTATAGCAGCTGAAACTGGCAAACAAGGAGTAATGGAGGCTGAGAATTTAACTTTGATGAAGACCGCATGGCTCCGGTGTTGCACCATAGATATCGCGAGGCATGCAAAGTCCAAATTTGGCCTTCAAACATTCAAATATTGTACAGATGGAAGAAGGGGTTTTACAGGAAACCATTTGTAACCTCGAGTTCTCATAAACCGAATGCCGGTGTCAGGGAGGAAGACGGCAGTGTGTTATAGAACAATAAGGCCTGTTTACCCAAGGCTCATTTTAATTCACAACTGCTCCTTGACACGAGTACAGAGATTCAGATTTTCCAGTAAGCAAACCGCAGGGTCTCGGAATGAGGAAGTGCCCAAACCCGCCTCCCCGCCCTCTGCCTGTCGCTGCAGAGATACCCATGTGGTTAATTCTTTCCTGAGAACAGGTGACACTTACTGATTCTTTAGAAATTGCTCAGGTTTCCCGAAGATTAAATTCTGAATCACCACTGTGATAAACATCACGTTCTGGCTGTTAACTACTCAGCTGGGGTTACTGGGTTGGGCTGGGTTATTCGGGCAACCCGGTGCCTAGTGACTCCGGGATGGACTCCAGGCCGCAGCGACCCTGACCAAGACAACAGATGGATGAGCGCAACTGAAATTAAACGTAGTTTTCTTCTTCCATTTCACGGGCTCGGCTTTCAGGGAACTGAATCTTTCGACTGGGTTACGGCGCATGAAAATGTTGGTTTTTGGTGGAAATCCATTACTTCAAAGACATTTCAAATATGCACTTGCGAGGGACACCGAGCGTAAATAAACTGTGAGAAATTTTCCAAACTCGAGTGGAGATTGAATCCTTGGACTCTGAGCAAGACAAATACAAAAGAGCAAAGTGGAAAGCACATTCAAAGCGCACCAGTAATGGGCCCAATTGGCCAAAGAGGCATAAGAAAATAAACAGTTTACTATTTACTGAGCGCATAAAGATAAACATAACCAAAATGTTCAACTTTAAAGCCTGTCATGTATTAACTTTATTGGTCTGCTCTTCTGTTCCACTGAGTTTTTGTTGCAGATGGGCTGATTTTTTCGTTTTCCATCGTCTGCTTTAAGTGCTCTTGTGTTCTGACATAGTGGGGGGTAACCGTCACCCCCCCAAGGGCTGTGACCCAGAGGCCCTGCGCTTAAGGGGAAAAACCCTTAACAGCTTCCCAGTCCGGCACCGAAAACTGCATTTTACATCATCCTCTGTTTATTTTTCCATTTCCTAATTTGCCTAATGGATGTCGGCCAGAGATTCCTGTGACGGGAGCGTAAGCCTGTCGTGCCCCCTCCTCCTGGGGGGGTTCCTGGACTGTCTGAACACGTTGCGTCTTTGCTGGATTACTTTGCCCTGACTTTCATCTTGGTTTGACCTTGAGACGCTGGATTTTGTTCTTTAACAAAGAAACTGGGAGGGGTCTATGTTTCCTTGACCCTGTGCGAATATGCAGCATCGCCAGGGCGAGGATGGCCTCCTCTCGCTCCGATTCCCAAGATAAAGTCGGAATAATTTTTACGGATTTGAAAAATGACTTCTAAAAGCGTCTGGTCAAACCTGTGGAAATCTGAGCTCTTCTCTGGTCCGCGAGAGCTCCTAAATAAGCACATTGTGGGTCTAAATACTATTTTTTTTTGCCGAGTCTAAAGCGCATTACTATGCCGAACTCTTTGTGTCCTAAAATTAAATTTCGCTGGAATTCACATTCGTACGGAGCCGTCATTTCCCCAAGCCAGCATGGGTGCGAAGTCAGTTCACGTGATGGAAATAAAGCAGAGATGCAAATAAAACGGGAGGTAACCAAAAGCGGGCTTGCGATTTACATGTCTTTGCTCTAATTTGCCGTTTCGGTGCGGCCCTTGAGGGAAGCGGCACACAGCCCTGCGTTTCATCCTCCTCTTTCTACAGAAAACGGTGTCATTTTTCGACCGGAGTCGTGTCCTCTGAGGAAAGTCCTGATGTATGCTGACGTCACCCTTCAGCCCGCGTGTCCCGTGTTTGTGGGGTTGCGACCACCCAGCAGGACCTGTCACACAGCAGATCTTACTGGCACACAAAGCTGGGTCTGTTGGGTCTCGGACTCCAACAGTACGACATGCCGTCAGGCCCTGCTGACTGCACGCTGCTCCGCAACACAAATAATCTGGAATATTCCACACCTCAAAACATGGGTGCATGCCGCAGCGTATGGGTGAAGGTCTCGAGTGTAAAACTGCTCAGAATTTTAGATGTTAGGGACACTACAGTGAATCCACACCCATTCACCTTTCTGCTCTGAACACAGTGGGTCATTTATGTTTGCCAGCTTATTTGAAAGACATCATTGGAGGCAAAGTGGATCACCAGGGGTATCGCAAGCAAACATCACGCAAACTGTGCTTGATTCAAATGTACACTTGAACATGAACCAGTGGTAGGACTCACACAAGCGCAAGTCACAAGAAAGTCTTAACCTTCAAGTCCCAAGTTGCAGTGTTTAGAATCAAGCAATTCACAAGTCAAATCATACTGAATACGAAGTATTTCAAATAACCGATGGACCGCATACACGACCATGGTTTGTAGCCTAGCAACAATAGGCTGTACCATATTATGACTATCAAGACATACAGTATGTATTATAGCTTGTATACTGTATGCACTGTATGATTATAAGCCTGGCAGTGGAGTCTTTTTGTATACTTGAGACCCGAGATACATGTGTTTCGTCTGAGATTTGTCAACAGTTTGTCAGTTAAAACCTTATGGGACCACGGACGGTCAGTACACGCGGTCGGATGTTGCCCAAACGGACATCATGCGGTGCATGCGGCTCTACAACATAACCCAGACGTCTATGATCGGAGGAGCTCTAGGTTAACTCGGCTAGCTAACAAGTGTGTGAAAAAGAAAAATTAACGTTACCTTTCTTTATGGCATCCGAAATGTCGGATGAAGTTGGACGTCATTGCGGCAGCGTCGCTGATTCTGGAGTCACGAACTCCGCACACCGCAGTTCATTTTTCGGTACTCTTATGTACAAAATATTGCGTGAACCCAAATGACTCGATCCTCAGAACGGCGCCTTCCGCTGTGCTGGTTCTCTCCAAGCTCATTGACGTTTGGCCTGACTGTCCGTGCACCGAGCGCGTGCTTCATCACCCAATCGCGGTTCAACAAACGATAGCAAGGAAGAAGACAGAAGTCTCTATTTCACATAAGGAAACCAAAAAAACTAATGTTAGGTTGTAAAAGAAAAATATTTCGTTAAAAAATATGAAGTCCTTCTGAGTCATCAGTCTGAAGCCAGTCAAGCGGAGTCTTTTTTTAAAATTATCATCAGCAAAGTCACAAACGGTCAAATTCACAACTTGAGTCTGACTCAAGCAAGTCAAGGCATGAGACTCGAGTCCCCCGTGCTTGACACGAACACAGCCCTGAAACTGTGAGGTGGCACAAGCACTACATGCTGAGCTACTGCTTCCTTGAACTGTGTGGCAACAGACAGGGGCCACTGTGCGCAGGGCCTTTGATTTTAGCCCTTCACTGCTTTCTTAAGTTAGTAGCGCAGACACAACTCAAACGTCTCAATGTGTTGGCAGAAAAAAGGGGGAAGCATGGTTGTTACAGCCTTGGTCAACAAGGCCTTTAGTAGTCGTGTGGCTGTGTTCTGTCCCTCCAATTAGCCAATGGAGAGAAGCAGCCAACTGAGAAGAAAGCATTGAGGGAATGAAGACACCTGGAAGAGGGGGATGGATGGATGGATGAATGAACAAACGAATAAGAAGGTTAATGGTTCTGCTGAATCTGTGTAAATATCTGTGATCAAGAAGCAGCTGCCAGAGGGGGTGAACCTGTTTACTTTGATCAGTTTTCTCCCTGTTTTACCACGGTGTGGGGTCCAGGGTAGAATCATGCAGTTTTGTTTGGTTTACACCAAAAGGAGAGGAATTTTTGTCTGTTTTGTTGGCTTTGCTTACCCTTGGAGAAAGGACTTTCAAATTGGGTTGCAATAATAATAATATTGTACAAGATAAAGAAGCTTCTCACAGAGTACTTTGGGTTCCTTTCTGGTCGGGTCAGTTCTTTCCTCATTGTGTTACATCTGCTGGGCCCTAATGGCGCTGCCACCTCCTTCTGACGTGCTTGGAAGGACCTGCTGGGGCTGTCAAAGTGCGTCAGGTCAGGCAGTTGCCCGGAGACCACGGACTTATGATGGACGAGGCCGAGGGACGCCGCTGCGGATGGTGGGGCTGATCAAAGGTTAGCCGGCACCCTGCCGCTCCCCACATAAACAGCTTGTGCGCAGCACTCAATGGCGGCCTTGTTTCAATAAGTCCCTCTTATTGTGCACCCAGCAAGGGGGCCTTCAAGCAGAGCCCTTTATTCAGTCTCTAACTGAATTACATATTTGAAGGTATTGGGGGCAATAAATTGCCAGGGATGAAGAATGCTGTTGCCAGAATGGTCTTTCTGGCACATGGACCAAATCCAAGCTTGTAAATGGCTGTTTCAATTTAATTTCAGAAACTACAGCACTGAAGCCTTTAAACCCCTCAGACTGTTGCGTTTTTTCAAACCAAGTTGGTTAGTTTCATGTCACAATAGTTTAATAAGACTTGGATTACGGTTCTGACCAGTATTGCTGACACCCTGGCATTTTAGGTGAGCTGTATCTTCAGAAATAACTGGAAATGTACACATTTGAGTGTTTTAAGAGGATGTCCAAAACTGTACAGCAAAAAAAGATGTAGCTTTTTTGACTGAAGGAAAAAGGAATTGGGACCTAGGCGGTATTAAACGCACCTTTTGTAATGCTCGGTTGCGCAGCCCTCGGTGATGACGCATCCGAACGTTTCCGGTAGCTTCCGCAAGCTTCTCCCTCCCTTAAACTTGTAACCTTTTGAATTTTTATACTGAAGTTTTTTTTCTGTCTCTCTAGTCCCAGACTGCTCTCGTGTTCACCATCGATGAAAACAAACAGGGAATGAAGGTGACAGTTTTATCCTTAAATTCACCATTTATTGGTTAATCTTCAATTAAAATGAATTCCTATAATCTGAGGACTGAGACTGAATTTATTCTGATTTCAAGTTTCTGATCGAATGGGGACCGACTTGCTGTCACTGCACACTAAAATGTCAGCCTCACAGTGATGCTGACTGGAACTGTGTCCGATGTTGTTGTCTTACAGTAAATCATCACCATTCGCAGAAATCTTGAGGTGACAACAGAATTCAATGCCGCGATGATGAAAACGTGGCCTCTTGGTGTTTTTGTTAGATGCCGCTGCAGACGCTGCAGACGCTGACTGGGCAAATGGCAGAAATGCAGACTGTCAATGCGTCATGGACCGACAGGTAGCCTGGAGCTGGACAGAATGCTGTTGCCGGTCTGGACTGCCAGTTCGGTGCCAGAGTTGGGATGCCAAGCCAGTTGGGCCGCAGAAATGCTTGAGAGTGGCCTTCAGGCAGGAGACTGGGGCATGAGGTGATAATGGAGAGGCAGTCGCTGACACCGGAAGATCTTATAGGAGCAATAGAAGTGCATGGTAGTTTCATTAGCAGGACAGGTGCGAATAGCAGCTTTGGTGCCCCCCCTTCCTCTCTGGCTAGCGTTTCTGGCCCTCCTCCCAATGTGAAGCACAGCAGCTGTAGCCCCTCAGCCCTCAAATTCACGTCATCGTCCTGGAACATTCGGTGTTCTGTGGACCAGCTCTGCACAGCCCCCCCAGGGCCTGGAAAAAGATGACCACTCGGTTTCCTGTGCTGAAGAGCAGCCCCTGTGTTGGGCCTTGGTGTCACTGTAGTCCGTGCACCCCGCGGGCCTCCCTGCTGCGGCCTGTGTGAAGCAGGAGCCAGGAGTTACCGCATTTCTCCACTTCAGCTCTCCAACCTTCTGCCACGCTACCCAGCCCCTCCGCTGATTCACTGTTTTGAAAACAAGGCCAGAGAATGGGAGACGGTGGTGCTCTGGGGTCAGCGTTGGGGCAAACTCACTGGTCTCAGCGAGAGCAACAGTGTTAATAACTAATCTAAGTCCCTCAAATACCCACAACCTTATTGTGTTGCCAGCAGTCCTGTTTTCTCATGTGTTCAACCATACCGACAGCAGCAGAAGTCAGTGGGGCGGCTGACAACCAACGCTGGCCTCAGCTTGCTTGGGGGCCTCACCTCCTTGTGCAGGAACACCACCACGTTGAGTTACACCTGAACTCTTCTGTCAGTATAAAGAAGATCCGCCAGGACCACAGAGATGGTCACCGATGGTCAAGATGCCATGTAGTCTTTCTAAGGCTTTGAGGCACAAAGTTTAAAGGTCTTCGGTGTTTTTTGCAAAACATTAATTAGATGGAAGTGATGGCACCACCATTACTGAAGGAGATGCTTATCTGCCGCAGCCTCCGCGTCTCCGGTCCCAGTAGACGGAGGGACTCCCCAAGACCATAAACTGCTCAGCACAACCCAAATTGATTCCGTTAAACTGCACCCATGTCAGGGTGACAGTCTGAAGGGTTTGTCATCCACCTGACACTCACCACCGGCCTAAAGTCATCTTTCTGCTTGACGGCGTCGCTTGCTAGAAGGTTGCCTGTCCTATGGGGCTCACAGATAAAGGCTGCTTTAACCTGCCAGATCAGCAGCAGCTTCCAGAGTTTAAGGCTTGCTGGAGAAAACAAGAACATTATCTCTGTTCGACATACGATATCCTGTAACGTCTTGCCTCAGGATCTTGCGCGCACGTGTGTTAAAAATTCAAGCGCTCACTAGCCGAGGTTAGCGTTGTAGATTTTGACTTGTGACTGGTTTGGGACCCACCGGGTTAGTCTGGTTGCGAGTGGGATGGCACTGAGGACAGAGTATTTATTTCTAAGCGTGCAGTCCACCACACAGTAACTTTTTCTCGATCATGTGGATGTTTTTGACCCATTTTGTTTCATTTTTGACCACAGTATAATTCATAATCCACTCCGTTGGGAGTCATCCAGCTCAGTTCAGTTCAGTAATTTTGCTAAAAATGTGCTTTGAAGAATAGGACAGTCAAAGGCCCTTATAGGGGTTTCATTTTGCTGAAAAAATCAATTGGAACAAATATAAATTCCTCAAACGCAGTCGTGGCTGATTTTGATACCAAGGGGTTTCTAATGCCTTCTATTTAGTGGTGAAATTAAAGGAGAGGAAAAGCAAACCTTGCAGAGGTTCATCGTATTGGCGCTGAACTGGCGCAGGATTTATAATCGGTTCCATTTCTATGCTGCAGAGCAAAAATCGGCCACATTCCCATCAGAGGGCAGCAAAACACACGAGGAATCGATGGCCAAACGGCTCTGCGAGGCCAAGAGCCGCTCGGCTGTGCTTTCGCCCACAGCATTGTTGTGCATTCCTGCTGTATCTGACACTTTTACAGGAACTATGCAGAGTGCGGGTCTATGAAAACGCTCTTTTGCTGGAAAATGAAAATGGGCAGGTGCTGAGCCTCATGTTTGCGCAATGTATTAGCGCTGTTTCATGGCCAGTTTTGTGCATGTTTACTGCAAGCCTTACCATAACCTTTTTTAACTGCCATTTTATCTGCTGCTTTTAACAGAATCTAACAGACTCTTTAAGAAGCCTGAGGTGCTTACGGATCTATGGTGCCAGCTGTGTTTAAAACACGATCCGCAAATGTACTTGTTTTTTTTTTATGTTTGTGTTTTTTGCGTGGTTCAACTTTAGTTTTGAGATTTATATGCAATGTGCATACAGTAATGTGCTGATCGGAAAAAGTGTATTTATATTTATATCTATATGTTTATTTGTGCTTTTGAGCAAGGCACACTTCAGTTGTATTGAAATAGACACATGTAGACAGTGATGTATTGATCAGTTATGCAGTGCATTGTAAATGGTGCTTGAAAACTGTGCCTTTGCAGCGTAAAGCAAAACATATCGGTCATGCCTTTAAAATAGCAAATAAACACAAAAAAGAGTCCATTTTATGGACAATAATTAAAAAATAAATAAATAATAAATAAATAAATAAAACTTGGTCCATGCGTTTAAGGCTTAATGTGCTTTAAAAGGAATCAGCCAGCCTGTACCTTTGGGCTGTTTGTGAACTCTGCATAAACACTCACTTTATGCCTTTTAAAGAAACCGATAAGCGCCCGTGTGTTGGACCACCTTTGGACTGCGTGGTCACAACAGGCACATGAGCGTAATGGGCTGGCGGTCACGGCCGGGTACGTCTGCAGGCAAAAGTGCCGCTTAAGGTGACTGTTAAAATATTTCACTCACATTGCATTACGCCTGAAGGATTTTCATTTTTGTCAGAGGAGCGCTGGATAAAAAGATCCCTCTGTTTCCTGTTTAACATCCTTCTTCTCTCAGCAGCTCACGTGCAGCAAGACGGCGCCGCACTCCAGTTGTGTAGCAGCAATGGCACCAAGACGCTTGTTTGGGTGTGAAGGTGTCCTTGGGTGTTCGCTTTATTGCTTTCTCTTTTTCTTTCTTTCTTTGCCACTTTGGACTTCAGGGGATCCCTTGCTTCTGTTTGTGATCTTTTTCTTAACAGCAGACTCTTACCAGGGTTGCACATTTATTGTTATGCCAAATTACGCGGATTTTCCACTCAAAATTTCTACCTAAATATCAATTTAAACAAACAAAAATGTAGCCGTTGCATTACAACAGGGACCTCATTGCTCAGCAAAGCATATTTGTTTTGGGAATTTGACAGGACACAGGAGTTATTCCAGGGAGATTCTGCAAAAATTTGAATTTGCTTCTCTGTCACCCATAAAAGAAGCTTCTTTTGCAGATTTGTGGCTAGAAAAGTCATCCCCCAACCTGTGATGCAGCTTCAGTAAATTTCAAAGCATCACTCAATGGGCTAAATATTGTATTGTGCAATGATATATTTAATTCAGTTTATTTAAATTGACTCTGTACTACGGGCTTTTCGGGTACAAATTTTTGAGGATGATTTTGGGGTCACATTTATTTGTAGCTGAATTTCTTGACTTTTTTTTTTTTTGCATTTTAACTTCAGCTGAGACGCTAAACCAAAGGACCTCTGTTTCACTCACCTTGTGTAGATGAATAGAAAGTTCAAGTGACCGGAGGCTGACAAACATCCAACATTCTCATGGGATGAACGGGGAAGCTGCGGAAGCTTTTCATTGAATTTGTTCAGTTGAATATTAAGGACAATGTTGTTTGAGATGAAAAATCGCAAAGCGGCTTTTACGGAGAATTTTGCGCTTGTTATAGCGTCGCGAGAGCGTTTTGCGGAACCCAACCAGCAAGTAAGTCGAGGGACGTGTGCATTTGAAGAAGTTTTCCAAATTCTGCCCGAACAGAAATTATAATCAGTTTCGGTTCACGCTTGTTTGTCGTGGGGGGGCCGCGAGGCCGTCCAAGCCCAGACGGTGCGGTCGTACTTTCCTGAAGTAAATGGACCGCTTCCTGTGGTTATGCACGCTGCCCCCCCCCTCCCAGCAAGCACCGGGAAGGCGGCTTTCCCGAGAGGCCGAGCAGACAGGCCCCAACCCGGTTCCGCATTTGTCAGCAAAAAAAAATCAGATACGGCTTCATTTCCTCAGAAACCGCACTCGTACCACTGCGGTTTTGGGCTTTTCAGAAGATGGGGCTTCGCTTGAATCATACAAATCGTTCGGCAGGCCTTGTCACGGGGTTTTTCCTGCTTTCCTGACTCGGGGGCTGAACTTAATAAAAGACAAATGAGCGCCATTTTGTCTGATGTTATGTCAGAGGCAACAATAGGCCTGAGCTGCGGTGTGCGGTGCTTTATTTTTATCCAGTCAAGCAGTCGCTTTATTTTGTTATTTTCTTTCTGGCTCCAACACAGCTTCTCTTTCGTGGCTTATGATCTCCGAGCCGGCCGTCGAGCCCTCCGATCGCGTCTCTATCGGACGCTTTCGTTCCTGCCGCCTCCCGCTCTGGAAGCTGCTCTGATCCGCCGTGCTTCAAAGTGCTTGGCCCTTCACGGGACACAGGGACAGACACAAAGCAGTTTTATCAGTTCGAACGGAAGATCTCGCTCGCTGATGTCTGCCGGGTCACAAAGCTACATCAAGCGCCTTAATTCTTCTGAGGAGGACGATGGTGCCTAAAGGAGACAAGAAACAGGTTTAAAAAAACATCTGCAGAGGCATTTGTCACGCGAGGGTCAAACCGGTTCTCGTCCTGATACGAGGAGACGCCGTAAAATTGCATTTGTTTTTGTTTTCGGGCTCTTTTGATATTTGCTCCATGTTGGCTGCCTGGCGCTCCAGAATGAGATCTTTCAGGTTGTGTGGGGATTTTTTTTCTCGGGTTTACCTGGAAAAAAGCCCCTCGTACCCTGCATCTCAATGCCCGGGTGCAGCAGGTAGCTTAGTGCTTACAGCTTCGGGCTCGAGGGGCCCACGTTTAAACCCCATCTTCAGCAAGGTACTTGCCCTGAACTGCGCCAGGAAAAGTTACTCGCTCGTACAAACGGGGTAAATGACTGTAAGCGGGTAAACCGCGCAAGTTTGCCGAAAAGTTGGCTCACGGTAAATGAGGACGTGAAAGGGCTTAAGCTTTTCTGCTGTCCGCGCGCAGCGGTAGCTTCACCGCAAGTCCCGCAGACCAAGGCTGCCTTTCCGGATTCTGCGACTGTCCTGCTCGCCGTCCGAAAAGCGAAGGAGCAAACGCTTCATTCGTGGGGACTTCTGCAACGTGCGATTTAACAGGGCTTCTCGAGTCGAACAACTTGTTCTGTGCCCTACAGGTCTGACCCAAGGCTGTTGAGAGCCTGAGTCCGTGTGATCATCCAGCCTTGGATCGCAGGCTCCAGCTTGTATTTTGATGTACTTCCATGCATGTAATTGCTGGTTTCATCTTAAAGCTTAGCCGGCACTTCCAGTGACCCTGTGCTACCCTGAGACTCCCCTCCTTGGGAACCGGAGCCTCGACGCATCTCTCGGGTGGCTGCAGCGCTGAGAAACCGTCTCTCTTGTACAGTAGGTATAAAGACAGAACCAGATGGGAGCCCTGGGGCCAGATTTTGGCTCAAGCGCCAACCTTCATCTGTTTTTGCGCCAATAGCGGCAGTCACCTTGTATTAGCCCAACGCGATAAAGCGTAACCGGGAGTTATTTTTAACCGTCGTGTTTTGACAAGCCGGCAAATTCCACAGAAAATGGCCACGGGAGAGATTCCCCCTTCGAGTCTGACTTGAGGGTTGGTTTCATCCGTGCAATAAAGCGGTTCGAAATCAATCCCTGCTAGAGGAACGCAGTTACAGAGACGGTTTATTACAAATAACATCCTTCTGCTGTGGAAAGGTATCCATTTACGGATCTCTGCAGTCCTTCAATAAACCATTAAAGCCAGGCTTTGCGGTCTGTGGCTCAAAGATGGAAAACCATTACCGGCCTGAGGGTCAAGCGACCAACCTCGAGTGACCAAACTCAAATGTGCGAAAAAGACGCGCGAGAAAGGGAACGCGTTTGCTCGCTGCAATGTGCGTGCATACAAGCAACCCGTGAGTTTATATTTAGCGCCGCACAACCCACAGCTCTTCCATTCGGTCCTCGTGCCGATTTCGGAAGTTGAGTAAATGGCGCGAGAGGCATTTCGGGCGCTCCCGCTCCCCATGTTAATGATGCCGACTTCCATTTGTCCTCCCGTTTGCGCGACGGGAGAGTTCTGCTGTATTTCTGCGGCCCCCGGACAGGCTGCTATTTGTCGAGCTCAGCTGCTCCGCGTGTTGTGTTTGGCGCATTTTTACTCCAACTCGGTGGTCACTTTGGTAATTCCCTGTTAAAGTACTTAAATCGTGCAGAAGAAAACGTCAGGCTTTACGTGCTGCAAGCAATGCTGTATTATTTCCCTGCTTCTTAAATGGTGTTAAGATTCAGATTAAATGCGGTTTCACTGAGCCTCGAAGTTGAGATTTGCATCATAGTAATGATACAGGTACCGCAGTAAATGGCGTTCTCCTCTTTTTGGGCGCTTTCTTGGCTTTTGCTCCGGATCTGAACACATCCGAATTTTTCAACATACAGTAACTGCTTAGCACTTCTGAATATTCCAGGGTGAATGAATGAAAACGTAGAAAAGTGCAGTCTAATAACCAGCTGAAGTCTCAGAAGTGTGTGTGTGTGTGTGTGTGTGTGTGTGTGTGTGTGTGTGTTGAGTATCTCAAACAGCCTCATGTCTTGTGTTCCTTCATGGCAAGTTAGGGCAGGCCCGCGCTGTCATGGCGATTCAGCAGATAAAGATGCGGATTCATACCTGTCGCTTCGTCCTCTGGGAATTTTTTCCCGATATCCTGATCGCGCTTGTGTCGTGCTGGGCTGAGGAGAACCAATTTCGCTCAAAGATGAACAAGAGAATTTTGCTGCCAGCCGGCCTAGACAGTAAAGGAGCTTAGCTGCTGGCGATCGGGGCCTTTTGGGCAGCAGGTCTGAACTTGGGGGAGAGTCGGAGAGAATTTTAGCGGGGAGCGGGTTTGTGTTGTGTGGGCGATTTTTCTGCTGCTTGTGCTTCTCGTCATGGACGCTCAGGGATGTGAACTGCGAGGGCCTGGGGTGCAGAGCATGCGTACGAACGTGTGGTTTATTACATAAGCGGTGCACGGGCGTTCTGCGGAGCGGTGAACAAAGAGCAACTGGGAAACTGAAGATCGGCGTGAGAACTGGAGGACGTGGCAGGCGAGGGAATGCGGAGACTCGATGAGGGCGAAGGGGGCAAACTTGGAGGACACACAGGAACGTGCTGGAGGCGGGAACTTGGGGGCGAGAGGTTTGCGCAAAGGACCAGAGGACACAAGGATCCACACTGCCCAGCTGTCTGTCTCTCTGCTTATCGACCTGGCGGTCAGCGCCGAGTCCATCAAAACCAAGCGCTTGGCGTTCAGCCAGGTGACTTAGGTAGGACCTCTGGTGGTCACAGGACGAACTGCACCTGAGGGCGGTCGGGGTGCTTTCACCGGCTCCGTTGGCTTTTGCCGTGTTAACGCCTTCCTTCGTCCTTGTTGTCCTCATGCTTTTGACCCGGCCGTGCGGCCACCTCTGCCCCACACCAGGCCACACATCCTACGGGCTGTTCAGCAGCACAGTGAATGCGGATTTGCCAACCCACACGCGCGCAGCTATATGAGCAGCTCTGCTCTTTTTGCAACCGACCTCAAACCCCCCGGTCCATTCTATCTCCACCCACTCTATTCATAGCCGCCTAAATGACTACTTTTCACTGCTTGTTCCTGCAGCCCGGGCCTTGTGGCTCAGGAAGTCGAGTCTGGAATAAAACCGCTCTGCTGGGTGCAGGCATTCACCTCAGATACACACTCCACCTGTGGCTCAGGTCCGAAGGCAGTGCCTGGGTCTTCTCTGCCAGCGGAGAGGCGGTTGAGATTATTAAAAAACGCGTCCGGGTTTCACTCTGTTTGCGGTATTAACTCTCTCCGCTTGGAAGGCAGTTGGCTTTGGGAAGTGCGTGTGTCCCCTGCTACCTGTGAGCTGTTCACCTGCTGCCCCCTGTGCCACTGTTTCCTGCTGCCGGAGCACCGCAACCGCACGAGAGCACCAGGCCTCCGCGCGTTCCGGGCCGGCTTGCACCCTCCCGTTCGTTCCTGAAAATGGACCGCATAGCAGCATACCAAGTCCGTTCTAAATCCACCGTGAAAGCTCACAAAAATCTCACCTCGCAAGTAGAAAGGCTGTAGAACATTTTAAAACCAGTAACAATATTACGGATAAATTAAGTAGTAAAAATAGGGGTCCTAGATGCTCCGACTTGAGGAAGACAAAGACTATATTTCACATTTAGGAAAATAAAAAGCAAATCAAAGCACAATGGTGCGAGGCAGCGTGCGTAAGCGAGAGAGCGGAGCGCCTTTCACAGCCGCCGGGCCGTCTCTGTTTACTGTCCCGGACACAGAAACTCAGGCCGGAGGTGTGAAAAGCACACGGATCAGCAGTAAGAGGCACAATTGCGCATGGGGCGAGTGAGAATTTGATACTGGAAGCGTAAGTAATGTGGGATGAGGACATGCGGTGGGCAAGTAGAGCGCAGGTGAGAGAATAAACACGGGCGTGCGGCACAGTGCGTAAGACCCTGATAATGTCTGCTTCGTGACCTAACCCAGGCCTGGCTTTATCTTCTGTTTTTCCAGACCCTTCCTCATTTATCAGCTGCTCTGCACCGTCCTAGGGCTCTTAGCCCCGCACCCCCCCGTATTAACACGCCCCAGCTGGGTGCGAAAAGCCCAGCCTCTCATTCCTTCCAGAACATCTAAGGACAGAGGAAGCAGCGTTTGTTGCGGCCCCGAGCCGGGCCCTAATACAAACTTGGCAGAAAGGTACAACCAGGGTATTTACTGTGGTGTTTGTGTACGTTACCGCGTCCTGTTTGCAGGGGGGTAGGCGCTGAAGCGGCTGAGGTGTTCGGCTTGGCTCAGAAGTCACTGTTGGCTCATAAATGGCACCTACGATCATTTTTTTTATTTTAGCTCACACTGTTCTCCAAAGCAACCTACAAGAGTTTACTCACACAGCAGGGTCATTTTTAGCAGACCACTTGAGGGAAATAACTCTGCTTGAAGGTACAGCAAGAGCCTGGCACCTGCGAGTTCAGAGGAAGCAGCCGTAGCCGCCGTGTGAATGAATTTATGAATAATTTTTGCGGCGCTTCGGTGAGAAAGGAAAGCTCTTGGGCTGCAGCCGATGGGCCTCGAAGTTCCGGAGCCAGGATTCCTGCTCTCGTGCGTTTGTTTCGCCCGATCGTACGGAGAGAATTTATTTTGAGCCGTCCCCGAAAAAAGGACGGACAATGCAGATGCCTCTGAGACAGACGTGGTGAGCAACACGCAGCCTATAATCCTGCAGATTCCAGTGCGAGCTTCCAAGCCGTACTGACGTCGCTCTGGCCAGGAGGCGGAGGTATAATGGCCACCGTTCATCACCGCACGCTTCCTTCGTCCATGTATAATTCTATATGCAGAAATGGCAAGCAGATGCGTGGCAACTTGCATGCCGGCCCGCGCTTGTAGAGGAAAGTTCGCGCAGGCCCAGGGGTGACAGACCTCTCTTTTGGATTTGCTGGCTCGGTGAAGGCCTCCCGGGGGGGCCGGTGGCCGCAATTCTGAGCTGGAACACCTAAGCAGGCGATGGCAGAGGAAGCACCAGAAGCACTCAGTCAGCTTACAGGGGGGCGTAACTCCCTGGCCCTCCACGCTTCGCGCATGCTGTTCTTGGGAGGACGTTTTTAAATATTCTGCTGCACATTTTTTACAAACTAAAGGACTTTGCAAGTACACAGTTGCGTCAAAAGACTACAAGAGAAGGCAAATGCGACGCTAGCGATAGTGGAGCCAACGCATGGACGACCAGACGGACGGGATGCGCGTGTGTCTTTTTCTGCAGTGTTAACCAGAAGGAGGGAGTTTCCTGTCATTTGCACAGTCAGAGCTTCAGAGAAGGATTGGATGGAAAAGCCTCGGGTCCCTGAGCAGCCATTTGCCCTCACACACACACACACACACACACACACACACACACGGTGGAACAGAGTGGGCCGTCCTCAGCAGTTTGCCCTTCCTGTTCCCACATTAGTTGTACCCTGGCAGCCTCTCCAGACCCCCCCATCCCATACTGTGACTCTGCTCCACCTTTAGGTCTATTTTTCTACAGCTGGACCGAGAAATCTTTTTCACTTGAACAGTTTCGGCAAAAGTACCTTGATCACTGGCACAAGAGGAGCAAAATCAATTCGAACCGATGACCTCCCAGTCCAGAGGTGGGGCTCCGACCACCCCACCACCAGGTAGCTTTCTGTAGAGTCAGGACATGAAAGGCGTGACATTGTGGGGTTTTAGAGTTATTCTCCACCGGCAGCGCCATGTACGGGTGCACCTCGATGGACTTCCTCCTGCCAATAAGTTGGGGATCAGGATTTTATCGCCGTTGTCCAACTGTACCATAGCGGCTGGGGGTTTCATGGTTCTTGCTACGCTCAAGACCAAAATAAAGTTTCTGCAGACACTTCTCACTTTTATTTTTCCCCAGCTCTGGGAAAGACATGCATGCGCTTATGAGAAAATATTCCAACTTGTAGTCACTGGCAAACATTAAAACCTGACACATTTTTCCCCAAATCTAATTTCTGCTGAAAATAATCCTCCTCTGCGGCCCCGACCGCACATTCCTTCAGTCATCATGTAAGATTACGTCTAATTTTCCTTTATTAGCTTCTAACTTGTAAGTATTTCGCAGGAATACCCCCCGCCCATAAAAAACAATGCATGCATTATTTCTCTAAGGCTCTTACACTCGTACCGCTTCTCTGGATAGAATGAGCTGCTGCTGGAATCTGAGCGCAAATTATTCTGCAGCTCTGCATGATTTTGTATGTGTGTGTGTATTAATATATGTATGTACAGAATATGTAAGTTACAGTATTTTATGTTCATTGGTTAACCCACAGACTGAGGACAGCTGTTGATCCTGATGATCAGTTCTTTCCTTTACACTTTGCCAAGTTACTGTGCCTCTTGGGGAGAAAGGCATGGAAAGGCATGGCCAAAAAAAAGTGACACTCTAATATTCAGTTGGAGCGCCTTTAGCTTCGGTTACGGCACGCATTGGCTGTGGCATCGCTTCGATAAGCTTATGCGATGTCACAACATTTACTTCCGTCCAGAGTTGCATTCATTTTTCGCCAACATCTCGTATCGATGACGGGAGAGTCGGACCGCTGCGTAGAGTCTTCTCCGACACATCCCAAAGAGGTCTGGACTCTGTGGTGGCCGATCCATGTGTGAAAATGATGTCTTGTGCTCCCTAAAGCACTCTTTCACAGTTTGAGCCCCATGAATCCTGGCATTGTCATCTTGGAAGAAAAAATCCATCGATGGAGAAACCTGGTCATTCAGTATATTCAGGTAGTCAGCTGAGCTCATTTTTTGGGCACACAACGTTGCCGAACCAAGACCTGACCGACTGTAGCAACCCCAGATCCTAACACTAAGTTCAATCCAGGTGGTGACTTTTTTTCGGTCAGGCAGTGTATATCAGTATATTACAGTATATAAAATAGAATATACAATAGTAGTTTGATTCTGCATATCTGTGTAGAACTTGCATCTCATTCCGTATTTTTATTGCGTTGACTTTTTGGACTGGTGGCTTTGGTCGAACATGGCGTGATGATTCAGATTTGGTCCTGTTTGACTGAATAAAACGCTCAGCGTAGACAATGGGAGCATTTGTGGCCATCGACCTCCTGTTTAATGCATTGCGTTCTGTCATCAAGGTTTTCTGTTAAATTGCTTTACATTTTTAGACCCCGCAGGCCACGAGGTTCAGGAAACCCGATAGGAAAGGGTAAACAGCGGCACGTCTCTCGCCGCAACCGTCCCCAGACCGCTCACTTTGTTAAGTCGGTCCGGGTGCCGCCAGGTTCTGACTCTGCGCACAGACTGTTTATGAAGAGCGGAGCTCCGATGCCGGGACTTGGGCGCTGGGTCTGTTTTGCTAAGTGTTTTGAAATGTGTTTTTACAGGCAGTCTCAGTAAGGCACGGCCTCTGAGGATGTCCAGTTTATATGAAGGTATTGTTCTCCCAAAGTAACTCCCAAAACTATTATTCAGTCTTTTATTTTCCTGTGTGGCCATAAACACTTCTGGAAAACATTCCTTGCCCACAAACTGGAAGTTATCCCACAAACGGACAAAAGATCTCCTATGCTGTCATTGTGTAGAAGGCTTCTTTGGAGACAAAGTGTTTACTTGAGTAAAACTGCTTCGGGTTATTTTTTGTGCTATCGCGACCCTGCGGCGCTTAGGTGGGTGTTTACAAAAGGAAGTCGGAGGGCCAAAGGATCACGTAACTCACTTCAAACTGATTTGTGTCAAGTCTGACGGGGAAATTGTTATTGCTAATGTCTCCAGTTAGGAATGCCACTTTGGTTGGGGGAGAAGCCATGAGGAGTTCTTTAAGATGTTTAATGGCCTTCTAAAATGGGGCCTTTCTTAATAAACACAGATGGCCGCACCAGCTAACCGTTTTCTAACCGCCTCCTTCAGAGCGCAGACGCGCGCGCTGACGGGTCTGTCGGTGCTTCTTGGGTGCAGTTCCACAGTGGGATAAAAACCAACAGCGGACCCTAAAACAAAACCCATTTTCTACGCTGAAAAAAAAGCAAGAAATTGACTGCAGAAGGAAGTTATTTCAGCAGAAAGGGAACCGCAGCTGCGATCGGACTTCGGACAGCCGGTTTTGTCTTTAACTTTAATGGGGCCGCTTACGCTGAATTCGGTCACCGAAAAGATATGAAATGGGGAGAGGGGATGAAGAAGCGGCTTTACGGAGGAATGACCGCGCAAGATTTTGCTGTTAAGACCCATGTTTGTCTTTATTGTACTATTTTCGTACCGGTTGTGTAGATATCATTGCCAAAACCTCGGCATGTTTGTCTAACTGGCGATTTGTCTGACCCAAGAGTCCACATTGGTGGTGATTTTGTGACCCGGAATTCCTTATGGGTGCTGGATTATGGGCTTCGATTTTTGGGAATAAAGACCACGTTTCTCCACCCCCCTGGAGTCAATTCTTCTCATGATGGAATTGAAGAGAACATAAACGGGTTTCTTGTATGAACATTTGCTGCTGTATTTATTTATCCGTAATTCCTCTTTCTTCACCATTCAGTTAAATCTCTTCCAGCAAAATTTCGGCCTTTTGCCACAGTATCCTGTTCCCATGTTTAAACGTCAGCTGGCAGTCGGGCAGGACACGCGAGGCTGTCTTCTTTCAAATCCCTGGCACAGCGTTTGCAGCTCAGATATGGGTTTTTGGAGTGCTGGTTGTCAATAAAAAGACAATGAATGCTGCACAGGTTTACACGCTGACTCAGCTTCTCTTGAGTCTGTTGGTACCAATGACCAGGAGGTTCTGGAGATGTTTGAAGGTATTTTTCTGCTCGCCTTTGACATGAAAACACAACGTGACTTGTGGTCTCGGTTGTGTTCATAAGTTAAAGAGCCATTCGAATTAGTTTCTGTTTGATAAAAAACTCGTGTGGTTCCTTATCTGAGCGGCGGTGGGCAGCTTAGGGTTGAAACTGGGATGAGGACGGTGACCCCTCTCCCAGCCTGGGTGTCCTGTCCTGTTGCGCTGTAATAGAGGAGCCTCACGGAGCTCAGCTTTACACCCTGTCGCGGTCAGGGACAGCCTCTCCCCCGTGAAAGGCGCACCTTTGTCTAATAACCGAAGTTTGAACAATAAACCGGTTATTATCTGAAGCCCAGCCCCCCCGCCCTCGTCCTACAGCGGTTCCTGTAGCGGACGGAGGGGGGGGTTCTCCTCCTGCGCTGCCACAAAGCCCTCTGTTATTCAGGTTTGCCGCTTATAGATTTAAACACAGCAAGCAAAATATGACACTGTGCCTTGGCCAGTGTGTGGGAACAAGAGGAAGAGAAATACAAGCCTATTGAGGACAAAAACATGGGGAGGCCCAGGTGCTGTGCTAAGACGTGCCAATGCGTGGGAATGTGTTTCTGAGCACAAATTCAGCACAAGACGCGCAGGTAACAGCACAGGTAACGCACCTGTGCGTGTTAAGTCCCAAATGAAGCCCCACGTGACTCAGTCCTGCATTAATCCTGAAGGAGCGAGAAGTGTGCGCTTTTGTTGGTCTGGATAACAGCTTTTTACCCTAAAATTTTTGACAAATTGTGAAAGGCATTTTCACCCGTACAGTACGTGCCAGTAAGGGAGGAATGGTAAGTGGGAAAGAAACGCTAGCAGGCTCACCAGCAGTGACTTGCGTCCCACCCAGGGTCCTCCTCCTTGCCCGGCACCCGGTGCTTCTGGAACGAATGTCTTTCCAGCCGCAACCCTGACCAGGACAAGCGGTTAAGGAGAGCGGGCGATAAAGTTAATCCTCTCACCTGTTGGGTGGACTAGTTAGACGAAATAACCTGTCAGCTAAGACCAAACCAGAACTTATTTCAGGGAATTTGCAGTAACTTCCGTGACGTGGATGGCCTGTGCGTATCTGCTGATGTTTGTGCACACGTGACGGCTTTTGCCACTTTGTCAAGTGGAAGCGGTCTGTTGCTGCACCGCTGAAGTCTGGAAGTTTTGTTTTGTGCACGTAATCTATTACGAAGTTAATAAAGCATTGGAGTAAAAAACAAATCTGGATAATTCATTTTGTGTCTCTTTCCGTTTCTGTCTCGCTGGCATCAATGCAAGGACAGTCGGTAATGGTCAGGAAGGCCGCCTGCATGGTTTACGCTGTGGCGGACGTGAATTTTACATCCTGTCAGCTTGCTCCCCTTTGCTATCCTTCACCTGCGAGGCCGCGTAAACGCTGGCCTGAAACATGCAGACTGCAGCCGGTTGCCTGGGGAAACAGTAACCATGCGAATAAGAAAGAGAACACAGCACACAATGAGCAAACGCCCTCGACTATCCCATACATGGGAACGCGGTGGAGGGCTGGAAAAGGCCCAAATTGCTCAATAAAAACCAATTTCGGAACTATTTACAAAATCCGGCCTCAGCTGCCTTGGAAAATGTCAGACTGGCAGAGGATGAAGGGCAGCATGACGGAAAGAGGAAGGGACGTGTGTTCGCGGGCTTCCAGGCACCATATTTGTCTAACGTTTCTACTCATTTAGAATCGGTTCAGTCACGGTTCACCAGGCGGCAAATCTCAGCTTGCAGGTCTTTTCCAGCCAAACGGGGCCTTAGGTTTCAAAGTGCACAGGAGAAAACCGTGTGTGTGTGAGAATCCAAAGGAGGAGGGATCCAAACCCGTGCAGTTAACTAGGAAAACTTGCCGAGCTGTTTACCAGCTCGACCGGGTTCGGTGTTTACACAGCGCAGAAGTTGGAAAGGATTTCTGCTGTTTGGTGGTTCCGCTGCCTAAAAAAGGCAGTGCGTGCGGAAGTTAGGATGATCAAAAAGGGAGAAGGTCGACTTTCTGCACACAGCCACTGTCACATGTTCTCCTCCTTTGATGTTTGAAGTTTCTGCTCAGCGTTTCTTCAAGAAATGCTGGAAGGAGCTGCCAGCCGGTACCAATTTCTTCGGGCTGGATGCATTTGGGCAGCACTGCACAATGCCGTCGAACCTCTGTGTTTTTTTTGATCCTCTCAGGACATCGACGCTCTTGTTTTGCGTTTTTGCAAGTGCAAAAGCTGCGTCCAGCGGGAGTTTTTTGTTTCGTGAAAATTGTTCATTGACCGAGTTACATGCTGCACGCAATTTTATTCGCACGACTAACTTATATGGCACTCACTTAAAACTTTGAAATGTCATTAAAATGAATGGCAGCAGAGTTGCAGAGAAACACCTGGTTTAATAAATTTTCTACTGGAAATAAAGAATAAAAAGTGAGCCGAGTGTCAGCCTTTTCTCACTGGGTCCCCCAGGTGTCCTGTAGACTCAGTGTTCAGTGTTCCTGAAGGTCAGGACTCTCAAAATATCAGAATAAAGCAAAATATATTAAAGGTGCACCAACATCAGGGCCTAATGTGTCGAATGAGCTTCGTGTCACCTTCATGCTATGAATCTAAATACTGAACGACTGTAGCTGTAAGCTGTGAGCCTGTGTGAGCGAGCGAGCGAAGGGCTGCCGTGCCGTGGACCGCCGCCCTGTCCAAAGCGAACCTGCCGGCCCCGTGCCCCTTTACTCACCTTGACCCCCAAGTTAGCGGTCATGCGCGGTCACTAAGACTGAAAGCCATTCGATTTCTTGCGATTCGGACAGAAGTTCTTGTTCTGTGTAACTAAAATGTTCAGCACTTGAGGCTCAGGCCAGTTTCAGGTTGAGGAGCAGCTACGGTGTGTTTATAAACTTGCTGTCAGGAGAGCCGTGTTGCATGAACTCGGAGCGCTGAAGCTGGGAACTCGGAGGGGAAATATTTACACAATGCACCTCTTCTGTTTTCATTATGGACAAAATACCCCAGCCGTAAACGGTGGTTTAACTTTCCCACATTAACCTGATTCCTGGCCTTACCAGCTGCACCAAATGTAGGAATAAAGAACAGGGAAATCAGACGATATTCACATTCACATTCACATTTGTGTTTCTTCATCTAGCGGATGTGTGCTGTGAAACTAATGCACAAGCTTAAAGACAAACAAAAGCTTTGTAGCCAAAAAAAGTAGAAAATATTTTTCCTGCAAAAGATCCTATCAGATTTTTATCAGGTTTGCAGGAAAAGCTGCAAACATAAAAATACAAATATATATACTGTAAATCCTGTGTTATGTATATCTTTATATATCATTACCTATATATAAAATCACTGAGAATGAGAAAATATTTATATATTATATATACATAAATAATATCAAACTCATTTGAAAACAAGAAGTAACAATATTTTCAGGCATATGACTGGCCTGTATACTGTTTATAAGTGTGTGCGCGTGTGTCTATCCCGCTATTAAATATCATGTCATTCAGTCCTGACGCCTGAAACACTCAGTATCAGTAAATAAAGAATTTCATTAGAGTATTTTTGAAGTAACTGCGATGCGCGGTGAAAGCACTGCCGAAGTCCACGGCGAGCACAGAGCCGTCCTTCCTGTTGCCTGCGAGCTCCGTGCGAGGCTTTGAGCCCAAACGGAATGGCGAGTTTGTGCCGACTCCTAGGAGCGCGCTGCGATTATGAGCATCCAGTCGCTTGCAGCTTCTCCTGGAACTCCGGGCCAGGGTGCCGATTCTCCTGGGAGGGAGCCTGGACCTCTCTCCGTGGGATAAAGAGATGCGAGGTTCTGCGTGGACTCCCAACAGCCTGCCCTCCAGCTGAAACTGCAGACAAAACCAACAATTATTTTTACTCCTAGTAATTTGGGTTTTAGTTAGAAACTGGGGAAAGCAAACGCTGTCTGTATAATTATAAGAAAACATACGCAAATATAGTGGCGGTCAGGCTGGGGCCCTGCTGGGGTACCGACTGCTGCACCGACCGGACTGAATTCTCTTCCGGGTTCAACCTTGTCAGGGAGGCTGATGTTTATCAGCCAGACACAGAGCAGCGAGTCTCATCCAGGGCAGCGGCAGCGAGGGGCAGGGCTGACGGCCGAGGATCACGTTTCCGTGACAACAGCAACGCCAGCAACATTAACAGGGCGGAAGAAAGGCCCGGAAATCTGCTTCCCTGTCTTACCGCGAAAAATCTATGGATGGCAACAGCACACGCTTCTCACTGTTTTAACGCTACTTTTATTTTGAACTACTTACTGAGTTGAGAGTTTCCTCTAAAGCTGCTCGAAATGATTTTTTTTTCCCAATTCACACCAAGCATTTCATGAAAACTTCCCGCTCTGCCCAGCTGCTGTCCGTGGCAGCCGAACACACTGGCCTTGTTCAGTGGGCGTTCCGAAAGCCTCGCGTTTTGTCTCCGTTTGTCTCGGTTTGGGACAGTTGGTGGTGCAGCGGTGAGGAAAGAGGTTGAGAAACCTACAGGGTTACCGCTACCAGTGCTGACTCACGCTGGGTAAAGGTGACAAGCAAAAGGGAAGATGCAACTGCATTGCTCTAAAAAAATGCCCTGTTGTATGAACGGCTGGAAGCAACTTAATCTACAAACGTCATATCGACATTTTAAGTTGCTCTGGAGTCAGATAAATAAAAATGAATACGCAGTAAACTTTACTGCCATTATTTTGTCTTATATTTTTTGATGCTTGTTCATGTTAAGTGAGAGTAATTTTAATAACAAAGAAGGTTGCTCTAACCAGGGCAAGAGGCTCATGATGGATGGATGGAGTAGATATACAAAAGGGATATTTTGTCGTTGCTGTTATTGATGACATCTTCCAAGACTTAAAAAAACGAATTTTAACTAAATTAACTTGGGTCATCTTTGAAACTACTGTAGCCCCCAAACCCTAACCATATCCTGAAACCTAACCCCAGCCATTAACCATAACCATATCCCCAACCCCAACAAGTTGACTGTCATCAGCATACATCATCCACACAAAACCTTGTGGAGACCCACCCAGGAAGGGTTTTGGTTTCCGTCAACGGTCCAGAACTGCAGCGGATGGTGTGTGGGGTACCAGGAGGTCTTTATTTCTTCTCCAACCTGACCCCCTCCAACGTTCTTTGCAGAAGACGCTGCGTCTCTCAAGCGAGTGATCTCAGCTGTCCGCCGCTAAGCTCTGGAGACAGAGATTAGTTCCTGGCACATTTGATCTTTATAAATGGAGTGGGTGAACGCAGGACCTCCGTGGCTGCCCCGTCCCAGGATCTCGGGACGTCTGCCTTTCATAACAGCTGCTTGCAGCTAGAAGCTCTCAGACAGCCCTCCAAAACGGTGGAAAAAAGACAACTCTACATGCAGAACAACGCCAAGAGGAGATAGCAGGCTGGAGTAAAACCAGCAAAAGACATCTAATTTAAAAGTCTAAAATATTTCACATGAAACCAGCGAGTGGAGAACTGTTATTTCAACTATGTCTAAGTCTGCAAAAGGTACTGGAGGAATGCATGTAATAATTGTATTTAAAAACAACAGCAAGAAAGGTGCAATTTGTGCTTCTCCTGCAAAATCTTTGTCAGTTTCTGACGGAATCATCCCATCCTCAAAATGACCTGTGACCTATGACCTGAAAGTCCACAAAGTTCAGTGAGAAGAGTCATAGGACAAGAGACAGGCAGAAAAGCCCTGAGCCGCTCTTAGACCTTTGTGTCAAGGCCCAGGGGCCATCCTTATTCCTAAAATAAAAGCCGAAAAGGTCAGAGGGTCAATTTCGTCAATACTGACGTTTTGCAGATCCATATGGAGAGGCCAGAGATGGACAGAACCCAGAGGCTCCCCTTATCAGTCTGTGCTGCAAGTCGGCGCCAGCTTCTCCACAGGTTCTCCAGCAGACATGGTGAATCATGATATCAGGCGCAGGAAGCCCATGGTGCAACAGTGCCATGGGCCGCTTTATTGTCCAGCTGCTGCCACCTTCTTGCCACCATGTAACCGTTGCCCAGAGCAAATAAAACAGAACTTTGTGCGCACAATTTGTTCCCCTAAACTTATATTTATGATTCGCTGGCACCCAAGTAAATTTTTTCCTGCCCAACCCGTGCTTTCGGGCACCATTGACCAAACTGATCATCGGCTACTATCTGCTTTAGCACTCGCTGCTGCGTTAAAATACCTCAGAGCCCGGAGGAAGGGAACTGACGTGTAGACCATTAAGAACCTCAAAGAACCAAAGCAAATAATCTCTCCAAAGCAATGAGCTGACCTCCGGAATCGAAATAATGCCGAACCCCGCAGAGATCATTCATTCAGCCTCCCTTACTGTTTTCTTAAGCTTATTTACCAAATTTTTAATTTGCGGATTATACGGTGCATTTTTTTTCGGAAGTCGAGATGCTCTTTTTCAGCAGAGCAGCGCGAGAAGCTGATCTTGCCGAATGCTCATTTGCATCTTTCCTGCCGGGCCCAGGTTTTAACCGTAGTACCGTCTGGGGTCGAACGCCACATCATCTGCTGCGGACAAGACCAAACACCCAGTGCATAAATGCCAGCGTGGAGGGCCAGACGGAGTCGCCTGAGTGAGAGAGACAGATGCGTGATCGGGGGTCGCGGGGGGGAGTGAAGGCCCCCGGTGGCCGTTGGCTGTGTCCTGGAGACAACCTCCCCAACCCCCCTCCATCCGGCTGCCTCGCCAGGACAGATGGAGCTTCCTTTGAAGGGGAGGCGGAGGGAGGCAGGGAGAGGGGACACTGATAGGAGGGAAGAGATAAGGGGGGTCAGAACCCTGAGCCGTCTGGACGGAGGAGACAGATTGTGGGGCCTTGGAGAGTCGGATTAGAGACAGCAGCGGGCGAAGGCCCCTCCCCATACCACCACACACACAGAAACACCATGTTTACTTCTAAAGACAGAGCTGCGTGTGAAGCGCATGAAAGGGCCCGTCTCTGTGATCTTGAGACCCTCCTCCTCCTCAGTTAGCAACCATGGGATCTCCTGACACCCCACCGGTCCTGCAGCCCAGTTCCTGAGATGCACCAAAATCTCTCAGTGAGCACAATGAGTCCCCATGCTGACACCACACTCAACCAAGTGCTTTACGCATGTATCTGTGCGTAAAAACTGCTCCGCCATTGCTTGTGTTCTTCGGGTTTTCCCCACAGGTAAGAGTGCAGCTGTGACCGGAAGTCTCTACGGCCCGGACCGGACCACGAGTCTTCAGAACGGCACTTTTGATGTTTGCTGTTTCAGCGCACAAACACAGCCGGGCCGCACTTACACCCAAGTGGCTTCATGGCTTCCCTGGACGGCCTGGCCTCAGGCTTGGTGCCAGCCGTCGCGAGATAAATGCAGATATAAACACAGACAGCAGGCAGACTGGGCTGAGTCAGAAATACAGGCAAACCCTGCAGACTTTCATGTGAAAATGCCAAAAACATCAGTCTGGAAATACTGATGCATGTCGTTTTGAGAATTAATCTCGGAGTTTAGGCTGAACACAAACTTGTCCGCAACCTGAGGTTAGGAAACTGTCTCTTTTTTTGTTTGTACGCCTTTGCCAAGACGACTTGCCGTATAGAATCGCAGCACTTTAGAGGGCTCTCGAGCGCAAAAAACTGGACAAAAATGTGTTTTGCATAAGAAATTTCGGCATCGCTAATAAAAATCTCGTCTCATCTGAACAATGAATAGCAAGCGGCCGTTGGCTGGGGGTGGGTTGGAGCGGTGCGGGGGCAGTCCCGCTGTAAGCGACCGGTATTTGTACAGCGCAAGTATGTCAGTGTCCATTATGGTGGTGCGTCGTCCCTAACATTTTTTTTGGGGGAGGGGGGCGTTCTTTGAGATCCGGCAAACACTTCCCAACCACAGGCAGTTCAGCCCGGTGTCCCACAGCCTTTGGAAAGATCCAATAAGCATTAGGGGATCCCAGCCATCCTGACCAGGTGAACAAAATCTAACTGGGATGCACATGGGGAGGTCGTGGGGGGGGGGGTACTGCCAGTCAGGAGCTGCTGCTGCTGCTGCTGCTGTAGAAAACCTCAAATTAAAGAGGAACCAGTAAAACTACAGCACGGGCTTCGAACTCAGAACCGCAGCAGTCATTGCCGTGAAAGCAATAAACTGTTATCCTTAGACAAATAGGACTCGGAGCCTAGCACCACTATAAATATTTCACAGTTATCAATAATCCAGCTGGGTGGCGTCCGATAATTCTGTTTTCTCAGGGTGTCATCATATTGCGGGCGCCATGGCGACTAATTGCAGCGGGCGAGATAGCGCCGCATTCCTTTCCCGCCGTATCTCTGGCGGTCTGGCGGGAGCGGTCAGCTGGCCTTGCGGCCGATGGCGCTGGGATGCCTCACTTGGCGGCGCGTCGGCGTCCGAGCGCTCCCTCCGTCGCTTCGCCTTCAGTTCTCCCCTCTTTCACAGCTCGCTCTGCTGTGGAAAGGAGAAAATGCATTTAACGGATGCAAAGGGATGGCCTGCCTCTCGTGTTGCTACTTGTAAAGTCCGAATCCAGTTGAAGGTTGACCGAGGCAGCAGGTGAGCAGAGCTGCGGCACTGCGTTCACAGGACGCAGGTTTGAACCTCAGCTCCTACCGTTGTGCCATTGAGCAACATCATAATCCTCTATTTCGGTCTAAATAAACGCATGACCAACTGTGAGCGGCTTAACATTTTGTGACTTTTAAAAGAACTATTGGGTAAATGAATGAATGTAAATGCAGCTGTCAAGCCTTCAAATGAGGGAACTGCACATTTAAAGTTTGCATTTGCAAAAATGTGCCTGCCCCCACTTGCTGCACTTGACAGTAACAGAAGCCATTTGTGTTCGCATCTCATGTCTGTTCCTGCTACAGATTTTGTGTGGGGAACAGAGAACTTTAGACGGAGTCGGATTTCCTGCCCTCATACCTTAGATTCAGAAGCGACTTTCCTACCCTCCTCCTCTGGGCCTCGCTGGGGTCGGGCTGGACGTAGGAGGCCGGGCCGGGCAGGCTGAAGCAGGACAGCTGTAGTGATGGACTCATTTAGAGGAGTTATCTGATAACCCAGCAGGCTGGGGACCTGAGGATTGGGTCCCAAAGGACACCACCAGCCTCTCTTAATGGGCTTTCAGCAGGAGCAGGAGGCCCAGCGCCGGCGTCTCATCGGCTCCAGCAGCCCGATCTCCGCCTCCGTCTGCAAAGCCTCTGCAGGACACGTCCATTCCAGGCCCCCCCGACACATGCACAGCTTCCAGATGTGACAGAACAACCCTTCGTGGCCACTTGTTTGAAATTATGGCTCACGGTGGGTGGTTGGGTCACTGTGTGCGAAAATGCTGCTCACCTCTTCCCGTGGTGCTGGTCATTGTTGCTTTAGCTGACATTTTTATTAAAAGCAAATCTATATTATTATTATTATTATTATTATTATTATTATGTTTGTACACTAAGCTGCTTACAACTCTTACCCATTTGTACTGCTCGGTAATTTTTACTCTGTCACTTCAGCATAAGCACCTTTCTCACAGGAGCTACAGCAGCAGCAGTTTTACTATGATACACTCAGACTAATAATAATAATAATAATAATAATAATAATAATAATAATAATAATAATAATGGAGAAGATATAAAGAATACTGTGCTGCTTGTGCTGTTTATATCTTTGCCATCCCATACAAACACAGCCTTAGGAATATTTCATGCGAGCCTCAGTGTGTTTGTTTCTCCATTTCTTACACTGCATTTCTTGGCTCATCAAAGATACAAAAGGAAATAATTTTAGTCGGGCACCAACAGCACAGCTGAAACTAATAAAATCAATATTTATCCATGAGGTTGCTTTTAAAAGTTATTTACATGTCCAGGTCACTGTGGAAGCTCAGGTCAATTCGTGCCCCTGCCGTTGCGGAGGTTGGCTAAGGGCGGTGTGCTTTGTTCACGACAACCAACAGTCCGGTTGCGGGGAGGTCCTTTCTTTATTTTTCCCTTTTTTAGCCTCATTTTGCTGGCAGCTCCTGCTGTTTGCAGCACCCAGCGTTCATACACAAACAAGGTCACTGGCTGGCACCGTAACCGGTGGTTTGTGACATTATGGTCGGCACGAATTTATGCTCACGCGTGATGAAGTCAGCGGTCGCTTTAGGAGGAAGAAATCATTAAAAGGTGGAAAAGCCTCCACAACCTGCAGAATCGGCACCGGCAGCCGATGTGCAGTTTCTGTACAGTTTTCACCGGCGGGCACCTTTTTACTGGAAATAACCGCTCAGAGACACAGCTCTTTAAATTCGGGGAATTAATCCAGTTTATCAGTTACAGCTGCACAAATCCAGCTTGTTTTAGCCCCAAGCTCATGCAGAACCTCCTTCTGAGGCTGCAACTTCGCAAAAGCTGCATGATGCTGAAGCCCGGTTAAGGTTCAAGCTATGGGAACATCTTCATTATGAATTCCTGCTAATATTTAGGCTGCTCGCACTACCGATGGCAAGATCAAAACAAGTTTTAGGTTAACTGTGTCGATTCGGACTGCCGTGCCAAATTCCAGTGCGCTAAAAACACACCCGAACATCCTGGAAACATTATTGGCACACATGCGGTCCTGGCTGCACATATTTGCGACCATGCATTGTTGTTCATGCATCTGGCAGCCTAGGCCTTATGTTTAAATGAAATCTCTTGTCATTCTCTCAGAGCAAGAGCGGTTTTCATGAGCTGTTGCACGGCCGCTTTTTCCTACGCAGTTCTTGCTTTGCTCTCGGGCTGAGATGAATGCCGCTATGAACTGGGTGTTTTTGCTCTGTCGCTAAGGGCATTGGCTTCTCTTCAATGCCGTTCTCTTGGCCACCGAAGTGCGGATATCCGCTGCCCCGTGCAACGTCATCTCCACTAACTCATGTGTCGAACGCGGAGCTCAGCCACAGATGTGCGCTGGGGGTCTCTTCTGCACATCGGAAGCTGCTTTAATTTGCCTGTGAATCACACAGTCCTCATTTTCCAGGGATGTCTATTAAACCCTTCCTAAAAATCCGCCTTCCCACTTCTGCCCTCTGGCTTCTACAGAAAAGTGTAAATCCTGTCTTTGCCAAAGACCTGGCCGTGCAAACGTGCATCTGATTTTGGGTGAGGAAGGTCACTGGCAGCCCAAAGAAGCCACCCAACCTCCACCAGTTAAATCCTCCCATGAGACTGGAAAACCTGAGGAGGTCAGACACAAACAAGAATCTGACGTGAAAGCCTTGCATTTCCAGGTCCTTCAAAGTTTTTGTGCTCCCGTTCATCCCGCTGTGGACATGATGAGTTGGTTTAGGTTTGTCCAGGCCCTGTAATGTCGGTCCAGAAGCAAAATGTTAGAATGCATCGGCGTTTCAGCAGCAGTGCAACGAACAGGTCACCCCCCCCCCGGTTTTCCTGCACAAGAAACAAAGGGCTTTTGGGCATAAATCCTATAAAATCCCACATGATCGGGCACTGCTTCACACTCCACATAAACACAGACAGGAAGCCCTGAAAGGATGTTTCCACACCAGCGGTGCCTGTTCGGATGGATTGTGTTTATGTACTCTCGGGACAGGTAGTCAGGTGTACGGTCAGGATCTTTGGGGACATTGTTAGGTCATCTGAGGCTTTTTTTCTCCTTTCTTCTCTTGCAAGAATGAATTCAAACTCATACCCTCCATGTTGGTGGTCCTTGTGCCATTCCCATTATTTAGTCTGATCCATAGAAAAACCAAAAAAGACCCTTTAGGAGACAACCTCAAAGTTCCTCCTGAGTGCAAATGAAAACCTCAGCGAGAGTGTTGGTGCTCATCCTGCAACAGGAGCCGTGTTCTTATTTTAACTTTTTCTTTGCACATTTTACCAGCTGAGAAAAGGCAAAGACACAGACGTTTGTACCAGAGGCCTCTGTTGTCACAGCCGCCGGAGAGCCCGTCTGTGGTCGGCAGCCTGGGAACGATGTTCACCCACACGGTCGTCCCTGGCACTAGGAGGTCGAGGAGAAAACCGCTGCCTTTGTTTTAGTGGCGCAAAGGCTGTTTTAAAATAAACCCTCAGTGGATGTGTGTGTGTGAGTATTTGTTAATCTGCTGGGACAAAAGACGTGCAATAAATGCAGAATTGCTATTTATTGGACCCAACATTGCCAGGATGTTCATCCTCATTTAATGTAAATAGAAAGAAGTTGGCCACAGTCCTGCAGTCTGTACGCATGGTAAACATTTACACACCATCCTTTACTAAGACCAGATAGCACGCAAATAAAGGGAACCTCAAGCTTCAGTAAAGATAGGAAAGGACTTACAGTAAATAAAATAAAAATGTACATACGGTATGCGTTGTGTATGTATGTAGAAGTAGCGTCTTATCGGGAACGCACAACGGTGCAGCGCATACAGCACAGATGTATTTGGCTGTGAGCCGCAGTCAAACGCGTCGCTGTTCAAACTCACAAAGGAGGCCAGAAGTCTGCACTGTCCTCCGGTGAGCGTCTGATAAGCAGCAAACTGATAAAAGTTCACCATAAAACGGCGAGCTACTGCGGTACTTTTGACTTCCTGTAAGAAAGTAAATATTAAGCTATGCTGCATGTTTTATTGTGCAGCAGATACACGAACATTTCGATTCTCCTCTAAAATAGGAGTGAAACTCTGACCGTAAGAGGATCGGGAAACATGCCGGATTCGCTCATTGCTGCAAAACTGTAAAAACACACAGAAAGCGGACAAAGTCAGGAAACAGGTGAAAAATTTAAATAAATAAGGCTGTGTTCTGATAAAAAAATAAAAAACTTGTCTCCTATTTCTCATGAAACAAAGAACTAGAATAAATAATAATGAAACAAAGTACAACACAAGATATTCCAGTTAAAACTAAATAGCTTTTACAATTCAGTTAAAAAACTAAATTTTGTGTACAGCTAAGCAAATTCCCCACTCTTTGGATAGATAGATAGATAGATAGATAGATAGATAGATAGATAGATAAATAGTCAGTCTCTGGGATTTGCTCCTAGGCTGGTGGTCCTATATTTTTCCACTTGACACATCTTCAGGTCAGAACTATAGTGACGTGGGCTTTTGTGCTGGGTCGAGACCCAGCAAGGAGTTAAAGGCTGCCGGCCGCACGTGTTGCTGCAGCTCCTTCCTTCTTCAGGTTTCCTCCTCCATTAGAAACATCAAGCTGAAAGCCATCTTTCTTGCCCTTGCTGCAGCTCTACAGTTTTACCCTGAAAGTTCTCAAGGACAGAACTCTGGTGCCCCTTCGCATCCTGTAATGCACACCGGCGTAACAATGCATTTTGTTTTTGGGACCCGCAGACTCGGAAGCAGCCTTCCCGTTTGACCTTGGTAAGATAAGCGCAGGCTCAGCCCGTCCTCCCTCTCCAAGGGGGTTCTGTCCACTCCAGCGCCGGACTTCACGTGTTGGCCTATGCGTCGGGGAATCTCGTCACAGTTCTGCTTGTTTGGGAGTTCAGCACATTGCGTTTGAGTCGGCAGGATCGACGCCCCGGGAGAGACTTCTCTCACGCGTCCAGAACCAGAATTTTAGTGCTGAGTACTCATGCCGGAGTTGTAGTGCTGTGGAAACTCTTCTGCAGCAACAAATTTGTACTGCTTTTAGGGTGGACCTTAGCGGCAGCGATTCTGTGGTCTGGCGTATTTGAGAAACAAAATGTAATGTCCTGGGGCGACGGGCGGTGTTGCGTTCGGTACCCCTGCTTGCACCCTAAGGGCCCAGGCTGAAACCCCACTGCTACTGCAGTATCCTTGAGGGAGGTACTTACCCTTACATCATACGGTAAAAATTACCCTGCTGTATAGCGTAAACCGGTGAGCTCTCCTACGGAGGTCCGCTTTGCACTTAATCATCGCAGCGCTCAATTGGTCGGCAGCGCAAGGATGCGGCTCCGATCGAGTTGTCTGAAACATTAGCGCCGCACTTCTCCGCCGTTCGCAGACATCTCTCTAGGAGGCCTTTATCTAATTTCCCACAATGCATGCATTCCCCGGCCATTCCCTTATCGCGCTCAAATTGGATTCACATAACTGGTTTTTCCCCTTCGCAATCTAATTTGCCTGGAGCCAGACGCGCAAAAACACTGTCAATACACTTGTCTTTGGACAAAACGTCGGCCGTCTGGCGCTGCAGTGTAGGAATCTCGCGGCTCTCCTGGCCAGCTGTCGCCAGGGTCTGCTCAGAAAAGGGAAAAGCCATCACGGACCGTCTGATGGCCTCCGTCGCTCCTTTCGGCGCCAAACAGCGACGTTTCAGCAGCACCGGCGCAGCAGGAGCGGCTCGGACCGGGACGGCTTAACTGGGGTAAAACTCCCCAGGTTTATATTTAAACCTATTTCGTACCTACGAACTCATACTAAACCGCAGGTGGTCCCCGACTTACGATTGGGCTCCGTTCCGATAATCCCATCGTAACTCGAAAATGCGGTCAATGCATCCAACCCACTGTTGGGCCTGTGGCCGCTTCAGCAACGGAACTCAGTTTCCAGAGGAATGGACGGCAGGAAGCACAATGACTTGGACAAAGTAGGCATGCTGCATCTTCTCTGCTCTTCTCCTGCGGTGCTTGAGCTGACATGTTTACAGCTGTTTAAAGGATCTCTATGTATCCTGAACCCCAGACAAGGGGGCACCTTCCTGGCAAACATTTAACCGATAAGCAAGAGGGTTTGCTCTGTGTCTGGACTGATATTTCCTTTGCAAAAGCTGCCTCGCATTTTCCAGACAAGATCATCCATCTAACCTGGAACGTCTCTTCGCAGCACAAATGGACAAAGGTCCACAAGAGTGCTTGCCGCTGGCCAGTTGTTCTGTGGTGTTTGCGCAGCACGCGGGGTTCCACCCCCTGTTAAGGTCGGTTTGGTGCTTTGGGTCTTTCTTGCCCTTAACAGGACGTGTGGCTGCCGAGACTCCAAAGGATGCCACATAAAGGACCTTTGAAAATGAATAGAAGTGCCACTATGATGCTCAACAAAACGTTTATAGAAATACGTCCAGACCTATTTATGAAAACAGGCCGAGGCTGTTTGTGTCTAACATGTAGACCCACCGTGAAAATGCAGGGCTTCCAGCGGTAGCAGAGGAATGCACTTCTGCCTGCTGTCAGGGCTCCTTTGAATGCAGAAGCCAAACTGGTGCGCCAGCATGGGAGATTGAAACGTAGTTTAGCGAAAAGGAGAACCTCGAAGCCCTCCGATCTGGCCCAGCATCGACTGTCAAACTGCGCTTTGCTCCCCAGCTGATGGCTAAGTGATCCCATGAGGTGCCTCTTAAGTACATTTAGGCGATATTTTAGCAGCTGCTGTTGTTCTTGGCTCGCGGTGGTCGAGCACACAAAGGTCTGGCGCTTACCAAGCGGCCCAAAGTGCTTCGTCCACCACGACGCAAACTCCGTCCCGCGAGCAGTTAATCATCAGCCCAGAAGATTAACAGGGAGCTTCGCGGCGCTCGGCCGAGCTCCATGTGTATATCGACGTTTCGTGTCCTTTCTTCTTCCTGTGGCTTCCAGAATCAATTCCGCGCCCAGGTTGCATCGACTCGGTTAAGGGGCCGATCTACCGATCGATTGGGCCGTCTGGGGTCGAGGCAGCGAGCGCTGCAGACGCGCGGGGGCAGAGAGCGCTAATGTGCTTCTGCTCTCCAGACGGGGTGGGGAGCCGCAGCCACCGCCCGCTCCTCAAACTCATCGATTATCCTCGGACGTGGAGCCGGGCTGCTGCCTGTCAACGGGACATCGGGGCTTTTTTCGGGCCGCAGTCTGGAGCCAGGATGATTCTGCTGTATGGGGGGGGTTGCTTGATCTAGGTGGGGTCTCAGTCGCTCTTGCGATTTCCTGCCATCCAGGCATCTCATTTTCTCTCCCACCGCCCTATCCAAACACACCCGGCCTGTATTCCTGTATTACTACGGTACAACCATCTGCGCCGTAACCACAGGCCTTTATATGTGAAGCTACACCGATATAAACGGTTACTTCGTGCAAATGAGGCTGGCTCACGTATTCCCGTTTGTATTATTGTCCTTCCAAGAGGAACTTTCCAGAAGGCATGCAAGCGTTGCAATCGGGCGCAAAACCCTCGCCCGCTGTTTCGGCGCATCCGAACCAGAAGTAGGAACGTTTTCGTTCTTAAGTCGACCGAGAAGGCGGAGAGCAAGCGCATCTCCGCCAAGCCGGTGGCGCTGTGTTCCGGCGAGACGTCGGCCGGTTCCACAGTTCCCTGCCTGCCGTCTATACGCGTGCGCCGTTCGGGAGGTTAAAAGGAGCTTCGCGCACCAGCCGGCAGGTTTCTTCCCCTCCCAGATTGTCTCGTATTCTTTTGATTCTGCCTGCGTTCCTACACAAGGTAATAATAATGGCACCTGAGGCAACCTGCTTGTACAATAGGCGGCGAGCCTTAACTTGCAGCCAGCAGGCGTTCAAAGGCCTTTTGGGAGCGACAGCTCTCGGGGAGCAGATCTGCAGTTCAGAGGTCGGCGCGCTCGCACAAAGCAAAGCTGTTGCGCGCGGGGCGAACATGCACGAAATGTAAAGGCGGGTCGAACGAAAGGCGCGCGGTGCTGGCGGTGTCTGGAGCGCTCGGATTTGTCGAGAAGGCTTCATTGTCATCGGCATGCCCCCCCCCGGGGGAAAATCGAAAATCCTCATTGTAATCTTTGGGCCCTGTTATTTCGGTCGTTGCTTTTTAGTTCCTCTGTTCTTCCGATGCCGTTTCTTTGCCTTTATTAAGGGATTTATTAAAAGGGCAACAAATGCTTGATGTGGCGGATCACAGCAAGATGGTCAAAAACACCCGGCCGACAATGACATGAAAGAACCATCTCATCTTTTCAAACGGAAAGAAGAACTTTGTTTCCGGGGCATTTTTTTTTACTTCAAAGTTTGCATTATCTCATTCCAGCTAAACAAAGCTAAGAAAGCAAGAGAAACAGCTGCTTATAGCGGAGGAGTAGCACATTCTCATGTTTTTTCATTCTCAACTGGTGGACCTGAATAAAGCAAAGCTGAAATTATTTTATAAAACCTAACTGATATACAGGCCGGTCCCCGTATTCCCTGTATCCTCGCATCCCCAGGTTATTTCTTTCTATCGGCCGCTCAGATTTTCCTCCATCACGGCCTGGAATCTGCAGCCGCAGTCAAAACCGCTTCTGCTCAGCAGCAACAGCCGGGAGTATCGAGAGAAAAGCCTTACACACCGGGCTCACCCCTTTATGTCCAAGAGCACAACTTACCTGTTTTCCACATTTTCAAATGCCATACAAAGGCAAGGAAACCTTCACTCTTTAAGCGCCAAACCCCGGTGCCTAATAAGCGTAAAGCCTTTCTGAGAAGCTTTCACATCGGCTCACCAAAAAGGTGTAGAGCAAAACTGCTGAGCACGGTGAACCCTGCAGCCTTCTCAGTAGAGGGAGCTCTTTTCCCCTGCTGGTATGTCCATGTGTGTGTGTTTGTCTGAGGATTTTGTGCAGCTTGGAGAGCTGGTGTGTACAGTATGTGAATATACTGTACCTATATAACGTGAAGTATTACCGTTTCGGTGTAACATATGCGTGCACGTGTACATGTTTTTAAGGTGTCGGCGTGCGTATCAGAAGGGGGTTGGGATGTGCTTTTGCCGCAAGTGTGTGTTTTTGTTTAGGGTTACGATTAGAGTTAGGGTGTGTGTGTTTGCTTAACAGGTGTTTAACAGTGTGTTTACAGACCGCGTACATGCGCCCGTATGTGGAGCTCATGGAGCGGAGCCGCATTTCTGCGCAGGAGCGAGTGCCGAGACCCTGTGTAAAAATAAAGGAAACGCGGCCGTTTTTCCAGCAGAATAATTTCCTTCGCAAGACTGACTTCAGCTTCAACTCAGCTACGCAGATGTGTACGTCTTCACTTACTGCTTTTCAGACTTCCGGGGGGTTTGAACTGCAGCGCGTGTGGCTTCGCAGCCATAATTCTCCGGGGAAGGGAAAAAGATGAAAGATTTTTATTCTGCACATCTCAGGGAAGCTGAGCATCTAAGTTCCCATAATGACACATTCCCTGATCCCACTGCCGTCTGTGTGGTTCTCCGTCCAAAGCCAAGGCTCTCGAGTGTGAGAAAGGCACTCTCTCAGAACAAAGAGGGACCTTTGGCCAACCCTTCCTTAATATGTAAAGCACACATGCTCACTGAACACTTCGACATGGCAAATGCCGGTGGCCAAATTAATCAAAAATAATGGGCTCGCTCGGCCGACGCTGCCCGTCCCGAGCGGCCTGAGGTCGGAGCGCGTTGCTTTTGCTTATTAATACGCGTTGGAAAAGTTCCAGTGTCAAGAAATCCAACACCGGCGGCGCATTTCTGAATCCACGGAACCCGGAGTGGTCGGGCACGCTGGCCCGCAACCTTTGCGAAACGGTAACCGATGGTAACCCAGCTCCCGCGGGGGCTGTCGGCCCCCGTCACGTACGCAGGCGAGCCGTTTGCGTACGTGCGGCCGACGGCTAGCTGCAGCCGACGGCTAGCTGCAGCCGGACGCCGGTTGACCGTTTGTTTGCCTTGTCAGTCACTCGTCTTGTGTTCCCTCGTCCCTCGGGCTTTGCTTTACCCTCCTTTTCGCGCTTTCTCTTCAGTTGACTTGGCCGTTCAGCCCTTGTTTGCATTAGTTAGCTCAAAGAGGCCGGTTACCATGGCGACCGTAATCCGCAAATGAGGCCAGCACCACCAACACTCACTTACAATGTGCTTTGTCCCGCCTTTGTCCCATAACCAGCCGAATTAAGAGACAGCGGAACAAGGGGCTTGAGCAAACATGACCTAATGAGGTTCATGGCGGGCTGACGGGCGGGTGGGCCGAGGGAAGCAGGGGTGGGGCGGCGAGGCGCAGCCATCGAACATCCCGCTGTCCCGGGAGACGCCGACCGTTGCAAAGGGGACGCCGCTCCGGTCTGTCGGTGTGCCCACCCTGCGTCAGCACCGACGCGCAGAGCCGTAAACCCCAGCTCGACATCCAAGTTCCAAGCCGAGGCCAGCATTCCCTCTCCTTCCCTCCATCGCTTGGCGCATTCTGCCTTTCGTTATATAGCTTTACGCTGCCGTCCACCCCGAACTCCTCTTTCTCCTCAGTGCCTTGAATCAAAGTGACAGTGGCTCTCATTAAACACGAAGCACCGGTCAGATGTGAAATTGACCTGTGATTGCTTGGCCCCGTCCTCCAGCCCCCCCGCTCCCTTGCGCGCGCGCGCACACACACACACACACACACACACACACACTCAGCCGATCCCCCCTGCCCACACCAACCTCTCTCCCTCCGTGAAGCTGTGTGGCTATGGAGGTGTTGGTTAGGGAGAGGTCCATTCCCTGACCGGGCCATGACACCAGGGCCCATTAATGCCCACGTCTGTTACTGCCGGGCCACCCTGCCCCCCACCCCCCCAACACGCATACACCCCCTTGGCGCCGGCACTTTCTTCAAGAAAACCTTTTGCGGACTGTTCCGGAACAGCGTACGCTGCAGCTGCGCCCCATTCGCTCTGTTGGCTTCATACGACTTTATAGGATGTTTTATTTCCACTACCAGTTTCCTGCTTGTCTTAATGCCGGCCCTGTGTGCTTTGCCGCTGCTCCCCTGGCGTCAGACACCCACAGCTTACAGTCATTCACACAGCGCAGACGCTACACACCTAAGCACACCGTGTCACATAAAACAAATCGGCTGAAATCAATAAAAAGTGCCGAATGGGAAATGTGCTGCATTGTGAACGCCACAGTTTGTTGTAGAGATGCTTCTGCTGCTTTTAGATATTTTTTGCTGCACTGGGTTAGCGCTTAGGACGATGGCCAGAGACCCGGTTTTCTTGTCGCGGGTTCTTCGTTTCAGAAGGAAGCGCTTGTTAATGGCATCCCGGAAAGTCAAAATCCACAGCTGTAAGGCCCATTTCTAATTCGGATTCCGCCGTAGCTTCTGGTTAACACGCTTATGCAAAAACCCATCACCCAGAACCTTCTATGAAGGCGCCAAAGGACATCCTGAAAATACGAACCTAAAATGAAAATGAAAATGAAAACTGCCTGCTGCCAGCAAGCTTTGGTGTGGTGCAGGGTTCCAGCAGCAAGATTTGGACTGGGATATTTTTCCAGCAGGGTGCATTTATCACAACTCATATGTAAGGGAAAGCAGGAGAGCTGGAGGCGAGTTTAAACAGCACTGGGTTGTGGTGTCTGAAGGTTTCCTTTGCTGTTCCTGGGGCTATGGCCTGGAAGGATGAAGAGTTGGGCTGGAACACCCAGAGGCCTCGTCCCAGGGCTGCCGCTTCTCCTGGGGTTAATAGAGCCGTTCCTCTGTCTGCGCCAGCATCAAGCGGAGAGCAGAGACTGAGATCACCACCGGGTCCTTTTCTGCCCTTCGCTGTGATGCAGTAGTGTGGTGTGTTTTCTGCGCTGGCAAAAACACATGACTTTCCTTATTACACATCACAGTGGCACAACAATGCTATGAACCAAAGCCACCAAAACGGCCAACCAGTGTTTATTTATTTGAATAAGCCTATATGTAGTCCAAGTTGCTATCCCAGTCCTGGGATCCTTC
The DNA here is from genome assembly GCA_018136845.1 of Heterotis niloticus. Taxonomy (NCBI): domain Eukaryota; kingdom Metazoa; phylum Chordata; class Actinopteri; order Osteoglossiformes; family Osteoglossidae; genus Heterotis; species Heterotis niloticus. The sequence goes on along the minus strand of CM030901.1, from coordinate 25,274,723 downwards.
TGCTTATTATGGAAAAAATAGCCAGTTGTTGTTTCGGGGTTCACGCTTCATATACTCTGCCCGGCCAAAAAAAATCTCACACTCGCCAATATTTGTTTGGACCGCCTTTAGCTTCGATTATGGCACGCATTCGATAAGCTTATTCGATGTCACAACATTTATTTCCGTCCAGAGTTGCATTCATTTTTCGCCAAGATCTCGTATCGATGACGGGAGAGTCGGACCGCTGCGTAAAGTCTTCTCCGGCACAAAATCCCAAAGATTCTCAACGGGGTTAAGGTCTGGACTCTGTGGTGGCCGATCCATGTGTGAAAATGATGTCTTTCTCAAGCTCCCCAAAGCACTCTTTCACAATTTGAGCCCCATGAATCCTGGCATTGTCATCTTGGAAGAAAAAAAATCCATCGATGGAGAAACCTGGTCATTCAGTATATTCAGGTAGTCAGCTGAGCTCATTTTTTGGGCACACAACGTTGCCGAACCAAGACCTGACCGACTGTAGCAACCCCAGATCCTAACACAAAGTTCAATCCAGGTGGTGACTTTTTTTTGGCCATGTATAAACATGCAGGACCCTCGACTCTCCATATTTGCTGGATGACTCGTAACGGCAAAACTTTTGGCCTGACGCTAACTTACGCATTCGATTCATCACCATTTCGGTCACTCACTGAAGGAAAATGAGGAGAAATTATACATTCCTTTGATTCTGAAACTTCAGGAGTCCCCAACTCCCTTGTATGTCATCAGAGTCGAGCATAAAAAGAGAAGGAAGTGCCTCCCCCAAAGTGAAAATGGCTGCTGTGTCTGCGGACGGTGCAGATCAGAGCCTTTCTGCTGCTGGTTTGAAGATAATCAGGGAGGACCATCTCACACCGGGCTATGACTTCGCCGCTCCTCTTTCTCCAGAAGCCCCCTTAGCTGAATAGTGCATATTGATCTGCCTTTTCCAGATCTCATAATATTCTGTCGTTGGCTAAGTCGCCGCAGCTCTGAGAAACAAACCCCTTGCCAAGAACCGAGGCCGCAGGCGGACAAAGGTGGGAGTGTGTCTGCGGCGAAGGCGGCTGACACCTGCGGGGCGAACCTCTGGACGAGCAGCGACAATGGCGAGGGCCGAGCGGCGGGGGGTTGGCGCTGAAGGAAGCGGAACGGCTTTTTGGGATCTGCGGCTGCTGACTGCTCGGGGACCCTGCGGATCGCTGACGCTTTTTTTACGTTTCGCTCTCAAACCTGACTTCTTAAACTTGGCTGCTTTTCAGCAAAGTGTACGAGCGCACGGGCTGGCACCGGTCGCACGGCGCCGGTCTCTTCGTCGCGCCGATGTCAAGTCGCCTTTTTAATATAAAAGCCCTCACGAGAAGAGCGATCGCTAGGAACAGCAGAACATGCCGAATGTACGGGAGAGAACGCTCCCTACGAGGCTTTCTGGACCACAGAATTTAACTGGAACGAAATGATCTGGATTTAAATTTAATTTTTAAAAAAGCATAACTAAGAGAGAAATATGCTCACAGTCATTCGTTCAATAATCATTTGTTTGAAATTCTTTTTAAATCTATAAACAACTAAAATGTTGTTGCAACACATTCCCAAATATTTACTCTCTGCACACAAATTTAATACGGTCTCTGTTTTGGCGAAATTTTATAGCTCTGTCCACTGCGAACACGGTCTGTTTGCCCAGAACTTGCATAAATGAAAACAAAAACTAAACAGCATCTCAGCTGTCACACAAATCCTTTAGAGACTCTGAGAAGCTTCTCCCACAGCTCTCGCACTTCATTTAAAGCTTTAGGACAGTCAAACAAACAGAGGAATGTGCCGGAATGTAGAAAAGGGCCTTCATTTGCTGGCTGGCGCATCATGGAGGTTAGAAATGAAACAAACAAGAAGATGGAGGACTTGAGAACTGCTGTGCTTTTCTAACTGAGGGCCAGGTCCACGATCACTGACCTGTGCAGGTAAGTCAGCAATACCTGCAGACACAGGGACCCACTGGCGTTGTTCAAGTCAATAAAACATCTGCGTGTTTTAAAGAAACTTAAACGGAAGAAATGAAACCTTCATGGTGGGTGGTGATAAACTGTGGGGGGGCTCAAGGCCTGCGTGGAGGCACCGAAAGGCCGGGCGGTCGCGTTGCACTTTTTACTGTGATTTACCCTTTTTTATGGCATCAAAGTTGAAGCAGGGCCTCAAAAAAAGCGCCGCTGTCCATCACACTGAAACAGCGCATCTGGGAAAAGAATGAGTGTAGATGTAAGGTGGCTGCTGCCACCACTACGCTGTTCCCCACTTTTCCCTTCCAGCTTGCCCAAACTTTCCTCTCGGGGCAGTAAAGCAGGAGCCCGACCGTGTGTGAGAAGACCGTAAGATGGAGCGCAAGTAAGGGCCTCCGTGAAACCTTTGACCTCCCACCTGTGAAGAAGCAGGAAAATTAATTCTTTGTTATGAATCAGCTCCTCGCCGCTTTGTTTCTCCGAACCGGCCGGTCGGTCCATAATTCTCCTTTCCGCCAAAACAAGAACAGGAAATAAAGAGAGAAAAGAGGAGAATTATGGGCGCGGAGGGTTGCGGGGGGGCCTCACTGTTGTTCCTATTCAGTTTGCACATAACAGCATCTGACATGCATGACAGCAACCGCTTGCTAATTATGGCGTGAATTCACAGGCCGAGGTTGCGGTGTCACCGGGTCCCTGGAACAATTCCGTGACTGTTGTGTGAGAAGATTGTTCGGACAGAGCCGGGCACTTTCCTTCCAATTACCCGCATCGGCCGTTGCGGCTTCAAGCTGCGCGCACGCACACATACACACGCGCGCACGGGGAACGAAAGAAAGAAGGAGACAAAGAGAGAGAAAAGCGAACGGGTCACGCCTTAGCCGGAGCTCCGCGGAAGCCTGCGTGTGTTTTTAAGGGCGCAGTCAGCGGGCCCCCAGCGTGGCCCTAATGTGCTCAGACACCGCCTTCCGCAGGTCAGGCCCGGGAAGGGGGAACGGGAGGCTTAGGAATTGAGTTAATGGGCCTCGATGTCACCTCTCCCACCCGTAGCAGACGAAAACCCTTCCCTGCACCCACAGTCCCGACGAACGTGCTCGCATGTGCTGGGCGGCCGCTGACACTCGGCTGTAACCCACCGGTGAACGGTTTTGTGGCTATTAATTCGTACTTATGGACATTTTTTTCTAAAAAACAAGATTTGCAGTAAACTCAAAGAGGAATTTCTTTAGTGCTTTACGGTTTTTACCAAAACTGCCAGGTACGTTCCTGTCGACAGAGGAGCCACGTCACTAACTCGGACGTAAACTTAACTCATATGGGCGGAATATCTTTCCGGAACGTGGAGCGGAACCGCAGTTTGTGGAATCGGGTGGAGGGCGGCCGAACAGCGTATGGCGTTGGCGTATGGTGTACAGGTGTTGTTTTCAGGTCGTTTGCTGTCTGCCCACTGAGTTGCCAGTAGCAGACTATCTAGATTGTTCGACCTTGTTTTCGCAGAACAGCCAAAAAGAGGTGAATTAAAAAAACTGCTTTCACCAGCACCATGGTGTCAGTTCGCTTTCTTTCCACTTTTAATCCAATACTCCATTCACACAGGGCGAGCAAGCAGTGGTGAGATGTTAGAAGCTCAAGTTATGAAAGTCCCTTAAAGGATCTTCGCATGGGTTCTACCACAGAAGCAGAGCCAGGCTGCCTCACAAAAGCCTTCCTGTCTCTGCAATATTAAACTGAGCTTCGCTGATAAGACGGGGCTGATGATCTGTCTTATTTCAAAACGCACGCAAAAAATGGAGTTTCCCGCAGCTTATTAGTCCATACCTTTGCTCCCTGCTTAAATCAAAGTAAAAAGAGCTTTTTGTTTTGCCTTTTTTTCTGTCCTCACTCCTCATTTGCAATAAACAACTCTTTGACGCTGCCAAACAATAGAGCATCTGAGCTCAAATGAAGAAGCTTTGTCTTGTGCATCTTCCCCAGGGTCTGATTAATACAGGGGAATTCCTCCATGTTCACCCTAGTACCTTACATGTCTCTTCAGGTTTGGCGTTACTGTCCGGTTCCAGTTTTCCGCATCGGTGCTGTAAGATGTCCTCCAGCGCACGCGATGGCAGTGGTTTACATTTCGACTGCTGGCGTAATAATGTAATCTGGAGGCTGCTACAGGGCTGGGAATTTCCTTTAGCAACAGCTACATATTAACTAAATACAACTGCAAAATTACCATTTGTCTAAGGCTCTGACAAATGTGCCATAATAGGGGAAATTAGGAGGGGGGGGGGGGGTAAATATTTTTTCACAGTACTAATAGTTCACTTTTGAATACCGTCCTTCTCCTAGAGAAAGGCATTAAATTTCAGCTAATACGCACACTTGTAATCACTGCTTTACAGGAGCCTCCTCTGGACTCAGGCTCTGTGTAGAATTATAGCCCAATCTCTCTGCTTGCGCTTTTTTACAAAACTTTCAATTGTGAGGTTTACAGCCATTTATTTGTCTTTCATGGAATGATCTCCCTGATGGATATCAGTCTGCATTGAAGACCAGCACTTCCAACAATGTCCTCCATGCAGTATGAGAAGCTCAGGTGAAGTTACCTTCTTATCCTTGTTCCTCCTTCTACTTGGCTCCTCTGCGGCATTTGACACTTCAAACTACTGTACCCTACTTTCCTCTGTAGAACAGCCTGGAATCAATGAATCATCACTGAAATGGTTTGATCTGTGGCAGGTGGATCGATCTTAACAGGTTGGACGTGACATCTGAACTGGTGTTCCACATGGTTTGGTGTTGGGCCCCTTACTCTTCCCCATCCGCACCAGTTCCCTCAGCTCTGTAATTGATTCTCGCAGGTTGCTGCACTACTGCTACACTGACGATACCCGAAACTTCTTCATCCCAGTGCTTCCTTGCTCTATTCCAGCACAGTGTCTACTGTTGTAGTTCTTCCTCACCAGCAGACCTTTCATCCACAACTCTGCCACAAGGTGATCTTCACACGACTATTTTGCACCTTAACTTGTGGCAATGAACTTTGACCCCTGCAAAAACATGGGCTCCACAACACATTTGGCACAAGACGCTTAAACCCTGCAAAGCCAAAAGAAGCTGATTTGGGAAAAGCCTGAGATAAGCATACAAGGTGTTTGTCAACATTTCCCTTTTAATATTAGGAGACGTTTCAGTTACTCAGCCTTGTATGACCTACCTTTAAGTGGATGAAAGAGAGGAAATGAACAAATGAAATAATAAACAGACGGTTTATTTTTTACTCGCTTGACCAAAACCAAAACCCATAATTCTCACAATTGTTTATTTTGTTTTATCGTTTATTGTGATCAATGCACCTTTTGGATCAAGGCAATGCTGCATCGTTCAATTGAACTGCTGTGCTCACGCCAGTCCAGATGTCCGGATGGATTTTACATCTTCTTGGCTAAATTAATTTTCCATTTATTCCGTAATATAGTTTTATCCTTGACCAAATTAAATGCTTTAAGAATTACTGATATGGAGAGTAATGTCAGTAAGTGCTGGACAGAGCTTCACAAAAAGGCCCTTGTGTGGCTGGACTATGATCAGCCAGTTGTGACCATGGAAAGTGCTGTCCCTGTGCCACCAGTGCCAGGTCCACAGCTGTCATCGCCTTATTGTCCCACCAATTACCGGTAATTACTGCTGGCAGCCCTAACCCCATTCAGTCATCTCAACAAAGACTGAACATTCCTCTCCTGGTTCGGGCAGCAGTGTCATCTTACAGGTCCTACCCTGTCCCTCCATCAAGCTGCAGAGAAAAAAGCACCTGAAGGGAGGGAGAGCTGAGGCGATACAGTGAATTCAAACCAAGCCGCAAGAATTCCCGCATTTCACAGTGGTTCTCACTTTTTGCCAAGCTGACGTGATTTTGTATCGCGGTATTTCTGCTGCAAAAGGTTCACAACCATTGAGTTCTATGCAGTTTTGGAGAGAAGTTTCTGCTAAACACGCAGATGTAACTATGCAATGCATGTCTACAGGACAACAGCAGGTAACCCCTCATGGCTGAAATGCTTGGGCCTTAAAGTGTAGATGCAGAAGACACTGTGCTGGTTAACCATGACCAGCGAGCCTCCGAGAGAGTCCATTTGCTGTGTTCTGTGGCCTTTTTCAGCTGCTTTACCAAACTCCCATACAGGTGCCTTCCGCACCTCAAACCGGGTGTCAAATTCTCAGTTTCCAAACGTGCTCACCTCTCCCGTTCCTTTACTGCTATAATGCAGCCAGTGGATTCTTTCCACTTTTTGGATACTGATGGAGGATCTTGTTCTGGTTACCTCCAGGATTTCCAGGAGTTGTTATTAATCAGCCAAAGCTTTTATCCAAACCTTGGGAGCAATTTTTCATAAATGCATACAAGTGTATATTTTTACTGCTACAGTTCAAGATAAATACTTAGCTCATGGGTGTGAAAGCAGAAGCAGGAGTAACACCCCGCAAGCTCAAGCCTCACAAGACCATTTGCTGAGATGCGGCACTGCCTGCAGCCTAAGGACACCACGAAGAAACGTGATGAGGGTCTTCTGGGGCTGTGGCCGGAGATACCATCTGCCCCTGCGAGATGTTAGGAGCACTTCAAGCTGATTGTGAAACTTCAAGCACTGCAACTCTTGGGTCTCATGGAGTTGGCGGCCACTGTAGTCCAGAGCAGAGCATGGCCAGCAGGGTAAAAAGATATACTGTACTCTCTCAGAACAGAAGGATTACAGTTTTCAGTTTACCTTCCTTTATGGGGTGAGACAAAAAGTTGAGAGTAACTGGGAACAAAGAGGGCCTCTTGGGCTGCAGGCAAGAACTAAAGTGTGTTTTTACTACTTGTTTACCCAGTTCGGTGTCTTTTTCACGTGCTGAGCAGCAACCCCTTCAGTTACTGGAAATTTCTCCGGTGTGTGCCCCACCCACCCACAGAACCTTCTGTCTTCACCTGCGCCAGTAACTTTGTGACCTCGTAAACAAAGACACGGCTGCTGAACCGAACGATGTCTCTGGACGTGTTTTAGCATCGCGTTGACAAACATCGCCGTCCTCCTTCCAGCCCTGCACGTCTCCTTGGCCAACATTTACCCGATTGTCTCACTGAGTTCCGCTCTGTCCATTAAAGCAAAAACACAAAATATTTTATGCCGGTTATGCAGCACAGGGGGCAAAAAAAATCACTTTAAATTCCCAGCTCAGACTGCTGTCTATTAGGCCCAACCCATGATGGAACAAATGAACAAATGATCCAACATCTAAGCCAAAGCTGAATAATCGGCCATAAGAAGGTTCCTGTATTTTACTACGGCCCTTCTTTATTCCAGTTGCGCTTCTTTTGTTTTGCTTGCCCACATTTTTCAGGTACAGTGGGCAGCCCTGTGGCTGTGTTCAATGCGTTTGGGCCACGTGTTCACCTTACGGCTTGTTCAGCATCTTTGACTGCTCGGCCCTCAGTCCTGCTCTCCACGGAGAGTCAGAGCGGAGTCTTTAACACGGGGGTTTTCGGGGTAAAAGGTTTCATTAAAAAAATGGCTTCCTTGCGCTTGTAACCTCACGATTTATGCCCCGCTCCTCGTTTCTTCTACATTTTTCCACCTCAGCTTTCAGTAACATCTTTAACAGTGGGGCATTCGAAATGAAGGGTCTGCGGGTAAAATCTGGTCCTTGTTTAAGTATAAAGATGGAAGGAAAGAAAGAAATGAAGGAAGACGGAGAAAAAGAAGGCTTGGGCTACCACTGCGAGGCTAAACGTTTCCATGTGTCCGTGCGTCTTTGTGGGGTTTCTCCTTCGGCTTTCTTCCTCGTGCCCCCGCTGCTTCTTCCCGTCGCTAATCGGACTATAAAGCCGTGCATGTGCGCAGGGAGGGACCCTCGCTTGGTGTGTCAGTTGACCCAGCCAATCGCAGGCCTGACCGCCATCCACCCTCGCACGCTCGCTGACCGCTTGGGGTCCACAGATGTTCCACTCTTAATGATTTTTCGAGCATTAACGTAATAGTTGTTTATGGCTGTGAAATACAGGAATGTGGGAAGGAGCTGACATGGGAGCACTGGGGCGGCAGGGCCGTATGGGATACGCAGCGATGGGGTAAGACGGATGGTATTCGGCGCTGCTCGGCCACTTATTTAAGAAGCGGGGAGGTGTGAAGGCGTGTTTGTCGAGGTTTACGAGAAGCACGGGGACCCAGCGGGAACGAGCGATGGGGACGGCAACCGTGACCCAGAAGCAATGGAATCCCATACGCGCCGAACACAAGCGCGCTCGCCTGGATCTCCTGGACGCCGAAACCGATGTCTTGTTCAGATGTAAAAGAGCCACATATTAATTAGCGGAGGCAGAAGCCTGGGAAGCCCTGACTGATGTGGGACCTGGAACGCAGTTTAGAAAATATCGGATGGCCCGTGTGCCACGGAACCGGCTCCAAACGTCTATCCCCGTATGCTGCCTTTCAGAGCTTGGGAGCGTGAGTGTGAGTGCATGTTTGAGGTTGTACAGCTGCTGTATGTCATGCACAGAATCATCATCTTAGAAATTTATTTATTTGTTTTTACTGGAAACCTCGAGCATAGCAGACCTTTATTAGGGACAGAAGCTGTCCTGAAAAAGAAGTTCTGTGGGCCCTGGCTGCGGGTCCGGTCCATTCGGTCGCTGACCTGGGCTCTCCAATGGACTCAAACTTCTCAGTTATTCTGTGTGATGAGCGAGCAGCATCTGATAACCTGCGATCAGGTTTCATATGTGGAGAAGATGCTTCCTCACAAAGGAGCCTACGAAGGCCGTGCAAGACATCCATTTCGTTCTTGCGTGCAGCTACTTGCGTTCCCCATGCAAACCTCTTGTTTGGAGACACCGAGATGCCCCCACAGGGATGGAGGTGTAGTAACAGAAGACAACCGTAAAAGCCCAGGAAGCCAACAAAGTGTTAGATTTCGGCAAAAAACCTTCTCATCTGCGTGCTACCAAGGGAAACATCCTTTCCCGAGGAACCTGACGGAACCGAGTGCCCACCTTAGAGCTGCCGCAGAGTATGAAAGCTGGCATCAAAATGAAAGAAACCGTAAAAGAGGCCGTTTTGGAGGAGGTCCACAGCGAGGTTCCACAGATTAAGGAAAGAAGCAGTTTATTTCCAATTAAAGCGCTGTCATAACATTTATAAGCAAAAATCAAATTCTGGCAACGCTGAGCGACTTTCCCGTGAGCGAGAAATCTGTTGGTTTGCATGGGGCGGGGGGGGGGGGGGCGGATACTTTGGCTGCCCACAACAGATACATTTTGGAAAAGTTTCGAGACAGACGAGTTTGTTTGTTTGTTTGCCGATCTGCGAGTTTGTTTTGTTCCTACGGCGAGCCGTACAAAAACGAGAAGCTGATGCTCATTACTGGGTTATTCTGGGCCCTGGCAGTCGCTCACTGATGTGGACGGGTTAGGGTTTTCAGTTTCGAGACAGCAGCCAACAATAAAGAACAATCCGACTTTCTCACTGCAGCTGAAGACAGAAGGCTGAGGAACGTGTCACATCTACCAGAGCTCATTTAGTCCGAAGCTGAAGACCCACAGCAACGTTTCACCTCCAGTGGCTCTTCCTCCGTTTGGGCAAAAGGAGAACTCGGCCTTTGCCTCAACTCCCCTTTTGGCCCTTTTTAAAGGATCTTTCTCCCGTTTTCTGGAGAACGAGAAACTGGCCTCAACACGCAGATGGGCCTCTGCCAATATTCTCTTGCTCTTCCTCTCTCTTACAAGCTGTTTCCAGGAACACTAACAATCCATTAAATTGATGGAAAAAAACAAAAAAGAAAACTAAGCTCAAAAAAAGTGAGGACGAAGCGATGTTAAAAGGCTGTTGAATCAGAATTGGATTCAAAGCTGCACCTGAGCAGCCCGGGTGAGAAGATGGCGGTGCTGCTCAGCGCATCACCCTGGACCATCACGCACGGTCGGCTTCTCTTCCGTGAAAAAGGTCAACAGAACATCCATGTGAAACTTCATGGGGGGAATACAAGATGTAGACACAAGCCTTTTGCCAAGCGTCTCAAGATAATCTGCCATTTCTTCATTGACAAAAAAAACATTTGAGCTATAACTTCATGAAGAAAATAATGGGTGACAGCTTTCAGCTTAACATTTTTTGACTGATCATGAGCTAAGCTTGAATCTTGTCACACTCCCAAAATAGGTACACCAAGGAGCTCTGCATTTCTATTTAGCGCTGCGGGTTGTGCAGACAATTGTAGCCGCACACTGATTTTGCTTCAGTGGAGTCTCAAGAAGTTCAAATGTCTCTTCTGTAAACATGCAACTTGTCACATTCCTATAATAAATCATCCAAAGCGCTTGGAACTCAAGTCCATAAATAAACTAGGTGCTAATTTTCAGCCAAGTGCACTGGTCCATAAAGAACACCCACCGCCCTGAGGAGAACGCCACCACGCTCTCCACCCACTTCAGCAGAACACCACCACATCCTTCACCCACTCACTCCAACAAAGCCAGGGCACCGCAGGCAAGACAAAGCATGTCTTCCGCACATTACTGGGCGTTACCGCTGGCTTCCTTGACCTCAAAGGTGACACAAACTAAGCGTGGGAAAACAAAGGCGCGAGACTCAGACTCCAAACCCATTGCTGGGCAGAGCATCTACACACAGGGAGACACTTTAAGGCTTTCGATTTATGCAGCACGGATTTATGTCTATTGGTGTCTCTTTTATGTGTGGATGAGGAACGGATGCACCGAGTCCATTAATGCAAGCGAGGAAGCAGCAAACAGTACTCGCGTGTTATTTATAGTCGTGTTTGTCGCTTCAGTCTCAAGAACATAAATCCACCTTAAAAGGTTAGATCTGGTGAAGTTTTATTAACAGCATTTCTTAGTGTATAGGCTGGATGTGAGGTTCCTTATGATAAAATTAGACTTATTTTGCATCACTTGAGGTTTTTTCCGTGATGTGCGAGTCTGTTCTCCATTCTTTCCATCTTTCCAGCCTGTCCTGATGGTCAGTTCCCATCCACCTTCCCAATCCCCTGCCGTTTGCTTCTCGGATCGGCAGGTCAAGGGCTGGGGGGGGGCGGGGGGGTCAGACGTCAGGTCAAAGCCCTGAACCGGAAACCTAGCCCAGTAACATGGAAAGGGTGTGTTTCTGTGGTTTCTGACAGAAGAGAGGATGTCCCCAAAAGCCGCTGTAACCAAGCCCAGAAAAGGGGCTGCGTGGCTCAGCGAAGCCAGAGGACATGTTTAAGAACCACGGCCTTCTGAAATGCACAGCAAAGCAGGGGGTGAAGACAAACTGTCTGCTGTGCATGGAAAAATGTCTTTGCTTGTGATTCATCATAGAAAAGCGCTGCTGTTATGCTGCGGCCAGGTGGCCGCGTTTTTTACAGTCAATGCTGTACAATTGGTGTTGAGTAGTGAATGCATTTTTTCACGCGCAGGAAATCCAAAGCTTCCGGAAAGACCTGACTGAATAACTGGTCCTGACGCCAGCGTGAATAATCCATGCCAACCCGTTTTGTTTGCCGGCTCAGTGAGCGACAAAGGAAGTCTCATTTTCCATCTCAAGTGGAAGAAGCAGAGGACAAAACAGAAGCGGTAACGTTTGGTGAAAAATGGGGGGGGGAGATGAATGATGGTATTTGTAAAGGTGGGAGACATTTTAACCCCTCGGCAGAGACCTCAGGATATTTCTCCCTATTTACTCCTTCACTGTAGGGCTGGAATAGTGGTGATCCAGCAACATTCGGCAGCTTTCTGGTGTTTGCTCTGATTGTGAGGGATGTGGGCAAACAAAGGTGGTGCTTCCAGCGTTCGGAACAAGTTCTTCCTCACTGAAGCTTCAGGACAGAAGATGGGATCAGGACCAGATGGCCAAGGCTGACACGGCAAGATATCGGGCAGTAATGATGGAGGCTTTTAGGAAGGGTGGAGGGGTTGGGAACGGGGAATGAAGTTTGGAAGGGGGGCGCTTTGCCCACCGTGAGAATGGAGGGAAACTTGCAGGATTGGAGAAAATTGTGGGGTAGGAGCAGCACTCAGACAGGATGCGGAGGGCACTTTAAACTGCCGCCGCTGGTGACTGAGGACACCGCATCGCCATACCAGAGCGTGCACGTTCCTTCCGTCTGGCCCACGGTGTCTGCGTGCTCAGGATCAGATGGCAGCCGTTCTTGATCGTATCAGAAAGAGGAGAAAATCACATCTTGCCACATTCGTGGAAAAGTTTTGCTGATGTGTGAGAACTGCAAAAGGAGGAAGCAGTACGAGAATTAGGATGAGGCAGGGAGTCCGGTTGCATGAATGAATTACAAAGCAATAAATTCATCCGAGAATCCCTCTGAAGTATATCCACCCGGCCATTATCCTTAACCGCTTAATCCTGGTCAGGGTTGCAGGGGACCAGAACGTATCCCAGAGTCACTGGGCACTAGGCTACAAAACTAAAACTGGTGTCCCATCCAGGGTCATCGCAGGGTGGCCACAAGTTAGGGTGACCAGTTAACCTGAAACACGTCTTTGGACTGCGGGAGGAACGCAGGGTGGACGGAGCGAGAGCATGCAAACTCCACACAGACCGAGCTGGATTCAGACCTGTGCTAAACGGCCCAGGCGCCGTGAGGCCGCAGCTACTGGCTGCACCACCGCGCCGCCCCCTCAAGCATGCAGAACATTTTTTGTAAAAATTGATGTCAGGAGGGAGACATTATTTGGCCAGCTGGGGAAATTACTACTTAGTTACATTTTAATTCTCCATAATTTCACCCATAAGGCAGTGCAAACTGTTGAAACTGAGCTCGCTGTTGCCCCCCACAGCCCTCCTGAGTGGGGATGAAAAAAAACAGCCCCCCCTCACCCATGGCCTCTGCTGCCGAGCGTCACTCCCGAGGCCGATTTATGTCTTCCTGGATACCAGCACCTGACAGGCACAATGGGATGCAGCATCATCTCCGGAGATTAGATCTGTCTCCCAAAATCCCTCACCTAAGACAATAATCTTAGAGGAGAAACAGGAGATAGCAGCGGGGTTTATGGTCCATTATGCTGACAAAACATTCCCACAATGTTTGCTGAAGGGGCCTGCAAGACTCCATCATCACACACTGCTGTGGTCTTGAACATCAAGCTGTCCCCCTTGGATCTATCAGCAAGGGTAAATTTCATAAACCGTGGCATATTTTTGTCTGAATGACCCTTTGTCTGGTAACCTTTCGACCTTCTCCGAGCTGGGTTTCGCTAATGATGGTCTTCCAGGGGACAAGCCGTAATGTTGGGGCCAGAAGTGCTCCCACAATTGCTCTTAGGCCGTTCCGCAACCTGAAGCCTTGGCAGTTAATGTGTCTTGATCTAAAGCAGCAACCACAACTGACCGCTAAGTGGCTGCGTAATGATCAGGACACTGCAAAGAGAGTCGTTTTACTGAAACTGTCCATATTTATTGGGCTCTCTTGTTTCAGAAAGCACTTTTCGCATTTTTACAGGCTTGCCGAAGAACCCAGCGGACGTTTAAGACGCAATGCGCACTGGTGAAATGCAAAGGATTTGATTCCTTCCAGAACATTCAGCACTAGGGCCAGGGCCTTGTCCAGCATCTATCTCAAATCACCTACAGAAGCAGAGACGTCAGCTGACCGGGTTCCACAGGCCTCCACCAAGATGTGAAGGACAGCATTTCCCAGACCTCATTCACTTTCCATCTCTTCAAAGCAAAGGAGCAAACAAATCCCTGAAAAAGAAATGAGGCCTGGGATTTGGTGTCCATGTCGAACACTCTTCCTCCTTGAATCCCCAGTGCACTACAGGGACCAGCAGAGGAAACTGTAAAACTGTAGAGCAGAAGGAGCTACAAACACAGGAGCTACAAACTACATCCGCATCCTTGACTTTGATTTCGTCTAAGTGACGCAGATCCAATTACAGGTATAGAAAAAGCAAACCACATTCTGAGAAAAGCGGCATATACTTTGCTTCGGCAGATTAAAATGATATACAGTATAATGGGCTGCGTGAAGCAGGCTCCCCTACAAGCAGCACAAATGATAAAAACCTTATGGTTCATTAGCGCTACGTTTGTGCTGCAAAAATTAGGATTTGTGCCATTTTCCTTCTTGAGATACAAGCCTTTATTTTTTGGGGCTGTGACATCACTCAGCCCCCCTACAACCGCAAAAACGCACAAAATCAGATGTATTCATCAGGGCTCCGTTTGGGCCCTATAAAGCTGCAAAAGCAACTTTCCATCTTTGCCGGTGCATTTTTTACGACCGCTGCCGCTTCTCTCCCTGTCTCTCTGTTATAGAACAGCGGTTTTAACGGCACAAACGTAGCACAAACAAGCGTGGTCGCATGTAGGGGGGCTGAGTAACGTCACAGCCCCAGAAAAATAAAGGCTTATATCTCAAAAACAAAAACAGCACAAATCCTAATTTTTGCAGCACAAACGTAGCACTAATGAACCATAAGGTTTTTATCATTTGTGCTGTTTGTAGGGGGGCCAGCTTACAATGTGATCTGCAATTTATTACTGCCTACACATCACTATGGCTGCCACCCAAAAGGGTAATGAAATTCAGTGAAATTATTTTGTTTTTTTTTTTTTTGCTTTTCACTTGACTATGACCAACGTGCGCATCTCTCTGTGGCATCCATCTGTGCTAAAGGAGCAATAATACTTTAGTACTAAACACAACCACTTCAATAGTCAAACAGTTTGGTGATTATTTAAGGTTCTATTTGCCTTTTATCACTACATCTTTTTCAGCCCGGGCAGCACCACGTAACTCAGCCTGTATGCTGAACAACATCACCTCCACATGGAAGCTCAAGTGTGGCTGACAGTCAATGACAGGTGCTCTTTGGTATTCAGTGTTCCATTTGTCTTCATTCCTATGCAGACAAAAGCAGTACCGTAAAGTCACACCCCCACTCTGCCGCCTGGACTGGGTCATCTTTTTTCCGACAAACTGCGGTAAGGAATGAAGGAGGAAGCAGGTCTAAAATTTCCAAATTATGTTTTGTTGCTATAATTGCTCCTACCTACCAGGAGGGAAATGGAAAAGAAGGGTTCTCTCTGGGGCTGAGTGTGTTTTTGTCTTTCATAAAACCAGGCCTCCATGAGGACGCAAGTCCATGATCAACACCCACTGCCCGTTTGCCAGCGTTGGACTGGTTATGATCGACATGGTGCAAATAGTTTCTTCTCCAGCTGTCACAGAGAAGGAAAGAGAAATTACAGTCAGGTCCTCAATTTATACAGTATTATTAGAATTTACACTGTCACCAAAAGTGTGTGCACCCCCCTTATAATGACTGAGCTGAGCCGTTTGAGCCGCACCCACACAGCATATAAACACATTCTAGACAACTGGATGCTTCCAGCTTTGTGGCCACAGTTTGGAGAAGCAGCAGCTTCTTCCTTGCTCCAGCATGACTGCCCTCCCCCCATGCACAAAGCTCCATAACCACACAGTTTACCCAGGTTGGTGTGAAAGAACTTGAGTGGCTGCACAGAACCCTGACCTCAACCCCACTGAACAACTATGGGATAAAATAGAAGGCCGAGAAAGCCTGGCTTGCAGTCGCCCAACCTCACTGATGCTTTTGTGGCCGAACAGGCACAAATCCCCCAAAATCTGGTGGGAAACCTTCCCAGACAAGTGGGGTCTGTTGTAGCAGCAAAAACAACTCCATTTTAATGTCCATGGGTTTGGAAAGGGAAGTTCAACAAGCATACGGGGGTGATACTCAGTTGTCCACATACTTTTGGCCATAAGCTGTAGTATTATAACATTTGTGAGGCACCAAGCACTATGATGTGAGCTTCTGCCTGGGTTGCAGTGCCTTTGAGCCATGCATTTACCCTGAACTGATGGATTAAAAAAAAAAAGCCTGCCATATAGATAGAAAAGTCTGCATGACTGTAGGTTAAGCGGATTAACGTCAACAAGTGCATTTAGAGAAGCATCAGCTGAACATATAAATGTGCATCTCCTCTGTTAAAGCAGCGCTTTGCCAACAACAACAACAACGCTCCACATTTTAAGAGCCTTCAGAATAAGACGTAATGTGTTTGAATAGCTGGAAAATATTTAAAAGTCTCCAGCCAAATAAACTTCTTGTCCAGCTTTTAGAAATTTAATGATTTCAAAATTTGCTCCTGTTATACATGCTCTACATTGGCTATATGATGTCAGCTTAATATTAACAAAGAAGTTCTACTTTCAAGCTCTTCTGCTTTCTCTTTTTGGCTCCTGCTCTTCCCATTCTTTCCACCATCCCACACAGCTTCCCTTCCTTCTGCACTATTTCTGTCCCACTCCCTTGCATAACTTGCAGGCCTTCACCCCCCCCACCTGTTCCACTTGTTCCCTCTGTGTCTGGTTTTGTCCGGTTTTCAGGTCAGAACCCAATCGCAGATTCAATGGAATGCAGGAGATTCCTTACAGGGGAACCCAACTCAGCAAGCAAAAACAGGTCAGGAGAAACAGCATCTAAACCAAAAAAAACCACACTCACAGCCCAGGCAGAGGTAAAAACACAGTCACAACCTAACAGACAGCAGGTACAAACACAGGACTTAAATAGTCAACGCAATAAACCACAAGACAGGCTATTGGGGGAAACACAAGAGGCAACAATGAGGGTAATAATGGTGCTCAGGTGGGGAAGGCGGAGCAAGGAGCATAGAAGTAAACTGGAGCCCAACATGGCCTTGCAGTACACAAAATGGCCAAAAGTCCCCATGCAGGCTGGAGTCTGGATGCGAGACCATTACACTAAACCCTTTTTTTTTTACCAAGTCATTGTTTGCTATTTTAACATCAGATGGATTTATTTCTATATTTACATAAAACAACCATTTTAATCCACCGGACTGTTTGGTTTCTGCTTCACCGCAGTAATAAACTTTGCATATTGGGCTAAACAAACAAACTCAACTTTTTGTGGTACATTAGAGGTTTTGGCTGAGAAAGCAGGATCTCCGGGCTGAGATCTCAAGAGTTGAATGAGGCCCAAACCACCGGCGGTCCTGTGAGGGGTCCCACTGGCCTGAGTGGCAGAGTCAAAGCCCATTAATAGTTTAGCCGTGTAACTCATGTAATAACTGGCAGAGCAGAATTAGGCAGCATTAATATTACAAACATTATTTCACATTTATTAAAGCAGCAGCTGGACAATAAATCCCATAATTCAGCTATAAATATGAGATTTATGTCAGAAGTCTGAAGTGCGCAACAATACCGGCAACAAACTCACGGTGTGCGGCTGCGGGAGACATAAAAACCAGCAGCCGATAAAGGGTGTTGTCATGTCGAGTTGAAAACCAATGTCTAAAACTGAAAATGCAGAAATTTCCAACTATCAAACAAAGAAATATGCTGCCTGGCCAAAAAAAAGTCACCACCTGGATTGAACTTACTGTTAAGGATGTGGGGTTGCTTCGGTTGGTCAGGTCTAGGTTCAGCATCAATATGTGCTCAAAAAATGAGGTGAGCTGACTAACTGAATATACTGAATGACCAGGTTTTTCCATAAATGGATTTTTTCTTCCAAGATGGCAATGCCAGGATTCATGGGGCTCAAATTGTGAAACAGTGCCTCAGGGAGCATGAGACATCATTTTGACGCATGGATCGGCCATCACAGAGTCCAGACCTTAACCCCACTGAGAATCTTTGGGATGCACCGGAAAAGACTTTACGCAGAGCTCCGACTCTCCGGGCATCAATACGAGAGCTTGGCGAAAAATGAATGCAACTCTGGACGGAAGTAAATGTTGTGACATCGCATAAGCTTATCGAAGCGATGCCACGGCCAATGCGTGCCGTAACCGAAGCTAAAGGCGCTCCAACTGAATATTAGAGTGTGGGACTTTTTTTTGGCCAGGCAGTGTATAAGATTTATCATTTTTGTTTTACTTTGGTTGCTACCTGAATTTCGACTGAAATACAGAGTTGCGATAGTCCAACTTACAATTTTTCAACTTTGCGATGATGCAATAGCGATTCGTGCATTCAGTAGAAACTGCACTTTGAATTTTGAACTTGGAATTTCGATTTTTTTCCCAGGAAAGTGATATAAGGATGCACTAATAATTACGCTTAGCGGTCCTAGCGGAGAGAAAGGAGCCCAGGAGATATCAGCTGGCTTTAATGCTTTACTTTATTACAAACCAAGTGCCAAGTCCGCTTAATTGAAAACAAATGGTCGCAAACAAATATGGCGATGTTTCAGCTGCAGGGCATTGAACCGAACTTCTCATGAGCTCCTCAGACCGAGGAAGCCCTAGTGGAAGTGGCCGTGCAGCTCACAACTCTTTGCAGCCAGGAGGACAGAGCTGCGGAGATGAATGGTGTAGTGGACAGAATGAAGGGCACCAGTGCTATGGAGGACAAAGTTGCGAGCGTTAGTGGTTCATGACAGACTTAGGGACAACCGGATCTGCGGAGGACATAGACATTTTCACGTCCGGCAAAGAGTCGAGCTGGAACAGTCATGGACACTATCAGTTTTGTGGACAGAATTATGGAGATTAGTAGTCTGGGGGGGGACTTACGGACATTACTGGGCGCTCGTGGTTTAAACAGGAGACCTTTTTGGGATCAATGTCATGGGGGACGAAGTTATAAAGACCAGAGGACTGACTTACATGACCGTGCATGTTTTCTACAATTCATCTTAAGGGCAGACAACTGGAAGTCCAGCTTGGAGGACAGACGTGTGGACATTTAGATGCTTTGAGTGACGTCCTAACCCTCCATAAGCAGGTTCTCCATCAAGCTCATCGCTGCATTCATTTCTTACACGGACGGGTACAACACATATCGAAGTGTTTTTATCAACTCACGGCGAGCAATTTACGCTTTAAAGGCAGTAACCGAGCTAATATTATTGCCTGCGTCCAGGTGCAGAGGTGTCCCTGTCTTCAGCTGTAGCCGCGACTTTGTCCCGCACGTGCGGCGCCTGCAGCGTCTGCTTTAAAAGCGGGTCCGTCCACAGCAGACAGCTGCTGCTTGTGTTTCCCGCATGTGTCTTTCATTGAGGTCGAACACAGCTCTTTTGTGGGCCGCCGACGGGACGGTATTTTTACTGCAGTATTACTGCGCTGCAGCCTTTTCTGCGGTCAGTTCCTGCAACGTAGCCGCAGCCATCTGCTCGCGATTTTGGACATCGGTGCCACAGCAAAAAGCTCCTCTCGCATCGTCTCGCGGACCGTCCGAGCGCCGGAAGATTACGTCTCGGAGTGTTTAAACTGAGGCACGGCTCATAATAGTGGACCGTTCGAGGCAAATAAGAGGACGACGCAGCAGCAGATGAAGGCTAACCGGGCCCAGCGATAGTTTTGGAAATAAGCATCACCGCTCCTGGCTCCTGCTGGAGATCCACCTCCTGGCACGGACACGCACTATTTTCATCCTCCTCTAAAAGCAGCGCGGCCACACTTGGGCTCCGACGCATAGCAATTTGGCCGGGAGCGGTGTGGCTTAGGGTCCCCGTGCGGCTGTGCTTGGCTGGGAGCGGCCGTCCTTACGCTCCTTGTACGGGGCTCGTGATCGGTGAGGTTTTTTAAAGTTGGTCGGTAGGAGTCGGTCTCTCTGGTTCTGTTTAGCCACGCTTGTATGGCTTATGGTCCCTGTACGGTTGTGTTAAGGTGACGGTGGTAAAGCTCATAGTCGCTGTACATCCGGACGTTGAGCTGCTCTTAAACTATTTCCTTTTAAAAACTGTCATAAGACCCCAGCAGCTCTCCTTCTGGGACCACCCCCCCCCACCCCCACCCTTTCCCGACAGTCCCGGTCGGACTGCGATCGCCTTTCGCTACAACACAGCTTCTCTGTTCACGCGGCCTTGGTATGTGGTACCTGGGCGGCGGAGTTGGCTGGGGGTGGGGGAGGGGCAGGCGTAAACACAAACGTGATCAAAGGCCGAGTAATTGAAAGGAGCCGGGGGGTCCGCAAGCCCCTCCCACCTTCGCAGACGCATGTAAGTGCTTGTTTGCCTCTCAGCCGCTTTGCGGGCGAACCAGAAACCTTGAGGGGCGACAAGGCACTCGGCAAAAACTACTTAAGCGATGCTTAAAATTAGCTCAGCGAAACGGCTCTGAGGAACCGTGTGGCTCAGCGGTACAACAGCGGGGCTCCTCCTCAGGCTAGAATAGCAGTCGGTTAGCTGGTGAGCGCTGACCCCTGGCAGCACTCGGTGACTCTCCTTCGCTGTGCGGACAGACGGCGCGATGGCAGTGCCGAGGCTCCAGGTGACCGCGCACCTGTACTCGCTGTTTACCTGATGCCGATCATCTGTCTGGGAACCGCCTGACCGGGCCGCGTCGCTCGCACGGAGCCGCGGCACCGCCGACAAACACGAGAAACCGGTGCTCCACCTGCGGCCGCCCCGCCCTGCCATTAGACATCCTTGCAGTCCGTAATTTTGGTCTTTGCTGAGAATGGATAATGAGAAGGAGCCCCGGGGCCTGGGGGTGTGCAGGAGGCGTTTTTGAAGGCTCGGCGCTAACAAAGCCTGTGCGTGGGCTCGGCACTGAGACGGCCTCCAGCCTGCTCTTTCATCTGTGTGCGCTGAGTGGAGGAGGAGGAGGACTGGGGGGTTGGCTGGACGGGATGGGGGAGGAGAGGGCCTGGGGGGGGCAGGGACGCTGACAGGGACGTTGACAAGATGCAGGAGGAAACATCTGGTGCCAGTGCTGCTTCTACTGTCTGTCCTCATCGGGGGGCGTCGGACAGACGGCTCTTTCATCTCAGCTCGGTGCGTCGAAGACCACCCCCTCCCATCATGTGGCTACCTGGGGTCCTCGGCAGGGGGTCACCTTCAGCTCAGCATACGGAGGAGATGCTGACCTCGACAAGACTCGGCGATCTGGCCGGGATCGTAGGAAGGAGCGTGCAGGGGAAAAGCGGTAGAAATAATTCGCATTATTATTTATTATCGACACCCGACTACTTGACCCCTTTCACCAGCCGTGCATCCATTCCTCAGAGTCCCTAAACGTTTCTCTCCGGACGAAAATCGTCCGAAAGCGTGACGTCTCGGTTCTGCTGCGACAAGGCAGAAGTCGGAATGACGTCGTAGCGAATCTGCCGTCCGGTTTCCCTGCGTGGACTGCGACGGCAGAGACGCAGCGCGTCCATCTGCTTAGCCCTAAACGCTGCTGTCACCCTGTCATTTGGGGACAATTAGACCGAATGACGTCACTCCGAATTCCACGCCGAACAATCTGCGGCTGAAGTCATGGAAAAACTGAAGACGCTTCCCTTGAACACAAAGGCACAACTTTAGCTACGACGGTTTGTGGGTTTTCTCAAAATAAAAAGCTCAGCGACAGACTAGCAGGCACGGACCTTCGCCGGGCAGAATAACGGATTAGCCGATGAATATCGAGTTCTCGCTCAGATGCGAGGAGCCGCCATGGCCACGTGACCTCTGACCTCGGTCGGAACATAAAGGGTTGAGTTGTTTGAGCAGATATTTATATTTTATATTCTTCTTTGTTGTGTGCAAATATCACATGGCAGAGAGCGGTCTCCTTTTTTGTAACTCACTCGTGTGTATTGTAAACAGATGTTTCGGGCATTTTTTAAGGGCAGCCTAGCCCCCGGGTAACGAAAACAGAAACGGCGACCGAATTATATTTCTTTTGCAGAAATTACTGGCAGTTTTTCAAAGTGCTCTTTTTTTCCTGCAAAAAATATATGGCAGGGAGTGGGGGGGGGTGGGGAGGAGAAGGAAATGATAGCCTTTGAAATGCCGACCAGAACGCGGTGGTTGAAGGAGGAAAAAAGATCACCGCCGCTTATTTTCCTTTAGATTTCGTCTAGATTCGCCGCGTAAATGCGACCGCGCGGCAGCGGGGCTCGGCCCTCGGATGAGATGCCTTCAATATCGCTTTGTCCGTGTCCGCTCGGACCCCAAAATAACTTTGCTTGAAGAACTTCAGATGCGGTACAATTACACGTCGCCGTGCTTATGATAAGCGCAATTGTTTATACGCAGCGACCTTCTCTCCGGTCACCATTTGCCCGCATTGCGACGGCGTCTGGGTGGAAGATATTTTGGAAGCAATGTTTATCCCCATTTCGCTTACTTATCTAAGTGACCGGCGGGTTAAAGGATATATTTTTCCGTGTGGCTAAAACTGCGAACATTAGAAAACCGCGGTAGCAGTAAATCACCCTGGGGTATGAAAAATCCCAGCTTTTGCCTGTTTTACATTAAACAAATCATCAGTCCACCGTCCGGCCTTAGCGCTCCGTCCTCAATATTTTCTTTCGACTCCCACAGCGCCGGCACATGAGCGGCATTTGCACCGATAAGCGCCCATTTCAGGTGCTCCGCGGGTGCTCCGAAGCCGATGTCGCCAAAAGGTGCCGCGGGACGCGCATCGCTGAGTTCGGCAACGCCGCACGCAAGGAATATAGACCGATACTCTTGCGTTCTTTTCTGCGGTTTCCCGCATCCCCGAGAACCCAATATTCGATTCGGCGTTCGACGAGGATCTCAAAAGACATCTTTCTTGGATCCGCTTCTCACGACAGCTCCATGCGCTCGCACCGCCGCTGTACTTCCGGTCACGTAGAATATTTTCACATGCAGCGACTTCGACGTGAGCCGCAGAGACGGAGCTTTCTCCCAAGCGGTGCACGCGTGTATCTGTTTGTTTCTCAAGGACTGCCTGAGATGTTCTGCACCACCCTGAAGATTGTGGACGCGTACCTTCGCAGCCAGAACGCAGTCTACGTTGGGCCGCGTCTGGCCGATCGGTGGCTTTTAACTTTTTATTTCGACGCAGCAGCCTGCCCGTCGATGACTCATGACTTTGTCAGACTTTCTGCATATTACTATGTGTTAGAATCAGTTCGTGAAAGTGCGAGAAGCGCAAAGGTGCGAAGCGAGACTCGCGCGAGCTCTTCTATATTTTCTCTATTGCGCGGTACAACGGCTGCCGTTACCGCACGCTTCCGGCTGCCGCCATCGCCAAGCCGCACGCGGTCTCGGTGCGACTTTGTCCACCGAGACTTTGGCTTGCACACTTGTGAGCTTCGCAGTCTATCAGCAAGCAGGAGATGCCAGTTTGTGGCGAAACAATGAATTCATTCAGAAGACAAAAGCGGGCAGAATCAAGTTCTCCAGCAGGAGGTCAAAGGCAAGGCCTTGCGGTGGGGCTCATCCCTTCCTCGGAAGACGAATAAGGGACCCGACTGTTCCTGTACGGTGCCGTACGAGGACACAAACCGCCGTCCGCAATGCCAGTCCACGCACCGGAGGTATGTTTGAGGTCAGCGGATTAGAAGTTGCTATAGAAGCTGTAAATATGTTGAGACTTGTACTTGTGTTACACTATCCCGCTATTAAGATAAGCTGAGAATGCGCTTGTCTGTTTTTACAGTCTTGTTGTTTTTGTTTGAAGAAATGCACGAAAAATTTTTCAACAGCGGCACAGAGTTTTGAAAAATTCCTAAACATTCCACCGTGTTCTGCAGTTTAATCCCAGAGTATTTATTTGGTCTGCTGTCCACAGCGTCAACACCCCTGTCTACGTTGGCCGGGAAAAGAAAACACACCGGAGGGGATATTGCAACACGCGGATTAGACAACAGACCAAAATAAAGATATCAACTTTTTAATGCTTTAGAGTCATTTGACTGTTTGCGCAGAGAACAAATACACACCGCAATGTTGTTCTGGAAGAAGACCGAGCGAGCAGAGGCGCAGCACCAGCGCAGCCCTGGGTGTGCTGGTAGAAACGGTGCGCGCAGTGTTGGGCTTTTACTCTGTTCGCCACTGAAGGCAAGAGCAAGGGAACGGCTTGTTTATTTCTTCTAATAAAAATATATCCAAAACAAAAAGTTGCATCAATTTATATCATTTCCCGCTCTGACAAAAATCGCTCTTCTCGAGACTTCAGCCCGCCTCCGCTACCTGAGCGCCGGCATTCGGGGCCTTTCGACCAATCAGCGCTCAGAACTAAGTATGACCGACATGTATCCGAGCGAATCGAAACACCTCGTTCTTTTCCGGCTCGAATGTAATTTGTTTGCTGCATTTAAACTTAACAAGTCAGGAGCGGTCGAAAGAGGATGATATAAATAAAAGATAGACAAATAAACGTATTTAACTGTTTAGGTACATGTTGGGACCCCTGTAGGCCCGGGGCTCTGGGTCGCAGCCAGCGCGAGCGCACTTGTAAGTCTGGTTTTGGCTGAGGGAGCCTGGGCCGGCGATGGCGTCGTGCTCCACCGCCGTCGCCACGGTGTGGTTACTTCTCAATGCCTGTGCAGGTAGCAGAATTCAGGGGAACGAATCCTCTGCTCTGTCCAACTGGCAGCAAGCAAAGAAAGAACAAACAAGCAGCAGCCAAATGGGAAAACAAGGAAGCGGCAAGCAGCTACATGACTGCCGGCAGAAAAGCCGCCTTTGAAAGTTCAGCATAATTACATCACGTGGATCTTTCGCCCCTTTTCGTTCAGGCTCTCCTGCTCAAGTGGTCCTCCCATTAAAACGGATGCCATTACGTGCCGAAAGGTTGCCGCTGGTCTCGACCCGAGAGAAGCGCTCATTACGAACGTCTCTGGTTCCGTTTCACACAGAGTTATGGTTTGTGAGTCTCGCTGTGTCTGTCAGGCGGGGCGGCGAGCAGGACAGCTGGCCCGCGTCGTGTCGAACGAAGAAAAGCGACTGGGCCTCGGTGCGGCGCCTGCGGCAGCCAGGGCTGCGGCGGAGACGTGAGCTCCTGGCCCGCAGGGCCGTCCGGCCTGGTAGCTCAGGTGGCTCACGAGTTGTCACCTTCGCGCCGGCCGTCCCTGGAGATGCGGGAGCAAATGGCGGCTTCGGCCGGACAGCGCGCGACAGCTCAAGTGCGCGTAGTATTACAAATACAAAGTCTGCTCTTCACTTCTGCTGACAGAAAGAAAACGATAGACAGAGCGTTAAAAGGGAAAAATAAAAGAAAGAAAAAGCAGCGCATACTACATAAAGCATGCATACAGCACGTACACGCATAGGCACGTACGTACGCACGCAGACTTGGTGGAGCAAGCGGCCTATTTGAAGCACTGGCATGAATACTGTACACGCACGCGCTTATCGTATTGATAGAGAGATTAACTCTTGACTCTTGACCAGTTTAAAGGTCCGTGTTAAGGCGTTTATAACGCAGTTCACTCGGACACCGAGTTATATTCTTTCTTTCCCATCCCGGCGGTTCCGAATATCACCGAATATCATTTTCGGCACTCCAAGTCGCGCTGGCGAGATGGGCCGGCTATAAAACTCAATCGAATCCGACCCAAATCGATGCTACGCAAGCTGTTCGTGTGGTTTCGGTCGCTGAGTTCTCGACTTAATCTTTACAGCTTATATCTCGGTCTCAAAGAACGCAGATTCGAATGGCCCCGTTCGAGCGGTAAACCCTTCTTGTTTTAGGCATGCCGTGGTTCATTTCAGACCCCCCACCCACCCAACAAAGAAGCAGCGCATCCTATGCAGCCAATAAGATGAAATACAAGCATGCAGCAGCACAGGCAGCACAGCGTTATTCCAGATGTGGCAGCGCACGTATTTGCGTGTGAGAAACGGAGGCGGACAACAAGGCGGAGGAGGGCGAAGCGTCCGATCTCGCGCCATCGGGAAAGGCCGAGTCCCGGCTGTGCTCGGCGACCGCGAGGCTGGCGGAAAGCAGATCTAATCCGAGTGGCCTCGATATGAGACGTAAACAGCGTGTAAGTCATTCCCACAGTTACTGCCAGGGAGGTAAATTGTATGCTTGTGTTTAAAGTACAGCTCCCCTCCGATGCAATAAAGCGTGTTTGTCCATAAAACGCTGTCGTGCGCAAGTCTCTTGTTTGGAGATGTTAGCTGAACCTTCTGAGAGGGTCCTTGTCTTTCATTAAGGGCAAACCCGAAGGAGTCCGTTCATTCGCACGTAAATATTTGGTCAACATCCCCTGATATCTTCTCCGCCTAAACATTTGTTGATCCCAGCGTTTTAATTTTTATTTTTACTCCGGCCACTTTGGCTGTCCTTTTAATCTGGAAAAAGACCGTCTGGGCGCACAGGAAGAAAGAACGAAAGGAACAAATTACAGCGATGGGCTTGCAAAACAACACAAACATCCACTCGCAAAGGCCTACGGTTGCAGGAGACCAACATTTTCATCTGGCAAATCTGTGCCCGAGCACTTTAGAGCTCATCTGCAGTTTACATTCTTGCTGCAACGTTCAGGTTATAAATTTGCTGTGGCAAAACATGAAGCAGCGTCTGCTAGATTTAGCTAAAGTGTCAGATCATTTCCTCTATATTCCCTAAACTTTTGGAGGACCGCTATGACGTTCAAGCACCTTTTCCAGGGTCTACGCATCCATCCTGTGCAGGACTCAAACCAACAACCTTCCCCTAAGGGAGGCGAAGGAGATCAGAGGAGCGTAAGATGGCCAAGAGGGATGTGCCGGTCTGCAGCAAGAACGCCCGCAAAGCTGTTAGCAGCAAGTCAGACAAGCACGGAGTTCGGCTCCGTGGGCTCACCGTGTCGGTCGGCTCGAGCCCCAAAAATGCAAACCCAGCAATGCATGCGGCGCGACAAGATTTCCATTGTTTGTCAGCGGCAAGACACAAAACAGCCGCGTGTGCGAGACTTTATTATCATTTCTGGATTGAATCCCTGGCTTTTCCTCACGCCTAGTTGGAGCAAAGTCCCCTTTGAAGAAAACCACTGCTGAAACAAACACTTTGATTTGGCCCCAATTCATTCACAGCCGCGCATTATATTGTTTTATTTTCGCCAGTCTGGGAGCTGCGGTCCACCCGCCCCGGCCCTTACGAGTGCTTTCGCTCCAGCGCTTCGCCCCTGTTCCGTTTTGGGTTCGCAGATTTATGGCAGTGTTTTTCCTTAGTTTTGGTCATGAGTCATCGGAGGGGATCCACGTCCACCCGCATTTTCAAACCACGAACGTCGCGTCCGTCTCCCTGTGACAGGCAGTCGGTCGCACGGCAACGTGAACGGCAAAGGAACTGGCCAGCATTGTTGACTCGTGGCCAAAGTTTCTTACACGTTCATGACCCCGTGTTTTCTTACAGAGGTCACGTGACCACCGTGACACGGTCAGGGCGACGTGGGCCGGTTACCCTGAATGCTGCTGTCGATGCAGACCCAGAGGACCTTGTGGTGGAAACGGAGCCACGAGGAGGTGGAGCACCGCATCCCCTCAGGTTCGGCAAACTTGGTTGCGGAACATTTACGATTGAAAAAAGCTTATTTGAGTTCAGTGCATTTAACTGTGAAAAGTTTATTTCAGAAAGAAGGGATTTATGAAGGAGTTTGGTGGTGTGCAGAAAAACTACGAAGACACATGCATAGGGTAGTGCCTCATTTTGCTAAAAAAAGTCAATTGTTGGAAAACAACAGCTGAAGTGCAGTAAAAAAGAATCCACTGCCTGGCCTTTCCTAAATCCCATAATTGTTTCTAATATAAGTAACAGCATCCAAGACCCAAAAACAGCGACTCGGTGAAGGAACAACCTGCCTGCTGTCTTTGCCAGCGTGGAAAGCTCACCCACCCTGAGCAAATGAGCACTTTAGAACTATTTAATAGGGTTAATAAACAAGGGACGGTGTAAAAATGCCCTCTCGGAAGATAAAGTTCTCGCTTGCTCGTGCCGCGCAAATGACAGAGCGGAGCGGACTTAGAAGCGTCAGGCGATGGTGGCGGCAGTGGGATGAAAATCTGAAAATGAGCTGATGACTGATGGATTGCCAGGGCTCCTTCCTGAATTGTTATGAAAGTTTTAAAGTTATGCAGCGTTGCTCATTTCGGGCCTGCCGGTGAACATTTTAAAACATCAGCGCCACTGTTTTCTGGTCTGTAAAGGGTGCGCCGGTGAACATTTAATGTCACAGTTGTTTAACTGTGACTCTGACACTTCTTTTACACTTTGATGTCGGCATGAAAAGCAGTTATGAAATGGAGTTTGTTTCCCCTCCCCAAAATAAACGGTAGTTGCGAAATGGGACTCAAACCGAACCCCCGCGAATGGATTCCGCACCGCTCGCCTGCTGTGCGGCTTAATTACACCTCTGGTTTTTAAATCCGTGTTGAAAGGTTTTTTTTTTTTAACTGCGCGGCCACTTTGGGGTCACGTTTCTATGAATGGGACCTCTCGCAACATTCCGTGGATGTGGGATTAAGATTTTAAAATCCTTGGATTCTGACAAAAAAGACTCTCCATTCAACCTTGCAGGAGCAAATAAAACAAAAAATGCAAATTGTGCATGAGTCTCAGCAAGGCCAAAAACTGGGGGGAAAAAACAGAGCGCTTCAGTTAAATGTAAGAAAATGGTAAACTGTGAACAAGAGACTGCAGGTGGGTGTGGGGTCCGGTGACTCCAGGGAGAGAGTGCGTGGACTGAGGAGTGACTATATTGAAAAAAGCTTATTTGAGTTCAGTTGGTGGAGAGGTAGCTGGTGAGACAACCTGGCATTCACACACCTCCAGGCCCCTTGCAGGTGTGGACACCTGCATTCCCACTCATTTCCACGCAGCCTCCCATCCTTTTCTTCTTTTTTCTGCTTTGCAATAAACCGGTGTCCCCGGTACCATGGGCACAGGAGGGGGCGACTGGTGTTTCGCAAAATTTTGGCTACGGAGGGGAATCAAACAAGAGGGAGACACCCGGGTGGTTGGCAGCATAGTAGATGGATGCATCACCTTCGGTCTCAGACGACCCAGGTTTGAATCCCGTTCCTCGGACCGGGGCGTTGATCCTGAGCTGTTCCGGCAAACGCGGCCCAGATGGGTAAATCAGCGCAAGCGGCTAAACGCCGTAAACCATTCTGCAGAAAAACATCGGGTAAATGAATAAACGTAGATGACCCAGGAATAAAAGCCGACATGAAGCGCAAGTTCTACATCTCGTGGTACAAGCTCCACTGCCACGGACCCGATAACATCCTGCCGCTTAGCGCCGTTTCTCTGTGTCGCGAGGGCCGGTATCCACCCTCACATTAGCAAAGAAAAAGCGACGCGAGGTTTTTGGCTGGCGGGGGTGCCGGACAGCTTTGTAGTTAAGATCTCCGACTTAACAAACTCCACAGACTCATTTACTGCAGCCGGTCGGAGTCGGAGCCCACAGACAGGCTGGCATTTCCCAGACGAACACAATGCTTTCGTTCAGTTGCAGCCCAGGCTACTGCATTCGATTTATTAGCGAATGAAATAAATGCAGACCTTTTTTCGTTTTGCTTTGTTTTGTTTGTTTTTGTTCGGTCGCTCTGTGTTTTTGGGAGGGTCTGGATGTGATCTGTCTGCCCGGGATGCTCTTCTCCAGACATCACTGATGTAGGTCTCGGCAGCCGGAATTAGCACCGTTCTCCTCAACCCACCGCGATGATAAGTTGTGCATCATATTTCCCGATATGTTGTATATCTAAGAGGTAATTACGGAGCGGGGACGGACAAGACGGCCTTGAAGACGGTCCCGCGAAATGGGTCCTGAACTTAAATATTTGTGTTCGGGATTTATCCAAACGGCCGGTTGGACAAATGGATCCTGTGTGTTGGAGGCAATTAAACTTCGCCTTCAGACTCAGCGGTGACTAATTTGCTGGAGGCAAAGGAATGAAAGGCAGAGCTGAAAGCGGGGACATCGCCGTCCTCGCTGGCACTTCCCTCCTTGTGTGGTCCAGCCTTGTGCAATTTATTAGTCAGCGGTCTTTAAAAAGTGACCGTGCTTTTCGCAGTCGCTGTCTCATCCGCAGCTGATGAACTGCAAAGCGGCTGTGCTGACAGAACCCCTCCTCAGCTGGCGGGGCCGAGCGAAACCGCGGCCCCGTTTCCTTTTATTCGGCCCCTTCGGATATATTTTATACACGATGCGTGACGCAAGTCCAGGTCCTCTGTTGTGGTCTCCTCGCCGAAACCCAAGGCAAACACTGCTTTGCGTCGACGGGACGTTCGTTGCAGAATATTCGGGGGGTTGAATTGAACCGGAGGGGGTTTGGACCCCTCAGCAGCCACCTCAGCTGGCATGGTCTCCCCGTATTGGTGAGGGCTTTATGGTGTTTCAGGTGACAGTGCTGCCGCGCTCCGTCGTAGGGAGTGACACGTCGGATAAGGATGTCCGCTTAATATTGCATGGTCACCTCTGCCAGTTGCTTGAGAGAAATGTGTCTAACAAAAGCAAACAAACGGAGATCGGGTGCTTCAAATATATACATTCTGCCTCAGTTCACCCAAAACTGCACTTGAAAAAGAGGGGAAAACAGTTAAGCACCATTTTGAGGTTTTGGAGAGGATTTTCCCCAGACTGGTTGCCCTGCCTGGTAGGTTAAGGAGGTCAAGTCCAACTCCCAGCAGCCACTGGAACAGGAGGTGGGGAACCGATTTGCCGGCGACATTTTCTGTTCGCAAGGGGTGCAAACGCAGGACGAAACAAACTCTGTCCACCCTGAGCTGGACTTAAAGTCCAAACCACCCGAGCAGCCCAGGAACCACCTGGTTAGGTACCGGTGCATCCCTACTGCACCTGTGTTTTACACCTAATACTCAGTGGACGGGCATTGAACCTGCACTTGGGGTAGATGTAGGTGTTACTAGACAGAAGCCCCAGCCACGGGCTGCTCCTGTCTGGACAACGTTCACCGCCTTGGCACCTGGTGATGTGCTCCTCCAAACAATGCGAGAAGTTTTAATCCCCTCTGGGGCGACCACATCTGCAAATAAAGTTGCTCTTTTTGCTGTGGCATCTCTGTCTCTCAAGGGCAACAGGAAAGAGAAAGAATCCACAATAAAGCGACACTCCCAGATTCTTCTGCACCTCTCACTGGGTATTCACTGGGTCTTCACTGGGTTTAGTGTGAAGATGGTGTCGCATCACCTTCAGCAGAACAGCCTGCTGGACACACACAAATACACACTTGGCCATGATGTGGAGAAAGCATTTTGGTCACAAAAATCCAGACGTTTGGTCACAGCCGGTCGTCGTGGTGACCATCGTGGTCGCTGGGCCTAACCAGTCAGGGGCTGAGATGTTAAATGGGAACTGAGCAGCGTTATAGTAGTCCTAGATGTGCACTCCACACACCAGGGGATCCGGGCTCTGTCGGTGAACAAATTTGGTGTCGGTGGGAACAAAAGTAGGGAAAAAGTGGCAGGACGGCCCACCCCTCTTACTGAGCGCTGCAGCAAAACAGCATTGCTAAGCAAATTTTGGACATGGGCGACTGCTTCTTTATGAAAAACCAATAACCCTGACTTGGCAGCAGCTCTGGGTTAATTCTGAGAACATGAGAAAACATGAGAAAGCAGCGCTCCCCACGTCTGCCCCCACATCTCCCTACACATTTAATCAGAGTTCTTCTCGGGAGCCAAGGCCTGGCTGTTAAGGAAACATTAAAGCGGAGCCTCTTAAAGTCAGCAAACACATTCTCCCACACGTCAGGTGAGCGGCGACACCACGCCAGCCTGTAAATAATCCCACTGCGAGTGTTTACTGTCGTAATAACAACATGAGCCCATGTGTCGGCCAAGAGGTGCGAATGAATCGTGTCGCCGTGGCGTCAGATGGGTTCCAGGCCTCGTGCTGCAGTGTTTACCAGCTGAGCTTCATCGCACCTCCACAGCCTCTGTCCAGCGCGGCTCTGCACGGCAACGCCGCTCTCAGCCTCCCGTGTCGACGAGATGTGGACCTTCTTTCGCTTTTGATATTAACAGAAAGAGTGGCGCTGCTGCCTCGCAGCGCCCGGGCTGCTCGGGTGTGGCTTCCAAAGCAACTCAGACCGCGTGGGGTTTGCATCCTCTCCCACAGTCCAAAGACGTGTGTTTCGGGTTGATTGGGAACTTAAAAGTCCCCACAGTGTGTGTGTGTGTGTGTGTGGCCACCCTGCGATACACTCAGCACCCCGTCCAGGGTTTTGTTCCATAGCCTGCTGCCCAGTGATTTGGAGATTGGCGCCGGACCCCCGTGACCCCGATCGGGACAAAGCTGTTAGCAATAACTGATATATTGTTAACACAGACAGACGCACTACAGGCAGAAGATATAAACACGTAGAGATGAAAGAAAGGCCATCTTCAAAGTGACAATGACACCCCACCAGGGACCCTGAGCTGCAGTTAAGGGTGATTTTTCTGCAAAGGGCCGCAGGCCGCATTCACAGAGGGACACCAGTGGCCCTGCAGCAGTCACGTGCATTTGTTACAGAACGCCGGTTTTCTGCTTACGTTCATACCTGTCATCTGGAACAAGGACTGCTACTGTAAATAAAGATCACATTTTATACTGTCACAGATTCAACTAAGGGCAAAAACATGACCTCCCCCGGTTGCCAAAAAATATCTGAAGCAATGAGACACATGGGCTGCTGAAGGCTGTTAGACCAGCAGTTCCTCAAGCAGGGACTCTGGGAAACACGCAGATACCGACAAGTAGACGTTTGTTCTAGAGGATGTGCTACGCTGTGCTGTATATAGATTTATAGGTGACGAAACAGCAAGAAAACTTGCAGTAAACTTGAAAGGAAGAGCGGCTTAAATAAAAGTATGGTAACTGGACAAACCATTTGTTTTGCGCGTGACCGATGGCCAGACCCGGTCAGGCCTTAAGACACCGTTTTACAGACATTTCTGCCTCTTTTCTGAACGCAACGTTTTGCCCATACAGCAAGTAGCCTGATGTGCAAAGGAATGAAAGAGATGAAGGTGGTGGTGGGGGGGGATGTTTTTTCTACTCAACAACAGGACCTTGTCCTCCCAAAAGCTCCCCTGCAAGATGCTGTGGGCTCCTGTGGTTTCCTGCAGAAGGAAGCGGTAGACAGATGCTGAGGAGCCTGAGCGCCATTAAGAGGCTCTGTGCTCAGAACATTTCGGGACTTAACACAACACTTCCTGTGTGTCTGCGGGAGTCTCGGGTTGCGCTCGGTGGCGGCCTCTGCTCCGAATTAGTCCTGACCTCCCACCCACCCCGGCGTCACCATCACCCCCCCGTCCTGCCCCGCCCTGTCCCCACGCTCACTCAGTCGCACTACCAGTCCCCCCGCAGACCTGGCTAGCGTTCTCTGCGCTCTTCATAGGGCCGGGCCGAGGGGCGGCACTCGTGGGCTGGGGGTCCAGATGAAAAGGCCTCCGAGGGGCTTTAAAGAGGAGGTGGAAAGGAAGTGAAAATTATCAAGTGCCTGCAACAAAGTCAGGAAAAAAACATTTAAAAGTGCCCCGTGACCCAAGGCTTTGCGTGACTTCCTTTGGGATTAATAGCTTCTCTGTGTCTATCTATCCGTCTGTCTGTCTGTCGCGGGCGAACCACGAAAAGCCAAAAGCGGAGCTCCTTCTTCACGACCGCGGCCGTGAAACATGCGGAACCTCCTGCCTCATTCAATGCTCCGCACACGTGTAGGGTGAGAGTTTGACCAGCGCTGTGGGTAAAGTTTAACAGCCATCCTTTCCTGAGCGAGTCTATAAACATACACATGGAACTTTGACCTCAGCAGTAAACAGTTTTTTTTTTCCCCTTCTCCTCTAAATGATAAATGGCAGGGCTGGACTCAGCTAAGCAGAGCAAAGCCTATTTCTCAAATGCGCTGTCATTTTCTGACTTTGAAACAATGGGAGTACAGTGGTAATCTTACATTACTGTAAATCCTCTGCGGCCCCGCGGCTCAAATTAAAGGGGAGTCGGGTTTCCGAGCGGGGGCCTCTGCATTTCTCCACGAGAACCGGGGGCAAAAACAATGCAGAGTTACACGAGGATAAGACTTGTGTTTATTTTTCCTGCCCAGTTTCCATGACCCCTCCAACTGGTGTCAAATACGAAAACTGTATTTGTGTTTGGAAGTGAACTTTGCTTTTTAGGAGCTGCGCGTTGTCAGTCGATGGCAGCCCTGCGGACGCGGAGGCCGGGGTCTGCTCAGATGCGACCGCCGACGCACATTTTTCATTGACGGTGACACGGTGACATTGAGTTAAGCACCACAGCACACAGCAGGTAGCACACTGTCCACTTATTTAGTGCTCTTTTGGTGCCTATTTAGACTTTCTTTGCAAGAAACCCTCCCCCAGCTCTTATATTTGTAACCTGCAGCCCAGTTAAAAAAAAAAAAAAACTAAACTATGTTTAAAGGACTTTCCTTTGCTTTTCTTGAAGTCATTTCTTTTATTGGTCCTCCTACGTGACTTACAAGCAGTCCAATATTGTAACTGCACAATATAAACGTATTCTGGTGCTTTTTACTCTGCTTTCGGGATCATTCAGCATGTGGGATTTTATGTGCAGCCTTGTAAAAAATATACAGATGCATAGATTTTGTTGACAGGTTTTATGGTGCTGTTTGTTTTCATCTGCGAAGGACACCGAGCTGCGTGAAGAGCATCAGCATCTACTGGGAAAACACACAGTGCGCGCGATTGGGGCGCAACACTCGCGGATGCTGTATTTCAACACATAAAAGAAGACTGATATTTACTGCAGTATTTCTACTAATTTAATTTAATACTTACTACTGACTTAATACAGCATTCACACATAGTTTTTGGGTGACAGTCAATGGAAGGGCAAGCAACTTATCCATATTATTCCTCGATTTAAGTGGGTAAAAATCATATGGGGTTTATATTTTTTATCTGTTTGGCCAGGAGTCTTTTCAGACTGCTGCTCCATGGCTGCTGAGGATGCTGAATATTTGCTTCTTCGCAGACATCCTGAGGATGAACTCACTGTCTGAAGCACGCCCGCTGGTGATGAAACCGACAAAAGATCCAGACTACTCAATGAAATCCTTTATTAATCTTTAGCATGCATGCAAGCTTAATATGTATTTTTTTCCTTTGGTTACTTTGAAGGTTATCATCGTCCTCCTCCCTGCTCTTTGCGGGTTCATTAAAGGTGTTCTTCTGGCCACATCCTCTTGTTCTTGGCCCCAGCAACATGCTTAATCTCCTCATTATGGATGTCACTTTGAATGAAGTACCGAGACTTAGAATGAGTGGCCGGGTCATGTTTTGAAGCCTGGTCTCTATGACAAAGATGAAAACAAATAAGACTGGAAGGCCCGGTGCTGCAAGTGTCCCTTTCCTCAAGCTCTTCCCGAACAGCAAGAACGTAAACGGTCGCGCGGGGTCCTAACCTCAGCGCCGCGTCTCCTCTGGGTTCTCTGCCGACGTCACGGCCGAGGTTCGTTCGTCACAAACGCACTGAGGAGAAAGAGGCCGAGCTCCCTTTTTGCTTCTCCGAAACGTCCATAGGTCCCTTCGCTTAAAATTGTTAATCCGTTTAATTTTTTCTGTCCTGCCCAAAGACTTAACATTTTCGCCTTTCAATGCGGAGCCTGTTTAGGGAAGATGACATTAAACCTGAAGTGCTCTGGTTTTCTAAACATTCCCGACTGTATTATTTTTGTTTTGAGGACATTTATATATAAATGTTAACAGCGTGCAGGGGTAAATGTTTGGGAGCACAGGCTGACTGACACGCAGTGTTTATCACATGATTTGTATAAGGAAATTATATTGTTCTTGGGCTCCAAATATTTACATTATCTTTTTTTTTTTTTTTTTAAATGATGTCCATCGTGGAAAAATCCAGTACTTGTGCCTATCTAATGGGCAGTCAAGCCACTGTTATCCGATGTCTCATCTGGTTCATTTCTTAAGCTTTACGTTAAGTATTATTTTGAGGAAAAGGGAGGAAAAATTGTACGGCTCCTAAACAATTTTAAATGATCTGATTCCCAACAAGCAAAGTAACAACATGAGCGGTAAAATAACAAAATAGCAGCAAAAACTATGAGAAGTAGTGACACGCAAAGTGCCGATTGGACAGCAACATCCTGACTTGCACACAAGTGCTTCTACTATTAAATGGATTCATAGCTTCTTTACGGGTGCCTGTTTTTTCCATTTACTTTATGCATTGTTTTCCAGTTTGGGTCTTCTCTTTCGCTTCAGATAATGGACACAGCACTGCGTGTCGCTCTCGGTCCGTAATTTGATGGAAATTCTATTAGATTTTGGGCTTTAGCTTTCGTTTCCCTGTCGCACTACAGCTGCTGACCGCGCAGCAAAAGGGCAGGAACGGTTGAGAAACAGCAGCATAAATCTGGCAAAAGGTTCTGGAGAAACTTCAGACCCCATGAAACCAGGTCCTGTTTTATAGCGGACTCCTTACTTGTGGCAGATCACAAGGCGGCTTTTTCTCACCACACCGGCAAATAAGTCGTGCATCCCTCGGGACGAAAGGGGCGGCTAAAAGAATAAAAAGTTGAAAAAAGCGATCCGATTGCATCTTCCATTTGACTTTATGCTCAGCCCTCATATAAGAGTCCCAACAACTTTTGTCCAGTCAAGCAGCCACTTTGCTTCTAAAATAGATATTTTACTCACTGCCGGTGCATTTTGCTCTCCAGCGCAAGGGAACGCAGCTCTTTTTCCATCTCAACATCGAAGAGCTGAATGCATAACAACCGAAGTAGCAGATTTAATTCTATTTTGTTACTGTTTTCAACCATCCATTTTCCTTAAACACTTATTCTGAGCAGAGCCACGGTGGTCTAGAGCCCATCCCCGAATCCCTAGGCACTAGGTTATGAAGCCACCTATGAATGGGATGCCGGTCCATCGCAGGGCAACCGCACGCCAACTTGCACACTACGGGCAACTTACGACTGACCAGTTCGCCTGAAACACATCTTTGGACTGTGGGAGGAAACCAGAGCACCCAGAGCAAACCCACACAGATACAGGGAGAACATGCAAGCTCCACACAGACCGAGAGGAGTTCAAACTCATGCCTGATCCACCCAGGTGCTGCGAGGCACCAGCGCTACTCACTGAGCCACCATTATTACTACTATGGGAGTTGCTCTCTGACTTTGTACAAGGATGAATGTGTTGCAGAGCTACCCTGACAGCATCACTTGTCCCAGGCACCCCTACAGGGTCTGCTTTTACCAAATACACACCAACATTACATTTATGTGTTTATTTAACCGTACGCTGCTCAGCAGTGCTGTACCCATTTATACAGCAGGGTAATTTTTACTGCAATTCATGGTAAGCACCTTCATCAAAGCTACTACACAGCACTAACTTGTTTTGGACCTGGAACCTGTACGCCCGCAACTACTTTCAGATATGCAACTCATACAAACACGCCTTTACAGCACGAACACCCTAATACTCATGTAAATAAAACCTTAATCTCATGACCTCCGTTTGATCTATGATTCTACAAACAAATAAAATATATTCCAGTGGGGTCACCTTTATCGTGCATGAACATACCCTTTATTTTTCGCATCGCATTTCATTTCTGGCGAGATTTTTATTTTAAAGACCGATTATTATTGCTTTTATTCCAAATAATGATAGTTGGACCCCCTCACGATGGGAATGCGGCTCACAGGGGTTATGTGAGGAATGGGTGCCCTCTTCAACGCTACCGCAAATCCAAAATCTAAGCACTTTAAAGGGCATGCAAGCAAACCGGTGAATTCTCGTAATTCGCGTTGTCCAATATACAGGAAAAAAGTAGAAAAGCTACTGCGGAAAGTGTGCATTTACGGTTTGGTTTTGTTTTTTCCCCACACGCAGTGACTACAAGTGTAAATCTAACATTTTCGCCAGAGCCAAATAAGAACAACGCACGCAGAGGTTAAGGACCAGAGTGTGTTGGCCAAACAAGGCTTCGCGAAGGGTTAGTTACCCTTAACTAATGTTAGAAATCTGCTATAGCTCCACATAAAAGCACTTTGCTGTTTTCTTTTACATTAACGCCCACTTTGCCAAAAATAAAATGCACGCGATTGGGAAGGGGGCTGAAGAACGCCGACAAAGGCTCCCTGGGTGGTGCTCAGCGGACAGTTTGATGTCTGTTCAAACAAATTGAGGCCCGGAAAGAGCAGCCGGGGAGGCAGCAGCCTTGCATTTGCATGTGAATAGAAACCGTGCGAGCGACCAGCTGACGCTCCCGAGGCGGCAGACGCAGACAGACGGGCTTCTGTCGGCACCCGACAAAAGCCTCCATCGCAAAGGTGGGGAACGGACGAGGAGGCCTGGATCGTGCACCTCGCCGTCTGGAGCCAGCAGGTGATCCCGATCGCGCAGCCGAGCAACAGCCAACACATTAGCCTTCAACTCAGCGTTTGTTATCATTGCAAGGATGACGCGTGGGTGGGGCAAGCGCTCGGACGCCGGTTTCTCTCTTCCACTGGAATCACGCCGTTGGTTTTTTCCCCCCTCGTCGTAAAGTTATCACCGGCTGCAAGATAAGGTCGAAACACGCGGCGCTTCTGCACAACTGCAAGTACCGCCTAAACACCAAGACGCGTAAAGAGCAGGAGCGTAACACAACCAGGTGGGGGGCTTCAGAGGCAGGAAGAAAATCCGCTCCCAGCACTGCAGCATCTCTGATGGAAATAAATGACTTCGTGGCCAAGTGGGAGTCATGAGGAGGTCAGATTTGCTTCGCCAGTAGAGGGGATTCCAAAGGGACGACAGAATATGAGGGGGGGGGATGTTTCCAGGAAAGCAAATCTTTCTAGAAAGTGGGAAGGCTTACGAGCCTTAGAGCGAGTATAAAATAAATACCCAGAAATGCCTCCAATATAAAAGCAGGAGATGACAGTGGAGGGAAAAAAATCTGTTTGAAGCTGCAGGAATTGACCCTGGAGGTGGTTCAAGGATGAGTCAGCCAGCCATCGGCGCGGCGCTACCGTAAAACAAGCCGGCGCAGCGGAGGCAGCGCTGCCCCCCGGCACCGCTCATCACTTCACAGGCTTGCGGGAGTCACCAGACCCGTTCACACAGCCTGATCCAAGCCTGGCGCCAGCACAGGCCCCTCCGGCTCCGGGGAAAAAAAGAAAGAAAAAAAAAAAAAAAAAAGATTAACACGCCACTCCTCCAGATGATCTGCACCATCTCCACCAACAACAACAGGCTCTTCTGCACCCTGCTGCAGCAATGCCGAATATTACAACCTAGCACTCGCAAACCAGACGCCGGGCGTCACCCGCATCCCTTTTAAACAACTTTTATAAACACTTGTTTGTATAGATGAAGACGCTCACAACGTCCAACCACAGAAGGAACGTGACAAAAACGGTTGTCGGACAAAAATATATTTTAAATCTTTACATTAGCGGAATCGGACAAACAGAGGAGTGCACACACCTACAGTTAACACTGATTTTTTTTTTTTTTTTCTTTTTACTCCTCAAAGTCTTGTACCCTGGCGTCAGTGTGAACTTCTCCTACTTAAATTCTCTCAAAGCAAAAAACAAACCTATTTTCTGATGCCTTTTTATACAAATGTGCAAATAAAAACTATTTGGAATCCTTCAGCGGTCAGAAAGAAGTCCAGGATCCTCTGAGTCTACAGAGCTTCTCCTACCCTCTCGAGTTAAATTACAGCTTCTCCTCATCCAGTCGGCTTTGAATTCAAGTAAAGTGCTCTGCAGCAAACCCACGAGGCTTGCTGTCAATTTTTAATCCGCAAAAAAAAGCAATAATAATTAAACCGAAACAGATTCGAAGTCTCATTTCTGTCCACGAGAAGGATCATACGAACTCCAGCTTGCCGTGTCCGCTGTACATCCCCCAATGCACCAGCGAGAGGATCCTGTCGTTGCCCGAGTCCGACTGCCTCACTTTGTCACAGCTCAGACAGCAGTTCTCATGACCCGTCACGGGAACCATGCACTCCAGGTCCAACTTCGCCACGTGGCCCTTCTTGGCGTGGTGCCCGTGGAAGCTGTAGTGCAGACGCGACAGCATCTGCTGCCTCTGGTCTCGCAGCCGCTTGTTCTCGCTGCGCAACATGCGCAGCGCCAACATTATGAGCAGCACCAAGATGAGGCCTCCGGCGATGGGGACGGCTATCACCGCCGCCCGGAACCACACCTCCTTGGCCGACGCCAGGTCCTGCACCCTGGTGATGAGGTGCCTGTTGCTCTCGGGCTGAAACCTGCCGCCGTGGTCTAAAGGAGACGAGCAGAAGAACATCACCCATCCCCGCAGCCTCAGGACCGAGCACATCAACACTCAGCACCGCTTCTTCTACAGCTGTTCTCACAGCACTTGAGATTTTTCACACGTCCATCATCCCTAACCGCTTAACCCGAGCGAGCGGTGCCGCGAGGTGGGGCAGCGGCGCTGCTCGCCGCGCCGCTGCGCCACCCTACAGTCGCCTCGTCCGGTCGTGCTCAAGCCGTACGACGCAGAACTTCGCGGCACAACTTACCGAAAACAATGGGTCTGACAAACACCGAATACGAGCCGTTTTACCTGAAGCTTCTCTCGTGTGCGCCAGATCGTGGAGGCCTCTGTAGTTACACATGTCCTCGCTGCAGCACTCGAGCGTGGACGCACCCACGGTCACGTCGCCCTTCCCGGAAAGGCACATTGCGTCCGCGGAGCTGGCGGCCAGGGGGTCCAAACACCCATGCGTGAGGGGCGAGTTCACATTGTGAGGATCCAACACCTTTGTGAAGCAGGCGTTCAGCGCCGACTTGCACATGTACCCCGTGGCCACGCAGTGTGTCGCATCGCAGTAGCACCTGATTTCCCCTGGAACACAGAAACACGGCGGTAAACTTGGAGCAGCTTCTGGGTCCGGACCGGCACTTAAAACGTCTGCGTTTCCTAACCCGGACCTGCGCTTTAACAGCGTGCATTCGAATCGGCGCGACTCAAGGCCGCCCCTAAACCCTGCCAGCGGCAGTCAAGCTTCTTTTTCTCAGAGCCAAGTTCACCGTTACGCTGCTTTAAATTATTTTCCTAAATAAACAGCCGCGCTGCTTAAATCTGCGCAGTTTCGGTGCAGCAATTTGACTTAAAACAATTGCGTGCCTGAAGCCTGCGCAGCAGCTGCATTTCTTGCCAGACATCTTACCGTGCGCTCGGTCAAAGGGAAAAACTCATTTGGGCCGAGTGGAGAAACGCGTCAAACGTAACCCTTGCTTTAAGGGCTTTCCGTGCAAAAGGCCCCTCTTATTTTGCAGCTTAAAACAGGAACCTTGCAGCTCACAATTGGTGGCTTGCTTGCCAAAGCCTAAGTCTTTCAGCCAAAATGGAAAGCAGTAAAATG
The DNA here is from genome assembly GCA_018136845.1 of Heterotis niloticus. Classification (NCBI taxonomy): domain Eukaryota; kingdom Metazoa; phylum Chordata; class Actinopteri; order Osteoglossiformes; family Osteoglossidae; genus Heterotis; species Heterotis niloticus. The sequence continues at coordinate 25,233,651 of CM030901.1, read as the reverse complement.
AGGGGTCCGCCAGCCTTTGGTCCCAGGTCCGACTAATAATCTGGTTCTGGTCGTCTCGGGGCTCCAGAAGTGGCTTCAATAAAAACATCTGTAAAAATACTCCTAAATGGACAGGAAACGAGGGCTGCTGAAAGGAACAAGGAGGTTTACGGCAGCTTTGGCTGTAAAAACAGTAAATACACCTTAGAAAAAGGACAAAAGGGATCTTAAATCAAATTCTCACCGCTTTGCTGGGAGTCCAGCACTCGAATCATTTTGACTTTTCAAAGAGAGGAAAAAAAAAAATAATCTCAAACTCATCTTTGCGCAACCTTTGAGAAACTGTGACACTTGTGACTTTTCTCCTTTTCTTTCTTTACCCGTCGCCGTAAATCTAGGCCTGGCCATCTTGTCCGTTTTTTTCTTTTAACAAAACTTCTGTACGATTCGCACCTTAAGACGCTAAGCCAGCGATGCGTCGCACTTCAAAATCGCGATTGCTGGAGATGTTAAACCGACCGAATTTCCAAGTGCAGTTCGACCGCTAAAACCCCGAAAAAGCAAACAACTGACATTTAATACAACTCGACGGCAAAGACCGCACACGACAGGCGCGTTCAAAAGTGCTCGGTACCTTTGGTCAGAAGCACGGCCATGGCGCACAGTTCCAGCTGCAGCCAGATGGACAGGAGGCTGCAATGGCGCTCCATGAGGATCGAGGACCGCGGACCGGCGTGCAGGGGAACCCTCCGCTCCCCCCCGCCCGTGGCGCCTCGCTCAGGCGCGCATCGACGCCGCGGCCCGCCGGATCCCCCCCGTCAAAGACACTGAAAGCCCGCAGAGGTCTGCATGCGCAACCCTAACGCGCACGATCAATCCGGGGGTCTTCAGTGGGCGACGTGAAGCGCATCCCCGTCGCCAGGAGAGCTCGGTAATCCTCTCGAGCGGTTCGGCGGACGTTGAAGTTGAAGTTGCAGTCGCAGCTCCTCCGGCCCAACTCAGCCCCGGTCACCCTGCTTGCTCTCCGCCAACTCCCCCGCTTTCCTTCCTTCCTTCCTTCCTTCTGCGGTCGGCGAGCTCGCCGCGCCAGAAATAGTGGCGTCTGCGTCACGACCCAATCTTAGCTCCGCCTTCAAAGTCTCCGATTGGCCCGTCTTATGTTCAATCCTCCAGACCGACGCTCCGATTCGTCTACGTTGCGATCATACAATCACATGTCCCGCCTACGCGCTTTAAGAAGGGCGGACGCGAAGCGACGCCGACAGCAACTGGTAGTCGTGTTTTGAAGATGCCGAAGATATTGTAGTTAATAAATAATAATTAATGAGCAAGTTCAGCACTACTTTAACAAGTTTCCCGTCAAGTTACAGAGGAAGACCTTTCAATCAAATTACGCAAAAACATAATTTGCAGTTTTTCCTCCGTTGACCCAATATTTTTTCCGTTTAAATCCTGCAGTTACATTAAATGCATTTACAGGATATCATTTATATTAATATATCCGGAGCTCTTGGCGGCGTAGCGTTGAAAACGCCGATTCAAATCGAAATACTGCTGTAACGCCGTTGCCCAAGATAATAACGCCCAAATAACACAGTAATGATGTAACAGTGCTAAAAAGTTAATAAAATAAATAACTAAACGCTGGAGGCCGTCTTGGATAAACTTTTCAGAAAAATAAATGCCACAAAAAATTCATCACATTTCTGCTTTACTGTAACGCAACGTAGCTGCGGGACGACGAACTCCTCCCATGATCCCCCGCGGCAGCGTTCGTGCGCTTTATTCGCATTTAAGTGTTTTAAGCGTTTCGTGTCTTTTATGGCCCAAAAACAGCATTTCTCTCCCGAGTCGTTCCGTGGACGCAACCCGTCGGATCTGCGCGCACACCAGAGCGAAGGTGCGGTGAACCGCGCGCTGTTTATTAAATCAGTGCTTGCGCTAATAATAATGTGCGCAGTTTTATTTTAGTCCGCGGGATTTTTAGGGAAAGCCCGGCCAGTGTGCGGTGCAGGAGAGGCTGAGACAGCGAGAAGATCCGGACGGCCTGGTGCCGCAGGAGGAGCAGGAAGGAGCAGCGCGAAATAAACGGGGCAAAAGGGCACGTGGCGCCACCGAGGCCACAGAACAGACGCTGTCACCGAGCCGCAGCCACCGCTGTGATCAATATCAGCAGGCGGCCCGATGTACCTCACTGATACCCTCTTTACTGTGTTACAGCCGGCAGAGACCTTCTGGATCTGTGGAATCAAGTCGGATGTCGACTGCTGCCTGCTTCACCTCTGCTTCTTGTCTTTCAGCGTAAAACTCTTTGTCATTAGACTGTCATTGTTCTGTCTGAGTTTCTCTGCACCATAAGCGCGGATCGTCGACCCCCGTCCCTCGATGAGGCCGGACGAGACCGACCGCGAGACCAGCCCCCCGCGGACCCCGTGCCGAGATGAACGAGATCGGCACGCCTGCATCTGGACGTCATTATTTGGCCTTAAATGTCTAAAACAATGTTGTGCACAGAACTGCTCTGCAGGCTTTCTTAGCTGCAACTACTGGCAATGTTTTAGTTTGTGCTGGGGGTGGGCAGCAACTGGCCCTTGGACCCCCATAAGTTTGTCTTTTTCCCCTCATCTTTTTGGTTGTGACTTTTTTTTTCCTCTCCTCAGTTGCCAACAGGTTTACCTTCTCTGCACTTTCAGCCATTATAGCTCCTCTGGACAGTACATGTATAGTTGGTCTCCCAAATGTAGACTTATTTTATTTCTATTCTGTTCTTTTAATTGGTTGTTTGGCTCTCTGTGTCACTGAGAAGAAGCCCTCCAGAAACATAAATGAGCTGAACCTTTTTAGCCACAGGGTTGCTCAGCTTAGGTGCACTAAGATGTGCTTCCAGGGCTTCCTGCTTGCTCACAGCCACATCACTCCAAAATACCACACTAGGACCAAAAATTAAGACGTTCTTCTACTCTTCTTTACTGGCTATCTGTTTATGTTCTCAGTCTCCCACTGCTCTTTATTGAATTTCCTTGTGGGATTAATAATGTTTTTCCTCTTTTATTCCCTCCCATCAAAAAAGTGGAGCCTGCACGCTACACCAGTTCACGAAAAGCTATCATTACGTTTTGTCTGAAACTAAAATTAAACTGAAATTGTTATAACTGAGAAGCTGCAGTCATTGTGTAAAAATGCTGATCTCTTCAAACCCTATAATGTATGTAGCTTCTAAAAAATTCCATTTTCAAATGCACAACATTTTTGAAAAGTCAGCACTCCCAAAATAAAATAACTTCTGTAAATGCCTTTTAAAGCTTTATAGGCAGTTTAATAATTTGCTTACTTTTCAGAGCTGAGCAAAAGAAGCAACCAGTTTGCCAGGTAAAAACACCACACGATCCATGTAAAAATGCAGTGTGGGGGTGTGAAGTGCATCATGCAGGTCTGCTTGTGGTTTATAAGGTGGAACAAGAATGTTGGCTAAGGAGGCTTGTCGCCTTATTGCTCACCCTGCCTGAGGATGGGCCGGATTTCCACGATCGGAGGATCCCTTCGCTGTTGGCGTCACCCATAGACGATGTGGCGGACGGGGTGTGGAGAGCAGCCCTGCTCCAGGGGATCCGCGCTCGCACACACACGACACCGCCTAGGCTGCAATTATTGTAATTGTGCGTAATGAGGCCCAGGCGCCAGGGATGGATCTGCTTTGCATCACCCAGCCGACCCTGATAACCAAACCTTATTTGAACAATCGCCTGCCCTTACAAACCTTATTTGCACTCGGTCGGCTCCCGTTTCCTCTGCGCAGACGAGGAGGGTTGCGGAGGCCTGTCAGCCCGCTCAGGGCTCAAACAGGAGATTCTTGTCTGAAACGTTGTCCTCACACCCGCAATTACCTCCCCTGCATTTACACTCCTGTTTACCCGACTGCTTGAAACTGACTCATTCGAAACCTGCTCACCTTTTCAAAGAAAACAACTCGGCTGCGTGTTTTTAATGCACTAAAACGTTACGGGCTCACTTACATGCGTGCTCAAGGTTCACTTTGTCTGCATTTATGCACATGCACAAATGATCTTCAAGTTTCATTCACATTTAAAATACATTTTTTATCATCGCATAAGGCTGCAAGTTATTCATTTCTTGTTCAGCTTATACTTAGGCAAAGCAGAATACAGTTTTTAACAGCTTTTTTTTAGCTGGGAGTTACTGAGGATCACCTCAAGGTACACGGGCCCATCAGGGGCAGCACAGCAGTAATTGGAAGTGGGACTTGAACGAACAACCATCAGGTTACAATTTTGTATCCTTAATCACTGTATTGCCTGCTGTCTGTACTAACATGCGCAGCCTCTGTATAAACTTACAAAGTGTATGGATCTCATTTTAGAGAGTTTAATATTTTTACAGAGGCTTCGCAAAACCTCACAGGGTTACGATCTTAATTTCACAGATTTTCTAACGAGCAGCGCTAACGCGACCGCTCGCGATCGGACGTTCAAACAGCGCCATCTAGCGGTCATCTGCAGCCCAGTTAGCTGTGGCCGCTTGTTCACTGCAGACGGACTGCAAATGATTTCAAAATGGAAAAAAATTAATTTGCGTTCAGTTTTTAAAACGTAAAATACTGAGTAACTGAGAATTCAACATGCCATCAGATTTACTCCTAATGTATTCAGTAATATTCTATGCAGAATAAAGTATTTAAATTAAAATGCAGCAACATTACAGAGAAATAAATCAGTTTCTCACCCCCATTTCCACCTTTCTGGAAATTTTTGTTCTGAAAAAAGAAAAAAAAAACTACATTCTTTATTCTTTCTTCCTGATTTTGAGATCAGGACCTTGGGCCCACAGCCAGTGAATTTGCTTACTTATACAATATTCTATTTATTTTTCATTTGCATCCATCTTATCTAGGACCACTAATATAATCTGAAAGCACACATTTTTCACCTGACTACACACAGCATTTTGCTGCATTGCTGCCCTTCAGGCCAGGTGTGGTGCAAAACATTCTTAAATTATGCACACACTAATTCCACCTTCACTGTATGTCAAACACTGCACAAAAACATGTAACATTTAAGTATAAAATTAAAATTGAGCCCCTTTCCGGACTTATTTTAGGGTTACAGGTATTTTAACGTATTGCTAATCATCCGGTCCCTATTAAGGAAGGCTGCTAAGGAACTGACTTTTAAACCACTTTTATGACATTCTAATAAAATACGAAAAACACCAAACACAGCCACACTATTTGAATCCCATAACCCTGGTCCTCCCTTTTCAGTGCATCAGAGATTATTTGCACATCTGTCATGAAAACCTCTGTTAAAAACATGATTCAAACACAGAGAAGAGCGCATTTTAGGTTAAAACCAGAACTAAAACATTCAATAAGAGAATAAATCCTGCGAGTTTAAATGCATTTTAAAAGATCTGCATCCATTTTAACACTACTACTTTGTCATTATTTGCCCATTAAAACATCCATACAGACCACAAATAACACAAATCATTCAGAAAAAGGAATAACCATTAAAATCAAAATAAAGTCAACAATCCAGTAATTTGTCTAACAAAATCCTCCTGTTCCTGACTGCTGGGGGGACTCCTCCCCAGGTGTGGGACTGAATCTGGGACAGGACCTCATTTGGGATAAATCAGTTAGCAGCAAACCTTAATGGGGCAGGCGTCCTCGGTCCAGCAGGCAGTCCGGCTCCCCTCTTCTTGCTCCTGGTCGCTCCAGTTCTGCTCCAGCCTGTTGTCTCTGTGACCAGAGAACCTCGCTGAAGTTAATCTTTCTCAGTCATTTTGTAGTTCAGTGAAACCTCAACAAAGCAGCCCAAATGAGCTTAAAAATTATTTACTGCAATTCTGTAGCATCCGCCTTCCTGATACCCATAGCAGGCAGCCCCCACCTCGCACACCTCCGCCACTTCATACTCACAACTGTCACCGGCAAAACACAAACCCAGGCATCTGAACTCCATGCTGTAATGAGTAGAAGCAACACAAGGTGTGAATGAACACAATGTAATACAGAGTAAATAAATACAAACAGTAAAGCTTACAAACATCTGCAGCTCCACAAAAGTGCTAAGTGACGGTGACACAGTAGGTTGTGCTGCCGCCTCACAGGGCCTGGCCTGGTCTGGTTGGCTGTTGGTTAGAATTCAGCTGTGTGGAGTTTCCATTATACAGTCCAAAGATAAGTGTTTTGAGATCACTGGTCACTGTAAATTGCTCATTGCATGTGTAGTTACCCTGTGATAGGCTGGCGTCCTATCTAGGGACAGTTGCGTCTCCTAGCAGCCATTGCTCCTGGAATGTGCTCCTGCCTGTGACCCTACAGGATAAGAGGTCCGTAAAAATGGATGGATGGATGGAAGGAAGAAGAGACATCAGCAATAGCCATAGATGAGCCATTCCATACCCCAGTCCCCAATGGTCCATGGTGCCACTGAACAATAACAAGGTTTTTCCTCCATCCTGTTGACACCACACGGCGATGTGCTCGAAAGCACTGGGAGTGGAGAACTTGTCCACTCGTAAACACTTAAGGCCCAGATGTCATGCAAACACACTTTGTGCTCCCATGTACACAGCAGTTCATTCTCCCCTTGCTGATGCCAGCGAGTCCCAGGATGACTGTGGTAGGCTTCACTGCGTGTTGCTCATCTTAGCGAAGAACGCCTGCTGATCACATAAGGTTTTGGAAGGCGAGTGTCAAATTGGAACTGTTGAACAAAAACACAAAAAGTTTGTTCAACTTCATAGGTGGTGTCTCCCAGAAGTCCATTTTCCCTGCAGACTGATCACCACCCTTTCTGGCAGTCTGCCCCAGTCTCACCTCATCTATTTGCCCACTTACCTACTTCCCAGCCTCAGTTAATCTGTGTACTTTGCGCTGGATTCCTGGAGAAGCTACTTTTTGCTCTGTTTCGTACGCCTGTAGATGTGCAGAATGACAAAATTAACTTTTGTCACAGTGCTCTTCTGGGTGACACAGTGCTGAACAAAGTGTCAAGGACAGAACTGAATAAAACACTTCAGCCTATTAGGAAAAAGGTGACTGGCTGCTTAGATTAAGATGTTTCAGAAGCTGCTCTGGCTCTTCAAGGTGTTACTTAGGAACAACCACATTATGTGCAAGACAATGGCACTTACCAAGTGGCAGTCAAGGGAGTGGTCACCTTCTTGCCTTCTGCAGGAGGTGCACGTTTGTTAAGAAGGCTGTGGGAAGAGAACGGACTGTTTTCAGACATAATGCTTAGGACATCCTTTGTGCATCACTGTGGACCACATTTATTCTACAGTTCTTCAAGCAAAGAGCTCAGTGTCTGAAGTCCTATGGGTCAACTTGAGCTCATCATCACTTAATGAAATTGCTGTTTATCAGATATTGACAGCTGTTGATAAAAAACAAAAAATGGTCAAGTAAAAAGTAAACAAACCCTTTGATTCTGTAGTAGGCATTTATTTTCATCTTTAGGAAACAATGTACAAAGCCAAAACGCTGCACTGATTCGGCAACTGCGGTGCGCATCTGAACCACACGATCCAAAGGGGAGGGGGGGGGGGGAGATCAGCGGACCAGCAGACTGAACTCACCCTGTGGACCACGGTACAAACACTCGACTGAGAAGAAAGATCCGAGCAGAACAATTAAAGCAAAGACGACACAACCCAGGCGGCAGCAGAAGAGGACCAGCACAATCTGTCAAGTTCTTTTCCTCCATTAAACATGAACTTTGAAAAAACCTAAACCCACAGACAAAAAAAACAAACAAAAAAAAAAAAAAACAGGGCAGATGTTCAGCAACTGTGTGAATCAGACATTCTAGAGGCTTTTTCAAATTCAAAAACATGACCACTAAACAGAAACAATCACTGCGTGCTTTTAGTTCAGCTTGTTTATTACAATACATACATTTCACATGTGACCATGTCTCCTCAAAGCCCCAAATGCTGTTGCGCAGGAAACTGTGAAGCGAACTCCGCAGCAGTGCCCCAAGCCAGCGCCGCACCACCATACCACTGCCACAGGGATGCGAATGGCAATGTGCGGCAATAACTTAATACGACGCATTTGACATACTAGTAATCACTGCAACTTTTAATAAAAATTTCTTAGCCCGCTTCTGTAAGCAACTGTACACTGGAATGAGATCTTGACTGACACAAGGGAGTCGGGGGGGGGGGGAGACGGACCTTAACAGTTAATTAAAAAAAAAAAAAAAAAATCCAACAAAACGTGTTTAAAAATGAAAAGTAACTTGTCCCTGTCTTCCAGAAGGAGCGGACGTAGACAAGGTTATGTGCAGCCATGGGAAATGGTCCTTTACTCGTGCGCCCACTCTGACCACACCACCCCAGTTTAGACATTTCCATCGCACACCGTCAGGCACTGGTTTAATTTCAGGGAATGCAGGACCGATGAATGACAGATCTCTGAACCATTGCCACCAGACGCTGTCCATTTTCCAAACAGGTCTGTGGGGGTGTGGTTTCTGCTCTTAAGCCATGCCAGAGGGGAAAATTAAAAACAATACAGTTCTGTTAGAGGCAGTAAAGTTTTTATCATTAAAAATAAGGACCAGTCAGTTTCAGCTACACGCACCTAACCCCTCCAACCATTTCCATGCAGATTGTATGCAGGCTTGCAGCAATGGTTCAAAGGTCTTCTACTGATGAAAGCTTATGGTTGCAGACAAGTTAACATGTAGAGGGCTAAACATTTAGCCACTGTAGCATTGATTAGTTTGGACATCAAAGCTCAATAAGCATGGCTTTCCATGGCTTCACTCTACAAAATGTATTTACAACATGAATACATCTACCGGGAGGGGGGGGATCTAAGTTTCAAGGGCTTTACAAAGCATATCGTGTATCACCCTCCACCGTGTTCTCTGCTAGCCTGCCTTCCTTGCCCAGCCAAACGGTCCAACACTGAATGAAAGGCAGCTCAAAAGTGTAAAGACTGGGATCCGGAACACCAGCTTGTGGATCCCAACCATGTGCAATTTCTTTTCTTCTTCCATCCACTGGGTCTCAAACCATAAAGGAATTCTGATTCTTCAGCTTTTCAAGTTCTTTAATTTGTTGTCTCAAAAATAGTATCCTGGAAGAAAGACAGAGAGGGGGATTCAACTTGAGCATGAAAATGAAATTTTTTGCAAAAGAGTTTAAAATGGATAGTCACATACTGCAATTTCAGTTTAAATAGTTCTACAAGAACCCAGTTTCAAAAAGTAAAATGTACAAGGGTCAAGGTTTATTTGTCATGGGTGAACAACACAGCATAGCAGTGCTGTCACCATGAAAAGTTTTTGTTTCCGGGCATCCTCAGTAATATAAATGTGTACATAAATATGTAAATGTATGAATTAGGTATAAAAAAGTTAAATAAATACTTGAATTAGGAAAAGGAAAATAAATGAAAAAATAAATAAATAAATAAATAAATAAATAAATAAGGAGAGTAAATAAGAATAGGGTATAAAAATATAGGGGGGGGGGGGAATTCAATGATGCTCCTCCTTCAAAGAGATTGAATGGAAACTTCATGTTTTATAGTTACTAATATCAAACTGAAGAATGCAATTAACACAAGCACGCTGTGCTCAACTTACAAACACGCGGGGCAGCAAGGCTGTAACCAATAAAAGCTTAATACAGAATTACCAAAATATACTGATTAAGCTATATTTAAAAATACAGCTTTAATGAAAGTTACTCAGCAACTAAACTAAAATGAATCATAATGATAGTGAAAATAACTGTAATCTCCAAAAACACCCATTCATTCTTTATTGTAAACCAATTCACTATATATGCAACATTTTTCATATTCTTGCCCTAACAACTACCTGCACTGAGCTCTCCATTGCAAGTGTACATCTGCCCAAACTGCCAAAATCAGCACCACCAAACACAAACACTACAATGCAGCTGAACGTTGTAGTCCCAACACTCCTGTTCTAGTTCGGTGCCCTTTAGCGCCACCTATGGGCTGTGCAATTTAAAGACAGGTCATGGTGGCTCAGCTGCATCAACATTTCAGAAAACACTATGAACACAATAAGTGAGACCACTGCATTCCCTGCTCTAATACTTCTTTCAAATTTTTTTTGTGTAGCACAGGAAGGATTTTCAATTGTGCAAAAATCCTTCCTGCTCTTCCAAGAAACAACTGGCATCCAGCTGAATTAAAGGTTAAATCACAGTAATGAGAGAACGTGGAAACGGCTGAAAAGGACAGCAGTGTGGGCGCAAATTTCAAAAGGAATAAATTACAAACAGTATACAACATTTATATATGGTATAAAATAATAATAAATACAGTATTTTTAATTACAGTACACAGCGTAGTATTTGTTGTTGACTTCATTTTGATTTTATTTATATTTTGTTTTTTAATTAATGATAAGCTTTGAAGATATTTGTTATAGTAAAAGTTTCTATTCAGATACCGATATATAGGTAGAGCTGTGACACTGAAAATACGGATATAGAAAGTTTGGATATTGAGGAATTGCTATACACTAAATGCTTCTGACTCAACAGTACTTAACACCATATGCCACACATGAAGGGGGGAGAAAGAAAAAAAAAAACAAATTTAAACCCTTCACAACTTTTACTGAGCAATTACAAGCCATTCAATTAAAACTGTTACATTGCACAGCTCACCTCTGCTCACGTAATGTTGCTTGAATTTCACAAACTCGAACTAATGACCTTAAATTCTTCAGCTCAGTACAATTTTCTGACATGTAGATGCTCCCCATGTTGTGTGCCTCCTCACGTAACCTCGCTGCCTGAAAGACATTAATGTGAGACAACAGTAAGTAATGGCAGGAGACCTCCTGAATAAAACATGGGTGGGGTAAGCAGACCTCAGCCACTGGTACAACCCACCTGCTTCTCTGCATGTTCAGCTGGCCACCCTTGTACATGTCTGATGAGATTTTCATTGAAGTGCGCTGCTAGCGAAGGTGTGAAGGAACATGTGGGCTTTGAAGAAGTGCTGGGAGCAATGGATGCTGCAATGGTCACACTGTTGCTGCCATTATTACTGCTGCTGCTGCTGGCGGCGGCAGGGGTGGCAATGTGATTTGGACCCGGAGATGGACTCCTTTGACTGCTGATAAGAGCAAAGTGTTTTAGAGAGACTGTCATGAAGATGTCCCTATCCTGTAGCTCCAAGTATTGCCAGAAAATGGCACTATAATGCAAAACGAAAAAAGGCATTTAATGTGGTTTATTTATCAACTAACAATTTTACAGAACACCACCAGCATATTTTCTCTGGATCTGACAAATCTACCCACATAAGTGGACATTAAATGACCACTAAAGAGTGACCCTTTTTGGGGCGGCTGGTTACCTCTGACGCTGTACTGTACGTGGAGAGGCAGTTTCATGCTTCTCTGAAGCAACAGGCTGTGTGGACACTGGTTGCGGCAGTGGTCCTGGCTTCACCACTGGCGTGCTAACCTGAAGGAGGAATGTCCACAAGGCTGTATTGGTGCTAAACCTTCCCTAAGCCCAGCTGCAACATTGCACAACTCTTAACTGCCCCCTCCCAAAATGCTGTAAAAACAAATCAGAATAATTAAAAAATCCTTCCATCGTCATCTTTAAAATCCACTCTAGGTTAAGCTGTTTGACATCTGTGTGCCACTAGAACTTTGTACACCACATACATATGAAAAAACTCAAAATAACATTTCTGACCTTACCTTTGGCTGTGCTGATGCAGGGGGTGTGCTGAGCATGGCTTTTAGAGGGACAGCATTTGTCTGCGGTGTACTTATTCTGGGGGAAACGTACGACCTTGGCGACGAGGCATCTGACGTTAAGGACATTGGGGACTGGTTTGATTGCTGGCCTGTCATATGGAAGGGGGAAGTTTGGGGGGGGGGGGGGTATAAAATCACAAATTTTGCTTGGATTAATATAGCAAACAACAGAAAGCAAAATACACTTCTGTTACACTAAAAATTCAAAACTTTTCTATAATAATTATTAGGACTTTTAAAAAAATTTTAAGCCAAGTGCCTACCACTGCTTACATAAATGAATGCTACTTTGATCACTTTCTTTGACTGTGAAAGGATATCAGCAATTCACAAGCAGAAAGATGACACACTGAATAAATCCTACACAAACCTATATGCAGTGGCGGCTGGTGGAAATGTTAGCCATTGATTTAATATTGGCAAAACAGTACATAAACACAGGATCTGTATGAAAAGGGGGCAGCAGGAAGACTAGTGGGTTATAGCTGCTGCCTCTGGGCTAAAGGTTGCAGGTTTGAATCCTGCTTCCTGCCGTAGCACCATAACTATCCAGGTGTACAAATGGCTAAATCTATAGATATGTTAACAATGTAAGTCTCTTCGGAAAAAAATGAGTTACATTAATAAATGTAAAAGATTAAAGCCAAACTCAAAGCTATACAACTGACTCCATTAAGAGATGGCCAAAGAATGCATTAAAATCAGAGTGACTTCAGTTGCAGCCCATACCTTGCGTAGAAAGCTGAGCAGCTTGGGAAAGCAAAGTAGTGATGTTGAAAGCAGATGGTCCGGCTGTGAGAATCTTGTGAAGCATAGACTGCAGTGACGCTTGTGTGACGGCAGCTGTAAGAACTAAAAAGAAAGAAAGAAAAAAAATTTAATTTAAATTTAGGTACCATTGCACAGATTCTAGTAGACTGCAAACTGGAGATTCTAAAATCTGGACAGAAAACCCATGTGTATTAAACATCTAACACCAGTTGGCTATAAAGCAGACAAAAGAAATCCATTTGCCATGAGATCAACAACAACAATGGAAAACTTCATGAAATTTATACATATTATTTCATACACACAGATCCGGTAAGGAGTTATATTTAAAATGTGAGAAAAACTTTTCAGGCACAGAATGTGTATGTTTTGCATGTATAAAAGGCCTTAACAAGGGTGAATGCAGTTATGAAGCGTACAGTGATTGACTGATGTTTACCTCTTCGTAGCAGATACTACAATATTCTTTCCTACACCCTGAACATCGTAGACTTGTCTCATCTACAGACCACCTGATGTCCCCTCATAGCTGAACGAACCACATTGATAAGCAACGAACAACAGTTCACCCATTTCATCTGCTTCATTGGTAATGTGAAAAACCTGGGAGTAACAATAAACTCAAGTCTCTGCTTCTCCAAATATGTTAAAGATGTAAGTCAGTCCTATAGTAACATGATATAAAATATCTGCAAGATCCAACCACAATATAGTGCTCAGCTTCTGGTGCAGGTCAGGGTGATATTTTCCACTTGGGCTACTGCACCACTCAACTATCCAGTTTTCTGGCTACTCCAGCTCATGCAGAATGTCACTGCAAGAGCTGCATTTGACCTGCCAAAGCATTCTCAGTTGTCTCCCCTCCTTGTTTCTCTGTATTGGCTTTCTGTAGGTACCTATATCAAATTAAAGACTCTAGTTACAGCCTACAAGATCATCAACAGATCTGCTCCTCAATACTGGTAGAATCTTATCAGTCATTACATCCCAGCCAGACTACTACATTCCATCTCCTCTGGCTGCTTGGTGGTCCCATGTAAAAGATATTCAAAATCAAAAGTTCTCCATTCTGAGAATGGGTGCTCCGTTTCAGAACTGCATAATGCTTCTCAATAGTCAAGAATGCCCTTACACCATCCCTTTTTGAACTCACTTCAAATTTCCTATCTCTGTTCAGTCCATGTCAGAACTGTGCAAACCCCATCTATGCAAACAGAATGACAATAAAACAGCTGTACAGAATCTATAAACCTATTGCATGGGAAAAGGTATATATTTAAACACTGTAGTGACTCTTCATTGTATGGAACCACATTATGTAAGTTGTGTGTATATAGCATGTAGCAAGTGAATGTACAAGTATGGGGCTTCGGGTCCTCTGCCATGGACCGAGAGATAAACTGTCTTTTGGGGCCTCTGTGGTCACGCCAGTGACTGGTCAACCAGCCCCAGTGCAGAAAACTAGGCTCATTCCCATAAAAGGAGGCCCAAGTACCCCGCAACCACACACTGCTTTCTAAATTCCTCTGCCGTTACCCCCCAGCTAATTGTATGAGAGACTGAGCTGACAATGAGTCACAATGTGGCTAACAGCTGAAGTTCAAGCACCTAAGATGACCACAAGATAAACAAATGCAGTATGAATGTATTCAATAACAGGATAACTACCAAAAAAAAAAAAAAAAGAAAACCCTGTAAATGTAATCTGCAGACAGAAGACCTCAGAGTTGAAAACTTGCTTCACCAAGGGATAAAAAATATAGCAAAATGACACATTAACGCTAATTTAAAAACACCAGAGACAAAAAATCTGGATTCATTCAAAGGGTGTAGATTAAGCTTAGTTGTATACCAGTGTGCCAAAATACCATTCCAACCTTCATTTCAGTTTTTGGCCTTCTTACTCCACAAGGGAAATGAAAACCTGACCGAAGAAAAACCGTATGCAAGGTGTTCATTACCTTCGTTGATTTTGGACATGTCCATGTTGGTGTTGTTTAGCTGCAGCGTGGCTTGAAGTGCTGGGAGGAGCTGGCGCAGAAGGCTGGGATCCTGTAGTAGGGGTGGCGCTGGGGACTGGGGCACAGGGGAAACCGGGACAGTAGAGGCTGATGACGTCTGTATGCCTGAGGGGTTCAAGCCAGAAGCAGAAGAGGGCTGCGCAGTGCCAGGGTGGGACAAAGGCTTGTCCACCGGAACGGATTCTGAAAGGAAAGGGGGAGAGGACACCTCCATTACCACCAAGCAAGAGCTGAACCAGTAAAATAGATACTTGTTTATTTCACATTCTGTACCAGTGAAACAGGATGTCTATGCATTGACGTAAACAGACTATGTTGCGCCGTACGCCACTGACGGAAAGACTATTGCATAGCTCCATGATAAAGGCACTAATTGAAAGCCAAAAAGAACCCTAGTGCAAAATTTGATGCCTTGCATACATTACTGTACAACTTATTCAATATACCTTTTCAAAAATTTTTTAGACAGTTCACAACATAGTTCCCATATCAAATATAAACCGCTATAAAGATCCAACTGACATTCCACCTATTAACACTAGTTTAGAAAATGAACTCCAATTATTTGAATAAATATCCCTAGAATGATTTTCCAGTGTAGCACCAGGCCAAACAAACTGCAAGAACATTCTTTTTTGCATGCTCTTGCATATTTTGTAAGCGTCGCAATATGCACATGAACATCATGGAAGAAGTCACACAAAAAAGATCAATACAATACTGAAAATATTTTTTGGCCCTTCATTAGTAAAACACTCTCTTGCTGGTTTTGCAAAGATGTACAAACATGTGAGATTGTTTGGCCTAGACCATAATATGCAGTGTTCCCTGTAGAAGGTTTACTAATTTTGTTCCTCAGTGCATATCATATCCTATTTTTATTAAAAAAAAAAAACTCACTAAAGAATTTCCAAGACTGAAGTACCTGTTTTATAACCAACATTCCATGAAAAGAAATTTGCTTCATAGCATCTTTAATTTTGTCAAAATGTTCAAAGTTACAGTAGAGCAGAGGAATAACATATGGTAAGAATTAAACACACACACACACACACACACACACTTACTATCACTGCCAAAGCCAACGGCAGCTGTGCCCTGTATGGCCTCCCGCCTGTAGTCTCTGTCTTTGGGGAAATTGTTGACGACTGCCATCTTTGTAGCCTCTTTCTGCCTCTGTTCTCTGAGGGCACCGAGATTTAAAAAAAAAAAAATATATATAAAAAATACAGACATCATTACACACAGAGTGCATACGAGCCAAAAACCTCTACGTCATTATTCTAAGAGATTTTGCAGTACCTTTCCAACCACTCTTTGGGTTTTTCCCACTGGGAAACCTCAGTCCTGCAGTTGTAATAGTACTTCTTTCCAGAAGAGCTGATGTGTTCAGACCAGTCGTCTGGAGGTTCATAAGGCTAGGAGGTGGAAATGGAAGCAGGAGGAAGGAAGAAAAGGTTTCTGGTTAGACGCTGTTCAAATAAAAACCATTTCAAGCTGCAGCAAAGGGGCACCAAAGCATGAATCTTACATGATGTAAGAGCCTTGCAATCTCAGAAATGCAAGACCTATACATCCCTACCAGCTTTACAGCAGCGCGTTACTTGGCTTTCAAAAAATGTGGCTGGCATAGCCCACACTTTCCAAACCATTCACCCTACAGTCAGTGTCACAAACCATCTGCAAGTCTGAACCTGTTCAAACTAAAGATGTACTTGTTCAGTCACTCTTAAATTATCAAAATCTCAATTTTACAGAACCCCTGCCAGTGTAAAAAAAAAAAAAAAAAAAAAAATGCAGTTTGGCCACATCTTCGCACCAGACAGCTAATGTTCCTCTTGGTTTTATCCTGTCCATCCAAATTATTTATTTTAAAAAAAAAAAAAAAAAAAAAAAACATCAAGCTCAAAGACAATTGAGGTAGCAAGGTTTAAAGGCTGCTTGAAGCACTGGATTATTATTCAGCTTCAAGGCAGCCAAGAAGCTTTAAAACGCACTTTACGCCTGACTGTACTTTCACGGGATGAGCACTAAAATTGGGTTCACGTCACCACATTCTTTAAAATGATTATTCTAGTGTACCAAGATATTAGCATAAATTTTAAGCAACATGTTAGTCCTACATGCCAAAAAAATAAGTTTAAAAAAATAGCACATTATCAAGAGTTTTAGAGGGCCATATCTGAACACGCTAAAGAGCGACACACTAAAATATTTGCTAATATTTCAGAAAATTGCAAAAAAAACTATCAAAATCTATTTATAACCTGCAATTAAACACAAACCTGAGGACCTTCAGTTCAAGAAACTGAGTATCCTACCATTCCACCAATATTTACAGAAGCCCATCCTTAAAGCATGTCTTTGGCAGCGATCTGTAAATTACAAAAATACTAAAGTTTGTAGTTCATTACAGTAATGCCAAGGTTGACCAATATAGAGGAATCCATGAAGGTAGTGTATATGTATACTTACTGTTCCTGTATGTGACCATGAAAGATTGACAGTAGCACCACATACTGCACTTTTGTCAACATGCAGGTTTAAGACCCATGTCATCACTGGATTATCCTAATCTCAGTGGTTCAGTTCATACTCAGCTGTGCTCAAACTGTAAACTTCACTGGTCAACTGTCTACATAATAAATATTTTTAATGTTTGATCCAAGCTAACCTTTAACCTACTTGTTTACCTGGCTACAGCAAAAGATGGACTGGCAGCGACTATGGTGCTGCTAAAACTCTCCCAAGCCCCTTTTCACAAATTTCACATCAAGTAGAGAAAGCACCACACCCAGCGGCCTCTGTGGGGCTGAAAAATTGTTTTCCGAGGCAAAAATTTTCAGTTGATTTCAACAGCAGTCCTATGAGAAAGCAGAGCTAGAAGATGTGACAGAGAAACGTCAGGAGCGTTCTCTTGTCAGTCTAGGGAACTACCTTGAAAGAAAGGCATACTAGAGGCAGGAATCACTCTCTGTTACCCTATTAATCTGTGACAGAAATCCAGCCATCCGCTGTATGAGTAGCTTCTGAGCTCTACAACAACAGACAGAAAAAGCTAAGCTTTGCAATCAGCTGTCTAGAATGTAATCTGCTTTAGCTGATTTATTATTCATTTTAACACACTCCTTCCTGGGGTAGACAGTTAAATATTTTTTAACTGAGTCAGAGACGAATACGTCCTTTTATAAAACAGATGCATCTACTGCAGTGACTGCCAAAATCATGAAAAAACTAGAGCAGCAGATTTAAATTTTTATCTGGAACTATATATACTATGGTAAACAAATGGATCAGACAAACGTACACTAGTGTTACATGTCCACAGTTGAGATATAAAACTATTCTTTCATGATATGATGTTGCAATGTGTGGAAAACCAAGAGCAAGACTTGCTTCATATACTTGTTTAAGTGGATTGTATGGAGGATGGATAACTAAACCCAAAATCTAGAGCTTCCAAAACAATTCAACAAGTTTTAACTTATAAATAAAAAAGTAAATACTTACTACATCTGCCGTTTTGCCTGGATTAGAGTGTGAATTTGAGCTATGAAGGGTACTGTTATTGTGCGAATTTTCATGTGGAGAATAGCTGGTCCCTGAAAGACAAACCACAGCAATATTGTTATTTCCCAGTATGCACTACTCCCTGAAAGAGAAACCACAGCAAGATTGCCTGCTTTATAGGTGAAGTCTACATATTCAAGTACATCCAAGCAACTCATTTAAAGCTTTCAACAAATGTAATCAATATCTAAAAACTAGCATGCTGTCTGCAGACTCAGTTTTTGTTAACCAGTTCAACTAGAGTTTATCACTTAGACCACATGAACACTATACATCTTTGACAAAAACATACAGTGACCCAAAGTGAGATCAATTTCATCAACATGGGCAAAAACAACCATACTCTGAAAAACTGGCCTAAAAATCAAGTCATGAAAATGAAGTTTAACCAAACAACTAGTTTAAAATAACAAGAGATTCAAGCTTACTCCCAGATGTTTACTCCCAGATGCTTGCCCCCTGCTTAACACCACAGTGTAACACTCCTTAGTCTTAGATGACAACATAATAGCACTAATTGTCAATAAAGAAAATGAATCAAAGAAAGTGGCAAATACTATGGAATGGTAAAATCACAAATGTGGAGTGACAAGCCTGGAGTCAGAACTGAATGCCACTTCTACCCAAAGCCAATTGGAGGCAGATGTTTAAATCGCAAGGCACCCACAGGTTTCCAGTAACTACGACATGTGAAAAAGAAAAAAATATGGACTAACACCTTGAGTAAAGGGTGGGGGGGGGTGATTCATAATTCAGTTTTTTTTAAATAGATGCTTAAAACTGTGAGGTGGAAAGGTGTGATTCTGCTCTGCTAAAGATGTCTTAAGGTGCTGTACCGCGTAAAAATAATCTTAAATCAGACAGAAAACTGTACTGCTGCTTTGCTTTGTAATTATTAAACAGTCTGAATAATAGCGCAGGAATCACCAGTATGACTACAGGGCAACAGACATTTCATCTGCCTGTAAGAAACTGATTATGCACAATTCACTCTTTTATCCCAGGAACCCTTGGGTGAAAGACAGAGTGAACCCTGAACAGGACACTAGGCCACCACAGGGCAATCACACACATTCATTCGAAATCACACAGAGGGCAATTTAAATGCACCGGTTTGCCTAAAGCTGGTCTTTGCAATGAGAGGAAACAGGATGTCTCAGAGGAAACTCATGGAAATATGGGGAGGACACAGAAATCCACAGAGGCCAGGAGCATGGAAGTGTCTAGTACTGTCTACTGTACCAAAGTGCCTCCCATTAGTAAGGAGAAACACGAATCCGTATGCTGTAGTAAATGCTATACTGCAACACATTTGCTTTTTACTTTCCAACCAAACAGGTAGTACAGAAACAATCTTGCTTGCAACGGCAATGGAATAGACACACACAAATACAATGTTTACATTAAGGCTGAGAAATAAAGATTGAAACAAGCGGTGTGGAATGTGTTAGTTCATGTAGAGTAGTAATTACAATCATTCTCTAGATCTGGTCTGAGAAAACTGTACACTAAAGCTATAAACAAATAATACATTTATTATATGATTTAAAGACTTACAAATCATGATATTCTTATTTGAGTAGTGAAAGTATAAATGAAGGGAATAAATTCTGTAAGAGAACCGAGAGTATGCAATAGTAATAAAAACCAAATTTATTTACAAATTAAATTAATTTACAACGCAACTGGGGGGGGGGGGGGGGGAGTCTAATCCAACTTGTAAACCCAAACTCAATATTACACTATTAAGTCGAAATCCATACAGGTTCTACTGTATAATACAGCCATTATACAGAATAAAGGTAATATTAAATAAAATTTTGTAATTACAATTAAAATAAATGTTAAATTACTCAAGGTAAAAATATGTCACCTCCACAACCTCCTATTAAACCTCACTTACTTATCACATAAGTGAGAGCAATGGTTTTTGGCCACTTTAGCCATGCAATAAATAGAAGTTTAATAATACAAATTTCCTTTCAAGTGCTCACAAGATCTTCTTCTTCTTCTTTATCTTTTGGCCGCTCCTGTTAGGGGTCGCCACAGCAGGTCAACTGTTTCCATTTCTTCCTGTCCTCTGCATCTTTCTCCATCACACCCACTACCTACATGTCATATTTCACCACATCCATAAATCTCCTCTTAGGCCTTCCTCTTTTCCTCTTGCCTGGCAGCTCCATCCCTAGCTTCCTTCTCCCAATATATCAGCATCTCTCCTCTGCACATGCCCAAACCAACGCAATCTCGCCTCTCTGACTTTTCCAAACCGTCTAACCTGTGCTGCCCCTCTAATATACTCATTCCTAATCCTGTCCATCTTCGTCACACCCAATGCAAATCTTAACATCTTTAACTCTGCCACCTCCAGCTCTGCCTCCTATCTTTTGGTCAGTGCCATTGTTTCCAACCCATATAGCATAGCTGGTCTCACTACCATCTTGTAGACCTTCCCTTTCACTCTTGCTGGTACCCTTCTGTCACAAATCACTCCTGACACTCTTCTCCACCCACTCCACTCTCTTCTTCACCTCTCTTTCACACTCCCCATTACTCTGAACTGCTGATCCCAAGTATTTAAATTCATCCACCTTCGCCAACTCTACTCCCTGCATCCTCACCATTCCTCTGTTCTCCCTCTCGTTTATGCACATGTAACGCTCACAAGTTCTGTAAAAAAAAAAAAGTTCATATAGTTGTAAGAATAATTTGCAAGAGTTCACTTTATGTTTAAGTATAATAAAAATGATTGTAACGTGATCGAGAAACACTTCTCTATATAAAGTCCAATTCAATGGAGACTGCTGACCAATTCAGCCAATGTGCACCATTCATGTTATTAAAACAAACACCACACATATGTAAACACAAAGTGAGTTGAATGAAGGAAGTTAGACCTACTCCATTTCTCTTCTGACCACTGTGCAACAAAATTTGACTAAATAAAATAAAGAAAACAATTGTATCCCCAAGCAGTTAGTTCACGGAACTAACAAAACATTACAAAAAGTGTCAGGTTTTCATAGCAAATAAACATTTTATGAGGAGAACAGTTCAATGACTTAAACAGCAAAAACTCAACTTTTTCCTTTACCTGCATTTTCTGACTTTAGCGCCTCTGTGGATCACTGCATAGATAGTGACATGTTTCAACCCCAACTCAATTCATCTGTTTGCTTTTTAGAGATTCTAGGTTTTAGGCTCACTAGTCCCAACCCTAGAAACACTATCATGTTTGCTCAGCAAGACAAAGGTTGGTAAACGCAGACGGCTCCTTTACCCAGCAGGAGCCTAGTGACCTTAGAGGTGTTAAAAGTTGCCACCGTTTACTGTGACTGGTAGTTATCAGTTCTCTTGTTTATTTTCCAACTGTTGTAAAAATGCATCTTGTATTTAAGCTGTGTTTGGGTGATTTTTGCTGGAGGATTTAACAAAATTATATCAAATCTTAGCTTAAACGGCTCCGGCCATTCCTCATGAAACCAGGTTCCAGGACCAGCTCCAAATTCCACCTGAACAACTACAGTTCCTTCTACTGCAATCAGATGGCTCAAGTTCAAAGAACAGCTACTTATCTGGTTCTCAACTGCACCAAAAATGTGCATCACTTTCCACCTACCATCACTCTATGTGCTGCCGACACTGGAATAAGGTAGTCATACAACTCTGCAGACTTGACCTGCAAGACTCAGTTTAAACTTCTTCATTTTCTCACACATGCATCTGACCATCCACTTAGTTCAACATTCCCATTATTACAAATGAAGACCCTGCCTGTCCACCAATTGGAACCACCTTACAAAAACAAACAAAAGTGTCAAACTTCTCAATTCTTCTGTGCCACAACATACAGGACTCCTGCTAGCACTAAATTACTACTACTGGGAGGAACACTTAACAAAATTTTCTCTCTACTATACGATTTTAAGCACCGGTTGCTTTTCATCCCCAATAGCTGCATAAATCATGCACTATGAGGCAGTCAGCTATTACAATAAAATATTATTTCTAAAAGCAGTCCATGCTTAAAAGAAATAAAACACATTAACTACAGATGGGAACTTCTGGGGCCTATCAATGTAGTCGGGCAGATGAGTCCCACATGAGCAAAACCCAAGAGGTCTGAAAAATCAAATTTAAAAAAATTGACAGAAGTAAAAGAAACTTTGGTTTCATCTCCTGAAAAAGGTGCTCCGTGGCTGTCCATCCCATGACGAGTACCAGGGCTGACTATTCAGAACAGTGAACGCCAGAAGAAAAATGCAAACCCAGAACCCACAGAATCCCTGGACTGCACTCAAATCTCACAGCTGTGTATATATAACCAATGTTCCATAAGTGACAACTCTTAACCTTGCTTGGCATGTTGCTCACAAAAACCTTAAGTGGCCCTAGTGAAAGACAAACTTTTCTTAGACTTACAATGCACAGGTTAACACAAAATATGAAATGGGAGAAAACAGCAAAAAAGAAAAACCAAGGATTAACAGTTGATAAGACTGATATGAAACCTGATCAGGACAAGTGTGATCAATAAGTGGATCCTTAACAGACACTGATGATGTGGGTTAAAAGATAGACATTTAACAATAGCACCAGGGTACTTTTCTACTAAAAATCTCAGGATTTAACCCCATGTTATGACAACACCAATATGAACAAGAACATTGTCCATATTAGAAGTTAAGACTTGAAGAGTATAAAATTCTTAGTATTATTTTTGATCAACCTTCGCATGAATGTCAAAAATGTTGCATAAATACTTACAAGATTCTGTCATTTCAATTTTTATTGTTAACCCTGTGACTGGGGATGTTACACATTTTACTTTTTTATATAAACTAGTGTGATTTATTATAAATGTAATTTCTAATGCGCACATAAACTGCCAATCTTTACCTTGCATTTATATGGACTGAATGTTTGTGTTACAGAAGTCTTGACTATTGACAGAGGTTAACACTAGAGCAAGAATAAAACCATTTAGAATAATCTAAACACTGCAATCAAAACTCAGTTTAACACCTGTAATCTACTTGGAAGAGAGGTGCAGAAGATTCATTTTCCATGCTATTATTAATAAAACTGCTGTCATGTAATACCTATTAGTACAAAACTAATCTATTTGAGATCCTTCATATTGTACAAATGCACTAGCCCTAAACTTGACTAACCAAAGACCTGAAAATCAGATTCAAAGGTTTAAGTAACTTCCAGCTGTAACGGAATTTGTTCAACCCCAAACACAAGCTGACTCCACAGAACGTATACAGGTCCATGGAGACATCTCATAGACAAGAGCTTCTTCTGGAAATAATTTTTGAAATGCAAATATTTCTCCCTTTCACCTTAAATTGCCAGTTTTTTGTTATACTTGTTGCAAAAGCCTTTATCCCTGATTATAAAGACAGGGAAACTTACAGCTAGGTGTCAGACCTGGCAATATGGGTAAATGACACTAAGGACTTCACGTGGATCTTACCTCCGTCTCTCTCTCTGACCCGGTGTGGCTGCACTGTCTTTGCCCTGTTTTGCCCCATCGAGTCGGCGTGTTTGTTTTCAGGGCTGTCAGAGCGGCGAAGCATCTTGCAGGGCGGGCTGGGATCTGAAGAGTCTCGCATCTTCTCATGGCGATGGTCACTTCCAGGATGATTCTTCGATGGGTATTTAAGACTCTGCAGAGTACATCAAGAACATTGAACACATCCAGTCACAGTCAACCCACCTCTGCCATGACAGCTGTCCATTTCTGACAGGTGATTACAACTTCTTGACCAAATTACTGCAATCCAGTCTGTTACCCCAGATTCCATAACCAAATAAAACAAACTCTTTTACGTCTTCATGTATGCAACACAACTCTAGGTCACAGCTTCACATTAACCTGAAAAGTAATCTTGTTAAGCAGCACTTATTGCCTACGGGGCTAACTGGTTATGGCCATTTGATGCGTTTCCATTTGTATAAATGTAAAGCCTGCAGTGCATCGAATATATCACACTGACCGTAAACACCCACGACGCCAATTCATCTGCTGTGGACGTTTCTATGCATCGTCGGCTAACAACAAAATACTGAGAAAAACGTCAAATATGTTGAGTTAGCAGGTGGGTGAATGTGAAAACTGAAACCGGTTTGTTTTCAACACCTTATGCGCCCATTAGCTCTCCAGATTAGCAACCGCTCCGTGACAGGCCCGCGGCAAAGCAGCTAGCTAAACTAGCTAAGCTAACCAGGCTAAGCCCAGCTCTAAACTACAACACCGACGCAGACGAACCAAATACATTAGTTTAAACGCCAGACAGCCGGTATAACTCTTGTTTTTCGAGTGAAAGCAGTATCTCGTGGGTTTTCAAAGCTGAAATCCCACTCTTGGCTGCATTTTCCGCACTGCGGCCTGCGGGAAGCTGCGAAGCCTACGCTAGAGTGGCCCCGTTTTTAATCTTATTTCTCCATCTTATACCTGGTAAGGCTGGGAATCCCTTCTGTCGTTGCACCTAGAAATGCGGGGGAAAAAGAAGGGAAACAAAAATCAGTCGGAGAGAATTTTTCTGGAAAAAAACGACAAAGGCAAATAAACCCGACAGCTATTCAGGAAAAGAGCAGCAGTGTAAACAGCTTTCTTAAGTTTCTACTTGTGTGGCTCTGTGGTAAAAATGGCGGCCTGTGAGAGGAAGGAGGGGAATGTGAGTATAAAACACGGAGCTCTTTACCCATCGCTCAGTCTCGCTTGTTTCCTTGCATACATTACCATCAATGCCGTGTTAGTGTGTGTGCAGTGGATGGGAAAGATGGGCTACTTAATCGCTCAGTTTTTCCCCCTTTCTCTGTCGCTGCCGTTTTGTTTTCGACCCGATCGCGTCTATTATTTCGCTAGTTTTGCCGAGGTCGGGAGTCGCTCGCGGGCGTCGCTAAGCGGAAGAACGCCCTCGCTCCATCGCGCGCTCGCACGCTCTGCGCCGAGCGTCGATCTGGCCGAGAGCGAGGCTCCGCCCCGTTGCGCCACCCCGCCCCCGCCGACCACGCCCTCCGCGGCTGGCGCACGCCCCCTTTCCCCACTCATATCTACATCCGGGACACTTCGGCTTCGGATCGGCTTTCTCCGCTTGGAACCCGGAAGGGAATTTCTTTTATTCGTTTGACGTTATATTAGCTTTTTATATTTGCAACTGTTGTGAAGAAATACATGCTGAGCAAAATTACAGCAAACATCTGGAACAGATAATCGTAGGGGATACACAGTTTTATTAAATATTTTAAAATAAAATATAATAAATGTTAAAAAATAATGAATAATTAGATTAAATGAATAAAAAATTGAGTGGAAAAAATATAAAATGACAGAACTAATGACTTCCCAGAAGAATATAGAATGTGGGCAAATACCAAAGATGAACAGTTATGTATCTGTCTGTGTGCCCTGTATGCCCTTATCGGTTTGTTTGTTGTGTGGTTGTTTATCTAACTTATTTAACTTCTGTGTATATTTATTACTTCTTTTTCCTTATATCTTATTCATATATTTTTTTTTGCTGAAGATGACATTTCATGGTCACAATACTGCTATGCTGCTGTTAGTGCACTCATGACAAATAAAACCTTGAATCCTTGAATCCTTATTTCATCTTCAGCTGCACAAAAGGAGCACAGTGGTGAAAAATGTCCATTAAATTTACTTAACTATTGCATGGATAATAGAAAATGTTAACTTTATAATATAACTCTTTCACTCTTTTATTGTCTCTGGAATTTGTTTGAACTCGACCGCTCTTGTAAGGTTTTAAAGTGTGGATACTGTGCTGGCTTGCACGAAAAGTTCTAAACTGAAACTGAAAACAGTAATTTTGGACTTAGAAACTGTCACGATGTCCAATACAAGAAGCTAAGCAGTGCTGATAAATTAAACTTGTGGTTCAGCCTTTTTGGTCAATAATATAGTTTTGAGAAATAACTTTGTAAATTCTTTGGAATATTCAGAACTTCTACAACAATGGCCCTGATCTTCATTTAACAATACACACACACACAATATGGTACATATCCATATCATAATAGAATAAATGATAAAATAAATCATGGTCATTGATGGAAAAAATATGTGAACCTCTAGGATAATAACATTTAAAGTTGCTGTGTGACAAGAGGATACAGAAACTCATAACTTGAAGGAAAAATGGATCAGAATAGGTCTTCGCTTCGCTGCCTTTCACTCCAAGCTCCAATGGGGTTCTGCAAGAATAGCGTGACATATAGATGTTTATTATTTGTAACTAGGAATGTGTGTTAGCGTTGGCATGGTGCTAGTATCCAGGTGCGTGTGGAGGTCGGCGTGGACTGAAGTTCAAAATGTGTTTCAGAGGCCATCAGAAGAAGAGTTTTTCAGAGTCATAAGACTGGAAAGAGACTTACAAGGATTTCCAAAGATTTGGGTCTGTTTACACATGGATGAAATTCACCACATGCTACTCCACCCAGGAGTGGGTGTGCTACAAAGATCAAGGCAAGGGAACACACAGGTTAACCATGGATGGTTATCGATTTCTCCTGAAAAAGTAAAAGAACCAAATTAGCCTTTATCCATCCACCCATTGTCCTTAACTGCTGTATCCTGCTCAGGGCCACTGCAGTCTGGAGCACCAGGCTGTGAAAATACTCTGTGGAATGTAAGCCAGCCCATCACAATGCATATCAACCTGTCATTTTAAAATACCTCTGTCTGTAAAACACTTGATGCAGAAACATTAGGTTGAAAATGTTGCTTAAATTTCTGTATAAAAATGTTAGTCAAAGGTTTAGTCAAAAAAAGCTGGACAGAAATGACAAAATGTGTGTTTTTCTTGTCTTCCAAAAAGGTCTGTTTAGCTTCTTGACTGTCAGATCGCTGTTAGTTAGTTTTTTAAAAACTACTAAAAGCTCAGATTTACCGCATTCTCTGGGAAACTGAATTTGTGTGTTTTGTGAAACGGTTTCCAGCACCAGGACCTCTCGAACACGGCCTTTTTTCCATCTCACACTACTGTTCATTTCTTCTTCTAAACACCAGGTGGCGTCACTTATTCGCGTTCTCTAAAGTTGTCTTCAACCGCGTATCTAAAGTTCTTCCGTCAGTTTATCAAGTCAAGGATTTTATTTTATTTGATCCGTAGTGTTCTTATTTAAAGCCAAACGACGCTTAAATGAAGGGAGAACGCAGTACGGGTCATTCCATGAAATTTCGTGTGTCCGCTGAAGGCAGACTGCAACGCATTCAGATATCGATGAAATATGCTGATATTCTCATAATAAAGTCAGGTCAAGTAGGAGTTTATTGTCATTTGAACCATGTACACGGTGAAATAAAACTGCGTTCCTCCAGGGCCGAGGTGCAACAAAACAACACAGAGTACAGATAAATAAGGACATTTGGGATTTGGGGGGTGCACTAGATATAATAAATACAATAAATGAAAGACAGAGACAGAACACAGTGCAAATGAGCAGATATATGAAGTTAACAGAAAAGTAGCAGCAACAGTGGAATTGCTCGACCGCTCAGTTGATCTTTTCCTCTGTTTCGACAGTCTGATGGCAAGGGGGAAGAAACTATTTCCCATCCTGGTGGTGGAGGCAATATTTCCACATTACTCATCTATTATTGTTAATGTCATCTTACATTTTTATTGTCTGTGAGCTGTCAAGATGCAGGGGTCCCTAAACTATTTTAACCGGGATGACGGGTCTTTTCGGTTCGGGGCATGTATAGATGCTAATAAGCAAGGTTCTGGGCATGCAGAACAGTTTCAGGTGTTGCAAACAGGTGCGAAAGCGTAACAGAAATTCGCGAGAGAGAAAGCCACACTACAACGTCGTGAAAGGCAAGCAGCCACATAACTGGGATTTGGAGACCACCGTTGTTTTCGAGTTTAATCGAACGACTGCAGCGGCGGGGGTCGCCGCCCCACGCGGTCCGCGCGGCGTTCGGGTGTTTGTGTTCCGTGGGAGGCGGAGCAAGGGGGGAGGCGAGTGATTGACAATAAGGTCTCGCCAATAAGAACATGGGCTCGGGCACGGCGCCGCCCCCTGAGCCAAATTGGAGCCAATGGCGAAACGAATTCACCTCCTACTTCCGGTATTTCGGGCTCGCCCAAAAGGAGTCACAGTGGCGGAGTTTCTGGGAGGGCAGCGCAGGGACGGCCGGGGGCGCGGGAAGCGGAGCCGCGGTCTGGGTCTCTCCTCTTCCACCCCGGGACGCCGGTGGCTGAGCGCGGACGTCTGAGTTTCTGCGGGGACGCCAGGAGCGACGAGATCGTGAGTGGCTGCGGTTTGCAATCGGACGCAACTTTGCGCTCTTGGAGCGCTTCCTTCACCGCGGCGCTCACGGCGAAGTGCCTTTGCGGGGGGTGCCGGCGTGTGGGTGCCTTATTTTGGTCACGTGTTGCGGTGGGGCGCTGAGTTTAGCCAAGTGATCTGGGAATTCGCCCAGAACCGATCAGTGAAAGCACCCTGCTGTGTGAATCGATCGATGAACTGCCTCTGTAAGTGGCCCGGGACAAAGGTGTCCGCCAATAATAATAATAATAATAATAATAATAATGAGAATGAAGTATGTATTGTATTCTTTTTTTTCTAGTACTTCTGGGATGCCGGTGGGCTCTAATGGTCAAACTCTGCTTTTTGTGACAGTCATGGCTGTGGTTTTCATTGTTTTCCTCTCCTCGTGTGTTGTTCTTGGCCGGAGCAGTTTGGCAAGTCTGACAACTTTTTAGACTTTTTTCAAAAATTTTATTTCCCACGAGGACTTTTGCAGGTGGCTGCAGGCGATGCGACCAACGCAAGAGTAGCATTGGAGCGTTTTTAATGCTGCTTTAAAAATAAAACGTGTTTTCTCTGTCACTGTATGGGGGCAAACTGGATAAAAAAGGCGTCATAGCAGTTGAAGACATTGACTGACTGTTTATTATTCATTTTTCTGACACTCTTGGCCAAACCGACTTAAAATCTTGAGCTGCTTCTTAATTATTTACCCATTTGTGCAACTTAATGTTAGTTGGAATGTAGCATAAATTCCTTGAGCAGTGCTACTGCAGGCGGTGATGGGATTTGAACCTGTGACCTTAAGGTACAAACCCTTCACTACCCCAAAGTTGTTGGTTCAAGTCCCATTCGGTGTCGCTGCTGTGTCCTTGATCCGGGTGCATATCCTGAATGGATGCTGTTTTAAAAAAAATCACATATAAATATGCTGAGTAAATACAAGTTGCGTGTGACAACGGTGCTAGGAAGCAAGGCAGCGGTTAAACTCTGGAATTTGAAAATTCAAAACAAAATATTTTATATGTTGCATGCTTACAGCTTGTTGCGCCAGATACGTTGCTTATTAGTATCTATACATTTGCGTAACAGAACAGTGTTAGACAAAATTTGTCTGTACGCTATGGGCAGTTTGGATCACCAGTTCCCCTGAACAAGGCTTTAGTCTGTGGCGGAAACCTAGAAGACTTGGAGAAAACTCAAACAGTATTATTTTGGGGCCCCTAGGGTGCAACAAATAATTTAATTCCTTGACTTTATTCCCCTCCTCAGACGGCGCAAGGTCAGACTTTTCAAATTTGACAGATCCTGATCAGTCCCTCCCCTTGATTTCCCATGTTTAAGAATTTATTTTCATGGCAAATTTCTGTTGAGAAGCTTAATAAAAATGCCCACTGAGCAGATTAAAGATTAATTTTGATGAAGG
Source organism: Heterotis niloticus (assembly GCA_018136845.1). Lineage (NCBI taxonomy): Eukaryota > Metazoa > Chordata > Actinopteri > Osteoglossiformes > Osteoglossidae > Heterotis > Heterotis niloticus. The sequence goes on along the minus strand of CM030901.1, from coordinate 25,203,796 downwards.
GATAAATTTAGCCGCTGTAAATACAGTATGCGTTTGGTTTATTTCACTCTTATTAGCGTTTCTCACGGCTCCTTTGGCAGGTTCGCAGTTTTGCGTCTCGTGCTTTACGACATTGATGGATCCCGAAATGTAGATTTGTGCCTTTCCGTCACAGGGCGTCCGGAGCCACCGCCGGCCTTTTTCCCTGGTGCTGCGGCCTGAGAAATAGCGGATGACGGGCGCTGGGCGCTTGCTGCCGCGGCTGTTGGCGGTATGGAGAAATTAGCCGAGTCGTCTTGGGTTGGAGGTCATCGGTCACCGACGTTCTCGAGTTTCCCCTGAGCACCGAGGCAGAGCTCTGGAATTAGTTCGTCCAGCAGATGTTTGTTATTGGACACCGGTCGCGTTTGATTGCCAGTCGTAAAGTCCTCGCTCGGCACCATGACGGCGAGCAGCTCTGCTGTGGAGACTGCAGATGAACACATCACCAGAATAACCTTGAAAGGGGCGACAAAAGTTCTGCTAATCTGGTGATATACTGGTGTGCAGCTATGTTCAGAACTAACTCTTAACAGTATTGGGCACTGTGCACTACCAGCTTCTTCGTGTTCAGTATTTGTGTAAAAATTCTACATTTCTCTTACTAAGTGCTGCTTCTGGAAAGGGTCATGGTGGTAGCAGGCACAGAGACCAGACCTTTTTTTCCCCCAGCCACTCTCTAGCTCTTCTTGGGGAATCCCCAGGTGTTTCCGGGCCAGCTGCTAGATACACTCTCTCCAGCATGTTCAAGGTTACCTTGGTCATCTCCCATTGGGATTTGCCCTGTACATTTCCAGCGAGAGCCAACCAGACGTGCCTGAACCACCTCAGGGGGCCTCGAGCTTCTCCCGAATGCCTGAACTCCTCACCTACTTGTGAAGAGTGATCCTGTGGAAGAACCTCTTGCCAGTTGCTTGTATTTGTGGTCTCTTTCCAGTCATTACCCAAAGGTCATGGTCACAAGTGTGGATGGGGACAGGGTGAACGGTAAACTGACTGCTTTTTCTGAAACCTCAGCTCCGGCTTCACCGCCACAGATTGGTACAATGTCTGCACCGCTGCTGTGGCTGCGTAGATGTGCCTGCCAACCTCCCACTCCCCATTTCCATCGCTGGTGAACAAGACCCCATGACACTTAAACTCCTCGGCAGGGTCAGGTGTGATGCCAGCCGTGTACTGGTGTACAGTTGTTACTGGTAATGGTGGCTAAGCACAACAGTAAGGCATGCTTTTTTTGAAGTAGTCATAACCAGCCTGTGTATCCTTTGATTAAATATTTAAGTGCGTTTTCCATAGAATTCTAATGACAATTCTCAGTAAGGGTTATACATAAATTATTGAGTGGTTTTACAAGAAGACGCGGGATAAAAATAGTCAGCCATCTCCGAACATCTGTCAGTCAGGTGTAAACTGCAAGATATTTGTTGCTAGGCAAAGGATTTAGTTATGGCCTGTTTTACGGTGGAGGGGTGGATGCGGAAACGCTAGGATGGTGCATTTTGTCCGTGGTCTTCTGTGCAGCAGATGTGAAAACGTGAGGGATGGAAAGCTTTGCTCAGCCAAATAAGTCGATGCATTTGCTGAATTTTTTTTTTTTTTTTTTTTTTTTTTAGGTTCACCTGAATGTGTTCCCTCGAGTCTTTTAATCTGTATTCTATGCTATTGTTAGTCACCTGTGAATGGTTCAGTGTGACATAAGCATTCGATCAAGTCATCAGCATCTCGGCGCTCAATCTGTCTTGTTGGGTAAAACGGGTCATTTTGGTTTTTGCCGTCTTTCCGAGCTTGGCAACAAGTGGCTGAGAGTCTTTGGTAAATTTTCAATGAATGTTGCTGTTTGCTGTCAGCAGAGCGCCGGAACACGCATAGTCAGAGGAGGGACCAGGCAGGGCACAAGAGTGGGAGGGTTTGCAACCTTTTATTTCCCTTTCCCATTTTCTGAACTCAAAATAACAGCCAGAAAACAGAAAGGAGACAACAAGATCGCAACCAAGACCAATCGGAAAGAAAATAATCCAAACGCTGCACAGCCGCTCCAGTCCGGGCCCCCTGCTTTCTGCTTCACCTGTAGTCCCTTATTTTATCCTAGGGCATTGGGGGTGACCAGCTGGGCACAGGCTTCACCTTGCCTCGCTGTTACATGACAGTGGAATGTGTGATTCTGTTTTTTTGTTTCACCCACTAATTTTACACCATTTCCTTAACTTTACTCTTCCAACACAAATGTCAGCCTCGGTCACCTCTGCCACTGAGTGCCATTTAGGAAGGAATAAGGAGACTGCATTGCCGTGTTCATCCCCCTGGAGCAACGCCGTCTGGATTGTGCTGAAGGAGCTTTTTTGTCCTCTCAGCTTGGCCTCCTCCCTTCAGGCCAAACTTGTTTTCTGTGGTAAATTCCCCCTTTTTTTAAAAGAGTGTTTGGGGAGTGTGGGCCTCAGACGCCATTGTGCTACGCTGCCTTCTGTTGCCCCTTCCTTGTCGTGTGCCACATAGAAACCCAGCACAGTGTCCTGGACAAAGTCCTCGCGGGCGGGGGCAGTTGCTTGTTTTTGTGTGGTCTGCGTGCCGTGAGTTTGGTGTTTTGTATGTGGGGCTGTCCTTGTGCCTTAATCTCAAGGGGTACTGCAAGGCCTTTGGAGAAAGCTAGCCTTCAGCAAACACTTGGGGAGAATTTGAAGCTCAGCTGAAGACTTGCACTGTTTCCCGGTGCACATTTTGCTGATGTTTATTGCATGCAAGTGTCTTCTTATTCTATGAGCCTTATAATGGTAAATATTTGAAATGGTTTAACCACAAATATAGTTCTTTTTTTAGCTGTCCCCTACATAAATGATTTCAATAACGTGTAGAAGTTAAGTTGGCAAGCGTCAAATGCATGGAAGTGTTTTTTTAGAAAAGGTGATAACGGATCTGTTAGTTACTCGGTTTTGCGTAAGTTTTCCTAGGGGGAAAAAAAACCCGAGTCGTGCATTTCACAAGAACCGAATGAATCACAACAGTTTAGACATTCGCGTCACATGTACTCGCAAGGATGATGTTTAGTTCCCATCTCCAGCTTCACGATCTCTGACTGAGGTTTTTTTCCCTGAGCCCAAACCCTAGACCCTGCGCACCAGCTGTGAGCATTGCTCCCTGGTTTGTTGGTGTCAGATTTGTAATTTATCGTAATGTATGGTTATTTAGAAAGCAGGAAAAAATAGTGCTCTTGTGTGGAGAAGAATCTGCGTAGCACCGCAGTGTAATTTAAACGTATGCTTATGCCACAGACTTTCTTTAGTGGCAAATTATGGCACGCGCGCAGAAAACAACCTCTTCGGACCCACGTGAGTCAAGTAAGAGCCATGCAAACATGTGGGCCGCCATATCAAGCGGCAGCATCTTTGCGCAGCAGCTTTTCTGCCCACCGCTAATTGTTACGTGCTGTTGCTAGGCATCTCCTTTTCGGGGCTCAGGGTCTGGATGGCAGCAAGCGCAAAGTAAATATAGCAGGAGGAATGCTGGGAGCGGTGGACTAAGCTGCGGTCTGCCTGGTCAAGGAGAGTTTGTGGATGATGGTGTAGGAGGTGGGTGGGAGGATCCTGACTCCTTAACTGTACAATAAAGTGTCCCCTCCTAAATGCCTTTTTAATAATGAAAGCTCACATTTGAGGGTGTCAGGGCAAAGGTGGCCTTGCGTCGCCCCGCTCCACTTTTGAAATTCTTCTCGGGCCCCCGACTTGTGTGTTTCCGCAGCCTTTTTTTATACATAAAATTCGATTTGGATCGTTCAGTCAGTTTTAGCAGCATATAAATGGAGCTGGGGAGAGAAAAATGATGTCAACATTGTTTTTCATTTCTTTGGTGCAGGATGTGCAATAGCTGTGAAGAAGTCAGTAACTGGTTGCAGCTCCTCTGCAAGTAAATACTTCCTCTAGCGGGTGACCAGGGTGTCCCAACACTGTGGTAGATTTGTGGCCCACTTCTCCATGAAGATCTGCTTTAGCTCCTCAGCATTGGCACGATTCAGAGCACAATCAACTCTTTGTAGGTCCCACCTCAGCGTCTCAAATGATCTCAAGAACATATGTGTGCGGGTGTCTCTCAAACCTCCCACAGCTCACCTGCACCTGTGAGCCGGTCAAGAGGCGATTTGAATACATTTTTACATGCAAGATGGGCTCATTTGTTTCTATTGTGAGCGGAGCTCCTGTAGAAATTTCTGTCCATCACATAAAAAGTTAAAACCAGTTGTTTAGATGGCAGCAAAGATCTGAAAGGCCTTCAGCTCATTGCTACTACGATATAATCACTTGCTAACTTAGTTAAATGTACACAATGAACTTTTAATGTGTACAGAATCTGGAGATTTGCATCACTACAGAAGAAATGCCACAAGAGATGAGATCCTTTTCCAAATATCTGCAACTGCTTTTTGACAGTTTTACGTGTTTTTCTTGTGTATAAGCTTGGCAGCAGTATATTGGGAGCTTAGTAAGAGTTGTGACCTACATTTCTGCATAGTTTGATGTTTCCTTTATTGACCGTGTTTCCGTGTGGAATAACTTATTTGTCATTCAAACTGTCAAGAGGTTCAAATCTCATCTCTGCTGCTAGTACCCTTGAGAAGGTAGATAAATCAAAGTTATTTAACACTGTAGGTTGCCTTGGGGTGGGGGGGATCAGAGGGCACAGTGGCTCAGCTCAATATGAAAATGTAAGCAGCATTTTGTCATGAACGCAGGGGACCTTGAAGTTGGTTATTTGAATGACTGGGGAGCAAATTTCCCATTGAGTGCACCACAGAATATGTGAAGCAAACGGGGAACTTTCTGAAACAATAGAAGTCTTTTGTTGCGTGGGAAGCGGTCACAATAGATAACTGCATGGATAAAAGGTGCTGAGGGAAGCTTAGAATGTGAATTTAGCATTCTTTATACTCGATGTCCTAGACGCACTGGACTCAGTGTTTTCATGTGACGCACACATCATTTCTGATTCTGTGTTACCTGTCACGGAGCCTAAAGGAAACCTCTGGTTCTTGACTTCATTGTCCCACAGACACACCCTGTTTGGACCACTTGTCCGTGATCGTGATGTGACCGCTGGGTGTTAAACACTGCAGTATTGTCTGCATGGGTCAGGGAGTTGGACGCTGCTGTTTTACAGGGTTTTTTTCTTGCCAGCCCAGTACTGTACTGGGTTTGTACTGTGGACCCTTGGACAGGAAATAGGATGGGACCCCTGGTTACATCTTTAGGTCTGGTGTCTGAGTCATGAAGATCTCCTTTGTCTAAACTGGCTCCAATTTCTGAGACTGTTTTGCGGGTTAGGAGGCCGGTACATCTTTGGAAGTGGTTCTTTGGAGGGTGGGTTGGTAGGACTGATGAATGAGGAACGCTTTACTGTTAAGCTACCTTTTAAAAAAAGCCTGTAAATGTAGTATAAATCAGGACATCGCAAGTCTTTTATGTGCTGAACGTAGGGCAGTAGGAAATACAACTTTGCAAAACTCCTAGGAATATCAATATAGTGGCATGTTTTCATGAAGGAAGGCTCAGTAATAATTAAAAATGTACATTTTTAAACGCTCTTGTATTTTTATCAAGAGTTTGGGGAATAATTATTTTAATAATAAATTTGATCTGGAATGTACCGTATGTCGCGATGTCGTGTGGATATTGTTACAGCTTTAGAAATATGATTTGAATTTCATTCTCAGACTGTGCCAAGCCGGGATTTTGCACAGCGAGATGCATTTAAAAGAAGATTAGTGAATCCAAATATGGCCTCTCCAACTCGGTTAACTCTGATTAAACTGCAGCACGTAAGTAGATTATCAAGTCGCTGTCGTAATGACAAAAGTAAACTTTTGTGACCGGTCAAGTTATAAATAAATATGACCACCTAAAATAAACATGAAGGAAAAAAGGCTGCAGAGCTGTACATGGAACCCCATTGGGCCTTTTCTTATTACAATACGAGCACATTTATTTTTCACAAATCGTTCCCGTTGCATTAAGCTCGCTTACTTTGCTTTACAGTGTTTTATCCTCAGACGGAGCATTTCTGTAAGTTGCACGTTAAACAGCGGCAGACGGTTACATGAAGACACATCTGTAAGTTCGGTAACTGAGTACAGTCGTGCCGTGACGTGCGCCCATTCGACTTTACTAGGACGTTCGTCCAACCCCCCCCCCCCCCCCAATTCATCTTACAAGGCATTTGTTCATGATGACGACGACCACATTTGGCTTTCTTGTTCCTCCCGGCAGCTGAGCGGAATTGGACCAAAGCCACCGGAGCAGCCACCGTCTCAGTTATAATTTTTCTCGTGCTGCGTTAACATTTCAACGTCCATTACCCCTTGTTTGCTCAGTTCACCTGTTACTGTCACGGTCACGTATGTGTTAAAGGTTAAATGAATGCGCACACATTGAGTATCGTGTGTGTTTCGCTTGTAGACGCACATAATGGCTGCAAAGGAGCTGGATGTGCACAGATAGACATGCAGTACTGTCATTCATAAAGGGAAACTCCCCTTATTTTGTTTTGATAAATAATGTGAAGTATTGAAGTTGTCCATTTTAATGGCTTTGGGTGAATTTTTGCATGGATGGGTGTCAAGTTTGGGGCTCAGGAATGCATACAATTTTGTATCATGGAAGCTAATAATAAGTAGCATTTTGTAAAGAATCACCTTAAAAAGCATTTTTAAGAACACATTATTTTGTATGGTGGGACTGTAAATGCACCAATAAATACAGGAAGTGGTCATCATCCATGTGCTTTATGACAGTTACATGCTGGTTATGTACATTTTATAAAATTGTGCCAGCACTGGATGAATGGTGGCAGCTGAGCCTTTTGTTTTTTATTTGCATGATCTGTGCTCCCTTATCAGCCTTGTTGACTAAGGCAGCGATGGCAAGTTGGCCACCTGTGCCATCACTGGTCAATATGGAGGACAAAGATGGTAATGCCAGAGAATCCTGATGTCCAAAGAGCCACAGTACTGTAGGAGACCTCTTGGATCCCTGCTGAGTGTCCTGGCAGCTTCTCATATACAGCAGCGGGCTGGAGTGTAACACTTGGCCCTGGGACCTGCCACACCGGAGACTTCCTATTGGCAGAACTGTCTTTTCGGTTGCACGTCCAACAAGATCTAATGACATGGCTACTTTGGTGAGAGCACCACCGTCCGAGCTGGTCTAACACTTTCTTTTTCCAGCTTCTGCGAGTGTCTTACAGTGGCAGTTACTATGTTTGCGCCAGAGTGGAAAGGCTGAGCAGAAGTCACCAGTCCATGTGGACAAGCTGCTGCAGTGATGTCTAGTAAGGATGACAGCCTGTGTCCTGCCACAAATGGGGCCTTTACAGAAGCTGATAATGTAGGATTAAATCTGTTCAGGTTTAAATTCGTACCCCATATAGCCAAAAGTATGTGCACCCCTCCTTCTAATGCTTGAGCTGAGCTGTTCCAGCCGCAACCACACAACTCACAAATACATTCTAGACAGCTGTGTGCTTCCAGCTTTGTGGCCACAGTTTGGGGAAGAAACTCCTTTGCTGCTCCAGTATCACTGTGCCCCTCATACACAAAGCAAGCTCCATAAACACCTGGTTTGCCCAGGTTGGTGTGGAAGAACTTGAGTGGCTGCACAGAGCCCGTACCTCAACCTCATCGAATACCTTTGGGATGAACTGGAATGTTGACCCCAAGCCAGGCCTTCTGTCCCAACCTCACTGATGCTGTTGTGACTGAATGGGCACAAACTCCCAAAATCTGGAGGAAAGCCTTGCCAGAAGAGTGGAGGCTGTTATAGCAGCAAAGGGGGAAAGACAACTCCATATTAATGCCCAAGGGATTGGAATGGGAAGTTCAACAAGCGGATATGGGGATGATGCTCAGGTGTCCACATATCTTTGACTATACAGTGTACACAGCTAACCTGTATGGTTTTAGTTCTACCCTTCATGGATGAGGCATAGCTGTTAGCTTGTGTGGGGGGAGGAAAAAAAAAACTTTATAATAAAGTTGTATTTTACACAATGAACGACCTTGTGAGTTTGTTATTTTTCACATACAAAAAATGTTTTAAAATGTCTTTATCTTGTTGCCTTGGTTTTAGTCTGGGAATCAAGCCATTCTGTCGCATTCTCTCTGTAGTCTTTCTAAATGTCATTGTCATTCTTCCCAGTAGCTTAGTGGAGTTATTGGCATTCTAGAGACTATTTTTATTTAGAGTTTATGTTTTCATTTTGCTGTTACTTTTTGTGTCCTTAACTCTTACGCCACAAACTGCTAATTGTGAAGAAAGTTGCTTATCTTGTGGCTTTGTAAGACCTTTGCAAGAATCTCTGCTTTGCCTGTTGTTTTCATAACAGGGTTACGGTGAGGTGTTGTCTTGGGTCACACCGGAAAACCTGCTCCACTTTATGTGGGAGCCAACCCCTTCCTTGTGGGATTACGCTCTTATAGTTCCTCTGTGGGGAGAATCCTTGGTGTTCTAGTGTCACCGCCGTGGCCCCCTGCTCCCACATGCCTCTCAGCCACAGCCCTCACCTGCATAAGCACCTTGCAAATTGTGCTTAGCCTGAACGGATTAACTAATGGTCGGCAATGTACCTGAGCCAACCGGTGTCTCCATTGTAGGGGATTCACTTGAGCTCAGTGCTCCGTGTAGATGCTGCTGTTGCGGTTGGAACGAACGGTGTTCAAGTTCGAATACCACAGACTTAGACTGACTCCAGTTACAGCAGCCAGTACCTGAAAAATGGGTTTTGAATCAGGGCCACCCTGTGCCAGCTCGGGTGTGAAGGAGGACACTGCTGCCATACCCTTCAGGAAAGACATTTTAAGCGGTGGTGTCAGCAGTATGGGTTTCTTTGTGTGTGGTCCACCATGAATTTCCCATCATTCACCAGAAACAAATGTGCATGCGTGTTTTGACCATGTGTACGCCTATATGTCCATTCAGGTTACAAGGAGTTTAATTTAATATCCTTTGCACTTATGACCTGAATCTATTTTGTTACCTTTTTTTTTTTTTTTTTAGTTGAATTTGTGCCATACACAGTGTTTATGTGTTTGTTTTGTTTGTGAGTGTTTAAGAGTGTTGTATATAAGAGCTGTGAAAGCCCCAAATGCAGGTAGGCAGACATGCGGTTTTGTTGATGATGGGGAACTTTACCATGTTATGTTGTGATAACAAATGTTATTCTTTGAGGTAATTTTGGCCGTTTGAAGAGGTTGGGTGATATTTTGGCATAAATTCATTTTGGGGCTTAAGAACACAAATTTTTCACTGTTGGTAGTTGTTTTTTCATTGATATATAATTTTTTTTTTTTTTTTTTTCGTTTTTGAGAATTCATGTCATACAAAGGGTTTTTCAGGAGCAAATGATCTTTGTCAGGAGAGGAGTCACTGTATTCCAGGGGTGGTCTCAGAAAACAAACAACTTGTTAGTTCTAAAGGACTTTGACTAGCGTTGGCCTCACTGGTAGCCTGCAGGTTGTATCAGCCTTGAGCTTTAGTTCTCATTTCGGTTGAGTAGGAGGGAAGTTGGCTTTTGTCTAAGGTACCATGGTAATGGCTGTGGTAGAAATTGTTTTACAAGAGCATTGCTGCCGTGATGCCTCATCCCACTGCTGTAGTAGTGCTACAGCCAAGACCCACAGCTGCTCTATGTCATTAACACTGCAGTTCTACAGCCTTGTTTGTCTCCGCTGCCAAACATTTTAGTTGACCAGATATCAGCCGTGACTCTGCCTACCCATGTAAGGGGTGAGAAAGTTTGGTGAAGCCGTTTTGCACCGATGACTGCAATGCTGCCTTTCTAGAAGGGAGCTGTCGTGCGCACATTGGCTTAACAGTGCGGACTGTGCTTCTGAGGCTGTCCTTTTCCATCGACAGAAGTTGGAGGAATAGAGGATTGAGTTGGATCAATTTCAACGCACCCATAAGTGAACAAGTACCACTGTTTCAAAAAAGTGTGCGTAATTCATATCAGTTTTTTGTTTCTGTCATTCATATGGAGAGGACAGTTTAACTATAAATCACAACAGTAAAATGCTCTTAAGTTATTAAAACAAAAAATAGGATCCTAATAAGAATCCTGTACAATACAGCCATTCCTCCTTTGTGCACCTAACTGGTTCCTGAAAAGGCGGCGTTGTGTGAAAATGTGTAAATGGAAACGGCCGTTTCCATTATTTCTTATGGGGAAAGTAATAACACCGTTCTTAACACCATTCTTAAGGGTACTACAGCAGTAATGGGCCAGTGGTATTTGAACCAACAACATTCAGACTGCATATTCATGCATTTATCTGCATTGCCACTAAGGCAGTTATACAGTGAACCCGATGTCTGAAAAATGAGGATGCGGCAGTTCTACGTTTCTCACACTCCTAAAGCTTGTATGTCACTACGGGTTGCGTGATAGACACAAGGAGCGTGGAGGAAACGGGACAAAGCCTCCAGCAGCTCTGTGCCGAGCTTCTGCCTGTCGGGTGGATTTGGGTCAAACGCAGTAACCATGAGGGCCTCAGGCTTTCATTGTTTTCGGTTTCTGGGGACAATGACGGCCGTTATTCCAGCAGGAGGGAGAGCAGAGAAAGCCTTGAAAACAAGCAGCCCTGTCTGGCAGTGAGCACAGTCCACTCTGCATCTCGTGACATGACCAAGGGATCTACTCCCCGCTCCCCACCCCCTGCACGTTACAAGACACACATTGTATGACGTGAGGCTATTCATTCTGGTTTTTACTAAATGCCAATGTTAAGATACATTGCAATACATCCATAGCTGAACAAGTACCAATTTCCACCGCCAAGTACCACCACCTAAAAAGGTATGCGTAGTTCACAAGTTCATTGTTTTGATCATTCAGACTGAGAGGGTAGTTTAGCTATAAATCACAACAGTAAAATGCTCTTAAGTTATTAAAACAAAAAATAGGATCCTAATAAGAATCCTGTACAATACAGCCATTCCTCCTTTGTGCACCTAACTGGTTCCTGAAAAGGCTGCGTTGTGTGAAAATGTGTAAATGGAAATGGCCGTTTCCATTATTTCTTATGGGGAAAATAATAATGGGTTCCTTCCCAAGCCAAAAGCATTGACCATTTTACCTAAATTTTACTACAACACCAGAAAATGCTTATGGAGGTATTGCAGTGTATCTCAAACATTGATTTATCCACGCTGACTCAGGCGGATCTGCACATTTTTTGGGCTTCTTTGAGGCACCACAAACCTTTAGTTTGAGGCCACTAACACGAGGCCAGTTGTACTGAATGTGTCCCCTGCTGCTGGGTGCAATGCTTTGCTGGAAATCTGCTTAAAAGGTCGAAATCTTTTAAGTCAAAGACGTAATTTTCACTCCTGAGCTCGGCGCGTGCTACTACCAGATGTGAAAAATCACCTTCGTATTTACGTGTAAGTATTAAATAATTTTGCTCGTATGCACAGAAACTTGTAAGCCAAAGACTTGTGTCTTGAGGGGTGTCCGCATATAAAAATAGTCAAAACCAGCCATGATTTTGATGTTTGAGAAATAGGGGTTTACTTCTGTTGATATGGCACTAAAAGGAAATAATAAACAGTCTGTTAATATTTAAGGCTTTGTAAAAAATAGCTTCATATGCCAATTATGCATAGCATGAGTTTATATAAATACTAACATTTTGCTTTGGAACAGTGAGTGGTACCAGGGGTTAGAAAGTGCTGCTGCAGTGGAACAGTAAGCTGGCTGCTCTTTGATCCTCGTGACTCTGGTGTGTAGTTAGGTGACCAAGCGGGGGCTGAAAATGGGAGTTTTTCCTCCCCCCTGGTTTAGTGAACCGCCCCATTGTGATGGAATAGCTGCCATTGGTGTGGAATTCTTCTCTGCTTTGTCAGAAGGTGACTAGGAATGTCGGTGGGGGGTGGGTCAGTAGGGGGTCATGGGTAGGGCAGTTTTGCTCATTCTTTCCAGTATTAAATGTTCATTTCTTCATTTCAGTGGCCTGCAGGAGCATCAGGTGCTGTAGTGGTGCAAGTCACTGCCTCTAGTGACCCCTGACTTGAAGGACCCAAGTTTAAACCTCACCTCCTACTGCTGTGTCCTTGTCCTGAATTGCTCCCAATAAAAATTGCTCACCTGTAAGAAGCTTAACATTGTAATTTGCTTTTGGGAGAAGTCTCAGGTCAACAAATAAATGTAAAGAAGCAATCATTTGTTTGTCTATTCATTTGCCTGGCAGTTGAATCAAACCTCACCTGGATGGTGTCCCACCTCAGTTCCCATAATGCAGCGGGAGTCTGCGTACCTCCTTGTGGCTGAGGGATGCTGGGGGGTGGGGTGGGGTGGGGGGGTTAAAGATCATTATCTTATTTCAGGAAATGTTTACCTGTTTGTGTCCATTACTGTGAGAAGTTTAACCCAAGGTGTTTTTGGAAATAAACAACACTTAAGTGAGGCTGGCAGGTGTGGCTCTGGTGTGCCAGCAGCTCTGTGCGGGTTTGCACAGACGGCCACTGTCGTCGTATTTGTTCTCAGGCTGCTTTGGCTGGACTGTGCAAACTAAAGGCCTTTGCAGATGGAGTCAACTTCAGTAGAATGTTTATGTTCACTGTTTTCTCCACTGTTCATTTCTTGTAGGTCCCCTTTTGGAATGAGGTCTGATCCTAGTGCTCTACCTGTAGCTGCTGCTTGCCTGTGGTTATAAGGTTTTTCGCCGAAGTGCTCCTTGCCTGATCTTGCACAAACACCTTGAAATGCAGCCAAGATGCAACTAAATATGTGTTTGGGTTTTGTCCAGGTTAAAAAATGGCACGAAAAGTAGAAATTCAGCTCTAGTTCCTGCTGTGACAGGCTTTACCGCCCGGAGGTTCTCACCACGTGCCTGTGTGAGGGGCATCTTCCAGCGGGAGGATCCCTCCTCTGCATAACCACGCTTAAAGGTGCTTTTAAACGGTCTCTGCTCTGAGACGTCATGCCTGAAATTCGGCATCCACGTTGCACTCACCTGCGTGTGAAAGGTGTGATGAGGCAGGAACCTACTGCGTTTTCAGGTGTTTATTGTTACAGCTCAGAAGGAAGCTCATAAAGAAGGCAGTTTGTTGCCTTTCGTGATCAAAATGGCAACTTTAACTGAAATACAGTTCCATGAATAGAATAGCTTGCATTTTATTAGACACGTTGGCCCACAACAGCTCTGTCCCAGACTCCAAGCACAGTGTGGAGTTGGGGAACTGTGAGCTAAACCCATTACTGTGTCTCGAAGCCTGGGCAGCCCTCCCTTCCGTGCTCTTGTGGACGTTGCAGGAAACACGTGCGGTTTATAAATCAGCCTTAAACTCAGTCAACCTCAGCATTATTTTTAGTGTTTGCTCACAGGACAGCTGAATTTCTCATTTTTCCTGCCCCATCGAATTTTGCACCTGTCCTATTTTGTCAACTATTGGAAAGACAGAAATAAGTAAATATCAAGGTTTATTTTACCCTTTATGGGCATAAACATTTATTGTTCAAGTTTGTAATTGGAATGAAAGTGAGCCCACCTGAGTGTCATGAAAAGATGCATCCTTAGAATTTGACCACAGCATAAGCACCCCGGAATCTGAAAGTACATTGCTTATTTTGCTTTTGTTTATTGACACATCTTGATGATTTTTATTATTTCCTTGCTTTTTGTCATATTTCTTTGTTTTTCCTTAATTTATTGCCATCTTATCTAGTGTACAGTTGCTAGAATGATTCTTCCCATCCGCCTGTAAAAGTTAAGTGTTAGTTTACCAGTTTCAGGCAGTCAGGCAGCAATATTGGGCCGTGAGCGTAAGTCTAAACCGCATCAAACAACGTGTGTGACCCCCCCAGTAGCTGGACATCAATGTTTTATGTGTAATGACTTCAACTCCACCCTCCTAAGTTCCTTCTGTCTTCCAAAATAAGTTGTCTCGACCTTTTTTAATTTTAGAACAAATAATTTTCCACTACAACCACCTCCCCCCCCCCCCCATTTGTTGGTTGTTTTTCCACTGAGTGGCTCTGCTTTATTGATGCTGGCGTCTGTGGGCTTCCATTCGGGCTTCTCACGTTGCTGCACTCCTGCTGGCTCAACGCCGTGGTTTATCTGGGCTCACCCCAAAAAAACACGCATCAGATGCTGCCTCCCTCCCGGTCCCCTAGCGTTCCACCATAGTAGAAGTGCAATTTAATATACGAGACTTTAATTTCAGTCCAGTTGGTCTGTTTTTTTGTTTGTGTTGCACTCTTTTGAGTGACACGTGCATTGGTGTCCAACATGCATCTTAGGGTTAACAGTAAAATGCTGTGACTGCAGATTTCTGATTATTCTCAGGTATGATGCGTTCAGTTTGAACCTCATAAACTGTGAGTTTATTTTTAAACAATATTTGCTTTGCATAAGTGACATTTATGAAATATGCCTACTGGACTGACCTGTGGACTTGAGGTTTGCTTCTCCAGCGGGGCACGCGGTTGAGGAATGCCTTTTACGGCTGCATTTCGGAACAGAGTGATGGTTTCATCTCGTATCCGTGCTGTGTTGTCTGCCATTCAGTTGCGAAATGGATCTTCTGTGGTTTTTCCGGGGCTTTGCTTTGTCTTTGCACTCAGTTTCTGATTTGTGATTTGTGATTTCTGCGGTTGACGGTCGGTGCTGCTGTTTGGTGTCGATAGGATGCCAGAAGAAGGTGTGTAAAACAGCATTTGCTTCTTGGGGTTCCATCACTTCCTATCTGCTGCCCAGCGGCAAGAAAAAAGTCAGTAATATCAGGAACTATTGGTTCCCCTAATTTCTGGAAAGAAGAGCCAGCTTTTTGGCCATTTCTGAGATGTATGTTGGCTTTAAACATACAGTTTAATGCAGGGTGTATGGGAAAACTAATCTGTTTGCACTTTTATGTCACATTTAAATACATCCATTTAGCAAATTAGCTGTTGCCATTGCCCTACACTATTAGTTTTACCCTACACTACATTCCCTACAGTCATTCAACCATCTATACAGCAGAGCAATTTAATGCATGCATTGATATTTACTTATTTTGCTGATCTTTTCTCCATTGTGATTGATAGCGTTTTACCTGTTTATAGAAATGCAGCAGGATTTTACAGCAGAATGTGGCGATTCAAACCTGGGTTAGGATATAGAGCGTGTAACCACTATACCACCTAGTGTCCACATAGACACAAAATGAGCAGATAAAGATTCCTGAAACACATGCCTTTGGACTATGGGTGAAAACCAGGGCTGCTGGAGGAAACTCGTGGAGCGACATGGAGAACGCGCAAACTGTACACAGACTGAGCCGGGTGCAAACACAAAGCCACAACTTGGGAGCTGTGGCATCGGTGTAACAGCATATAGCGCTGCTTGGGAGAACCACCAAAAAGCTGCGCTGTGCACTTTGGGGAACAGCTGCTGCTCGATGTCTGTATGACTCAAGGTCAGAAGAGCTCCTGCTTCCCTCTGGAGAGCAACGTGGGCAAGTGGAGCAGGACTAAGCAGACGCGGGTGGTGCTGCGCCGAAGATCGGATCTGTCAGCACAACATCAGCAGCACAGGTGCGCAGGGGACGAGATGGTCGGTTTCGGTCTGGAGGGGGAGTGTCGCTCGGCTCGGGTCAAGGTTCTGCTCACGCAGATGTTTGAAGGGACATGGAACTGATCTGTCCTCCGTGTGTGTGTGTGTGTGTGTGTGTGTGTGTGTGTGTGTGTGTGTGTGTGTGTGTTTGCTGCTGGGAGATGGGAGATGGTCTGGACACAATAAACTGGGGCCAAAGGGCTTGTGGGTAATGCAGTCCCAGAGTGGGAGATCCACTACAGTGCAGCAGTTATTCTCCCTGTATCCTCTGATGGCCTTTGCTGTAACCAGCAGTGTGAATCTGTTTGTTACTAACCTTCTACTGTAAATCTGTAAACCTTTTGCTCATGACCAGTCAGGGGTTTACCTGAGAAGTACAATATGATAACACTTGTTTGCCTGCCTGTGTCTGACCGTAGACATCACCCTGGCTGCTGTCCAGCTGTGTTTTGTTGCTGCTGTGGTGACTACAGCGCATCTGGCTCTCTGGTCCCACAGCAGGGCTCTAACATTGCAGCCCGATTGTTCGTGCACCTGCTCACGTTATGTATTGATATTATATATTCATGACCACCTGGCTCCAGGGATTGTTCTTGAGTTCCTAACAAAGTGCTCTGTCTCACATGTCACACCATTCAGCGGACACCGGACAGCAGGGTTACCTTTCACCAACTTAAAAGTTTTAGGGGCAAACAGGCTTTATTACTGTTTAAATGACAGTTGTCCACATACAATACATGTAATCCCGTCCCGCACTCCTTTTCTTTAAAGTTGCTCTGTACTTTTGGTAATTGGTTATTTATTTATTAGTTTATTTTCATCTTTTGCTTTTCATGTTTATTTATTGTTGTGTGTCTGTGCCTCCAGCTGTAGTACTATGAATTTCGCTGTAGGGATCAATAAAGTTGCAACCTGTTGTGCTTGCAGTAAAGTAAACTCAACTTATTCTTAGGCCGTAAACCATTGAAATACCCAGCCTGCTTTATCTGCTTTGTTGTTTTTCAGAGCTAAACCTCTGTTGTTTTTCTCAGAAGGAAAGAGATGTTGCTGCACCCATTCTGCTGCCCGGGTGACTCGATCGCCTTTAACACAGCAGCACTGTTCTTGCCAAAAGGAATCTAAATCACAAAGAACAATATATATACATTTCACTACATGGTATACAACCATGTACGTGACAAATAAACTCTTTTGAACTTTTGAACTTTTTGATATGTTTTTTTTAAAAAATATTGTTTTCTTCCTTTTCTGTTGAAAAGCTCTTAATTCATTTCATTTTTCTAAGCAGATCCAATTGATTTTGTATAGACTAACAGAGCAGCTATGGGGGACAGCATCAGAGACAGAGAAAAGGTACAGTAAGAAAATTCAGAACCATCCACATACCTAAAACAAGGGCAAAAGGTTATACCACTAACTAAGAAGAACCAAAATAGTGTTCAGACATTCATCACACAAAGCAAATTAATTGTTAATAGTGTGACAATGAAATACTGTTAATGAACATTACTGTATTTACAAAGAGAACCTCTGATGTAAACCATAATAATAAGATATAATAAGATATATTTCCTGGTTGAGTATGTGAAGAATCAGCTTGTGGCTTAAACATTTTTAAAGAAATATTCTGTCTCAGTAGTGTGTGTGTGTGTGTGTGTGTGTGTGTGTGTGTGTGTATTGTAAGGTGGCCCAGCCTGTCCCAGAAGGTGGCTTTGAGTTATGAGAATCGATCCTCCTGGCACCGATGGTTTGCTTTTCCCAGTTAATAGAACTGAAGGAAAACAAAGGTTCAGCAATAAATAACTTTTTATCCGTGTCTGGCTCGAACAGTGTACCCCTTCATGGGTTTATTTCCGTATATTTACAGTCATCTTTATTCAGCAGTGACAAATGAATCAGGACTGAGGGGACAAGGTGCTGCCATCAAAAGAAATTCAAATGAGACCTTAAACTGAAGATTGGGCTCCTTGCTGGGCTGCACGGCATTGTGGGAGCAGTACAACACACAGATCCTTTTTAAAGCCATCCTGGTGTCTATTTGCAGTTCCTCTGAGGCTGCAGTTGTGTGTGGGGTCTGTTACAGGGCGCTGGGGATGGTCACGGTGTCCAGCCTTTGTTGTTTCCATTCGCGCTTATTTATGTCGAAGAACTTGTTGCGTCCCCCAGACGTCAGATTAATTTAGCGCGATGCTCTGGCCTTTGCTGTTACTGTGGCGGCTGGACAAAAAGGAATTGGCTTCTCTTGGCAGTCCTCCATGGGGTGTGGGCATCCGCCAGTCCTGTGGCAGCAGAACCGGTTTACAACCGCCTATCAAGGAACAGGAGAAGTCCTGCTCACCTGTTTCCTTCACCACTTCGCTCACAGGTGCAGTGCATGCTGATGGACCAGGTATGAAGGAGACTGTGAGTATCCAGGGTTACAAGGAGAGCAGTCACATGGTCTCTGGGTTGGTGATTTATTCTGCAAATCTCTAGTATGACCAGCAGCAGTAGATATTCTCAGTCATATTCAAATATATATTTATTAATATAGTTAACACTTTTCTCTAAAATCACTTACATTTATTTACCTAATTAAACAGCTGGGTAGTTTGTACTGCAAGAATTCAGGGTGAGAGTCTTGATCAAGGGGGTCACAGCAGGAGGAAGGGTTTAAATTTGGCTCCATTAAGTCCAAAAAAGAAGCTCTGGCCTCTCCTGCACCTGCTGGTCAAAGTACACAGGTTTTATAGTTGTACAGGTGATCCCAGTCTTACGATGGGGTTACATTCCGATAAGCCCATCGTAAGTCCAAAGTGCATTTAATACACCAAACCTACTGTTATGCTTGTGGCAGCTTCAGTAATAGAACGTAGGCGGTCTCTCCACCCCCATCTTCAGACTGATTTATTGACAGGCATAGGAACCAATCGTGGACAGGATTTAGGTCCTACCCAGACTTCCTGTTGGTGCTCAGTTTCCGCTGCCCCTTGGGAACTCTCTTGCAACCACTGTCTTGCTAAGACCTTGTATTTTGTTTATTCTAAATTTAGTGGCCTCTTCCATTTTTGTTTATTGCCAATTGCTAATGTTTAGCACTAGCTTCCAACTAATGGCAACGCTCTTTGTTGGAAACAACACTCAGTAAAGAGTTTAACAGAACTTAAACTTATAACCGGGGTGTCTTGTAATTGCTTCCACCAGCCCATGCCATAACACCTACTGAGCATCATCAGCCTAGCCTAGCCTACCTTAAAAGTCATTACAGGCTTTCTGCTTTCATGCCACTTTCAAGACACACAACACAGATGGGCATTTTGTAGACATGATGGATGCACAAAGCAGAACGTACTAAATATGGGGTGGGGGTGTCCAAAAAATGCTGGGAACACAGAACACTGTAGCATATCAGTTATATACACTATTGACTACGTGGCAGACTGGGAGATGCGGATCGCTGCTGCTGCCCAGCATCATGAGAAAATATTGTACCGCTTATTGCTTGCGTAGGAAAAAATCAAACTTTAAAATTCGAAGCATTTTCAGCTGAAAAATGATGTGCATCTCACACATTTGTCTCAAATTGAAACAGAAAATTAAACACCTGTTTCCTATTTAATATAAGAAGGCAACGCTACTCATTGCCAGAAGTTCTCTTCTCCATGTGAATGGTTTTACAGATTAGCACGTAATTTCTGCACATTGTTTACTGCATGTTGATAAATTAAATCCGTCCTGCTGCCTTGCTTTTACACACATGCTGAGTTGTGGAACGTAGCTGTGCGCAAGATACTTGCATAAAATTAGGTCCGGTATCGAAGACATGTCGAGCATGTCAGCCTTTATTTGGGGGACCGTGAGAAAAGGGACAACTCGTCTCCAAGGAGGAACTGGTCAAGCAGCTTCTAGATGGTCTTGGCACAATAGGCTGAGCTACACAAGAGCAGCTGATTTACACTTTAGTTCAGGAACAACAGAGCAGCCTTTCAGTGTGAGCAGCACTAGGCACAGCAGCTCGCAATGAGGCCTCAAGGGCGCTGGCCGTAAACACTCTGCCATGTGACCCATTCCTCCAGGTCAGATGCAAGCTAGTGGGACCACTGCTGTATTCCAAGATTAAATAAATGGTGCTCAGGTTCATGATGCTCAGGTTCATGATGAGGTCGAGCAGAGTCGCAGTGTTTCTATCCCATCTTCATGCTGAGGTCCTCTGGGTGCTCCAGTGTCCTCCTGGGGGTCTATGAACTGCTTCCCTTCGTGGTCTATGAGATCCATTAAATGAACTTTTGACAAGTATCTCTTTATTATCTTTATTATCCTATAGACCAAATAAAACAGGATCCAAAATAAATAAAAAGACAAATCTTCTCCTTTTATCATTTAGAGTGAAAGAAAAAATAAGTTAAAATGAAATAAGTTATTATTACATTTATTAAATGCAACCTTTAAAAGAAATCAAAGCATAGATGCCGAGAAGTTTTTGTCTGTAGGTCTGTGTTTGCTGCTGCAACCACACAATTCAAAAAGGCTTCACATGTATGGAGGGGTTAAAAAATATATATTTTTAAATGATTTTCCAGTAAGAAACCACCATGCAAAGTTGTGAAACCGTAGAACTTTATTGTTGTTTCATTTTAAATGCAGTGTGGTGAAGTTACAGAACCAAAATGGCAAAAGTTGTGTGATTGTCAGGGACTCCAAAGCATTTTCCATCCACTTTCTTTTTTTCATGATAAAGCAGTTTTATGCAGGATTGCTTCCTGTTTGGCGGAGCCCAGTTAAGGAGGAAAGGTGTCCCACCACCACCACCACCACCATACGCTATAGCACCCTAACTGGCACGATAGGTTCTAAGTGTCGCTCTGTAGTGGGCAGAAGGCCTCAGATTGGTCTCTAGAGCCCAGGTTTGGCTCACCTGAGGTAAGAGGAGGTAACGTTAAGCAGCGAAGTTCAGCTTCCCTTCAGGCTGTAGTGAAGGTTAAAGAGGACAGAATTAAAAGCGCAGTCGAAATGCCATTGTTGTCTTTCTGCACCAAGCAGCTTAGACTGTATTTGTGGATGGGCTGCAGATAAGAGGTTCTGGGTAACACGGGGTTTTTGGAGGCTTTAAGCTGCTGCTGTGAATGCAGAAGGAACACTGGTTCTCCACCTGAGATGTTTGCTGCACTGTTACGTAATTTTGTGATTTTTAAGAAGACCTTTATTTAAGTGCTTGTCAGGTAGGCTGTGCTTTGGTACTGGAAGAAATACTGGAGATGCTGAGTGTGAGCTTCCACAGGCACATGGTCCTTCACAGTAGGTTGGACATGTGCTGCTGACTGACATCCACTATTTGTTCCCCTGCTTTGGATGGAAGCTTCATGTTGCCCCACCCTTGTGCACGTGGCGCCAACTAAATATGAGAAGCTATAGTGACCTTGGTCCCTCCCAGGGTGCGGAGGGGATGCCAGGTCTCGGGATCCTTGCTGGTAGCAGAGTTGCGTCCCTCAGAAGACTAAACTCTTGGCAGATGTGTCTGGTTACCCCCTGGGTGCCCATTCTCCTGGTGTGAGGAGGTGATATGGCCACGGTGGAGGGGTTTGTGTGTCCCATCTCAGCTTCTGTCAGCGGCAGGCAGCCCCGTGGGATGTTTCCATCCTCGGATCCACAGCCGATTCAAAGGCCAGCTGGGTGGTGCATTTCAAGAGCTGTTGTACAAACAGAGTTTTAAATTTTGCATCTGCTAACGGTTTACCCAGATCTTCCCTGCCGATTCTCGTCCTCATGTGTCTCCTGCACACTACTTTAGACCTTGAAACCGTGAGATTCCAGCTTTGAGGCAGCTGCTATGAGACTGCCCTTCACATTTTGTATCTGTCCATTTTTGGAAATGTCGAAAAGGCAAAAGTAAGTAAATGTGCAGGTGGCAAATATTCTGGTCTTGCTTTGGTAATAATTTACAACCATATGAAGGGAAGCACAGTCAGCAAAAGATTACAATATATAAAGAACTATCCAGAACACCAAGATATTTTTGCTATTTTGTGGCCATTTTGCTTGGGTAAATTTGGTTGCTTGACAAAATGAAATGAAACTGCAGCGTCCATAAAATTCTTCAGATTTTACCTTAATTTATTGTCCACTTGTCCATCCAGCAAGTTTTGGGTGAATTCAGTTCTATTGATTTTTCTGGATGGCTTCTTGTCACAGTGACTGAAAGGGATGAGCAACCGATTAAAAGAACAGAATAGAAATAAAATATGTCTCCTTTTGGGAGACCAACTTTACATTTACTGTCCAGAGGAGCTATAATGGCTGAAAGTGCAAAAAGGTAAACTTGCTGGCAACTGAGGAGAGGAAAACAAAAAAACTCACAGCCAAAAAGATGAGGGAGAAAAATAATCCTCTGGGGGTCCCAGTGACTGCCCCCCTCCTAGACAAACAGCTAAACAGTCTACCTATCAGACAATGAAAGTTACCAAGTACAGTTGGGCAACCATGAATGTGGAGCCTAAGAGGGACTGCCATTTTTGACTTAACTTGGAGGAAGGGAGCTTAGATGGGAGTTTCAGCAGCCATGGACCGAGGGGGAGAAGAAGCACGTCTGGCCAGCTGCTCCTCAGGGGAACATCAGACTGCCAACACACTGAGGTCTTCCTGAAATCACAGCCTCTCCTGTTAATGTCATCGGTGCCCAGGTGGTGAGCGGGTGCGAAGGGGTTTTAGTGGATGGTGTTTAAAATTAATCTCCCTGAGCACAGATTAACTTGGAGGGATTTGATACAAATATGAAATGGCAAACTGTTGCTTGCTGGGATTTGCGTCCTGTGCCGGTCCAGAAATGCTTTTAGTTTAATGAGGAGATCTAATAAAGCAACGTGACTCTTAGCAGAATTGAGTTTTCTTTTTCTGTGAGGCGGCAACGAAACAGACGAGGCTGTGGAATTTTTCTGCACAGTTCCAGCCTTAAGCCCCCTTTCTCCCCACGAAGCACTGTGTCTTGCACTGTTTTTGCAGAGCAGGAAAAGCACTGGAGAAGGTTTTGTCCAAAGGTGGTGAGAGGACACCACCTTTGTACATGTCTACTTTCTGTTCCATCACCATGTAGAGCTCATCTTCTCCACTGTAGCTGCCTCTACCTTCCAGAACACCTTCAGCCTCAGAACATCATCTAGTGTTGTCATCATCCTCCTTTTCTCCTAGCTGAACCCCATCCTGGTGCTCGTTGTGGTTTTTTCTAATAATAAATCGTGTTACTGTTGATGCGAATGCTGCTGTTTTATTGATAGAGATGCAGAAACTCCTTGCTTCTCCATCAGCAGCTTTGCCATTTGCGCACTGAGGAATAGGAAGAGGGCAGGAGGTCGGCCTTTACTCTACCTCTCGTACCTTTACTCTTACTTAAACCCAAATTTTGAGTGCATCTGTGTCTGCCTTTACTGTCCAGTAGAGGGCAGCACTGGGCCACTCGGTGGGTTGGGAGCAAAGCTGTTTCCATCAGCCTGAGTCTCTGGGTGCTTCTGAAAGTGCATTTCCAGCCACCGCACTGCACTTCATCTGGCCCCCGGCCTGCCGTTCACCTGGAGAGCCGAGAGCCGATGCTGCGATAAATCAAGACGACCGTCATGCCCTTCCGCAAATTTCCAAATAAGCGAGGCTGCGGCTTCATTACTTTCAACCATCTGTACACCTGGACCTTTGTAGCAGGTTCTTCGGTCGAGGTTTCTCCAAAGCTGCAGCAAAAGCTGCCCTGATGGGATTTCCTGTGAGAAGCCAGAACCATTGCAGCCAGAGGTACTGAAGTTCAGCTGTTGGTTCTTCACAGGGCAACACTTTCATCCCCAAGCGGCAGTCGATGGTGTTTTGCACAGGGGGGTCCTAGGTGTTTTGGGAGTTTTAGAGGATCGGGCTGGTGTTGTGCAAACCCACACAGGGCAGACAACGGCCTGCTTTTACTCTGTTTTTTACCCGCCAGTGCTTTCCTCCAGAGCAGCTTTACAGCCACTTACCCATTTCAGCACCCCGGAAACTTTTACTGTACGAACTCAGAGGGTCACTACTTTACTGAAGGGAGCTAAAGCAAACGGTGGGATGTGAACCCGGGCTCTCCGAGGGTGAGACGGCAGCTTTAAGCACTACGCCACCTGCTGCCACCTTTAAAAGGGGGAAAAGCACCTTTTCCATTAGAGCGCCACACCTCAGCCATTGCTATCACAAAAAGGGATGCTGGCCAGGACAAAACAGTCTGTGTGTCGCTCATATTGGCTTCATCTACTGAGCTGAGGCCACAGGAAGGAGGCTATGGGGGGGGTCAAAGGTTCAGCGGGTGCACTATTCTGCCTGTCCTCTAGGTGGCAGCAGCACCCCAGGAGTGAGACAGGTGATGCTGGGCCGCTTGGAAATTCTTACATACCTTTCATTGCAATCTGTTTTTTTTCCCCACTCTCTTCTTTTCACAATGCCTGAGCGGTAAAAGTTAGGTACAAACAGGGTAGTGTGTTCAGAAAGATTGTTTCTTTTTTCGTCAAAGTTGTGTGTACCGGCCTGTCAGGTGCAGGAACATCTGGGGTGCGATGGGTAGCGCAGCATGGTTTTGGCCCTTGAGGGAAATGCGGACTGCGGTTTCATTTTAGAAATAAGTTGCAATCCCTTTCTGGACCGGAGCATAAAAACTTTTAGCCATGCAGAATATTTGCAGTCACCCGGCAGCACAGAATGCAGTTCCAGCACAAACACTGGACAGCAGCGTAAAGAGTGACTGCATTCTGCTCTTTTTGTGAGGATTCAGCATCTAAGACTTTTTTGGTGATGCATGTCTTCTGCCTTAAAAAGAAAAATAAATATAAAAACAAAACACTTGTCCCTTATCTGGCAGAACTTCTTTGGTCTGTGAAGTCACCCCCCTTCTTTTTTTTTTTCTTTTTTTTTTTAAACCAAAAGTTGGTACTAAATTTGTTGTTTCGGTCGATTTAGGGTCACCCTTATTGATGTGCTGACTGGTTGAGGTTCACATGAGACAGGAAGTTGGGTGCAGGGGTCAGCATTGTGTTTAGACTTTTCGCAACGGAGGAATGTTGTCTGCATGCTGTGCAGTGTGAAGCAGTAGACAGAATTAGATACCTGCTGTGGAGGTAAAATTACTGCGGGAAAAACTGCAGTTGAACCAAGTAAAAAACATGTATAATATATATTTTTTTGTAATTATTATCTTTATTATTGTGATAATTTTGCAAGTAGAAAGACATCATGACAGTAGGGCTCTGTGGGAGGGGAACCAGAGGGGCGCTGTTATTCAGGACACTTCAACCTACAGTGCATCAGCTGTACATCACTGCCAGTGTAGCTGTGATGCCTCCATCAGCAGCCAGAGTCAAGTTAGGTCAGAACCTGCAGTGAAGACCTCAGCTAGACACTTCATGGTCTCCTCTTTGCGTACGTCTTCAATAAGGCGCAGGCAGCGGTGAAGAGCGGTTTGTAGTCTCTCGGACAGGTCACTGCGGTGCCGACCGAGGCCACAGGATGTTGTTTTTGGCCAGCAGGCTGTTCTACTAATAGTTCCCTGAAACGGCTCTTAAAGCTCAGTAACAATAAGTTGGGGTGTCGGTTCGCTGGGGGGGACGGTAGTGCTCAGCTGGGGTCCGTGGAAGGGGCGCCCGGGAGATGGCCGTTCAATGGGTCGCACTACTGCGCGGCAGCACCTTGCGAAGATGGGCACCCGGGGCCCACGGTAGCGCCACCTGCTGAGGTCGGCCGGGAGGGTGGAGGTCAGGGGTTGCGGTTCCCCGCCGCGCTGCTTCTGCTGGGCTCCTGCATATCCTCCTCCCACACGACTCTCCCGCTCGGCACACATGGATTTTTGTTTTTCTTATGTCACCCCCTCACCTTTTTTCGTGTGTGGAAATTTCTAGAGTCTCAAATGGGAGAAAAATCAGCGGCGTCGTGCAGCCGAGCGCTCACATTTCGTCGAATCTTCTTTCAGTTTGCTGGAAGGATGAGCACCGAGCTGTCTGTTTCGAGGAGGGAACGGGGCAGTTGCAGGGCACGTTTTAAACGGAGAGCTTCGCCTTTCTGCCTCCTCTTTCCTCAGCGACATTTTGCGTTCCTGGGCCTTTGCGGGGTTTTAGTGGCTTAGTTCTGTGACCAAAGGCGTTTAAACCACAGCTGGAAACCCGTGTTTGAACGCTTGAGCATCATTTCTGCTGCCGACCCGGCCTTGCTGTCCAACTGTACATTTTATTGTGAACCTTTTCCCTTCCCAGGCCTCTGCTGCAGATGGACTGAATCTCTGGGAATCAACTTGAACTTCAGAGGCGCGTCGCTGAACCCAGTTTCTGCCCTCCGGCTGAGCAGCGCCACGCCTGACCCTGCTGCGTTAGATCCTGCAGACGGGAACCATGCCGGCCCTGTCCGCCGGGTCTGGGAATGACACCACAGGTACAACAGGTTCTCCTCGGTCCCCTCATCCTGCCGCTGCCTTTGCCACACATTTGCCCCCCCACTGTTGATGGGGGGACACAGTGGCACTCTGTCAGTCTCCTGATCCATAGGGTCCAGCTACCATTTTAACTGTGCAGCTGTGCAATTCCCCATTGTTAGTAATTGGTATCCACGTTTGGGTAATAATCTGGTTCAAAAAAATCTTTAGTAAAAAGTTTGATGTCCTCTTCTCTCTTTTATTTTTTCGGATGAACTTAATAGAATTTTGGTTGATCACTCCTACACCCTAAAGCAGGAAACGTGCTTTACTGCTGTCATCCACAGCTGAAGTTCATAGCATAAATATGTGGGCGACTGAACTTTCTTGCTCTTGAAACATGAACATTTGTTGTGATGTACAAAGGATTTCTGTGATATCTGAGCACATT
Source organism: Heterotis niloticus (assembly GCA_018136845.1). Lineage (NCBI taxonomy): Eukaryota > Metazoa > Chordata > Actinopteri > Osteoglossiformes > Osteoglossidae > Heterotis > Heterotis niloticus. Next base: position 25,177,381 of record CM030901.1, on the reverse strand, counting down.
TTTGGAAGTTGTGCACATTTGCAGTTTCCTGCTGGCCCTTTCTATCTGTATTTTGCTGTGACCCAGTGCTGTTGAGAAAGTTAACAGTAAAAACAGGGTAATCGAAAGGTTGGAAAACCTGCAGCGATATTCAAATATTCCAACATTCAGGCAGTAACCCTTGCGAGCTGCCACTTTTTCTGTGAGTTCGCGAAACAACAGGAAAGACCAACACAATAGCTGGAAATGCTGGCTGTGAAGGGATGTGCCCTGTTGATTCCTGGTTATGTGAGGGCCGGTTTTGAAGAAGAAACCCCCCCCCAGAAGGTGCCAAGCTCACATCACTGTTTCTCTTTCACTCTTAGGGCTCTATGAGCTGCTGGCTGCTCTGCCTTCGCAGCTGCAGCCGCACACAGACAGCCAGGAAGACTGCTTCTTCCTGCAGGGGATGTTCACCGAGAGGAGCCTCCACTCGCTGGTCAAGGTAACTTCCTCGCAGTGATGGAGGGAAAGCCAAGGGCAGAGGCGGCGGTTGGGTACCGATGTCGCGTCTTTCCTCCTTTTCTCATTCCGCGCTTCTCTGTCTCGCCGTCTTTGGCCTCTCGTGCCGCGTGTCTGTCTCTGTTCCACGGACACTCGGGCAACAGCTGGACATCAGCGTCCTCATCTGTACCGCAAATGCACGCGTGCAAATTCACAAATCACTGCAGTTGATACCTGAGCGCTGTTGTGGCGCCGGATGTTGATCGGCGAAGCTCACACTCTTTGCTGCTGTCTGTAACAACCATGAGGCAGGATTTTGGGTGGTAAATTCGTGCTTCCAGAACACCTGGGGGTGAAACCAGAGTTGCCATCGAAGTGCTCCTGATGTTTGCGGCCGTGGCTCCTGCTGTTGCCACTTGAGACACCGAATGTAAATGGACATGAACCAGAAGACTCAGTGTTGGCAGTAAACGGCTTTAAAAAAATGTTTTGTTCTTCGTCCAGAAAGCAGGCTGAAAGACAGTGAGATCACATCCTTTCATTCTGAAGGAAACCTTTATTGTATTAACTTGTTTATATTGGCTCCAGATTTTAATGTGCCAAACCTGTAGAGACTTAAAAATTACAGAGAGTTTGAGGCTTCTGAACTGGAAACCGGGTGAAGTTCAAGCATGAGATCACCAAAAGGTTTTTTTATTTTTTTTTTAAATTTTTTTTATTTTTTACATTTTTGCTCTGTCGGCCTGCACTTTAAAGCCCCGCAGGTGTCTCGTGCTTGCTTAATCTGCAGAGTTAAGCATCTTTCAAGTGGTGCAGAATGGCAGGTGAATGTGTGCAACCTGTCAGTCTCACAGCCCCCCACCTCCACACAGTCATCCTAAGAGACTGAACAGCTAGTCAGTGTTGTGAAAGCTGCAAGCCTCTACCTGTGGAGCTGATGTATGTAAAGGTGTGAGGTGTGTGAGCTCAGGTGAGGGAATGGGGCTGTTGGTGGGGCATTCTTTGTCTCTTTCCCATTTCCCCAAACATTGCTCACCTTCCCATTTTTATCATTTTCACATCAAATCTGTTTGAAATGGTCCATGTGTGTGGTTTGTCATGACTCTACGGAGCTGTTAATGGGCAGCAGTCGCCCTCTCTTCCACTGCACATACTGTATGCTGTCCAACCTCTGTGCAAAGCTGGCATCCCTCTCAACCAAGTCTGTATTCTCCTTTCAGATCCATGAGAAACTGCAGCGCTATGAAGACAAGAGCCCGGTCCCCATCTTGGACGCTGCTGAGACCCTGGCCCGTGACGTACGTGTTCTTCTACGGCTCTTGGGCTCTGGGACTCAGACATGGCGTGAAGATACGCCGGCTTTGTCTATCGTAATAATGGGACAAGAAGAATGTGGGACGGAAAGCAGGAAAGACTGGACATGAGCAGCTCCTCCTCATCTAGCCTTATCATCCCACATGTGATTTAGGGACCATCTCCCTCTTCAGGCTGCTGCCATCGTGGAAGATGCACTCCGCTATCTGTCCAAAAGGGGAAATTATTCAGACATTGGACACCCACAGGGCTCCAAAGTTCAGGCTGACTGAGCAAAAATGTGAAAATGGAACAGTCTTATCGTAATCTCGTGTTTGAATTTCAACAGGTTTTCAGTTTAAAAGTCTGAAACTTTCCGTAATTTTGAAGGCTCTACAGGTTTGGCATGGGTGCATGTATGTATGGGTGGATGGATTGGTAGGTGGAACCTTTTCTGATCCCAAAGGAAGGTGTGAGGCTGCAGTAGCACACAAACAGAAACCAGTAGCAGAAAATATTGGAATAACTCAGGATTAAAAAAAATAAAATAGAAAAATAGAGTAGATGCAGATAGGTTTTGAAAAGTTGTTTTGACAGCTTGTGGTGTTTGTTCATTAGGAAGTTCAGCATCTTAGCAGCACTTCTTACTGCAGCAGGAGGTGTGTGTATGTGCAGGGGAAATGAAAGGTAGGAATAGAGACACCCCCTCCCCCACTTGAAATATGCCTTTTATCACCCTTGCAGTGCCTTGCACAGAGCACTTGTGTTATGAAAAATGGGATTGGGGATGGAGTGCTTCTCCATCTGAGGCCCTGTGGGAGAAGGATCGCCCCTCTGCTGACCTCTGACCCTTTCTGCCCAACAGCTGGCCCAGGAGCTTCAGAGCAAGCGAACCAGCGCGGAGGTCCAAGAGCTGCTGATACTGCTGGCCAAGCCCCATGTTCAAGTGAGGGCTTCCCTGAATTACGCACACTTTCACTCATGGTCCGCTTCACTCCTTCCATCTCTTTCATCTCGCACATACATGCAAGCAGATCTTCAAATGATCCAACCCGGGAATCAACGGTGAAATTCCAAATTGCGCACAGGACTACTATGCAGACGTTGACGGTGCGGCTGTATTCTTCTCCTCCCACAACAGAGTCTGCTCACTGTCCACGATACTGTGGCACGGAAGAGCTACGACCCCGAGCTGCCGCCCCTGCCGGATGACATCGACGATGACGAGGATTCGGTGAAGATCATCCGGTTGGTCAAGAATAAGGAGCCTCTTGTGAGTGAGCTTAAAGAATGTGTACAAAAAACAAGATATCAAATGTCAAGCTCATTCACCGGATCTTCTCAGCTGGGTATTGATAGGATTTTTCTGGGGACACGACAGCTATGTTTTAAATGTTTGCCAGGCCCTGGAATTTTTTTTTTTTTTTTTTTTTTAATTTTGGTTACTCAAACCACTGACAGATTTGGGCAAAACATGCAGTTTTCTTCAAGCTTCTCATCCTGTCACAGAGTGAGCCCACTGACCCTGTAGAAGAGCCTTGTTCTTGCTCCTTGTATTTTCCATGTTGTTCTTATGTTCATTACCGGAATCAGAGATGAGGATGGAATATAGACTCAGTGGTCAAAGGAGTTCCATTTTTTTGCATCACTTGTAGACAAGGTACGTGTCCTTACTGGGTGCATCTGTTCCTCGCTTTACTGGAGAAACCAGCTGGCTCTTTTCTGGGAAAGGACCAGGTCTTCACAGAAGGAGGTGCTGCTCTAAGGTCACAGTCAGATGAGGCCAAAAGAAGAAAGTCATCTGTTGACAGCTGTGATGCCACTCTTGTTCATTGGAATAGCAGCTTTGAGGTTTCCCACCAGATGTTCTCCATGGTCAAGCCATTTAGTGGATTTCCTGGTTTGACTGAGAGGTACTAGCAGGCCTTTTGTCTCCAGCTTCTCTCACCATTGGTGTCCGTAACCTGGTCCCATGGTTGCCACTGTGAGGGTATGATGAAGCTCACAAGTCCCTAGCTAAGTAACATGCAACTGGAGTTCTTCCAACTGACAACCTTTCCCAGAAGACCCTCAAAGAACATTTAGGTCTCCTACATCCAGAAACCCCCTCTGCCTACATACTGGGATTTACACTTTGTACTTGTGACAAAAGCATCACAGTAGCACTAGATAGTTTTGGGTTTCAGTCAGTTGGGATCTGATTTCTCAGTGCAAAGACACGTGGAGAAGAAGGCAATGGTAATCCAGTTCCACACTCTCACCTAACATGAAACTCACAGGTGGTCACCATGAGCTGAGTTTACCTGAACAGTCATAACCCTGCTGCAGCTGTGACATTGGTTGGTGCTGATGCCCTTTTTATCTTATTGTGCCCTCAAGTCTGTTGAGATGAATGGATAAAATGACCTTAGATTTCCCCCCTTGTGTGTTTGTCACAGGGAGCCACGATAAAACGGGATGAGAGCACCGGAGCTGTTATTGTAGCGAGAATAATGCACGGTGGAGCTGCTGACAGGAGCGGTCAGTTTCCAACTGAATGATTTCATGTGTAAAATTTGTGTCCATATCTGAGTTTGTGTGTTGTTATGTTTTTCTGACCTTGAGAAAACATTGACATGAACCCGGGATGCACCCATGCGGTCTGTTTTGTGTGAGTGTGTGTACGTACAGGTGTCCCCGCTGTGTTCTAACTGTTCTAGTGGTTTCTCCAAAGGTCTGATCCATGTTGGGGATGAACTCAGGGAAGTGAATGGAATTCCAGTGGATGACAAGACACCCGAGGAAATAATCCAGATTCTGGTGAGCTGTTCAGTTTGATTTGTTGGTGGTTCGAGGGTCTGGGGCCACATTTGCAGTGCGGCAGCTTGGATGCTCAGGGTGTCTGTCCATCTGTCCAGCCATGTGGGACAAAGCAGTCTAGCTAAGCACAGTTCTTAACTTGTACCTCATACTGCTGAAGCATCCTGTCTTATCCCAGCAGAACCAGGCTGGCCTGCTCTGGCCTTTGTGTCTCACCCAGCCCAAGTCGCCATTGGGGGACTTTCAAAGTTTCTTTCCAAGTGTGTGTGTGTGTGTGTGTGGGGGGGGGGGGGGTGCTGGCATCCTGCCATAATGAATTACAGTTTTTTCAAGTTATTATCTTTACGTTCTCCCTCCTCCTTATACCCCCCCACCATTTTTAGGCTCAGTCCCAAGGAGCCATCACTTTTAAAATAATCCCGGGTATCAAAGACGACACCCCAATCAAGGAGACCAAGGTACGTGTCCTGCAAAAGCATTCCGCCGACTGTTCTGCAGATGTGCTCTTCAGCCATGGGATTGAACCGTCTTTCCCGTTTCCCACAGAAATGCTTGCCTTCTCTTGTTGAATTTTCAGGGCACTGCTAATCTGACCAGCTGTATGACTCCCTGTGGGATGATGCTTATCCGGTTGCGTAGGTGTAGAGATTCGAGCAGAACCCAGTGTTAGCATTAGCTGTCAGGGTTTGCTCCATGGATACCCTGCTTTGTGTGTGTGTGTGAGAGAGAGACCTGGAGGACTGACTTCCAGCCTTCTTATATGGTGTTTTTTCTGCAAATATTGATGGAGAGGGCTGGTAAATCAGGCAAATGTGTAGAAAGTTAAAGCTTATGAGGATTTGAGGTGGGGGACGAAGTAGTGGTGGGTATTTGGGTTGATTACACCAAACTTATTTGTAGCCAATGGTGAGACGCTGGGATTTGAGCACTGGCTGTGTCTTAACATTGTTTGGGTCCAAAGCATCCGGCTTAGGCGTCCAGGATGTTAATATGCAAGGAAATGGAGTTGATTTTCTCTTCTTTACTTTTTCCTTGCTTCCCTCCAGATGTTTGTCAGGGCTCTTTTTGACTATGACCCTCATGAGGACAAAGCAATCCCCTGCAAGGAGGCTGGACTTGCGTTCAGGAAGGGAGACGTCCTGCAGCTCGTGAGCCAGGATGACTCAACCTGGTGGCAGGCCAAGCATGAAGGAGATGCCAACCCACGAGCAGGTCTCATCCCATCAAAGCCATTTCAGGAGAGGTGAGCAACCAAAGCCCCATCCTGCCTTTCTCCACCTCATCCAGCTTTACTTCAGTTATTCCCAGTTAGTGCCATTAGTCCTCCTGCTGCCCCTCAGCCCTCAGCTCAGTTACAACTTCAGACCAACCTGACTGCGCTTGACTTCAGCCAACGAGAGCCGTTGCCTTTGCAAGGCCCAAATGCTTTCTTATGCATGTTTGGTCCAAAAGTGCTGGTTCTGATCCCCTTTGAAAGGGCCATGTATGGAAACTCACTGTACACAGAGCTCAGAGAATAGAGCACTTTTTTGACATTGGCAAAACCGTGAAAATCAATCTTTCGATTTATTTCGGCGGCCTTTGAGTAGGTGGCACTGTGCTATAGTTCTGCTCTCTGTATAACACCGACTCTTTATTGTTAGGATATTTAAGAACATTGCTGGTGTCTCTACAGAAACTGTATTGATCCCAGATGGGTCATGAGAACCGATGGCTTTCTTGTGCCTCGCTTTCCGCAGGAGGTTCGCACTCCGAAGACCCACCGCCCCGGTCGAGCCCCAGAAGGTCTCCAGCCGCAGATCATGTAAGGCCGTATGCCTAATGGCAGGGTGCACAGATGTGTGCAGTAGTGATGGATTTATGTATAGGAGGTGAAAGCTATCAAAAAAAATCTGTGGATGAAGTTCATTCAAGCAATGACCCAGCATGAGCTTTGTTGTATGGGGTGCAGTCGGTATGTTTGTACACGGCTGTTGTGTGACACCAGTGTAATTCTGACAGAGATTTTACACACACACACACACACACACACACACACACACACACACACACACACACACACACACACCCACCCCAGTGGCTTATAACCAAAGCATCGCCACAAAGGGATGTCTCAGAACTTTTTGACTACCACATGAATTGGTCTGATTCTGGAAACGTACAGTCTCGCATTAGAGTTTTAGGTTTGTCCTGGAGATGTTAGCTGTAGCCACCCAGTTCAGATAACTGATGGTTTAGCCAATTCCATTCCTGCTGAGGAGCATAGCAGTCCAATGAAAACCATGATGAACAAACTCAACAAAATGCTTCATTGTTTGCCAAATCAACTTTTTAGAAACTCATAGCATTAAGCGGCCTATATTTATTTACCCATTTATACAGGAGGGTAAAGCGTGATGCAGAAGAAGACCTAATTCAGTTTCCACTGCCATTAATGGCACCTTTACTCATGAGCATCACTTACGTGAGGCTTTTCTATCACCGTCCAGTCGGTCAGACAAGAGTCCAGCCACCCAGCACAGCATTTTATCTTCTGTTCTCTCTATGCAGCCTGAAAAGAAGAATGATCCTCTGTATCTCCAGGTTCTCAGTAGCACACAACTCCATTACGCTTCTGACTGACACAGTAATGTGGTAACCACGGTTACGGTCATGTCTGTAAAATCTTGCTGCAGCCCACCTACTTACTTTGTGGAAAACTCTGAAATAATTCCTGGAAAGGTGCATGTGCTGACATCACATCACATACTTGTCTCATGCCCAGAGCGTATGTCATACTGACATAATTTCTCCCACGCACACAAGCTGCCACACACGTGTGTCACTCAGGCAATTCCAAGCTAGTTTGTCGGTTGGATGACAGACGCTTGCGCTCCACACATTCAGCGTCTGTCACGAAAAAACAAGTACCCTGCTGTGGACTTTATCTGAGCTTGAAACACGTTTTCAAGAACGTAGAAATTAAACAGACCGGGGTGGTATTTAAACGAAAATCCTCAATTTGTTCTCAGGAAGTCTGCTATGAGATTACCTGCTGAGGTCCGAACGTCTGCTACTGTGTTTAAAATAATGAGTTTTTCAGAAAGTGTGCGGGCACTCAGTGCTACAGTGACCCCGAGGAGGAAATTGAAAGCGAACCGCAGGAAGGTGCTTCGTTCTTTTCTTCATTGCCCTACAATTTGGCAGCTCCTCTGCGATGTTTTTTTTGGTTGCTTTAGGGAATTTTATGAACTAACTTTACTTGCACAGCTTATAGCTTTACACTATAACTTGGCAAAACTACAGCTACCTTGCTCAGCTGTTCACCAGCAGTTCTGCGGAATGGAGTCTTTTACTGTCAACGCCAGATCCTTAACTGCTGTGCTACATGCTGCTCCTAACATCCTTCTGCTGTTTTTCCTTCCACGCTGGGTCTTGCGGAATCTAAACCAAAGGTCCATGTATTTACTCATGTGTGAAAAAGCTGATGCTTTCACAACAGGATAACACTGTCCTGCTGTGCGTCTGCTGTCCCCGCTGCTCAGGTGGAGCCAAGGACGCTGGTGTTGTTAGTAGTGCTGATGTTGTCCGGGCCAGGGGTGGGGTGGGGTGTCCACCGGTCCTCTATGGTTTTTGTGTAGGTTTAGTGAGGAGATCTTGAACACTTTGTTTTTTTTGTTTTTTTTAAGCCAGTCGCAACGTCACATTTCTCCTCCATTCTTGCTCTGTGCCTTTATTGCTGTTTTCTTCGGTCACAGAGAGAAGATTAAGGAAAAAGGAAACCAATCTTATGACTGATAGTAAACATTTTTGGAAAAGAACATGAACCCAAAGTGGTTCACCACCCAACAGGGGTGGGGCTGGATAACACATCACAGTGTTCCTCTTTCCCATTTTCATGCATAGCTTCACCTCAGTGGATGCTCTTCGGGGCCATGCTTTTGCTTTGTGTCAGATCGCTGTCAGGATCGTGGTTGGAACTGCCGCAAAGTCATACACAAACATGAGTCACCAGACAACCAGAGTGATCTGGACTGCCTTTGCTCTTAGCACCACTCATGAAATTGCTCCCTTTTGAAAAACGTGCTGATTTGTCAGTGCTGACGTAGGATCTTTTGCTTTGGCATCATCCGCACCTTGAGGCTGTCTCTCATATCGGTGCTCCGTTCTGCAAGGCCTCATGACAGTAAAATCCGCCAGTTTTGATTTATCCGTTTGGTGTGACTGGGACCAAACAAAGCATTTAAGCAAATGCAACTTTTAGTCTTTTGTGGAAGTGGTCACCACCTTTACCATCAATATAGCATCCTGTCCTACTGCTGCTGTTGACCCACTAAAGAGCCAAGAACTTTGCGCATTGGGTTTCTTTGCGTATGAAGATTAGTTCTGTAAATGCTCTTTCCTAAAATATCTAAAAAATAAGTATTGTGTTGGTACAGTGCAGAGCAGCGTCGACTTATTTATCTAAAGGCCAGAGAAATGTGTTTGGTGATTTGGTTTTCTGTTATAAGGATTAATGGTGTATTTTCTTTTTGATTTCTGCTTTTCTAAGATGATGTGGCTGTTGAATGTGGTAGGTCTCTTTTTTTATTAACCCACGCCCGTCCTTCTCCTTTCTAATGCTGCCTTTGCACCCGGTGTAACCATTTTCAAACTTTTTTGCCTTCTTTTTTAACGCTCTCAGCAGAGGAAATCGAAGGTACTGTTCATTTGAGCAACCCCCCCCCCCCACACACACACACACTTTCAGCCAATAGGTTCCAGCTGTCCAGTGCCAGGGAATGGTGGGAGGTCTAAGCGCGGTTCCCGTAAAGCCATCATTGTTTCGTGTGGTCTGTCTGAGTCCAGGACCGTCTCCTCTTGTACTCCTGATTGTCAACCACACCCCCAGAACTTCACTAAAGTTTGTGCTGAAACTTAAAGCAGGCTGCAGTGTTGGTAAATTTGCTGAACCTCCGTCTTGATGTCCTCATGTCCTCATTCCTGGTGGCCAGGTAGAGAACAGCTAGGTATTCGTACAGTTGGAACTGTTCCAGCATTTTTGCACATTTTGGAATCATGGTGATGCTGGGAGAGGTTTCGTGCCTGTAAAACTCACACCTGCATTCCCATCGGTGATGGCTTGTCAACTGTTCCCTCTTCCCTCGTGTTAAACTTTCCTGCCATTTTGTGTTCATGTGGAGGTGAGGGGTGGGGGTGGCTTAAACACAATTTAGTCTGTGAGGGTTTTTTCTTTAACTTCTATGCTTCCTTGCCGCTCATGGTGTTCCTCTTCTGTGTATTGCGCACATGCACGGTCAGAACCGCCAGAGGAGGTTGACTACGGCACCTATGTAGGCGGATTCCATATAGGTGAGACTCCGCGTCCAGTGTGCGTCCCATGCCCTTCCATGCCTGCCCCTCCGTGTGGCCCTGTTCTAGCAGAACCAGCAAAAGGCGGCGTGTAAAAGTTACATCCATGTTCTCTCTCCCCCATGCTTTGTAAACCCCCCCCACCCCCAGAATAGATGCCACTACGCAGAAAAACTTTTGTAGTTGATATTAAGCTGTTTTCCCCAGGAGACATCTGGAATTGTTTGTCTCTGAATGTTTTAAACCCTGTAATATTGAATAACATCTGTTGGCTGTTGCTGTGCTTGGGCTCAGTGATCCATCACCTTTTTAATATTTGTCAACTAATAATATGGCAGTAGGCAGTATGTACAGTAAATATTATATTACAAATCATGTAAGTTAAATTACCTTCAGTCATGCACACCAGGTCAGATCAGCCTTATTTATTCTGTGACCGTCAGTACATCAGTAACCTGGCCCCTCGGCTTATGGACGCTGTTGGGACAGAGAGGTCTGTTTGTTATTTGGTTTTATTGCACATCTGCTTGTACCAGTAAGACATCATTAATAAAAGCTCAGTGCACGTTTTCCTCGGTTTATTTATATGGTTGTTTCGGCAAAAAGTATATATAGTGATATAAAAAACTTATTATGTGCCACAAGTATGTATCATTAGTATCAAGTTGTGCATTTCCTCATTTTAATGCTATTTTAATGGTAACATTTGGGGGGGTGTTTTGCAATGGTTTATTCAACAAAATTCAGCAGAAGTGCAGATTCCTAGGTTAGAAAACGTTCCTTTCATAACCGACGATAATTTGCTTCTGGTTCACGAGATAGGGCTTGCAAGTTCATTGCTGTGCAAAAGACAATTTAATCGAATTCCGTCCCTACTGGTACAGAAAGCTGCTGCAAGACGTATAAAAGACACAGGGGAAGCCTGTGAGCTCCACACAGTCAGAGCAGGATTGCATGGAAACCCTGCCTTGGAGTTCTGCTGACAAAGGAAGACAGCAAGCCCAGAGCAGCAGTTTCTTCAAATGTGTCCATAGCAGCCAGTATAGGCTTTGCACCCTGAGTTCCTCAGCTTATTTAACTTGCTGTTGTAGGAAAAAACTGGTCACTCCTTGTCATCTTTGGAATGAGACACAAGGAAGTATGACATCTCGAGATTAACATGAGGGAGAAAAATCAAAATTGTGGATTCCTAAAGCCAGAATAGAAGCAGCCATCATGACTTCCACCCCAAAGCAGCTTCTGCAATGATGATGTAAAGCTGAACTTCCCATGATGCACATTCTCTGCAGACATCCTACACTTGGAAGTAGTAGTTGGGTGGTAAACGTTTCTTTGTAGAGATGTACCTGATGTGTGCTCGACACACGACCTCATGCACTGAGTCTCGTGTGGTATCCCCTACGAACACCTGGGCATACAGGTGAACTGTTCCTGTGTCCCTGGTGTCCAGGGTAGCTGTCACATTAGTTCATCACTGAAATCTGTTCATAAGTAGTTCTGTTGAATTTTATTGCTGAAGAAGAAACAAGCCAGACCATTTTAATTTATATACTAATTATACAACACAACCAGGAGTTTAATATGGTTCCTCTTGCCAACAAGAAGGAATGGCGCCCTATGGTGAGAGACACTTTTACTAGCTATATACTGGGTAATGCCCATTAGCAGATCAGATGAGTGAAGACTGTGTCCTTTAGACTGACCAACCAAAATGGGAATATGAAAAGGAACCTAACTATCCCACCCACACTCTGGTGGGAAAACCCAAAGAAGTAACTTGAGAGCCATAAAGGTTATTTACAGTCAGTAGGGCATAGGTTTAAATAGACTAGACTATAACACATAAGAGACCGAATTTTAGTCAAATACTGAGAGAAAATGTCCACCTTTTGCAGAGTAACAAGCCATTCAGTTGAAGCAACTATAAAAAGTTCCTTAATAGAAGTTATTCTTCCACAGCTCAGTCTGCATTTTGTTTTCCCATTTGCAGCTATCCTGCGGCGGAGTTTCAGGCTCAGCAGGAGAGACCGAAAGACTAACAAGTCCATGTATGAGTGCAAGAAGAGCGATCTCTACGACATGGCAGATGTACCCACCTATGAGGAGGTGGCTGCCTATCGCAGGCCCCCGGGGGGCCGACACCGGCTGGTGGTCCTGGTTGGTGAGTGCTTATATCTTTCCACATTGGTTTCCTCTGGTGAGCTACGGTGGTGTAATGTGGCTCTTAAGGAGCATCCAGCTCTGGCTAGGCTGCTCCCACTGGGCTACTGAGAACCATTAATGCAATGGAGGTCCACTCTTCAGACCCATTTCAATTTTATTGCTTTTTCTTCACCATATAAATGTTTTCCCTTTTAGCTATTAAGGTATAAATCTATTATGATACTTGTTCTTTTCAGGACCTACAGGGGTTGGCTTGAATGAGCTTAAGAGAAAGTTGCTGATCTCAGATCCCCAGCACTTTGGTGTAACTGTGCCACGTAAGTTGACCATTGCCCCATTCCAAGCAAATGGTTCAATAGTGTGGGGGGGGGGGGTGAGGGTGAGTCTGGTCATTCAGCTTTTTAGTGCTCAATGTTTGGTTTCCTGCACAGTCAAGGGTTTTAGAAAGCAGACTTAGCAGGCTGTCTCCTGGGCCTTACATATCTACTTCTTCAGACACTATTGTTGTTGATGTAAAGTGCCATCAGGTGGATGTTGACTCAGTGAGACTCTGGAGAGCTCCCCTGTCAACCATGTTAATAAGTAGTTAAACAACCACTATTTGTTCCAGTTTAACACATTGAATAGTAGATGCAATAGCAGAGCTGAATGGCTACTCTCATTCTCCGTCCTGTTGAACAGACACCACTCGAAGCAAACGGACCCAGGAGAGCGATGGAGTCGAATACCACTTCATCTCCAGGCACCTGTTTGAAACAGACATCCAGAATAACAAGTAGGCACCCGAGATGATGATAAAATGAGCTAAAAACTGCCCAGCTGTGTAAATGGGTTAATAGTAATAATGAATAAACCCTGTAAATGGTGTCTTATATCCTGTGGGAAATCTGATTTGCAGAATATGGGCAAATTCTCAGTTTCGGGTGTTATTTTTTATCATTTAAAGCACACCTTTTGCTGAGACATCATGCAAATGTGCCCTCAACTCTTTGTTGTTCACAGGTTTGTTGAGTACGGGGAATATAAGGGGAACTACTATGGAACGAGTCTGGACTCTGTGCGTTCAGTCCTGTCCAAAAACAAAGTGTGTTTGCTGGATGTGCAGCCCCATGTGAGTGATACGCCGTGTGTGTGTGTGTGTGTGTGTGTGTGTGTGTGTGTGTGTGTCAGAAGTTATCAGGCCATCTACTTTTTGGAAAAGAATTTATCGTTTTTACTTACAGCAATGGACAGCAGCCTCTCTGGGCCTCAGCTTGTCCCTTGCGGTGGTTTTCCCACCAAAGCAAGAATGATGCCATCGTGAAGCAGGAAATTTGGCTGTTGTGCTATGTGAACTATTTTTGTTTTCTGTGAGAAGGCTGTAAAATATGGTTTATATTTTCATATGGATTGCTGAGGCTTTGTGGATTTTTTTTTCTTTCCCTCTGCCCATATCTTGGAAATCCAGAGTTATGCCAAAGGGCCTGACAAAATGGCTCCTTTCCTTTGCCCAGTAAAGTTCCTGTCTTCATACCTTGGTGAAGTTGCATAGATTCTTCTCAGGAGCTTTGTGTGGAAAAAGCCAAATGACCAGCAGGTGTGACAAACTGGTACGAAGGAATAGGAGGGACAGACAAGTTCCTGGTACTCGTGGGTGGTTGTCATCTGCAGCCTCAGCCTGGTTGCAGTCCGTAGTCCTGACTCCAGACATCCTCTTTGTAATGCCAACAGACAGTAAAGCACCTGCGGACGGCAGAATTTAAGCCATTTGTCGTGTTTGTGAAGCCGCCCTCCATCGAGCACCTGAGGGAAACCAGGAGGAATGCAAAGCTCATCTCTGGGAAAGACGATAAAAGCATGACTAAAGCATTCTCGGTAATGTCCTGCGGTCCCACGGTAACACTTGTTTGTAAGTGGGGTTTGATCCCACCGACTGTGCTCACTGCTCCTTGTTTGCATGTTTGTGCGACCAGGAGGAAGACTTCCAGGAAATGATCGCTATGGCCCAGCTGATGGAGAGCCAGTATGGCCATCTTTTTGAAAAGGTGGTCATCAACGATGACTTGACGGTGGCCTTCAGCGAGCTGAGGAACGCACTGAAGAAGGTGGAGACTGAGACCCACTGGGTCCCGGTACACTGGACACACTCCTAAAGAAATAAAAATGTAGATTACAGCATTGCAAAGGAAGAACTATAAGGGAAGGACCTGATCGAAGGCTGCGTCTTTCGTAGTGAGCAGGATTTTTCTTTTTTGCAGATTACTTTATTTTTGTAAAACTTTATAGGTGCAGTTCTTCCGCGTGTGTTTGGGCTGCGGTTTAAATACGATGATGCGCACGTGTGGCAGATCGGCGGAGTTCCTGTGGACGGATTCAGTGTGACCGCAAAGAAGCACTGTGCCTATTTTCAGCATTAGCTTCTAGAAACCAAAGGGATTTTATTTCTGTATGAAACAGGCTTACGTGTAAATTAATGCACGGCGCCACGGGACGTTTGTACAAAATTGATTTCCGAACATTTTCAGAATTCCTCAGCCTTCAGTGCTTCTGCTGTCAGAAGATATGCAAGCATTTTTTTTCTTAGTAAGGGCGCAGATATAATTTTTATTTAAGGTAAATTAATATATTTTAATATTTTCTAATGTTTTACATATCTTTTATATGCATCTTCACCAGCTTTGTAAAATGATGTGTTATGTATAAAAAAGAATACATGCTCGCCCTCGGTGTGTTGCCGACCAGCGTACGCCGCGATGGACTCTCGCTCCCCACACAGAAGGTCACTCTGTGACCCCTTGCATGCTTTATTTTGGAAATATTTACACCAGTTCTTCTTGAGGTGCACCGCGTTCAAGTTTGCCATTCAAGCTATCGGACTTTGGCTCGCCGCTGCAAGAAAAGTTCTCCGTCTTGTGCGACTACGGTGGAGCACGGTTCCATAACCTCAACTTCAGTGTAAAACAAGGACCACGGCAGGCTTGTAAACGTGCAGATTTACAGCCCAAAGGAGAACCGGGGACCGGCTGGTAGCTGAGCGATGTTCACGTTTTCTCCTATAGCGCAGTTTCTCCTGTAGCATCAGTTGGATGACCATAAGCAGGGGCTGAATAGAGGTTAGGAATGAGATTTGCATATAATTGGTCTCAGGTTGAATATATGGGGTGTGTACATGGGGTTTATTGAGAGGGAGAGTGTGTACAGACACATGTGTGCAGCAGAACCTGGGCCTGTGTATAGTTTTGCATGGGCTGTATACCTGAGTATGAGACACCTGTAAGTGCAGATAAAGGAAGGTTTATGTATGTTTGTATATGACAGCCATGTGCATAGCAGGTGTGTGCAAATCTGCTTATTCACAAAGGACTGGAAGGACTAAGCAGAAGGTGAAACCTGGCAGATGCTGGCAGTTACACACATTGAGCCTTACTAGTGCCATGTCCCGAACTCCTGTAAAGCACGCACCTCAGTGTAGAAAATCGCAAAGGGCTGTTACTGCCACTGTGTTAGTTTGACCCCCCAAAGCCTTCATTAATTTATTCTTTTTGTTTGATTCTTCTGATCTCCCCAGCCTGTTTAAATCGGCCCACTTAATACCACGATTCTTATTTATAAACACAGTTTACGCTCTTGTGCAAAGTTACACCTTCTGTTCTCTTATTACACTCAAAACACTGCCCGGTCAGTTTCTGTATTATGGATATTTTTTTTTTACTTTATTATATTTTAGTTTATTAAAAACTTTCTTAATATCTACCAGTATTGTGAATGTGTGCCTATGTTTTTTTTTTTTTTATATAAACATTACACTAAAGTGAGATTCTTCTGTCCTGTGCTGGATGTGGTAAAATCCCATTTTCCAGAACCTTCCTGTAGGTAAATGATTCATAAATTCTTTGGCCAGAGGGCTGTTTTATTCTTTTTCTTATTTTTCTTCTTGATGTTGATCACCTAACCCACATGTGCACTTTAAAAAAAACATTGCAATATTGAGGTAAATTTGCCTGCATTTAGGTAAAAATCCAGGTTCATATTAATATGCTCTCATATTTACTAGAAGTAAGAACTTACCTTGTGGAGTTTTTGAAAAGCGCCGCTGCCAGGATGTG
The DNA here is from genome assembly GCA_018136845.1 of Heterotis niloticus. Classification (NCBI taxonomy): domain Eukaryota; kingdom Metazoa; phylum Chordata; class Actinopteri; order Osteoglossiformes; family Osteoglossidae; genus Heterotis; species Heterotis niloticus. The sequence continues at coordinate 25,161,248 of CM030901.1, read as the reverse complement.
GTCAGCCGTCTTTCTGCCGAATGCAAATGAACCAGTTCTCTGCATCCACCGTGCAAGCTATTTTATGCTACAAAATCACCGATCAGATGGTGAAAACGTCATGTGCATGAGCTCACAGCCTTGGTGCCCCTGGCTGTGTGTAGCTGTACAGAAGCTCACTCTGTAGACCTACTCAATACCAGGACCTGCTCATGTACCCACTGGTTGAGTTACCTGGTGCTGCTTGGGTCAAAAAGTGAACAAAAAATGTCAAACCCTGGAAACAAACATCTTTCCACCCATCCAACCCGCTGAGTACAAGGTGGAAACGCCTCAAGCCTTCTCCACTTTCCCAGCATCTCCAACTACACAACAACCTACCATAACTAACTAAAGATAAAGTAGCGTCAAACCCCATACAGTAGCTGAGAACAGAAATAAACACCCACTAAACTGAGTTTTCATGAACTTATGTAAACCTTTCTCAGCACCTCAAAGAGCCAGTGAAGGTGCTTGCTGAGTCCGTGGTGTCAAACACATGAACCACCAATGAATCTTCTTGTGGACACAGCAGTAGAGCCAGGTGAGGGAAGCAAACCCCACTGAACTTTCATCGTACCACAAAGGTCCTGGTAGAATCGCAGAGGGAAATCTTCATCTCGTGCTTCTTCACCGAAACTCTTAGGATACCCTCTTTGTCACAAATCAAACTACACCAATGCATAACCCAGTATTGGAGCTCCAGGTTTCCAAAATCCTAATGTGACGAACAGGATATTTTAAAAACTCTGATAAGCACCCGAATTGAGAAGCCCCAGCACAACAAATTCCATCCGAGCGAAGCCGAACCACAAAGAAATTAATCTGTGTTCAGTCTTTGCCTCGTGTGGCCTGTGTTCAGATGTCATTTTGGTCACTTCTGTTAAATGTTCAGTGTAGTGTGTCTGCCTTGGAGCCTTTGCCAGAATTTACATGCTGTAAAAGAATTTTAATATCATTTATGTAGGAGACATTTACTCAAAAGGGTAAGTGGCCCAAGCACCAAAAGGAAGCTTGTTGACCCCTGTGTTGGTGTTGTCATGGAAGCAGCCAGAAAACTCTTTGAGCAACATGTTGTTGTTATCACAGACGCCATCAATACATTCCCTGCTAATGGTCAACAAACTTGGACGTGAGCCTAACACAAATCTGGCAGCCACAGAACTTTCCGGTGGTGTCCATGACAAGGACAATAACACAGTTAAAAGAATACTTTGGCTATAAGGTTCCATCTCCATGACAACGACAACAACATGGCACCACCTATTGTTTCTTAGCCAGCAGAAATATCTGGGATTCTCCACCAAGTGCGTACGCTTGCATCTTCTTCCCATTATCTAATAAGCTGCTGGTCAGTCCATGCAGATGCATCTCTCTTGCTTACACAAAGAATTGCATTATTCTGGTATTCAAATGGAGATCTTGTACTTGTGCGTAAGATCCGGTGTTTACTTTTATTTTAGTGAGGAAGATGACGAAAAAAGGTATAGAAAGCAGCACAAATGACATGAGCTCTAAAACAAAGGGAAGTTCTGTACTGGAAGACATCAAGAAAAAGACCCTTGTGTCTTCGTCTTCTGCACATGGATGTCATTCTTCACAAAAACTGTAAGTTACTTGGACTCTTACATCCTTTGCTTATAAAAAAATCTCAAGGGAGTTCAGCATATTAAAATTGTTCCCTCGATTCTTGGCCACACAAGGAGAACATGGCACTTCCACCTGGCCATTCTGGCACCTGCCAGGTTTTGCATGTTCTTAAGGGGTTTCCTCCACTTCCACTGAGTCGGTGTGGCTGTTCTGGATCAGTTTGCCTCCAGGGATATTATAACTGCTGGAGATTTTATTATACATTTTAATTCACTGATTTGCTAATATTTGTTCTACATTAGTATGGTTTTGTAACTGCTGTTGAGCATGAGTTAGGCTGCCATCATGGTTGCACAGTGGACTGTGGATGGTACCTGTACCGCTCCGTCCACCTGGAGGATAGATGGGGCTGCTGGGGGTTTCCTGCCATGGGGGACAGTTGCATGGCTGTCCAGGGAGGCTGCATTAGTTAATTTGGCAGCTGGAAGTGCAGCATTGAAGAAGGCGGTGACTGGGCCACCTTCAGGCTCTTGAGTTCACCGTTCCAGCAAAATACTCAGCTGTGTGAATTAATGCACCCACTTCAGTGCACTGAGTTCTGTCCGCAGCCCAAGCTGGAATCAGCTGGAACCACGCAAGGAGGAGGTACACAGCCAAATGGTAATCCAACTGCAGGGTAACCACTCATACACACTGGAGATGAAACAGATCTTTGGAAAATAGGAGCAAATCAGCATCTGGAGGAAAGCTGTGCAGACACGGGGAGAACTAGGCTGAGATGGATTTGAATCTAGACACTGGGTACGTTTGGGTACCTGAGATGTAATAAATTCATTACAATGAAATGTATGCACAGTAGTGTTTGGAAAACTTGGGGAGAACATCCACACTGAGACAGTGTTGAACCAAGGGGCAGGATTTTGATGCTGCAGCCTCATGGCACCTGGGCTCCTCAGGCATCCTCAGCAGTTTGGATCCTTCTTAGTCTGTGAAGAGTTTATATGTTAATCCCAAACTGTTGTGGGGTTTCTCCCACAGATGAAGGACATTGGTTTGTTTAATTTTTGTTGTAAATTGCCCATTTGTATATGTGTGTCTACCACATGATGGACTGGCATCCCCTCCAAGGAGTAACCTGATTCCCAGTGATTCCAGGATAGGCACAGAACCTTACCGTCCCTCAGAAGGATGATGGATGGATGGGTTGGGTGAATGTGTGGAGGGTGTTTAACCATTTCATGTAGCTTCCCTATAAGATGCGCTTCCAGCAGGAAGCAAAGGTCATCTCCCTACTCATTTTAACTGAGCTTTATCTTCTCTGAGGAGTAGGATTCATGGAAGTGGGCCTGACACAGAAGATATCAGTGAGAGCTCCAGTGGAAGTGAGGAGGATGAGGAGCAGACAGAGCACCGGCCTGAAAGCCTCACTGACCTCCCCTCAGAGTACTGGCAGATCCAGAAGATTGTCAAGTATTTAAAGGTAAGTAGCCCTCACCCCTTGGTGTGTGTAAACGTACACTGAAAAATAGAGGCTTCTTTACTGTGGTCTGAGCTATCTGGACTGTAAAGACTTGAATGCTTCCATGACAAACTTGTGAATCGGTGGAAACGGGTGCTCTTTATTTGAGCACTGAGTACTTTTTCCCCAAAGTGCTCAACATGTTTCACGGTCATTTTGGATACGTGCAAAAATGCATAAAAATAGCCCAAGGAAGTAAAAAAATAATAAATCCATTGTTTGTAATTGTTTTATGGCATCTCTTTGGTGTGGAAGATGTGCCATCATGGGTGTGAGACAGTAACCACATTTTGCAGTGATGACTGCAACTAAAGCCCCGAAGATGCTGATCAGGATCTCATGTCCCCCTGGAGGACCTAATTCCTACCCCTGGATGTAACTCAGCAGCATTTGCTAGTTTTTGAATTTTGTTAGACATCTCTCCTTGGATGACTGATCATCATGTAGTCACATCTTCTCCGAGACCAGAATCCTTCACCTCCCAGCAGGTTGATCCACCTGTCAGGAATTCCATCAAACTGGACAGTTCACTCATTTTCAGCTCCTTACGCCTGTGCTTCTGCCAGCACATCAAGGCCACGATGTGTCCTGCAAAAGATTATCACGATTGCTCCTTATCGTGCCTTATCTTGTGTTCTACACAGCTTCTTGATGCTGTGCTCATATACCACTTTTCTACTGCAGCTCTTGTCTGGTCTGTCAGACTCCCATCCAGCCTCTCCTCTCTATGCCCAGCGCACACGAAATGCTGCCGCACGAGTTGTGTTTTATTTGTCAAAGGATTTCCACATTTTTTTTAATAGTGTGAGTCAAATGCACCCAATTTTAGTCAACTCTGTATTGAATTTTTATCATAAGGAATCCTTTTCAGTGGGGGACCGATTGTAAAACAGAAGTCTGTTCTTTCCATTTTGGAATGTCCCTTATTTCTGTCTCTGCCAACTATTTCATTAATTCACGCTTTGAATTATTGTTTCAGGGAGGCAACCAGACAGCCACAGTAATTGCTCTGTGCTCAATGAGGGACTTTAATTTAGCTCAGGAGTCCTGCCAGTTGGCCATCCGGGATGTAGGTGGCCTTGAAGTTCTCATTAACTTGCTGGATACAGAAGAAATCAAATGCAAAGTGAGTCCCGCCAAAGAAGTGAGGTGCCTACAGAAGTGCACTGTGGGCCATTGTGTGCTCTGCACCGGCCTTTGGGAAAGCATAACAAGAAGCACATTTGACACAAACAAACACTCTTTGTTTTACTCTTAATATCTCTTAAACACTTATACTTGAGCACCTCGAGCCAAATTCCTGTCCACCGTAGGTGTCGGTGCATCTGCCTGTGCCGTTTACCCTGTCTTACCCCATGCTGACAATGCTGCTTCCCTCTTTATCGGGCCTAAGGAAAGGCCTTTTACAAGGAGAGGTGGATGCGAAAAGCAGTTCTTTCTCTTGCTGCTAGATCGGTTCCCTGAAAATCCTGAAGGAAATCAGCAGCAACTCGCAGATCCGGAGGGCCATTGCCGACCTGGGGGGTCTGCAAACCATGGTGGAGATACTGGACTCCCCAGATAAGGACCTCAAAAGCCTTGCTGCCGAGACCATCGCCAACGTGGCCAAGTTTCGAAGGGCGAGAAGGACGGTGAGGCAGCACGGCGGAATCAAGAGGCTCGTAAGTGGGGAAAAATTCAAAGGAATCACGCTGCGTTCGTTGTCGCGTTGCTATCGCTTTCGTGGAGGGGGGGTCCGGCTTTAAACCGCCTCTATTTATTACATTTTCAGACTTGACAACCACGGCAACATCAAAGTAGTTTGACATAAAAGACAGAATGCAAATGAGCACCTTGGTTTCGCTTTTGTTTATTGATGGAAGTGGCTGTGATGAAAGCTGCCGTATTGTGTATATTTTCCTAAACTCTGTCGGATTTGTTTGTCTTAGACAGCAGATATGCTGATTTCATGTTAGACCGCATGATTTCACATCACAGCACCCCGCGCCTTCGAACCCTCGGGAAATGGCTCGAAACGCAGCGTTTGTTTCACAAATTCGGCTCCGCGCCTCAAAGACGAGCAGCTCGGCCGTTTTACGTTCGTTCTCGCCATCTTAATGCTCAGCGGTTGCGACAATTTTTACAGAAAGAATACTTGTATTTCCGGGTAGCTGCTAGCATCGTAGGTAAGAGCCGAATTCGTGAGCCAGAATCGAGGGAGAAACACTGCCGTCACGCCTGTTGGAGGTGCACCTGCGCTCAATAAGAAGAGTTTAAATGTCCAAACTGAGTGTTAAAAAAAAAAAAGGCTTTAAACGTTGTGTAAATTTCAACATTAACTGTAATAAGTATCAACACTTTTCATGCTCACAACGCTGCTATGCTGCTGTTAGTGCACCCATGATAAATAAACCCTTGCAACCTAATAAGTGAATGCCAGCCACGCGTTGATCTGTGTGCCGCTGCGCCCCGGAGGTCGAGCTGCTGGACTGCGTCCCCGACTCCGCGGCTCCCTCGGGGCAACAGGAGAAGGCCATGGAGGTGGCGCGTTGCGGAGCTCTGGCCCTGTGGAGCTGCAGCAGGAGCAGCAGGAACAAGGAGGCCATCCGCAGAGCAGGCGGCATCCCGCTGCTGGCGCGCCTCCTCAAATCCCCTCACGAAAACATGCTGATTCCCGTGGTCGGCACCTTGCAGGAATGCGCCTCTCAGGTGGGTGAGTCGCTTTCTTCGTTTCTCCTCCGTGTCCCCAGCTGTGTCCGGGTCTGGGTTCGCCTTGCAGATGATGTGTGGATGTTTTCCGCAACACCGAACCTCGAGTTTCTCACGGCGTGGAATCGCTGCATTTTTAATAGAAAAGTTACAGGACTGCGATCCAGACTGAGGGCCTCATTGAAGATCTGGTGAGAAACCTTCATTCTGGGAATCATGAGCTTCAAATGCACTGCGCCAGCGCTATTTTTAAGGTGAGTTTGTTCTCAGCTTTGACTCCTACACCGAGCCAACTCAGCTGTTAGGTAAATATTGCTGTAAATATTACTGTGTTTTATCCTCCCCCCACCCCACACACATTCTCCCCCAACTTCAAATGACAGCGAACATCGTGACGTTTCCATGTGTTTGATTTAGTGCGCGGAAGACAGGAAAACACGAGACTTCGTCCGGCAGTACGATGGACTTCAGCCGCTTGTTGAACTTCTGAAGGTGTCTGAGAACAAGCAGCTCCTGGCCGCTGCTACTGGAGCCATCTGGAAATGTTCCATCAGCTTGGAGAACGTGGAGAAGTGTGTATTAAGCTATTCGTTTTCATCAACGGCATTTGGTCGTAAACTGCTTTGCGTTTGGTGCACGTTTGGCCCTGACTGTTCATGACATTGAGGCCCCTCTCCTCTCCCCTGTGCACACTGCCTACATACATCCATAGTGATGATGAACTTCAGGAGGTCATTTTTACCTCTGAAGCATCTGGGCTGTTTGGCTGAATCTGGCTCTTTCTGCGTGGTTCTCATATTCTCTCCCAAGTTTTCTCTCACGGTCCAAAGACATGCATTTCAGATTAACCGGTCGCTCAGTTCCCCTGTGTGTGAAGGACTGGCATTCCATGTGGGGCTGTTTCGTAGCCCAGTGACTGCGGGATGGACTCGGGATCCCCGTGAGACTGTCCGGGATAAAGTGGTTAAGATGGATGGATGGATTAGATGTGTGTTTTTGGCAAACAGGATGTTTATGTCTTTGCTGTGGTGGTTGATGTTCTGTGGTTTGAGCAAATGTGGTTTTTGCAGCCACAGGAAATGTGTTTGTCGAGAACCGTTTTGTAACGAACGGCCACGAAAAAATGTGGCCAGGATTTACACAAATTCCTCGCGCAGCAGCATCGATTCATTTTGTGGGATCGTACATTTAGGTAAAATCCCTTAACCGTTTCTTACGGAAAAGATGACTGGTTCATGAGCAAAAAAGTTGCATGAAATTGATTAAAACATCAAAGTAAATTGTGTTTTTTATTTTCCTACATTATAATTTTTTACAAAGTTAACATTGCCTGCATTTTGTGCTGAGAAGTTTCAAAGCTGATCAAAGTTAACATGTAAAATTATCTCTATTATGCCAACTTATGAATGACAGTGTCTGTAAATCAATATTTTAAGCTTCAAAATTTCATTTCCTCTTAAAAAAATGTGACTGCTGCATATAACTGTTTTACGTTGAGTGGAATAGGCTGAAGTTTAATGAATGAGCAGAGGTTAGCATCATACGTAAAATATAATTATTTTACAGTATAAAAAGTTTTGAAATTGGAAATGATGTATCTGGGAAGGTTTTCTGTTACTTGGCATTAATAAAAACTTGTGTGAAAATTTCCAGGGACAGTTTACTGTAATTGTAAGATGTAGGCATTATTTAATATATCATAAATATTTATTTATTCTTCCCTCTTCTGCCTTCATGTGCTTTAGAGCAAGATCAGCACTTTTTACCCACATGTAAAGAAAGAGGCAACTTAAACCCAGCAGATGTGGTTTTGTTAAAAATGATGGTTCTTCTGTTCCCATAACCCTCAAAATGTGCTGGACGGTCAACTGTACCACTAAACACGGGATGCACAATTACGTAATTGTTTAAAGAAGTGTAAGGCCATTGCAGTTTACGGTATTACTCCTGTTTGCTAATGGTCTTTTCATGGTCTCCATAAATCTCTGTACAGCAATAAGTTTGCAGTTTAATACCACTGTTTCCGTTTGCCTAAAACTTATATTTTTAGAGCTTAGAAAAGGTGCTTAGTTGTGTTTCCTATGCTTTTCCGAAGTGGGACTTGGAGACAGAATTGGTGTGGAGGAGGGAAGTGTATAAACAGTACAAACTCCTCTCACTGACTGTAACCCCTCAGAACTCTAGAGACCGAATTAGGAAGCCGGAAATGTGGTTGATGCCACGTACAGTCAAGTTCACCTTAGAGTTCCTGGCGCTCCGGTGTCCACGACAGCTCGCCGACGCCTTATGGGTGGCTGTGTTTTCTGCGCTCGACTCGGCAACACTTTAGGCAGCTTCCCTGTTCATTTACTGTTTTATGTGCAAGAAAATGTTTGGTTGGACTGCACCCGAAACCAAATGACCTTGGACACTTTTTACGTTAAGCTGCAGCATTATTGCCAGAAACCATAACTGTGAATAAAAACAACCACACGCTGCAGCTTTAAACATACAGAAGAGCTTAGCTGAGGGTTTCTCAAACCACAGCATATCCCTTTATGCCACATTTTATCCCTTTATCTGCACTTAAACCGAACCGTTGCGTCCAACTGTAGGTTGAGGAAAACTGTGAGTGCAGGAATGCGGAGCAGAGTCCCGCCTGTGGTTCTGCGCAGTTTGCAAGAGCAGGACAAGAAAAAGGAGCAAACTTCTTCCTTCTTGGTCATATTTGCTCTTCGTTCGGTTCATGGTGAGCTGTGCCTTCCTTCCAGGTTCCAGGTGTACAACGCGCTGGAGCTGCTGGTGGGCCTGTTGACGGAGCAGCCCGAGGAGGTCCTCATCAATGTGGTGGGGGCCCTCGGCGAGTGCGCCCGTAACCCCCCCAACCGGGCCGTCATCAGGAAGTGCGGTGGCATCCAGCCGCTGGTCGGGCTCCTGACAGGCATCAACCCGGCGCTGCTGGTCAACGTTACTCGAGCCGTGGGGGCGTGTGCCATGGACCTGGACAACATGGCGTGAGTACTGCGTTCCGGTCTGCTTTTCCCAGATGGATCCCGCAGTACCGCCGGTGTCAGTGTTGCTCACCGCACGCGGCTCTCGAATGGCCGCTTTCCCCGACGCCTTGCCGTTCTGCTGCCAGTCCTCACCTGTTGGAATATTTATTATCGTAATGTTTTTGAGCTTTAATGGTTAATTTTGCTAAAAAGTAACATTATAATGAAGTTAAGAAGCATCAAGTAAATGGAATTAAGCCAAGAGCTTCAATTTCAGGTTTTTTATTATGTGGATCAGCAGTAGATGAAAATAACAGGGATTTACATTTGAATGCTGTGAAATTGCAGAAGCTCTATAAAATAAATAATAAATCATGACAATAAATAATGCAGAAGTCCTTTTCAACCCTTGACTTTCGCAGGTCCGGCGCAGGACTTTTAGAGCCCGCGCTCATTTTTTCAGCCTATTTTATTTGTGCACTTTTGACAGTGCAGCTATTTTATCTGCCAGTGTTTTATTTTGCAGAGTTAAGAGCAAACACTTATTCTGAGAATTGCGGACGGTGCTTTGCTGAGAAATTCGCCTGGTTCACATTTGACCGTTTCCTGCCTGAAACCCATCTGCTTAGAGTTGCTTTTGAAAGTAACTGTGAATGAATGACTCAAGCAGGGCAGCGTCCTTCTCCTGTACGGAGGAGTGATGGCAGGATGCCTCCCCGACATATACACAGCTCTCATAAACTGACTGTGCATGGGTTGGGTTGAGAACTTCGGCTTTGACTTTGGAAAACATCGAATTGGGAGATCTCAAATGTGGGACTGGGAGCAGCTGTGGGTAATAAATACTAGGACCAATGTGTTTCAGAACCTTGGTATTATTATTTTGTTTGCGCCGAGGTGACTTTTTTCCGCTCCTGTCTGTGTTGCAGAATAGTTGACAACCTGGATGGAGTTCGTTTGCTGTGGTCTCTGTTAAAAAACCCAAACCCGGACGTTCAAGCCAATGCTGCGTGGGCAATTTGTCCCTGCATCAAAAACGCAAAGGTACGTAAAATTTGCCATCACCCCTTGTTACCTTCCAGTTTGTGTGTGTTTAAGTGATAAAGGATGTTGGGGAGTTTACAGAGTGTGTGACACGGTTGCTCTGTTGTGTGTGATAAAAGAAAATCCTTCAGGATTTTATGTATTTTCAGTGAGTGATGGCATTACTCCCACTTCTCCAAGTTTTGTGTTTGTGTGTGTGTGTGGGTGGGTGGGTAGAGAATCCATCGGTATTTTTATGTACTCTCTGCATATGATGTTATGTGTTGCGTGTGACATTGCCTCCAGCTTCTCTAAGCCTTGTCAGAAATCAAATTTAAAATTTTTGAAATAGTAAGTTTAATAAACTTGACTACGCAAAGACCTCATTTATGTTGAGAAGTACCTTTGCACCCAATTTCAAGTCTTCAGCTTGAAAGACAAAAGTTGTTCATAAAGAACAGATTGAGCTTCATAGAAACGGAGATACGATCGGATTAAGAAAACAAGCCAATGACAGACTTTTCTCCGCAGGACGCAGGGGAAATGGTGCGATCCTTTGTTGGTGGACTGGAGCTCATTGTTAATTTGCTGAAATCAACAAACAAAGAGGTGCTGGCGAGCGTCTGCGCTGCCATCGCCAACATAGCCAAAGATGAAGAAAACCTGGCAGTGATAACGGACCACGGGGTCGTGCCCATGCTGGCTAAACTGGCAAACACAGTAAGCAATTCCTGCCACCGGCGAGCGGCTCCGCTTTGCATTCTCACACAATGAAATCGGTGTCACTGCTGACACGAGAACCGCAGATGTGCCCGGAGCCCCGTAGTGTTGTGCTTACGAATATGTAACCGTGCTCAGTGGTTTCACTACGACTTCATGTCGAACATTTCCATCTGTTGCGGACACCTCGTAGAAGGCCGACGATCAGCTGCGTCGGCATCTGGCTGAAGCCATCGCCCAGTGCTGCATGTGGGGGACCAACCGGGTGTCCTTTGGGGAAGCCGGTGCCGTGGCTCCGCTGGTGGGCTACCTCAGGTCTTCGGACACCTCCGTCCATCAGGCTACCGCAGAGGCCCTCTTCCAGCTGTCCAAGGATCCCAACAACTGTATCACAATGCATGAAAATGGAGTGGTGAAGGTACCTCCCAAATTGTTGTGTAGTTCCGGGTCAGGAAGTTCACGTTTGCAGCAGTCGCTGGTGCTTTAATAACGTCTTCCCAGTTTAAATGGCTTGCTGCTTACCCACACAGTGCTTTTACAAAAACAGGATGATAGCTGCATACAGCGTGTGTTCTGCTTCTTGTTACACCTCAGTTGTTTTGTCCTTTGTGTCTGAAACAGCTGCTCCTGGGCATGATGGGATCTACCGATGAGGTCCTTCAAGAGGCAGCAGCCGGCTGCGTGGCCAACATCCGTCGCCTCGCCTTGGCCAACGAGAAGGCCAGATACCGTAAATAATGCCAGCGGTTTGTTCCTCCTCGGGCATCTTGTCACCTGTTTGGATTTCCAAAATGAAGACTTTGTATGGAGAGATAAAAAGTGACTGCTGCAGACACCCAATAAGGTCGTGAAAACTGGAATAAAAGTGACGCTAAGAACTGCTGCAAACAAGGTAACTTGAAAGATGAAGATACAGGCCAGATTGACATCCCATAGAACCATGAGACCCGCCACCCCCAGGAATGACGGATGCAATGGCAAATGTCACCCAGAGGGAGCAGAGGATTTGGTGTCAACAGGATGGACACCACCAGCATGGCTCCAGGGGCCAATGGGACATTCTGAACAGTGTTCTCCATAACTTTTGCTGAAAACTGTTTTTTGCTGTGCGGCTGAGGTCTTAAAAACTTGAAAGGTGAAAAAATACAAGTATGAGTAAGCTGGAAAATTATTGTTGGAAAATACTGAAATGTTCCTTAACATGAGGTACCAGTGTACACTGTGAAGCATCTCTAACTAAAAGGTAGGTACATTTCAAAGATGTGAGTTTAAAAAAGCAATTGGCAAACCTTAGACACGATACAGCTGAGAAGCCACTGGCAAGCATGTCGCCAAAAATAATGGAATCGCTTCTTTGCTGTTTGTCCTCTTGATTTTGACATAAAACAAGACACCTGGGAAAACATGCGCACCATCAAAAGCCTGTGGATAGAAGCTCCTCCTGAGCCTCTCCGTTCTGGCCATAATACAGGTCGAACAGATGGTTGCTGGGATGAGACAGGTCACCGATGATCCTAGTCGCTCTGGTCCTGCATCTCCTGGTGTAGATGTCCTGTAGGGATGGCGGATCAGATCCGGTGCAGCCTTCCGCTGCCCGGATCGCTCTCTGCAGTGCCTCGAAGTCGCGAGCACAGCTATTCCCAAACCAGGAGGTGATGTTCTGAGTAATGTTACTATATTTTGGAAAAGAAAATATTAGTGCTGTTTGGAAAATTTGGACGCAGTGAACGAGCAACATGCGGTCAAGTTTGTTAGTATAAAAAGTAAATAAGTCAAACGGCAAGTTTGTATTTATTAAAAGAATGATGACTTTTTGGAGATTTGGCTCGTTTGCTTGAAGTACGCAGCCATGGGGAATCGTACTGTCATTCGTAAGCAGCACAGCGCTTGGGAGGAAAACGTCTGAAAATGAATGGATGAATTCAAGTGTAAATGTAAAAAAATTCACTTAAATAATGAAATAACTGGCAACAAATTCATACATTTAGACTTTTGCCTTCGCCTCCACGTCCAGGCTGCGAACGGAGCGAATAAACTCGAGGCCGTTTTCACCCGCGTAAAAGTCGCACAACCTGGGCGCGCAGTCGCTCACCGTCACGCCCCCCAGCGACTTCCCGAGGAAAAGCACCTGCCCGTTCGCCACCACTTGTTGAGGGAACCCCACGGCGGGCGATTCTGTTCTCCTCGCGTCCTTCATCTCCAGCACCTCCTTCTGGACACCCTGGCCGTGCGCCTTTGCGCAGACGTCCCCAAGCGTGACGCTTTGTCCCCCGTGGCGCATAGACGGGAGCTGCAGTCTCCTTCACAGAAGTCCTCTCGACCTTCACAGCCATCAGCAGCCCGGCCAGGGGCTTCGACGCAGTCCGTGCGCCGGCGGGTCATGCCTGGGCCACGTTTCGGCATCTCGCACTGCTTAAGGTCCAATGGAATTTTTAAAATCTCTTCAAAAATACACCGTGAAAAGTAAAAGAAAATAGGCAACATAAAAGTTTAAGCGTGCACATAACTGAGATAGAGAATTTCCGAGTGACTGGACCACAGGCAGAATAAGGCGATTTCGGGGTCGTTTCTCCTTCCTCTGCATCCAAGTGAGCTGTAACCCACAGCCATGCTCTTGACTAAATTCTGCTCATGCGACCCATTATATTTTGCATTGGAGAAGCAAATAACTGAATATTTTAACAGATGGCATGTTTTCTACAATTTATATGAATGCCATCTTATTTATTACATTTTTAATCATATCTTTGCAGCTGTATGAACTCAAACATGAATTTTTGACAGAAAAACATAATAGAAGCATTTTAGTGAAACCTGTCTCTGGGACGAGTTGGGTCATTTTTTAGTAGAGCAACTTGGGGTGAATACCCGGCTTGAGGGTAAATCCATGCAGCAGCTCCGACCACCCCCTGCCGCCCCGTTGTGTCCACCAGTGCAAAGGCGTGGGTTTCAGATGAACATGGCCTTCTAAACCGGCCGCTGTGTCGTCCCTGCAAATGTTTATACACCCCTGTACTTAAGTCTATGAGGAGCACCTTCTCAGCTTCTTTCGCTGCGCGTTTTATTGGTTTTCGTTTGTGTACCCGTTGGTTTCCATGGTTACAGGACGCTGTCATCGCTGCCGTTCAACTGAAACCCAGTTGCTGCGAGCTGTTTAATGGGTGTTCAGTTTGTTCGTGTTCCTAAAAGTGTGGTGGAATGAAGTCATAGTTTTGTCTGTCGCTGAATTCAAACTGCTTTTTCCCCTCTTATTGTGAATTACCTGAGATACCCTACGCTGCTCGGGTTTAAAAAAAAAAAAAAAAGGTGAAGTCGTGGAAAAGTTAAAAGTAATAGCATACTTTTAAGTATATAAATATTATTTAATATTACTTGTATAATATTATAATCACCTTGTATAATCACTAATTCTTTCTTGGACATTTTATTAGTGCAGTTTGGAAATGTTCAAAATTAATATTCAAATATTTTGCAATTCAATTCGTAAAGAAAACCTAAACGATTTTGGCCATTGTTAATACTGGACAAAGACACCGTTACCGTCCTGAGGGGAACCCTTGTATTTACCACATTTTGTTCACGTTCTGCAGCATCTTAGGACGAACAACTAAGCCCGTAAAAGAAACTCGTAGTCTTATTTGAATCGCGGTGAACGGAGACTTCCCGACTTATGACGTAAAATCACTCAGCGGAGCTGCGTCCGCGGAAATGGAAAAAAGTCGCTCCCGCGTCGGGCGCGCCGCTCCGCCACGTACGAGCGGAAGTTGCGTCACAAACGTCGGCCGGCGCGCGCACGCCCTGGGAAGAGAAGAGCGACGTCACGGGCGTCCCGCGCACCGACAGCAGCCGACATGGACGACGACGTTCTGACGACGCTCAAGATATTAATAATAGGGGAAAGCGGCGTGGGGAAGTCGAGGTGAGCCGCCCTCGTCGCTTTCGTGAGCGCCGGTCCAGCCCCGTTGGCGTGTCTGTTGGCTAGTTTGCGCGTCAGAGCACGGCAGTTCAACATGGCTACTGAAAACAACGGCCGCCGGGAGGCCCGTCTACACCCCAGGTGGAGACGCCGCGTCTCCTCGGCTCCTGGAGTCGCACCGTGGCTCTCGGCGCCGAGAACAAACACGTAGGCTTGTATAGATCCAGAAAGAGGGGGCGAGAAACGGCACCCGGGCCAGCAGCCCGTTGTCGCTCCTCCACAATATGTGGCTGTCGGGCATCAGCTGCCGGAAGTGTACGTACAGCCTTGGCGACCACCTGTGTGTCCGGTCTCTTCTTAACCGCAACGTGACCAGACAGTGCGTGTAGGTCGCCAGCAGGTTGAACGCTTTTTGAGCGACCCTCCCTGCCAGGAAAGTTGAAAGGGAAGTTAGTGAACGCTCAAAAATCGAGTATCAGCTCCGTCTTTGTGCCACCTTTCGTGACTCTGCTGCATTTGCTTTGTCCTGTAAGTCCCAGCAGCGCTTTGTCTATGAAAGGCCTCTGCTTTTAGGTGGCTTCAGCGATGGTCTCTTGCATGTTTTTAACTTGTGGTCTTGTTACTTTCTTAGTGATGGATCCCTGAGTGAACATCCCATAATGAAGCAAACGGCAGTAAAGCAGCGGCCCGGACCTTTGCTTTCGTCCGGCGTGTAGGGTTACACCACCAAACCTGACTTGTTTCTGCTGACGTGTAGTGACCGGCGTGTCTTCATGTGAACGGGGTTTATTGTCGACTGCAAAGAATGTATAAATGGTTTATTTGTGTATTCGTTGACTCTTAATCATTTTATACATTTTTTGCGCTCGTTCAAAACTTTGGAACGTGTTTCTCGGCAGGTTTAGGCTCGCCCGCGGCGTTGAAGTTGGTCTGGTTTTGGGGATGGGTCGGATCCTTTTTCTTTGGCCCCGGTTCTTTCTGTCTCGTAGGCTGTAACCAGATTTGCGACTGCAATATTAATGGGTTTAATGATTAATTTATCAATGGCATTAATATGCAATAGGGAGGATAGGTTGCTTGCCCTGCCTCATAAAATCGGCCCGGTCAAATTGATTTTTGAACGTAACCTCCTTTTTCCTTTTGCTGCGCCAGTGTTTCTGACTTGTTAGCACGAGGAGGTAACCTGCAGTTGTCATGCGGCGCAAGAACCCGACGCTTGAGTTCCCATAACAAAAAGTCTCGTCCGTGAGCTCTCGCAGTTGCACTCTGTTTAATATTTGGGCTGTGTTTAAGTGAAGCGTGGTACTAATATTTATTTTTCTCGCCTGCCAAAACCCTTTAATCTTGTCAGGCAGGTGTGGTGAAATTGCGATATGGGAATGGTACCGATGTGGTAAAATTAAAGTATATCGACGCACTGACTGCAGGGTTTCTATGAGGCAAAATAATAGGGCCTGATGATTTTAGCAAGAACTTTCATACAGAACACGAGGTGAGCGGTTATCAATGTGGCCCTTTTGAGCTTTGTGCTGTACAGTTTGTTTTTTCACATTTTTAACACGGTGTAAATATGCGTAGTTGTTCTTTATTCTTTGTTCTTTATAAAGCAAAACGCCTGTTGCCTTGTGTAGTTTTGATCTGTTTTGTGAGGCTTTCGGCGACTCACATTTTAACAAAGAGGAAACTGTTTCTTGATGGTTTAAATCTTTTTAATGCTTCTATAATTTTCCCTGATGTTTGGCAGGATTTGACTTTGTTTTCATATGATTATTTGTGAGATTTAAAGGATCTTGCAAAAAATGGAATTCTATGATTGTGTTAATTCATTTTTCTGTTATTTAATAGCAAAGGTAAATAAAAAAAGAATGTAACTGCATCATAATCTGCTGTTTTTAAAGGCTTTGTCTTTAAGTCTCATTTGGATAACAGCATTTTAGCATGTAAGCTAATTTCAGGCTTAGTTTGTGTGTAACAATGCAACGATTGTTTTTGGTTTTCTCTGTAAAAAGTGTTGCCTTGTTTTGTGATCGCAAAATCGTGTCTGCGTAATGGAAACAAATTTAACGTTAATTTGAAATTGGACAAGATGGTCGTGCTAAGGATTCACCTGTGTTGAGATGTGGTCGCTCAGTATTATGTGTCATCGCTTCTCGCATGTGTAGATGGACTTCTGCCCTGTTAATCTTTACCCAGTGATGTCATTTTACAGTACGACACCGAGAACGTCTTTGAGGCGCGATAATGTACGTTAGTGTTTTTATGTTGAAATCTCAGAAAATTAAAAGGGAGTAGTTGTTAATACCACTACTAATAATAATAGTAGCGGTAATAATGTGTTTATTTCCATTTTGCTGCAAACTGCATGCTTTTTCTTACAATTTAAATCCAAGTTAAGATGTGTTTGGAATTAAAATAAAAATCTGAAAATGAAATAAATTGCAAATATTAAGCCCCTTGTTGGTATAAATTGACTTTCCGGAGAGATTACGCTGAACCCTGATTGGTGTTCACCTCCGTTCAAACACATATTTGCGTTTGTGACTCGGAGGTTTTGCCGCCGAAAAGCAGATCAGGAGGGATGCACTGTTGTGAAGATCAGGGCGCTGTCTCTGGTGCTACAAAATGAAGATGGGCACAGAAATTTTGAAAAGATTATGGGAACGTTGTCATTTTTGAATGCTCCCAGGACAACAGTCTGTTACCAGTCCAAGTTATGCCAGGGTGACCATTTGAATAAGAAGGAACTTGGATGAAAAGGATGGTTGTGCTACACAATCGGAGATTAACATCTACAGCGCTGCGAGGATTAGGCTTTAGGGGTGCAGCAGGTTAGAGCTGCCGGTCAGAGCTGCCACCATTCACTCAAATGACCCAGGTGTAATATCATCGCAGGTAACTCGGACATAAGTCACGTAATTGTTTTTGTCATTGAGAAATTAAAATGTTTTTCTGAAAATTAATACTTTTTTTAATGCATTGTGCTGGTGAGAGACAAGTATCATTATTCAAATTTTAAAGTATAACAAAAAGAGAAACTACAACCAGAGGTGAACGCAAGCTATCGTTTTTGTTTTTTCACTACATGACGCATCATCAGCCGATGTGGGGCGGTAGGAGCAGTTCCGTCTCGGCTGGATGTTGGCTTGATGACAAAGAAAGGAAAAGCTGCTGTGATACTTGTGTGAAAATGCCTACATTGTCTGTGTTTTTGTTTGACATTTTCTGCAGTGAATAGTATGATTTTCTAAGATGCGTTTGTCCAGAATAATGGAACTGTTTTTATTTCAGCAACCACACAGATTTTGTTTTTGTTCAGAAACAGTTGTGTCTTTTCTCTCAGGAGCTGAAACAAGTTCTCATTGTACCTTTTTCTTTTGCAGTCTTTTGTTAAGATTCACTGATGACACTTTCGACCCAGAGCTTGCAGCAACCATTGGTAAGTACATGTAAGCTTACATGACTTGAAACAAGGTAATGTGATGGATGGACAGTTGAAGACCAAAATCACATGAATGTCTGTACCCTTCATATGGGACATTGTTGGATGTCCTAGTGGCATCCCTGTAAATTCTATGCTGTTATGACGAGGAATCTGTAACGGCCAACTAGTTAGTGGAACATAGGCTTTGTTGCCACTTTGTGGAATTATGCAATACAGTTCCAAAGGATTGTATATTAACAAACTATTTATAAAAAGTCATTTGGGTACAGGTGTATTTATGCTACGTTATGTGTTACAATGAAAATTAATTAATTAATTTATTTATTTATTAATTTATTTATTTATTCATTCATCCCCAAATTTTGTTAAGATGTATAGTATATGGCATAGGTGGGCCACCATTAAAAAATTCCAAGTCAGGACTAACTGGCAGGGAAGGAAGACTACTAGACTGGATGTTTTGTAAGGAGTCCTTGAATTTCTGAAGAGCACCTGGTATACTATTATACTAATGTAATAGTTATTAAAAAAAAGTATATTTGTACCTCTGCTAATGAACATAGCTGGGATCTTAAGTCTTACTGCAATTTGCAGTTGTAAGTCCACCCATGTTGTAAAATATTAATGCAGTTTAAACTAAATTCATGTTAACGCATTAAGTAAAGCTGCAGTGAATTTCACTGTAAGTCTTGTGTTTAATTATTCCATTTTTTTTAACAGTTCATACAGTGCAGGGTTCCAAGTTCCCTCTGTTCTGCATGCACAGGGGTGGGAGATTGAATGTATCATGAAGGAGGGGACATCACTTGATCTTTTATTAACTTGAAGGAGCATTAAAATTAATGAGGATGCTCCTTCATTGCTTGGGCCAGAGAAGCAAACATCTGAGTATAGAAAGCAGGGAGGGGTTCTCAAGAATGCAGGGTCATGTGGTGAGCACGTGAAAGAGCATTTCACCTTAAACTCTCCTGTTTTCCTGAGCACAAGGAAGCAACCCAGCCATCGTGGAAACGTGTTTCGCAATCCGGTCACTTAAACCTTAATGATCAAAAAAAGTGTAATAACAGGTCCATGTTTACTCCGTGGAAAAAGTGTCATATATAGATGTAATAAGTTAAAAATACACTGGATCAAATCTCTCCTGTACAGCTGCTCCCCCCTCCCATCGTCCCCTTTCGCAATCGCCTTTCTCGGTGTGTTTTTCTGCCCTCTGGTGGTGGAAACCAGTAGCACAGGTCGATTTCACTCAACAGCACAGAAATTTCAAAACATAGAAGGGTGAAGAAATGCAATCAAAATAAAATTGTTTTGTCATCAAATTTTCTAAGTCAGATTTCATAACGCAAAGTGCAATAATTTCTATTGTTCAGTCAACAATCGGTCATGAGGGGACCTCAACAGTTCTACAGGTGTATTGTTGAGAGTATTTCCTCTCTGGTTGTTTGTGGGGGCTATAAATTTTTTAACTGTCCATAAATTGTGGTTCGTTGAGAATTGTTTCTCCAAATCACTGTGAAGTTATCTGTTAAATGCATTTTGGTAGACTGTGCCATCATAATATAGCTTTATGGCAGTAGGTGGCAGTGTTGTACTGAGAACCCAAACCCAAAGTGGGGGCCAGCAAGGGTCAGGCTGCATCTCTGCCTCCTCTAGGTGTGAAATGAGTGCTTTCACTCCTGTACAACTTCTGTAGGCCTGAGGGAGTTGTCAGTGCCATGCAGCCCCAGGCCAAAACAGTCTGTTTGGCTTATGCACCAAAAGTAGTGGTCTCCCTCCCTCCCTCCCTCCTGTGCTCTTTCTCTCTCTCCCTCTCTCTGTCAAGGCCGACCAGGTATCTCATGCAGAATTTTGTGGGGTCAAGAAGTACATTCTGAACAACAAAGAGTTTTTCTATTTAAAAAAAAAAAAAAAATTACACATGCTGTCCAAGAGCCTTTGTGACCCATGCATGATGTATTTCCAAAATGTTATTATTGTTTGTTATGAGCCAACATATTTTCAGTCACAAATTCATGCCAGTCAGTGGATAGTTCCAGATTCCTCATAAAACCATAGCCTGTAAAAAGCTGAACGCAGGTTGTCATTTACTGACCTCTTATATTCCAAACAGATGCAGTTTGCTACTGACCGCCTGTCGGACAGCGTTGCCTGCTGTGAAAACCACTTGTTTAGGCAGCGCAGGCCCTATTACCACATTTTTATGTGGGGACTGACATGGTCAAAGGGGCGAGTGCACACCCCTTTCATAAACCTTTCATTTTATGCTGAACAAAATCACTGATTTGGTTTCTGGGTTTATCATTGGAAATGCAGTGGAAGGAGGAGAGGAAAAATGTTTTTAGTGTTGCCTTTGCTGCCACAAGTCCTCCTTGGGCTACTCCACAAGTGGTGACGTCATATATCAACATTAGTGTTTTGCAATAAATATGTTTATATCATTTACACGCAAAGCATACTTGTGTTTTTCTCACAACCGGCATGCCACCATCTCACGAATACTGACACTGAATTTCGGAACCGCTGTAGTCTCCTTTTTTGCATCCTGGTCTTAAATTCAGATAAAATATTGATGGTCAGTGGGAAATGTGCCAGGCCTGGTTCTCAGAGCATGATTTATTGTGCGGACATCTTTGTATTGTTTAAGCCAACGTTTGCGTTCCATTCTGACACTTTAACACAAACCACATTTGAAACCTGTTTTTCTGTAAACAATGCTCTCTCTCTCGCCCTTGTGATGCAGGTGTTGATTTCAAAGTGAAAACAATTTCGGTGGATGGTAACAAGGCAAAACTCGCAATCTGGGTAAGCGGTTCACTGTGTGTCTCAGCTGGATTTAATGGCCAGAATGTTGTTTGGTTTGGTAGGTTTGAGGGCCATAACTTTCTAATATGACCGATTCAGTTTTTGTGGTGTCAAATTAGCAGTGTAAAACAAATAAGCCCTTTTGGAAAATAGTATTGAAGACTTATTAATCGGCAGTGCTGGTATACATCTGCTATTGCTTTTTAATGGTTTTTGTTTCATTTTTTTAATCGCTTTCAACGTTCCTTCCTGTCCATAAATTCTTCAGGGAGCCAACAGATGGCGCAAATGCAAAATTTGTAGCGGTGCCCGTAGTATTAGTTAGAAAAAGGTGGAATAATACTTATTGTTTTAATTTTTTCTGTTCTTTCCAGTCCTCAGTGAGCCATATTTTCCTTAGCATTTTCCACTGGAATGTTTTTTGCAGGACACCGCTGGCCAAGAGCGCTTCAGAACTCTGACACCCAGCTACTACCGTGGTGCACAGGGAGTAATCTTGGGTACTGGGAATGCTTTCTTACACTAACTTGCTTTAGCAAACACTTGCTGAAAAGGTGCTCGTTCATTTTATTTCTGGAATTTGCTGATCTGAAACATTTTTGCAGTGTGTGTACTTTCTACTACATTCATATTTCAATTATGTTTGTAAGAGGTGTAGTTTAAATGCACATTAAAAAGAGTAAAATTCTGCTCGGTTGTTGAATATATATTTAAAATGTACTTTTTGTTTTATTTGGTCATTGTAACTGACTGCATTGAATAAGTGAAGGAATTGCAGACTTCCTGTAACCGGATGCCCTATGTGCAAAGAGAGAACACGTTTGTGTTCATTTTCACATTTTCTTTATCTCCTTTAGTGTACGATGTTACGAGACGGGACACGTTTGCCAAACTGGACAACTGGCTGAACGAGTTGGAGACGTACTGCACAAGGAACGACCTTGTCAAGATGCTGGTGGGCAACAAAATCGATAAGGTGAGCAGGTTGTATACGCAGTCTGTAAGCTCTGTCAGCTGGCAGGGAACAGCTGTTGTCACGGGTCTCTCGGTTAAATCGAGATTCCCCTGGATCCATTGCCGCTCGATTCATACGTACGTACTTTGTAGTCTTAATTTCAATTTCCATTTAATGCATTTCCTTCGCAGTTTCAGAAATGCCTTTTATTGCTACTGACCTTTCATGTAAGGCTTCCATGTTTCGTTAATGCTTTTTTTTTTTTCTTTTTTTTTTAAATTTTATTTTAAAAACATAATTTTATCTGTTCGCCGTGTCATATGAGATCCACGTGCAAAATCTTTTTGTTTTAGGAAAACCACGAAGTAGATCGGACCGAAGGCTTGAAGTTTGCGCGGAAACATTCCATGCTGTTCATAGGTGAGATAGGATAAAAGCCCTTGGAGAAATGCTCGGAAAAATTGCAGCCAATTATGGCGGGGGGGGGGTTGAATTGCTTTCGTATTTGCAGTAGAATGGCAGCACGCATGAGCTGTTGTTTAACACAGTATTTTTATCCGATAGTCATTATTTTCACACTTTCACCTTTGCTCTGACTTTTGGTCTGAGCAGATGACTGGATGGAATTACGGAAAAAAATTTATGATTTATAGAATGGAAGAAACTTGTATTTTCCAGGTAGTGAAATAATAATAAATTTAAAAGGTTTCTTCCATTTTAAAGCAACCAGTGAGATTAATTTTAAATAGTTGGGGAAAAAAAATTCTACACATTTTGCAGCTACAGTAGAAGTTATTTTGAGTTATTAAAAATTTTGTGGCTCATGTTGGCCTCTGGCTGTGATAATCATGAGCAGTAAAGGTGTGCAAACTGGAGTAAATCTCCATTTGTGTCACCTGTGTCATGGACTGCAGTTGAAATGGAACTGTCATGCAGTGGAACACTTTTCTTAATGTTCTACTTTTGTTTTTTAACTTTCAGAATGCTATTTAAAAGTTTGTGGCAATAGATATAGGAAGCGAGACTGGTGTGTCCTGCAGTTTGGAGCGACGGGTGCCATTCTGACATGTTGTTCCTCCCTCCCCAATTCCCAAACTTGTCGCTGCAGAGGCCAGTGCGAAAACTCGTGACGGCGTGCAGTGCGCTTTTGAGGAGCTGGTGGAGAAAATCATTCAGACCCCAGGGCTGTGGGAGAGCGAGACGCAGGGCCGGGGGGTGCGGCTGTCCAACCAGGAGCAGGCCGTGGGCAGGTCCTGTGGGGGGTACTGCTCCTTGGTGTAACACTACGGAGGGGGAGAGAAAACCACACGCGCGCGCACACACACACGTGAATCGTCAATTGTAAGGAAAAGCGTATGAGAGAAGCATAATTTTTCAAACTATTTAAACAGCTCCTGGGTTGTAACAGCTGTATTTTACACACCCAGTGGCTGCCTTCGTAGGGACAAAGCTGTTTGCACACTTCCCGTTGTCATGGCGGCACGAACTGATTGCGAGACACCATCCCACCCATCTGTGCAACCTCAGACCCCTCCTGAGTGACGTAGCATGAGGAGCAACCCAGCTCTGCCCCCTGGGCGTGGTTGGCGTCGCCACGGTGTGCCGGGGAACAGCGAGCAAGGTGCTCGTCCCAGTGTAGGTGACGGTGGCAGATTTCCACGCAGAGTTGCTGAAGCCGATGGCAGCGGCGAGCACCGTGTCTGTTCCTGTCACCTTTTAAACTTTGTTTTTATCTCACACTTGATGTCACACCTGTTGCAGTTCCTCTTTGCTTCCCCTGGGTTCTGAATGAGCGCACATGTAATGATTTGTAAATGCAAAGGTAAGCACAGCCCCCTGAAAACTACAATATTCTGCTTTCTTCTGAGCACGATGCCTCATTTTCCCCCAAATTAAGACCAAACAGTTGCAGAGAAACCTTCACTTTGACCAGACGCATTACACACAAGTGTCTGTTGCACGGAGCTGTTAGCAGTAACAAGTCACCGACATTCTGAATTTTACAACTTTCACAAAATGGTCCTCCACTCCTTGAATGTTTTGAAGGGCGTATAAATTTCTGTAAATCCATGTTGTTGAAGAGATAACGTTTTGTGCATCCTTATTTCCGCCTCTAATGGCTTGTGCTGTCAAGGCTACGTACGGATGCTCTCTGCTCCTCGGAATGGTGTTTGCACGCCTGGCTGTAGGTTGGTGTACGGTGTCCATCGTGCTACGGTAACGAATTTTGGAAATAAAGCTGTGTGGGAAATGCGTGGTGGAACGTCGCTCGGTGTTTCTCAAGAGGGATGCAGCGCTCTGGGCCGTCCCCGGTTTATCATCTTTCACTTCCTGTACACGTTGCTCACTTACAGTCTTTTTATATCCAAGTATGTTTTTGCTTATTCTTCTGTCTTTTTCTTTATCTGTATTCTGTTGGCATGGGACATTAGATGTAATTTAGATCATGTTAAAGAGCGTGGAAGTGCATGCCTTTTTTTCTCGATTCACCATGCATGAAACATTGTGTTGTGTCTTCTGAATGTGTACCCTTCCAAATGCTTATTCAATAATAAATTGCATTATCTTGCAGAAGCTGTCAGGCAGACTGCTCAACTTCGCGCATTTAATAGACCAAAAATAACTTTTGTATATGACATTGCTCTTTGTTCCGTGTAGACATGTTAACATATGTGTACATGTATGCATATTAGTTATTAAAATGTATTATTCATACAGTATTGCCCATTTTAACACAATGTGTTCATATCTGGAAAAAAGGCATAATGTTTACTAAATGCATTATACATACAGTATATAAACAAATTCTCAGAACATTGCCCTTCAAAACATTAATTTGTCTGTGAATTCTTAACTGAGCTGGCAAATCTTGCGTAGTATATAAAGTAAAAAATAAAATGATTGCATAAGTAGTTTATTTCTTTTGGTCACTTTCCTAAAGTTCACCGTGTCGTCCCCGAAGTACCTGGAAAACACCTGTCGGAGGCCCAGTTATAGGTTCAGGGTTCACTTGTAGCAGACGTGCAAGAGAGACCGAAATGAAGGATCTCGCGGACCGTGGCGCACGGCATGCTAAACAGACACCGGGGAAACGCAGAAGAGCACACGTGGGGCAGGAACAGTTACTGAGGTGGCAGATATTTAAATAAATAAAGAATTAAAAATGGCGCAGGTAAATAAATCTGTGTTTACACTCCAGCAGGAAGGAGTTCATTCGGTTCCCGGCAGGAAGTTAGGAAGCTTGAGTTTCTGGAGGACTGAGGTGCCCAAAAACAGCCTTTCTGTGAGTAAGATGTAGTGGGGTTTGCCTGTCTTGAGTGATGCTGCGTGACCTGGCAAGTGCTCAGGTGTGAGAAGTGTGTGGTGGAACCAAGGAGATGCGTTTTACTGTCTTTTGCTACAACCCTCAGCGGTTCTACTTCCAGACAGTGCGCAGATGTGCACTTCTTTCCAGAAGTTTGGAGTCCACCGTTGCGAAATTTTCTTAAATACAAGTAATTGGGACAAATACTTGTACATAAAATAATTTCTGATGGTGTAAACCCCACATATAAGTTGTTACTGTAGATATCGCTTGTTATCCAGATCTGGTCCACTCCTCAAAATCCCAAATGGGGAATTTAAATTTAAATGGGCAAGTAATGGTGCGGTTCCAGCCCCGGTCCCCCAAGAATCCACCAAGGATTTCTTCTCAAGTTTAAACAAAAATGCGAGTGTTGGGTGCAGTCCCACTGGGAGAACAGCTGAGTTTGACCCGCAGCGCACTCGTGCTACCTTTCCCGACTTGTTTCCGATCGCAGGTGAGTCCCCGCTGCAAAACCACAGTTTATTCGGTTAAGCAACACACGTAATAAAGCTGCCAGACACTTCTCTGGAACGGCATTCATTTCCCACAATGCTGCACTTGCTCAAAGCAGAGCTTTCACCTTCCTAAAACTACATCCTTTGGGCTGGACTCGTTGGCAAGCGCTTTGAAGTTCTCTTGGATGCGGATTCATTGCAGCCGCGCTTTGGACTCGGACAGTGCGTTCCGGGTACAAATTTTTGCTATTTTATTTACGGCAAACGTTCGGACGGCGAGAGGCGCCCGATAGAGAAGTTTTGTTGAAATCGGAATGAGATGCGTTGACTAGAGGCTCGGAGGCTCTTGGCCGCGGTGCACGGAGGACAGACGGAACCGATTGAGGGAATGACCGGAGCGGCGGTTCGTACTCGGCGGCCGTGTGGAGCCAATTTGCATCTTAACCGTAGCGCCGCGAAAGAGGCGGAATTTGCAGGAAGGCATTATACCTGGCTGGAATTGAGGCCGTATCGGCAGCGCATGTGAGGCCGGGTTGTTTACTCTGCTGATTTCCTCAATGCCACATTTCCTCTCGGCCTGGCACGGTGCTGCGGTGATGCAATAGATGAGTTCTGGCCAGCGGAGCGGAGCCCGTCTGGCACGTGGACGCCTGGCTCGACGCGCCTCTTTCCGTGCCACAGGTCCCGCTCGCTGTTTATTTCTCGTCTGGGGGAGGAAACCTCTTCCGCTGCCGGCCTCGGAAGCCGGAGCCTCCCGCCGTGCAGCGGGAATCAAACTGGAACCCAAGGGATGCAAAATGGAGGCGTTTGCCTCGGAACCTGCGGAAACCTTTTTCCCTCTACCGAGTCGGCTTACTGCGAACTGGCTCGATGGCCACATGGATGAAAGTCACAACTTTAAATAGCGAAATTAAAAAAAAAAAAAAAGTTAAATCATTTGGCCGTTTTAACAAGATGACCTGGTCACGACTAACTTATCAAATGTATAGATGGGTAGAAGAATGGTGAAAAAGGAATGCGGGACTGTAATATTTTGTGAGAAAGGCCTGGACGAGACTTTTCTGTCACTCATATAAGGAGTCCTTTTCTTCTCTGGTGAATGTGTATTGCAGGATTTATTATTTGCCAGCACTGGTACTAATGTTCCCAAATTCTGAAAATTGGAAATTAAAATTCATTTGTTCTCTTTAACACGAATATAGATTTTCAGTTGTTTTTTTTTTTTTTTTTGGAAACATCTATTTGCAGAGATTTTTTTTTTTTTTGTAATTCAGTTCCACACCGCCGAACATGCAGGATTTCTGCATCGTGTAGCCGAAACCCAGCTCTCGGCAGGGTTTCCGCAACGCCAGCTTCACATTACAATGACAATAACCAAAGGGCCGTACGCCGGGCAGACGAGAGGCACCGCTGCACTGTGGAAATAAATGAAAGGATGAGC
The DNA here is from genome assembly GCA_018136845.1 of Heterotis niloticus. Classification (NCBI taxonomy): domain Eukaryota; kingdom Metazoa; phylum Chordata; class Actinopteri; order Osteoglossiformes; family Osteoglossidae; genus Heterotis; species Heterotis niloticus. Next base: position 25,134,361 of record CM030901.1, on the reverse strand, counting down.
ACTGCCTTTGGTCGCCCTGTTATTTGCGTGTTGTTTTGCTTATATGTGGTGCGTTTCTGGAGGCCGCCTTGCGCCGTGCTGTCACTCGCTGTACATCAGACAGGGTGGCGTAAGCAAGGTCACGCACCCTATTTGCACCTTTTATAAGAAACAAATGGCATCGTGTCGACGCGGTTAATTTTACTCCAGAGGTAGTAAAAACGTTTCTATGGAAAGCTGCATGTTTAAATTTGGTGGTTTCACGTCTTCATTTAAACAAAAAATCGTAATACAACCGCTGCCGGGATGATTGACACGTGCAGAAATAGGGTCTTTGTTTTGCATAAATAAATGTTCCCAACATATAATTATGTTGCTTATTTTCTTTTGCTGTTCTGATCAGGTTTCCTTTATTTTACCAGATAATTCATTATGAATCAGCTTCCTGGAGTCAGAGGCCCGGCAGTTTTGACCCAGAGCCACACACCGCAGCCTTCGGGCGGGCAGAGATGCTCTGCCGTTCCGTCGAGTCTCAGTAAGTCGCGGCGCTGGGTCGGTTTTGACCGTGAGTTAAGTAAAGGGGCGAATAAAAGCACAAAACACAAAGCGATGGAAAGCAGTTGCGGTGCTAAATAAAGTTCTGTTCTGCAATGCTGGTAAAAGCCTTCGTGCCCGTACATACAAGGAAGCGACCGAATCGGCCGAGCCGCCTGCTAAAACCAGCTAATTGCTGTGTATTTTTCTTTCTGTAAAGTTTACATTACGCGGTTGTGTTTGGCTTAAGAAGGATTATTTTTTAGAAGTTCAAACAGGTAGTTTGCAGATGTGCCATAGAGGTTCTAGGATTCAAAATCGGGGAAAAAATCTGCGCTATGCATCGGATGTATGATCACGTGAAATGTGCAGTACGTAAAGAAAGGACGTCGTGGGTCTTGTAGGAAATGCGTAGGGCAGCGCCGGGTCGTACGCGTAGGTTTATTTGGCTGCTGGAGTGGACACGTCTTGGGTCCACCTTGAAGTGATGGCCTTCCCCCATTCTGACCCTTTGCTCTTATTTACATTGCAGCCCTCATTAAGTTGCTCAGGCTGCGAAGAACACAACCGTGGGCTTTTTTGACTTTTCTGCGCTCGTATTATTTTGCCGCAGCTCCCCGTGGAAACGGCCGGTGGTCGGCAGAAGGCGTGGCGGTCCGAGAACAGCCAGCAGGGGGCGTAGTAGTTACGGGCATTAACTTTAATATTGTGAATGCTTCTGCGTGGGCCGTTCATACCCCTTAGGCAGGGATTCTAACATGAATTACTAGGGTTAAGAGTTTAATCCAAAAGCGTGCGTTTATTTTTAATGGCGTCCTGCTTAGTTTTGCGCCGGACGCCTTTGTTTGTGCCGTTCGCTTCCCTGCAGACCTGTTCTTCTGGGAGCTTCATTTTTGTCAGCGAAGCCGATTGTTGATGGAGGCCTGCAAACCGAGCAACGGCCTCAAGTCCGAATTCACGTACGGTTTCTCCACCGTCCGGAAGGCTCGCCTGGGTGCTCGGTATCCGAATTTCACCGTTTTGTCTACGCTTCGTGGCAGCAAGTGTGTAACAGGAGGCCGAGTGCACGCTGTAATGAGCGCTGGAGCGCAGGTCAGCGCAGGAGGGCTAGAAATTCCAAAACAGCCCTTTGAGTCCCTGCGGCAGCTTTGAGAAACAGCATAGCTTCTTAAAAGGAAAATCTTTGGCTCCTTCTCCACTACAGATGCGTTGAGCACCTTCCTCATTCCCAGCAGGCAGCACCATGGGCTGAAGAAGCTTCTTGTTTATCTGTACTCCTCAACCCTTGGCTCACGTTGGCTTTTCGTACCGAGCAGTCGGGTGGTGGAGGGTGCAGCAGCTTGTACAATTGGCTCATGTTTTATTTTCCGGATGAATCTCCCACCTCCTTAAAGTGAATTTTGTTCATCCTCTAAATCCAGGAGTTTGGAGTACCCACGGGCCAGCAAGGAATAGGAAAGTGAAGTGGAGGACAGCGAATGGCGTCCCTCTTCCTTTTGGCTTCTAATGAATATGTGTGCTGCTTTGTCTCAATCCCCGACCCAGTTTTATCTCCTCGGTACGGCTAAGCGTTCAGAAAAGTCTGCATGTTTTACTCAACGTCTCAAGGTTGTCTAACAGCACGCTTCTGACGCTGTCTCTTGTTCAAGAGTGGCTTGACACAAGGAATGCGACAGCTGAAACCCATGTCTTGCATACGTCTGTGCGTGGTGGTTCTTGAAGCACTGACTCCAGCTGCAGTCCACTCTTTGTGAATCTCCCCCACAGTTTTGAATGGGTTTTGTTTCACAATCCTCTCCAGGGTGCGGTTATCCCTATTGCTTGTACACTTTTTTCTACCACATTGTGAAGAGGAAGATGCAATACGCCAGACCCAACAATTCAGAAGCGTTGAAGGCCACTATCAGAGCAACATGGGCTCCCATAACACCTGAGCAGTGCCACAGACTGATAGACTCCATTCCACGCCGCATTGCTGCAGTAATCCAGGCCAAAGGAGCCCCAACTAAATATTGAGTGCTGTACATGCTCATACTTTTCATGTTCATACCTTTCAGTTGGCCAACATTTCTAAAAATCCTTTTTTTGCATTGGTCTTAATTGATATTCTAATTTTCCGAGATACTGAATTTGGGACTTTCATTAGTTGTCAGTTATAATCATCAAAATTAAAAGAAATAAATATTTGAAATAGATCAGTCTGTGTGTAATGAATGAATCTAACATACAAGTTTCACTTTTTGAATGGAATTACTGAAATGAATCAACTTTGTCATGATATTCTAATTTTATGACCAGCACCTGTAAATATGTAAACATACAGTATATATATGGTGTGTATGCATGTAAATACACTGCCCGGCCAAAAAAAAGTCACCACCTGGATCGAACTTAGTGTTAAGGATCTGGGGTTGCTTCAGACGCTCAAGTCTAGGTTCGGCAACGTTGTGTGCCCAAAAAATGAGGTGAGCTGACTACCTAAATGTACTGAATGACCAGGTTTCTCCATCAATGGATTTTTTCTTCCAAGATGACAATGCCGGGATTCACTGGGCTCAGATTGTGAAAGAGTGCTTTGGGGAGCTTGAGAAAGACATCATTTTCACACATGGCTTGGCCACCACACCTTAACCCAGTCCAGACCTTAACCCCACTGAGAATCTTTGGGATTTTGTGCCGGAGAAGACTTTACGCGGCGGTCCGACTCTTAATGCAACTCTGGACGGAAATAAATGTTGTGACATCGCATAAGCTTATCGAATGCGTGCCGTAATCGAAGCTAAAGGCGCTCCAACCAAATATTAGTGTGTGACTTTTTTTGGCCAGACAGTGTATATTGTTGCATTGTGTGAACATCAAGCAGGAAACTGCTGTCCTTCACACATAGGCCTGAAGGCAGTTGAGCAGCTGTACGCTGCACAGGTGTAGGAGCTCCCATAAAAGTGCCGCAGCACCGCGTGAAGGAATCCCGCACCCATTTCTGAGTGCCTGTTTGTTTGCATATTTACGGTAATGTCAGTGCTCCTGCGTCCACACGAGCTTGGATGGCTGCAGGTGCGGCCGGTGCCCTTACCTGGCAGGTGTGTGGCACCTCGCGACCGATGCCCCTCACCATCTCGCTTGCGCAGGTAGACTGTGATCGCATAGCGTGTGCGCGCAGCGCAGCAGGTGAGGGATTTCGGTCCCGGGCTGAATTGGCTTCAACCTCGCCGCTGCCCGCTCGCTTCCGTATGCGTTTCTGTCCGAGCAGCCGGCGCTTTGCTTTGCGCAGCTGCGTTCCTTAACCGATGGTGCAATGGAGCCTCAAACCCCGAAACCTTAAGGGAAGAGGACCTCGCAGTCGCAGCCCCGCATTTTTTCCGAGCCGCATTCCTGTAGCAGCTGCCATTTTTTATACATCTGCCGCGCTGACGTGCGAGGAATTTATTTTACTTTCTTTTTGGACCCATTATTTGGAGAAACATCAGCTCGGCCCTTTTTTCCCCCCCTAATATCTGTGACTTCGCGGCTCTTTCTTTGTGAGCCGTTGCGGCTTCTGTTACACAGCTCGCCGCTGCAGTTGCTGCAGGACGCCGTTTAGGCCTCGCGCGTCTCTCACAGCGGACACGGACTGTCAAATATTATTTGGAATCGGAGCGCAGAGCAAAGCGATAATAAAGGTTCCTCTGGCGGAAGGGAAACTCCTGATTGCCGCAGCGCGAGGGCTTTATTTTTACTCCGCTTAACCATGAGGGATGCGTTTTAGGGTGACGTAGATTCATTTAATATTTTCCATGCGCGCCGCGTCCAGCCCCCACGCCTGCCTGCCTGCCTGCCTGCCGCACAGCCCATCTCCTCAAGGATGAAATACGGTCAGGAACGACCGTCCCGCCAGCTTGATGATGCACGAGGGGGATTAGGGCCTTCGTCCCGGATTTGCGCGTAAAGGCGGTTGGAGCGGCGGAGGGTCAGACGTGCGCGGCTGTTTTTGCACAAATGCGTTTTGTCTTCACGAAACTCATCCGTTTGCTACCGCAGGAAAGCCGAGCGGCAGCTCGGCCCCTGCGGACGCGAAACATTCGGCCGTGTTTCGTCTAAGCGAGATAAACGCTTCCCGAATGTTGTCGCAATCCCTCAGCTGGTCGCCGTGTCACTGTTTTAGGGTTTAGCTCGAGAAACCAAAACGTGCAAAAGTACACTTCATTTTGGAAGCCCCCCCCCATTTTTAAATAACTTAATTTGATTGTCAAACAGGGCACGCGACCGCGTCGCCCATCTGTGCGTCGGAAGTGTGTTTTTGGGGATTTGGAATCCTGTTGGGTAGCGACAGGTTTCCCCCACGAGTTTCCGCACACGTGAAAGGGGGTCTTCAGCCCACTGCCTTCCTTCTGAAAGCCGGGTCAAGACGCCGCCAAGCCCCCCCCCCCACAACCCTTTCTCGCTTTACTTTTACGTACAAAATGCGAGCATCCCGAAAACCGAGCGGGAACCCGGCCCACCTGCGAAAACGGCAAACGCACGGCAGTCTGGCAAAGCAGGGCGTTCTCTCCAGAACTTTCTCGGCCGTTCGCTGTGCGTTTCGGCTTCCTAGTGGTTTGCTGGGAGACTGTAAAGACGGGAAATATTTTTATTGCCGTGGGTCAGCTTACAGAAAGAAGCTTCAGAATTGGGTTCCCGCCTCGTAACAGAACTGGAAGCAGAGAGCGAGCAAAACATCTGCTGCCCTAATATAAATACAAAGAAAAAACAAAGGCGGCATTCATTATTCCTCCCACTGAAACCAATACGTTGGTGGATCTCGGGGAAATGAGCCATTAAGCAGCTCGGGGTAACGCAGAGGCTTTAACTGTTTGACTGGTGCGGGCAGGGGCGAAAAACCCCTCGGGCGTCGAGGTTGCTTCTGAAGAAACGTGCGTTATTCCTTGGCTCGGAAGCGACCGGTCGGCACGAATTCCGCGCGGTTGGGGTGCGGGACCACACGTCACGGTTGCCAAATATTAGCCTTGCGTGTTGTTAGCGGACGCGAACCTGAAACCTCAAGGGTCACCTGTTCGAGTCCCACCCTGCACCGTTGCTTGCGCTGCGTCATTTGCTAGCGGTGGCTTTGGGTTGCTGCTTTAACACTGTTTCGTTTTGCCGGTTTTATTGGCGGAATGCACAGCTGTCGAATTTGCTCTGGTGCCGCTGTGAGGAAAAGAAAAGAAAGAAACCGAAAGTATAGCGTAGCCTAGCCCCGCTGTTACCGAAAACTGGGCATTGTTTTGGTGTTCCCTTGTTTATTTTAGAAGTTTTGTTATCAAAACTGCACCTTGGCTCCACCATTGCAGGGCGCCACAAAAACTATAACTAAGAAAAGATTTTGTAAGTAACGTGCAAGCGGTTGTGTTAAATTTCAATGACTTCTTACTGACTGACAAATGCCGCTCTTTGGTTACACTTTTGGCTTTGCTGCTGGGACGATGCGGTCGCGCTGCCCGGCCCGGCCGTGCTCGAGAAACGATTTCGGAACGCGCTTCTAGCAAACTCGCGTGCCGTACGCGAGCGACGCGGCCGACCTCGAGTTAAATTGCTTTTGGAAACTCGCGGTCACGCAACCCATTACTTCAGCGTGAAAGGAGTTCATATTTCTTAATCAGGTAGGAAATATTTTCTTTTTCATTTAGATAATTTTGTTAATGTTCTCGTTCTTTGGTTTCATTCTTTATAACTTTTCTTCGACGGCAACTCGAATTCAAAGGTGGAAAAAGGTGCTCTGCAGTGCATCAAGCGATTTGCCCAGCGAGCGTCTCATCCTGCCCGTCCGGTCCTTGAAGATGGCAGAAAACTTTGAAAAAGGCGGAAACGTGGACGGAGAAAAATCGCCCAGTTTTTCTTTTGCAGCTGGCCTGACTGTTATACGGTTTAACTTTAGCATTTTTGCAGTTGTTACTGGGTGAGAATTGCCGTTCGAGGCTTCTTCACCGTTCAGGTACGAGCGGGCCCAGAATTTGGAGCAAACGGTCGAGTCGGGGAGTGGCGTCCTCATCCGAGCCTCCGGTTTGAGGTAACCGGAACAAGCACACCGCGCGTCCGTCCGTCTCTGCACGTCCGTAAAGCACCACTGCATATTCCGCTGTGTGCATCTGTGGGATTGACGGGCGGCTTTAATGCATTTTTACCCGAGTTTAACCGTGCAGGCACCCCCGCTTACGATTGTAATTCGTTCCTGGAAATCGGTCCGCGAGGAGGAGGAATCTCGTAATTCGGACGTATTTTGCATCACCTGTGAGAAATTTGAATGAATTTGAACGCTCGGCTCCTGTTAACTCGCAAGCGTGAAAAATCGGCCGCGCGTTTGGCCGTGAACTCTGTGATGACTTGGAATATTTTCACCGACTTGCACGAAAACTGAAAGGCCAGACTTGTGCGCCGACGGACGAGCCGGCTGCAGCGCGTAAGCAAAACGGCACAAACTCGCAGTTGGAAGCGAGTAGTCGACCCGAAACCAAAGAAATCGTGATTATTTTTACATGAAGAAAATGTGACAAATCTTTCCAAACGGCAACCGCATCTGCGATTCGAAGCGAGTTATTCGCTTTTTGATATTTTACACCCTTACTCGTGCGCAGGGAAGTGTCAACTCCGGTTACTTTTGTGCATGCCATGTTTAACAAAAAACATTTAAAGGAAATGCCACTTACTGCTGCTTTTCTAAACGTTTATTCATTTTTTTGAAGACATAACTAAAACCAAAAAAACAACGCCAGTAAAAACCAATCAAATGTATTGGAATATCATGAATTTGGTCATTGGATGAAGATCCAGTCTCAAAAATCGTATAACTTAACATTAAAAACAGACTATTTTCACAATTTGTTTTTTTTGTTTTTGTTTTGTTTTTACAATCATTAATAATTTATACATTTCCAAAGCGACCGCTTTCCCTCCTGTCGCTGTCCGACGGCGTCCGCGCAGAAGGCGAAACCCTTGCCGGCGCTCCGATGCGCGCCTCGGCGACGTTCCGTGCTTTCTGGAGGAACCGAAGCCCCTCGGCGGCACGCGGACGCGTTCGTTTGGAAGACGGGTGTGTTTAACACGGAGCGGGGAGCGGGGAGCGGGGGTTCGTACCTGGGTCCTCAGCAGAAGCACTTCTGCGGGTCTTCAAAAGGCATCGGGTGCAGCCTGTAAGGGTCGGCACCTTCGCTACAAAAGTGTTCCTAGAAACAACCGTGCAGCGTCTTGAAATGGCGGGATGAATCCTGTCGAACAAAGGCCACCAAATGGCAGAAAAGTACATTTGAGCAACCCTGACCGCACAGACGTACAGTTTGCGAGCAAGCGGCAACCGCGAGCGGCTGCTTTGCGCGGTCATGCTTTCCCTGGTTGGGTATTTGGCTTTTGTTTGACTACAATGCATACGAACGTCGGACGGAGCTTCTCGACGCAAGTCGACGGCAAGGCGTCGTAAACGCCGAAGATCCAAACGGGTTGGCGCTTTCCGGCGGCAATACTGACACGGGCAACGAAACAAATTCGAACGTGGAGCTACAGGTAACGACAGTCCGAGCGAACTTTAAGCGAGCGGGACGGGAAAGCAGATTAAAGAGCGCTGGATCGGTGCTCCCCCTCGCCACGGTCACGAGGTTCTGGACAGAAACGCAAGCGGTGGAAGAAAAACAGCACCAATAATGCGGACGAAACGGCAGCACCTAAACGCGTACTTGTGTCTCCTGTAAGACGACCGTCGGCCGTCGAGGTCGACGGTCAAACCGTGAGAAGAAGCGACTTGAACCCAGACCGTCGGTCCCCCTTGGCGTGCGGGAGGAGGAGGCGGGGAGGCGAGCAGCTACCGGCGGCGCTACGGCGAGGTTGCGTTTTTGCGCTCGGCTTCGTCTCGGCCGCCCGGACCGCGTGCCGGTTCACAGTTAAGATTGCAGCTCCTTGTTTGTCCCCGGTGAGACTCAACAGGTCTTCACGCGCAGTCATAATGAAGTGCGGGCAGACAAAACAAGGAGGGGCGCGTCGGGGGCTTTGCTGCGTGGTTACTACGGTAAACTGGAGCAGCGGAAGGTATTCAAGGCGAGAAACAACCTAAACGCCGGTGTGATCCCCGCTCAAACTCGTTGCAAAACATTTTTCAGAAAATAATTACAGAAGAAGCCTTTGAAAATCTACAAAGTTAATTTATAAAAAACACAAAAAAATCTTTCTGACGACAGCAACCTCTTACCCCAGAGTGTGCGCGCGCTGCTCTTCAAAAAGGCACTTGAGAGTACAAAAAGATTCGTCAAATAAGTTAACCTTAGGAAAGTGTTTGTTAGGGTGGCGGCCGTCGCTAAGGCTACAATTGTCAACAGTCGTTTGTTTGTGCAAGAAAACCGAAAGAGGAACTAAACAAAAGCAAAGACTGTCTCTCAGTTACGCTTGGGGAGGGGAGAAGAAAGCGTTGGGCTTCGGCCAACTCGAGCCCACAAAACGTTGCATAGAGCTGAGCTAATACTTGTGCAGCAGAGGCACTTTGACCGTCTTTATTTCCGCTATATGGGAGGACTTCTGGATGATGCAGCTCGTCGTCCCCGATATGCCGTCCTTCGCCTGCGCGAGGTTTGTCAAGGCCATGGCCGCGTTGATTTCTCTCCAGTACGTCTCATCCTTGCCCCGCGGCTTCTCCTTCGCTGCGCTGCGATGTTGGCACACACACGGAGACCAACTGTAAGCAGAGGTCCACCTCACCGTTCGCAAGGCACAGAATCGGAAGCACTGCTGAAGGCGCTCACCTGTCACGCTTGGTTGGTCCATGTTCCACAGCCTCTGAAAGCAAACATCGCAAGTTAATGACAAATGCGTGCACGTCTACCGACGTTAGTTTTGCGAAACTTGTGCCCTGCGGTAGACCCGGCTTGGAAGGCGTTCCAACGTTTGTCTGCCGGAGTCCAGCACAGCATCGTACGCAGGAGGAACCGTCTCGGACCACGGCGCTGCAAAGGAAAGGGTGAAAGATCTCACGCCGCGGTCCCTCGGTCGTTCTGTGGCTGAACCGAATGGCGGTGAGAAGAACGTCGGGGAGGACGGAGGGTTTCGCGGAACGGTTTAGCGACCGCAGTTGGGCTGGGCTCCCCTTTGGACACCTTTGGTTCAGCTCTGCTTCCTGTTAATACGAACGCTCGACCATCGGGAGGCCATCCGGTCTGCCCGCGGCACCGAGACGCCGCGCGCAAAGTGCCGGGCAGCCGGATCGGCGCGAGTTCTGAGGCGAGAGCGTCAACCGTCCAAGGGCGGCAGCACGGTTTCTCCCGGCGAGGATGATGCCAGCTTGGCACCGGACGCTCCTGTCAAAAAGACCAGAGTCTGGATTTTGTGCACATAAATCTCAGGTATGCTGAACTTCACCCCCTTAGCACTGACCCTAATGGGGGTGAAGCTTAGCTCACAGCTGCTGCTGGTGGAGAGCCACGCTGGTATTTCACAAGAAGGGCAGACCAAGCGCCAGAAGGAGGTCTCTGTGCTCTCATGTTCAGCTCGTGTTTACAAAGGGTGCCTGGATTTTTTTCACACCCCCACCCATCGACTGCGTAAAGACCTTCCCTTGAATTTGGGAGCAACTGCTTCACTTTTTAAATTGAGCAAAACATCAGGAGATGCAGTGCAGCTCTCACCAGAAATCACGTTTTTTCTTCCGCCGTCGAGCCCTGCGGTCTCTGCTAACGGCATCTCACGAACGTTGAGCCGAGGAGACGTCAGCAGTGTCCCGCCGAGGTGCACATCCACATGTGGAAAAGATGCATCAGGCCACAGAACACCTGAACGTCCTGAAACCCCCCAGATGACAGGCTTTCACAACAAAATGAGCTGTCTGCTCATTCCACCAATCTTGCTTCCAGCTACTAATCCTGGATTCCAAACGTGGTCCAGAGCTTCCACGGCTCCACGCAGCACCAGATTATTTCGGAGGTCCCCGGTGCCCCGTGCTGTGCTTGGAGTGTCTGCGTATAGCACGACCCAAAGCGGCAGCCTGGTGGTGGGAAGCCAGCAGGGCTGAAGGCCAAGTATTGGGCTGATTATGAAATTTCCTGTCGTCCCTCCTTTTCAGCAACGCTTTTAAATCCGCTGAGATTCTTTTTTTTTTCTTTTCTTTTTTCTTAAATTCTGAACCGGGTGACAGGAGCACGACGAGCAAACCTTGCAGCTTCCAGTGTTTGTGTCGTAATGGTGTTGTGCGATGCAGGTTCTCCTCGTCTGGCCCGCTGGCAACTACGGCCTCGGGAGTTTTTTTCTCTCGCAGTCCGGCCAAAACAAATGCACTTCTGTTAGTCGCTTGCTTCAGCAAAGAGGAAAGCGTTTCTGTAATTTGTCACGACGACAGCGGCTCTGTCCCATGCCGCTCACAGTTCATTTACAAATTATAAATGCTTTTCCTTTCATTTGTTCCTGTTTTTTACTACGCGGTCAGCGTGGCGCTTGGCTGAACTGCGCACTACCTGTGCAGCAGCAGTTGTTACTGCAAAAGGGTCACCTGTTCTGCTGTCATCCATTCTTCCAACAGGAACCACAAAAACCCCTGTGTGTCTTTAACAGCTGTAGTTTACGTTACCGTGGTTAAATACCATAACTGCGGTCACAGTTAAAGGTGCATCAGATTCCTGTTTGCTATTTCCTAGTACAAAAATGAAATCTGTCGGCAGCCATTAAACTGCTTTGTTAAAATAACCAAACTGGACCGTTGTTTGCGCAAAAAAAAAAAAAAAAAATGTTCAATCGCTAAATATTCTTGTATATCTTGAATAGCAGACCGAATATTTAGAATTTTTGTGCACTGACACTTTAAGCACCAATTCCACAGTTGAGAACTTCAGATCCATCTCCTCTCCATGACTGCCGGCTCACCTGCAGCACTCTGAGCCAGGAGATGGAAGCCTCACTGCAGCGAATACGTTTGCACAAAACGCCTTTCTAGGTGTTGGTCAAGGCTCTTCCTCCCACATTTGGCCAACAAAGAAAGACAGGACTGGAAGAGCAACTTCTTTCGTGAGCGTTTCTGTGCAAGGCGCTTCTTCTCAGAGGCTTATGTTCCTTAGTCCTTAGGAAGAGCTCTTCTCCACTCTAAAGCCAAAAACTGAGTTGTCGTGAGCGGAAATGTGGACCACATTCATGGATGGAGGAAAAGGGAGAAGCGGGTACAAACGGCAAGACAAAACACGGAAAGTAAACGTAAACGGCACTGCGGATTAATTGAAGAAGAACAAATACACCTGTTTCGAGGGGGCTCCATCGTGTGCATCTGCTGTTGTTGTTAGCAACAGTCGGCGATAAACAATGACCCCGCTTACAAAGTGAAGGCTAAGCTAAATGAAGTGACACATAAACATGACCTCAGCTTCCATGCCTTCCCCCACACAGACTCCTCGGGGCGAGAGGCCGACGCGCATCGCAGGCGGCTTCAATCAGCGCAACCTTGGGATGTGCCAAAGGTGTTCCGAACAGGAGACGGCGGATGGTGTTGCACATCTGATTGGGCGGCCATACCGGACAAACGGAGGGATATGACTCAGAGCAATCGCGCAATCGCGGCCTTTGCTTAAACCGAACCTGGGGATGCGTAACCCGATCTAGATGCTGTCCATATGAGGGACTTTGCGTCGGACCGTCAGGAAGACTCGCTCGTGCCACATGGGCAAATGGAACTCGCGCCCAGAGGGTCACCCTGACGGAGCAACCGGACCCCCGTTGCAGTTAATGGCCTGAGAGACTCGAGGCAGCAAACCCAGCACCGCTGGCCGTTCCGGCTTCTGCAAAAGGGGACTTTGTTTTTTTTTTTTTTTAATTTTATTTTTAAATGACATCTAGAGGAGTCTGTGAATGAGGTTAGGGATGTTTTGCCATCGGTGGCAGCCAGTAAGAGTGGCAGCTCGGCACCCGGCAGCACACGAATCCACCGTCGGGCTGCCTGCAGTCGAAATCTAAGACCAAAGAATGCATTGGAGCAGCTCACCCTGAACCAAAAACATGTCAAAAGGTGAAGACCAAATACTACCCAACTCCTCTCAATGTTTTGTCTTAAAATGAGACACAGATTTCAGTATTTTAAAAAAAAAAGGGTTAACCCTTCAGTTGTGTCCGAGGCAGCCAATCCAAAACCACTCCATGTTTCTCTGGAAATTAGGGTCGGTAGATTTCATTTACCAGAATGTCTGTGTGTGCGTGTGTTGTTGAATTCTGCATTTGATACTTTTTACCCTTTATTATAGCTTCATTCCCCATGTCTGGCCAGATCTGCCTCAACACACAAGAGATGTATAAACGTGAATAAAGCATAAAGTTCTGCGAAACTGGTGACTTCATGACCTTAAGGCAATCAGATGGAAGAAACTACAGTCACTGTAGATATAAAAGTTGGAAATGAGCACAACCTGAGGGTTAAATGCGTGGCAGCAAGACAGAGTCTTGATGGAAAACAGCAAACAAGACAGTTTTTCATACCAGGAGCTCATCTTTTCCAACAATAATTTGACTGTCATAACTTCCTTAGGGTTCAGCCCCGTGTTCTTGATGTAAAAGCGATCAAGGCCAGAGCTGGGATAAATGTAATTACACACTGAAGGCAAGATAATCCTCTGGCCAGAGTCCTGCGTGTAAGGTCATAGAGGATGCCTGATGTTGAAACCAGTGCGAAAATTTGCACCCTTTGGGGAAACTGACACCCACACGGAAAGTTTGTCTCTCTTCAAGCAAATTAAGTCCGTTAAATTCAGAAGGAAGGTTTCAAAAACACGATTCTGCCGCAGGCTTTTACGCATCCCTGCGGTAAAGGACACGGTTGGAGCTCCCCGGTGCAGCATGTAAAAGTACCAGGGAAGCGTCTAAAATGCCGAAATGGCTTATATTTACGGATGAGGAAATGGCAAGAGCGTTTTAAAGGACTTCAACGTCCCAGCCCACAATCGAGTCGGACTATTTACGAGCAGCAAACGTCGTCTAATCCTCTCGTATATATATCGGCGCAATGAAAGGCGTTCGGCCGAAGGGCTTTCGGCAACAAAGTAAATAAGTGGTTAAAGCACAGCAAGCGCGTGCACGTCACCGCAGACTGGGTGATGAGGAGCACCGGAGGTTCGACCTCAGCGCAGATCAGCGTGACAGAGATTTATACATCTCTGCCGCAGATGCTTGGCGTGGAGACAACTGTCACAAGGCTGAGTGTGGCTGGACACGAGCACGGGACAGCCTTCTGGTCTAAGGTCTCTGCCTGGGCAACAGGGAACACGTTTTAAACACAAGCGACACCAGAGTCTGTAGTGGCATGTACAAGTCACGGGGAGTAAATTAAAACCGACGGATATCTCCAAAAATGTGCAGGGTGATGATTCTGAGCACAGCTAAAACAACTAAGCTAAACTAAAACAACCGAACAGACGTATAGCCTTGCCCACAAGTGAACAAACACTTAGACCAACATCGGCATTTACACGTCAAGATAAACAACAAAACGATTCCGAGAGTCACAGATCTCCTAAGGAATTAAGCACAAATTGCTAAGAGTGGGAGAGGGGAAAAAACGAAATCTCAGAAGTCACTAGGGTTGTGAGTCCACGCTAGCCAAAAATAGTATGACAGCAGTCCGGCCGAAATGATATGTTTGTGCTGTAACTTGCATTGCTCCATTATGTGGCAATTTCGTGGTCCAGCACTGCAGCGTACACCCATAAAAAAAGCCCAGGCAAACCCTCCTGCGGTCTTCAGCCATTTACAGTAATCCAGATCGCACCTCCGAGCACACTGCATTTCAGCCTCTGTTGCTTCATGCAAACTTCCAAAAGATAAACTTTTATCGCATCCAGTGACTTTATATACTAAAAATAAAGCCGAGCAAAGGCTTTAACATTTCTAATTTAAATAAGATCCACATGCAGACACCGATTTGACGTTTACTCTCAAACGTGCGTAAAAAGATTTCACCACGCTTATCAGTTCGCACTTTTATACGTTACAGCTTCACAGGATACCGAAGCTACAACTATGTTGCTAGTTTTTTTTAAAACATTTCAATCTTTTTCAAAACACAGGTGAGCTGCACAGAAAAACACGACGACAATGTTTTTTTTTTTTTTTTTTTTTGTGTTCCAAACGCAGTAATTCTAAGAGGCCCTGCCGGATTGCCAGCATGCCCCTGCCCTCCCACTGCAGCACCAAAACAGCCACTGCCCACTGCGGAGACACAGAAAAGCCCACAGAGTTTACTTTTCTTCCCAAAAGTTGGACCAGCTATTTTTCAACGAGGACGGCCTATGAAAAGACGGCTGTGGTTTCTGTGCTAACGGTAAACTGGCAGTTCGGCTGCGTGCCTCCGCTTTGTGTTCCGTGCAGCAGCCTCTCTAAACCTTAACATAACAGTCAGACTTGCTTCGCAGGTCACTCTCTGACCTACAGTGTTATTTAGACACCTCACTCTTCTTTTTTATTATTATTTATCCTTCACCACTGTGCTTACTTTCTTTTTACAACGCATTCTGACTTCAGAGGTAATTTGGCAATAACCAGCAATTGTGGTGAATTCCCCTCACATTTAAAGACATTTAAACGTTAAACACCGAGTACGGCTTAGCCAGATATGTTCTTAGGACTTCTTCTCTTGTTCCAAAATAGGGAGACGGAGTTAAAGAAGCTGAAGCGGCAGAGGGGTGTTAAGTCTTTCTAGATGGAATCCACCAATTTCGCAAACTGCTGACAGTCAACTTTGCGCCACAAAGTATTGTTCACACCAAAAGTGTTTTTCATGTCACTGTCAAACCGCTAAGAATGAATTATGCTTCTCAACGTGTTTCAACACAATGGATGTCTGTGAAATGTAGCTTTTTCGAAATTCCGTTTTTGTTTGTGCTAGAGCAACACTGAGCCCTTCATTCACGCTGGCATTAGTGGATTTGGGAATCGTAAGTGGTAAAATGAAGAATAATGATGTGTAAAACAACCTCCCGGCGCAGCAGGACGCACAGCCTCGGCGGTCCCTACGCAAAAACCCGACCTGTTAAACAACTCATCAGCATACTGCGCCCCCCCAGTGAACCTGTTTACCTTTCCCCATGTTCCAGCAGCCTTACAAAACCTCCGCTACTTGACAGATAAAAGTAGGAGATGGGCAATTTCCTCAGTGCAAGGCACCGTAGTTGAAAACTGTTTCTATTTAGGGAGACAATTTTAAGCACAAATTCCCCGGGATTCAGTAACTGTCTGGCTCGGGCTGTGGCTCCATCTCGATGGCCTTTACGAGCCTCTACAGACCGTTCCCACATTACGGTTTTCGTGCAACATAATCCTTTCACCATAGTGCTTCAAATCAAAGGTGGGCTTCCTGTTTTAACAGAAAAAGCCAGAGCAAAGTACCTTTTGGAAAATAAAAAACAACACTATTACCTCTAACATTTGCGCTGCTCAGCGCACACAGCTGTAGTCACACCATAGAGCACAGAATTTTGCCCTGACAGGGAAATATGTGGTTCTTATAGAATCAGATGTTCTTAATTCACCTAAACTTTTTGTTTTATACACTTATTTAGCCAAGTTGTTGCAGTCCCTCCTGTTGTGCTAATGCCCTAGAAACATATAAAGCAGATGGGCGCAACGCACCGCAAAATGGACGCGTCTACATTGCCACTGGGGATTTCTTTCTGTCCGACCCGGGTGCTGTGAGTGAAGAACCTGGAGAAAGATGCCAGCAGGATATTTGCAGCACAGAGAAAAGATGTAAGAGAACATGGTCACGAAACCTAACGGAACCCCAGTAAAGAATTCAGTTAAACAAAACACACAGCTTCTAAAAAGCATTTACAAAAATGTCTTGCTAACCATTTTCTTATTTATACCAACATGTCTAAATACATTGTACATAACATTGTACATTTTTAATGTCATATTCATCTTCTACATGTTTGATTCAATAAAAGGACATGTTTACATGCCTTTGGTATTAGTGGGTAACATTTAAACCTTATATTTTTAGTATTTTCAATAAAAATTAAAGTTTCCATTCCAGAAAAAACACTGCTGCCTACAGCATGGTTTAATTTTTCAATTTGGGGCTTGTGATTTAGTAAAAATCACATTTTTAATGGCCAGTGAATAAAGGGGGGAAAAAAACAAACTTAGTATCTTGCTATAATTTAATAATAATTCAACATAAAGGTTTTTTTCACCCAGAACACTGGCACTGGTACTGCAGCTTCACCGTTCCTTCTGCTGCAAGATTCTTTTTCATACACAAAATTTTACTGCTCATTGTGAGGGCAAAGAAGGTATAAAGCATCAAACTTCTGTCATGCAAGACTAAGTCAGAGGCATCATAATTTAAGTTGGAGCATCAGGTGTGGTTTCAGCTTTCACTAAAAGTTCATAAACAAACCGAACATCTGATAATTTTGCTTAGCTGGATCCAAAGTTAAAAAGAGCGGTAAATTAAATTACTGGTGCCAAGCCCTCGGAAAATTTAGCTTCTCCTCAAACCAAGAAATAAAGGTTTGAAATTTCAGAGGCTCTGCGACTGTCAAAACTGCTCAAGGTGTTTTTTCACTGCAAAAATCTCTTTAACATTTACCAAAGGGAATGTAACAGAGGAAATGGCGCAAATTAAAATTAAACCACAAGATCAGATGTATAATAATGTTCTTGCCCAGATGTGGCCGTGATACATTAACAGGTGTCCGCCTGAAGCGTCCCAGGAGCCCATGTTCCTCAAAAGTTTCCACTTGGCGAATCGGACACACGCGACAGTGTAACAGGGAGACTGCGAGGTCCTCAACTCTATACCCCCAGAGAAAGAAAGCTGGGGCTAAAAAGTACATTTTCCTCAAAAATAATAACTGTGTTTTGCTTCCGTTAGGTGATATGTGGGGGGAAAAAAATGCAGAAATATGTTTCACCTGCCTAGTGCAGAAACCACTACATATTCGAAATGTTCATATACTGGAGTTGCGGTGAAGGTTAACGGAAAAGGCCATCTTTCGCTACAAGACTTGAATATCCTGCTCGCTCACTGGAAGAAGCGAATCCAAAATCGGCCAACCCGTGGATGACTGAGAGCAAAGGTGGATCTGAAGTGCTTCCCGTCCACTCATAACATGCACACTCCAGTTTCCACTGCAGGGGCACCAAGCAGGGAGATGCAGGAGTTCCAGGCACCACTTCTGTGCTTTGGGAAGCGCTACTGTCCAACAAGATATTCACACAAGGACCACAAATATTCTGTTTTTCTGCTCCCAGCACAAACATGCTTTGGTTCACGAACAGGTGCTTCTGCCTAAAGCGGCGATATATGCCTTTCCAGAATCAACACCCGGTCCTCGCCTCCCAACCTTGCAGTAACTTCTCAGGTTGAGATCAAAGCAGGTGCTGAACAGTGGGCCATGTATGAGCACATTCAGCTCCAAAGCACTAAGAGGCTGGTGTTAACTCCAGCGTGAGTGTGGAGCAAAGCTACAGCAGCTATTCCTACTTCTGGCTCTGACCTCTCTGGAGACAATGAGACAGATTCCACACAGTACAAATGAAAAGCTCTGCATTCTGGGAAAGGAACTATAAGCACAAAAAGTGGTTAAAAGGAGTTGGCTGACCTATACTTAATGACCTGGAAAATATACAGAATCTGCAGAAAGGGTAAATAAAGTGACAACCAGTATAAGTTTAAAGTTTAAGCAAAAGATTATCTAAACCTTAAAATGATTACAGCAGCAAAAAGGAAGAATTCTTACCAGTTCGGTAAACAAAGTTTGCTTCTGCTTCTGAAGACAGTGGCGAGAGGAGCTCATCGTCATACTCGTTGGAGCTAAAAGATCCGGAGTGGTTCCTCTTACGGGAGTCCATGACGGTGTTGGAGACCATGACGTGACGCAGGGAGTCGTTGAGGTACCGATGCAGCAAACTGCTCTTGTACTTGGGTGGTGAGACATAATCCTCACCCAGCGAGGCTTCGGCCCTCAGGCCTGTCCCGACGACCACGTTCTCCTTCTTGATGACACTCTGATACATGGGCTTGCTGAACTCGGCCGCACTCGTCTGGGTTCGCGCAGTGTTCTCTCCATCTGGGAAAGTCCGGGTGCAACAAGAAGAAAACCCCGCTGAAAACCAAACAACCTCCATGCCAAAAATCTCTTAAAATCCATTTACAAATCATTACAGGCCCTCAGCTCTCCTAGCCTCCTTGTGTGCGTTTTGTCCAGAGCACATTTCTGTCATTCCTTGCAGTAATAAATAAGGTGCTGTGAGCCTCGAGCTTGAGGCTGAATTAAAATGTTTGCCGTATCTGATGTAAGGAAATAGAAAAGATAAAAAAGTGCTGAGAAACAGACGGACTCCTGGGGCAGGAGGGTGGCGCTGGAATCGAGAACTGCACCATGGATATTGTGAGTGCAAAGCTTGTAATAGAATATTTTGAGCAGATCTAGTTTCTTGATTCAGTAGCTGCCAAAACATAATCATAGTTCTATATATTAAAAACACATGGACTTCTTTTCTCTAACATCTCCAGCTTCTTGCAGTGGGGGCATTAAGCATGTGCTTCTTATTGTCTAACGGTGAAAAACGGGGAGGCAGCATACGAACAGATCGTGCTGTAAGGTAACGCTGCCTGTGAAATATATCGGCGTGCAGGTTACTGTGTGTTCTTATCCATCCAGCCCCATCCATGTTCTGAGGTGTTCATTTAAATTTACATGTACACTATTTATTTAGCTGATGTACCGCTTACAGCATTCAGCTACTTACTGTGATTTACCCATTGGCTCAACATTAGCAGTTGTCTGACTACGTGGGACAAGAAGTTTGCTTAAATTTTCAGACCGGTACAATCAGGCAGACAATGAGTTAATGTACAATAATAAGGAATTTAAGGCAACGGCAATGACTGCCATCGCAATAAAGAAGTACTGTGAAAACACTGTCATCTGCATTTTCATTTTGAAATGGTTTTTTACTAAAAATGACCATAGTTTGTCAAAAATCACGTGAAATTGCTCTTTCATGGAAACTCTGTTAGATTCATATCAAACACAAAGTGCAAGTGTATGTCATTCGAATGTCTCACAAAGTATGGTTGACAAAAAGAACAGGCAGCCTACAATCTGATTATTTGGAGCACGAGGGTGTAGTGCTGACAAAAAAGAAAAAAATGACCAAAACGTTAATTATGAGAAATGAAAACATAAAACAACATTCATATCTTTGCAAAAAGAATGAATTCCTAGCCTGGAAGACAGTGAAAGTAGTGCAATCTGTACGACATGCAGAAGCACACCTGAGGAAGTGGACAAATACACTTTTTACAGCCCGTAAACCAAACTGTGTACAAAACGTGGCCTTGCGAACAGCGCACGTATGTGCCGAATCCTCACCCGTTAAAGGATACCTCAGACCCAAGTACCGACTTAATTTTCTTGTTATATTCCCTTGACGGGACAGGTAAAACATAAAATGCGCCCATCTTTCGGGTAACCAAACACGAACCAAAATTAACAATGAGCCCGGCGTGTTTTTTTCCCTCTCTCTCTCTCTCTCTCTTTTTTTTTTTTTTTAAACCGGATCAAGTTAGGCAAGTACAATGCCCGAGGATACCACAACAGGGGGTGGGATTCGAACACAGGGCTTGCGATTTCGGTACAGCAGCATGAACCACTATGCCACCCGCTGCCCTTGTTCACGCTGCTCACGAAGCCCTGCCCTCCCACTGGAAACCCACGGGTCACAGAGGTCACGATGATTGAGGAGACCGACGGCTGCGCGCAGCACTGCAAGCCGCAGGCAGGCCGCAGCCCTCCAAGCCGGGAGAGGGCTAAGGCAAGCGGCTGAAAGAAACACGCTGCGCCCAAAATACGGAGCAGCGAGAATAAGGCCGCATTCCCTGCATACCCCCTTAACCCACAGTGTGTGTCTCTCCTCCTGAAGGAGCTCATTAGAGCACTTGGAGAACTACCACAGCACAGAAGGCACTGGGTATCTGTCAGTGCGTGCCTGAAAAACCGTCGCAGACAGAATGCAATAAATATGTGCCTGACCTCGTGTTGCGTTTTTAATTGCAGGCTGCAAGACAAACGCGCACCATACAACGTGCCCACTCTTAGCGCCTCCGTGTCTGTTCTGGTGCGTAATCCTTATTTTTAAAACACGTTGGAATGTGGGGTCGCATGACTGAGCGATGGACGCAGCACTGTCATCTTCTGTTTTTGAAATATAAAGAAAACAAACATGGCTGTAGACGGGAGCTTTTCAGCGGCGAGGTACCTTCTGAGCAAGTGTCGTCACTGCTCACACTCAGCCTCTCCGCGTTGCCCTGGACATACTTGTTATAGAGTTTGATCCGCAAAGCCCAGCTCAAGTCGGGCTGCCTCACCGTGTTCTTCAGCCTCCGTCTGGCGTTGGCAAACCAGTTTGATACCTACAGGTGGGGGGAAGAGGACACGGGTTGTCACCTTGGGGAATGCGTGCAGATCCCACCGCGGGCAGTAGAGAGCAAAGGAAGTCAGTACACCCGCACCGCCCAACCCCCCACCCTCTTTATGATGTTACGGTCGTTCGGGTTCAGGAGCAACCAAATCATGGATGTGGAGAACTGGAGGCCATAAAATCATTTGCGTGAGTTTAATCTTCCATGTGGCGCACGTGTAAACATTTCAAAATTCCTGGCCTTTAGCAAGCAAGGGTAATTGCTGATGATAATTCTAAACATGTAATGTTTTGTTAAGTCATTTCCATCTGGACAAACGTACTTATTCCCGATTCTGCAAAACGACTTGAAATATGACATTTTTCCATGCCGTGCATTTTCATGCAATAAAGCAGAATTTGATTCAAAGTTCTCCATTTCATATAGAACAGAAACCATTAGATGTTAAACTAAAATAACTTTTCACGCTTAATAAACTTCAAGCTAGAGCGGGACGTCCTTATGGTGGAATACTTATTTGCAGTTTCTTCCCCTTTTAATATAATGTTTCTTACCAACTACATGTACTCCATCTCTGGTTGAGGGTCTGCAAGGCAAGTTCAAAAGCGTCTACTAATGACATTCGAAGGGAGTGTCTGGAAGTGGCTTTCCGAGCGATCCGGTTACCACTAACTGGAACTGATGAAAACATGTCCAGTATGCGGCTCTGCTGAGACGGAGCACGAGCTCCGCATTTTTCCCCCGAGAACGTCTGAGCTCTTCCCTACAAAGGTCAATCTGTTTCCCCTCTGCTCCTCGTGCCCAGGCAAACTGAGCTGGAACAGACGTGACCTTTTTGTGTGTGCATGTCAACTGCGGACCGAGGAGAAAGGCCCGGGCCAGACGGCATCGAGGTACAGAAGAGGCCCACGGAGGGATCCCTCCAGGGCACGCTGACGCCCAGAAATGAACGGCTTCATTAGCCACAACATTAAAAACAGACCGAATGGCTAAAAATAGCCGACGCTGGTTATCTTTTGTTATCCATGGGACCCAGAGCACAGGGCAACAGCTGGACAAACGGCACTCGCAGGGCAGGACACAAGACACAAAGAAATACAGACTCTTCTTTTGCATCTTTTTGGGGTTTTTCTTCCCAAAATCAGAAAGAATAATTAACAATTTTATTAGAGGAGAGCTTTGTGATGAAGACACACATAACAAACATTACGTTTATCCGAAAGATGAACACTGGAAAGATACCACTATGACTGCAGTGGTTGCACCTGGTTGGTCTATAGTCAACGTTGTTTGATCTATAAATTTGTTACATACATGTTTTGCTGTTTTACACATTTGTTGTTTTACATTGTTTGTAATAAGCTGTTCTTCTGTGACTCAGCCGCACGTTATTCTTCAACCGAACATAAATAATCATTTTTATCTGCTTTTGGTCTCGTTTTTAATATTTATAAAATCCATATAATGAGGTGTAGGGATTGTAAAAGCCCAGGAGCGTATTTTAAAATAGATAAAGTTCTGCCTTTGTGAGGAGCTCACCTGGACCAGGGTCATCTGCGAGCCCAGCGCCAGCAGGATCTTCTCGGTCTTTGTGGGGTATGGGTTGTCCCTGTGTTTGTAGAGCCACTGCTTCAGGGGCCTCGCCATGTCCTGCAGGGCCTGCCGCTTGTGGCGCACCTTCCCTGCGCTGGGGCGACACCTGAGCGCAGGTGAATGGGTGCAGAAGAACAGCAGGTCACACCCGAATCCACCCGCACGCCCATAAACATATAAAACCAAAGTGCCACATGGCAACGTGTCACTCTTCCTGCACACCACTGTGTAATGTGGGTCAAAAATTATTCAGCCATAGTTTAAAAAAAAAAAAAAGGGATGAAGAATGAACCAGACTTGGAGAGTTTATAAGCGTTTCATTTGCGGCTGCCGGTCTAAATCACCACAACCAGTCATAAAATTTATTTCAGTTTGGCGCGACAAAAAATAGTATTTTTCAGTTCTGTTAACTGAAGACTTACGCAATAATGCTATTTATATACAGTACATTACAGTAGGCAGACATCTTTTTTTTATTGCTATAAAGATTAACAGGCTACACAGCATAAAACTGAAACCATTTCTGCTTTGTGTTACTCCGTGCACAATAAAAACAGTTAAATCCAAACAACCGCTTCCCTTTTCTTCATACCTGTTACTATGGTAAATACAGTTATTAAACAAAAATGTAACGGAACCCTGTACCGATAGAAGAGGTGCTCTGTCCTCTAAGTTCATAGAAATGTGCATATTTTTGCCACAAACCTGTAGAAGAAACGTAAACGGTCCGGTCAAATTTTACACCAGTACACAGGAGGCTTTTTTAAATGTAGACCTGCTCATTGCTAATAATGGGGTGTCTGGTAAGGCAGATGCCAATTTTTACAGTGTAGGTGCTGGCAATTTACAGCAATAGGTTGTAGGACACTGAAATGTTTTATTTTTGTTTTATTACTTGTATGCCAGGAGATGTCAGTGTGGAGCTTTGAGGGTCATATACACTTGAGCGGATATAACACATTTTTGTTCGAACCTGCAACCGGGTTCTACAAATATTGTCTTTTTCACACCTATCTGTTTGAACAACTTCAGGTACATCTCGCCGTACGTACTGGACTTCTCCTGCCTGCGTTCACACCCCTTGTTCGTGCCGATGCTCCCTTTACCATAATGAGGGACTACAGTAGCGTGTAGTAAAACACACGACAAGTAAAACACAGCGCACATCAGACACAAACAAGACAGCACTCCTGCATAAACCTCGCTCGAAAACGGACTCCTTCGCACTCAGTCAAGGTGGTGTTGCTTGTAGGGCCGAAAAGCAGGCTTTGTCATCGACTACAGAATTCAGCCTACGCTCGATCCAGAAGTTTGTCTCACTGCAAGCACCGGGACTGGAAAATTTATCCCATGCGTCTCAGACATTCGGGTCGAAATCGTAAGTCGATCGCAGAATTAAGATTGCTTTAAAAGCACCTGGCATCAGCGATCGAGCACTAAAGCCGGTTCTCCAAATGGCTATAATACATCCGTACGGGACGCATCATTTAGTCACAACTTATGCTTTAAGACCAGGAATTGCGGTACCTCTGAGTTGGCCATTTTATTTCACAAAGAAATTAAACGTTCTCACGGCTTTCAGACAAAAGTACAGCAACAACTGTGTTCGAGTCCATCATTTTAAGCATTTTACTCTAGGATAACCCTGCGAGTGCCATCTTATGTACTCACCCGGACCTCCGGTGCCGGACCGCGGAGTGGTCTTTGATAGCCTGGCTGGTGGACAGTATGTCTGGATGTTGCCCATCTATGACTTCTAAATAATTTCGGCTGCTCCTCTCCACTTCCTTCGCCTGCTCTTCAAACAGAACCTGGCCGCTCAGCTTGTTGAACACGATGGTGTTCATCTTTGGTTCTCTTTCGCTCCAGACGTCTTGAGGAAGAGAGAGGCGCTTAGTGGACGGAGCTGCCACACAGCCTTAGTGAGAGTCCTGGAAAAACAAGAAGACTGTTTGACGTCCGCCTTAATATTCCTTGCTTCCCACATCGACTTTCGCTCAGGTCCTTGCAAGACGCAGTTCCACCGATTTGTGACAACTGCCTAGCAAGACGCATACATTTGTAAATATAAAGCTTTTATGCGAGAATGAGGCGCGGCAGGTAGCCTTGCGGACCCGAGTTTACCTCACTTTACTACGGTGAAACCGGGCACACAGGTAAAATATTGCGGATGGCAACCAAAGCGCTGCAAGTCGCTTCGGGGGGGGAAAGTGCCAACAAAAGCATTGAAAAACAGTGAATATATCGTGAATTAAAACCACTATTTACGCATACGGGTAGCATTTAAAGTTGTATTGACTTTTAGCATCGCTTTTCTTGCAAAAATTGGTAACAAATAAAAAAGTGACGAACGAACGCAGCGGGCGCTATTCTAAGAAAAAAGCCCCTCGTCATTTCGGATACACTCGCAAAGGCTTTCTTCATTTATCCAAGTGCGTAATATTGCCACTACCAGCCTTTGTGTCCATTCGAATACGACTAAAATCGCACTGCTACGTTACACAATATATTTAGGCACAAACAAGCAAAAGTCGAGTACTTTTTTCTTTCTTTCTCCCGTACGCGGCACCGCTACGCGTGTGCGCATCGCAACTTCGAGTCCTTCTCCTCCGGGACTTGGAAGCTCGAAGGCTCGGCATCGAATGTAAGATCTTCGCTGCGCGGTCAACGGTGTCTGTCGAGCGCTTCGTTTAACTTTTATTTTAGGGCCGAAACAAACGCGTTCGAGCCGAAGGCGCGCAGGTACCTGGCGGGCCCCGCCGCTCCCGCCGCTCCCGCTCCCGCCGCCGCCGCCGCCGCCGCGTGTCCCGTGCTGTCCGGCTCGCGCTCTGCCTCCCATTCCCGGCACGCGCGGTCGCCCCGGGAGCTCGCGAGCCGAAACCGCGCGAGCCGCGCGCGCTCCCGCGCTTTATTCGGGGAGGCCGCGGCGCGGCGCCCGGGAACGTGAATACCGCAGCCTTCTCATGTTTCCCAGCTGGGAGGCGCAGCCTGCGAACATAGAGTGAATGCCGTATGCGAGTTCTGGGGCCGAGCCGAGCGCCGGTGGAGTGTGATGCTGCGTGCGTGCGTGCGTGTGTGCGTGCGTGCGTGTGTGTGCGCGATGCTCCCCGCAGGTCGAGTTTCATCCCTGCAATAAACGCTCTAATAAAGAATAACGATAGCAGGTGAATAAAAGTGTCCGCACGCCTGTTTCAGGCCGCCACATGTTCATAATTAACGGTCCTTAACGTTTGCCCCCCGCCCCCCCCGGCACTGGAATTCTGCTGTCGACTCTCACTTGATCGGCTCACATACGATCTTAGACTTGCAAACGCATATTGATTTCATCCAAATTTGGCCGCAAGATCTAAATCATAAATTCAGATGCGTCGTAAGCACGCAGGTGAAGCAGAAGCAGCGGGGGGGGGGGGGCGACGACCTGTGCTCAAAAATAATAAAATAGTAAATAGCGGGGCGGTGCGATTCAAAGCGGCGATATTTGTTTAATATGTACATAATATTCATCTAATTTACATCCAGTCTGCAAATAGATAGAATAAACATCAGACGTAGGGAGGAGTGCAAACCATAAAATCCCTGACAGTCAGTTTGAAAATTTCTGTCTGGGTGAAATTCAAAGTAGCATTAAATTAGCCCTAACTTTGCCCAAATATAAATCTGACAGCTAAGATGCTTTATAACCGAGAGCTAAACGGATTCGATCGCCTTGCATCACCGTTTTAGACACACTGCCAGCGTACAAAAACGCGTTATGTTCAGTCGTGCACCTTTTACTCTGTTTTACTTCAAAAAGTTGAGCATTTGTTGTAAAGGATGGGTTGGCAGTTTTCTGGGAGTTTGTGAGTTTGCACCTGAGGACAGGGGAGGCCACGGCCTTGGCTCTGCGCCTGCCAACTCCGCTGCCAGCTCGGTTCTGGTTCACGGGCGTCTTTAATGTTTCTAATTGGACTTCACGCTTATCTCTTCCTTGGGGTAAAGTCGGCTGCGTGATGGTCCACAGACTCTGTGAAATTTGACTTCTTCAAATGCGTTCCGTTGCCTGCTGCCGGGTCACGGAGGCGGTGGCACTGCCAGAATTTCCCATCGTTCCCCCTTGTAATCTAGAATATTCCAGCGCACTCCGGTCTTCGTCCTGCGTTACTCGGGGGTCCTCGGCACATTCCGGCATTTCCCAGAATTCTTCGGTATTTGCCCAGCTTTTTTCCCAAACGCTCCCGAGTTCCCCACGTTTCACCGGCCTCCCCAAGTTCTTCGCCATCTTCAACGTTCGCCACCTTTCTCCAAAAGTACGACCAGCTTGAACTCAACACTCAACCCAGCGATGAGCTTCAGCCACAACTTGTTGCACTCAAGGGCAGAAGATTCCAGAAAACCAGTGCCTAAATCTCCATTTAACAGGGGACGTAAAGGGGGGTACCTTAGAAAAACGACCCAAAGCACTGTTTTTTCTTTGTTAAAAGTCAAGGCCACATTAAGATCACTGAGAGGAGCTGCAATTTTGGACCTTTTTTAATCCAAAAATCTGGGAATTCTTTTACTTTTTCATAATGCCAGCAGACAACAATGTAGCTCTCCTCAGCATTCTAATTTCTTTGGCACTTGTTGCTCACCACACCAAGGTATTCAAATCCTAAACACATTAGCTTGACAGTTTGTTACTAAATAATCATGACTGTATGATCAGTGCATTATTTTTTTTCCCTAAAACCTTGTGTGTGCTCAGAAAGAGGAGGAAATTTTTACCTTGTATTTAGCAAAAGTCTGCGTGTCGGCTGTGCGCAAAAACAAGCAAACACCTGCAGCATTTTCCTCATCAGCCATCCAAAGTACATGGTGCAGGGCAGTATTATTACACAAAGAAAACTCTGTGATGGACTCATGTTCCATCTGGGGGGGGGGGGGGCACCTGATGACCAGAGGACAGCATCAGGACCACTTTTGTTGACAAAAAATGGGGGAGACGCAGTAAAGACACAAAGGAAATGGAAAGATTTGATCTGATTTTAAACAGACGAGTACATTTGGACCGCAGCGGTCCCATATTCTCTCGCTGTTCAGTTCCGCACGTCTCATCTCCGTTTATAATTTACGCCGACTGCATTAGGCGATAATTTGGTTCAGTTTATGATTGATAATCAAAGGATTGCTTGTATTGGAATGCAATTGATCAATAATGGCTTTATTTTTAAAAATATAAGCATTCAGCGGATTAGGGAATACAGCGATGCAGGATTTTATGATAAATATTGACCATCAATAGGTCCGGTTACAAAGACTTCTTTGTTAAATACAATTAGGATGTGTCATCAAGACAGCTGTTATGCATTCTTTTATGTATATATAAATTTATATTAATGATTTATTTACATCTATTTAGCGGACGCTTTTAACCTAAAGTGATGTAAAACTTGGAATAAATAAAAGTGCATTAGAGGCAGACACGCGATTGTCCTAAGTACAATAAATTGCCGTTTTGCCAGCATACATTACACATTACATTACATTTAATTGTGAATAACAAAGATGCGTTGCTAACATTAAACTTCGGTAATATAATTTGTAGTTTTTTAAAAATAAATTGTTGTTATTCAAATCAGGGAGTACGCAGGTTTCTCCGACGTACGTAACTAAGTAAAAAAAATAATTTTAGGTATGCATCAAATTATACTTAACGGACAAAAATAGTACATTATCGTAGTATCTGAGTTGTGTTATTTGCAAGTGAAATATGTTGTGGTCAGGAAAAAGAAAATGCATCAATGTCAACGTTACTGCTGGGGAAAAGAAACACAAGGCTGGAAGGAGGAGGGAGACAAGAGAGACTGTGATGGATCATGAAGACGCGGCAGATGGAGAAAAAGGCCGCTTATGTGCTGAGTGGGAGACTGACGCACAGTGAGCGGCCGTCACAGTTCATCGTCAGGGCTGAAGTAAAACCACGGGGAGAACCTTTACAGCCTGCCGCTGAGGTGTCTCCTCACTGCTTGCTTAAGGGAGTCAGGCTCATAGGTTTCATGCAGAGACCTGAAAAGGGAAAGAAACAGGAGTAGAGAGGGCAAGGAAGTCGGCAGGGAAGCTGGTAGGAAGCCAGTGGGTTGGGAAGCTGGCTGAAAGCCTCCTGCTCCTCTCTGTGTCTCTGCACACACACAAAGCTTTACACTCATTAGTGTTGTTTGCCCACTTTCCACCTTTCCCCTTTTTGACCCAAACAGCACTTAGTGACTGAGATGCTATAAAATTTCAGCAGAAAAGGAGGCTGTGAACACAACTTGAATTTTT
The DNA here is from genome assembly GCA_018136845.1 of Heterotis niloticus. Classification (NCBI taxonomy): domain Eukaryota; kingdom Metazoa; phylum Chordata; class Actinopteri; order Osteoglossiformes; family Osteoglossidae; genus Heterotis; species Heterotis niloticus. Next base: position 25,105,593 of record CM030901.1, on the reverse strand, counting down.
TTACAGCAATACCACTGCAATGCATGAGTCGTATTTTGTAGGACTGGGAAATAATAATAATGTACTGTACGCCATGTTCAAGTCTTGCTTTATAATGAGGCTCGGTGTCCACAATGCATGACAGCTGCGCATTTTGGGTTATATTTGTAAATGTATATAATTTATTTATCAGAACTGCCAAAACAAATTAATGCCACAGGTTTATACATTTAAACTGTATTATTTGTTTAGATAAAATTAAGGAGACTGGGTAAGTAGTTCTTCCACTTTTTTTTAAAGAGGATCATTCACAATTTAGAGAACTCTGCAGAGTTGGTGTTTAAATTTGGGATGGGGGATCACTTGGAGAGGACAGAGTGAAGGTCGGGTCTTTATGTCCACTGCCACGATAGCCGGGCCAGGAACTGCACAGTCCTGCAAACTCTACCCTATTTCTGGTCCCTCACTGAGGCTCTGATGGGGACCAAAGGCAGAACTTCACCTAATTGCTGCCTCTGCTGGAGCGTAAGAAGTACAGAGAACAGAACCTCTAATTTCCCATGAATGATGTCCTCATGCAGGCGGCAACTCCGTGCAAACTAGTAGTTTCTGCTCTTGAAGGAACTTGTGCCTCTGCTAATACAGAGAACTGCGGGATTATGACAAATCGCTCTGGATGGTTTTCAGAACAGTTGCGCAGTTCATCTAGACATTCCTAATATATGATGGAAAGTGCAGAACTGGCATATGTATTTAAAAAAAAAATGACAGCGTTGCATTCAAAACAGGACAGAGGTTTTTGTGGTCAAGACACAAACATTACGGATACAGATGGTCCTCGAGTCACAATGGTCCGACTTACGATTTTTCGACTTTACAATGGCACGATAGCGATGCACGTTTAGCAGAAACCGTACTTTGAAGTTTGCGTTTTCGTTTTTTTTCCTAGGCAAGCGATAAGCGGTACAATACTCTCTCGTGATGCTGGGCAGCGGCAGCGATCCGCATCTCCCAGTCTGCCACGCAGTCACTAGTATGTACAACTGAGATTCTACAGTGTTTGCTGTGTTGGGATTTTTTTTTGGTTTTTTGGACACCCCCCTGTATCTGCGCTGTTTTGTGCATCCATCATGTCTAGGAAACGCCCACTGGTGTCTGTGTCTCCTGAAAGCAGCATGAAAGAATCAAGCCCGTAATGACTTTTGAGGTAGGCTAGGCTGGGCTATGATGCTCGGTAGGTGTTGCGAGACACCACGGTAATAAGTTTAAGTTCCGTTAAACTGTTTACTGAGTGTTGTTTCCAATAAAGAGTGTTGCTGTTAGCCAGAAGCTAACGCTAAACATTAGTGATTGGCAGTAAACAAAAACAGAAAAGACCACAATTCAAAATAAACAAAATACAAGGTCTTAGCAAGAGAGTTCCCAAGGGGCAGCGGAAACTGAGCACTGACAGAAAGTCTGAGTAGGAACTAAATTTTGTCCACGATTGCTTCCTATGCCCATAAATAAATCGGCCTGAAGATGAGGGTGGAGAGACCGCCTATGTTCTGTTGCTAAAGTGGCCACAGGTGCAGAAATGGATTTTTGACTTAAGATATTTTCGACTTACGATGGATTTATTGGAACGTAACCCCATCGTAAATCGGGGACCATCTGTATTTACAAAGCACTCTGTTAATGACAGCAATGGAAAGCAGGAAAACGGCATTATTTCAGCCATGAAGGCGTTATTATGACGTTGTTGCATAATAAATTTGACCACTACATCAGGCACGGTATTTTTTTTTTTTTTTTTTTTTAAGTAAAACTGGACTGTTCTCTGCATTATGAATATCAGGTTTGGGCAATTCTTACAAAAGCACTGTGAATTTCGATACACAGAGCATGTAAATTGCTGCCATCGGTGTCTTTAGCACTGGACATAAACACAAACTGACAGACGGTAACTTTTACCACTGTTTAAAAAACGAAGTAAGGTTGTTCATCTAATAAATTCCGTTCCTTCACTGGAACATGCAGCATTTGTTTAATAATGCTATTTATGCATAGCTTTCCAATAACTTGTCTGTACGGCCAAGGGAATATTATTTAGGCTTTATTTCCATTTGTTTAGGTTACCAAATGCTTTCATTTAAATGTTTCCTAAAATTTGTTTTCAAATGCAGTCTACTTTGGGGCTGTGAAGAGAGTTTACATGGAATGAGTTTGCCATTAATCATTTGGTATTTATTTAGTTTGAATCACTTCAAGACAACTCATCTTGATCTCTGCAGCATGTTCCTTTGGAAGGACTTCCCTTCCAAATATTCAAAATCAAAAATAAAAGGTTCACTTTTTCATTTCAGTTCCCAGTATCACTTAAGTCCACCTGGTACTGCTTAAAGATTCTGGACCGAGGATGATTTCAGTGACATACTTTTAAAACTTGGCAATTTCTGCTTTCTCATATTAATGGCAGAAATCTCATGACCATCCCAACTGTCACAACAGCCAAAAACATCATGTGGAGGCATTTAGTGCAGGAGGAGGGTGACTGAAGATCAGAACATGCAACCTGTTTAGAATCAGCGAAGAGGTTCGGGCGTTTCGTTGTGAAGAATAAACATGTGCTTGTGCTATTTTTGAAATGATATTCGGGGACACGTGGGCAGCCGTTATTCAAAAACACTTTTTGAGAACAATGACTTCTGGTAAGAAAATGAAACCCTGAGCAACACCCACAGAGACAACAGCCACCAAGCTGCTGATTTTCGCACCATACATTGGGACTGAGCATTTATGCAACGGAATATTCATATTTACATGACCCTGTGTGAGCAGATGGTTTTTGCAACTGTCAGATTTGATGTTCCTGTGATGTTGCCTCATAAGCATATTTCCAAGATGCTTATTTGTGAATGGAGACAATGTTGAGTCCTTCTATTAAAATGTGATTTTATTAGTCCACATATGGGCCCTGTTTAGATATTTATCTGTTACGTGATTATATAAGTTTGAGCAGCCAATACGGGCGCGGGACCGCTTCACTGACAGGAAAGTGTACAGTATTTTGCGAGAAGAGAAACAGTAGAAAGCACTTATTGTTACTGTTAAGTCAGTCGCTGTGGAAAAAGGAAAGAGGCTGAGTGTTTCACAAATAATTGTACAAAATCCAAATTAAATATTCATTCAAATGTATCGGCAGGATTTTAAAACGCTTCCTACTATTATAACAGCCAAAATGATGTAAATATAAATGCCCACATCTGTTTTCCTTCACTCTTAATTTGTCCACGCTTCCAGGCTTCATTCTAGTCACCAGTGCAGGTGACAAGATGCCGAGGAGGGACAAACTGCTGGCACTGTTAACAGTATCTGGCCTTCTCGTTGGTTAGGGCAAGGCGACGGATGCTGGCCACACAGCCGGCTGCTGCCTCTTGAAGGACCTCATCGGTAGATGCCATCATGCCCAGGAGCAGCTGTTTCGAACACAATGGACAACAAAAAGCAAATAAGAGAAAGAGAGGTGAGAGGCAGCTCAACACACACTGTGTACAAGCTTCTGTAGAAGCACGACGTGGTCCTACACGAAGCTTTTTAAGCCTAGAAGACGTTACTAGGCGCCAGTGCCGCAAACCTGATTCCTGACCCAGAACTACACAACCGTTCCTTTTTTATTGAAGGACACAACTCTTCTCTCTTTAAATTATCCACAAAACATAGATGTTTGTTGTTAATGCTGCAAAATGATATAAATATTCACTGTGGCTATGGTCCATTTTCTTATACACAGCAAAAACAGTAAAAAATAAAGACAAGGGCTAGCTGCTAATTTGGTCAGATCCCCAAATATTAATGGGATTTTGGATTTCTTCACTGTGTTCCTTTGTCTCCACACAGGTTTATCACTGTGGTCCTCCTAACAGTGCTTGCTGCTGCTATCTGGTGCACAGCAGTGATGCTTTTCATTATTCTTTCACTTTGGTTTACAGTCTTACAGAGATGAACCCTAATTCCTCAGGAAGTGCAGATCTTTCTCCAGACCAAATGTACTGCCAAGGAGGAAGTGATGAAAGTTTTCTGTCCTTCACAAAAATTCAACAATGTATTTTTTGCCCCCCCACCACCACCACTTTGGCAAACTAAGAAAGCGGCACTTTGAAAAATACTTTAAAAAGTTGTGTAGTGAATTATGCCGTAACAATACAATGCTGTCCATTTACAGAAAGAAGAAGCTATAGTTCCTGCTGTATTCAGTAGTTTTATATATCGTGAGGCTCAGAAGAGCCTACAACTCTTATTTTTATGCTGCTCATCTTTGTAATGTCTGTGTTCACAAAGATGATCTCTGACTTTTGGAACATACATGCAAACCTGCTCAGTATTTATATTGCAAGGACTGTGCCAAGACAGAAAGACAGAACATTCCCAGAATTTTCTGCTGAAAGATAAATATGGAAAGGAAAACAGATGAGACATGAAGCTACTACCTCTGAGCACAAATCCTTGGGTAAATCGGTGCCTCTGAGATGCTGCCAAAGTATGATTATTCAGTTTGGCTTTCATTGTTTTTTTAATATGCAAGGCTTTGTTTTTTGACATATACAGCATATAAGTAAGTATGAAACTATATAACTAATGTATAACTTGAAGCTTCATATTGTGGCAGTAGTTACAGTTGATTTCGCTCCAAAAGAGCATCAAAAACAGCACAGAAAAGCACACTAATGTTTGCAGTTTTAGGGAAAGCATGCAGCTCCTTGGGACAAGTGCCTTTTGTGAAAGCAGAGGATGCTTGGAAAGTGCCAAAAACAGTCTTTAGCCGACCTCATTGCGTGCTATTCAGACGTGGCCAAACAGCGACTCCTGAAGCGCAGCGTTAATGCAAAGATAAGGTCGTCTCTCTTTCCTCGCCCTCCGCCCCCTCCCTCCATTCCCAGCTGGGATCTGAAAAACTATAATGCTGCACTTGTTAGACGCCTCCAAAACCCGTGGAAACACGATAACTCGACTCTTGCTCGACAAGCCGCCTCGAGTCACTCGACTTCACTGCATAACTGGTGTGAAGCGTGGGGCTCGGAGGCGGGTGCCCTAGCACTGGCTGCGGGTCGGGAGGCTCGGGTTTGAGGGTCACTGCTGCTGGGCACAGAACCCTGAAATCCTCCATCTGACTTTACGGACTCAGCTGGGGTTTCCATGTTTTCGGGTTCCTCCCCATGGCTGGACAAAGATCTGCTAAACAAAGAGAAAGTCACTGAGTTTGGTTTTTTTTAAAAACAAGTCAGAGATTAATTTGAACCCTGCTCTGTTTCTGAGTGCATTCAGAGGAAGCCACTGACATATGAATTTATGTCTGGTGTCAATCAGTCAGTCAGTCAGCCAGATCATCCATCCATCCACCCACCCACCCACCCACCCAACCCACCTTTCAGTAGCTGCTTCCTCCAGGTAGGGTTGCAGTGGTCTGAGCCCTATAGAGGCTTTCAGCAGAGCTCCATAAACAGGTTGTTTTTATAAAACACACCTTTCCCCAAAACTTTGTACGAGCAGCTGCTTAACATGGAGAAAATATATTAAAAAAAAAAAAAAAACTTTCCAGAACTTTCTGTCCATCATTTGTGTCCCCATGATTGTGTTTGAAAAATAAATCTGCAGCGGCAAGTTAACCAGAAACTCGGGACACTGGAAACATCGACTGTTTATATTAATGTAAAGACCTCAAGCTTCTCTGTGCCCCTTTTACCTCACAGTACAATAGCCACCCCTAATACGACACAAGACACACCGGAGCTACTTTTGCGCTGTTGAGATGCACGGCGTGGCTTGCAGATGAACAGCAGAACCATCTGTTGACCACATCTCCACCTCAAAACATGGGACAGACGCAGCAGGGCTAAGCAGCAGCCTGGAAACATTTCTGCCATAAACAACTTTACACTAACAGACCTCAGCTTCTTCCCAATGAGGTGAAGTGCATCAGAAAAAAAAATAAAAATAAACACCAACAGTCCGTTCCATTTGCAGCGCAACTGCCAAAAAGTTTTTCTCTGTAACATTTAAACAAACTGCATTTTTCACAGTGGTACTGCCTGCAACAGTTTTGTTTGGAAATGACCATTACTTACAATCTGTGTTTTGCAATGGACTGAATTACTTCATGCAAGTCTCATTCAAATTTAAGAAAGGATAAATTATTTATTCTTATTTAAAAGCTGACTCAAGTTGTCTCCCGGGATTTATCGCTTCCATAAACAACCATCTGCCCTCTAGAAGCGATGTAAAGAAAAGGGCAGAGTGTGTTGGTTTTGAAAAAGGTATGAAATAAAGTTTTTCCTTATAAAACTGTGAGATACTAAGAGTGCGTATGAAATCAAAAGAGACGGCCATTCTTCTCAGCGCTTTCTAGTTTCCTACTGACTCATGTTTGTCCTAGGAATGCAGTTACAGAACAGCAGCTGCAGCTCCTCTCAAAGATGGCAAACACACTTACAGTAAATAACGTAATAGTGAAGAATATGCAAAATAGCAGTATAAAGCTGGGGTCAAGATTTCAAGCTTAGTTGAGCTTTAAAAATACGAACACAGAGATCCCGCAGTTCTTACATGAGCCTATTTTAGAACGACATTATGATATTTCAAGGGCAAAACTACAGAAAAAAGTCTAGATGGAATACTAATGTGTTCCTGTGTAAAAGCTCAATTTCCTCCCCTAAGCTTGGGGAACTGAGTTATACACCATTAAGCAGGATGAGGAGGAAAGGGGCTTACAGATCAAAACACAGCAGGGAAAATATCCTGTGAAATCGCAGGAAATCGCTGGACAGCGTGCGGGTGAGCACGTTTGGGGGAATTTCGTCAGCAACGAAAACGCGAAACAGTGAAATACTGCTGCAATAGCGCCACGAGGCTTTCTTCAGTTTTATGCTCACATAAATTCAGATGCTCGGAAGAGAGGAGCCAACATCACTTGGTGAAGAATACATCGAACAATCTATTAAACTGCAGGAAAGTACGTTTTGCCACATTTTGCACCATATCGGAGCAGAAACCACGACCATTATTTATGAGAAAACTGACCTTTCGCCTCTAAAATGTCTCGTATTTTAAACATCTGTTGTGGTTACAATTACAGTAAGAAACCCGGCTTGTATGATTTAAATTTAAATATTTCCAATTCACTGTAACATGGGAGCAATTTTGGTTTTTCAGTTAATAACCCAAATACACTGGCAAGTTATGCTGAAATTCTAAGCTGCTGCATTAATAAAAGTAAACAAGAACGATATTCACCAAAGTACACAAAATAGAAATGAAAATTTTCCTTTTTTCCTCACTTCATTAAAACAAAAATATAAAATTTAAATCTGCAAAATAACTTCTGCAATTTGGAGCGCCAAATGTTCGGCTTAGCTATGAATTACAGGTACTGCTGAACCACACTATAATGCGGCAGCAGGTTTAGCTCAAGTACGCCATTAAATGAACATGGGGAAAAACATATTTGCCTGCCAGAGCACAACCGCTTCATAATTTACAACACAGTCAGATCTGGGGGGGGGGAAAAAAAAAAAAAAAAAAAAAACTTTATGTGGTTTCAAATATTTTCTCAAGTGAAGCTGAATATTAAACATATCAAGTAAAGAAGTGAAAACATCACTCAACACATTACACTTTCTGAGCAAGAACATTAACTTTCACATAAAACAACAATGTCCTAAAAATGAATACTCCAAACGCATAAAATATTTAGATGTTAGTTGTACAGCAAGTGTGTTTGCTGTCAAGGCAAAGGGCAGCAGGTAGTTTGAGGACACACACTTTCGGCCTAAAAGCAAACAGCTCCGGTCTCCCTAGGGCCCAAGCCGAGTGCTTTTGGGGGAAAAAATATTTGATTTAAATTGCTTGAGAAAATGTTTAAATTTTTAAAGAGGCAGATGCACAGAGATGTATGCTTTGATGAATTTCTGAAACAAAAAAAACATTTTATAAGAGCTGCAGGTTTAATGGATGCACTGCACAGCCCTTCAGCAATAGATTACAAGCAACACAGTGGAATTATTGTTTCCAATTTGCTCCGCAGACTCACAATATTAAAGCATTAATTCATGGCGTGCGGCTGGATATTTAACTTTTTTTATTCAACTTAAGTCGCTCGCTCAGGGCGAGATTTCATCCTACAAACCTTTGTTCATAAACCGAATTCCTGACCTGCTACTGCCCTTACCTTTAAATCACAGCACTGCTATCTGCTCTCACTGCTGCACTGAATTGCTGCGCTGCCCCTGAAAATAACATTCAGCCATTATTCCTTTTCCAAAATGCTTGTCTTTTTATGACAAAAATGTGCCACTGCGCACATTCTAGCGGTTAAGTGCTTCACCCCTGCGTTCAGGTGTAACTCAAGGTAACGGGCGTCACAGACGCTGCCTTTACAGTGTCTCAGCATAGCATTTTCGGTTTAAAACTGATATATTTACCTGTACTTATTCCCCAGAGAGCAACAACACATTATCATGTCTGTAAATGTAAAACAAGTCTTCTTCCAGCTTTGTTGATCATACGGTTTGAGAACTGTATGGATTTTACTGCATTGTGAGGTTAGCTTTGGACAGAATAAGAGGATCTGAAGGTAAGTCAGACCCCCGTTATTATTCATGTGCAAACTGTTAGGGATGAGGATTTGGCAGGTACCTTCACCGCTCCATTTTCATGCATTGTGATACAGTTGTTGGGATCCTTGGACAGCTGGAAGAGGGCCTCTGCGGTAGCCTGATGGACGGAGGTGTCCGAAGACCTGAGGTAGCCCACCAGCGGAGCCACGGCACCGGCTTCCCCAAAGGACACCCGGTTGGTCCCCCACATGCAGCACTGGGCGATGGCTTCAGCCAGATGCCGACGCAGCTGATCGTCGGCCTTCTACGAGGTGTCCGCAACAGATGGAAATGTTCGACATGAAGTCGTAGTGAAACCACTGAGCACGGTTACATATTCGTAAGCACAACACTACGGGGCTCCGGGCACATCTGCGGTTCTCGTGTCAGCAGTGACACCGATTTCATTGTGTGAGAATGCAAAGCGGAGCCGCTCGCCGGTGGCAGGAATTGCTTACTGTGTTTGCCAGTTTAGCCAGCATGGGCACGACCCCGTGGTCCGTTATCACTGCCAGGTTTTCTTCATCTTTGGCTATGTTGGCGATGGCAGCGCAGACGCTCGCCAGCACCTCTTTGTTTGTTGATTTCAGCAAATTAACAATGAGCTCCAGTCCACCAACAAAGGATCGCACCATTTCCCCTGCGTCCTGCGGAGAAAAGTCTGTCATTGGCTTGTTTTCTTAATCAGCTCAAGAGCAGCAAAGAGATGCTGCCTTCACAACACAAAATGGAAACATCCATTATTCTTAACCTTTTTATCCTGGTCAGGGTACCGGCAGTCTGGAGCCCATCCCAGAATCACTGGGTGCTGGATTATGAAACTACACCGTGTGTGGGAAGGGGGGGTGTCACATGGCCATTTTCCAAAGTGGCCACATAAACTCTCTTCTCCAGAGACCCACAATTTTTATATTTCTTGCTCTATTCATGTTAGGTTTCTATAATTGATAGAATTTGAAATGCGAGGCTTTAAGGAAGACAAGGATTTTCTTTTGCCTCAACAAGCTCTCAGAAAGGGGAAAGTAGAGTCCACTGAAAAAAGTCAGTCCTAAACTGCACAATTAATAAAAGTTACTGTGGACCTATTGGATATCTTTAAGGAATACAACAAAGGAACTGTAGCTATGGCCGTCCATTCCGTTACCACCCAGGCCACCTCACATTTGGGAAGATTTGGCAGATTTGCTAACGTACATCATGTCAAACAAACCGTAGGAAAGCCGAGACAGACACCATGGATATTCAGCTGAATGCTGTTGACATTAAACTGGAGAGACTTTCATCCTCCGCTGTAATTCTGGAAGGAAAATTCTCTAACTTAATCGATCGAATGGATAAACTAGAGATTCTTTTTGGCAAAGAAGAGTTTAAGATGTCTGGCTGTCGATTTCAGCAAATCTTCCAGTTCGTTCTGAAGCAGAAGCCCTAGCTGAAGCAGGGAAACCTGGATGAAATGAAATATAAAAACTACCGCAATAATCCGAAAATGGGCAGTCTCAGGAGAACACCTCTTGAGTTGGATTGTTGTCTGATTCAAAGACTGAGACCGATTTTGTCTTTCAACTCCATGGCCACACTCATGGCCCACTTTGCTTTTCCAGTCCAACTCAGATGATGTCCACATGAAGGGAGGATATTTGTGCCTGACAGCGTCTGCCATCATTTTCCTGGCTGATCTGAAGGGCTGAAATTGAGAGAGGTTCATTTATGCACTGAAAGTGCTAAACTTATTTTTGTTTAGATCTTACATGGTTACTTTACATGTTTTACACAGTTCCCTGTTGTCGATCTTGCCTGGAACTTTTCGTGTTCATAACAACACTTCGTGTTCATTATGGTGATAGCGTTTTTGTTCTCTCTTTTCTAAAGCACTGGGTCTTGTGTTTTAGCTTTATTTGTCCAATGTGTAAAAAAAAATATATATATTTATGGGATGGGATGCCAATCTATGACAGGGTGGCCACACATGCGCAGTCATGCACTATGGACAATTTACAGCCCCCATTAACCTAAAACACATGTCTTTGGACTGTGACAGGAAACAGGAATGCCTGAAGGAAATCCAAGCAGACTGGAGAGAGCTTGCAAACACCACACAGACTGAAGCAGAGTCAAACCCACCTATGTATCATTTGTATGTCAATCCATGTGTTTACACTTAATGTGCAGAAAACCAGGGCTGTTTCAGTGCTTGTAACAGGTGGGGAATGAGAAGCGAGTGTTTGGCTGTGTTCAGAAGTGAGGCATGGATGCTCCTTAGCCACAGGCATGCTCTGTGTCAGAAGATGTGCCAAGAGATGAGCCCTGTTTGGAAAGCTGACCCCCGATGCACAGAGGAAGTGCTTCCCTAGGAATACTGATGACTTGAGTCAGAATGACAGAGCTCTCTAAAGCCACCAGCTGTGACACACTATGAGCATCTCTTTCATGACCTGGACAGCAACCAGCGATAAACCACTACATAATGGCTCTCCACATGTAACATCAAAAAAAAGAAATAAAATTGAAGACATACTACAGAACGTGCTTACGCAGGCAAGATTTACACTATAGACCGCAGTGTTGAAAAATAGAAACATGCAAGTTGTGCCTATAAAGCCTAAATAAGACCCCCGTGTTGCACCTAAATTGCTCCAGAGTTGTTTATACCAGCAGTCTACATAAAAAAGAGTGAAAGCAAGACCTGGCATTACTGCCCTCTATTACAACACGGAGAAAAATGTTTCCCTTAGTGAAGAACAGCCTCCTCACTAAATGCATTACATTAGCACACTTCCTCTGTGTTAATGATGACCACTTCATTCAGAGCTGTCGCCGCTGTGGAACGTTTCATCACGGGAGGAGCTGAGACACGGGCATCCAGCTGTACTTACAGCACAGCCCTCTTATAAACCCATCCCATTGCTTGCTAAATAGGCCCAGATGTGTTTTATCTAAATAACTACTGCAGCGAGGCGTATTGGTTTCCTTCACCGTATAGGAGGAATGCACTGTTTAGCTCTGCGCAGTCCCTGTCGCTGCTCTACCCCCAGAATCACTGCAACAGCAAGTATTGTAAAAACCAGGCAGCTGTCAAACTGCATTAGCCTTAACCAAGCTCCTCGGCCCTCTTTTCTGTACAGCTACCATACCTCATCACTGCTAAAATAGAAAAATCCCTTCCAGAAGAATACAAATCTTCATCTAATAACACCTGCCTGCGCCAGTGTTGACTTTAATTCAATATGTTTAATATACAGACACTTAAAAAAAAAATCATACTGTATTAAAAATAAACACGTCAGGAAATCGGATCAATTTAAGCTCAGACTGATTCCAAAATTAGAAAACTGACACCAGGTAAGAGCAGCTCTTTGGTGCCTCTCTAGCTACGGCTTCCTTATACACCAGATACATGTATCACAATGAGATGCTTTGTCACCAAAAGTTTTGGCTGAAATAAACTATAAGCATAAAAGCCATGGACACATTTATATTATACAGCTTTTTACATTATTAAAAAGCTGGAGCTGGAGCTGGATGTCAGTCTCTCTCTAACTGCTTTGAGACACAATGGGAGGGCACAGCAAAGCAGCCTTTAATTATCACAAGGTTTATGCACATTCTTTGACAAACTGCTTGCTTCAGGACCTTTGGAACACCAGTTTTTAAAAGCCTACAGAACAATAACAACAAAATTCAACTGGACATAACTAGAACGTTCTGAGTCACAGTCAGCTAAATATTAAAATACTTTCCAGATTAAAATCAACCTCAAAAACCCACTGCACATGCTGTATACATGATAGTCTGCATCATACCATATGCACCGCACTTTTTATACATACTTGGACGTCGCATCAGAAATCCAATTTCATCACACATATTCGGACATTTGGGCTCCTCTAAATGTGTCTCGGTTTGCCCGATGTCCGAATTTTACGTACCTTTGCGTTTTTGATGCAGGGACAAATTGCCCACGCAGCATTGGCTTGAACGTCCGGGTTTGGGTTTTTTAACAGAGACCACAGCAAACGAACTCCATCCAGGTTGTCAACTATTCTGCAACACAGACAGGAGCGGAAAAAAGTCACCTCGGCGCAAACAAAATAATAATACCAAGGTTCTGAAACACATTGGTCCTAGTATTTATTACCCACAGCTGCTCCCAGTCCCACATTTGAGATCTCCCAATTCGATGTTTTCCAAAGTCAAAGCCGAAGTTCTCAACCCAACCCATGCACAGTCAGTTTATGAGAGCTGTGTATATGTCGGGGAGGCATCCTGCCATCACTCCTCCGTACAGGAGAAGGACGCTGCCCTGCTTGAGTCATTCATTCACAGTTACTTTCAAAAGCAACTCTAAGCAGATGGGTTTCAGGCAGGAAACGGTCAAATGTGAACCAGGCGAATTTCTCAGCAAAGCACCGTCCGCAATTCTCAGAATAAGTGTTTGCTCTTAACTCTGCAAAATAAAACACTGGCAGATAAAATAGCTGCACTGTCAAAAGTGCACAAATAAAATAGGCTGAAAAAATGAGCGCGGGCTCTAAAAGTCCTGCGCCGGACCTGCGAAAGTCAAGGGTTGAAAAGGACTTCTGCATTATTTATTGTCATGATTTATTATTTATTTTATAGAGCTTCTGCAATTTCACAGCATTCAAATGTAAATCCCTGTTATTTTCATCTACTGCTGATCCACATAATAAAAAACCTGAAATTGAAGCTCTTGGCTTAATTCCATTTACTTGATGCTTCTTAACTTCATTATAATGTTACTTTTTAGCAAAATTAACCATTAAAGCTCAAAAACATTACGATAATAAATATTCCAACAGGTGAGGACTGGCAGCAGAACGGCAAGGCGTCGGGGAAAGCGGCCATTCGAGAGCCGCGTGCGGTGAGCAACACTGACACCGGCGGTACTGCGGGATCCATCTGGGAAAAGCAGACCGGAACGCAGTACTCACGCCATGTTGTCCAGGTCCATGGCACACGCCCCCACGGCTCGAGTAACGTTGACCAGCAGCGCCGGGTTGATGCCTGTCAGGAGCCCGACCAGCGGCTGGATGCCACCGCACTTCCTGATGACGGCCCGGTTGGGGGGGTTACGGGCGCACTCGCCGAGGGCCCCCACCACATTGATGAGGACCTCCTCGGGCTGCTCCGTCAACAGGCCCACCAGCAGCTCCAGCGCGTTGTACACCTGGAACCTGGAAGGAAGGCACAGCTCACCATGAACCGAACGAAGAGCAAATATGACCAAGAAGGAAGAAGTTTGCTCCTTTTTCTTGTCCTGCTCTTGCAAACTGCGCAGAACCACAGGCGGGACTCTGCTCCGCATTCCTGCACTCACAGTTTTCCTCAACCTACAGTTGGACGCAACGGTTCGGTTTAAGTGCAGATAAAGGGATAAAATGTGGCATAAAGGGATATGCTGTGGTTTGAGAAACCCTCAGCTAAGCTCTTCTGTATGTTTAAAGCTGCAGCGTGTGGTTGTTTTTATTCACAGTTATGGTTTCTGGCAATAATGCTGCAGCTTAACGTAAAAAGTGTCCAAGGTCATTTGGTTTCGGGTGCAGTCCAACCAAACATTTTCTTGCACATAAAACAGTAAATGAACAGGGAAGCTGCCTAAAGTGTTGCCGAGTCGAGCGCAGAAAACACAGCCACCCATAAGGCGTCGGCGAGCTGTCGTGGACACCGGAGCGCCAGGAACTCTAAGGTGAACTTGACTGTACGTGGCATCAACCACATTTCCGGCTGATTTCCAAAGATATTTCACTAAAAATTCCAAGTTATTTTTAAGTACCTTTCTAACTGTTAAAAAAGGTTTAGTTATAATGAGGCAGTTGTCTTACAGACTAATTATAGACATTTTACAGCAGTCTTTTCCAAACAGTAATACAGTAACCCACAAGTGGGCGTACGCTCATTAATAGAATATTTTACACCACCGCAAAAGAATACAGAGGACAAATCATTACCTTTTACAGTAATGAATCTGACAGTCCACCATCTATTTTCATACAAGTGATTTCTTGTGACTTAGCAAAATAGTTATTTTTTCACACAAATGTACTGTTTTTAACCAAAACTCATATCTAGCAGAGTCCTTGTTCGTTTACAAGAAGGTAAAAGGTGCTGATCGTGTCTGAAAACACAGGGATGCAGGTGGTGGAGGAAGAGCCATTAAACAATTATCCGTACATTTGCTACCCTTTACAATTTCTGACCACGTGTATTTCTAAATTTTCAAGGCGGTTTCTTTTATTTAAGTCCATGGAGCAGTACAAACCCAAATAGCCCAGATGTGAAACTTTTCAGTCTCTTACAAATCTTTTTATTCATTGTAAAATAATAAATTATACTTATTTTAAATAAAGATCAGTTTTATTGCGGCACTACACATCTTATAAAAATCCAAATGTCTGGGTATTTACACAATTTAAGATTTAAATAAATGCTCTGCGGTTATAAAAGTAATTATATTTCTTCCATCAATCATTTCTCATTCTGATGCATCATTAATCAGACAAATAGCTACCACATGCGCATTCTGGGTTTCGCATGAGGTCAGGCTTCCCACTTCTTTTGCGCTACTTAGAGTTTTATATATAAAGCTCATAATAGATGTGATTCACATAATGCATTGCTGTTATCTACCTCAAATAGTCCTAAAATTGTTGCCTGTTATTAACATGTTGTTGAACTCTGTTATTTTTACTTTTTATCTGCATTTCATCTGAACACCTAACACCGTCGGCTGATTCTGAAGTGGACTCGTGTACCTAAAAGAAAAAATAAAAAAATAAATAAATAAATCACATCTCAGAATTCTTATTTTTCAAAGTAATGACTTCACCGTTCTATTCCAAAGCTTTGCCTGACCTTGACAATTTTATTTGCCATTTAGGGAACCTTGAAAGAGTTTAAAACCAGAGCGACTCACAAAATTTAAGTGCACATTAAAACATTCAGCTTGCATCATGCTGCTTTTCTCCTGCTGTACTGGCCAGTTTTTACTTTTGCTCGCACCCAACCAGCCACTCAGCTAAAAAAGGTGGCAGAAATATAACTTATAAGAAAACTATGCTTTCCTCACTGCTTTTGTAGTAACTACACAGCTTGGCTTTGCTAACACTGTGCCAACAAATTGCAATTTCTGTGATTATTAGCATCGTTATTAGCGTTACTATTATTTGCATTGTTTGTGCATAGCAACGGTGTCACAAGGGATTACACCGAGCCACCGAGCCCGTAATGGGAGGAACGGGTCTAAGGTGCTGTATTGCACACTGCCAATAGAGTCCATTTGTTTTATCACCTTTCCAGGGTGCTTCTGGAACGCTTCTCAGTCTTTGATTCTTCTGTATAATAGTGGACTGTGTTTAGGTTCGCTGGGTCTCCAGAGACTCGAAATCTGTCTGAAAGGTACACTTTGTCTTGGCCTGAATTATGTGATTTCTCTATAATCTCAACCAGGTGCTGGGGTCAGTCTGAGCGCCGGACCGTCTTGGTGAAAGTGCAGACAAGACAGCCAGACGATCCTTTATGATGGTCATGCCTGGCTGCTCATTCTTTAAGCTTCAGCCTATTCAGCCCAGCATCTGACATTCTGATTAAAGAGGAGAAATTATTACGTATAGCAGTCAACCAGCATTAACCTCGCTTAGCCTCATGCAGAAAATCTGAATGTTTATATTGAGAGAATGAGAAACTTGTTGAGGAGTAAATGGTTGTTTTTTTTTTTTTTAAAAAAGACTATGTTTTATTCAATTCAGAAATGTTGATATATACAGAGCTGTGAAAAAGTATTGGCCCCCTTCCTGATTTCCCCTATTATTGTATATTTGTCACACTGAATGGTTTCGGAGATTTGGACAAAATGTAACATTAGACAAAGGGAACCTGAGTAAACATATAAAACCGTTACTGAATTATTACTTTATTTATGGAACAAATTTATGCAACACCCACGTGAAAAAGTAACTGCGCCCTTAGTTACTCCATCAGCCGACTGACCGCATTTAATTGATAATTTGATTCAACTGATTGAACAGTCAAGCTTGACTGCAGTAGCCCTGCTGAATCTAAACCTCCCTATAACTGACTAAGCAAGAGAATGGGCAAAAATGGGGTTCATGAGACAGCAGCAATGCAAAAACCACTGCTACCAAAACTAACGCCTGTGCTCATCTCACATTTGCAAAGGGATACCTGAAAGATGCTCAAGCCTTCTGGGATAACGGACAGCTTTGGGGACAACACGGGTGCCATGAAGTCTTTCGTAAAGCCAATACAGCCATTCCACAGTATAAACAGCTTACCAAGAATCAAACACGATGGTGGCAATATGATGGCTCAGGGATGCTTTGCTGCCTGAGGACCTGGACAACTTTTCATTACTGAAGGAATCATGAATTCTGCACTGAAGCAGAAAGTTAAGAAAAATGTGTGATCATCTGTCCCTGAACTGAAGTATAACTGACACTGATCCAAAACATAAAGGCAAGTCTACATTTGAATGGCTGAGAAGGGACAAAGTTTTGACGTGGACAGTCAGAGTCTGGATATACAGTAAACCTAATAGGGCTACTGTGTCAGGACTTGAGGCAATCAGTTCTCATTCCAAAACCTACCAGTGTCTGAATTTAAGCAGTTGAATAAAGTTGGGACAAAATTTCACCGCCAGTGATGTGAAAGACTGACATAAAGTTATAGGAAGTGTTTGGTTGCAATTGTTGCTGTTAAGGTGATCCAACCAGTTAAAGGAGGCAGTTAATTTTTCACATTGGGGGTGATGGAGGTGTTGTTCCCTTTGTAAATAAACAGCTAATGTAAAAGCCGTGTTATGTGTTTGCTCAGGTTCCCTTTCTCTAATGTTACAGTCTGTCTGAAAATATTAAACCATTCAATGTGGCAAATACAAGATCATGGGGCAAAATCAGGAAAGGGGCCAATATTTTTTCACAGCACTGTATCTTAATTTTCGACAACACTAACAGCTTCAAATCTGCTGGCTCCATGAATAAGTGCAAGCAACAGAGCCTCACCATTCAGCTGGCAATAGCATAACCAGTAAAACTTGCAATTTATTAGCAGACTGTTATAAACAGATGTCTGGCTGACAATAAGTGTCACTGGAACAGTAGCTGGAAGGACCCCCCCACCACTCATTAGTCTAATACAGGCCAATTTGTGGTCTCTGTCTTGAAACCCCAGATGCCAATGTGTGTGGGGACCAACACTAAGTACAGCAGCCCTACACTTGACACCATTATCCCTCTTCACATTTCTTCATTAAGGTGCACAGAACAACTCCAGATTCACAATATGGACAAAAGTGTGTGGACCCTCTTCTAATTACTGAGCTGTTTCAGGCAAACCCACACAGCATACAAACACATTCTAGACAATTGTGTGCTTCCAGATTCGTGGCCAGTTTGGGGAAGAACTCCTTTGCTGCTCCAGCATAACTGTGCCCCCCAAGCACAAATCAAGCTCTATAAACACTAGGTTTGCCCAGGCTGGTGTAGAAGAATTTGAGTTGCTGCACAGGGCTCTGACCTCAACCCCACCAAACACCTTCGGGATGAACTGGAAAGCAGACTGCGAGCCAGGCCTTCTCGTCTGACCTCACTGACGCTCTTGTGGTTGAATGGGAACAAATTTCCAAAATCTGGAGGAAAGCCTTCCCAGAAGAGTAGGGGCTGTTATAGCAGCAAAGGGGGAACAACTCCATATCATTGCCCATGGGTTTGGAATGGGAAGTTCAAGAAGCGCATATAGGGGTGATGCTCAGGTGTCCACATACTTTTGGCCACACTCTGGACCTTTTATTAGAGTACCATTGGTACAATTTATGGAATCATTCTATAGTGTAGAGGAAATCTACAGTCTTAAAAGTTATGCAAAATAAAGCAATAAAAGCCACCAAGAAAAGCTTCGTTGGTGGCACCAAAAAGAGGAAAAAAAACAGGTTTTACTGACATAAAATTATTTTAAGCCAAATTCTTCTGCTGCTACACATGCTGGTCATAAAATTAGAATATCATGACAAAGTTGAAATTTTGCATTTCCTTTGGAAATCTGTGGATTCTGTGCCTCTCCTCTCTTCCTCCAGACTCTGGGACCTTGATTTCCAAAGGAAATGCAAAATTTACTTTCATCAGAGAACATAACTTTTGACCACTCAGCAGCAGTCCAGTCCTTTTTGTTGCGAGACGCTTCTGACGCTGTCTCTTGTTCAAGAGTGGCTTCACACAAGGAATGCGACAGTTGAAACCCATGTCTTGCATACGTCTGTGCGTGGTGGTTCTTGAAGCACTGACTCCAGCTGCAGTCCACTCTTTGTGAATCTCCCCCACAGTTTTGAATGGGTTTTGTTTCACAATCCTCTCCAGGGTGCGGTTATCCCTATTGCTTGTACAGTTTTTTCTACCACATTGTGAAGAGGAAGATGCAATACGCCAGACCCAACAATTCAGAAGCGTTGAAGGCCACTATCAGAGCAACATGGGCTCCCATAACACCTGAGCAGTGCCACAGACTGATAGACTCCATTCCACGCCGCATTGCTGCAGTAATCCAGGCCAAAGGAGCCCCAACTAAATATTGAGTGCTGTACATGCTCATACTTTTCATGTTCATACCTTTCAGTTGGCCAACATTTCTAAAAATCCTTTTTTTGCATTGGTCTTAATTGATATTCTAATTTTCCGAGATACTGAATTTGGGACTTTCATTAGTTGTCAGTTATAATCATCAAAATTAAAAGAAATAAATATTTGAAATAGATCAGTCTGTGTGTAATGAATGAATCTAACATACAAGTTTCACTTTTTGAATGGAATTACTGAAATGAATCAACTTTGTCATGATATTCTAATTTTATGACCAGCACCTGTATTTAGTATGACGAAAAATCTTCCTCACTACGCGTCTACAAAAGCTGACGTTACTGCTGTTACTATCACACTAGACACAAAAACCTCTCCTACCTTCCAAAAACACATCTGATACAACTATGTAAACAATGGCTTTTGTTCCATTAAGTTTGGAATATGCAATAAGTTAATCTTGACAGGTTTAGGGTTAACATAAAAGCATAGGGCTGAGGTTAGCCAAGTGTTTCACCTAATTCATATCAACACATAAACTAAGTACCAAAATGAGGGTAAAAGTGTAGCACAAATAAAAGTAATAAATTATTTCAAATGTAAGAAGGGCCTTAATGTCGTGAACAGTCAGGGCCAAACGTGCACCAAACGCAAAGCAGTTTACGACCAAATGCCGTTGATGAAAACGAATAGCTTAATACACACTTCTCCACGTTCTCCAAGCTGATGGAACATTTCCAGATGGCTCCAGTAGCAGCGGCCAGGAGCTGCTTGTTCTCAGACACCTTCAGAAGTTCAACAAGCGGCTGAAGTCCATCGTACTGCCGGACGAAGTCTCGTGTTTTCCTGTCTTCCGCGCACTAAATCAAACACATGGAAACGTCACGATGTTCGCTGTCATTTGAAGTTGGGGGAGAATGTGTGTGGGGTGGGGGGAGGATAAAACACAGTAATATTTACAGCAATATTTACCTAACAGCTGAGTTGGCTCGGTGTAGGAGTCAAAGCTGAGAACAAACTCACCTTAAAAATAGCGCTGGCGCAGTGCATTTGAAGCTCATGATTCCCAGAATGAAGGTTTCTCACCAGATCTTCAATGAGGCCCTCAGTCTGGATCGCAGTCCTGTAACTTTTCTATTAAAAATGCAGCGATTCCACGCCGTGAGAAACTCGAGGTTCGGTGTTGCGGAAAACATCCACACATCATCTGCAAGGCGAACCCAGACCCGGACACAGCTGGGGACACGGAGGAGAAACGAAGAAAGCGACTCACCCACCTGAGAGGCGCATTCCTGCAAGGTGCCGACCACGGGAATCAGCATGTTTTCGTGAGGGGATTTGAGGAGGCGCGCCAGCAGCGGGATGCCGCCTGCTCTGCGGATGGCCTCCTTGTTCCTGCTGCTCCTGCTGCAGCTCCACAGGGCCAGAGCTCCGCAACGCGCCACCTCCATGGCCTTCTCCTGTTGCCCCGAGGGAGCCGCGGAGTCGGGGACGCAGTCCAGCAGCTCGACCTCCGGGGCGCAGCGGCACACAGATCAACGCGTGGCTGGCATTCACTTATTAGGTTGCAAGGGTTTATTTATCATGGGTGCACTAACAGCAGCATAGCAGCGTTGTGAGCATGAAAAGTGTTGATACTTATTACAGTTAATGTTGAAATTTACACAACGTTTAAAGCCTTTTTTTTTTTTAACACTCAGTTTGGACATTTAAACTCTTCTTATTGAGCGCAGGTGCACCTCCAACAGGCGTGACGGCAGTGTTTCTCCCTCGATTCTGGCTCACGAATTCGGCTCTTACCTACGATGCTAGCAGCTACCCGGAAATACAAGTATTCTTTCTGTAAAAATTGTCGCAACCGCTGAGCATTAAGATGGCGAGAACGAACGTAAAACGGCCGAGCTGCTCGTCTTTGAGGCGCGGAGCCGAATTTGTGAAACAAACGCTGCGTTTCGAGCCATTTCCCGAGGGTTCGAAGGCGCGGGGTGCTGTGATGTGAAATCATGCGGTCTAACATGAAATCAGCATATCTGCTGTCTAAGACAAACAAATCCGACAGAGTTTAGGAAAATATACACAATACGGCAGCTTTCATCACAGCCACTTCCATCAATAAACAAAAGCGAAACCAAGGTGCTCATTTGCATTCTGTCTTTTATGTCAAACTACTTTGATGTTGCCGTGGTTGTCAAGTCTGAAAATGTAATAAATAGAGGCGGTTTAAAGCCGGACCCCCCCTCCACGAAAGCGACAGCAACGCGACAACGAACGCAGCGTGATTCCTTTGAATTTTTCCCCACTTACGAGCCTCTTGATTCCGCCGTGCTGCCTCACCGTCCTTCTCGCCCTTCGAAACTTGGCCACGTTGGCGATGGTCTCGGCAGCAAGGCTTTTGAGGTCCTTATCTGGGGAGTCCAGTATCTCCACCATGGTTTGCAGACCCCCCAGGTCGGCAATGGCCCTCCGGATCTGCGAGTTGCTGCTGATTTCCTTCAGGATTTTCAGGGAACCGATCTAGCAGCAAGAGAAAGAACTGCTTTTCGCATCCACCTCTCCTTGTAAAAGGCCTTTCCTTAGGCCCGATAAAGAGGGAAGCAGCATTGTCAGCATGGGGTAAGACAGGGTAAACGGCACAGGCAGATGCACCGACACCTACGGTGGACAGGAATTTGGCTCGAGGTGCTCAAGTATAAGTGTTTAAGAGATATTAAGAGTAAAACAAAGAGTGTTTGTTTGTGTCAAATGTGCTTCTTGTTATGCTTTCCCAAAGGCCGGTGCAGAGCACACAATGGCCCACAGTGCACTTCTGTAGGCACCTCACTTCTTTGGCGGGACTCACTTTGCATTTGATTTCTTCTGTATCCAGCAAGTTAATGAGAACTTCAAGGCCACCTACATCCCGGATGGCCAACTGGCAGGACTCCTGAGCTAAATTAAAGTCCCTCATTGAGCACAGAGCAATTACTGTGGCTGTCTGGTTGCCTCCCTGAAACAATAATTCAAAGCGTGAATTAATGAAATAGTTGGCAGAGACAGAAATAAGGGACATTCCAAAATGGAAAGAACAGACTTCTGTTTTACAATCTCCTATTGGCATTTACTTTGTTTATCTCTAGCTGGTAAGTGTTTAGTTTTTCAACTGCAAATACCTGAAAGAAACTAATACATGAAATTCATTCAGACTCCTGAACTGTTTCCAGAACTCATAGACAATGACCTAAGTAAGAAATTCAACAAAAATGAAAACTGAAATGTTAAAGATAATAAAGAGTTTTCATTTGAAATGCAATGTTTTGACAGTTGCTATATACACACTATGCTAGGTTCCTTTCCCTAAAATTAGCAACTAAGTAACTGTAAGGCAAACAAGTGGATTTTTCAAAGCCATTTTTTATTTTATAAAGTTATGCAATATATCTGAAGCAGGAAATTGAGCCGATTTTGATTTTATTACTTTTAAATGCAATGTGTACATATTCGCAACAAGAGATATTTAAAACAGGTGGTCATCAGCAGGCTAATAAATGTGTTTCAGTACTAAGGGCTTCCACACTTACAGTAATACGTTTACAAATGTAGTTTTTTCTTAATTTATATCATCCAATCAAACGGGTCAAATCCTGGTCAAACGGAGTTTGCCAGCAGTGTTCACTGGCGGTGTCGCTTTTTAACACTGCTGTTTTCATGTTGGGCTTTCTGGAAAAATTACTCTTGATGTTTATTCCAAAACATAAATTGGCCATCAGAGAAAGGAACAGTAGTTCAAGCTGGCAAAAAGGAAAGCAGCAAACTGAGGCTAATAGTAGAAGAATAACAAAATACTGCATTTAAATTTAAATTTAAACCCCTGGCAAGTGGCTTAACCAATTTTTAATCAACAAACCACAGACAGACTTACACACACACACACACACACACACACACACACACACACACACACACACATATATATATAAAAACTGATTCAGGACTCTTTGAGCTGCCTTTCTTTGCTAAATACTGTATGGTACAAAAATATTTAAAACTCATTACTTGTTTGCTTCCAAATGCCCGGCTTTCAGTTTCACTATAACGAAATTTAATGCATAACTAAAGCGGGAGGGACACATAATTAACAAAAAACTAAACATTTCATGTCTTTTGCAGATATAAACACGCTTTCATACAATGTTAAACACAACCGTTCGGGGTCCTCGACAAGGATTTCAACAAATGTTTTTACCCGTTGACAGAATAATGAAACACAGAACACGTGTCACCCACATTACAGTTCTGGTCTAAAATAAAAACCATTTGTCCATTAAGTGAGGCCAATCAGCTTCCTTTGTCTTCACCCTCTTAGTGGTGAAAGGACTTATGAGATAGAAACAGCACTTAGTAACCACAAAAAATTACGTTTCCAGCGAATATCAGAAGGATAAACAGAAGCTCCCATTGTTGCGTAACGAATAGAAGTGCCAACGCACAAAACCCGATTCACAGACTGCTCGTGCAGTTTCTAGAGGGCGAGTGCAAGTCATTTGCAGTTGCCTTTTTATTATTTATATTATTGCATTATTATATTATGGTTGTATCATGAGGAGTGCAAGTATGGGGTGAAACCTGCAAACTCCAACAGTCAGAAGGCACCAGATTAACCTGCTGTACCACCGCATACCTTCCGTGTTACAAAGGTAACGATAAACAGCAATCCTTCTGTATCTGAATTTTCACTAAAGCAGCTCTTCTCAACTAATACCTATATACCAACATCCGAGCAGAAACTTTTCTGTAAGCTTTTATACATAAGAAAAAATCAAGATGCAAATAAAAAACAAAATAAATACCATACAGTGTACTGTAGTAAAAATAATACTGCATGTATTGTAATAAAGTGTGCTGCACACGGACCACACAGGGTGAATAGTGGGATCATGATTGGAATTTTGGAGCTGAATTTGGAAGCATGATGAAAGCGGAGAAACGTAAAAGAATTTGATGCACGGAAGGCAGGAGGTGAGAACATCAGTGGGGGTCGGCAGTCAAAGGAGGACGCAGCACTGTGGAACGTCCGCTAGCGGCCTGAGCTGCACACTGAGAAACGAGATGCGATCTTCATCAGTTACTGCTTTACAGAACCACTTTAAGACTCTAAAATATGCTTTGTTGCTGGATGTTTGGAAGTTTTTGTAGTAACAGAAGTTATGAAAACTGATAAAGTTATATCACAAAAGCCTGAAAGATTTTGTTTGGACAACCCGGTAAGTCTGCAAGTTCATGACAGAAGGGAGGACAGGAGAACGCGGAACAGAACAAAACAGGACAGAGCAGGGCAGGACAGGATAGGATGGGATGGGACAGGAGATGAGAGGACATGGTCCTTTATTAATCCCTACAAGGAAAGTCACAAGAATATGAGGAAAAGTGGAGGTGAACAGCAATATTATGTTCAGAATTTAAAAGGGGAATTTTGAAACCTGTAGGAGGGGTACAATTTGAGAACACCAAACTTTGTTGACTACAACAAGATGTCTGAGTGTCTCTCAAAAAGTGAGTAGCGATGACAGTGGGACAGATTTCTGCGCAGGGCTGAAGGTGGGATGGCGAGAGGAAGGGGTGAAACTTTGTGAGGCCACACAGCCCAGAAGCAGTGGTTTTTAGAGGAGCCTCCAAAGCTTAGTGGGGGAGCAGCATTGTTCAACACCTGGAGGTGGCACAAGGAAAAATCTGGCTTGAACGGAAACAAAGACTGACGATTCCGGCCCTGAAGCAGGAGCTACCAAAGATGGTATGGGCATGAGGTACCCATGGGAGCAGGTGAGGACAAGAGGGACTGAAGATTTAGGTGGAACACCTTTTGTTTTCCCACAATCACAGATGGCTTTGTGAAGACCAGCCCTGGTCCAGTTTGTAACAGAGGGGACAATATGGCAAGCAGGAGAAACCGTGGTGGGACAGCAGCTGGAATGCCAGGGCAGGATGGTTAGGGGGCAGCAGTAAGCAGGGCATTGCTGCTGTGGGTTAGCAGCCAGCTGAAGGGGCCACAATTTGGGTGGGGATGGAGAGAAAGGGAGGGGGTGTCTGGGATGAGAACATCTGCAGATGCACAGTCACCGCTGGACACAAGTGGATGTCCGTGAGGAGACCGTGAGGAACAGATTAGTGGCGACAGTAATGAAATGCTGAGCAGATTGGGGTTGACAATAATAAATGAGGGCTGTTCCTATAACTGCTGAGTGCTGGACACGGTACAGCCAGTGGAAGCAAGGAGGCGTGTGGGGGCTTTTATAGCCGCTCTGTGACTTTTCTGAGTACGCAAAGGCAGGCTTTGGGCCAGTACGTCTCCCTGGAAATGTCATTTTTTACAAAACGTCAATTCATGCAAATTAATGATCTGAGTTGGAGCAAATTGCATTAACTCGCCAAAACCATTAGAGAAATAGCCATTCATTTCGGTTCAGTCAGTCCCAGCGCAGGCTGTGGTGCCATAGATGCAGCTTACAGTACTTTTACTGAGGTACATTTGTTGAGTGGGAAAACGGACTTCTCTGTCACCCTCGTTTTTATAATTCTGACTTTGTCACCTTATGAAATCATCAACAAATAACCTGCGATCGCTGCAAACTCCGGCTTCTATTGGCCATTGTAAGCGCTCGATCACAGCAACTTCTCTAATAAACCATTAAGGATTCTTCCTAATAGTAAAGATAAACGTTTTTGTTCATTTATTTAGCCGTAGTTGGCTCTCAGTCACTCATTCCCTATACAGAGAGACTGTACTACTGGGTAAATACACTAATAAATTATGTTTATCTCTATCCTGACTTACAGAACTTTTTCCTGGAAGTCATAAATACTAATAAATAAGTTTGTTTCTTTCTCCAAGATGAAATCACTGAGAAACAATTCTAAAATTAAATGAGATGAATCGTAGGGGCCCTTGGCTTATTTGTCAATATGCTGGATAACTGCAGGCCTGCAGGAACTGCAAACAACCTCTGTGTAATTGGAGGTTCATTAATATCATCAATAAATTAATATTCATCAAGGGCAATGACACAACGCAGTGAAAAGAGTCACCACTTCCACCCAAAAGATTTAGGATCCAACCTCTAGGACCCTTGAAGGAGGTAAGCAGCCTAAATGGCTCCAGTTTAAAAAAAAGAGAAGAAAAAAATGGTTGAAATGTACAAATGAATAAATTGTTGTTCAGTTGCTTTGGAGAAAAGTGTCATATAACTGTAAATAAAAAAATAATAAATTGTACACATACTCTTGGCAATTTAGGAGTGAAAGTAAAGAAAGACTTGAGATTAAAGAAGGGATTTAGTAGATTTTCCTGGCTGAATCCAGACTCATGCTGCTGAGGTACTGGAACCTAGCACATACTGGCTATACTTGAATCCCCTTACAAGTAAAAGAGATGAGGTCGGTGACATGATGCGTGACCCCTGACCTTTGGCCAGGGTTAAACACCTTATGCAAACACTGCATTCTTGCTATTGGCAGGAGCTGCAGTGAGTGAATATGGTGTTAAAAAAAAGAAAAAAGATGCAACTATTTTGGCAGTGACAACATCTAAGGGGATGTATGCGGTTATTGCTTCCCCAGTTGTGGAAGAAAATTCCAGAATTACAGCAGGGATGAAAAAATGACACTGCCAGATCAAAAACGATTAAGAAAAGAGGAAAATATTTTCACTTAATTTTTTAAATATTGTTCACAATGGACATTCTTTAAAAAATGTTTTTAAACAACTGCTTTTCTGTATTCCGGTACAAACTCTGTTGAGATTTACAGCCATTTTTCACAAAAAAGATAAATAAATAAATAAATAAATAAATATTGCAGCCAATAATGTAAAATTTACAGCTGTAGTAGGACTGAGGTAGTAACTTTAATCGCGTATTTATCCCCAACCTATTGGGCTGCACACTGGCTCCTTCTTTTACAAAGACACAAACATAAATAAATCAGCCAAAGGTCGACATTGAGGTTCAGCAGATGTCTTTTAAACAATTTAAAATTAATTTTAATTTGAAAGTTGCTGAAATAAAAAAAAGCCTTTCAAAGTATTTTTTATTTAATGCTTTCTGGGGGTTTTACTGAACCTCACCAAATAATAAATTGAGGGGAATCTATGCTGTTGCGCATCTATTGAGTCTGAGTGAGCATTAAAAGAAAGTTTATGAGGAAATCAGGCTACAAGCAGACTTCTGGTCCACAGGTTTCTGAAAGGCAATGAGCCAATGTAAATGGGTAAACATCTGCCAATATTAGTATATAAGTCTAACACTGTCAGCTGCATTAGGGCAACGTGTCAGTTAAATTAATAAATAATATTTTTCTCAGCTGTGTTTTAAATGTGAAGCTGCTCCAGGCTCCTTGATACATATATTATGAGGACACTGTAGGATAAAAATTAAACTAGAATGTGATCATTTGACTTTTTAAAATATCTTTAAGAAAATGTCTAGTTTGTTCCCTCTATATCCACGTAAACCCACAACTGAAAATCTGTTTTTGGTGAAATATGGGATGTAGGTTGATTACTCTTTCACATATGGCAATGCATTTTATTGCTATGGTCCTCAGCAGAAGCTCCCTCTGCAGATATGTGGCCAATTCTGGGTCCAACATTCCTCCGCTAGAAAAGTTTCAACTGTCTGATAATTCGAGTGAATACCGGACCTAGTCTGATGACTCTTTCGATCACTTTTTATAAACTTTTAATGTAAGCTTTTACCCTTATATTTTACTACTCATCTGGATGTATCTGCAATGTCTTCTTACACTGTTTTTTATACTGTGTTGCAGGTGATTCTGCCCTGCTCTGTGCACAAAACTTTGCAGAATCTCTGCTTACAAACTGTTAGCACAAAAAAGGGGAAAATTTTAACTTTTAAACTTTAAATCCAAAGCAGTTTAGTCCATTTGTCCTGCCTGTATTGCTGGGTGCTTAAATGCCACACAATTACCTCCCACAAAGGTGCTTCCACTATTTTTACATTTTAATTACACAACAACACTGTTTTTTGTTTTGATTAAACCAAAACAAAAACATATGCTGCTAAGTCTGTCAAAACATATATTTAAAAAGAGTTGGGTGTTTAAAACACAACTCGGAATGGTCCAAATTCTGCAGTTTTTACACGCAATTGTAGTGCAGCTGAACAATAATAATTGGGGGATTATGAAGGTCTGCAGTGAGAGAATAAAAGTTTCTAGAAATAAACGGAGTGCGAGCATGCAGTACTGCAGCGCACCAGCAGGGGGTTTTTCAAAAGGGGTTCAAATGAGTCCGGCGTGAATGGCTTCACTGACAGCTCCGTCCACAGTCATGCTTTTACATCACTGTTTGTCACACTTTACACCGTTTTATTTTATGTCTAACCGCACCCGGAAAAGACTATCAAAAGAAGCTGAATCGAGTTATGGTCACGCTAGTCATTTAAACTAGTGGTGCAGAACGTAGCTGTGGCACCTCACAGCTCTTGGGCTGTAGGACTGAATCCTTCTCAGTCTGTGGAGTTTGCATGTTCTACTCACGTCTGCATACGATTTCCTCAAGATGCTCCTGTTTCCACCCGTGGTCCAAAGACCCACGTTTCAGCTTAGTAGGTGACTTTAAATTCCTCCGATGTGTACGAGATTGTATAACTTCCCTAGTCACTGCTAAGGGTGTTGCATTAGACAAGCAGTTCCTGGCTACGGATGGATGGATTTGCTTTTCAAATACAGAAAAACACACTGCTGCCTCCATAAATCATCCATTGTACCTCTTCATTATTGAATATACATAAGTCACATTTTGAACATTTCTGCTGTTAAATAAATATCTATGATACGCAGTTTCTTATCTATATGTCTGCAGCACAAAGCCTACATTTATTTCCTTAAGCATTTAATACCCTCACCACGGCAGCATAACCAGGGTGGATGAGGTCCCAACTTGTGTGCATGTAGCGCTGGCCCCTCCTCTCCTCACCCACTGCTCTCTATAGCCTTTTTCTGCAGTTCAGTCATATTTTTCACAACTTCCTGTGATGCCCTATATACTGTAGGCCCTATACAGAAGCTTACAGCAGAGCTTTTGCAACCTGCTTATTCGCAGTACATTTGTCTCCAATGAACGTTGCCCTCCATTAAATTCCTCACGTGCTTCCTCATCTTCCTCCATGTTCTTCCTCTTCTAGGACTATAAGCTCCTACATGACACGTGAAGTGTTGAATAGCAGGAAAGGCCCTCAGAAGGTGCCACTTCCCTACCATGCCAGTCATTCCTTTTACCTTATTGCCGTGCCTACCTCCTCATGAACGAGCTTGTGACTCACTTCCCCCATTCTGGAACATTACCCACAACCCAACTGTGATTTGAGCTGGACAGTCTTTTTTTTACACTACTTGTATGCCTGTGTCACAATGGAAGCAACTAACATTCAGTCATTCCAAACGGTGAGCTATAAGGCTCCGACTTACACATCACATCCATATAAACCAAACTACCTCTACAGGCGCTACTGCATTGGGTCTTTTCATCTCTTCAAGCCATAATTCAATTTTTTCTACTTGTGTAAAGTAATGAAACTGATCAGAAACAGAGGACAAAGAAAAATGAAAATATCTTTTTCTTAAGCTGGATTACAAAAATGTTGTATTCGGCATGTTTGTTACTGTTTCAGGCTAACTGTCTATACGGGACAGTTGGGCATCTCCTCGGGAAGTGAGACCCCTTCCCCAGGTGGGAAACTGTCCTGCTGACTCTTCAACCTTCTGCTACCTACATTATTGACCACCGTCCAGCTGTTTACATGTTTGACAAGTTGCATTCCTACATTTACACTCAATATATTTTTGGTTTAAACAAATGGCATTGGTTTGCAATGGGGGGGGGGAGCAAGGAAAGGAAAGGAAAGGGAGGCTTTTAGCGAAAGCTGATGAGTTTGCCAGTTTTCTGCGTTCATTCTGAAAACTTCTTTATATGGTTATGTGTTGGTACACAGTTATGGTCCGCATGCAAATCTCTAGTTTTGGCACTATTAACAGAGAATATTATGTCACTTCATGAAAATCTTAATGTTTTTCAGATACAAATGTCTGTCTGTACACAGAAAAAAAATCCTGTTTCTAAAATAAAACAGATATTTAGCTTGGCTCCAGATTACTTTTAGCTTCTGATGGTAATGATATTATAAAATGACTACTGGGCAAACCCCATAAATAACTTCACAGTCTGGTTTCCAGACAGGCATAAAGCTAGAAGCTGCAGGTTACAGATACATTTCTCTGAAAGCATGAAGCATAGCAATTTCAGTGCATTTAAAGCGTATTTAAAGTGAAAGGATAAAATAAAAGTGATAAAATATTTGATGTACTGGGAGAAACCACTTTTAACTGAAATCTTGCCCATGGGGACTCCGGTTGTTTCACAGATGATCAGAAAAACAAGCTGCTTGACTAAAAACATTCCCAATCAGCAAACTGTAAACTGGTTTTATTTTCCGCTGCTCAGTTCTTGGTTAATCCAAGACAAAAAGGCTTTCTATGTGCATTAAAGTGTAGTCCATGAGCGGGCATTTCCCAACAGGCAGGTACCCCACCACTGCCTGACTGTGGAACAGAACCTTAAAATGTACAGGATCCATGAGCCCAGCTCAACATACTTCATCTTAACCACCTGCTCTTTTTCAAAAGGATATCACTTTCAGCCGGCCTGTTGTTGCTCACTACGCTATTTGTGCAAGAACAATTTTTTATTTTTAGCACTTTTGAAAACATGCATTTTGTGCATTTTGATGAAGTGACGAGCTTGAAAGAAGCGGGTCTGTTGCTGCTGTTGTCAATGTGCATTTTAGGACTGATAAAAAGACAAAAATCTTGGTACGCTTTGGTAGAGGCAGTGGGAAATGTGCTCAAGGAGGAGGCCGCCACCATTAAAAATCAATGAATATCAGTCAGTATGCAGAATAATTGGTTTTGCAAATGGGGCCCATGAAAAGCCAATTGTGGGCAAGCCACAGCGGATTGTTTATTATTAAATCCAGCGGCTGATGCAGTCTGGAGCGTTACTGATGGAGTGAGCAGGCATCTCTGTGCAGTTCGCCGGAGCTCCACTATTACGTCTGACATCAACAGATACCCACTGTGCCAAAAAACTGTGCCTAGGAACCAGCCGAAATCGAACCGAGCGGCAGATACGGCGAGCGTGCATCGCTGTACGTGGCAAGCCGTCGGCTTGCTGCTAGCCAGCATAAGCCGTAAATATTTCTTCCCCTTGGTGTTTTGACATATTGATGTGTACCACATGCCCAGTCAGTTCACTCTGACGCTGCTGTGGGCGACTGCATGTACAGCTGCCGTCAGAAGACAGGCTGCGATTTTGCCTCGTACGTGTGTTCACTCGGCGCTGTTTCAAAAAGTCCAGGAAGCAGACTAAACCGCTTTTGGAAAACACGCACAAAGGTTACGCGACGTTTAAATAAGAAACACCTTTTTCTCTCTGCCATTCCTTAATTTTTCACAAGTTATATAAGCATTCAAATGTATTTACAATCCAGACACTGCACAGCAGGCGAGGGTCTATAAATTTAAATGGCTGCATAAGTAAAGTAATTTTTTAAAGACGTTTTTATTTTACAGAGCACAGTTTATCATTTCCATAATTAATGCACATAAAGGATAATGGCTGCCATTACCTTTAAATACTTGACAAGCTTCTGGATCTGCCAGTACTCTGAGGGCACGTCGGTGAGGCTCTCGGACCGGTGACCCCCCTGCTCCTCGTCCTCCTCACTCCCACTGGAGCTCTCACTGAGGTCATCTGCTTCAGGCCAACATCCAGGAGTCTTAATCCTCCAAAGAGAACAAATTCACTTAACATCTACCGGAGTCTTTGACCCTTCAGTCCTTCTAGCGGGGCACATGTCAAAGAAGTGGCAGGAAACAGTAAAATACTACGTGTCCCATCATGGAAGCTGCCCAAAGTTTTGCAAACAGAACTGTTCATAAATTTCTTTGAAATTATAGGCAATTTATTACATTCGAGGGTCAAATGTAGTTATTGTCCATTTAAACACATCTGCTGACGTACCTTACGATAATGTTAATGGCAAAACACATCTGGTCTTTTCAGTGATTTTTTTTTCTTTTTCTGGAGATCTTTTCTGTTTTTTCAGGTGGGAAGGAAAACGTGCACTGTGCAATTTTAACTCTTCATTCTTATGCCATATTAAAGCCATAAACAAACAGTAGTGGTGGAAAGAGTGTAAAATGATAAAAATCCACAGTGGTGAAAACTGCAACGCTGAGAATGCACACATCATACGCAAAGAGGTGCACAGCTGGGCCATTCGGAGATTTGTGCTATGAAAATATTACACAGTGGAGCAATGAAACTTTGCACGTGCAAAAAGGACCACGGGAAAACCATTGTGTCGCATACAGATTGCATTTCCAGGGGGCCTTTCATCAGCAGGACTGACTATGAAAATATCACAAATAATATAAATACTGTGGTGGCCACAGTTTTTTTTTTTTTTTTTTTTTTTTTGCTTAGCTCTTTTATTCAAAGCAACTTAACATGTAATACATTTAAACAGCTGGATACTGTGGCGAAGTGGTGAACTTAGCCTTAAGGCTGCCAAGCATGACATCCTTAACCAACGCACCTCCAGCATCCATGGCAGGAACATCTCAGCAGTCCTATTTATACTGCAAGTGAGCCAGGTTGTACAAGTGCAGGCCATAATATGGTTATACCACACCTGTTCCAACCATTACAGGAATTTTAATAACAGCTTAACACACCGGTTTATTCATAGTTAAAACAATTAACAGTAAGCATATGCATAGAAGTATAGTTATGCAGAAGTACAATGAAGTCATAAGTCCACAATGAATAATAAATGCATAATAAAATGTCTGACAGTCAGGAAAATATCCCTGGAAGCACACTGGGCCGGAAGAGACAGATGCAGACAGACAACCTGAGGGCTGACTCAGTCACCAGCTTGCACAGCATGACTGAAATGTGGGAGGAAAAGTAGAGGAAACCCACAAGAACATATGGAGAGCATAGCATCTCCACTCGGACCAGGGCTCACTTTAAACATACAGGATTGTGAGGAAACTACCCAATGTTTTGAGGCCCATAAGATTTATTTAAAAAAAAAAAAAAAAAAAATTCAAGTACCTTACAGTTTATGTGAAGGCTAGTACCTGTGTACAGAAGAAGAGGAGGAAACTGCCTTTTTTTGCTCTCTTCTGGTGAAGAACTTCCCTGTGTTTCCAAGCTCTTTTCATTTGCTCTTTTTTTTTTTTTTTTTTAAGATGTGTCTCCTTCCACGCTCAAATAACACCGCATATCGAATCTCACGCATAAGCAACTCATTATTGAGCTGTTTAAAGGACATTAATACCTTTGAACAGAAACATGAACGTTTCTCACTGCTCTGACCTTCACTTTGATAAAACCAAAAAACCTTTCACACTCAAAGGTGTTTTGTAAAGGGCTGGGTGGTATTTGAGGAGCACAAATTTTTAAGTTCAGTGGACTGATAATCATAAATATTTGTGTGAGCTGTGAAATGTTATATGCAATATTATCATTCCTTCACAATGTGTGATTTCTGGCAGGAATGTGACAAACAGCATGTATGCAAATGGTGCTGATCCAGGGGTCCCCGTTAACGTAGCTGTTACACTAGACCTGAAAAAGCACAGTTTGTGGTAAAGTTCTACCATTTTAAACATAGATAAGGGGAATGAATACATACCCAACGGGAGAGGATGAACCAAGGCTGTTCCATATCAAAGATGACTCTATTTTATTCTTACTGCCTGGCTTGTTGAGCGCAGGCTCTTGTCTTGCCTTCTCATGTGCATTCTTCTGATACTCGAAAGATCTTTGGGTTTGGCCTCGTTCCTTCGCATCAATCGATTCCACATGTTCAGACTTTTGTGTTGACGGAGATTTGCTGTGTACCTGAGAATCATGTAGAGAAATGAAAAGACCCAATTTTTGCAAAAATGTGAGCACTGAAATGCAAAATTAACTGCTGCAACAATATTCTCAGTTCAGCTGTTCAGAATGCTACAGCTCCGAATGACTGTTCTTATAGCAAAATCTCTGATTCGTTTGTGGTTCTCCTGCATGGTCAGATGAGGTTAAGTGCTCTGTTGAAATCCAACCGTCACGCATCTTCCTTAATTTTTGAGTGACCCTTCATTCCCGAGAAGTCGGAGAATTCATGGACACTTTGTCTAAAAAGTGAAATTTCCACCAGTATGGAAGCAACTCCATCCTTACTAACGGCTGAGTAAAAGACCACAGTTTATACAGCGGAGATCCTTTCCATTAATTTGCTGAACAATATTAAATATTTATCATTTCTTCATATTCCATTCATTAAGACATTAAACTTGGCATTGAGAAAGTAGAGCTTTTATGCAACACTGCAGTAATGTGGTGATAATTTTAAAAGTCTCAGTATCTGTTTTTTCCACCTTTACAACCTAAGCTGGCATGCCAGCAAAACACATAAGAAAGGTTTGCAGACAGGAAAAGACATTAATCGCAAACACCTGCTGTACAGAAAATAGCTTATGCTGAAATTAGTTTTATTAAACCTAATCTTGACTTTAGAAACCAACATGCTACACTGCAAGCACATTCAGACATTCAAACAGTGAAAGTTTTCTACTTTATGTCAGAGAGAACATCCAAGTAGCCAGATGGAGTAAATAACAGCTGCTTGCACTCGTGAGTCACATCTGCAATTATTTACAATTTAACTGGAAAGCACTTTCTCTGAATCTGAAGACAAAATTTGTTTTAATAATTGCAACCCTAACCCTGAATTCGCTTCTGAAGTATAATAGCGTTTCTTTTTGATAAACTTAGGAACTGTATTTCAGTTAACAGAAGCACTGAAAACAATTATGCTATGGAAAATATGCATAAGTAAAAAATATGATTTTGTACAAAGAGTAAACATTGCCTACAATATTAAAGATTATAAAAGGAACAGGCGTTGGCTTAAATAAATAAAACTAAGTGCAAAAATTCAGTGAAACAAGTCCAACGCACTTCAGTTTGTGAATCGGCTTAGACTGACATATGTACCTCTTAAAATGCCACTGGTTTATACCTAGGAATGAAATCATATTTCTGTGGTGCTCAGAACCTCGAAACAACTATGCCAAATACTTATAAAATATCATACATATTTATCATTCTAAATTAGTTTTGCATTAAATTGCACTGAACTTCAAAAGCTGAAATTAGCACTTTATTTTCTTTATCTAAAAAATAACTATCAAATTGTTGTTTCTGCTTTATAGTAATACAGCAAAACAATACAGTTATCCATATCAACACTGCAATAGAACAGCCATACAACATAAAATAATTTACTGTATGTACATTTTATACAGGCAAGTCATACCTCCAAAAAAGCTACCTGTTTGTCTAAGTTTTCGGCAAAATAAGGGGAATTCTGTTTCAGCAGCGTCACAAGATCTCTGAAGACATCACCTTTTCTCTCATAGGCATCTTCATCTCCTTCTTGTTTAACTCCCTGAAAATAATCTGGATATTAGGGTTTATTATTCAAACATTCATTTTTACGTTTGTGTAAAACTAAGGTGATACCTGGTCTGGCACACCATTAATGACATTAAAAAAAACGTTTTCCATCAAATCTTAAAAGATATCAGATCACATTTTTTTACTTTCAGAATTTTTTTATGTGATTAATATTGTATTTATTCTGTA
This sequence comes from Heterotis niloticus, assembly GCA_018136845.1. Lineage (NCBI taxonomy): Eukaryota > Metazoa > Chordata > Actinopteri > Osteoglossiformes > Osteoglossidae > Heterotis > Heterotis niloticus. The sequence continues at coordinate 25,069,630 of CM030901.1, read as the reverse complement.
ATTTGACTGCGAATTCTTAATAGTGCTAAGTGGAATTTATTTAGAACTGAAACGTTTATATAATTTTCTACACTTTTCAATGACGCTTAGCTCAGGTTTTGGAATCAGTGTAAGAATCATTAATTCAGGCTCATTACAGAGTCACTGTATGTCTTGTAAATTATATTAAGATTAATTTGCTTGACAAACTGCCATATTTTTGCACAGCATTCATAGCCGCAGTTAACATGCAGAACACCGTGCAGTTCTGCCGAACATGCTGCTGAAATGCATCACCCTGTCAGTTTAAGCCGGTGAAAATGCCAAATGCCGATCAGACAAAAGCAGAGTGAACTCTGTCAGCAATTATAGTATAAACTCAGAATGTCAACAGCTGTAATTTAAAAATTCTCAAACACTTTGTAAATTAAATTAACCGTTTCTTTTTTTTTAAAAATACATAACTTACCCCATTGAGAAATACCCCATCTATGCTACAAGTGACGCACAGTAGATCTACATCACAGGGCTTTACGATGAGATAACAGATTTCCCCACACGCCTGCTTCCAAGGTGGAGCACGACAGCCATTTGAGAATTCGTAATCTACGGTAAAATCATTAAAATAGAAGAAAATACATACATGAAATTGTACAGTGCTCAGTGCATCTTTATATTTATTTGCATACAATCATACACATTTGCATTGGTCATAATGTGATATTTGTCTCTAATATTAATTTATTGCATCATCACTACTTTGTTGTCTATATGTTCTTTTCATCAAACGTCACCCTTTCGCATTGGCAAATGCAAGCTCCTGCTACGCACTTAGTGCGTTCATATTTATGCACGCATTTATTCACCACTGACTACGGAAATGCGAATTTCGGCTGTGTACACCGAGACCCCGGGCAAACAAATACGAAGAACCAGAACAGTTTACAGGCTTTACGTTCTGTGTGCTCTCTGATATTTCAGTGGTAGCCCTGACATGCCAGATAGATGCTTAACAGCACTTCTGTACATTGTTGAATGCAACAGGGGTTACAGATGTGACAACACACGCTTATAAATCATGATCTGAAAACAACCACCGTCAGGACAACGCAACATATTAATGATGCTTTTATGTGAAGCGCAAGTATTTGCATAGACGGTTTCAATTTTCCTCTGCGTCAGGGACACATTTTTCAAAGTAGTACATTAATCACCTGGTATATTTCTAACATTTCTGTTAACAGTTAATTGTTATGGTTCTACAAATCCATCCCTTTCTGGTAGATAAAACCACTGATTAATATTTTAAGAAAAAAAGGAACACGACACGTATAATCATTTCCATACCTCAGGACAGCCGAATGCACACAGCTGGGATTTGCAACGCTACCTGTAACTGCGTTCATGGCTCAAAAATATGAAAATAATTCAAACCTGATGTGTAATCAACAGACATGAGCAGCCTTTGCTCCCCCCCTCCACAGAAGCCTTTCAGCACTTCTACATCATCCTTCACTGCGGAAAGGCCGAGTCTAACATCTCTGTGCAGAAGGAAGGCAACAGTTAATACTGTTCAGTCAGAGCTTCACCTACAAGTAAAACAACATGCAGTTCCTCTCATTCAAAGGCTGAATTCGGACTGCTGAGTGTCAGATCATGTACAATAGTCATGTGTGATTAGACCTTTGAAATACCCTTCCCTCACACCCATGTTTAATGCACCGTATGTGGATATACAGATGGTCCCAAACTTACAATGGGGTTACATTCCGATAAAACCACCGTAGGTTGAAAACCTCGTAATTCATTTAACACAGAGCATCGATTGGCGGACTGATTGGTGTACAAACCAGTTGTAGAAGGAATGTAGGTCCAACCCAGACTTCCCGTCAGCGGTCAGTCCCGCTTGTGAGCTCTCCTGCAACCACTGTTTTGTTAAGACCTTGTATTTTGTTTATTCAGAAATGTGGCCCCTTCTGTTTTTGTTTACTCCCAATCGCTAATGTTTAGCACTAGCTCCCAGCTAATGGCAACACTCTTTGTCAGAAACAACACTTGGTAAAGAGTTTAACGGAACTTGAACTTTTTACCATGGTGTCTTGCGATTGCTTCCACCAACCCACCATAACACCTACCGAACATCATAGCCTGTCTTACAAGTCATTACAGGCTTTCCACTTTCATGCCACTTTCAGGAGCCACAGACACAGATGGGCATTTCGTAGACATGATGGATGCACAAAACGCAACATCCAAAAAAACGCTGGCAACACAGAATGTTGTGGAGTATCGGTTGTATACACTAATAACCACGTGGCAGACTGGGAGATGCAGATCGCCGCTGCTGCCCAGCATCAAGAGAGTATCGTACTGCATATCGCTTGCCCAGGAAAAAAAATCAAAATTCAAAATTTGAAGTATAGTTTCTACTGAATGCGTATCGCTATTGCACCATCGAAACGTTGAAAAATTGTAAGTTGGACCATTGTAACTCAGGAACCATCTGTGTTTGCATTTTTCACACACAAAAAAAAAGGATGCACAGCAGTAAGGCTACCGCGGTTATACGCACGGAGAAACTGGCTCCAGTGACTTATTCAGAAGATGCGCATCCAGCTGCTGCAGCAGCACGTGCAGCTTGATTCTGGCCTCATTTTCTTTGTTCTTGTCTTCCGTTGAGGTCCCCATCCCTACAGCGAAGCATGGCCCCAGAATCTTTGCGAGTGGATCCCTGTTTTCTAAACCAGCAAAAACATCTCATCCACAAGTTGTGTTAATACTGAAGACACAAATGGCAGGTTAATGATAAATAAATAAACACATTTGTATATAAAGAGAAGCGTACGATTGATTACCTTCAAGACAAGCACAGGTTTCCTCCAGCTTCTTATCTCTTGCCAGCTGCAGAGTTTTTGAGAGCTGCCTAAACGTGCGCACACAAATGGTGGTGCAAGAAAGCTGAAGGAAAGGGTGCCCCTCACTGTCAGCTTCCAGTGAATTCACAGTAGATCCACTGAAAAGCAAGCAGAGGAAAACATATTCATTGCTGAAAGCTTATGACCTGATTGTGATGTGTTGAGGACAAAAATGAACATAATTAATATTAAAAAAAACATACAGAGAACACATATTTCAGCTCCTATTGTGATTACCTTACATCATATTCTGCGTTAAAGTCACTAGGCTCTAAAGTTGTGGTCCATTTTAGAGGTTCCTGGAACACATAATGTGCCTCCTGGGGATGTTTGGAGCTGAGCTGCTCCACAAAGCAAATTATTTCTGTCAGCAAGGATTCATTGAGTGGGGTCATCTCCAGTTTGCCAGGTTCAGAACCAGCTGTGGTCCACTGTACAGCTCTGGTTAGTGCCGTCCCCATCGTGATGGATTCTCTGCAGGTGCACCGGAAACAAGAAAAATGCGTGTTAAAGAACCGCCACTTTCCTTTGTACCTCATTTATTGCTAAAACAAAGAAGCAAACATACTCCCCATGAGGTTCCAAAGAAACATCTACTGTACTATCTGGATTCATCTCCCAAACATTAACTGCTCTCAAGTCATCACAAATCATTAACAATTCAGTTAGTCGAGTCAACTAAATCCTCTGCCAAACACAAATTACACTGGCAGATCATGAACACAAGTGGGACTGGTTAATAACAGAGACTTTCCTAAAATGACTTTATGGTTTGTTCTCTAAATTTCAGCTTCAACTACAGTAAATGTTTGTTTTTATACATTTACATGTTTTTATGTAAATGTATAAAAACTATATATCAGTCTGCATTAAAACAAAAAACTAAGGTGGGACAGCGACACAGCAGGGATGTGAGATTAAAATCGGCTATGATTGCGATTTGAAGTTTGTATTCTCGTGTTCATATGGATTTATTCTCTGGCTGCCGGTTTCCTCCCACAGTCCAAAGAAGTGTTCCCGACGAATTTGTAACTTTAAACTGCCCTTATCGCGTATGTGCCAACAAACATATCCGTGGCCCTGCATGGGCTGGCATCTTGTCTTGGGTTCTTTGATTCATGGATAAACTTGGGACCACTGTGGCCCTGCAACGGACAGTTATTTTTTTGTAATAAATTAATGGTGCTGCATGCAAGACTGTGGTGAGTTTGAGGAGCAACCAGGCAGGGAAGAAAAGTGGGTGGATTGTAGGTGTTTTTATTTCTACATCTTTCCCATAATTGCACAATAAATAAAACACAGTGTAGACAATTGTGTGCTTCCAGGACTGTGGCCAGTTTAACCAAACTCCTTTCTTGCTCCAGAATGACTGTACCCCCCATGCACAAAGTGAGCTCCATAAAAACATTGTTTGCCCGGGTTGGTGTGGAAGAACTTGAATGACCTGCACTGCTTAGCTAATGTATAAAAAGTGAAAAACAGACCAAAACCATCGCAAACCAAAAATATAAGAATAAAAACAAGAGAAAAATTGCTGTCACATTCATAAAGGCAAAATTCAATGCAGTAAGTCTGCTTGTACCCACTTGTCCTACTGCAGGGTCAAAACATCTAAAATGGCTGAACTAAAATAAGTTACGGCTGCAAACTAACATTCGAGGTTCCAGGGTCAAGGTTCACGCCATGTCATTCTGTACTTAAACTGGTGCACAAGAGAACAAAATATGGTTTCTCTTGGACCCAAAAAGGCCCAACAAACACGACAAAACAGGACCACGCAGAAAAACGCTGATCCATTCTCCTCCAAGAAACACCAGGAACTGTAAACTACAAAAGCAAGCTTAACAACGATGGCGGCCCTAACCTGAGCAAATAAACACAGGTCTTTCACTATGCAGCACAGTGACATTTTTGAAAATAAGGAATAAAAGTGGAGGGAAAAACACAGCAAGACAACATTTGGATCCCTGAACATTTCTGAGCTGATAAAACGAGGAGCCACTGTTATGTCCCCAACAGAAAACGCCCAAAAACCCTCGAATCATCTCTCAAACCACCTGCATCATTTTAACATCCATCTTACAAACAAGTTATTTGCAAAATTTACACGAGGAAGAGAGCAACTGCTGCGTTTCATGAACTCGACACACACGTTCGTCAGAAGCCGGAGCCACTTTTACGCGCCATGGACACTCGGTCGTTGCTACGTTTATTCATTCCTTTGCCAGGGACACCGTAAACAAAAGCCACGGATGTGCCTATTATTGCAGTTGCGAAACTCACACAAAATGTACGTAAATGTCGCTCCAAGCTCTCAAAACTTGACACTTTGCTTTGAATGAGACGTGTGAACGGGGTCGCCTCAGCCGAGCGTCCACAGGCCAACACAACAACAGCGGCGCATCTATTGTTGCCGCAACGAAAAGTCTTTGCTCATTCGTTGCGCACAAACTCGTCTTCCCGTGGCTGCTGTCGCAACAAAGTGCGACTTTTTCGGTTAAGCGTCATATTCTGCACTTTTCCACTCACCAGAAACTTCCAGAAAGAGACGTCACGGCAGCCCGTTTCTCTGATAACCGCGGAAACGCACGCGCAACTGTGGTTGCTAGGATACCGCCGGACGCGTGGCGCCACGGAAGGCGGGCCGTTTCCTCGCAGGTGCTTCGCCGCGTGCATTCCTTCGTCAGTTTGTTAACGTATTCATTCATTCATTCGTTCGTTCATTCATTCGTTTACGCCTCAATTCCATGAGCTGCCGTGCAAATATCGAAGACAAAAAAAAAATGAACCAAGTCGACTTTTCTTAACGAAAGACTCTTTTATTTCGAAATCATTTTGAAAACGACCATTGACATTTTGTTACACGCATTAAATAGGTGACGTGAGTCCCCCAAAATTTGTGTGCAACTCCACTGAGTGCCACTGTTAATGTTTTTGACCCCCCCCCCCCCCAATATCTTGCATGTCTGAAAATTCCCCATATTTTACATTTTCGTCTATACGTTCCTCTTCTGGTTGTCACTTCGATTTGAAATGTTTCATAAACTTTGCTGCCCAGTGTAGAAATAAACAGACATTCTGTGAGGACCAATAGTTTTCAAGCGACACTTTTTAGAACCTCCTCACTGTAAACGCCTAACCCATATTTGAGTGACAGTAAAAAAAGTGTGTGGACCAGATTTTTCCTACTCAGCCTCTTATAAATAAATGACTTTATTTCAGTCCACTCAGGTTACAACAACCCTCATTTCTGATGGCCTTAACTCTGGAAATAAAAATTGATCCCATGTACACACACACACACACACACACACACAAATATTTGTATATTACATATTTCCAGGGATATTCATATGCAGTGCAGCAACGTATTTTAAACTGTTTAAGCAAAATGGAAGCTGAAGGATATTGTAACTCCACCGAGACCTATCGAAGCATCTTACTTGCTAAGACCTGTGATTATCGTACTGGTATCAATACTTCAAAACCCGGGACTTGAATAGTTGTGTGAATTTTTATCACTAGAAAAGCAAAACACAAAAGGGAATAACTGAGGTCCTTTTGTGTCCTTGCTAAGTAACTGGGATGATGGGGTAATGGGTGTCATTCTTTGAAAGGAGACCCGTGTGTTATCCCTGGCTTCCTCAATACATGCCTGAAATAAAGCACAGCTCAGAAGAGGTAACTCCATGTGACACATATGAGCCCGGGCTGTGATTTACGGCTCCTGACCAGACATTTTTTATTTGATTTGAATAACCCCCTTTTTATCTTGACTGATGAAATCGTACAATTTGCACAAATCATCTGCATTTCTTGGTTTTGGTCCCCATGTGTCCTATGATTCACTAGAGTGGCAGCAAAAAAGGATCCCATAGCCAATAAAACGACCAATTTGCTCAATTTCTAGTTTATCTTGCTTTAGTCTCCCTGTTGGGCAATTTTTCAGAAATCCTTGATGTTTTTTTCTTCTGCCCATCCAGAACAGCAGGTGGAATTGTTATAACTCTGGAGAGCAACCTGTAGCTCAGTGTCTGAATCAAGAAGAATCGCTTGTTGTTTCAGGACTTGACTGAGGAACTCCAACCATTTCATGTGGGATTGGACAGGCTTCTACTTCACTGGCTCATGGTTCCAGAGATGCATGCAGGGTTGGTGCGCGTGCGTCTCTGGCCGTGTGCTCTTCAGCCTGTTAACATGGTGGATGGAGAAAGGATTAATGATGGCCTTAACTGTTCTTCAGAGTGCTAAGTGACAAAATATGGAGAGTGGAAAAAACATCCAGGATCCAGAGAATCAAAACTAACAAACTCTAGGGTTTTCCTGCCTTTCTTCCTGCACTTTACTGTAAACTTTGCTTCAGCAAACCAACCCGCTGGCGACACTTTGTAAGCTCAGTTTGGCTCACAATTTGGCTGAAAATATACATGCTCTTTGATTCTTACTGCATCCACAAAGATTCACTGAAAGACTTTTGACAAACGTAAGACTCAGTGAGCTGCGGTTCAACTTAATTCTCCAAGGTTTAATATGCTTCAAATGTACGCTGTATGGCCAAAAGTATGTGGACCCTCCTTGTAATGACTGAGCTGTTTCAGGCAAACCCACGCAGCATACAAACACATTCTAGACAACTGTGTGCTTCCAGCTTTGTGGCCACATTTAGGGGAAGCTCTTTTCTTGCTCCGGCATGAAAGTACCCACCTGCCCAAAGCACGCTCCACAAACACACGGTTTGCCCAGGGTGGTGTGGAAGAACGTGAGTGGCTGCACGGAGCCTGTACTTCAGCCCCACCGAACACCTTTGGGACGAACTAGAATGCTGACCGCAGGCCAGGCCTTCTCGCCTGACCTCGCTGATGGTCTTGTGGTCAAACGGGGACAAAATTCGCAAAATCTGTTATGGCAGCAAAAGGGGGGACAACTCCATGTTAATACTTATGGGTTTGGAATGGGAAGGTCGCCAAGCTCATATGGGGGTGATGCTCAGGTTTCCACGTACTGTTAGCCACACAGTGCACTACTTTGTGTGACTGCATATTTCTTGAACAATTTTAACCCGGTTGTCAGGTTTCTTTCGTATGACAGCATTATTTCAGAATAGACGCAACGGGAGCAGCGTTTGTTAATTGCAGATACCTGCACGTTTTTATTGACCTCACGGTGAGAGCAGCATATGATGAAGTCACCAAAATGGCTTTTTCCTCCTTGTGCCTCGGAAAAGTAAAGGAGAGGAGGCAACAACTGCCAAAGTAAACTGCAGTTAATGGTCCACTACAGACAGAAACAGCCACGAGAGCATCCCTCGGTCTTCCGAAGCCTTTCACAACATGATTCACGGCTGTCCTTTATGTCAATTGTTTTATTTAGGTACGAGCCGCTTTAAAGATATGCTCTCAGTGTCTGAAAATGTCGAGATCCACTCCAGAAGTTTGGGACTGCAGACTCACCTGACGCTGACAACGTCTGTGTCCCGCAGATAGATGGGACGGATGCTGGAACACAGAGCAGACCTCACAGAAGCAAAATGGCTCTAGTTAAAAGGTTGCGGTTCATTTTTCTTTTTTGCTCCACCACCATTACATTTATTTGGGTGTTTTTTATTTTAGTTAGAGATGCATTCTCGTATGGCATTTCAGGTCCTGCTGAGGCAAGAATTTCTGATGCTTAATACCTGGAATCAGCTGTTTTGCCTTTATTCTTTCATATCATACTCCTGTTAATATAAGATCATCGGGAAAAATATAACAAATGGATAATTGCATAATAGTTATGTAATAGTACATGTATGTGTCATATCATCGCTCGCTTTTGTTAACCGCCACCCATATAAACGGCTCCTAAACAGAGGTTTTTGCGTTCCAGAAATTCCAAGGCAAGTGGAGTGCGGGTATAAGCGCAGAAACTGTAAAAAGCATAAATGAAAGCCATGCAGCGAATAACATGAAGAACTCAATGTAATGCAGAGTAAAGAATAGCAATGAAAGAGTAAGAAGGTTTCGGCAGTCGGGAGCCTTTCCCAAAATCACCGGGCAGGCCAGGAGGTCAACACCCTGACGGGAGGCCAGCCTACACACAGTCGTACGCTACGGGTCCAGTTTTCCTGAAACAACTGCTTCTGACTGTTTGTGGGGGGGGGGCCCTTGCAGATATGGGGAGAACATGCAAAACGCACTCGTGCACTTCAACATATATATTTATTATACAAATTCAGTCATAGAAACACGGGTGAGCGAAAACTGCAGCAAAACATTACAAGATTAATCTGTAAGAAAAAATCGTGATCATTTAAAACTACTCCAGCGTAATAAAATGTAAGCAAACAATTACGAACGACAGTTGTTTTGCCGCTGACTGAGAGGCACCGCTGCTGACGGAAGGATACGCGACGGGGACGGCCATGCACATGCAGTCCGGGTTCAGACCTCATGACTAGCGGTGCAGCTGCCTGGTGGTTCAGTTACAGACAACAGGTTCAGGACAGCACCACAAAATCTGCAAAATAAAGGAAACATTTCAAATTATATACTTATAGGGCAATGGTCAAACACCACGAAGAAGAAAAAATGTGGTGTGCTGCAGAGTTTCGTTGTATAAAGAATACACTTCTGTCTACGTGTACAATGTTTTTTCAAATATAAGCAAATATATGAATTGAAATAGTTTTTCTCCTTTCTTGTTTTTTTGTTATAAACTCTTTACAAAGGTATAAGAATAAAACAGCAAAACGGTTCTAGCAGGGATTTATGGTGGATATAATTCCACCATAAAATGGCTCCAATAAAGTCAATGGTTTCGATACCAAACCATTTTGGTAAAGCAAACAAAACCAGATACTCTTGCAAACGTTTTCTCTCTAACAATGAATATCATTCCTGGTGCCGTATATGGATATAAACCTGCAATTATGGCTTTAAAGTGCCATGTATATTTTCAGGTTGTTAGTGCCAGTGCTTTCTTTGGAGCAGATTGCTGCTTGTCAAACTTAAAAATAAAAAGATATTTATGAATATATAGATGTAGTGAGGGAAAGAAATGCTCCTACATGCGTTGCAAGCAGAGTTATACAGTTAATTCCCATCTCATTTAGCTGCATTAGTTAAAGGCTCGGTCGTCCTTTTCCAGTCCTTCCAGCTTTCACACCAAAACTGCAGTTTGCAGAAAAGCAGGGCAGAGGCCCGGATTCAGACCGAAAATACAGATTTCAGCAGGGATTAGCAGCGCGGCTTCACGGTGGCTCAGCCGAGAAGCACGAGCGGTTCTCAGGCAGATTACAATCCTGTTTACGAAGAGCGTGAAACATCTCCGGCGCTCGTGTGAAAGACAGGTACTGTACATGTTACGCTTTAAGCACCGACTTAAAGGATGCATGCAGCAACGGGAGGAGAGGTGCCTGGCAACGAGAAAGCGGTTGTGCAGGGGACACGAGGCCAGGAAAATCCTCTTTAAAGCCTGATAAAGTTAAAGCAAACCAGAGCCAAAGAGACTCCATACAGCTGAGAGCGGCTGGAAGGAAATTATTAGGAGGAAAACCGTCTGTAAGCTTTTTGTTTTTATTTTGAGATGTATTCCAAAACGCTGTCGTTTTCTCGCTGTAAACCTTTTTTTCTCCTTTTTGACGTATTCTCCAAAGTCAGAAAACAGCTGTGGGGGCGGGGGGGATGAAGGCAGAGGCTGCGCTGTCGCAGGCAGCCGAAGGCCAACACTGAGAGTGGCCAGGAGCTTCTGTAGGGCGTCTGTCCTTCTTGTTTCCTGGCAGGTTCACGCGAGGTCAGCCTGGCCCTGCGTCCCACCCCACCGTTGGGCTCAGAGCACCCTGGTGCAACCTGCCAGACCAGAGTCCACGCTGGGGCCCGGTTGCTGCTCCGTCCTGGATGGAGGCTATGCCATTTCCAAATCACTCAAGAAGCTTAAATAGAAACCCAGAAGTTTGCTTTGTCTCGCTCTCTTCCTCCATTTTGCGCTCAGCCTCACGCTGTGTTGTCATTGCTTTGGAGCTCAAAGCTCTCAGGCCTGTCTGCGTTTGGCTGCGTCTTTCTTATCACATTAATGGCTTTAATGCATAGTGACTTCTGAAATTTCCGCGAAAGACGCAGGGGGCACGGGCAAGCGAGCTAGAACACGTAGGTCTGTGGAGCGGGGAGATGCGGTCTTGGCTCTGGACCGTCACTGTCATTGGCTGGACTGCCTTTTGTGCGCATTCTCCACTCAGCCCCCAGCCTAATATCTTTGCTGTTGCATTTCTTGATAGATGAGCTGTCATGAGGATGCGAGAATAAACCTTAATGCCTGCATACCTGCACTTCACGTGAATTTGTGACCCCATAGCTGCCACAATGTGCACCAAGGAATGCGTGCGATTGCTGTTTCGCTTTTTGTCAGTTTGCGCCCCACCATCCCTGGCGAACTCCTCCGAGAAATCCGTAAAGGACGGCGTCGGGCCCCCATCTGTCGAAACTGAATCGCGGCCGGGCCACGCGGCAAGACGACGGCCCCGAGGTACAAGCAGGTCAGCTTCATGACAACTGGAAAAAATAGGACAAAAAAATCCTAAAGTTGAGTTAAAGATTGGCCCGCTCGGTTGTGGCATGAAGCAGAGGTGAAGATCCCGAGGGAGCAGCTCATCTGCTCTCGCTGTTGGGCGGCTTCTTTATTGGGGATTACGTCAGCTTATAAAGGGACAGAACCCGTTGCAGAAATCATACATGGCCTTATTATTCCTCCTCCGCAAACCAGACAGCTCTTTGCTGAAATATCTGTTACAATACTTTGGTTCCTATCATGTTGTTGGACGAGGCAGGGGTGTCCGTCCCTGGAAACAATAACACAGACCGTGTCACCGCTCCACAGTCCTGTCGCCGGACCCCCCGAAAGGAAAGCCAACACGTCAAAGCAAGCCGGAAGGCAACGAAGGCTCGGTCTGTTCGTCCGGGGACGTTTGGGACCGTTGAGAGGAGACAGAGCAGGAGGGAGGACCACTGAGAAGGGCCTTTTTTTCCATCTGCTTCCAAGAGGAATAAAGGAGGCCCTGCGAGTCTCTTGCGTTGAGGTGCAAAGACACCGCTTCCTGCCAAGCCACCCCACCATCTGTGTGCAAACACACGGAGGCCCAAGTAGAAAATGTGGAGAGCATGGGATCAATCACAGTCCTGGGCTGTGGTGGAAATCTTTATTTATTTTTCAAGTCAGAAGTGCATTCGTGTCTTCCTTTCTTGAGCTGAGATGCTCTCGACAACTATGAAAATACGCTGACCAAGGAATTCACTAGTACTTTGTACCCCGTGCTGCTCTTCCTCAAGCAATTTAAGCGAAGAAGCTTCCTTGAAACCCCAACAGCAGTTCTCCTGAGACCCGAACCTACAGTCTTTGGTGCCAAGTGCCAGTTTGTTGATTCGTTGAGTCCACATTATTTTAGCTCTTCTTATAACTTTTTTGCTTAATATTTTCAGATTTTATCAAACACTTCTTGGACTGTGGATGTTGCTCCGTCGCCAGGAAAGCTTTGGGTTCTGGCAGTACTGTAACTCCTTGTTATCTGGTTACCCTGCTTATACCACCTCTCCCCTCTACCTGATCCAGAGCGCTGCAGCCAGGATTTTCGCTTCACTTCCTATTGGCTACATGTAGGTTTGACTTTGACCTGGAGCTTTTAACTTGGTAGGCGGAAAGGTCTGTCACCGCCTTTCATTTCCAATCTGCCCTTTGGCTATGATGCAGGCCGTGCTCTGTGCTCACGAGACCCTGGGCTGCTCGAGGTCCTGGAAATCTGTTAGAAAACTGGTGATGGCAGAGCATTTAGCTACGGAAAGTAGTGAGGCCCCCTTCAGCTGCAGCCTTACAACCCACCTGTTTGTATTTCAATGGTTGACCATAGCTGATGTACTGTCCTTGTCCTCAGGTTGTCCTCTCTTCTGGTTTTTTCTTCTTTCTGAGGTACCCTGGCCTGGATATGGATGACCGCTGATCCGCGATGAGGCCCGATGAGAACAGCGGTGACACCAGAACTCCATGCTCGAAGGAGCTGTTTACTGCAGGCCACAAAGAATGGCACCAGCACACCTACACCAGGAGGTCAGTTTATTTAGCTTCTTGTGATCACAGCAATGCCATAAACGTCTGTAAAGTCTCTCTTTTTCGCTTAGAATTCCCGGGAGTCACTGACACTTGGACGCCCAGAGGTTAATTTTTCTCCCTCACCTTTTGGTTAAAAGTTTTTTTTTTTTTTTTCTTCTCCTCAGTTGCCAGTCGGCTTACTTTACGGAATCCTTTTAGTTTTAACGCACAGCCAATCGTTCATCTTACTTTTAATCGTTTGTCTTACCTTATATTTGTATTGCCATGTCTATTGATCTTTCTCCCAGTGGTCTGGGTCGCTGTGTGAGAAGGGGCCCCTATAAAAATAAACCGAACGGAACTGGATTGACTTGAATGACGAAGGAAACCTTTAGGCTGGTTTGTAAAAGCAAACAAAATGTTATTTTGTTTAGGTTCAGCGTGAAAAACGCCAAAGTTCCACCAAAGATGGATTACAGGAGCGTGATGCCAACTCTACATCGATAAATATAAAAGCTTGAAGATTCCAAAACATATAATGGGGTGGGGGGGCTTCTGAAAAGAGTGAAGTTGTAATAAAACTTAATATCGGGGGGTCAGACAGATCCCAGTCATTGGAACTTTTTATGCTGTGCAAAAAAAGAAAATTTGTGTCCCTCTTCGCTTGCACGCTGCGCTGAAGAGATGCAGGCCATGACCCGACTTTCCAAACAGTTTTCAGCGGAGAGGTAATTTGAGGGGAACACATAGCTTGGGGGTGTTTTTATGTGCAAAATCAAACTCTTTGCCTTTTAATATTAAACATGACAGTTCCTGGCTCAATAATTATCAGCGGTGCATGGAGGCCTACAAGACCCCAGAGAGGGCTGAACCAGGGTTTAAGCAAATATAGGTGGACAGCTCTGGGTTGTGCTTACGCAGTCGACGCGCTCTCGGGGGTCCGGGCCCACCTGGTCCGCATCTCCACAGACGTGGAGAGTTATTCCCGCAGAATTGGACGCTGCGCGTGAACTTTCACCCGGGCCGAGCCTCTCCTCCCCCCCGGGCCGCCTTACGTCATCGTTTCTTTGCCGGGCTTTCGGTCTGCGCCGCCGCCTGAATCGCAGCTGGGGAGCGGCAGGAAAGGCGTCCGCCCGCCATCCTCCGTTCGCGTTTTCCACTCCATCTACGCGCCCTTAACTGAACGACACGGCTCAAGGTAACGCGGTGCCTCGACCTGCGCGTGCAGACATGAGGTAATGCGCTGCTAGTTGTTCGGAGACGGGGCCCGCGTGCGAGCCCTCGGCAGCGAGCGCGTAAACTCCCCTCTCGCTAGTCGAGGGCGGTCACGGCCGAGTGGAAAAACAGATCGGCACCCCGGTCTCCCTCTCGGCAGAGTCGGAAACGGCAGAACGATTTCTTAAAAGAGCGCCGTCTTCTTCGGGCGAAGCGTTTTCCCAGAAGACCGACAGCTTCGAATATGTCCGACGTGCGACGGCTACGCCGTGTTACCTCCTGCGCCTGAAAGCTCCATTTGTCTGGACCGTTGCCGAGGACGTCGTCCGTGCCGACGAAATTTCGCCCAGTAAATCAAAACGATTGCGAGCTTTATCAGGCGAGCGAGTCATTCCATTTTAATGACTTCCGGAGAACGTCGGAAGCAACGCGGAGGCCTTCGGACATCCTGCCGCCTAGCACGTCACCATGTTGGCCCTCATATGCTGGATAAGTAGAGCAATGCATCTACGTATTATATCTATATATATAACATGAACATATCAAAAGGGCTTACGGTTTTCCATTAGCGAAATGTTAGCCTAACAGCACATCATCGATCTTCCCGATCCGGGACGAAAGCTTTGCATTTAAATTCCAGGCCACGAACTCTTTAACTGCTCTGCTGTTGCACCACCAGGAGCACGAGGAGCAGCCGTAGAATCGGCATCTCTGCTTTTGTAAGAGGGGACGCGGCTACTCTGGGCAGCGCGTGGTTTTCCAAGCAGCAGGTAAAAGGAAAAGAACATTTGTTTTTTTAAATCAGTATGAGCTCTGGGCACACAAGAGGTTTATTGCCTTTTGTTTGGGATTTATTTTAACAGCTCTTCATCTCTCTAAGTAGGCCCTGAGATTGGGATATCAGCAAACACACACACACACACACACACACACACATTAATTCAGCACCATGGCACCATCTTCAGTCAAACTGCCTGCAATTTTTGTGATTGAGTCCTGGCCCAAGGGGAGAAGGGAGCGTTTCAGTCCACCACACAGAGCCCTGCTCCTTTCCAGCAGCTCCTGATTGTCTGTGGCACTCAGCAGGGAAACCTAATAGGGGAACATGTGTTTCTGTCCTCTTCGTTTTCACGTGTATAAAACACGAAAGCAGGCCCGATGCAAAATGCCCAGCTCACGGAGGCAGCCGTTCCCCTCCGAGACTTCACCACAGGTCCTGGACAAACTGTGGACGAGGTTGTCGAAGGAGCAGGGGGAAGGGAACTGTGCCACATCGAGTCCATGACTCCTAACAGTTTAAACAAGGCCATACTGGCCTTCGCCCCCAGTGCTAAGATTCAAGCCCACTTTACTCGGTGCATAACCAAGAAAATACTACTGACAGCCAAAGAAATGAGGTCAAAAAAATAATATTTAAAACAAAATTCTGCGCTACTTTGTTGAGTGTTCAGTTTTCGTCACGGCACCGAAAAAAAGACTGAAATGTTGCCATTTCTCAGAGTTTTGTATCACCAAAAACTAAGAATAGAACCCACAGTGCCTTTTAAAACAGGTTAAACCAAAAATGAACAGTCTGAACATGCAGCACAGCCTGAAACCCCATCCCAGGCAAAAAGTAAATACACCCACACCTGGATCCTCAACTCTTGTGCAGTTCACAGCCTGGGTCTCCTCATACCACAAAGTCCTTGATGCCATAACATCCTTTCCGCAGTCAAAGCCATCTTTGTGGAAGCAGGAACACCGAAGGTCACACGGAGACTTCAAGTCAGAGTTTGTTTTGGAATGTCATCAAGCGGTCCCGTGAATCTTCCGCAGTCCCCTCAACATCGCTCCACATTCCTACTGCCATCATTTCTGAAGGTCTGAATTAGTCATTTGGTTACATTTACCCATCGGCGGAGGCGTGCAGAGCAGCCAAAGTTCTTAAGCAAAAGTCCCGTTACTTCAAAAAAAGAACAAAAAAAACTCAAGAATAATTATTCATCCTGAAATGTAAACAAGAAAGTGCAAAAGTCAAAAAAATTACTTGACTAACAAGTTACTTTTCTTTTAAATAAAACTTGTGCAAATTCAACACTTATTGCGATTCATTTGCCTATTAGTGTGACCACCGTTATTTAAATAAATAGGCTTACATTTAAAAAATTGCAGATAATTTAAACGCAGGAGGCAAACAGCTGGGTGCTCATTGAATGGAGGGAAGAACAGAGGCGAAGGAGGAGGCAGCTAAATAAGCACTTAAATCGCAGAAGACGCACACAAAGGGAACGCGAGACCCACAAGGGAAGCGAGGAAACAACCGATAAGACACCAGCGTGCTAACTCTCGAGTTCTGCTCTGGAAAAATTTGTAACGCAGTTAGTTACACCTGGGGCTACAGGGACACTCAGCCTCTCCAGGTAGGCATCCAGGTCTGTCAACACTGGAGCATGAATGGTTGGGCCAGACGGAGACAGAATGCTGAGCAACAGATCCCAAAATAACTGGTTTCTTTTTTTATAAACACAAACCTTGTTAAGTCCGAAGTAGTCATTTAGTAGTCTTTCTGGTTGCTAATGTGGAAAAGCTCGGAAAGTGCTTGGATTCCTTGTTTTGCACCAATTTTATGAGAATAAGCGCGACTGAGCCTCACCCCAGTTGCATAAGACGGAGAACATTTGTTGCAGCGGGGAGCCGAAGGCTGTTAGCTTCAACCGGGAACTTTTATGTTGGGCACCTTCATTTCCTGCTGTCCACCAACCTTGTAGATGACTTCCCAAAATGACAGTCGGTGGGCCGAGCAAGAGAGACGGTTGCGGTGCACAGCTGAGTTCATACAAAAAGGCACGTAAAACCAGAAAAGAAACTATATTCATTCACCTGCGCCCTCCTTCTTCGTGGATCTTGTTCACTGAAAGCTGAATACTCAACGCAGACACATTTTCCCATGTTGTAAAGCAGACATCAATTTATGTGCAAACCTTTGCCGATCGTAAAATAAATCACGTTGGTTTATAGAAAGCAATATTAAAAATAGAGAAAAATTGTTAATGGGCACAGAACCAGTTTGTTGTCACCCTGCTTGGTCCACAGGACTTCCTCCGCATCTGCTGCACAGTTTATAAACTAGGACCCAACCACACACGGAAGAAACACACCTGTGCAGCTGCATAAAAAATATGTTTATTCTTCCCATGAAAAGAACGGCATCTTATTGAATCCTTTATCCTCCTTCTTCTGTGCTTTTGGACACAAGTGCGTCCAGTGTTTGGGGAACCCATCCCCCACGGTCTCCAACCTGGCATTTCCTAGCCACCTGATGCCACAGTCAGGTCACCATCCAAGACCAACTTCTCAGAAAGATGGCTCTTTGTCACCTGGGCTGTAGTGATCATTTCCTGGAAGTCTTCCTCCTGGTCATGTGAGCCAAACAAACAAACAAACAAACATGCAAATGAAGAGCAATGAGCACAATAAGTAGGATTAAACCCCACTTGCACAAAAAAACATCCATGTGCACCCATGCCCTTGCAGACCGTTTCTACAACCCTTCCCGTGCAAGAACCAAACTTCAAGGAATTTTCATGATTTCCTCTGAGGCCACAGGACTTTGGCTATTTTTTTAAACATTTGATTTTGTTTAAAAGGCATAAAAATCTTTAGGGTTTTTTTTTAACCTGCTTTTTGTTTGGTTTTTCCCTTTTCCTCTCTCTGGGCCCAAGAGTCCAACAGCAACACAAGGCTGCACTTCATTTCAGTGCGGCTCGCATTTTACAGCTCTAAGGAGCAAAAAATGAGCACGGTACACATGCGCACGCATACCTGAATACCCCTAAGATCCCAAGACAATCTCATGACGCTGTCATATTCCAGCGCCACAATGGAACATTCCGACAAAAGGTCTCCGCAAGAAATAAACGGTGACCTTCGGAAAACACTGCCGGCTTGGAGAATTTGTTTCAGACTGCTCTGGGATTCGCCGCACTGTGTATACAGCATTTGCAGACGGCGCTGCTGCTTTCACTCAGGCTTTCCCAGGACACTCCAGTATCAAGAAGGCTCTATTGCCTCTTTCTAAGCATGTTTGCTCCTATAATTACCGGTTTGTTTGGCATGCCTAGTCACACCCTTCAGAAAACATGACAGGGTTCACGCGGGTTTACGGTTCTAAACTATTCCTTTTTACGAGGGAAACTCTGCGCTCGCCTCACCTCATGGTACCGGCTGGCAGGAGACACACAAACAGGCCTTGCCAAACATGCAAACACACTGATACACACATCCACGGCCAGCAGACAGGGGAAAAAAAGAATGATTTTCATAGTCGTCTCCTTTTCCAAGGGAAGTCAAAGCATAGCCAGAAGTAACTTCACAACATTTTGCGGCTTCTCACCCCACATCTGATTATTCCTGCATGGTGGCTAAAATTATATTCAGCAAAGTAAAGCAGATCGCTTTCGAACAAGCGGCACCGCAGGTCTCCTCGGCAACGGAAAGAAGACCTCCTGGTTGGCATCCATCACCCTAAGAGTACTGTGATGAGGCGATGACGGAGTTTTCCCATTTGGGTCTTTTAGGGTCTGCCGGGCGCCGAGGCACAAAAGCAGGCCTTTATTTGTCCACATTATGTCCACTTGGTCTCGGTCTTAAGGACTCCGGGGACATCAATTACGCCAAGGAAATTTAAGCATTTTTCCCTGATAACTTGACACTGCTGCAGAAGAGTACACAGTTATCCCTCCAAATCCACAACCTCTCAGTCTGACTGGCTTTTGTGGAGAAGAACATAAAAACAGGATAACCCCCCTCACTATCTCCCTCCTCTCTCCACCAAAACACAGCTCAATTCTGCAGTTGCTAAGTAACCATTCTTCAAAGTCGCTTCTTTGTTTTCAGCTGCGTGTTGTCAACATCCAGTGAGTTTCATTGTTTATTTACATTACAGTACAGCACATTGTTCTTGCCAGTATGGAAGGACAACCTCATAATAATCCATTAATGTACAGTACTGTTACATCCTGCTAAATCCATCCATCCATCCATCCATCCATCACCATCAACTGCTTGATTCTGGTCAGGGCTGGTGGGCCAGCATCCACCTGAGAGTCACCGGGTGCTGGGCCTGGTTGAGATGTCAGTGTGTAAAGTGTTAAACAATCAGCTATTGGTTGTTTTAAATGCTTCATAATATACAGAAATCCTTGGTAGACTGCCAATGCAAATGGTTTTAGTGATATTTGTAGATATTGCTTGAGGGACTTGGTGTATGCAGGGAATGCACGGAAAATAATGGAAGATATTCTCCCGCTATCGGAAAGTTCGCACACGTTTTCGGGAACAGATCAGACTGAGATTGTGAAAGATAACTGATTCATTTCTCCTATTACTGCGATGCCCTCAATAGTCTCTCCTAAAGTTTACACACAGTAACTGCTCTGGCACATCAACTGTGCTGAATCATCTTTGCCTACCAACCGAATAGAAGGAATGCTGAACTACGTGTCGAGTAAATATTTGACCTGAAATTATCACATTATCTAACACCGCAAAACCTGATGTTGAAAACCCGGTCAAAACGATACAACAGGTCAAAGTAACAACACATTTCATCTGGTCTGTTTTAGAAATGAAAATAATCACCTATGATCTCATGCGTGAAGAGGGAGAAGATTAACTGTTCAAGAATGCAAGCCCTGCATTCTGTATGAGAGGTTCACAATAAGGCCAAAAGTATGCGGACCCCCCTTCTAATGCTTCAGCTGAGCTGTTTCAGCCACACCCACACAGAACACAAACACATTGTAGACAACTGTGTGTTTCCAGCTTTGTGGCCACAGTTTGGGGAAGAAGAAGCTCCCTTCCTGCTCCAGCATGACTATCCCCCCACCCGTGCACAAAGCAAGCTCCATAAACACCAGGTTTTCCCAGATTGGTGTGGAAGAACTTGAGTGGTTGCAAAGAGCGCTGACCCCCCGAACACCTTTGGGATGAATTGGAACGCCAACCGCAAGCCAAGCCTTCTCACCCGACCTCACTGATGCTCTTGTGGATGAATGGGCACAAGTTCCCAAAATCTGGCGGAAAGCCTTCCCAGAAGAATGAAGGCAGCAAAGAAGAGAACAATTCCGTGTAAATGTCCAAGGGTTTGAAATGGGAAGTTCACCAAGTACAATACGTGATTGATCCTGCATTTCGAACCCTCCACCCTCAGGATACAAATTTTATGTCATCGTGTTATGCTGCCTACAAGCGACACCGTCAAAGGAGCAAAAGGACAGAGATGGAACCGAGACTGAGGCCCTCCGGGCATCATGGCTACTTGGCTACACCTGTGGCTCACCAGGGAACAGGTGGGGGACAGCTTATTTTAAGAGTGATCCTGCTGCTGACGGCATCATCTCCAGGCAGACCCCGGTGTTCTCGCATCGCAGCCTTTACAGCTCGGCAGCAGCAGGTCTTGGCTCCGACCATTTTGCAGATATGCGAGCGGCACAACCCCCTCCGGTCCCCTCGTTCAAAACTGGGAAAATCATCAGTAAACCCCGCGCTGCTTCTTGGTTTCACGTGAGTCTGGGCAGCCTGAGGTGTGGAGATCCCGTCTCTCTTCTTTGTGACAAACCTGCCATGCATCGTGCGCAGGCCTTGTGGCTACAAGGGGGGAGATGGGGGATATCAGGGCCAGAGGTCCTCAACACTTTTATTATAAATGGCATCAATGCAAACAAAACTTCACACAGTAAAGACTGAAATAAACTAGTCATCTGTCCATAGCTCTGGGGGTGGCGATGGACAGAAAAGGGTTTTGCCGAGCTCTTATCGTCTTTCCTACAGATGAGTTTAACAATTTTGTTCCTTCCCAATGGGGGGGGGCAACGTCCCAAAGATCACAGGCTGCTTAAATTCCTCCATCTGCAGGTGCTTTGTTTGTGGGCATTACGAAGAGAACATGTGGAGCGAGTCAGGCAGCTGGAGGTGGACTGATGCTGGAAACTTCAGCCATCCTCCGGTTTAATGACTGCGAACGCTGTTCCAATATACCTGTCTGCAAAGGGGTCGCGTGGCTTTTTCCATACACAAGAATGTGGTGGACTGCCTTTGTGGAGGCGCATAATAAAGTGCTTCTCTTGGAGCCGTTACCTTCTCGGGCTCCTCGGGGAGTCTCTGCGACTTCACGCAGGTAAGGAGAACCAGGGCAGCAGCGCAGTGTGATTAGTCTAAGAAAAAGAGCCCTGCTGTCAGGCCCCTCGGTGTCAAGTCACATCGCTTCCATTAACCACTTCTAAACCAACACGAACGCCGCAACGACATGAAACATATTGCTGATCCGGCTCCAGACAACTCAGGATTTCCACAATATGGGGGGAAAGAAATTCCACAATGACTGAGCAATCCGTATAAAGGTATACACCATATATCATTACATTCTCAAAGAAAAGAAAAATACAGTTCAGACAGCATATAAACCAAATTTCCTGGTCCGTGATGATGTCATTCTCGCTTAGGTCCAAAACCACTGCAAGGGACAAGCCCGGGCCCTGAAATGGTGCTCAGTACCACCCAGATGTGGGGAAGCCAGAAAGGAAGTCTTCAAATGGGGAAAATTAGCAGCAAATTGTTTCCCAAAAAGTTCCCCAAAGGCGAACCAAAATCCAAGGCCCACACTGAGTGGATGATGATAGTGACTTTGGCGAAAGGGATGCCACACACACACACACACACACACACACACACACACACACACACAGCTGCACGTTGGGCACCGTTTTGTCTGTTGGCTGCATGGAAGACACAACCACGGCTTCTTCTGCAGCAATGGCCGCACAACCCCCCCACCTGACAAACCAGAGGATGCAGAACAGTTCACTGCGGGACGACTGCTGCTCAAAATGATGCACAGCCCACCTCCATATCAGGGCTGTTGAGTGACAACCAGCAGATCTGCTTTCTGTTCCAGCAGTAAGATGTGGTTTGGAGAAAAACTCGAGTCCTCTATTTTAGGCTGAACATTCAGACATCTGCACGCTGAGGGATGGAACAGTGGAGGAAACTGAAGGGCCTAGCAGACACCTTTAGGCTGTGGGCCCTGCAGTTGCCTCGATCGTGAGTAAGTAGCAGTGCTTTTCAGACTCTGGTCTTTAATTTGTTTTTTTTAATTTATTTTACTAAGTTGCAAAATTAAATTTTACTGCCACGGCAATTTTAAAATTATTAAAAAGAGAACGCAGACATTTTTACCTTAATGCCGTTTACCTCTGCTGCTCACATTGATTTAAATAAAACTTTTTTCAGCCAAAGCAGCTTCGCTCGCTGTTCATTGAAACGCGGTCACCCGGTTACTTTAAGCGACAGTTTTCTGCTCGAGAGCTCCCCGACTGCCTGCCCGCGTCTGCCACT
This sequence comes from Heterotis niloticus, assembly GCA_018136845.1. Classification (NCBI taxonomy): domain Eukaryota; kingdom Metazoa; phylum Chordata; class Actinopteri; order Osteoglossiformes; family Osteoglossidae; genus Heterotis; species Heterotis niloticus. The sequence continues at coordinate 25,047,092 of CM030901.1, read as the reverse complement.
GAGGAGATGCTCCACAACCGCCAGTACGACTCCTCTTTTCAGCGAGTAAGTTGTAGAGCTCATCAGCAGAACACAATTCCAGACATCCTGGCACAGTGACGTTTTATATAATCCTCTATGTTACACTTTAAATCAGTAACACCTGTTTATTTTAAAAGCTAAAAATGCCAATGCCAAGCCTCCCCTAATCCAGGTTTCCTGAGCAAACTAAAGCAAACAAACATTTTCCATCACATAATCCTGCTTATTCCCACTGATGAGTGTAATAAAATACCTACGAGTATTTTTAGCAAAAAACTGAAAGAGGGAAGGAGGTGGAAAGAATTTCTAGACAGCCGGTCTCAGAACAGAAGCTGTCCCGGTATCACTGGGGTTCGGTGGAACATCAGATTTACTTTAAATGGCTTTATGAAGCATTTCTGAAGCATTCCGATGAAGGCAGAACACTGACGGCGACAGAGGACAGGCAATGAAGTGTGAGGCATCCTGAGAAAGACGACGATACCGCCACACCTGTCCATTCAGCTGAGCCTTTGACCAAAGTGCAACAACTACCATTATGCTGAATATACTGCAAAACAGATTTCCCAGAGGACGGGGGGGGGGCATAAAACATCAGCCTGCAACTCCAACAACTGTTTAAACACACAAAATCCTTATTAGCAGCATGAAATTCACACCCTTCTGTAAATTCATCCCACCTGGAAAGATTAACAGCAGGACGGACTCAGGAATTTCTCTGAAACAAACAGATCTGAAATTTTTCCATCCCCATTCTCCTAACTTAGCAAACACTGCATCGGTTTTGTTCCGTGAAACGTCTCCAGGCTTTCTGGTGCATGTCCTCAACATTCCTGCCAAACACAGAGGCGACCCTTAAATGTGAAATGTGGATTTTGCTAGAAATGGATGGAAATTAATGTGAGGCATGAAGAAAACAAAACAAGGAAATAACGCAATACAGATGCACCTGCTCGGCAGGTATTTTTGAATTGTTATACGAAATGGAGGACGACGGGTAAATATTGTTTTTTTGTTGGTTCGGATCAGAAACTGCACGCAATTCAAAGGCGATCGTGTCCATACAGAAGGGGAACTTTTCCTGCCTTTCGCTCCCGATTTCTCGTTCTGCAAAATGTGCAATGGAGCAAAACAAAAACAACTACACTCTTGAATGTGCCTTGTAATTTCTGCCTTGTTTCCTGTCCACAGCACAGCAGTTTCCTCAATCACCTCCAGCGTTCCTGGCCATTGCATGTGTTGTGGAACCGCGAGACTAAAAATACAGCCTTACCCCCGACAACCACTTTTGATGCAGTGACACCCCAGCTGCTGCATGCAGCCTGCCTTCCTGTTGTTCCCAGAGGAGAAGAAAAACATCCATCTTCTCCAGTTTCAATGACCATTTCAGCAGCTCACCACAATGTTCCACTTGAGGCAGTAAAAGTTCTTGGTTGGAAGAAAGACTCAAAGAATGAGGTCTTTAGCCTTCTGAGGCTCCCACAGGCAGGGCGCACCTTCTAGTGCAACTGCATAAAATGTGAAGTTGGTCAAACGTGTTCAGTGCTCCTCCAGAACTTCTCCTAATGCCTTCTGTAAGACCTGAACTATGGCCCCTGGCATTTGTGATTCTAAATTATGTTGGTACATGTGGATGTCAATCATTGTTTAGCACAAAGATCTTTTCCAGCCTATCAAGCCAAGTCCTGGAAAATTCTGAGCGTGTTGCCGAAAAGAACCTTACTGGCCCGAGGCTCCTACGTCTTCTTCTGGACCGCCGGCTCAGACCCGTGCTTGGGGAGCACCAGCATTTCTCCCCATCACTTTTCTGGTTCCTCGTGTGATGTCTAAGACAGAAGCGAGAATCTGAGATGTTGTACAAGGTAGCTCTGTGAAATAATCTACTAATCAAAATGCTTGACGTGGGTTAACACTAAAACATACTAAAATATATTTACTCTGTACACATGTACACTCAAATGTAACAGTTGGCTTCGAAACATTGACTTCCATAGACTTCCTTCACTTTTTTAATACCAACGTGAGGGAAACGATGCCGCGTTTGCATTTTCACAGGCATAAAAAATTTGCAAAATCATAGAATGACAACAAACACTGTTTTCAAAAGCAAATGACAGCCAAACCGTGGATCGGAAATGCTGACCTACGGTACGTCAAAAACCCCTGGATGTTAAATTCCACCTGAAAAACACAAGGAGTGCCATGAGCGTGATTTGTCTTCCTCAAAGGTGCATTCAGTGTCGCTGTAGGTCAGTCAGTCGGTTTCCTTCTGTTTCTCCTGAAGGTCACACTGACAGCAGGCTGAGCACTGAGGCCCAAACAATCCTTCCCCACATGGTCACCGGCTCCTCTTCGGGGACCCCCAGGCCAGCTACAAGACATAATTTCTCCAGTATGTGCTGGGACTGCCCTAGGGTCTTCTCCTAGTGAGGTGTGCCTGGTATAACTGCAACAGGACCTAGCCAGGTGGCATTTAAAGCAAATGTTTGAACCACTTCAACCATCTCCTCTCCATCTGGAACAGCAGCGACTCCAAAGCTCGCCTGGATTGCTGAACTCCTCACCCTGCCATGGAGAGTGAGCCCAGTAATCCTGCGGTGAAACCTTATTTATCCACAATGCTGTTCTTTCGGCCATGATCCAAAGTACATGACTCAAACGGGGTCATAAGGATGGGGATGTAGACTGAAACCAAGCCTAATGTTTATGTCTAATCAAACCAAGAACTTTTCCTGAAAACTCAGTTCCCGTTTCGCCCCCGTAGATCGATAGGGCCCAAAAATCTTCTGACTCTGAGCCACTCTTTCTTTCGATCTGGTACCCCACTTCCATCAATGGGAAACAAAACCCTGCGAACTCCTTGAGTAGCGTCAGTTGTTGCCCTTCACCCGGAGAGGGCAACCCACTCATCTCTAGTAGATGACCGTGACCTCAAACTAAGGGGTCGCAACTTTCGTACCAACCACTTGGCACTCATGAGCAACCTGTTAAAGTGCAGTTCGAAGGTCACAGGCCAAAAGGAGAGCATCATGCGCAAAAAGCAGAGATGTCACCCCACCCCCCACCCCCCGTCTCCGCAAAACCAGCCATCTTTCAACCTTCGTGGACCTTGATATCCTGTCCGAGAAAACCATAAACAGTAGTGGAGACAAAACAACGTCGACGGAGCATCAAACAGGTACAACTTAATAGCAAGACACAAGTCACTCAGGTGAGTGGTCCTGGGTGACTGCAGCCTTGCAGTGCACCCCACAGCGCATCCTGAAGAACACGGTCATTCGCTTTTTCACGGTCATTCGCTTTTTCCATAAACACTGTGACTGGCTGCGTAAATCAGCATCCTGTGCCAAACAGCAGTGCCAAGAAGAGGTGGTCTGCTGTTCCATGGACCAGGATGAAATCTGCATCGTTCCTTCTGAATCTAAGGCTCAGTTATCACCCCGAACAAAACCCTCCATCTGTTTGTCCTTTTCTTTTCTCTTCCAACTTCTCCAGCCCCGTCTTTAAAAATGAATCCGGCCTTCGTAACGCCACCGGCGTCGGATAGATTTGGTCTCATCGTCTGTGCTTCTAATGAAAGTCAGTTGATTTGATCTAAGACCCCTGTGCTTGTTTTCTTGGCCGTCCATGGCACCCTTAGCGCTGCACTTCAAGCAAGTCTATGGTTTTCCTGGCTTGCGTCTTCAATGCCCAGTTTTCACAAAAAATGTCATCGCTCCAACAATTCAAATCTGCAATTGTGCAAATATCACCACACTCCACAAGTCACACAGGACTTTTATTGGGATTTGAACCCAGGTCCTTTGCAAGATGAGGGCTCTCGCCGCAACGGTGCCTGCACGGTTTTCGGAGTCGGCGGAATCGCTGAAGGAATTACAGGATAATGCATCTGCTCAGCTTCTCTGTGATAAACCAGAGGTTTTCTGCCATATTTCTTGGGAGCGTAATGAAGTAAAGGGTTAAGTGTCCATATCATATCACTCCAAAAATTAAAAACATGAAGGAAACATAGCAGCTCCAGTCTTTAAGTCCACTTAAACTTTCGCTGATCCACAGTCTCTGCTGAGGGATCTACGCGAGCTTCTCGTCTTACAGTAGAACATGAAGTATAGGTCACATTTGCAAACAATTAACGGGCATTAAGGCTAAATCTGCGATGGGATTTTAATACAGGCGACATTTCATGTGTCAGCTTCAGAAAAAGCCACATTCATTACGCACCACTTGCTTGTAGCAAACACTGCAATTAGATTTAGTCCTCGAGTCCTTTTTTCCACAAGTCGCACCCATAATAATACACCTTCTCTGGGACTTTCACAAAGATGCTGAGCATAAACCTCACAACTCAAACCGTGCTAACATGAGCCACGAGCTAATACCCATTCTGCATTCAGCCTGCGCTCAGGGCGACTCTCACTCCGCTCCTTCATGGAATAAACCGAGGGGCCACAACGGTTTCCCAAATAAATGCAGAACAGCCCCACGGCACCCGTGCGGCCAGTCTGCCACCATCAGCAAAAACCTGAGAAGAATCTGAATGGAAATGCCGAAGGCTGCACGCCAATTTACTAATCTTGACCCTCGAAACACAAATGTAAACTTCATGCAGCGCCACAACTGCCTCGCATTCAAACGCAGGTGGAATATTTGTTAGCAGCAGTCCTGTAAGAACGGTTAACTTGAAAGCTGAAAGACAAACCAGCAGGATCAACTTGGATACGGACGACTGCAGGTCAGTCCTGAGGGTTGCTGGGTTCTTCAGCAAAATGTGGGGCACAGCAAACAAATTATGGGACAGTTTAAACAAAAGTATAACAAAATACAGCAAAATACTGTACTGCCAGGAGCAAGGGAGTCTTAGCAACTATATGAAGATTTTTTGTTTTACTATTATTTTTATTGGAACCCGGTTCCCAAACCCTGGGGGAACCAAGCCAACAAAACAAACAAAAATTGCTCTCTTTTAGGTGTAACTAACTTCCCTAACAAACAAAAACAAAGAAAAGTACACAATTCCACGCTGGCACCCTTACTGCAGTAAAAACCACGGTAAAGCCAGGAGAAAACTGATCAAAGTGAATAGAAGCTCCTTAAAAATCACAGATATTTACGCAGAGTCAACACCGAAAGCAGACAACTAACCAACTAACATTGAATAATAAATAACCCACCTCTTTCTGCCACTTCTTCTTCTTCTTTGTCTTCTTCCTCTTACATCTTCATTCCTTAAATCCCTTCTTCTTAATTGGCTGATTCTTCAAATTTTGGCTCATTGGCGAGACAGAACAGAGACACACGAATACTAAAGGCCTTTTTGACCAAGGGCCTTGACCCCCAGAGAGCTCGATTTTAACCCCGTTTTCAGGGATTTTCAGACAAATTGGCCCTAAACAGCAGTAAAGTCATTAGCAACGTTTTGTGCTTATTTTGCTTACTTGCTTACAGACCTGCGTTCAACCTGCAGCGCAGTTCCACATATTAAACACAGCAAATAAGGGAGAGTCCAGCACAAAGGAATAAATAACAGATAAACTTTGCCATGAAACAAGTCTTTAGGCCAAGACAAATTTGTTTCGCCTTCTTTGGTAACCCGGAGTCAAAAATCACCCCGTGAGACGCAAAGAGCCTTGGGTTCCGAGACTTTGCGACAGGCTCATCTCACCGCCGCACGCCGATGTTTGCATTATTTACAGCACCGATTTCCCGCCGCCCGACTCGGCTTTCTTGCGCCCGCTGTCACGCGTGCAGTTCGGCTACGTGGCCGGCAGATTTATCGTTGCGATGGTAAAATTAGCCGATGGGAGAAGCTCGCGTTACAAAGCGTGGTGGGCTTTTGCATAAACAGCACATGGCGGCGTGAAGACAGCAATCCGTCTTGTGCACTTTTTCAAGAGAGAGAAAGAAAAATACTGCTGTGGCTTACAGTACTTGTGATTTATGAAGAGAAGGAAGCAGAGTTAATTCCAAATTTGTTTCAAACAGCCACGAGGAATCTGGTGTTCTTGCGAATAGGAGCAATGCATCGGCACGCAGCCGACGTGTGTGTTTTTGTACGTGTTGAAGCCCCTCGCGCTTGTTAATGCGGCCTCTTTATGAGCCGTGTCACCCCGCTGCTGGGACACGACACCGCCGTTCTGCTCCCTTTACCGCATGGTGACTGACGTGTGTCTGGAATGGGACTCGGGGCTTTTTGTCGATTCCGGACCTTCCCCTGGTGGTGCTGCCGATGGTGGGGGCTTTCAGACTCTTTGTGGAAAAAGAAAGAACCTCACCCCCCGCCACCAAGTTCTGGTGGTCCATTCAATTTTCCTCTTTATGCTCTTTGCTCCTATGGCCTCTACTCGACGTTCCGGAACATTTTTTTTCCTCAGCAGACTAGAGACATCAGTCAGTTTGGGAATAAATAAAAGATTTACCATTGTTGTGTAGACTCATATGGCAAGAAATGACTATTTGGCACTTTTGACACAAGCAGCGTAACATCGTGAAAAAGGCTTTAAAATACAAGTCTGTAAAAAATTTCTTTAGCATTTTTCGCCGACCTGCTTTATTTTCTGTTTTCTGCTCCGCTATTCAGACAATTTGGGAATTTGATGTCATGCTTGTGAGTTTCTGGGCTAAACAACAGACTGCGAAAGTGTCAGACTCCATTATTGCTCTCATTATAGCAGCAGCCCTTAATATCTTCCAGGTTAAACTGTGGGTCTGATGCGGGCTCTGCACAGAGGGCCAAAGAGGAGACTCCCTTCCTTACCGATGGGACCCCAGCAGGGCTCAACCATTATCACCGCAAACTCGTCCTACCTGAGTCAAATATGTGCTGGCAGTTTTGCAACGTTTGTCCTCATTTGATCTGAAAAGCTACCAAAGATCAGCAGGGCAGCCGCCGATATGGCATGGAAACGCGAGCGTGTGACACTCGGTCACTTTTACAGGCCGTATTTTTGAACAGAATGGGGAAAATCTGGAGGTCGAGCCAGCAAAAACCATGAGGATTCTGTATGGCCAGTCGCGGGCGCTCAGCACCCAGGGTCGGCCCCCCGAGGCCTACTCTAGGCAGCCACCTCCTCGCAGGTGAACGCGTCTGCCGCGTTAGAGTTTGCCCTCGCACTCGTGCACGGACTTGCGGGTCTTCTGGTCCGTCCTGCTGAATCCGAAGCCCCGCTGCCACACGTCTGCACATAGGGCACACAAATGTGCCCTGAACCCCGCGCAGACAGATGTCAGCGCTATTGGGTGACGTGGCTGCTCCCCCGGACAGCGAGGACAGTGGAACCCAACACCTGTGTGTCGCACTGTTTGTTTGAACGTGTCTCCTATCTACGCTCAGTATTTTATGAGATTCGATGTGTAGTGTAGTCTGGCACGTCAGGCACACGTCAGGCAGATCTCTGCACACAAAAGCATTTACTGCCCAATTGACACTTCGTCCTACCTGGCTCTAATTTTCGAACATTTGATATTTTCCGCAGGGCGAGTAATGACATACATTCAAACAATATTTAGACTATGAGCAAGTTCAAGGTTTACCTGTTCTCAGAATCATATAAAATGTTATTGCACATTCCTTTAAACTGTAACAACTGTAATTTTTCCATTCGCGCGATTTGTGCGATTCACAGATCCTTCAGCTTTCGCTCCTCGTGCGAACTACGGCACCGGGGGGTCCGGCGTTCGTTGCACATTTCACTGCCGTGTGGATTTACTGCCAGTAGCTTCATGCTTGTCCAACCAACAGAACAACTACTCTGTGATTTCTACCAGGGGACAATATTATTTGGCCGGAAAGCGAACATTCTGGCCATTTGTTCGGGTCGCCGAACAGTTCCTGTCATGTCTGATAGGTTTATCATCTGCTCCTCTTGAAATGAAAGGCACCGCAAAAACTTCCTTACATATCAGTCTGGAGCACGAACAGCCGGTTCCAATGAGCAACGGCAGCATCGAAAGGAGACGCGTACGGTTGATTCAGAGACCGCAGAGTTTCGTATTCATGACAGATGCTAGTTAAACCAAACTCCGAAAACCGAGGACACCTAATATCTAAAATGTGCACGAGGCAGCACGACGTTTCTCAACGGTGATTAATGAAGCCTGGAATATGATGCAAGATGCCCCAGTAAGACTAAAGCAGTATGAAAATTATGGCCTGGAAAGGGAAAGAATCTGATCCAGTCCTCTTAATACTTTCCACAACACTGAGAAACCACTCGTGCTGCAGATGGCCTGTGAGCAGAAAGCTCGTGCCCTTCTGGGCTGGGTGTTGCCAAAAAGCTCCTCAATGAGGAATGGGTCGCGTCCAATGCCGCGCTACAAATGCGACCTGCCGGCAGCCCGCTAAGCCGAGTGCAGATGTGCAGGTATGTGCGGCTCGTGTGGCAGCGAAGAGAGAAGCGGGGCGGATGCTCCGTGCCTGTTCGGCCCGGGGAAGTGGTGGTGGTGGGGGGGGGGGTTCGCCACCCTGCTTTGCGGGTTGGAGCCCGGTGAAGGTTCAAGAGCGCACCGGGGCGTTTCGAGTTCCTGTTGTACGAAAAAAAGCACTGAGCTACAACCATGTTTTCCTCATTTGTAAACAAGAACAGACACGGATGTTGACCGTGCAAAAATTCCAGAACGGAACGTCACCTCGGGTCCGGTCTGCACGTAAGCGGTCCGACGTTAGAGCGCCGACCCTTCGCCAGCCACGAGTGAAGTTCTGTTTTAGCGAGAGAGGCAGGTGTGGAGGACTTTATTACCTCCTCCAGCTGTAGGCAGTCAATACAAATTGCTGTTCCCTAAACCCGGGTGGGGGTGGGGTCATCCAACTCGCTTAAACCCTTCCAGACAGCTCCGTCTAAATAACGCAAAAGCATCCCGCCATGAGGCGGCTGGACCGGCGTAAATAAACCAAAGCAGGAGCTGGAAGTGTTCGCCTCCCTCGCTGATTGAGGTCGAATTAAACCGAGGGGTGAAAATTAATTCAATCCAGTCAAATGACTCAACTTCTTGGACTTTGGCCTCGGTTGTGGAACTTCAGCGTCCGGGTTCGAAACGTCAGCCTCCTTAGACAGAAAGAGGACCCTCGCTCCGCACGGCCCGCTAATGGAAGCCATGCTGGTGCGGCAGCAGGAGAACGTTAGACATGCATAGCTTTGGTTCTGCAGCGGGTCCGATGGGTGGACAACCCAACCGCGATCGCCACGAAGGGCAACGCTCACCGTCCACCATCTCAGGCCAGCTCCAGCAGCTCACCTGAGGGTACTACGCTGTAAAGAAATCCACGGTGGTAATTCTCTGAAACAACTACATGCACCTCTTCCATAGACAGCTTCTGGTGGAAGGGGAAGCTCCTACTTGGTCAGTTGCAAAAGGCAAACTCCGTTCTCTCCCTGTCACCTGCAAGTGGCCGGGGATTCCGAAACGCCCAGTTTCCAGTGCGATAATCTTTAACAGGTGCATGGGAGACGGCCAGGCGCAGAAGGTGCTCCGGGGCTTAGTGCGCCACGCAGCACGGACCCGCACGTTCTCCTGTGCACAAAGCCCCCATGAATGGACAGCCAAATTCACTAAGTGAGAAATCAATCAGATGCTCAAAATACAAAAGGGAAGGATGAAATGGGGGGGGGACCTTCAGTGTTTCCCAGTAAAAACCACGAAAAGCATTTATTTCAGACTTTAGGGAAAACCAGACTGGGACAAGCATGCTGGAGAAGGACGGCTGATTGATACGGTCTGACCAACCAAGATGATCAACGCTAAGCAGGCTAGGGTGAAACTGGCCAAAACCACATCTGCGTGTGACACACATCACCTTCCTCAAGCTGAAGGACGCCTTCCTGTCTTGGCGGCCAGCGCTTACTCTGCCAGGGAAAAGTAGACGAGGATGTGAACTGCAACATTAACGGAGCCCGGTGGAAGTACCTGCTGCGTCCATCACGCAGGCGCATGGGCACGTCGTCTGCAGTAATGTAGATGTAGTAAAAACGCAATAAGCATCACCAGCCTGCTTTTCTAACTGTATGCCCATTTAGTAATCCCACACAGAGCCGATTTTTGAAACTGTCAAATGTTTTTGGCGGTTTCAAAAAATCAAGCAGTATTTTCAAAATAAAATGAGCATTGCTACCCTTTCGGCCGTTAAAGTCTCATGGGTGGCAAATTTAATGAAGAAATTCAAATGAAAAACAATATATTTGTTCAAAAGTATGTGGACACCTGAGCACCACCCCCATCTGTGCTTGTTGAACTTCCCATTCCAAACCCATAGGCATTCATACGGAGTTGTTCCCCCCCCTTTGCTGCTATAGCAGCCCCCACTCTTCTGGGAAGGCTTCATGTTGGAGCTTCTTCCCCAAACTGTGGCCACAAAGCTGGAAGCACACAATTGTCTACAATGTGTTTGTATGCTGTGTGGGAGAGGCTGAAACGGCTCAGCTCAGTCTTTGGGGGGGGGTCCACAAACTTTTGGCCATACTGTGTGTCCATTCTTTAAAAAAAACAGCCATGGAGGACTTGTAAGAGCTTCTCACCCTGACTGTATGGCTTAATGTTCAGAATGAAATCCAGCCTATACTCTCAGACCCTGCAAAACATCTGCACTCTGACTTCCTCTTATGATTTTATTCCAGTGTGAAGCAAGCTGCTGGGGGAGGTTAGCGGTCGAGCGACACCGTGCCTCTACGGTTTGCTTCTCATTGCTCATTTCCGATATGGACTTACATCTCCTCGTGCTCCACTCCCCACTGCTACCTGACCATCTGCGGAAGGGTTTAAAGCTTGTGAGGGGGCAAGGAAGGGTCTCTGCTTACTTCTTGTGCAGAAAGCATTGTACTGGCCATACACTTACCCCGGATCTCCAGCCTTAGATGGTTATCGTACTGGAAGGAAAACACACTCCCGGGGCACAGGAGGAGGGACCCAACCTCGCAGTAAGAGGCGTTTTACCAAACCCCTGGGTCCGAGGTAGCCCTCACGGTGTTTTATACGTAACCGTTTCCTGCCAAGAAGACGCATAAAAACAGCATGTTTGTTTCTTGTCTCCCATCAAAAACTGTCAGCAGATATTTAGGAAAAGTGCCTATCGGTGCATCCATCTGCCTTCTGTTATTCAGATATCGTGCAAAATACCCGATTGAACGGAGTGAGATGAAGGTTGCAAAAAGATTTTGAAAAGACTAAAAGGTCTGAACATTTAATGATGGAAGAAAGAGTGAAGAAATGTTTTATAGAGCATCTGGCTATTTTTGCATTTAATCGGATTGAGGGCCTGATCCCTTTTCCAGGTTCATCCTATAGTTGGATCAGTCAGGGAGGATTTTCTGAACCACAGATGTTGGTGACTGTGGACTCTGGACCCATTTACCTCACTCTTCCTTCCAACTGCTTGGCCGCAGCTCATGGACAAATCTTAATTCCCATAAGAACAGCCCCTTGGCTGCCAGATATTTTATTTTTTCGTTTTGCAACAAATGCAGTGAAAAAAAAAATTATTGAAAATACAAACAAGGAGCGGCAAGTTTTGTGGTCCTCCTCTTCATTCCTGATCGAGCACAGATCTCACCGGGGGGTTTGGTGGTGCTGTAGGACATTAAGATAGAGGAGAGCAGTGCAAACTGCTAGAGTTAGATGAACAGAAGAAAATGAATAAGACCAGAAGTCAGTGCCATTTTACAGAATCTCAAATTTCACGTAAAACTCCGCAGGTCCATCCGCCGCTGTACAAGCAGGCAGAGCGGCCTGGGATGCGTCCCTTTATCTGCTGCTTTACGAGTGTCCTGAAGGCACAGTTTGCATTAGGCATTTTTAAAACATGACAAAATATTATAACTTACAGCACCCGAGAGCTCGTGGGTCCGTCTGCGTGGCCGAACAGAATGAGGAAACACTGCGGTAAACAGTCCCATAAACGGTGCAAATCATAGAGAAAAAGTTAAGCGGTGCAATTTCTGAGGACAAAAACCTAATAAAAACATACATGTGTCAAGTTTTATGTTTGTGGCCCATGATTTATGCGGCAAAGCAGCGCCTGTTATCTGTGGCCCAGTAAACAATAGCCTGAAGAATCCCTCTTTACTAAAGCAACCCACATGCGGCCCACTTTTCTTGAATTTTGCACATTCTTAAAACATTTCTCACTTTACAAAATGGTTTTTCCTCCACAAACACAATCGTCTGCGTATTTCGGCACTGCAAAATATGACAGTTCACATCTCTAACACGTTTTGCGGCACAATCCGTTGTGAGCTTAAAAAAACGCAGCCTACGAGGCCGTCCTGCAGCAGCAAAATGTGACGTTCTGCTTTTGCAAAATTATTATCGTTATTTTGCTATTTTATCGTCGCAAAAATCAAACACTCGGGGCTCAAAAGTGTCCCACCTCGGAGTTTGACCTGCGTTTGCGTATTCCTGCTCAGTTCCAGGGTTTTGGTTACATACTGGACCGTTGGACCATCAGAATTTTCTTCTCTGATGTTCCTTCACAGGGTGAACTGAAGGACAATTCATCACAAGTAAAAATATATTAATATACGTATTTATATAATTTACCTCTCAACTGGCTGCGTTTAAAACAGATAGGTGGTGGGGAAGTGTCCTGCCTCCTTCTCGCTGAATGCATGCGGTGCCCATTGTTTCCTGCTTCAGGGATGACTGCTGCTATCTCTCAGTCATGGAAGAAGCTGTAAAATGACCCCCAGTCAGCAGCAATGGAATGAAACAGAATTACAGGCTGATGTCACCCTGTTTTTGGCCAGTGCACATATGGGATTTTATTATAGGAGCACTTGCTTGAACAAACTGCTAACTTGTTTCCAAGATGAGCTGAAATTTCCAGATGACACGAAATTAAATCTCCCACAGTTATCAATCAGTCAAGGAATCCTTTTGTCTTTTGTACATCCAGGCTCTCTCATAAAATCGGTCACAATATGAATTTCCATCTGATAGCATTCTGTTATATAAATTTAACCCAAAAACCTGACTTTAAAAAAAAAAATCCAGCATTGTCCATTCACTCTGAAAAAAATCTAACTTCATTTTTTTGTCACATACACTTCAACAGAAAATTAAAGGTTGTCTTGCATTTCGGATGAGGGGATCAACTGAACCTTGAGTCTGGAGAAATGAAAATGCCCTAGAGAACCAGGAGAGCCTTTTCAAGGTGAGCTGTAGCAGCACAAGGTGTTTGGCTGCAGGTGCTTCTGTCAATAATAAAAAAAAAAAAAATCTGTAAAAGACGTGAAAACGCAGAGGGCTTTTCGGAAGATACGGCTTGCTGGATGAGCAGAGAAGAGGGCGACTGGCAGACAACCAGGGGCAGCGCAGGCTGTGAAACTGGAGAAGAGGCAGAAACCATTAGCGGCTTCAGCCAGTGTGGAAGGGAAACCAGCAGGCAGATCGATGCTTAGGAGCAGCATGTAGAATAGACGCAAGGACCTGATCCAGAGGAGTATTGTTGGTGGACACTTGAGCACGGTAACTTCCACTTTATTAACAGTCGTGGTTTTGCATTTCTGGTTCAGTGTAAAAACCGCAAGCTGTGTATCTGGGTTTCGTTTGTTCATTTCAGCAAAGCATCTAAACAAAGCAGCCCACAGCAGCTCCCGAACTGCAGCAGTAAAGCAGCACTTGCCAGAGCTCCAGCCCTCAGAGCTCCTGTCTTGGAAAAGAATGGACACCCCCACTGGGTCCTTCGCACTGTTCAGTTTGGAAGTGGCTTTGACAAGAGACGTCTGCCAAACTGCTCCCCCTTAAAGGGTCGTGCGGAACCGGATGAAGCCCCTCGCTGAGGCCCAGCCCAGCCGCGGTCGACTATCCTGGCAGAGTCGTGACAAAAGGATGACGCTGGGATGAGATGCACCAGATAAATGCTTGCAAACTGTGTGGGATGGCACAAGCATGCATGACGCAAGCACAGTGGAAGCACCATTTTCATCTGCGGATCATCCATCATCTCCTGAAAAGGCTGTCGTGTGGGCTTGAGGCCCACCGCTCAGTATTTATCATGGAAACTGAGACGTCTGGGCACAGGCTCAAAGTGCAATTTCTACTCCCGTCTAAAAGAAGAGCTGCTGTAATGTCGCATGCTCACGCACTCTTTACCAAAACATTACAGCCATTAAATAGGTATTTTAACACTCTGCTTGAAGTCTGCACTTCAGCAGATCATCTCAGACTCGCGTTTCTAGGAGCAAAGAGAAGTTTCTGTAAACTGAAAATGCTGTACTTCGGGCCCAGATAAACGCCACCGCGGACTGCGCGACCTTTTCATCCGCGACCGCTGCCCTTCTGCTGCTACCGTGCAGGAAACAAGTTCTGTGAAATAATGCGCAAGCCGTCTTTCCCCTTTAATGTTGTCCCGTAACGGGGAATCAATCCCATCCCGGTGAACAAGGGTTCAGCTGTCTTTGTTTTTTTTTTTTTTTTTATCATCCAGCCTGTTTGCATTTCCCTGTTTGGAAAAATGTCCCAATTATTTATGCTAACAGCTGTCATCCTGTCATATATAAGAGATTATTTAAGTGTACACACTGCTACGACTTGAACACCCACACATCCTCAAACTGCAGGCAAAAGCTGCCGACCTCAGAAGAGAAAACAGACGGCAAACTGCTGCGCTGGGGGGGGTGGCAGGGGTTTACAGACATGACCATAAGTGGGGCATTTCCGGTATTGGAGGGCGCTATTGTCTCAGTCAACACCAAGCGTAATGGAGCTCTGTGCTACTGAGGATCTGGAGATACAGAGGATCATTCTTCTCTCCAGGCTGCATGGAGAGGAGAGAAGATGTAAAACTGCGCTGGGCGGCTGGACTCTTGTCTGACCGACTGGACGGTGATGGACGGCGATGGACGAGACCCTCATGTCATAACAGAATACGGGCTGATTTGCACTGGGGAGGCATCCGGAAGCTAAAAGGCCGAACGCTGCACGAACCTGTTAACACGACTTATTTCACGTCAGTAAACTTCAGTCCAGCATGTTTTTCATTTATCACAGTTTTTCCTGAACTTCTGGACCCCTCCGCATTTGCCGACTACCGGAACTTGTAATCTAAAATAGGACCCCTACCGATTTACCCTGATTTCAGCAGGGTATTTTACCTGAACTATAGCAACAATGAATATTTAATAATAAAAGCAGCAAAAAAATAATGACAATTCAGCCTGTGGATTTCTAGCAGGTTTGCTTCAAATCTGTCTTGTTTCAAGAATGTCGCTTCTCTGAAATATGTGGCTGCACCTACTTGTTTCCAGGGCGGCCCAGAAACTCCCTGTCGTGAAGCTGCGTAGTTCCAAGCAGTTCTGAGGCTCACAGCCAGCACTTCAAACACTGTGGAACATCTTGAACGTGCAAAACAGGATAAGTGTAATTTATAACAAGAGCCAGTTGATGTCCACAGATTACTTTGGGTCATTAGTTCTTCATCAGCATGTTGACCTGGGTTTTTTCTATTCTCTGGAAAGCCATAAACCACAAACCTTGACTTATAGGATCCAAACTGCCCAATAGTGTGCAAACAATGTGCTGTTGCTACATTCCCCCCGGGGATGCCGAGCGGTCGAGCAAAATGGCAGCAAAGTGATTTCGGGAGTGCGAATCAGCTGACTTTACGCACAGTATGAGGAATGCTCTCGATACACCCCCACCCACCCATCACACGTCTCTTTCGCTCAGCAAAGCTGTTGACGCTCTTTAAAGCAGATGTGCTACACACAACCCTATCATTCCTGCGAAAATCTGTAGGATTTTACCTGATCTCTCGTTGGAGACCTTCTGAGTCTCAATGAGGGCAGCAGGTCTTCACAGTTTGAACCGCTGCAGGAAGGGTAAGAGGGTCACAATAAACCCATCGGTTTTCATGACTCATATGGGATTAATAAACACTTTCTGCTGCGATACCAAGAATGTTCTTAAATATCATTAATAAATTTGAAAAAAATGTAAGCGAGAATGCGAGAGAGCAGAACAATAACACAATGCCCCCTATTCAAAAGGCACTGAAATAAATCTGGAGGCTTCGAATTCTGAGGACTTTGCAAGTGCCAAGAAAATGCTCAGTCTCTGAGCTCTGTGTTGCACATCAGCGTACAGTTGAGCACTACTGATGTGCTATTTTCCATACACGTCCCTTTCAAAAGTGGATCAGTACCAGCACTATCATTCTCTGTCATTACTCATTTTGGGCCAGACGTGCGCGGAAATCCAAAGTATTCTGGCAGCGCAAAGGCAAAGACTCATTGCTCCAGTTGTCAGAAGTCGAACGCTGTTAGGTTGGTCTGGACTTGTAGTTGAGTCGGGGGTTGGAGTTGCAGGCTGAAAAACGGCACCGATTTCGTTGCTGGATATTAAAGAATGACTGAAGAGCAGGCGGACAAGGTTGACAACGGGGCCTCCGAAGCTTGGACAAGATGAGGCCGGGATCACCACTGTGTTTGAGGCTGCCACCGGTTTGCGCTATCCTGGCTTATGACCTAAAGGACATCTCCTCTCCTGAACCCCAAGGCTGCCATCTTGCACAGGATTGTGTTGTCCTTGTCAGGATCATGGTCAAAAAAAGACCTTGCAAACACCTGGGAAGGAAAGCAAAGAAAAAAATGATAACCAAAAAATGTCCTTTTTTTGGAGATAGCATTTCAGACAGACAAGCCGACTACCGATGATTCAGGCCTCGATGACATCAAAGATGCAGCGAGCAGCCAAACCCCAAAATGTGGCCTATGGCCAGACATGGGGCCGAAAAACACCTGGATAATGAAGGGGCGCGTTTCACCATCATTTACGAGAAGGCCACGGGAATCAACCCCGATGCTCCCTAGAAGAACTGGTCGGCAGATCCCAGCAAACAAGGAGCTGCCAGCTGCTTTGACGCGCGACAGCAGTTGATGCTTCCTGATCGGAAAGCACAAAACAAGTCTTCTGCAGGTTCCTTCTGTGATTTCCGTGGAAGGGGTGGGTCGAATGAACAAGATGACAATATTTCAAAAGAATTGATTCAACCTGGTCACCAGGGACCGAACGCCTACACAAGAAAGTGGAGCAGAAAGGGAAGATTAACGTTCGAGCCAGCGATTAAAAGTCCAAAAACACAGCTAATTCTGTAAAAGGGCTACCCTGTCACTGTCAGTTAGGAGCTGGTAGCTACCAGGCAGGTACAAAGCGGGGAACGGGTCCAGGAAAATCAAATGATGTTTACATCAGTGAATTACAGAGTAAAATGACTCAAAATCCACTTTTCAGTGCGACACTTCCTGTTTAGGCTGAGGACTTTCCCTCGTATCTGCCTGTGGTTGGGAAAAAAAAGCAAAAAAATTGCACGGTGGTAAATCGGTCATCCAGCCTGCACATGCAAGGCTTGGGCCTAACCAAAACAGGCATCTTAAACTACTAGACTGTGACAAAGATCTCTAAAAGAAAAGCACACATTTACACTCCTTCATGAAAGAGGTTAAACCCAGGTTTAACTTGACCAACAACACGCAGACGCTCTGTTACCAGAACCTTGCGAATGGCTAAATCACAGCACTTTCTATCCATGGAACCGATTCAGAGAGCTAATGCTAACATTCGGTTCTAAACAAGCCTCTCCACTGCCTGACCCCAACCTCCTGTGGCCTCTACACCCACACACTGGCTTTTAACATAAGGACCAGCTCCACAGACAGACACACAATTTTTCAGGCTAAAAGTTACCTGAACCTGCACAAGCGGAAGGGATAGCTTTCCCTGGGAAATAAGGAAGACCATTCAAGCCCACGACTGGAGGCAGCGAGCAAGAGAAGGCCTTTCATTTCGCGCCTTAAAAGAACACATCTGTAACACAACCAACATAATCTGTATAGCAGGACATACCCTGGGGTCTCCTTGCTTGGGGAATCATCTTTATTTTAAAAGTAATGGCCTCCCGGGACTGGGCTTAAACATGACAGAGTGGGGGGAGTGTGAAGGAGTGTGAAAAACAGGTTGTCCCAAAGTCAACATAAAATATCCAACAAGAGGCACGAAGGTAGGAACTGTTTTTCTGACAGCAGTCGGCCACTGGGCCAGGAAGGCAGCAGCCCAGGCGATGGTGGATCGTGAGGAATGAGAGCGAAAGCAGCTCCCCCGTTGAATCTGGGGCAGGCGTCCATACAGAGGCTGGTGCAGTCCTGCTCGGCGTAGCTCAGATGTCAGCGGCACGTGCGATCTGTGCGAGAACTCGACTTCGGAATTTGTGACTCAGGACGGACCGACGAAAACGTCAAACCCGACCCCTGAATTAGCAACAGGTCAAGTTAATCTGTGCACAATTTTCTGTGTTATTTCCTCGGGGTTCTGCTCATCCACTGGAATTATATTCGCTTCCCCTTATAAGTTGTAAGAAGCATTTTAAAATCTAAACAAGATGGGCAGTCAGTGTAGAGAATGAAAAATTGGAATAATATGGCAGTATTTTCTGTTGCAGGTAACAATCGTAGCTGTCACATTTTGGAAGGGGGGGCAACGCAAGTCGGGCTGCCAGACAGAGATGAGCTGCAGTAATCAAGCTGTGTCAACTGGTTCACCGACAATAAATTCATGCTCGCGTCGGTTTATTCTGGAACTCGCAGCCTGGGGGAATAATGGATCGGGAGAGAGCTCTACGTCTCTGTTTTTCAGGAAAGAGTCCTTTTGCTGCGGACAGTGAGGGCATAAGACGGAGACATGAAATAATTTTTCTTATCCCTTTTAAGTTGGAAGGCTTGTGACAAATGCACAGAGTAGCACAAATCTCAGCTCACTTTATCAGCTTATCCTGTTCAGAATGTCCCACAGCACTGTCTGCCAGGATTATCGTAGCATAAATTATACATGAACGGTGCAGCTTATGTTGGGGTAACAATGAACGTTGTCTCATCAAACAAGGTTAAAGCCTACTTTAGGAACTGCTGGAAACAAACAGCAAGGACCAACATTACAAACAGACTTTCTTAAAAAAAATTTTTTAAAAATTCAAAATTGAATTCTACCAGTGAAGTAGAATATAACCCTATAAACCCCCCCATCTTCAGAATGTCCTCCCCATCTCCATATCATGCACTAACCTGACAACTTTATGGAATGAATGCTGGAGAACAGAGTCCAAAAAGCTTCACATTAGGAGGAGAATGCCACAGAAAGAGGGGCCACACAGTTCTCAGAATGTGATTTGGACATGGCCAGGTGGTTAGCCATCATTCTGGGGTTTTATCCCCCCTCCTGCTTTGGATCGGTGGGCCAGGGATTCAGCTCTAAGCGATGAAAACATCTACCGCTGCCTGCTCCTTAGCAGCAGCTGCTGCAGTGGCTGCAGCTGCCACCTTGCAACACAAAGATGCTGGGTTACAACCAGCGCTCCTGCTGAAACACCTTGAGAGCCTCAACTGCCTCTGTGAAAATAGCGAGATGTGTAAATGGGTAAAGTCATTGCTGTCAGCTCTGTACTGTATACAACACTAACACTGTACTCAGACAGAGGCCTCGGCTAAATAAATAAATGAGTCCCATTAATAGGAATAATTTGTGTGAGCTGTGTGTCCCCCAGTCAGAGCAATTGACCTGTCTAGGGTTGTGTGTTTACCCAGTTCACATTTTACAAAAGATCCCAAATAATGAAGGTCAATGCCATTGACCTGAGAGTCCTATCTGGCTTTTGTAGCGCTTTACATTCTCAATAACTTAATGGATGCTATTAACTTCCTGACGGGTTGCATCTGATATTCTTCTGCAAAATCCTGTGCAAAGGCCAGTACTTGGGAGAGCGTAAGAGCTGAAGCTGGCTGAGAGGCACAGCAAGCCATAGCGATGTCCAGTTAACTGAATAATCGCTACAACTAAGTAAGGCGACCCCTCAGCGGGAGCCTGGATCTGCGCAGATCAGCAGGGGACGGCTGTCAGATGCCTCCACTCTGGGTCACCTTCCATAGTTCATGATGATTTTCAACACTTGCTTATGATGGAATAGAAATCAACTGAGGATTCAAAATAATGAAAAGACTCCTCTCTTGGAGAACTGAAGGTTGACAACTCGACGCCCCATCTCGGTCATCAGGACATCTGGGCATCACCAAGGACTTTCATCAGGGTTTTGGGGCGAATTGTGGGAAGAGTGACAAGGCGGGACGCACACAGATAAACGGGGAATCCTCTGCTATGAAGGACTGAACAGATGAGCTCGGTATAGCAATCAGGTTAGCCAGTAAGAACAAGGTTGATGGGGATGGATAAAGGACAATGAGGACAATGCCACTGGCAGTGGGTAGGCAGGGAATATCGTGTGGCAGACCAGACATCTTGACCTCTGCAATACACAGCATCTTCACAAGTTCTGGTGATACAGCTATGTGACTTTTCCTTTCCAAAGTATCTTTGATTAAAAGGGCAGAAAAACATGGCAGCAACTTGAAATAAAAGCTCCCCAATTAAAACTGTAGGAACAAGAAAGGGGAAAGGCTGTATAATTCGGTGAGGAAACACAAAACAATAAAAGAAGTTCACAAAATTTCTTGGCACATCAGCCATCTCGAAAAGGAGCGGTGTCTCAAGATCTGACCAAAGGAGGGTCGAGGAGCAAGGAGCTGCCCTGGAGACACTCATCTGAAACCAGGACTTAGACCTTGACAGCATCACAGAGTTAGGAACAGCAATTCCAGGAGTGGAGAGCCAATTTCGGAGAAGATGGGGGTGGGACGAGCAGGAAGTTTGCTCAGGTTGGCTCCAGGAAAATGGAATTAAACCATGACAGCTTGTGCAGCAGGAAAATGCTGTTTCTATTTAGTGAGACATCTCTGGAATAGTGAGGATCTGCCATCCTTTTCAGGTTGTTGCTCTGCCTCTCTTGAAATTGCTCAGCCAACTTGTCAGCACTCCCCTCGCCTCACCCTTGACCTTGCCAAATCACCCTTCTCCACAGTACAGATGATCTCTCCAAGAATCTCCTGGATGTTCTTGCCAAACTGTCAAACCAACCTGTTCTGCTTGTGTGCTCGAAGCTCTTCCCTGGTGGACAAATCAGCTGCCTTTGGTCCACTAAAAACATGAAGAACGAAAGGGCCTTGCTCTGCAGAAGACGCAGACTTCCTGTACCCCACCAAAAACCTCAGCATCCCCCATCTCACCCTTTCCAAAGTTCAGAGGGCAAATGAAGTTTTGATTCTGTGGTTGCCTGCACTGAAACAAAACACACAAGCACAAGAGTGACTCAACAAAATAAGCTCCAAACTGTTGATAACAAGAAAAAGAGTGAATCATAGGCTATATAGGTAGATGTACAAAGTCTGCCTGAGGTGCTTGAGGGTTTCAAGGCTGATTTATACGTGACTTCCACCATCATTAGGCACATGGAAGCCATTTTCCGCTCGCTGGCTTGGGATGCAGCAGGTACAAATGTGAGGGTACCGTGCTCGGAATTTCCCTCCAGGCATCTACAAGGGCACCCGCATTTCAGGCAACACGGGGAGACCATCAAGTCATATCTCTTGCGGCATAGCTGATCGAGAAAAATCACAAGATGCACAGGTTACAGTACCGCAATCCCTCGATATCTGAACTTTCTGTGATAGAAACAACAAATTTCTGCTGACAACAAGTCTAAAAAATTCTAAATTCCTATATATTGTCATCCATATAGACACTTTGCTAACAAAATTCATCTTAAACATTTCTGAAATAAAAAAGACACGCAAATAAAAATCAAAATGAATTTTTACAAAATCAGTAAATAAATACCATACTGTACAGTGTACTGTAATAAACTGCATTAGGAATTTATCTGAAGTGAGAGTGTGCGTGTCTTGACACCTCAGCAGCTTCCTCCGGTTTCCTCGTGAGTTTTGCATATCCCTCTGTCTGAATGTGTTTGTGCGGCACGTTTACTGCGATTTTTACTGGGTAACTCGCACAGCAACCCTCACGAGCCCCTTTGCTTCACCTCACTCCAAAAGTAAAGTAAAAGTGGTTTGCCTTGTTTGAATCATCTGTAATTTTGTTTATTAAATTTCTTTCATTTAAATGCCGGTGGAGGCACAAGCGCGGGAAATGTCCTGTACTGTACGTACTGTACCATGTGCATACAAACATGCAAAGCAATGACAGAATGAAGTGTTTCCTAATTGGATAACTGATGTTTACCGTGTTTTACATTGCTGAAGTCATGGGTTGATGGTTATACGGAGTGGGAGCACTATAATTATTTTTTCCTCAAGTGAAATAATAAGAAATAGGCATTTGGTATCTGAAAAATTTGTTATCCAGCCCATTTTCAGGGGCCGAGTTAAATTTGGATACCAAGGGTTTACTGTACACTCGTAATTACAGGGGCCGCTACTTAACCATCAAGCGTCATAACATCTCCTCTCTGTTCTGACCAACTCATTAGGTTCTGACTAAGATACGTATGTGCCAGGAGAAAAAACATTTTTTGGCAACAAAGTTCTGCTTCCATAGCGACCCTAAAAATACACATTACTTAAAGCAGCAAGCCTCTCAAAAATGATAGGTTGGAGAGCAAACAATGGTCTTTGTGGAAACGGGAGTACGTTTAGCCGAGGCGGTCAATTACTCATCAGTAATGTTATCTGGGGCAGCTACTCCCCAACATGATCAGCTCCATATGTACACACCGCATGAAGGACTATTACTACGTTTTAAAAGCACATAAATGCTTCTGATTGTTATTCTAGGCCCAGCCAAAACCCAATAACTTAATCTCCTTGGTGTGATGAGAACTGGAGCAATATCCTTCTTTATCAGATTACCGCTCCTTGTCGAAATGTAAGAACATGAAAGAACGTAGACCAGCCAGCAAAGTAGCCGATGACAATTGTGGATCAACCGTTTTCAACGCTGAAATTGTACTTTTGTGCATAATAAATGGTTATGTTCATGGGTAGGCATGGTGTAAACACACACACACACACACACACACACACACCACTTCTAAGTTCCATTCAGCAGAACAGGTACTTACACACCTACAAGTGAACCATTTATACTAAATGTCCAGCAGACTTTTGCATGGGACTGTTGGAGTTGGGATCTCCTCTCGCTCAATGCGTGTGGTGTGCATCGTGATATGGTGCAATATTATTCTTCCACGCCGATTGAGAAAGACAAGAAAAACAATTGAAGTGTTTGCCATCCAAGGCGACATGTTTTGACATGAAGTGACTTGATGATGGAGGCCAGTGGCACTGGCAAACTTTCTCCAGCTATGATGACTGGCATATTTGTGACAAGAAACACAAATCAGTGCCAACACCCTGTAACCCAGCTCTTTTCAACGCTCACAAAAGAGTCACTATGAGGGGGGTCGTGTGAGAAGCTGCAAATACGCAGTATTGACTCGTATGTGGTCGGGTCACATTGGCGCATACCGCACAGACCTCCGTGTTCGAGCGGAGGTGCCCATTGCGCAAATGCGGGCATCGGGAGGGCTCGAACATCGAGCAAAAGGGGGATTCCAGCATTTGCGCTAAATGATTTTTACACTTCTTTCCGTGGCCCTGCCGTTATCCCCACCGCCTGACCCACGACAACCTGGCCCACCTGTCCCATTTAATAGCTTATGATTACGACTAATAAAATGTTGCCCAAAAGCGTTCTAAGGTTTCCTCTTTTATTTCCTTAACCTGGGTTCCAACCTCGGCCATAATTAACAAGTATTATGAGAAAAAAGAAAATTGCAGGTCATTATCATGATAATTGCAAGGAAATTTCGAGCAAGGAGCTGCCAGGTACTGGTAATGAAAAGCAGGGATGAGGGAGCCGAGTTTGCTTCTCATTTTTCTTCTCCTGGTTTCTTGATGTTCGATAGAAGTTCGGTGATTACGCGGACGTTGTCAAAACACATTTAGCCGCACACCCCTGCACCGCAGACGGATGTATACGTGAATACGTGCGCTTGTGCGTGCGTCCACTCCGGGGAAGTAGCTGCCCCGCGCTCTCGGACGTCATCCATTTGCCACCTACACAATTTGTCACCGTAGCCACTTGGAGTTTGGGGCAAAAAAAGACGACAGAAACGGCATCCCCTTCATCGCAGCGACGACTGCGCGCAGTAAAATTGTTCCCACCGAGAAAACAGCACTTTCACGCGTCACGTCTTATTTCCAAAAGCGGTGCGGGAAACAGACATCCGGGGGCAATTAGGGTCGCCACGCAGGGTAACAGTGCACGCCATTCATGCGGGTGCCTCACGGAAAGGCACGCGAACACATACAAAGGAAGTGGTGAGACAGCAGAGGAATGGAGCGCTGCTTTTACATTCACAGAAAGAGGCCTGGAAGAACAGTCCTTCACATTTTACGAGCACCTTGGCAAACCACTGTAGAGTGAAAACGCCAACAGGAGGCCGTCATTCCGTGCTACAGGATTCCATTTTTAACCAGAAGGTTTAAAGGGAGGGCTTTGATTTTTCATCACCTTATTGCAGTCCGATGAAGTCTGTTCTTCAGAAACTGCTGCACTGGCTGCAAGCTAGGCCTTCTGCAGACCCGAGGGAACACTCTGCCACGGCCCGGGCAGCAAGCAAGCCGAAAATTCAGATTATTTGGCCGTTGGGGCTTCCTATGCCATTCGCAGCCTATTTGTATGGGCCGCGTCACAAAACAAAAAACCCGACCCAGGACTGGGAGCGCAAGTTAAAAGTAGCAATGAAAAAACGGACCGGAAGCCGCTTGGTTTCAGAGCAGTCCTTAACCCCTGCTGGTATTTATTTATTTATTTATTTGCATTATTTGTTTTCTAGTTTTTGCTGAAACCTCTAAACCAGAGGTTTACAACATGGAATCCATGGATGGGCTTCAGGAGGTCTGCAAGGTGCAGGCTTACTGTGAAAACAGCTCTAAACAAAAGTTTTAAAAGACCATACAGGTATATCTGTGAAATAAGTCCATGTCAAAGTGAAGATGTTTCAGTGAAGTCAATTAAATGCAGCGTTCTCTTTCAACTGAGAAATTTTTCTAGGAGGGGGTCCTTAGCTTTCTTCATGGTCTCAAAGGGTGTGTGGCCTAGAACACGCCAAGTACCTCTGGTGTAAAATCCTACAAGAAAGATGCAAAAATAACAGTCGGACAAATTCGCAAATTTAAAATAGCAGGGGTGAGTCATTCCAGAAAATGCCATTTCTTGTGCTCAGTTCTTCCAGGCTAATGTACAGACACAAGCTGTCACCGACTAATGTGTTATTCAAGCGAACAGTTAGTTACCTCACTATGGTTTCCAAAACTTGACCAAAAGAAACTTGATGAAAACCATTTGAAGTTGAATCAAAGATTTCTCACAGATCGCAACCGCACAGTTTAATCTTCCCCATGTCCAGACCAGAGAGGAATATTAATATTTCATGGGCAGACAGATGAGAAGTGGCTAATCCAGGTCATGTTAAAAGTCAGAGTTGCATTTGAGTAATGCAAGATGTGGTTACAGATCATGTAGATGCTTGACAATTCGTCCTATTCACTGGTCAGAATGAGTAGTTTTCACAGACTCTAGCATTCTTTAATAAAACAGCATCACATCATTAAAACATCACACCTATAAACATTCTGCAATTAATGTGTAGAAGCGAGACTGCGGATCTGAAGTCTGGAAGTTTCCAAAGGCGTCATAAACATGGAGTTGCATGCTGCGCTCTGTAAAGGTCTGCACGGAAGAAGCTAACAGTCCGTTTGTAATTCCCTGTCTCTTCAAAATGAAAAAAGATGAGCATAAACGCTACAACGCTGTAATGTTTCTCCAGCACGGTGTCACAGGATGCTACAGTCCATTTCTTCATCCTTCATAAGGAGGTACACGGTACAGACGTGGGGACAGGGATGGATGTGGGAAAAGCACAATGGAGAATGGGGGGTCTGACTCGTGTCAGGACAACCTCAAGTGAGAAACAATCTCCGTCGATATCAAACAGAACAAATGCCCGACTGAGGCTGACCGGAGTGTGAGACTACATGGCGTACCCCCCCTCCCCCTGCAGGGAGCAAAGGAGAAAGCTATGCAGTGCAGACACAAAGACATCCACTTCTTCTGGCTCCCCGCTTAGGAAGTTCAGTAAGTCACACAGAGAAGAACTCAACCTGAACTTTGAAAGCAAAACCCAGCAACGCTTCCCATGTGCCATTTGCACCTGCAACAGAGAAAGTCTGAAAACCCAGAAGCGAAACACATTAAAATCACAATCGCTTTGCATCTTCTGTGATGTCTGCGACTTGGTCACTTCACCAGCTTTAATGTACGAGGCTATCGGCTATGTTATCCTCCAAGCTACTGAATGGAGATACCATCAAGTCTGGCACACTGTTTGCTGGGACTCCCAGGTGGATTTTGTAACACAGCCGACCCCTTGCTCTCATTTACAGGCTTCTGGCATTTCACAGCTCATTCCAGAAACAGTTCTATCAGCCAGTCTGTACTGTGGCTTTTTTGTCGTGGAAAACAAACTTTCTGTGCCACACGAGACAGAAGTTGCTCTATGCTTAACATGGCGTTCAAGTATAATTTAGGTCTTTGGAACCATATTCAAAATAACACATTCTTTTGGGTCACCACAACATGAAGACAGGAACGGTGTGCCAAGAAAGGCAAATAAATAGAGGTACATAATACAATGCGAAGGCAAAGGGTACAGTATTTAACAGGATTGGCCATACAACTTTAAGATGATCTAAAAACAGTGGCCACGCCATCCAAAATTTATTCAAGCTATTCTACGGGTCAAGTGAAAATTTGTGTAACCCAGTAATAGTCTGCCATATTGACAGAAATATCACAAACATAAAAAAGTGAAGGAGAACGTCACCGTCTCGTTTCTGGGTGCAAAGCGGAGACGACACATACCCTGCTGCTCCCTATCATGCCCGGCCGCAGCGTCACCCCAGCACAACTGTAAACGCAAGAAAAATACAGAAACCCCAGAAGTACAGTAAAAACCACTAAAAATGGAAAGAGAAGCTCCATTCCATTCCAGAAGCCCTTATGAAGACATCTGAGCTGAGCAGGATGAACAAAACCATAATTCGTGATGCGTGTCAGCAAATTTAAAACAAGTGAAGTGTCTGTTTCCAGAAAATTGTGTTTGTGCGCTTGTGCTTGGGAAACTTGAAAAGATGACCTCGTGTTTTTAATTCTGCATTGTTTCACCGCAGCTTTTGCAAAATCTTCATTTTCAGAGAACTCCCGAAATGCAATCAGCGCATGAAATGGCTGGCAAAGCCAAGGATGCCAACTTGTTCTGCAGAAACTCTACTGAGGGGAAGGTTTGCTTTGCTATTCTCAGGTAAGCCCGCAACTTTCAGATTATTACAACGGTTATCGTTTTCCAGTTTATTCACTTTTGTCTGGAATAGCTCGACTTTTTCCTCCACGCCAGCTACCGAATGAGCTTCCTGACCAGCAGAAGTTCTATATTGCGTCTCATCAAATTCACACAATAGTTCACGCCGGTATGTTTTGCTCCCATAGCCACACCAGAGCGCGAAAGCTTTTCTAGTTTGACACTGACAGCATGTTTGAAAATGAATCGTTCTTTAAATAAAATATGTGGCTGCACTTGTCTGTTCCTTTTTCTGAAAGGCCCGCTTGTGTATATTCCTTCTGAAACCTAACTGTGTCACTTTCCTGACATAAGATGAATTATGCAGCTCTGATTTGGAGCAGGGGAGCAGGCGTTTTGGGAAAGGATCACGAAGATTAGGTTTTTCAGTTTGCAAAAATATGGCATGAAGTCATGGCCTGAAAAATGATAGCAATTAATCTGGGCTACCGAATGCAATCCTCTCGACCAATCACCATTAAGTTAATGGATGAGGCTCTGCGAGGCCTGGGCAAGAACCACGGTCCCCCAAAGACGTAGCCAAAACATCCAGAGCTACACAATCAGAGTGGAAGCGGAGGAAAAGCGGTGTTACGGCGCCGCGCTCTTGCGATGATGTCACCTTTGAACATTTTGGATCGATCGAGTACAACCGGGAGTCAAAGGGCACATCAAAAGCAATTTTTATGAGGCCGCGCACAACGTTCGGGTTGTTCCGCAGCTAAGCCGAAACATCTAGAAAGGCGCGACTCTGATTCCTGAAAATATCTGAGCTCCGAGACGGGCAAGAAACGAAAGACAAAGGGACGGACGGAAGGAAAGGATCGGTAGCAGGACAGTCCTCACAATATGCTTGAGGTGCCGCTTCAAAGGGCCGTTTAAGAATATGAGAACAGTCACAGCCAAGTACAAAATGCAGCCGAAGTGGATCACCGTAATGCAGAAGGACAGAGTGCTGTTGTATAAAAAGAAAAGACTTGAACAGGACAGACTTTGGCACGGCGAGACAGGGCGGGATAGGATGGGAACGGTGGTGCAAAAAGCTTTGGCTTTCCCATAACTCCCGAGGTGCAAGTCCTTTTCTCCGACCGCAGAGACATCATCATCAAGAGCGAAGTTCAGAAAGTACCAAACCCGTAATCAACATTTCGGAATTTACTGTTTTGTTTTCACTGTCACGAACGTAGTGCTGCATACAAGCATCCTGTGCCAGTGGTCAGTCCTAAATTAGAGAGGCCACGCCACAACGGGCCATGGCCTCGGGTCGACCCTTGGGGCTTTGTGAGGGCAGCATGGCCGCGCCGTTTGCCGTGGGAGAAACACAGGCTCCGGTTGTGCCCCCACCCTGGTCCCAGCGCTGGGTGTAAAGCTTCACACTGCACAACTGCGCTTGGGACACAATAAAAATCTCTGCAGATGCTTTTATAATGTGTTTAGGCTACAAGCATCAATTATATCGGAAAGCAAACACTACTCTTGTAGTGCAAATAAAACATTTTTAATCTAAACTTGAGGGAAAAGTAGAAAGACAGGGTGTGGGATAATCAAGAAAAGGCAGGAAAACTTTTCTTTTCTAATATTTCTACTGTTTTAACTCTGATTTATGCATTAATTTCTATTGTAATACAGTACAACCCATCCTGCTAATAAAATCATGCTGGTATGATGCAAGGTCAAAGGGGGTCTGAAGCTTATCCTGCCCCCCCACCACACACACACACACAAATTTAGAGCATTCATTCCACCTGAAACACATATTTGGATTTTGGAGGATACCGCAGCACCAAGAGGAAACCCACACAAACATGGGAAGAAGAAAGCTTTTTTATAATTGAATTAGTGAGATCAAGAAAGAGTTTGAGTTGAATGGGATAAACATGGTCAGAGAGACGGAGCGACCCAGTAGACCACAGCCTGCAGCGCTGTTTACCAGCAGTTGTGGTGAAGGCAAATGTCAATGCTGAAGAACCAGCCCAGCCCAGGGAAGGCTGAGGTTGGGGTCTGGTTATGGGCCATTCATCCTAGTAGAATGGTCATAGGGGCCAAGAACTTCAAAAAGAAAGAAAGAAAGAAAGAAAGAAAGAAATGGAGGCAGCTCATGGGGAGCACTGCTCTGGTGGAGTTCCATGCAGGGTTTCCCAAGCAATGTTCAGAAATTCAGCTATTAAACCTCAAGCAGTGCTCACAAGGTTTCCAGTAAGGTGCTGCATGTATCCTCAGGGAAATACAGCTTTTAAGCTACATGAACAGTAAAATGAGAATTAAATGGCACTTACAGGTGCTTATTTCCATATGAAACTGAATCCATACACATACTTGTGATTAACAAACAGCTTCCAGAAGGGGGTGAGGCTTTTTACTTTGATCAGTTTCCTCCTGGTTTTACCATGGTAAGGGACCCTGGGTAGGACTGTACACTTTTGTTTGTTTGTTAGGTAAGTTAGTTACACCAAAAGGAGAGGGATTTTTCCTTGTTTTGTTGGGTTAGCTCACCTCTGGAGAAAGGGCTTGGAAACCGAGTTACGCTAATAATAATAATAATAATAATAATAATAATAATAATAATAAGCAAAAAATGAACTTTTCATAAAGTACTTTCAGTTCTCTTCTGGTTGGGTCAATTCTTTCATCAATCTCTGGTACGTCCCAACCCCAGACTGGCCCGTATCCGTATCACATAGCAGAAACTAACTGGGTCATAAGCCGCAGTGCAGCCTAAAACTACGGCGGTCCTTAGTTCTCGACAACCTGGATGAGCTTTGCTGAATCCTTGTTGTTGATTCCATGCGGTGGGGGTGGCAGCTTGAGGTTGTAGCTCTTACATTGACTCTGCGGCACCGTACGTCAGGTCTGATCAAGGTGGAGCTCTTTATCTGCCATTTTTTACTACAGCGGATCTGTTGAGTTCCAGTGACTGAGATGCTCGATAAATAACCGAGGTGTTTGTGTGCAACAGCACTGGTGCTAAGGAAATCTCAGTGTGTCTAAGATTACTTCAAAATAAACGTGACAGCCTGAAAGCAGCGTTCTAATCACACTGCCATAAGGAAACATCTACTCATCTCATCACCATTACTGGCATTTTAGTACTAAAACAAAATACTTTGATTAACCATCCAGTTCAACAAGGTCTGAATTGTGGTGTTTATTTTGCAGACATTTCAGCTCATGCATGTTGGTGATATCTCACAGCCACCAAAGCTAAGTGTTCCTGATGAAGTGTCACACCCATAAACAGTTTATTTCAATCCCCATTCGGGATTCAGCTACATCTGAAACAGAGAATAGTGACCCGTTAGCATCAATAACATCAGACAATGCCAACATTGTCTGTGTCTGCTGTTGTCTGACATTCAACCATTCGCCATCCTGAATAAAAATGTAAAATCTTGTAGCAAAAGCCAGATTTGTGCTCAGGCTTTTGGTTTCACAAACACTAATCATATCATTTTCTTTGCATCTTTGCACGCCTCAATGCACCCTGGGAGCACATGGTGATACGAGAGCGAAGATGTTCTTAAAAGGAGGGCCAATATGGTAATGGGAGGAAAGACCCAAACTCCAGAGGGAGTGTGCGGAACCAGCAAAGTTTCCCACTCGTATATCAGAGCATTGGCCAGCACCATGCAGTCCTCCTTCAGCTTCTCTGCCTGATCACACAAGCCTTCCACCACCTAGAGAATGAGGGGAAACCACCACATTGCGATATGACTGGACTGAATAAAGAGCTGCACCAAAAATATTTTCAGAAGCTCTTAGTTCTGAGCTGGGTTTCACCTCTCTGTTTTTCTTTCTCTGTCTAGATGGAGAAAAACGAGTACAGGACTGGTTTTCTCCAGTCTCCAAAAACATAAGCAGATGAAAGTGGGATCTACCCTGGTGAGATGAGGGTCCAGGACTGTGGTGGAAAACATATGAAGCAACTCAGTGGACCCCCCTGCGGAAAAGGGCTGTAAATCAGTTGCAACATTTGGTCTCCCCTTAACTGCCAATCACAGTTTCACTGTTCGACTCCTCTGGACCGCATGGCGGCACAACACTGGTCAAACCCTGTCCACAGCTCCTCGTCACATTAAAATTCGGAAGCCCCATGCTTGATAGTCGTTGCCCTGCTGACCCGCTCCTTTCAGCGGTTCTAAAACAGTCAAGACCAATATCCTGGACTGTCCGCACCTTGCCGTTGACACCTGTCACGTCCCCGAGGGCAAATAACAGCACGGTTAGTAATGGACCCTACCAACCCAGGACCACAGACTGGCAAAGGTTATAGCAACGTCAAAAGCGTAATAGAGAGCACATGGTTAAGCCTCGCTGGTAGCTGCTGTGCTCTCTGCAGATGACCGCACTTCCAACACCAGTGGTGTAACCGGCAGAACCTGCCAAGACTGTCGGAATGACCACACCGCTGGTCAAGAGCACATGACAGACAGCGGGACGTCAATTGAGAATTTTTTCTTGTAAAGATAAGAATAGAGGACAGAAACAGAGGGGAAAACATCACGAGTTTGCCAGACGCAGAATTATTTCAGGCAACAAGATTCAATTGCTGAGTCTGTCGTCCTGAACAAAGAATCTTGTGTGGTGCTGGGATGGAAAAAAAAAACGTGTATTTTAACCATGATGGGACAGTGGAGGTGGGAGGGGGTGGGTGGAGAGTTGAAAACAAAATGACCTGAACAGTGGGCTGAATACCGGGTGTTTCTGCAGCCATAGTAGACATTTGGATCATTGCCAATATTAGTCTTTCTGGAGAAGTAAATATGGATGAAATTTGTTTTTCTTTTGTGTGCGAATTATAAAAAAGTAGGGTAAGAAAACATTAAAACTCTGCTCCGTGTCCCACCCAATTAATGGCTCATTTCCCCCATAACTGAGAGTGATAGTGTTACTGTCGCAGCGTAGTTATTCAAGCCAGTCTTCTGCGTGCATTTTGCACGGCTGTGATTTACATGGAGGAAAATAGCAAGTGTCCCACCTCGCAGGTCCAAAACCATCAGAGATATTTTTCAAACAAGAACCCAGAGGTTCTTTTTAAATTCAATCAAATTCCAACCATTTTTAGCAGAAATTGTGTCTCACGATGCCAAGGTTTAAGCTATTCTGATGATATTCTTTCCAACCAGTATGACCCTACACGTTTCTGGGAAATTTGAGTTTTCTGATTTTATGGCGCTGCTAGAAGTCACAGAGACACAATGAGCAGCAGCACTGTGGGCACGGGGAGCTGCCACCACACGCTGAACTTACCTGAAAGTGCCCATCGTAACGCGAGGCTGGGTGGAATGCTGGGTAAAACGTCCCGCGCTGGGGTAAAAAGTGACATGGTTTAGATGCTCAGTCTCACAGGAGCTCCATTCAGAACAAATCAGCCCTGCAGAGCCAAATGGGAGGCTGCAAATTCAATCAAAATAAATCCAACCTGTCAATACAGATGTCCTATGGCAACCACATGTCCTAGAGGAGTGAGTGGCTCCATGTGCTAAAGCAATCGTTAAACCATAACAGCTCCGTGTACCGGCCATTTTTCTCTACAAATAGACCCGTTTAGCAACAACCCTTTGTTATTAATGTCTCTCAGCGACAGCCTACTGCTCTGCCATCCGTCTGACAGGAGGGAATCAGTCCTTGAAGCTATTTTTTCTGGCACTTTCATACAGGTTGATGTGCTTCAGCACTACTTTTCTGCAAAATATTTCCATTCCAAACTTGACTATTTCCTGACATCTAGGTCCTGCCTGGTTGAGCCGTGATTCCCACCTGACAAAAGGACAAATGAGATGATGACAGAGCAGAAGGTGAGCGTGCGCAGGAGATATGAAGGATTTGAAAGTCCAGGCTGAGCAGCGTCACACCCGACCACCTTTGGCCGAAACGGAGCGCTGGGCTTCACAAAGCAGTGTGCCCAGGGAGATGGAGCAGAAGAAGGAAAAGCTGGGATCTGTCTGAAGTTGTCAGGAGTCTGTGGGCCTGTGAGCTTTACAGGGAAGGGTGCAGTATGTGAGAATTTGGACACGTATGTGTGAAAAAAAGATTGAAACTGGGAGCACAGAAGTCAGTAAAGCTACAGAGAACATTCAGCGTTTGAACCCTTTTGCATAAAAGTTAGCAGGTGAATGACATTGGGACAGCAAATTGAGCTTCTGTCAACAGACTGAGAGAAACTGTGGGTCAGTGAGTAATCCGGAATCTGAGTCACTTTCTGTGCGTGTATGAGAACTTGCCGTTGATTCCCGAGTTGGATCATTTGAAGATCTGCTTGCATGTATGTGTGAGATGAAAGAGATGGAAGGAGTGAAGCGGACCATGAGTGAAAGTGTGCGTAATTCAGGGAAGCCCTCACTTGAACATGGGGCTTGGCCAGCAGTATCAGCAGCTCTTGGACCTCCGCGCTGGTCCGCTTGCTCTGAAGCTCCTGGGCCAGCTCCTGGGCAGAAAGGGTCAGAGGTCAGCAGAGGGGCGATCCTTCTCCCACAGCGCCTCAGATGGAGAAGCACCCCATCCCCAATCCCATTTTTTATAACACAAATGCTGTGTGTTGTGTGGACTCTCAACACACTTTCCATTCCTCTGTAGGGGCTTCTGGACTCGTGCTTCTCAAACCAACCAAACCCCCCACCCCAACACAACCTTCCAGGGGAGTGCAACATCTTGGTCTGTGCTTGCAGACAAAGGGCCACATTTGTGCAGGAAAAGGATCAGAGTGGGACGGACACCTGTTCCCTGGAGCAGTTTTTGGTGGTTTGCGCTGAAAATTCACGGCACTTCCATGAATCTACTAACCAGCTGGATGGCTGGCAAGGGGTTCGATGGTTGGTATAAGATGGGGTGTAAGGAGAGCAGGTGGAGGAAGAGCATGAGACCATATAAACACTGCCCCCTACTGGTGCAAGCTGGCTACTGTACAATAAGAACACAGCTTGTGTGGTGTTTCTTGTCCGCAGGGTTCAAATGCTTAGCAGGATGTCCGCGCCAGAGGAGGCATCAAATTGCTACCCTGATGTTTCTGGTAAGCGATACAACATTAATATGCTCAGAAGGGAGGGTAAGGGCAGCCGGCTAATTGTCTCTCAGTTGGTTAGTGGATTGCAAGGGTAATAAAGAGAATAATTCCAGTTGGCGGGGTCTCTAATCCCCCCCACAAACCCAGACCCATATTCTCCAACCTCTGGCTGAAGTCCCAAGCCAGGAGTATTGTAGGGACAGAACGTAGGAAGTTGACCCTGGGTGTAGATGGGTGTACTGAGGCTGCCTTCACTTCAGATTGTTTCCCTAATCCCTCATCAACCAAAGATAAACCCCAGTTTGTTGGTTTACAAGGGGCTTTACTTCACAACTAGTGCTGGAAATGAAAGAAGAGGCACGTGTGGCAACTCACTGTACAGCATTTTTTGGCTGAATATTAACACTCTCAGTTCTCCCCCAAAAGGGTAAACTAAACTATTTTCCAGCTAATCTAGAGTTCCGGTTCAACAACATTGTGCGTTCAGCAATAAATCTTCAACCAAAGTCCTTATGCGGCCCTTGAAATTTGTTATAAAAACTCAGACATGTTTATGAATTAAATACATATTTGTTCAAATTAAAGATATACTGCCCAGCCAAAAAAAAAAGTCCCCACCTAGATTTAACTTAGTGTTATGATCTGGGGTTGCCTCAGTTGATCGGGTCTAGGTTCGGCAACATTGTGTGCCCAAAAATGAGGTGAGCTGACTACCTGAATATACCGAATAACCAGGTTTTTCCATCGATGGATTTTTTCTTCATATTCCAAGATGACAATGCCAGGATTCACTGGGCTCAGATTGTGAAAGAGTGCTTCAGGGAGCACGAGAGAGACATCATTTTCACACATGGATTGGCCCCCACAGAGTCCAGACCTTAACCCCACTGAGAATCTTTGGGATTTTGTGCCGGAGAAGACTTTACGCGGCGCGCCGACTCTTAATGCAACTCTGGACGGAAATAAATGTTGTGACATCGCATAAGCTTATCAAAATGATGCCATGGCAAATGTGTGCCGGAAACAAAGCTAAAGGCGCTCCAACAAAATATTGGAGTGTGCAATTTTTTTTTGGCCGGGCAGTGTATTTGTACAATACAAAAGCAATATTTTGCTTTGAAGTGAGGTGGCTGAATATGTATCCTGTTTCAGAAGAAAGCAATAGTCTCCAAACCACTGCCTTATAACAGGTATCCGATAACTGCTGGTTGAACCACAAAGATACAAATCACCAGGTTATGGTTAAGTTAGGGATGGGGGACTGTAATGATACATTCAAAATAATGGAATAAATACAGGGACCTTGGTGAACTCAAACAGATCCATCAGTGTATGTAACCCCACAAGAGGTTTGGGGCCAATGTGAATGCCAGCCTTTACTACCCAATATCACCAGATGTTTTTGTTTGTCTTCTTTATATCCAAAGAAGCAGACACCACCCTGGGTTTCTTTATATTTATTATACCAACACAACAGAAATATGAACCTCCTCCTAATAAGGCTCATGCATTCACACCTCATGTTATTTCTTATAAGCTTTGGCTAAATAAGTAACAACACAACACACAGTCCTTATACCCATCAGGCAACTGGCACAAAAGCGCAAGCCAACTTACAACTGAGCCCCTAACCTGGTTGTAACTGGAGAACTATCTGTAGTTGGGAGCCTTTTCGTAGTTTAATGAACTTGAATACATAAAAATATCACTTAGGGGGAGCGGTACCTCTGTGTTAAATTTCAAGTCTGTGGCTTGAAAATCAAACCTGTGCACAAAGAACAAACAAAGACTGAGCTTCATAGAGATGAAGATGACGGTACGCTAATACACAGCAGCTTCTTTTGCTCAAAAATGGTGCTATTTTTTATTTTTTGTATTTCCCTTGTTTTTCATCCATCTTCCATTCTGTTACTCTGTCTTGTTCTTTCCGCCTCTCGTTTTTTTCTCTCTGAAAATACGAAGATGCATACAGAAGGTGGAGGCACTAAGACGCAGTGACTTCTCCAATATATCTTCACTTTTGTTTTTATTTTGCCGTTCACGTTCCGCTTGCAGCCGATGATGCAACTCCTGGCTGTTCGCCCAAGAGGTGGGAAGTCCTCTGTCTCAGCTCGCCGCTCGCACTGCATCTCCGCAAGCTCACATCACGTCCCCCGGCGGCGGCACACAATTTGATGCGAGTCCAAACACATGGGCAACCTGGTACAGAATTCGAGAGAAGATGCCGCATGCTGGGCAAGAAGGTCCATGAGGAGGAAAGGTGGTGGTGCTCAGAGCCCAAATGGAGTGTGCCAAGGGAAATTGTGTGTTTTGCACCAGAAACAACATTTTGTTTTCTTTGTATATCTGTGCGAGTGCAGAATGACAATAGATTCACCTTAAACCTTGCAGTGCCTTTGGAGGGGTATAGGACAGGGCGGAGAATAAGTTTAGTTGGCACCAGTCACCTGCCAGGTTCTGTCTAAGCAGCACAATGGGGTGAAGCAGAGTTCAGGCATCATTTTGTGCTTCAATGGAAAATTAAAGCCACATTAGTGAAATTCTAAACCAAGCTAAATTTAAATGAGAATCCCCTGTGCAGTTTATTGTCCAAATGGACTCTGACACCTTTTCTAATGGCTATGTGATGTAAAGGGATCCCTCTCAAAAGTACCTAAGTACAATGAATAATTTGGAGGGCTACGGTTCTGTGGCATTTTTCACTTTGATAAAACAGTTTTGGGGGTTTCATCTGATATCATGTAATCCCACTGCGACAAGAATGTTTAAGAACATTTTATGGGAAAGCAAAAATGTAAGAGTATAATTTGAAAACAAGCAGGGCAGGCTGAAGATCCTGATGAAACCTAAAAATGTCTCCCTTAGCAGGAGGTGCTGAAGGAATACACATAGGGACGGCGCTTTAAGAGCCCTGCTGAATGACCGGCAAAGCTTCCTGGTTACTTTTTCAAAAACATGAAGGGATTCTAGTGTCGAATGTCCATTTGCGGCCCAGACAGGACCGAGACATTTCTTACCCTCATTTACAAAGAACAGCAGGATTCTTCTGGAACAGTGGCTTTCAACCACTGTGGGGGGGCCATGAGGTGCCTCTTGGAACTGGAAAAGGGTGGCAAAAATATTGTCAATAAACGCTAAATAGATAACAATTATACAAGATTATATAAAAATTTTAAATGTCATGGCCATGTTTTCTAACTAATTGATAAAATTAACCCTTTCTTGGCAAAATTTGCCAACTGGATTAGCATGCAGTGTGACCGACGAGACCAAAATTTCGCAACGTTTAGAATTTTTAATCCGACTCAAACTTTAACCTTGCTGATCATTCCTGATTCTAAATGGCTCACTAAATTGGCACATCATGCAGACATTTTCAGTCACTTAAACAAACTGAACCTTGGTGTTCAATACTAAGGTTTTGAAGTCCAAAAGTAAAACAGAAGAATAAAGAAATGGGAAGCGGGAAGCATGGGCCAGGCATATCAATCGGTCAAACTTTTGATGCGTTTTCTGATTTTTTTTTTTTTAAAAAAGGAACAAATGCAGCTACCGGCTTCTGTTACAAAGGTGACTGCAGAGCACCTGCAAAGTTTGAGGACACAACTGCACGACTACTTTCCAGCTCCAGATGTTCAACCCTGCTGCATTCAAATTCCTTCTGCAAATCTATGCTTTGAAACCCTCGCAGATTTGAGCGCAAAGGAGCAAGAGAGTCTCGTGGACCGATCCTGTGACAGTGATTTAAAATTTATGTTTTTCACCAAACTTCTTACAGAATTTTACTTGGAAATATCCTAATCGATGAGATAAACCATTAAGCGGTTTCAAACCGTTTCTAGCAACATGACTTTGTGAAACTGGATTTTCTCCACTTGTGGAGGAATAATTTTATTAAGGAGTTGCTTTATGTTTGTTTCAATCGAATAGCTTGTTGCTCTATTAGAGGTTGAACATTTTCGTCTGTTTGGGCCAGTTTTTCCCCCTTATATGGTGTGGTGCAAATGCCCCCCACCAACCGTAAATAACCTTTGTAGCTCTCAAGTTACTTCTTTCTCCAACTCTCCTGCCAGAGTGTGGGTGGAACTTCCTTGTTATATTTCTGTTTTAGTGGTTTCTTGTTTAACAATAAAATTCTTCCACATCCTGGTGGCACTAAGGACTAAATACAGCCATAAGAGCTTAACGTAAAGCCAGAACTGCGCCTGCAGCCCCACATCCGGCAAATGGTGTCCATCAGACAGAATCAGCTCTCTCACTTTTTTTTTCATGAATCCATTTATCATTGGAAAATGTATATGTTGACTATAATATGATTTAGTTGCTGTCTGCTTACTTTTTAGAATTCTGAAAATTATTGTGGATATTTTTGTTTCTTAGCATCTTAAAAATTTTCAGCTAATTTTTGACAAGACTAATGTTAAGTATGCAAGATAATAAAAAAAAACAAGCTGTTTTTATGAAATGATTCCTTCTATGTTTGTAGCTTGCATACACTCTATGGCCAAAAGTATGTGGACACCTGACCATCACCCCCATATGTGCCTGCTAAACATCCTTTTCCAAACCCAAGGGCATTAATATGGCATTATCTGGCCCCCCTATGCTGCCCCCACTCTTCTGAGAAGGCTTTCCATCAGATTTTGGACCGTGGCTATGGGAATTTGTGCCCATTCAGCCACAAGAGCATCAGTGAGGTCAGGAGAGAAGGCCTGGGTTGCGGTCAGACTTCCAGTTCATCCCCAAGGGGTTCAGTGGGGTTGAGGTCAGGGCTCTGTGCAGCCACTCAAGTTCTTCCACACCAACATGGGCAAACCCTGTGTTTATGGAGCTCGATTTGTGCACGGGGGGAGCACAGTCAAGCTGGAGCAGGAAAGGAGCTTCTTCTTCCCCAGACTGTGGCCACAAAGCTGGAAGCACACAGTTGACTAGAACGTGTTTGTTTGCTTTAAGGGTGCAGCTGAAACAGCTCAACCCAGTCATTAGAATTGGGGTCCACACACTTTTGCCCACAAATATTATTGTAAAATTCAGAGCAGGAATTGGAAACAAATCCATCCACACATACATAAACAGAAAGACAACCTTCCAGTTGACACGCGTGCATACATGAATTGGGGAACCTAGGCTTTTGTTCATGCAGTGAGAGAAATTTGGGGAGGGCCTTTATTGTGGTTTCCAGGACTAGACTGTCATTTTGTCTTTGTTCAGTTTGTGCCAGCTCATCTCACAGGGCACGCTGGCAGTGCGGAACGTGAGAGCATCCATAAACCACACGTCTGGGATGAGGTGGGTATATCGGGACTGGGTGTTCACACCTCATCTCTCGCTCTCGTCATCCGTCATTCCTCTCATCACAGCAGCCAGCCAGACGAGCCTGATCTGCCTAAATTCCTGTGCTCTCCTCTGTGCCCAGAACACCATACTGCCTGACAGCCAACCTTTTTTTAAGGGGGGGAACCACAACTGGATTTTCTATCTCCGATTCCTAAAAAAAGAATGGGAAAGTGGAGGATAATAGAGCAGCCTCTGCAGACTGATGAGTGCAATTCCAATATTAATGCATATGCTCACCCCCATTGTCAACTATTTATTGCTGAAAACTGACCAAATATCAAAAAACCATCATGAAATTATTTATTCCATTATTTCTTATAGAGAGAAATTACATGTTGTTCCAAGCCCATCACATATTCACCCAAAAATCACCCTACATTATCCCTAACATCATTCACCTTAAAACAAAAGTAATATCAACATTAGATCTTAATGGATTGATCCTGGTATTGATCATCTCGATTATTATCATTTCATTTCAGCCTCATTTGGGTCTGCAAAGTGAAGTAATACATGCGGCACAGTTTCATTTGCCTCATAGTACGGGTTGCCCTCTAAGTGTCTTCTGTTTGTAAGTCTCACTTTGGGCAATAAGTAGGTGAGAACCCCAGTAACCTCACCCACCTAAAGCAGTAGAACCACTTTGTGCTTCCTGGGCTGCTTTGCAACTCACAGCTTAGTCTTACATGTCAGGCAGTCAATTTCAGGCCCCCACCATAGATCACACAGCAAGTTAATATGGAATTGATGAGGACCCCAAAATAAACTTTTACCAAATTAAAACGGTCAATATTAACACTGTTAGTTTGCTTAAAAAGTGTGGTGTTTTCTTGAATTCAAACAAAATGGAATAGACACAATGTCCAAGAATATTGTTATTGCTATTAATATTATTGGGCAAGAATAGCTTTTTAACAGAAGTTCACACTTTCACTCTTAAGAAAATCTCCTAAATCACTCAAACGCTCACTCACCACAGTCCTTGAAGAACCCTGATGTCCCTCAATATTTACTTCCCATTCTTCTCCACCTTCTACCAGATCAAGCTGGTTTGTTTGGGTCAGTTACGTTTTAATAGGGTAGGGTTGACCGCCCCACATGCAACCCCCAAACTTGAAAATGTTCAACTAACCTGAAAGCCATCTTTGGGCAATGGAAGGAAACTGGAGTGAACCCAGAGGAAATCCACACCGACACAAGGAGTATAAGTCAATGCCACCCAAACTGAATTAGATTCAAACTCAAGCTCCAAAAGCCCAGGCACTGTTGGCCATTTTGCCCGCAAGAAAATCTCCAGGAAGGTAAATTCGCACACCAAGCTGACATTGTAGTGTCAGTCTGCCAATCCAAGCACACCAACCACATCATTCCCTTCCAGCACTACACCGACAAACACTAGTGCAGAGATTCATCTAGGTCTTGTGGGTCTCACTTCAGCACTGTGGCCATTCATGTTGTGTTCTAAAGCGAACAGTGAGAACTGTAGGGTCAAGGTCTGGAGACACTTCAATTGAGCATGATATACAGTGACCTTCTCACTGAACAGGGGAGTGTGCATTTCTCCTGGATGTCCAGGCCCAACTAAACACTGCCTTGAATCCAGAGCATGCTGTTGTTCTTACTCAGATGGAGCCAAACACAGCACCCAAAGCACCTCAGTGGTTTAAAGAAAGAAGGAAAAAGGGCTAAATGTGGAATCCATAAAGCAAAGAATGTCACTTGTTCTAGAGGTCTGAGTCCAGAAAATGACATCTGCTTTGCTACTTGCACATAGTCTGTTTTGTTACTGTGGATTTTCTCTTTTTTGGACAAAGTGAATGCAAAATTAAATGCTTTTATTTACAACTCGGGATGAGGTCCAGCACACCCATCCCTGTCTAACAAAGGAATGCATCTGTGTGCTGGAGCGTTGCGTTTAAAAGCTATTACGGCGCTTTACATATTGTAGAGTGCATTTTTAGGGTCCCTTGCGAGACAGGGGCTGGCAGAGGCCAGCAAGGCTGGAAAAGTGACACTACTGGCACAGTGTGAGTGTGTGAATGTATGCCAACACTTGAGTGAGTTAATATATTAAATAGTGGAGAAGGGTAAATACCAGATGAATTATTATTATGAAAGCAAAAAGACAGCATGTAAAAAAAAGAAAAAAAAAGCACAAGTTAAATGGTCACCTCTGTTGTTTCACCCTCAGTTAATAATTTGTCTGGCACCTCTTGCTGACTTTTTTTTTCCAAATCAAGACCAAGTATGACAAAAAAGGCCAGAATTTAAATTTACAGAAGTCTTCTCACACCCCCGAGGTAGTTCCACCCCAGCCACAAGCACTAACAGGCGTACACACAAACACACACCTGCGTGCAATTGGTGAGACAACATACAAGGAGTTCCAGTGGCAGGTCGCCCTCCAGAACCTTGGCTGAGAACACACACCTTCTCACAAGATCAGCATCTCCTCGTCTCATGTTTTTCCACTGTGGCACCTATAGATCCACCCTTCAGCTACGTGTCTCCACAAGTTCCAAATAAACTCTGTACCTGGGTTCACAGCACTCAGGTCCGAAGTGTTCCTGACAGGTCTGGTCGAGGGTTTAGGTAATATTAAAATACAGTTGTCCATTAATTCCATGGCTTGAATTTTGAGGGGCACAATTATGTGAAACTTGGTAGAAACTCAAGGTTTTCAAAAACTTCAAAACAGCTATGTGTATTTTTATACAATTTCAAAACATGCTATTGTGTTCTACAATTGGACTTTAAAAATTTTAATATTTAGCATTTTTTATTACCTTGCTGTTTATAAAAATTCCAAGGATAACATATTTTAAGAATATTTCATCACTTTCACAAAATGTAATTTTTACTGAAAAACATTCAGCCTTCTATGATGATAGCCTGACACAATGTCAGTTTCTTTCAGATTAAAATGTGGACAAAGAACAAAACGTTTTTAAAGCAGTTTACTACCAAATTCATGTCTTCCGATTTATGCTCATTTACATTCAGTGCCTCGAGCGGCAACAGCAGGAGCCACGACCGCAAACACCACGAACACTTAGATGGCAGCTCTGGTCTCACCCCCAGGTGTTCTGGAAGCACGAATTTACCACCCAAAATCCTGCCTCATGGTTGTTACAGACAGCAGCAAAGAGTGTGAGCTTCGCCGATCAACATCCGGCGCCACAACAGCGCTCAGGTATCAACTGCAGTGATTTGTGAATTTGCACGCGTGCATTTGCGGTACAGATGAGGACGCTGATGTCCAGCTGTTGCCCGAGTGTCCGTGGAATAGAGACAGACACGCGGCACGAGAGGCCAAAGACGGCGAGACAGAGAAGCGCGGAATGAGAAAAGGAGGAAAGACGTGACATCGGTACCCAACAGTCACTGCCAGGTTCCTATTAGAGAAAATGTGCATAGAGACACTGCACTCTGTTTCTTCTCACAGTCCAAACATATGTGCTTCACGTTAATTTGTTCCTTTAAACTGTGTGAATGAATGAGTACATGAGCAATGTACGAGTTACGAATATATAACTGCTACACAATGGACTAGTATCCCATCCAAGTTTTACCCATCCATATTCCCTGTTTATTTTATAGACTGCAGAACACTGAGACCTTGCACAGAACAAACTTTAACTGAAAAGAATAAATGGATAAAAGGTTTTCCATATATTTAAAAGTATTACTCGCTTTTGTTAAATGACTGTCTTTGTCAGGGGTACGGAAGTCTGAAACTAGGCTAGGAGGGATGCATCCCGGATGGGATGCCAGTTCATCACCGGGTAGCTGCACACGCAGAATGTACACATTGCCTCAATTTAGAGTCACCATTTATCCTGGACTGGAGGAGGAAACCGGATCAGGCCAGAAAACCCACACAGATGTAGGAAGAACATGCAAACTCCAAGCAGACTGAAGCAGATTAAAACCTGCACGAGAACACTGTGTGGAGACAGTGCTACCTGCTGTGCCACCCTTTAAAAATATTACATTTTACATTATTAATTTACGTGTATTATAAATTCACTTAGTTGTAATGAGGCATTCATTTAATTTATTACATCCTATTTAATAGGATGCAATAATTTATCCAAATACCTCTCTTGTCTGCATAGCCTTATGATGATCTATAAAACAAAGAAGTTCTAACAACCTCCAGTGGGGGCTTCTTCCATGCCGAACAGAATGGATTCCCCAAATCAATTTAACAGAAAACAGACTTTAGCTGATGGTTTGGAGATCAGCGGTGCCTCAGGGGAAACACAAAATCAATGATGTCAAGCTTCAACTTGGACAGCTCACAGCAGAGCCCACTAAAGTTCAGTCCAACAAGTCAGAATAACCTGGAGGTCATCAGCAGAGGTGGACTTGGAGTGTTGGAGGCCCTGGGTTTGTGCCGCTGTTCAAGAAGCCCTACCTAGAGCATAATATGAAGTTACAGCTGCACCAACTTCAGAAAACAACACTATGTACATCCTTTGATATATATT
Source organism: Heterotis niloticus (assembly GCA_018136845.1). Taxonomy (NCBI): domain Eukaryota; kingdom Metazoa; phylum Chordata; class Actinopteri; order Osteoglossiformes; family Osteoglossidae; genus Heterotis; species Heterotis niloticus. The sequence continues at coordinate 25,002,958 of CM030901.1, read as the reverse complement.
TGCTCAGCATGAATAGCGACCACAACAGGAGAAGAGCTTTAAAGTCAAAGCTTAAAATTGTGACAACTGCAGCACAACACAAGGATAGCAAGTGGCCCCTCAGCAGAGAGACAAAGCTTAGCAGAAAACCAAAGCACTGTGCAGTATAACACCATACACTCTGTGTGTGTGTGTGTGTGTGTGTGTGTGTGTGTGTGTGTGTGTGTGTGTGTGTGTGTGTGTGTGTGTGTGTTACAGCTTTTTGCTCGGCTACTATGCACTTTGGTTTACAGACAGAAAATGGGATCCGCTGAGAAAACGGATATTTTATAAATGTGTAGATATTTTGATAAATGTGACAGGACCACTAAAAAGAAAAGTGAAAATGTGTGCAGTATTTATTACATACTTATGTGGAATTAACTGTCTTACAGGCAATAACATTCATACTATAATAGGCTGCATTTCCATATGGGACAGTAAACAGCTGCCCAGCTACCCATACGCAAATGAGAAGCTGACCGTGCAAAACGCTCTGTTTGTCCTGCACTCCACAGTCCACAGCCATTTACCGCCATGATGCTCCAACGACAGCAGATGTGGTGGAGAGAACTGAATCGAATGGAATCGAATGGAATGGATTCGCAGCCCCAATGCTGCGCGCGGCCAGCTTTTACCATAAAGTTGTAAATTCGCCATAACGAAACAGCGTCACCCATTCCGAGTTTGCAGTTCCTTTCCCTTAAGTTATCCGTTTAGTTCTCATTTCTCGATAAGCCGCGTGACCACCCTTTTTATTAATGTGGAATTATGAACTTTATTTAAACTTGACGTTGCCTCGCCAGGTTGGGAGTGATTGCGATTATTTATTTATTTTGATATTTATGTAGATACCCCAGGCTGCAGCCCCGATTGTAAGTCCCACCCTGGTCATCAACGGATGGATACTGAAAGTTCCAGAAGAGCCTCTGTCCTGCAGTACTAAAGTATCTCTGATGCAACATTACATTCGCAATTCAAATACTGAAGGAAATCATGGACACGACAAACAGGTTCACTTGCAGAGGTTAAATCTACCCCATTATAATTGAGTCTTGCAATGCCTTGAAATGGTGCATCCAAATTATGTTGGCAACGGTGCCTTCATCACAAGGAATTTTGCAGCAGAGGCTGGTGTGTCTAGAACAACACAGGATGGCTTTGGGGACCTGGTCCCCAGCCACGCTGCAGTTTCTCCTTGGAATTTCCACCCCACTTTCACATTTTTTTCCAGCACTGTCTGAAGACCACTCTTTCTTATTTGAGCAAATTTACAGAATTGAATGTGGCCCAAGCTGAGTGAACCAAAGTGAAGCAAGGTACACTTGCAAAGGAAGCAATGAAGGTTACAATGCAGAGTTCCTTCTGGGGTCAACAGCCTTCTAGGCTGCTTTGAGTGGTCAAACGCACTTCCTTCCACAGCTGCTGCGAGGCATCTGTTCATGTCATTAATTGACATGTTAGGAAATCTAAATAACATTTCATATTATAAAAGATTTAAAGGACATGGAATAATGTGGTACGAGGGGGAGGGGGTGGAAAAGTCATTACAGCACCAGACCCTCATAAGAGGCAAGGGCACAACCAGATCCCCGGCTCTCGTATGTCATGGACTCACTACTTCCTCTTCCATGCATTTGGAAAATTTGAAAAATGTTTTATATTACAGTTATTTGGGAAAAATATCAATCGCTGGTTTATAGGTTGAAAAACTGACAAAAGAGTCCTGCACTCCAACTGGCGAGGTGAAGTCCACCGGTGTACCATAAAATGCAATGCGTCCAAGACAAGATGGGTCAGGGAACTTTTAAATGCGGTCCACAGCACCAGGCTCAAGGCCTGATATGGTCCTCTCATTTCCGTGCCTTAAAAACATCCTTCAGCAGAGAACACCTACAACATGGTATAACTAAGAGTGTCAGTCTGTGACTGGAAGGAATCAAGAAGCAGAGATGCTGTCAGTTTGCCAAGAATTAAATATCTATTAAAACACAATTAAATGTGGCAGAATTCAAGGAAGAAAAAAAGAATTACAAATCTAAGTCAACATAGTAGAAATTTCGTTCACAATAGTATAGTAGTAGATTACAGTAGATTTAATATAGTATATTTCAGCAGAGATTTCTAAAGTATGAGAAAGCAGAAATAAACCCATGGAAATTATAGGAAGGTATTGACTAGAATAGGTGTGTCCTTCATGATTCAGCTCTTTGTTCCTTTAACATCCAGCTGAACTACCTGATTCCACATCTCACAGTACATCCTACACACAAATGAACACATTCAATATTAAAGAAACAGGGACACTTTCCATGAAATTTCCATGATTTGCTCTCCCATTCATGTGGATGCAAGATCTGAGGCAACATCGTATTGTGCTTTGTCACATAACACATTGAAAGCCATATCCCACTGGCCCAGCAACAAATCCTTCCTTGTCCATGTTACTCCTTTCCCTCCCAATGGAGCTGTACCCGAAATACCTGAAACTGAGATGAGCATAAACTAAGATACAGTATACACATTTATTAGGTCTGTGTTAATAAAAAGATGGATAATCATAGCATTTCTGGGTCCTGACTGCACATTTAGAACCACTAAGGTGCTGAGCTATGTAGCTGATGAGGAGCCATGCTAGGTGTTCAAATGTCTATAAATGTCAAATGCATATAATGCATTCAGAGGAACTGGGGATATTGTCATGCAATATACAGTACATACGGCAGCAGGACAGGATGAACTACATAAGTGAATAAATAAGTCTTTGACCCTTAAAGCTAAGGTTCTGGGTTTTCAGCAACGTGCAGGCTAAATACTGCAATGTGTGCATAGGCCAAACAGAGCATGCATGTCTGCTTGACGCACAAATTCCAGAAAAACTGGTCCTGTTTGATGGTAAAAATATTTGGCAATAGCTGAAGTCTCTTAACATTCATAAAACAAGTATTTATGTTTCAGTTTTTTTTCCACTTTATCCTGACAAAAAAATAAAATCAACAACATTCACCTTCTGGCAAAAACAAAATAGATGTTTTCCAAAAGCAAGAAGGAAAACTACTGGATCAAATTGTATTTACCGCTGCAGATGCCGAAACAAGTTAAACTTTCTGGTTTAATGTTATTATGTTGTACCTTTAGGGTCAATATTTCAAATATTTTCCTGCAAACATATTTAAAGCAGAAAAGAGCTGTAGCAAAAGAAAATATAGCACCTACAGACACTGTTTATCTTTAGAAATTGATTTTTATCCTTAATTTACCTTTCATTTGGAATCCACTGGGAGGAACATTTTAACTGGTAAACAGCAAAGATAGAAATCAGTTAGAAAGAAAACAGAGCATCAGGAGCATCGGTTCCTCATACCTGGGCTTCACAGCCTGGCTATGAGGACAACTCTGGGTGCATAAAGGTTATACCACACTGCATTTCATTCTCTCAAATGTGTTTCAGCCCTTCTATCCTAAGACTTTGGCTATAGTTTTGAAAACCAACTGAACCAAGACATCATTAAGACTATTCCAAGCATAAGAATGCAGTCTTATTCCTCGGATGAAAAGAAAAATCGTTTCAGGTACGTAAAATGAACCTGAAAGTACGTCCACCCCACAACTGGAAAGCACAGAGTCTAACATCTGCCACAAAGAAGTTCCAGGCTGAAAGCTTCAGCAACACTGATGACGGTGCCAAGGTTTTCAGCATGGATTTATTTTTCACCGTGGTATTAAGAGCAACTACATATGGCTTGTCACACACCTATTTAGTTGAAAAGCCATCTCATCACAAGGTCAGAAACAAAAGGGTTTTCACTGCTGGCCTTGAATAAGTGCATGACGGATGTGTACCTGCTCACATTTCTCTCTCACACACATACACACACACACACACACACACACACAGATGATATAGTTGTGCTCTTGGTTTCTCCTCATCAGCAGGCCCACACGGGGTCAGACAAGCTGACCTTTCTGTCCTGTGCCGGAACGTTAGAAACACGGTCAGTCAGTGGTGCAAAGGCTCAGCAGTCAGTACTGGGGCGAGGGCACTTTGCCAGGCCAGATAAATAATCCCAGTACTGAGTGGGATGGCAGACAGACAGTCCAGGCCTCAGAAAAACAATCAGCCTGTCACTGCCCTGCAGCATTGCCCATCCTGGCAACTTGCAGATATGCTGCAATCTCTAAGTCACTGTATAAAATTATATTTTTAAAAATGATATAAAATTATATTTGAATGTCCTGCACTTTTTCAAATTACAGAAGTCACTTCTGAAACTGAATTTAACCCTTTCTTTCTGACACTTGGGCCGTGGGCCACAATTACTTTTGTTATGACCGCCATGCCCTTTAATGCATGATTATACACAGGCCTCCCTTGTTTAACAAGTGTAATCCCCTTCTGAAAATCTCTTTGCACAGTGAACTTAATAAAAATAAACCTTTGTTACTATTAAATTGAATTAGTTACATTAGAGGAATTGATAATGTGCTCTTGAGTCAGAGAAGGTTCACCTGTGTGCAGAATGTGCAGCTGCATTTGTTACAGCTTTGACGTGTGACAGGCCAGGAGGCGTCCATGGATCATGTAGTTTATGACACAGCCATGAAAGTTAATATCCCGCTCTACACTAGGAGAACTGATACACACAGAGTGGGACTTACACACCAAACCTGCCAGATGCCTGCCTTACCTCTACAGTAGATTAAATGTGGAGTATGAGAATGGCTCTGGACACCTTTAAAGTAAACTGTATGGCCAAAAGTATGTGGACCTCCATGTTCTAATGCTTGAGCTGGACTGTTCCAGTTGCACCCACACAGCATACAAACACATTGTAGACAACTGTGTGCTTCCAGCTTTGTGGCTACAGTTTGGGGAAGAAGAAGCTCCTTTCCTGCTCCAGCACGACTATGCCTCCCTGTGGACAAAGCGAGGTCCATAAACACATGGTTTGCCCAGGTTGGTGTGGAAGAACTTGAGTGGCTGCACAGAGCCTGGACTTCAGCCCCACCGAACACCTTTGGGATGAATTGGAACCCCAACTATGAGCTAGGCCTTCTTGCCCGACCTCGCTGATGCTCTTGTGGCTGAATGGGCACAAATTCCCAAAATCTGGTAGAAAGCCTTCCCAGAAGAGTGGGTGCTGTTATAGCAGCAAAGGGGAACAACTCCATATGTATGCCCATGGGTTTGGAATTTGACATTCAAGAAGCACAAATACTTAGATGTCCACATACTTTTGACCACATGATGTGTCCAATATTTGCACATTAAAGCTATTTTTCGTTAAGATCTATACTGTCACACGCGGTGGCAGGGACTGTGGTGGCCTGAAGACACTCAGTTCATTTGTGCAAATGTGAAGCCTAGAGGAGGGAACAGGGAGCACTAGGAGACAATGCAGTACAAACTGAGCCAAACTGAGCCAAACTAAGCCAAACTGAGGCCAGTGAGACTCTGTGCTGACTCAGTCTCTAGCCTATAATGGAAGGTGTCCATTAAACCCAGCAATCAGTCTTCGACACACATGTTAACAGTGACTCCATAACACACTTGATTTGTTTGCCAGTTTATTCTCATAATTTATCTTACTTCTGTATTGTTATTTTATGTTTTTCTTGGTCTTGGACACCAGTGAGCACAATATATCTTTATGTAATGCCAAACCATTCTGATTTATAATTATGCAACACAACCAGAAATTTAGTAACAATTCATACCCATTGATGGGAGGGAGTCTGTATGGAGATTCAATCTCTTCCGGGCATGAAAGCCCTTATATTATAAGGTGTTAAAATGGGAGAGGTACAGTAGCGATTGACCAATGAGGAATAAGTCTTCATCACAGAGACCAACCAAAACAGAAATATAGCAAGGAAGTCCCACCCACACTGTGGTCAGAGAGTTAGACAAAGAAGTAACTTGAGCGCTGCAAAGGTTATTAATGGTCAATGGGGTGTAGGTGAGCCACACCATAAAAGGGAAAGAATTTTAGCCAAATACTAAGAGAAGATTTCCAGAGATTCTGGATATATCGGGAGAAGGATGCTAGGGATGGAGCTGCCAGGCAAGAGGAAGAGAGGAAGGCCTAAGAGGAGATTTATGGATGTGGTGAAGGAGGACATGCAAGTGGTAGGGGTGGTGGGGGTGACAGAGAGAGATGCAGAGGACAGGAGGAAGTGGAAGCTTTTGATCCGCTGTGGTGACCCCTAACAGGAGCGGCCGAAAGAAGAAGAAGACTAAGAGAAGATTTCCACCTTTTATCACTGTTAGAAGCCATTCAGTTGACACAAATGTAAAAAAAAAATATTCTACCACAGTATCATTTGCAATAAAATAGTATGTAAATCAGACCACAGAATCATAATGATGCTGTCTTTTGGGAGCTTTTTCTGCTTCGTACGCTCAATTTTTTGCTACCTTCCTGCACAGCAAAAACCTCACTCATGAGGCATGGAAACTCATGTGGTGCAGCATCAACAAGGCTGGCGTTCAGAATGGAAACGTCTCTCCTCTTAAGGTGCGTTTTGCACACAAGTGAGTGGACTGAGCTCATTATGCAGATTTTCAGATAGAAACCACATTTGTTTGTGACTCCAAATCTTTACAAAAAGGAGTCTCTGTTGTTCGCGGCAACACTGTGTATGGTTTTATAGTCACATTTTATACATTTCTAAAACGCGTCCCCTAATTTTTCCTTTCCCTTCCTTGTTTGCTAAAATGAAGTGGAAATTTTTGTTCTGATGTAATTGGAAACAGGGACCCTTTCCAGTGGCAACAAATTCTTGTGTTACAGTCACTGTATTCCTCCAGCGGTGCTGGATCCTGCAGGGGAATAAATGGCTGGAAATGGCTGCAGTGCTCCCGTAGAGAACGCCCCGCTCGCGCCACAGATTCCAGATGCTCGGCATTCCTGACATCGGGACGGAAAAATTTACCACTGGTCTCGGGAAATTTAATACCGCCATTCTTGTCATGTCCCTCATAGCTCCATTATTAGGCCAGGCCTGTGGAAGCAATAAAGAGCTTGGATTTAACTGATAAACAATATGGATTCCCTGTGTTTCATCATCAGATCCGATTATAAAGCCATTACCTTGTTTGAAATTTGCAGGACGGGGGCAGGATGCCATTTCACCAAAAGAGCATGAAACCTTCATTAGGGACTGCGTCTGGTAAAAATGTTTCCCCCTTCAAGGATTTCTCTGCACTGCTCCACTCTGTCCCCACTGCCCCCGGTGCCCCCAGTGCCAAACAACAAATGCAGGTGCTTCCCTCTCATCTTTTTTAAACTTTCAGCGGGACAGTAAACTCGCAAAAGAACATGCAGGCATGGCCTGAGATAACGCAGTAAACTTTTACGTGGTTACTGGGAGGGATGGAAGAGGGGCACTGAAGTCTTCTTTCGGTCTAGCAAAGGTCTTGCGCCAAGTATTTATACTTTTAGTTTGGTTTGCCCAAAAAGTGCCAGTTCTGTGGAGCAGGGGAAGAACAACAGTTCCACCTGTTTTCACTCCATGTGGGGAATTAATATGCAGGTTCATGTGGCCTTCGAAAACAAGAAAAACTGTTTTTGTTGGGTAAAAAGTACAATCAAATGGATTGGTGAGCTGAAGAACTCACACACATGTAAGAAAGGCATTTAACACTGAGAATCCTTTGGTATTGATCTGCAGCTGTAACTTGTGTCCCGATACATCTGCCTGGTTTTGTGTTTGCATTCCATGAGCTTCAGGAAAGTTTGGGTGATGCTGAAGTAGTGCCTATGATATCCCCTTTGAGTGAAGGATGAAATCTGTGTTATGTCACATAGAGTGCCTGAATTCAGCACTGATAAAAAGCCCTGAGCTATTAGCTTCCTGAAAAAGGTACTCTGGTCTCCATCCTGGCAACCTGGCTGCCAAAAACCCCCAGGATGGGAGGCTATAGAGCCCTGGTGTTCAGGACAAAGGGGCTTAAGGCCCTTAGCTGATACTAGCTTCCCTTTCCAGAGGAATAGGTCAAATGTGCACAGATGGATATCAAAACCCAGACAATGAACTTTGTAGTCTTTGCTCCTCTTCCATCACAGAAGCACAGTCACTTCATTGCCTCAATTTTAGCTTCTGCTGATCACCATGCTTTGCAGATCTGACCATTAAAACAGGCACCATAGAGGTGTAGGACCACATCTTATCCAGCAACTCACAACTATGAAAAAGCTTCTCTGAACTTCAACAAGATGAAGGTCAAGATCTCTTGTCCATTTCTTTTGAAATAATGAACATCTATGAACGTGTGGAGAAAGACAGAAGTTTCTGCTGGTAAACATCCGCATGTCTCCCGGAAACCCAACAATGCAGAATGGTGGTGAAAGCAAGGATGCCAGCATGGATCGTATTTTTAATTTCCCTCCTGATGAGGATGAATTCCTGCAATTTTCAGCTATCGCAAACCATCCTGAGATATGACCTCGGGTGGACATGTGGAAGTAGGAAGTGACAAGTATGAAGATGTGAGGACAGATGTTAATCCAGTCTCTTCTGGTATAGGGATTAAAAAAATCTTGGCTGCCCCCATCAGCTGAACAACTCTTCTGTCTTCCTGCAAAATATTTATCGAAATCTCCAGACGTTACAAGAATAAAAAAACGAGTACAGGACCCAAGCGCTAAAACAATCCTTCTCCACACTGCCCCTCACAGGGGTCCATGCAGTTTTTCCAGCTTCTTAGTGTTTGTCTGATTTACTTTTTCACTATTTGGTTTTTTATTAGATATTAATTTTCAGCAAAGACTGTATTTGTGTTCTGCACAGGGAGGCAGGCTGGTGAAATGAAGCCCATCCAGCCGGGAACAGACACCACCGGGACCCGTTTGGACCAGGGGGCACACATGCTGCAGCAACCCTCTATTTGCTTTCAAAATACGCCTGTAATGAGCACTTTTAATAAGATACCCACGCACTGAAGCCAGGGTGCCGGGTTCTGACTTTTAAAAGGGGAAAATATTAGCAATAATACTTTTGTAGTCCACCAACAATATTTAGTTTAATCAGCATATTTGATTAGTATCCATTTCAGCTGCGTTCCGCAATTTGTTCATAGCAGGGAGAGACAGATAGACCCTCTGTGAGGTGGGCAGATAAAATACCGTTGAGGTGTCGGTTAACCTTTGGAATTCAACGTGTACGGGTAAACCTCTCATGTGCATACTTTTCGGGGTGCTGAAAAGCCCCCAAACGCCTTTATAAAAGGCCTGCTTGGGCCACCGTGTCACCTAATTCTGTCACTTAAATCTCCAGCAACACACAGGGCCACGTGGGTCCTCCCCTCCGCCACCCATATGCTTTCGTGCCGTAGTGCAAAGGCAAATCAAACATCCTCTCGCCCCACTTTGCTGTTATCCTCAGCAAATAAACAGGAATCAAGTGCAAGGAAGCATTTGTAGAAAAGGAGAAAAAGTTCATTTAAACACCCGGCTGCTTTTACCGAAGCGTCATCGAGCTGCGATGGGCGACTCCTTGCGCGCGTTCCTTGGGATGTGAGTGCGCCTTCTGCCAGCAATTGGCCCAAATGATGATAATAGTAATTGATGAGCTGGCTTTTCACTTTGTCTACACAAATTTCCACAAAGTGTGCGTAATCACTGTCAGCATCCGATCCCAAAGACAAGCACATCCTTCATCCATCACCCACCCTTTCCCGTCCTCGTCCTCAGGGCCCAAACTGGGGAATGTTTGCGTAGGGTTGTTGGTTCGCCTCGTTTTCTCTTTTTCCTCAAGTGTCTACACGTGGAAAAATACAGCGTGTTCACCGCTCTGATGTTCAAGCTGCTGACAGAGAGGATGTGGGGTTTCGCAGACACACAACGTGCGAACAACGGCATGGCATCCCAGCACCAGGTCACCCCCACTGCCCACTGAAAACCCCCCTCCAAATCTACTGCGGTGCGTCAGCCATCTGCTTTGCCTATCAGCACCATCCTTCCATATTCTTCTCAAATGGTCTGAAATGCGTGCTGAGGTGTTATTCAAACTTGTAAAATTTACTGTGAAAAGGATTACAAATGACTTATGCAGGTACTGTTACACACACACGGTTTTGGTGGAACAGCACTGCACCCAAAGAGTGGCATTAAAAACTTTTCCATTTTGGTATATATTAAGAAGAAAACTAATATTTGCAAAGAAAAACTTTACAGATGCTTGGAAAAATCTAGGAAATTGGAAGCAACACATTCAGTTCTACAGATGATCATCGATCATCTCGATGGCCATTTTTCCCTCTGAAGCACATGGAAATGTGGATGTTTTGGTGTGAAATGTTGTGCAAAACGATGCCCGGTATACAGGGGGAAAGGAAGTGGCACAATGCAGCGAGGAGGCAAAGGTGTGTGGAGATGGTCGTGAGACACGTGCTGCTTAGGCAGAAGCAAAGCAAGGCGAACAGACGGTTAGATGGAGCTGGCAGTGGCCACTGAGGACAACTCAAAGGCTGCTGGGAGAACAGCTTCACTGTCAGCAAAACAACACCTCAGAGGATCACTGCTTGAGTATCTGACCGTACACTCTATGGCCAAAAGTATGTGGACCCCCTCTAATGACTGAGCTGAGCCCTTTCGGCTGCACCCAAACAGCTTATAAACACGTTCTACACAACTATGTGCTTCCAGTTTTGTGGCCACAGTTTAGGCAAGAAACTCCTTTGCTGCTCCAGTATCACTGTGCCCCTCATACACAAAGCAAGCTCCATAAGTGCCTGGTTTGCTCAGGCTGGTGTGGAAGGACTTGAGTAGCTGCCCAGAGCCCTGACCTCAACCCCAATGAATCTATTTGGGATGAACTGCAAACCAGGCCTTCTCGCCCATCCTCACTGGTGCTCTTGTGACCAAATGGGAACAAATTCCCAAAATCCGGTAGAAAGCCTTTCCAGAAGAGTGGGGGCATCAAAGGGGGGAACAACTCCATATCAATGCCCATGGATTTGGAATGGGATGTTCAACAAGCTCATAAGGGGGGTGATGCTCAGGTGTCCACGTACTTTTGGCTATGCTGTGTATCACTGTGAGTTTTTCAAACTGTTTCTGCACCATCAGCACAAAGCTTAAAGGTTAATTTACCTCATTTTTACTGTTAACGTCCTAAACTGTGCTGGGTACAGGGGACAGAGCCGGCGCGGTTCCCGTCTGCAGGATCTAACGCAGCAGGGTCAGGCGTGGCGCTGCTCAGCCGGAGGGCAGAAACTGGGTTCAGCGACGCGCCTCTGAAGTTAAAGTCGATTCCCAGAGATTCAGTCCATCTGCAGCAGAGGCCTGGGAAGGGAAAAGGTTCACAATAAAATGTACAGTTGGACAGCAAGGCCGGGTCGGCAGCAGAAATGATGCTCGCACGTTCAAACATGGGTTTCCAGCTGTGGTTTAAACGCCTTTGGTCACAGAACTAAGCCACTAAAACCCAGCGAAGGCCCGGGAACGCAAAATGTCGCTGAGGAAAGCAGCGGTAAGAGGAGGCAGAAAGGCGAAGCTCTCCGTTTAAAACGTGCCCTGCAACTGCCCCCTTCCCTCCTCGAAACAGACAGCTCGGTGCTCATCCTTCCAGCAAATTGAAAGAAGATTCGGCGAAATGTGAGCGCTCGGCTGCACGACGCCGCTGATTTTTCTCCCATTTGAGACTCTAGAAATTTCCACACACGAAAAAAGGTGAGGGGGTGACATAAGAAAAACAAAAATCCATGTGTGCCGAGCGGGAGAGTCGTGTGGGAGGAGGATATGCAGGAGCCCAGCAGAAGCAGCGCGGCGGGGAACCGCAACCCCTGACCTCCACCCTCCCGGCCGACCTCAGCAGGTGGCGCTACCGTGGGCCCCGGCTGCCCATCTTCGCAAGGTGCTGCCGCGCAGTAGTGCGACCCATTGAACGGCCATCTCCCGGGCGCCCCTTCCACGGACCCCAGCTGAGCACTACCGTCCCCCCCAGCGAACCGACACCCCAACTTATTGTTACTGAGCTTTAAGAGCCGTTTCAGGGAACTATTAGTAGAACAGCCTGCTGGCCAAAAACAACATCCTGTGGCCTCGGTCGGCACTGCAGTTACCCGTCCGAGAGACTGCGAATCGCACTTCGCCACTGCTCAGTTTTCACGGAAAATGTGTCTGAAACAAAGAGCGACAGAAAATCAAAACCTGCGTTGTTCTTACCGTCGCTGCAGGTTCCACACATCCACCCGAGGACGCCGACCCCTGACACGGCTTGGCTGCAGCCTCTGTTAGCGGCAGCCATGTTGGACTGCTTTGCTTATTAAAGTCTCCTGTATGGCAGACAGCAGCTGGAAGAACCTGTGCCACCATCCACTTCCCCTTCACTGCTGTCACCCTGTCGTGCTGCTGGCTGTGTCTCTGCACACCGTCAGCAGCCTCGAGGCTCCCAGCAACGGAGCCAAAGGTTTAAAACACTTTGCTTTAGAGTTACCATCATTTTACTGTAGGCTGATTTCTTTCTCTGCAATTTGCAAAGCACATCCAATGCAAGAAGGTTGTTTTTGTAGAATGATTTTTTTCATAAAATCACTGGAAATTAGTAAGAATTTCTTTGGATATCAGAAAATAAATACAGACCTTAAGTTTTGTAACTGCTCACACATACAGTACCTTGTATTTGTTATTATTTTATCTGATGCTTTCCTCCCTCATTATTATTATTATTTTACCTGATGTGTTTTTAATTTATTATTAAAATTATTTTGTTTGATGCTTTTCTTCTTTGTCATTGTTATTTTATTGTTATTTTCTCCAAAGCAAAGCACAGCATTAAGCTACTTACAGTAAAATGAGCAACTCATTCATACAGCTGAACACTTTTATTTTGCTGCCTCAATTGAGGGTAAGCACCTCACTCCAGGGTATGGCGGCAGGAGGTGGGGTTTGAACCCAGGACCTCATTGTGGTACCTGCTACTCCAACCATAAAAACACCAACAGCAGTTTAAAAAAAGGCTACATGAAAGCAAATCTTTATTTTTCCCAATCAGTTTACTAAGAAAACTCGCCAGTTACACATTGCAATACTGGAAGAAAATTTTGGTAACTGCAAATGTTAGTTGTTAACAAATAAAACTCCTTGGGATATGCAAGAAAAATATCCAGCAAATGTGAAAAAGGTCCCTTTGTTTGTTTTGTAGTTAACAAGCTAATAAAATAAGGTTAAAAAGGAAATAATGGATTGAATTAAGTTAAATTGCAGATGCAATCACAGATTTTACGCTGAATGCAGGACAGGTTGACAGTTAGAGGTTTTAACATGTTTAAATCCACCTGAAGCAGAAATGCGGTAAATTTGCCTCATGATGAATGAAGATTGTTGGCCCAACACCCAAGCTGAGCTTCGTTGTTTTGCCCCCATCACCCTGATGTCACCTTAGCTGGAAAAGGGAATGAATTTCTGGCCAATAAGGTCATCAGGTTTTGGTGGTCTTTATTGCACCATTGGTCTTGTTTAAACACACACACACACACACACACACACACACAGATATCCCAGCCACACTAAATCAAATTTAATTTTCGTTGAAAGGAGTAATAGATGGTGGGTGGGTGCGTTTTTGCAATGATGCCTTCGGCAGAGATAGGCATGGAATCCACGTGTGAGATACCAGTGGCCATGTCCTGAAAGGGATTGCTAAATATTCCCAAAATCAAATTGCAATCCATCTTTCCGTTCAGGGCCTAGAAAGCGGCTGGGCTATCAAGAGCAACCCAGACATTTACTGCGCCCAACAGGGCAGTAACCATTGGCCTTAAATAAATACTTAAAAAGAAGAAAACGAGTCTTTCTGAAAACACATATCCCCAGGTGCACCTTACTCCTCTATATCACACAGTATCTGATCTTAGAAACATTCGCCATGTGGAAAAAAAGAGAAAAGAAGAAGGAAAAAAAACGATTGCAATGAAAGGTATGTAAAAATTTCCAAGCGGCCCAGCATCACCTGTCTCACTCCTGGGGTGCTGCTGCCACCTAGAGGACAGGCAGAATAGTGCACCCGCTGAACCTTTGACCCCCCCATAGCCTCCTTCCTGTGGCCTCGGCTCAGTAGATGAAGCCAATATAAGCGACACACAGACTGTTTTGTCCTGGCCAGCATCCCTTTTTGTGACAGCAATGGCTGAGGTGTGGCGCTCTAATGGAAAAGGTGCTTTTCCCCCTTTTAAAGGTGGCAGCAGGTGGCGTAGTGCTTAAAGCTGCCGTCTCACCCTCGGAGAGCCCGGGTTCACATCCCACCGTTTGCTTTAGCTCCCTTCAGTAAAGTAGTGACCCTCTGAGTTCGTACAGTAAAAGTTTCCGGGGTGCTGAAATGGGTAAGTGGCTGTAAAGCTGCTCTGGAGGAAAGCACTGGCGGGTAAAAAGGTAAAAAACAGAGTAAAAGCAGGCCGTTGTCTGCCCTGTGTGGGTTTGCACAACACCAGCCCGATCCTCTAAAACTCCCAAAACACCTAGGACCCCCCTGTGCAAAACACCATCGACTGCCGCTTGGGGATGAAAGTGTTGCCCTGTGAAGAACCAACAGCTGAACTTCAGTACCTCTGGCTGCAATGGTTCTGGCTTCTCACAGGAAATCCCATCAGGGCAGCTTTTGCTGCAGCTTTGGAGAAACCTCGACCGAAGAACCTGCTACAAAGGTCCAGGTGTACAGATGGTTGAAAGTAATGAAGCCGCAGCCTCGCTTATTTGGAAATTTGCGGAAGGGCATGACGGTCGTCTTGATTTATCGCAGCATCGGCTCTCGGCTCTCCAGGTGAACGGCAGGCCGGGGGCCAGATGAAGTGCAGTGCGGTGGCTGGAAATGCACTTTCAGAAGCACCCAGAGACTCAGGCTGATGGAAACAGCTTTGCTCCCAACCCACCGAGTGGCCCGGTGCTGCTCCCTGCTGGACAGTGAGTGCAAACACAGATGCACTCACACCCACACACCTGTCTCATGAGAGGGGAAAAGATGCTCGGGGCCGTCTGTCATCACGTGCACTGGATCTGTAGATGCATCTCCAAAGCAAGGGCTTCAGTCCTGTGGCAGCAACATCCTGTGGGGTCAAATCCTCTGCCTCCTTTATCTGCTTCTTAAAATCGCTAAGTTCTCGGCCGGCTGGCAGCATGACAGCAGGTCGGAGCCACCTGAGGGCTCGGCTCCTCAAGGTTGCTCTGAAGATGTTTCCGTCACTTCCTTTCTGCTGAATAAACTTAAGATGTTGACCACAGAAAAGGTTCTGTTATTCCAAACTGTCAATAAACAGGAGTTTCACAAAACAAAAAAAGAAACAAAAAAGCTGCCATAAGCTGTCACAGCCACTGGTCTGCAATTGAAATGACAAACAGTGACTGCTGCCATTCAAGCCACAACAATAATAAAGACTTTGGCAATTTCAGTGAAAGCCAGTGCTCACGGTTGGAAAAAAGCACCTTGGCTTCTCACCACAGCCTCCCTTTCTTATAACTGATGTGTCTGTGTTAGACGCCATTGCAGCAAAATAAATGAACCAAATAAGCTCCTCAGCGCCCATTGCCAAAGCCTCCGCCAGCTCACCACCTTGTTTCCCTGAAAAATGTTTGTGCCCAACAGCCAAAAGGCCCGTTTTTGGTTAAGTTCACAACGGGTCACCATCCTGCCTGGGATCTACATAAAATTCCTAAGAAATAGGGGTTCCAGGATGCACCAAACAGCAAGAGATGGGCGCAAAGCTGGGTGATAGAAAGGTTGGTAGATCGATGGGAGTGCACAGACTTCACCTCACCTCACCTCACAATTTCAGTTCCATTGTGCAGCACTGGAAGGGCTCTGGGGAGGCAGAATGGACCGCGTTCCTAATGGGCGCCCCCAGATCCAGCTTGGCTGCGATCATAGACACATTCTGCTGCTACTTGGCATTGGTAATTCCTATTACGTCAGTTTTGCCTCCTAATTTTCTAACGATAGACTCAATTCTCCTCCAGCACAACCGTCTTGGTTGTACGGCAAAATCTGACACGTAATTGCTCTCCATTTAATGTGCTGTTTGACGGTTTTATTGTAGTAACGGCGCTGCACTTCCAAACAAAATGACTTTATTTGCAGTGGAAGAGGTTTGTGGTGGAGAACACGAGAGAAACAACATGCCAGCGATATGCTGCTGTTCTTCATTATGTCCAGTTTATGTTGTTCATTCCTAAATGTGTCACACACAAAATTGAGGTGAGAAACAAAACTCAGGGTAAAAAACTTAATGATGCAAAGGGCATCGCCTTCTAATTTCCAGCTCACGTTTTGATTTTGGTAAGGATGCATAAGATATACAGTATGGTCAGAAGTATGTGAAACTCCTCTTATATTGACTGAGCTGCGCATACAAACACATTCTAGACAACTATATGCTTCCGACTTTGTGGCCACAGTTTGGGGAAGAAACACCTTTGCTGCTCCAGCATGACTATGCGCCCCCATGCACAAATCAAGCTCCATAAACACAGGGTTTGCCCAGGTTGGTGTGGAAGAACTTGAGTGGCTGCACAGAGCCCTCACCTCACCAAACACCTTTGGGATGAACTGGAAAGCCGACTGCGAGCCAGGCCTTCTCATCCGACCTCACTGATGCTCTTATGGCTGAAGGGGCACAAATTCCCAAAATCTCATGCAAAGCCTTCCCAAAGATGGAGGGTGTTATAGCAGCAGTATAATGAATAGAGCTGCATACCGGACAAGGAATTTGAATCAATTGCTCTGTACACCAGGTGGTCCACTCGTAAGTATGTGGCTGACTCAGGTGTCTGACTTACTACCACTAGAAATACCCGTGTCATGTTGGGGAACTCTAACATGAGGGTCACTGGCGCCTACGGTCTCCAGTGTCTGCTACAATTACAAAATACTGTTATAAAATGTAGATGTTTAAAATGGTCAACCAAATTACATTTCATTCCTGATGTTTCCATTTTTATTCAAACTTAACAACAAAATAAATGAATTCAGAAAAAATGTTAATATCGACTCTGCGTGGGTTTCGCTGGATGAACCACTAGATGGCAGCAGCTTTGGACTCTGGCTCACACCGTCCTGGACATATAAACTTTAAATGAATATTAATTTGTTGCATTTATTCACTTTCAAGACTGCTTCTCTATATTGGCAGGACTGCAAACCGAGCCTTAAAAACCGCACGATGTGGTGAGACCAATTTGTTTCTGATTTTCAGTTGGACTGCAGCCTGAGGTTGGACTCGAAGCCGCTTTATTCTCCCTTCTCAACTGTTGTAAGCTGGGCTCTGGCCTTTTTTTGGGACTCCTGTTGAAATGCCTTCGGGTCGTTTCGCTGCACCTTCCTGAACAAGTGCTCCCTTGTCCTTTTGTTTATTGTCATTTATTCATTATAAGGTGCTCGAAAAACCATGTTATTGGGGCTGTTTTGCCAGGTAAGTACAGCTTTTTTCCGCAGCAGTGCTCCCATCTTTATGTCTTCATCCATCTCCTTCAATGCTTCCTTTACAGCTACAGCTGCGGCAGAGTCTCTCAGAACCTGCTGGAGAGACAAAGTTTTTTGAAAGCTCTGCTTTGGACTGTTGTTTGATGATCTGCAGTTCTGGGCCAAATGCCTGTAGCTTTAAGGGTTCCAGCAATGAGGATCTCCAGCCGAATTAGACTCTGACCCCAAACAAAGGCCTTCATTCATCTCAGCCCGAGCCGGCAGAACCGGCAAGCAACTCTTGCGTGTAAATTTTGTGAGGGTGACATCTCAGCGAGGTTCATCAACAGATTCTCTTGGACTCGATGCTGGCAGCCTGATGCATGCCTGACATGTGTGTGGTGCGAGAATCGCTTCAAGTTCAACTCCTACCCAGAGTCGATAGTTTTTAGACTCCTGACCGCAGCCTGAAGCTCCTCCAGAAGCCCAGAATCAGCCCCAGAGCGTGAATTTATATCACACCCATGAAGAGCTCACACACTTCTTGTTGCTGGTGTAACTGAACGCATTTTGGTTTATTCACTATGAATCATGGGCAGATTTGCTGAGCTACACCGCTTTTGTTCACTCCCTGTGCGCAGGTTTTTTTAAAAAGAGCTGCACACAGCCATGATGTAATTTTGGGGGAACTGGGAGGCAGAAAAGGATGACTTCAAAAGCCCCTGAGCCCTCGCCTTAGTTATCGTAAAGTGTAAATTGAAATTCAAATAACTCTGCCCGGCCAAAAAAAAATCTCACACTCTCTAATATTTGTTTGGACTGCCTTTAGCTTCGATTATGGCATGTATTCGATAAGCTTATGCGATGTCACAACATTTATTTCCGTCCAGAGCTGCATTAATTTTTCACCAAGATCTTGTATCGATGACGGGAGAGTCGGACCGCTGCGTAGAGTCTTCTCCGACACATCCCAAAGAGGTCTGGACTCTGTGGTGGCCGATCCATGTGTGAAAATGATGTCTTGTGCTCCCTAAAGCACTCTTTCACAGTTTGAGCCCCATGAATCCTGGCATTGTCATCTTGGAAGAAAAAATCCATCGATGGAGAAACCTGGTCATTCAGTATATTCAGGTAGTCAGCTCACCTCATTTTTTGGGCAAAAAACATTGCTGAACCTAGACCTGACCGACTGAAGCAACCCCAGATCCTAACACTAAGTTCAATCCAGGTGGTGACTTTTTTTGGCCAGGTAGTGTACAAAACAATGAAAAAATAAAGAATTTCAATGCACAGACACTTGCTAATAAACGTTAAAACGCCAAGACAAACAAACGTTTATTGCAAAAGTGTCTGTGCTAAAAAAGAGGCTGAAGCAGGGACCCAAGAAACGCGAGTCTGACGCCGTGACTGAATCACGAATTTAGTTCCGAAAGAAAGAAAGAAAGAAAGAAAGAAAGAAAGGGTGAATTAATGAATGGATGAATGAATCCGCCTCGTTTGGTCTCCCTCACAATAGCGTCCTGCTCTGCTGTCCATCCCAAAAAGGCTCGGTTCGGTGGTGACAGCCGCAGGAGAAGAGGCGCCATGAACACAAACGACACCGAACATCCTTTCCTTCCGCCGAACCGAATAAAAAAAGGTTACCGTTTTATTCTCCCAATTTGCTGCATTATGACTCCGCTTTTCGGGTCGCACCTGTTTACGTCTAATAATAAAAACAGTGCTGTTTCACTGCAAAAATAAGTTTGGTGTTTCATACGAAGTAGATGAACAATAACGATAAAAAAAAATGAAACTGGCTTTGGGGTGGAAAGTTCGCGAAGACAGCAACCGCGTTGCAGCTTTGCAATAAAACCTTGCAAGAACGCAACGTTTTGACAGAGATTATTCCGTTTTTCCACACCGGCAGACTTTTTCCAACGAATTTTACCCGGTTTATACGTTTTCCTTTAGAAATAAAGCGTAACACGGACACGGTATTCCGAGGTAAACCCACGGTAAAACGCCTCAGAGTGCGGCCCCCTGTGGGACCCCCCCGGGGGCAAGTGCGTCAGAATTTGCACGAAAAACCCGTATGCGTCGAGCACTCCTGTCTGAGGCAAAATAAAGCTTTCACCTCGGATTAAGTTCTGAGGGACAAAAGAAATTCGTACGAACCGTGAGCGGCGGCCGGGTCGCGGGGGCTCTGCGCGGTTCCTGGGGACGGCGAGCGGCTCACTTCTGTCCCCGTCGTCGCCCGCGCCGGGCATGGCCGGGTGCCGCGCAGACTGCGTGGAGAGGCCCATCTCCGTGGGCTTCCACAGGTTCGGCCGCTTCGTGGGCAGGAACCCCTGGTGGTTCCTGGTGCCGCCGCTGCTCTGCTCCTTGGCGCTCGGCGGCGGCTTCTACTTCTTGGAGGAGCGGGAGGCGAACGACATCGAGGAGCAGTTCACGCCCGTGGACGGGCCGGCCAAGCTGGAGCGCCTGTTCGTGCGGGACAACTTCCCGCAGAACGACTCTTTGTTCTCCAGCCAGCGGCTCCACACGGACGGCGTGTACGCGTCCTTCATCGCCGTGTCGCGGGCGCGCAACATCCTCACGCGGGCCGCCTTCGAGGAGATCGTGGGCCTCGACCGGCGGGTCAAGGAGATGCGGGTGGACGCGGGCCGAGAGCGGCTGTCGTTCGCCAGCCTCTGCGCCAAAAGGAACAACGAGTGCGTGTCGAACGCCATCCTGGACGTGATCGACTACAACGGGAGCAGAATCGAGGAGACCCGGCTCACGTTCCCCTTCTCCATCTTTGGCCTCAACTACGTCTTCTTGGGGTACTCGGTCGGCGGGGTCGTCTGCAACTCCACCCGCATCCGCAGCGCCAAGGCTGTGCGGCTCTTCTACTTCCTGAAGGGCGACGACGCGTCCAGAACGACCTTGTGGCTGGGCGAGTTCCTCCGGGCTTTTCCCGCCAATTTATCTCTGGACTTCATTGAGGTAAGAGAGGGCCGGGTGACCCGTCGCCTGTCGCCGGCCGCCACGTTGCCAATCACCCGCCTGCCCCACCTGTCGCATCATCGATCCTCCGCCTGCCACCGCTGCACCTGGCACTTGTCGCTAACCAAACGTCATCGGTCACCTGCGCCCACCCGGCACTACGCCTGCTCCTGGTCACCAAACAGATGCCACCTTTTACCTCCCACAGACACCTGTCACCTCTCCCTGCCCACATGTCATCAGCTAGCTGTGTCCAGCTACTACCTGTCACTAATCTATCACCTGCCACTATTTCACCTGTCTCCTGTCACCACAGCAGTGGTGATGTCGCCTCAGAGCACCTGGGCTCTTCAGGTGTGGGTTCAATTCTAGCTCAAGTCTGTATGGAATTTGCATGTTCCGTGTGGGGGGGGGGGGAGATTGAGCGATGTGCGATGATGGATAGATTGATATTTACTCATCTGTCGAGGATGTATAAAGTCATATTTATATGGTTACAAAAATGAATTGTAATCACAGTGCTGAATATTTTGTGCTAAGTGTCTAAAGGCCCAGTCCTTTGTGCACATTGCTGGACTGGACTGGTCCTCTACCTAAAGTCAGTGCTACACCCAACCACAAATGCCAACTCCCAAAATCTCTGTCAGGGCCAAAATAAGCAGATACAAGTGTGTATGTGGGAATTCTGTGCTCAGTGGGCATTCTTACTGAAAGAAAACCAAAAAGCGGTGAAATTTAGTGGCAGAATAATATTTTATTATGGAATTATTTTATATTTTGTATGGTGAATCATGCTTTTCACAATCTCAGTGGGAGGTTAGTCATTTTATTTTTATTCTGGCCAAAATTCTGGTATCGAATTATACTGAAAGACAATGTCATTATGATTTACATTTTGTCATCTGATTTACATACTACGTTATTGCATTAAAGAATAATTTTGAAGAAATACTTTTAAATTTGTTTTAACTGTTTCGTTGCTCTGTTTAAAGGTGGTCATCTTCTTTCTCAGTATTTGGCTAAAATTCTTTCCCTCATATGGTGTATTCCACCTGCCCCCATTGATCATAAACAACCTTTGCAGCTCTCAAGTTGTTTCTTTGTCTAACTCTCCCACTACAGCGTGGGTGGGACTTCCCTTGTTATATTCCTGTTTTGTCTGGTCTGTTTAAAGGATACTTATTTCTCATTGGCCATTCACTGCTGTACCTCTCCCACTTTAACATTTATATAAGGGCTTTTGTCCGCAGAAGACGTGGAATCCTAAACATTTTCAACTATACTACTGTTTGTGCTGTATATATAAAGTAAGAAAGTATGAATCTGTATTTCATACAGTCAATATAGAGTGAAAAACATGGGCTGACATTAGGTTCTGAGAGATTCCGTACAGCCGTGAGCATCAGCATGTCTGTGCCTGCAAATGGTCAGATGTAGATTTTTATATTCATATTATTTGTTATTTGAATAGCTATGTAAAAAGTGTAATGTTTCCTGTATTATTGTTTAAGGTTCTGTGCAGACACTTGTCGCAGAAACCACTGTATCCTTTCACATTCCTAGGTGACGCACGCAACTTCACTGTCAAGACAGGTGGAGTTTGAAGCCAATTCAAAGGACGTAATTCCATTGTTCTCCATTACCTACGTTATTGCCATCAGCTTCTCAATCATATCTTGCTTAAGGTGTGTATTTTTCTTATTTTTTACATGCAATAATAAATATGAATTTCATAAAGCATCTTCAGCTACAGGACAACCCCATGCAGGGCTTCTCATGATAGCATACAATATGGCGTTACGGACAAGTTAATGTTTAATTCAAATTTGAATACCTTTTATGTTCAAGGTGTTGCTCCTTTGCTAAATTTAAAAGTGTTAGTGAATATTGCATCTTACCTTTGCATGTACAGTGTACACAACACATAAAAAAATGGGGATGGTGCAGTTACAGTAACTTGGGATTTCTAATATTTTATCTAAACATATTTTGTTGAAATGAGATGGACATTTATTTTACACATTAGTATCAATTTTTTCAGCAAATTTGAAGAGAAATAGTTAACCTGTAAATTTTACTCAAAATTAATACCGAGGCAAATGTTAAATGTTGCAGAGCTGCATTTTGTTGACTTTTCACACAGGTTTACTGGTAGAATCACCATATTCAAATGTAACTTTCACTGAAGTCCACAGAATTTCCACAGACATATGCTAATTTAAATACTAAAAATGAGTTTCTGTAACTGTATGTGGCCCAGTATTCTTGGCATGCTGTATGTATTGTTACAGCCTCCCATAGTGGTTTTATTTTCATTTATTTGCAGTTTTCCTCACTGTTGTTTGGTAGGTAACGCATCAGCTTCGTGTTTTTTGTTTTTTAACAACTAGCTGAGTTACCCGTTTCTGAAAGCGGAAGAGTAAATAGTAACATGTTATAGTACCTATATAACCAATGTGATTTCCCTTAAAGTTATTACATTTAGTATAAAAAATTATCATTCAATTCCTAAGGGAACATTATGGCAAAGTTGAATGGAATCTCTGTTGGTTGGTTTGCCAGGTTTGACTGTGTGAGGAACAAGGTGTGGGTGGCTGCCTTTGGGGTCATGTCTGCTGGCCTTGCTGTGCTCTCCTCTTTTGGGATGATGCTCTTCATTGGGGTTCCATTTGTCATGACTGTGGCCAACTCTCCTTTTCTAATTTTAGGTAAGTCTCTCAGTCATGCTGAGCTCCAGGTTGAGTCACTTCTCAATTGTTAGCGCTCTTGTCACTGCAGTGTAGGCTAGTTTTTTCTGGAAATTATGGAATTTTACTGAAAATGTAGCTAAAATCTATTTAAGTATGCAAAATCTAGAGAATTCTGGGCAACTGAGTCATGTTTCCTTGTCATGGAACCAGGGATTGGCGTTGACGACATGTTCATCCTCATCTCCTGCTGGCAGCAGACCAACGTCCATGACAACGTGGAGGACCGCCTTGCTGATACGTACAAAGAGGCGGCTATATCCATCACCATTACAACGCTGACAGACGTCCTGGCCTTCTACATCGGCCTCATGACCCCGTTCCGCTCTGTCCGCTCTTTCTGCCTGTACAGCAGCTCGGCTATCCTCTTCTGTTACTTGTACAGCATCACCTTTTTTGGCGCCTTCATGGTGCTCAACGGTAGGCGGGAAAACAGCAACAGGCACTGGCTCACCTGCAAAGAGGTTCCAGAAGACTGCCAACCTGAACGCTCCAAGGGATTCAACTTGTGCTGTGTGGGGGGTGCCTACGACCGTCACAACGGAAAGGAGGAAATTCAGCCAATGAATCAGTTCTTCAGAAAATATTATGGGCCATTCCTGATACAGCCCTGGACCAAAGTGCTGGTAATTTTGTTGTACGCTGTGTACTTGGCCACCAGCATTTATGGGTGCTTCCAGATTAAGGAAGGCATCGACCTGCGGAACCTTGCAGCCGATGACTCGTACATTGTTCGCTATTACAACGATGAGAAAGAATTCTTTTCTGAATACGGTCCTAACATAATGGTGATGGTCAAGGGTGAATTTCCATACTGGAATAAAAAAAGTCGATCCGTTCTCGACTCCTGCATAGCGGATTTTAAAAATTTATCCTTCATTGAGGAGAACGCGTTCACTTCTTGGCTCAAGACATACGAGATATATGCGCTGTTCATGAATTTGAACCTAAACGACAAAACCGTTTTCAAGGACCATTTATCTGCGTTTCTCAATCGGTTGGATTTCAAGCAAGATCTCAACTTTACCAACAACACGATTCACGCCTCCCGTTTCTTCATCCAGACTGTGAACATTACCACTGCAATCGATGAAATGAACATGCTAACGAAACTGAGGAACACGGCCAAGAAGTGCCCCGTTCCTCTCCTCGTTTACCACCCCGCGTTTATCTACCACGACCAGTACGCCATCATAGTGAGCAACACCATCCAGAACATTGCAGTCACAACAGCAGTCATGCTGTTCATCTCCCTCCTCCTCATTCCGAATCCCATCTGTTCCCTGTGGGTGACGTTCTCTATTGCATCCGTCATCGTGGGGGTCACTGGCTTCATGGCTCTCTGGGACGTCAACTTAGACACCATTTCCATGATCATTCTGGTGGTCTGCATCGGCTTTTCCGTGGACTTCTCAGCTCACATCTCCTACGCCTTTGTCTCCAACGACAAACCGAGCGCAAACGAAAAGGCCGTAGAAGCCCTGTTCAGCCTAGGCTACCCTATAGTCCAGGGGGCGGTTTCCACCATACTCGGGGTAGTGGTCCTCTCAGCTTCTAAGAATTACATTTTCAGGACTTTCTTTAAGATAATGTTCCTCGTCATCCTGTTTGGCATGATTCACGGAATCACTTTCATCCCGGTGTTCCTGACCGTCTTCGACATGTGTGGTAGCTCCAGCAAAGTCAACCGTGAGGAGAAACCCACCTACGATGAGCAGACGGCAGGGAATAAACTCACCGCCAGCAAGCAAGAGCTGCAGAGTCAAGTGAAGCAGACTTACGACAATCACAGTTTCCTGGCTGAGAATAACCAGTGCCAAACACAGCACTGCTCAGGGGTCCGGTCGCTTTTGCTCACCGCTGAACAGACCCGCACCGACCACGCGGGTCTTACACACAGTGTCCCACTACCTAGCGATGATCACCAAAGCTGCGATGTCCAACTGTACGTGACCAGCGATGTGAGCGACTGTCACAAGCAGAGTTCTGGTGAGCACATCTGTATGACGGTCAACTGCCCGACCCAGACTCCAAAATGTAATAGCATTCCCTAAATTAAAACTGAGCACGACAGCCCCCAATGCTCTAAATTGTCTGTGCCATTGTCGTGTGGGAACTCATGTTCAGGTATGGATGAGTGTGCGGTGCAAGTACTCGCATCGCTTCATTTTTAAAAAACATGGGCTTAAAAACAGACGTACAAATTTAGCATCTCATGTTGCAACAGCACTGGCTGAATAAAACGGGCTGCACCAGAACATAAAATGGAATTCGTACGTCTTGATTTGTGCCTGTTGGCTCCTGTGCTGATGAACTCCGAAAGCACTCTGTGTACCTAAAAATATTTTGGCGTTTTAGCAAAAATAGACTTTGCCGATCACCTGTGATTTTATTACTTTAGAATATAAAATATTTTTGTAATTTTTTTAATAAGATCTTTAATCAAATTCTGTTGCATTCATATTTTTTGTTGAACTCGAAAATTTCAGTCAGGTGATAATTTTGTGGAATTTCTCAGGTCAGTGTTGTTGCAAATTACAGCAAACAAAACTTAATTGTATTTTAGTTAAGTTTTTCCCCTGTAAGGGCACATTTGATTGTTTTCTTTTGTTGGAAAAATGAATAAATCATATTTGAATTTTTATGATCGTGTTCTATATGTTTATCTGTCATATAACTTTCAAATATTACATTTTTCGTTGAGCAAAACAGAATTTTAAGCAGTACACATTATAATGCCTGATACATGTTTGTCTGCATATTATTATTATTATTATTATTATTATTATTATTACAGCTGGCTCCTGAATTACGAAGGTCCGACTTACGATTTTTTGCCTTTTCGATGGTGCGATAGTGATATGCATTCAGTAGAAACCATAAGAGCTCATGAAGACTCTAAAGTGTGAACAGCATTTGTAATCTCAGGTTTCTGCTTTTGCTGCTTCTTCTTTTGTTTGCCTTGGTTACCTCCACATGCTCAGGTTTCCTCTCAGTCCAAATACATGTGTTTCAAGTGGGTTGGTGACCAAATTCCCTACGTTGCACGAATGTGTGTCCTCCTTAGAGTGTGGTGATCTCTGCTTCCTGGATTGCCTGTGGACTTCTGTGTGTGTTCAGTCAGCTTAAATACCTCCAGCTGTCAATGTGGATCCATAAAGATTCAGAGTGCCAGTGTCCCTCATGATTTGCTGCAGAACGAGGAAAACCACAGAGGTTCTGAACACAAGAAATAATCAGTTCCCCTCCTCACCCGACTACACAGTTTCTGATTTAATAGGGAGTGAACAGTTTACATCAGCAAAATATTGAAAATAATTACAGTTCAGGCGAATCTGGAGCAGAATTTCATCCCATTATCATTTACACGGGCTAAGATGGGTGCCTGTGCCCATAGTCATTGTATCAACAAGACTGACACTATGGAAAGTCAACATTAAGTCAAATTTTACATCACAAAATTCTTAAAGGCGTCCTTGGAAATTCTCGGTCAGGATTGAAGCAAGGTCAGAGTTGTCTCTCATGGGCTCTCCTGGCTGCCTCGATTTACGATGGATAATAACATAGACAGTGTGGTGTTTGGGTCTAACAGTTTCACAAGGGGGATATTTACACCCCTGTCTTGAAAGATGAAGTTCTGCAGGGTCATAGCCAACATGGAGTCCACACCTAGCATGGAGAGGGTAGCATCTCCATTCAGCTCACCGAGGTCGGCGTTGCAAGTCTCGCGCAACAGCATCTTCACATACTCTTCAGATGAGGAGGAGGACGACACCGGTTTCTGGAACGTAGCATCTGACACTTTGACCCGTTTCATCTCCTCCTCGACCAACGCAAACAAACGTGCTCTTAAGGAGTCGTTCTGGGACAGCACATGACGCTTAAGGTTTTCAAAATTAAATTTGCAAACAACCTGCTGGGCACTGTTAAGCAGCAAGCAGTGTTCCAGGCTTTCGTGAATTTCTGGTTCCTCCATGACACCCATACCTTTCGCCTCCAAAAACCTTTGGAAGTGTTCCTTCTCTTGCAGGAGACCAAGGTTCAGAGCTCCCCAGTTAATGGACTGGCCAGCAAGTCCAAGGTTCCTCCGGTAATGACAAAATGTGTCCAGGAACGAATTAGCTGCCGCATAGTTAGTCTGACAGGCATTGCCGATGAAAGAGGAGATGGAAGAGTAGCATACAAAATAATCTAAATCGCAGGTCATGGTTGCGTAGTGTAGATTCAGCACGCCATTGACTTTTGGCCTAAGAACTTCCTCATAGGCTGATTTATGCAGCGATTCGATCGCTCCGTCGTGTAAGACCACAGCGCTGTGGAACACCCCTTTGATTGGGCAAAGCGGAAACCTCTGTGCAATGGCTGACATTGCGCTCAAAACGTCCTCAGAGACGGAGACGTCGCACTGCACAGATAAGACAGAAACATCATACTGTCTCTGTAGACGGTCCATTTCAAGCTGCGTCTCTGCAGAAAGTGCTCTTCTGGAGAGAGTCGCAATACATCCACCGCCTCTTTGAGCGATGAACTTCACAGTTTCAAGTCCCAAACCCGATAAGCCTCCGGTCACCACGTATATGGAGTTCTTCTTGAACAGATTCTCTGGTTTTATCAGCACCCGGATGTCAGACATCAGGCCCTTGGCACCACAATCCAGTGCTATGAATGCTGTGGTTTTCGAGCTGAAATAGGACTCGTAACGTTTCAGGTTGGAACTTTCGGGGCCTTCGGATGTCCTTTGAAAGGTGACGGCTTGCACATTTAAAAAGTCTTGGTTTAAACACAAACCTCTGAGCCATGCACAGACCTTGCCTTTCAGCCTTTTCAGGTTTGCTTTTTGCA
Source organism: Heterotis niloticus (assembly GCA_018136845.1). Taxonomy (NCBI): domain Eukaryota; kingdom Metazoa; phylum Chordata; class Actinopteri; order Osteoglossiformes; family Osteoglossidae; genus Heterotis; species Heterotis niloticus. Next base: position 24,974,990 of record CM030901.1, on the reverse strand, counting down.
AAATATGGGCCACCTGTACACTCTGAATGTAGACATCTTCATTGTCATTTCTGAAAGTGCTGGGTGGAGGAGGTCCCTGGTTGTCACAAACTAAAACAATGTGTTTGACAGTGGGAACATCACAGGCTTTGGCAACCAAAGCCGAGTTAAACGGAGGCAAAAAAACAAATGCACCGTATTTACTCTCGCCTTGGATTTGCTCACCAAACTCCGTCCCAACTTTAGCTTCCCATCCAGACTTGTTTGCTGTCTGCAGCAAGATTTGTACAAGACACGAGTCAGAATTGTGTGAGAAAATAGCCATTTTCACTTGGTTCCCTTTTGGCAGCATGTTCTGAAAGATCTGCCATGACAGTACAAAGTAAGAAACACACGGGGCTTCCTGCAGAAACGGAAGTCTCTTTGTTTGATAGCATGTGGCTTCAGGAATCACAACCTTGAAGGAAGCAGGTACAGGATAACATGAAGCAATGTGATCTCCCACTTTCAGCTTCTTCACACCCCTCCCTACAGCTGTAATGGTGCCACTGAAGTCAAGGGCCAGAAGTGTGTGGTCCTGAGATGCTTTTTTTTCCCAGTACACAGTCTGACCAAATTTGAGGTCAGAAACACTGACGGGGTAGTAATCTGAAGAATGAACACATATTTTATCCAGCTGAACCTCAACAGTTTGTTCATCAAAATGTTCCCCAACAGTAACAGAAGGAATGGCAGAGAGATTGCTTATCCTGTAAGCATCAGCAGTCTGCAAAATGAAAGATTCGGACCTCACACCGGTGATCCTTCTCTCAAAACCGGCTTTTCCAGGTGGTCTGAAGGTCGTACGAGTGATTGTAGGTGAGTAAATGTGGCCATTGCTTACAACAACTTCTGGGAAAGTTTGGCTTTGGTAGGAACTGATCACATGAGCCAGGGCCCGGATGTCGGCGCGTGATACTGAGTTAATATCGATCAACTGGAAAGAAATGTCAGAAATTTCAGCAGCACATGACCTTGTCATTCCAGTGAGGACAAAACCAGGACTAATGTAATCTACACTTTTGGTTCCCATTCCGTAGGTGATGACTCTAACACTGGGAGAACACGGGGCCTGCTTTGCCTCCACAAGGACTTGACGGTAAAACTCGCAGCAGTCAGTCAAGTTCTTGAGGACTGTTTCTGTATTCAAAGAAGTGAGATCTCGAATGCCCCACATGATGAGCACTTCCTCAAAGTCCCAGATATCATCCGGCAGACTGAAGCTGCAAAGTGTACCTGATAACGGAAGATCCAAGTGTTTTCTGAACTGGCTGTACGGGAGGAAAGTGGACTTAGGGTGCAAATATTCCCGCAGAGCTTTTGCCACTCCCCTCGGATCTTCAAAAACTAGAGCTTTTGGTCTCCTGGTTGGATTTATCTCTTCAGAGATCATATGCAGCTCATTGTGAAAGAAACACGTTTCAGTGACATGAGAAGGCTCTCCTAACAATTGTACCCTCACGTTTTGTAACTCAACTAAAACCCGACCTTCTTGGTCTGTAAAGCAGCCACATACCTCAAAATAGTCAGAAGCTTTCAGAGTCATTCTAAGATAGATGGCCATATCCTCCTGCAGGGGTCTTGCCACTGTCACACAACCTATTGAACAGGGGAAAGCTGGTCTTGATGTGCATCCACCAACAGTAATGACAATCGTCATTTGCAGAAAACAATCCAGAAGCACTGGGTGAACGTAGTAGTCATGAAGCTCACATGTCATCGTCTGCGGAACCTTAACAATCGATACAGCTTCCTTGAGCTCCTCTCCATAATGAACATTTCCCAGCTGCCTGAACACCGGGCCATATTCAAATCCAGCTTGCGAGAGCATTGTGTACACCTGCTCTGCTGTTATGATGGTGCCGCATCTTCTGAAAACAGCATCCAGCATTATGTTCGGCTCCCCAAGCACAGCGCCACTCCTTGTAGAATGAATGGTCCCTGATGCATACATTGACACAGTCGAATAGATTTTAAACTTGGTCTCATCCTCCTCTGGTTCAAGCTTCACATTGACTTTGGGAGAGCTCTTGACAAGAACAAGCAGGTTTTGGAAACTGATGTTCAGCTGCAGTGAGCAGAGGGGTTTCTTTAGCTCCCCATTTGCCATGAAGGATGCCAAAGCCAATTCAATGTGAACAGCGCCGGGGACAACAACGGAACCGGTGTGTTTATGCTCCTGAAGGTACGATTCAGCATAGGATGAAAGGTTACAGCAAATTTCTTCTCTGGTAGTCCATGAAAGCAGTGGGTGCTGAGGGGCTAGCAGGTCATTGCCCCGCCTGACTGCTTCAAAGTAGATCTTTTTCTTTGGGCAATCAAACTGATACACGGGAAAGCTAACCGGGAGTTTCTCGCAGCCGCTGTAAAACTGGTCCCAGTTCACATCTACCCCCATTTCGAAGAGTTTGGAGACAAGAGTTAGCAGTGTCTCGTGATCTTTCTCTGGCTGCATGGAAGTTAGCACAGTGGTGTCATTTCCCAGCGTTTCTACGATATTCCGTTGCAGAGACCTCCTGGGACCAATTTCGACAAAGACGGCGTTCTTCCTTCCCTTGGCTGCTGACTTCACTGCTTCCTCAAATGCGACCGGCTCCCGAACGTTCCTCGCCCAATACGTTCCAGTGAGGAAATCCATTTGGGAACACATCTTTCCCGTCACTGTTGAAAACAGCTCTGCCTTCAGTTCATTACAGTGCAAAGTACCTATGCTGTTCTCGATTTCTGCCAGAATTGGGTCCATCATATGGCTGTGGTATGCAGCTGGAACATCCAAAATGCGAAGGAACAGATTTTTGCTATCAAACAGACTTGTGAGCTTTCCACAAAGACTTTCAATAGCATCTGCATCACCAGATAAGGTGCAAGACTGAGGGCTGTTGATGGCAGCCAAGGAAATTTTCCCAGAATAGGCCGAGAGACATTTTAAGATTTCTGCCACCTCTACATTGCTAACAGCAAGCATTTTGCCGCCTGTCACCTGGGTTTGCAAGGTGCTTCGAACACAGATCACCTTCACTGCATCCTCAAGGGAGAGCAGACCCGAGCAACAGGCAGCAGCGACTTCTCCAACAGAATGTCCAAGAATGGCATCTGGTCTGACACCCCAGTGGTTCAAAAGGCTGGAAATAGCAACTTGCATGGTAAAGAGCAGGGGTTGGACGATGTATGGTTTTGTGTCATCCTCACTGTCGGGATTCTTTTCCAGACTTTGCACAATATTTGTGATTTTGTACTTCAGAAAAAGGTTCCCGACCTCTTTCACCTTTTCTCGAAAGACAGGCTCCCTTTTCATCAGCCGCCTGCACATCCCCCTGTAGGTAAGGCCATTTCCACAAAACACAAAAACTACTCGTGGAACTGATTTCCAAGGCAGGATCTTTACGTCGAGGGATGATTCAAGCTGCGCCTGCAAGTCCCCCAGCGAGGATGGCATGAAAATCTTCCTGCACTTGTGTCCTGTGTGGCTCCTCCTACAGGCTGATGTGTAGGCCAGAGTCTGTAGATCTACCATCCTGTTTGTACTCAGCTTTTGGGACATGTCTGCAAGCATCATTGCAAGGGATTTTTCTGTGGCTGCAGAAAGTAAAACTAACTTTGGCGGATCCCGAGGGACCGATACAGAAACGCATCTTTCTTTGTACTGCCGGACAACGGCGTGCGCGTTGGTCCCACCGAAGCCAAAGCTGTTGATTCCTGCCACCCTTCCTACTGATTCAGCACTTTCCCACTTCTCTGCTTTTGTGGGGATTTTTAGGTTGAGGGCTTCGGCATCGATGCCGGCGCTATTTTCGGAATAGAACAAAGAGGGAACTATGAGCTCATGGTGCATCATCAGGAGCACCTTGATGAGTCCTGCCATTCCGGCTGCAGACTCTGTGTGACCGATGTTGCCTTTCACAGAGCCAACGTAAAGCGCCCCTGATCCTGGCCGTCTTGCTTTGGCGATGACTTTGGAGATGGCCTGAGCTTCGGTGGAATCCCCTACAGGAGTTCCCGTCCCATGAGCTTCAACGTACTGGATGCATCCTGGATCAATCTGTGTAGAATAAATTTGGTGAAGCAGTTCTACCTGTTGATCCATGGATGGCTTGGTGATCGGTGTCATAAAGCGGCCGTCTTGGTTAACTGCCGTTTTGGTTACGATGCCCCACACCTGGTCAAAGTCCTTCAGTGCCTGTCAGGATAACATAAGAAGGATTTAAAAGAGGAAACGTGCGTTAAGTTTTGCAAACAACAATACTTTTTTCAACAGTCAGTAAAAAAAAAAGGTAAAAAAAATCCAAGAAATGGATTAACATTAAATTTTATTGGTTTAAATTGGTTGATGGGAAAAGCGTGACTGACTCGACGGCTTCCTTTAGCGGCGAGGAACCAGTAGCAGTAATGTGCGCTTACCTTTTTCAGAGGCTTCAGGAGGACAATTCCACAGCCTTCTCCTCTCCCATATCCATCTGCTCTACTTGAGAAAGGTTTGCTGGTCCCTTCAGGTGAGATCATTTTTGCTTTGCTGAGAGCTACAAAAACCCGTGGCTCAACGATGCAGCTGACACCTCCGCAGAGGGCCATGTCGCAGTCCCCTGCAGAAATGCCGGGGGACAAACAACTTTCATTTAATTTCATTCTCATTTCATTCTTACATGTTCTGAGACAACCGGAAGCTGCTATAGTAGAAAAGTGAACCTTCAAATATTTTTTCTAAGTTGTATACGACAGAAAAAAAAAAAAATCACTGCTATTACAATTTAGCGCAAATACTAAATGGCCATACTTTTACTTAAAATGGTAATGTTTAGTGAAGGCAACAGGCTTTTACTAACAAAAAGCAAGCTTTAATTTGGGGAAAACCTTTCTGTTACGCTCTTTCCGTCGGTGCTGACAAACTGCTTTTCTGAGGAACGTTTGGCACTGGATGTCACCTTGTCTTATTGCCTGGCAGGCGGAGTGAAGAGCCACCAAGGACGATGAGCAGGCGCTGTCGATGGCGAATGACGGTCCGGTCAGGTTGAAGGTGTAGGAGATCCTGTTGGCGGCTATGCTCATAGCTGTTCCTGTGCTGTTGTAGTGAGTTATTGTTCGCGGACTGTTGTTTAGAAGCGTTTCGTAGTCCCTGTTCATGAGGCCTGGTGGTGGAAATGAGATGTGGCAAAAGGTAAAGCTGCAAATAAAACAAAACCAAAAAAAAAAATCACGCTGTACACTGGTGCCAGCGTGAATAAATAAAAAATATCTTGGGTTATGGGCATCAGTTATGAAACACATTCTAAATCTTTTGCCATCTACAAACATCATATAAGAAGGGTTTAAAACTAAGCGCAGCAAGCAATGTTCTGATTTCCTCTCATCTTCAGTCTAAGCCATAGGGTGATACAGAAATGATGATGTCAATGACTGTTTTTGCACTTGCTGGGTCCTCGTGTTAGGAATATTCAAGTCAGGAATTACTGATGTTTCTTATGCTTCACTTTTTTGTCTTGTAGATCTTTCTTATCCTTATACACTCATATTAAGAAGCCCTATTGGACCAAATTCATTCAGTTTGTTTCCGCTCTGTTGTCATTTAATTTAAAATATATGGAATTTTAATGCAACTTAAGGTTACATCATTATTTATTACAGCATCATCTGTGGTTACGTTGATTTTGATCTTCATTTTTATTGACTGCAGAGATGGTGAAGCAAACTGAAAATTAAATAAAGACCCTGCAATGTACTGGTATTCTGCCAGCATCTACTCAAATTTGAATTCATTATAAATGAATCTGAGACTTTTACAGAACCTAAGATACTAATAAATCTGTGGACATCAGTATATCACGCTGAAGTGATAAAACTTGAGAAGTTCCCTTGAAATTTAGTGTAATTTCAATTCACTTTAGCAGAAGAACGTGCTTTTACCCAAAAAAACTCCAGTCCGGGTTTCACTGGCCTTCTCCATCGGTATCCCGGCGTTCTCTAGCGCTCTGTAAGCGCATTCCAGCAGGAGTTTCTGCTGGGGATCCATGTAGTCAGCTTCCGCCTCAGGGATGCCAAAGAACTTGTGGTCAAATTCATTGAACCTAAAACAAAAGAGTTTAGGAAGATCGTAGAGGATGGGAAGGTGGAACGGGGGGGTGGTAATGAGAAGCAAAATCCAGATGTTTGCGTGAAAGTGACAACATTACCTCTCAATGAGAGCAGCTTTGTCAGTGACTGATTTTCCTGGCTTGCTGTGATCAGGGTCATACCAGTGTCTGGTATCAAACCTCTCCTCTGGAATCTGAACAGTGCAATTCTTCCCCTCAAGCAGAACCTTCCAGAAATTGTCAATACCTTCACCTGAAAAGTAAGCAAAGCGTTCATGACAAGAACATGCAGGCAAATGATTATACACTTACAAAAGTTAGAACAAAACCTTCCACAGACCTCCAGGAAAGTTGCACCCAATCCCAACCACAGCGATGTCTTCGCCACCGTCCTCCATTTCCCCACATGAAGCAGATGCTGAAAGGCAAGTGAACATTTTGAAAAGATTCCTTCATTCATTCGCTCCGTCACCTTGCCCACTACAGGTGAGCCCCAGTAATGACAAACATTTTGGTAAATGAACATTTTGGCTCTGTGATGCAGAAACACGAGAGCTTTTAATGTAAAACTCATCATGACATCAATTGTTAGGATCATTCCTTCATTAATAGCATGCAAAAATATGTCAACAGTCCCCAGATCCCATCTGAGCCCTAAACATCCTGCTTCCTCACCTTGGATGGTTGTCCTGGGCTGTTCCCCGTACCTTTCGGCCTCTATATATAGCGTCTTTCTCCCTCCTTGTTGTTCTTTGAGATGTGCAAAAGAAGTCATTGTTGAAACAAAGGACCATTCTCAAGGCTGCAAGACGATGCCATGGTCCTTGTTTTGGGTAACCTGCCCTACTGCAGATATCATCTTCCTCAAAACCCCCAAGGGTCTTTAATGGAACAATTTGCGGCAAAAGACCGTAACTGATGTCGCAGAAAGATGCTCCCACAAGGCACAACAGCCCCTGGTTTTATTCTTCTTCTGCAGGGCATCATTGTTTGGTAAAAATGTTTCTAAATGAACTGCACAAATTGTCATTCTCCTGCGAAAAGGATTTAGGAAAATGTTAGCAATAATATGACTAATTTTGCAGAGTAAAACATGGCAGCAAAAATGCTGGACTAACTTTGAGGATTTACAACGTACATCTGAATCTGTCTGTTGGCGAAATGTGTTTGTCTCTTATGAGTGGCTCAGTGCTTTGGACAAAAGCTTCTTGGATGAATTTGGGAAAACGTAAAAGAGTAGAAACGGATTGGCTAATTAAAGGGTTTAAGAAAGATGTTCCCAGAAAACCAGCCAGCTGTGACCTGGTGAACAAGAGCGCTTTTCTAACCGCAGCTGCTCTTAGCCTGGCTGCCGGTTAAAGATGAAAGAATTTCATGAATTAAATGAGAAGGCGCCATTACTGGGGACTGTGCACCACTTAATAGGGGGGCATTCGAATCCCCAGTCACGTCGATGGAACCGATAACCGTTTGGTGATCAAAGAATGCCACCGTGTCCCTCCGATGTCCCAGATGGGAGCTGAGCGGGAAGAACATTTCTGGTAGATGCTTGGCTGTGACAAAGGTGCAAATCTTTTCGACATTAAACATCTCGTGGTGTGCCACACCTGCCTGCGATTTTGTTCGCTGTTAAAGGCAAGCTCAGGGCAGCCCGCCCTTGCAGCCCATCTTTCTAGAAGATACTTTAGGCCCCTGTGGCCTCAAAACTGAAAATTCCCCATAATCATGTTTCTTCGAAATAAGCAGAATTTCAAGGATAAGAAAAAACAAACACTTCACTCCTGCAGTGCTTGTAATGGTTTATGGAGAAGAGTTTTAGCCAACGCAAGCTGACCCTTGTCAAAGTCACTCAGATCTGTACGCTTGCCCATTTTTCCTGCTTCCAACACATCAACAACTGACTGCTCGCTTGCTGCCTAATGCACCCCCCCACCCCTTGACAGGTGCTATCGTAATGAGAAAATCGGTGTTGTTCACGTCACCTGTCAGCAGTTTTAATGTTGTGGCTCATTGGTGTAAATGCTCATTTCAAAACACAAAGCTCATAGACTTTTCTTGAAGAGCAGCAGTGTTACGTCCACAAATTTTATCTCATAATGGCTGTTACTCAGTTATTTAACTTATATTCAGCTGATCTGTATTAAGCTTAAATTGCCCTACTATGGCAGCGCATTTCAAAAGGTGTACGATATGTGGGCGCTTTTCAAAATAAATGCATAAATAAATTATATAAACCTCTGTGAATGAAACACCGCCTACTCGAGACCGTGAGTGTTGAGAATCGTGAGAAAGCAATCACACCTGCAAAGGATGAGGTGTCAGGTATAAAACAAATGAAACTGAAAAACAAACTGAAAGCATCAAATAAATTGTAAAAACCAACAATACAGAAAATAATTGGTGCATTGACAAAATTCATGTTTATACTCAAAACTTCTTTTCCTTTTACAGTTTTTACTTCTACTTTGCTTTGCATGTTATGATTTGCATTTTTGAATCACTAATTCTTTCCAAATCTTTTCTTTATGCATTACCTGTTTGCATTGCTTCTCTTTAATGGTCAGGTTTATTGCTTCTTGCTTGTTAAGATAAGCGACACCTTAACTGGTCACTAAATTAACTTTTCGTGCATCTCACTGGTCAACAAGCAGTATTTGGACCCCCTGCCACACTTGCACCAGTCGTGTCGTCGGCTCATTGACCAACCAAATGGCCAAATTTGATGACTTTTACAGGGAATGAACAGACGCCACAACAGCACCTCAGCGGCTTCATTTATTGGGTTCCCCAAAAAGGCCATCGGAGAAACGAGTTTCCCATCCATCCATCCAGTCATCCTGATATACTGTATCTATGTACACAATTCCCCTTAAAAACTGCCCACAAGTAAGACAAAAAGAGACAGAGATTAAATAAAGTACATAAATAAATTACTGAATTAAAATGTCTATGATGAGGGTTTAAGGTGAATGGATGACATTTTGACTGAAAGGTGAAAGGAATTTGCAAGACTACAATAAATGTAAGGAAACCACAAACCACACTGGGACAGACTGGACCACTGGGAACCGGCGCTGGACAAGCGGTAACTGGTAATGGATGGATGAACACATTTCAGATTAGCCAGAAAGTCACATCTCCACATCATTTCAAATGCAGCCACTTCAACAGCTGTAGTTTTTGTCTCTGTATTATGGAGTTTCCATACAGCAATAAGGTTTTAAGCTTTATTCTACCACAGCATCAATAGCCATATACAAGATTTTTTAATTAAACTTTAAATACACAAAGTGGTAAAAAGGTGGACTTCTTTTAGATGGCTGTCTAAAACGTCAGACAGTGGGAAGAAGAGAGAAACTAATGCGCAGCTAATGCAAAGGATCAGCTGGTGACTCAAGATAGTCACTTTCTATTGCTAATTCATATAAACAAATATAGTAAGGGAAAAGTGCACAAATGGAGGTAAAATTTCATGGGCTTCATCACCAAGCTTTGGGTAACCATGATACTGAAATGTACTGCGTGGCTGATTAAAACCAAATATTAATAAACAGCACAGCTAGTCAGTTCAGTGGTGCACTAATCAATCACCAATACCAATTCAAATGCCAAGGTGTATTGGTCTAAGTCGGGGGGTGAGCAGAGATTCTTCACACAATCTCCTTATGTACTTGAGGTGAGCACCAGGGAACAGACAGTCCCCAAAAATAATAGCCAAAGGTCTGAATGTGCTGGCTATACATTCCAGTGTCAAGTGGGAAGCTGTAACACTGACAAAGTGCTAGCAGAATGAGCAAAACTTCTTCAGGAGAAATAAAACAAAAAGCAAAAGGTGGCAGAACTGTGGGCAGCTCAGGATCACGTCAGAGAAGCAGTTGTGTAGCCGCTGTTCCTTTACGCAGCTGAAAGTTCACACAGACAAGAGGAGTTCAGTGTCTCTAGGAGCCCCCATGGTGTCATCTGGCCTCCAGACCCTTTCCCTCCAGCACCATCTGAATCTCTTTGGCGTCCAGGGTCTCGTATCTCAGCAGGGCATCGGCCAGGATCTTGTGCTCCTTGCTGTATGTCTTCAGGATGTTCTTAGCTCGCTCGTATGAGTCCTGAAACAAAGATGCCACATGGGAGTTCTAGAAGCATTGTTACCCTTTTAAAACATACAACTACAGTAAGCTTAAGAGGATGTGTTTAAATAAAGTTTTTTTTTTTTTTTTTTTTTACCTGCACTAGAAAATGGACATGAAAAGAACTCAATATATAACTGTTTGCATTGTTTGAAAAGCTTTAAAAAGATGCCTTACAGCCAATAGTGGGTTCACGGATATGTACCTTGAGAAGTTTCCGAACTTCTTGTTCGATAGCAGCTTGGGTCTCTGGGCTTTGTTTCGACAGGTCTGTGTACGTCATGACGCCCAGCTAGAATATCGTGGGAAATAAAATTAATCTGAAATTATCAAAACCCCCAATTACATCACAGCAGACTTACTACTCAATGGCAAATAATGACTTCCACAGTTACTGTTAACAACGTTTCTGTATTTGCACACGGCAGAGTCACTGTAACCGCTACACAGAGAAGTGCACTGGCACAGATTTATATACTGAGAGGAAAAACAAGCATGAGATATTTTCAAAATGGGTTACTAGTAAAAAGTACATTAAGACAGAAAAATAAATGTTGAGTTCACATATGGGGCGTGTTTTGTAACGTACATAAATGAAATGTGAACTCTAAGCAGAAAAGATTATGGTAAAAACGATTAAATTTTGGGAGGTTTGGATATGAGTACGCATAAGCTTTGTGCACTGTGCTGTTACAGTGCTGCCTCAAAACATTACCATATTCACTAACAAAATAAAACATTTTCTTTTTCTTTATTTCTGTTGCTGTCACAATGGAGAAAAAAGCTCAGGCATGTGAACGGAACAGTCGTGAGCTCCTTGTTTATAGCTTTAAAGCTGCAAAACAAAGTGTCAGGAAGAAGCGAGCCATCACACAGCTCGCGTGATGCTGGAAGAGGAACTGCTGCTTTACCTTGTCACTCATTCCAAACCTTGTCACCATCAAGTTGGCTATTTTTGTGGCACCGTCAAAGTCGCTTGATGCACCTGCAAGACAAAACGAGAGCTACGCTCAGGCAAAGGCTGGGAGTTAACATCCATAGCAGGGCTGTCTTGTTGCCATGCCTACCAGTAGTGATGTTCTCATTCCCAAATATGAGCTCTTCAGCTACCCTGCCACCCATACTGACATCCATCTGTGCCAGGAGCTGTGAGCGCGTCTCGCTCCAGCGGTCGTCCTCCGGGAGCAAAGACACCTGCATGACAGCGGTCCTTAGTGTGATGATAACCAACGCTGTGGGGCAAAAAAAACTGCTAAAACAGCCGACACATCCAGCCATTACTCACGTGGCCAAGGGTGGGTCCACGAGGCATGATGGTGGCTTTGTTGATGGGCATAGCATCTTTGGTGTAGTATGCTACAATGGCATGACCAGACTCATGGTAGGCAGTGATGGTTTTGTTCTTCTTGTCTATCTCCACACTCCTGCGTTCTGGACCTGCAAAAAAGAAGGGGAGAGAAGATATTCATTACACTGAAAGGAGCTACAGGGAAAAAATGATCCAACACGGGGGGGGGGGGGGGGGAACCAACATACTTGATGTTAAATGAGACAAAGTACTGAATATTTTATTCAAGTCATTAACGCATCACAATTATATTCACAAACAAAACTTAAAAGTGACTTTAGAGAAAATGTAGCTGATGCAAAAATCCTGCTGTAAACTTATATTCTGCATATTATAGTAGGACTGTACAATCCATTGCACATTCCACTATAAGTACCTACCCATGATTATCTTATCCTTGGCAAACTCCAGCTCCTTCATGGTGACCACATCCTTGCCGTCCACTGCCGCTTTCAAGGCTGCTTGGTTCACCAGGTTCTCCAGCTCGGCTCCGGAAAAGCCGACCGTCCCCCTGGCAATGATCTCTGCCTCGATGGCTGCAAAATGAGAAGGTGTGATGTTGCGGGTACCAAAGTTTGCATCACATTTTACCGTGTGTGGCTAACTGAGTAACACCTTCGTGCTCCACACTTACTGGCATCCACCTTGATCTTCTTCAGGTACCAGTTGAGAATCTCTGTGCGCCCCTTTACATCTGGCCGGGGGACAGTGACTTGCATGTCAAACCTGCCAGGCCTGACCAAAGCACTGTAGGAAAACAAGGTTTCCCAAGGTTGATTTGCAATTAACACTATTTATATATACTTGACATTTATTCTTATTTTTATTTAATTGCTGTAACACTTCCATTTCTATCCTCCTCATTTAAAAAAAGATATTTAAAATTGTGGTATATATTTAATGAGTAGTTTTACATTTTTTTAAATTAAAAATACTTGGAATTAAGACAGCTAACAATGCAAGAAATGGCTTAAGTAGCTTAAGGATGAAAGCTCCTTTAGGTACAGATATATACCAAAGATTTCAACAAATTTTACAGTCACAATTAGTGCAGTCATGCATGTGCTTTCCATCCTGAAATTTTCTTCCATGTGACCTGACTTTTTGCTCAGTTTCAAATATTTTAATCTGCAAAAACCTGACTGTCTGAAGGGGTAACCTATAAACTTTTAATACCTCATACATAATCTTAACAACGCTTAGTCTGTGAATGTGGAGAGTCGAGCATAAAGAAAACTTGAAGCGGTAACATACTTATCAAGGGCCTCTGGGAAGTTGGTGGCCCCAATGATGATGATCCCTTCATTTGGTTTAAACCTGAAGATTAATAAACAAATAAATGAAACAAAACCTGTTCACCTGAATTTATATTCTTAAGTGTCTGCCAACTAGAAATGTCTACAGCATTGCTCTGAGAGAGACATTTAATCCAATGGAGAAGGCTGGTAAGGTAGGTGGTCTGCATATATGCCATACCCATCCATCTCAGCCAGCAGTTGGTTAATGGTCTGTCTGGAATACGGATGCATAGGAGACTCAATCCTCTTCCCACCCACACTGTCCAGCTCATCGATGAAGATCACACAGGGTGCATTAGCTTTTGCTTCTTCTGTCAGTGTAAAAGGAAGAAGGCAGTTTAAAATATATTTCAAGTAGGCAATGGAATCGAGTGATAACTTCACAGGCACAGACACCAGTTAGAGGCCATTAAGGACCTGGTGAAGTTCTAGCGATATGACAACACTGTCTGAGAACAAGAAAGAGAGAGCACGTACTGAAGAGGTTCCTGATGCGGCTGGCCCCAACACCAACAAACATCTCATCAAACTCAGAGCCAGAGGCGTAATAGAATGGGACGTCGGCCTCCCCAGCCACAGCACGTGCCAGCAGCGTCTTGCCTGTTCCAGGGGGGCCCACAAGGAGGATTCCTGAGGGGAAGGGCAAAGAATCAATGGTTACCATGGAAAAATCCACACTTTGGTATAAAGTAAAAACTGACAGCAACAGGCAGGACAAACTCTATCCTCCATTTTCCTTTTTAACAAGGAATTTACTCATCCTTACAAAAAATACCCAGACAAACACATTCTTACCTTTGGGCAGCTTTCCACCAAGTGCAGTAAACTTCTGTGGATTCCTAAGGAACTCCACCACTTCTTGCAGTTCATTCTTAGCCTCCTCCACCCCTTTCACTTGTTCAAAGGTGACATTTTTCATCTGGATCGGATCCACCCCAGAATCTAGTCCAGACGTTGTTCGGAATCTCACTGTCCAAAAAAAAAAAAAGAAAAAAAAAAAAAGAAAAAACAACACTTACAATTTCTATAAAAAAATCTGCAATTCAGTAAAATTTTAAACTGCAAGTTAGTCTAATAACAGAATGTAGAAATTAATTTTACCAATCTAACAAAAAAAAACAAAAAAAAACAAAAAAAAAACTTTTTTTAAACAAACATTTTATTTTTGGGAAGCTGAATTTGATCCGTTAGCCCAATTGGTTCAAAAACAGATCTGTTGTTTATCATTTTAAGAATTAAAACTATACTCAGTAGCAGCTTATAAAATTCTGCACAATTGACACCAGCACTAAAAGGAAAAGGAAAATTGAAACAAACCAGTATCAGAAAAGGAGCCTTTACCCGATAAAAATGGGGTTCTTGAGAGGCCGTAGATTCCCACCAGCAACAGAACAAGCAAAATAAGCCGTGTCCTCCTCAAAGAGTCTGGGGGTGTAAACATCTTTCAGTTCAACATTTGCCTGATGACCTTTCCCATTTTCCTACTTAGTGACACCCTCTAGCGGCACTTCTAAGGAGCTGTCACTTTCTAGCTAGAATAGTGACAAAGTTTAAAGCTCCAATGAAAAACTAAACTGGACATGGACAGTAAAGATCACCAGCAACACACTAAAACAAAATTTAACGCTGGGCAAAGCAAGAAATTAGAGCTGACGTGCCTTGTGTCCGCTGGGTAAGTGCCTGAGCTTTCAGGAAGCCCTCTGTGAAGCCCGTCTTGAAAGCTTCTCGTTGGGCTTCTGGGACATTTTTGCTCTGTATGATGTTATCCAGACTCTCTGCCTCTGGGGCTTTATCTCGCAGAAGGAGGCCCTGCAGGAGAGCAGACCAGGTAAGATGTGATTAAGAAACACTGAGAAAAGAAAGCTTCCCAAAAAAAAAAAAAAAAAAAAAAACTCTCCCAAAACACTCTTTGGCATAAACATGAAAACAGAATAACTTTTATAATCTTCAAGAGCAAAGTCATTCTTTTTCTACAGAGGGCTTGTGTGCACTTTTGTGCTTGGTTCAGCTTCAAAAAATCAAATCCATCGATCCCCATAGAGACAAAGTCTGGTGTTTGGTCTACATTCTATGGCACCTCCTGCAACAACTGCATGCATCAAATGGGAAAAACAATTCCATGTCTGCAAAAATTTTACATTTAAATATCTGTAATTCTGTAAGCTGTATGCTGACAACACAAGCAGCAACGCAGCAGGTCCAGCGTACCTTCACAAAGGCTGGGGTATAGCCCTCCGATTCTGCAGGGCCTTCATACCCGGCTTGGAGGCGCCTGGTTCTGGATTTTAGTGTCTTAAAACCTCTTCTTTGGATCCAGCCTTAAAAATCAAAGAAAGAAATGGAACTTCTTCAACTAAAAACCCAATTATCCTATAACAGTAAATTATTAGTTTAAACATTTACACCATATTCTCTCGATTACATCTGGAATAGATGATGAAATTAAAAGAATTAAGAAGTATTTTAAAAATGTAATCAAATGTGCTATTTAACAATAACTGACCTGACAAGTGCTGCAGATCTAAACATGCCTCCTGCAGAGGGGAGCTTCTCTGCCTGCAGAAAACTGCAGGGCCAAAAGTATGGATACCCCTAGGGGAGAATCCTGGAAAGACACACATTTCATTGTTAGCATCAGTCCACAAATACTTTTTACTAACTATTAAACTTATGCTAAGCAGCGACTGCCTCAGTCATTTGTCTTGAGGGAAAACAGACTCTCACCATGCTTGTTCTTAAAAAATGATTCTGTAGAGATGTGTGAGGCCCTCCAGCTACTGGCGGGTGCAGTCCTCGTGTGCTGCTCAGGGGGAAGGCAGGGCAGGAGTCTCTTCACCAGCTCACCGAGAGAAGCGGGCCTCAAGTCTGTCAAACCCAGCTCTCGCAGGCTCAAAGTAGGCTGTTGACAGACATATTATGATGCAAATATATTTCACAAATGTAGAATCAAAAATATTGCCTGTGAAAACCTTCTGAATACTGGGGTAAGTCATATGGCCCTTTTTATGATGACTGCATAAATTCTGCATTTCCTCTAGAAACCTATAACATTTGTTATGATGTGAGCTGGTAGGCAGTACTGCCCTGGCCAGGGCAGAACTTCAGCTGATGTACAGATACCCAATGCTTGCCCCTGTATAGCCCGATGGGCTTAATGAGAGCCGGCTGCTGACACTTACAGCTCCATGCAAGACCTTTACAAGCAGCAGGTCTGATAACTGCAAGACTTTTTGAAGAGGGTATTTGACAGTGAACTAATGGATGGGTCTTACTTTTATTTTGTTTGCAGATTTTGTTAAGGTCTCTCTGACTGAAAAATCTGCTGCCCTGCACCTATATCCTCCCCTTGTGGCTGGCTCCACCCCAATATGATTTTAAATTTCTACAATTTATAGAGTTTCACAACTCGATCAATATGTACTTCAAAATACTATCAGAAAAAGAAAAGAGCTAAAGCACAGCTGACTGAAGGGACATGGTGGCGAAACAGGTTAAGCTGTCATTTTTGGGCTTCTTGTGCATGGGACCACAGCAGCCATATTAAAATTCAATTAGATACACATACAAATATGCAATAAGGTGTATAACTACTTTACAAAATTCAATTAAATCTAATATGGCACCGTTTAAAAGGCAACTGTAAGTAACAGAACAACACAGATATACACACAATACAGATGCAAACCAAGAACACCACACCTCACTGATAAGCAGGTCATGCTCTGGAGTCGGGTCCCTCTGCAGACTCTGGATAGAGGCGCTGGCTGAGGTCTTGAGAGAATGTAAGGCACTGATGAGGTGGCTAAATGGGACACTAACCTGGAAAACACAGAAAAGCTGATTAAATTCCGTATATACTTGCCTCCTCCTATAAATACGTGTCCCAAATGCCAAAAAATAGAAACAGTATGTATGTAGTACAAATGTCACATAAAGTTACAAAAGCATTATGAATCTATAATTCACCATCCTGAATCTTAAACCTAAAACAATAATTAAAAAAAAGTCAGGCCTGTGATAAAACAGTCAACTATTTATCTAAATACTCTATAACACAATAGTCTTAAGTCCAGTGGAAAAGTGGAAAGGGAAAAAAATACGTCATTAAACTTCATTGCCATAACATTATTAATGTGTGCAGTGTTGTTCGTGTAATGTGCCTTTTCTTATCTCTACCTGTCACCAGCTCGGGTCCTCCTCTCCAGGAAAAATGCTGTACATAATGGGCACTAGCCAGCACGTCAGCACCAACAATTCTTACACACTATATGCAGGCACTTTTAATGGTGAAAGGTAAAACAGTTTGGTGATATATAATTTTATTACTATTTACCCTTTCACTATGAGCCAGGTAGCACATGTAACTCAGCTAGTGTGTGTGTATATAGTTTTACTGTTTACATTTCCACTGGACTGCGACCTGCCCGCGACTCCCTGTGGTGTCTGCCTGTTTGACAATTTTAACAGATACATCCAAATGCAGCCACTTCAAGACTGATACAGTTTTGTGACATATGTGTTATTACGATTTACCTTTCCACTTACTGACCTATGCAATGTTGTACAATTCACCAAGAACAGTATAAGGGAATTGGTGACTGATAAAAAAGTTGTTGTTACAGAACCTCATCATAAACTGAGGACCACCTCCATGAATCTGAATCAAGTGTTTGCAAAAATCTAGAAATATCTTTTGTTGGCAAATACCCATCATCCTCAGAAACGAGACGGTTAAAAAATAAACAATTTCCCGGCCTGGTAAACTTTGCTCAAGACAATAAACTGTGATAAACCAAGACCCTGAGTGTAGACCAGGAGAGGATATTAGACTGTAGTAGTTTTCCTACAGCCCACAGTTTGTTAAATATGTAGTTAAATGAATAGATTACCGCAAACACTTCCTTGGTAAATGTTCAACTTAGTTTAGCAAAGCAACGCCATCTGACAGCTTAGTATTTTTCGTAGAGAAATTCAGGCTGAAAGTCTAAAAGACAGCTCCTGGGCGATCGCCATGCATGACAGCTACACCACCTGACTTCCAGGTAAGATTCTGCTGTATTTAACAAAAATACCACTATCTTGTATCCAAAAAATGAAGATCTGTTTGAACCATTCATTTCCACCACACGCCCCACAATGTGCGCTCCAGATCCCACAGGCCCAACACATCATCAGCACCACCCACAACCGTCCCACAAGCTCAACAGAACACTTTATATGACTACACTTAAAAAATAAAGGATTGAAATAATATCTTTGGCTAATAAGGATGCTAGGTTCGCATAACTGAGCACTAAAGAGGTCAGCGAGGAGGAGTGGAGCCGCACGTCCACGTTAACACACAGCAGACAACGACACACCCGTGTAACTCATGAGTTTGCCGGTGACATCAGCAACGCCGAGAAACAACAGCCAACGGTGTGTTTTCAGCCAACGATCACAGCACCGCTGTCCACGTCCTGTTTAAACACACTCGTGTGCACACAGCTCAACGGCGCCGGCAACGTTCAGTGTTTCACCACGACGTGTGTGTGTGTGTTTGTTCAGTCAAACAAGCCGCCGCTGTTGTTCTAATTCGCACGTTTTCCCGTCTCCCACCACACTTACTTGTGGCTGAAACGCAGTTGCGAGGGAGAACATCTTCCCAGGACCATACAAGTTGATGTAAACCAAATCGCTTCTTATAACTTGGAGGGGAAAACTGGCGAGGTTAAGAAGTGCTCAATTTTCGCTCCGCTCCGCCGATAAAACTCACAAGCCTGAAAATGGCGTCAGTAAAGGTCAACCGGAAGTTGCATTTCTAATACTCGGTCCACTTCCGGCGTTAACATCAAGGTCCATTTGCGACGGATGCGACCTTTTCTGTAGAAAAAGCTTACATCATTTTCACTAGTAGCATTATTTGGACGAGTTGAATCAGCCACTAAACCGTTCGATTTCATTCACTTTATAAGTTGTACATCAAAGGAGAATGAAAACGTTTCCAGGTTACAGTGAACCATTGACACTGTTGTCGTTAGATGCCCGAAGAATCGCCTATCTCGATCACACTTGGTCAGTCAGGCACCGTGGCAATCTTAGTTTGATTTTGTTTATAACCGCTGTATTTTGACTTTTTAATACTAAGCAAACCTTATTCACTTTGTAAATTAATCTTCTGCCGCGAAAACAAAATTAAACCATTCAGGCATGTTTCTGCGTAGCTAAAGCTACGTCACGAAGGACCCCAAATAGGAGCCGTTTTCAAATTTTCAAAACAACTCGGCGAAATCGCTGTGCGGTTCTTACCCGTCCTTCATCCTTTCGGCCCTACACGAAGAACCATTACCTTTGCATGGTTATTAAATTACTTAAAAGCCAATAATTATTTCTTACTCTTGTACATCATAACAGACTCCCTTTCAATTGAAGACATGGACGGAGGAGAGAAAGAGAAGGACGGCTCCTCTCCCAGCGCCGCGGCCGCGCCGTCTTCAGTCCCCAAACCGCCGTCGATCGAAGACTTCGACATCATGAAGCCGATCAGTCGGGGCGCCTTTGGCAAAGTCTATCTCGCGAGGAAAAAGTGCAGTTCCAAGTTATATGCGATAAAGGTGAGCTGCGACGGCGGATGGCGGCTGTTAGCCGTTTCTCGTCGCCCCCCGTGTGGCCCCGTTTACCTGCGTCTGTGTTCCAGGTGGTCAGCAAGGCCGACATGGTTGACAAAAACATGACCGAGCAGATGAGGGCCGAGAGGGATGCGCTGGCTCTAAGTAAAAGCCCGTTCATCGTGCACTTGTTCTACTCCCTGCAAACTGCGACCAAAGTGTATCTGGTGAGTGGTCAGACGGTAGCCGCGGCTCCCAGCCTTCGCATGTGAGCAACTCTGCTGGCTGAATAACTTCTGTTCTGTATGACCTCTAGGTGATGGAGTACCTCATCGGCGGAGATGTTAAGTCCCTGCTTCATATTTATGGCTACTTTGATGAGGACATGGCTGTGAAGTACATTTCAGAGGTGGCACTTGCTTTGGACTACCTTCACAGGCATAGGATCATACACAGGTATTCAGTTTTTAGACAACAGGTGGATTCATAGTGGTTCAAATTGTGTGTTAGAATACACTGGTTTGTATAGAGGTACGTATATGTAAGTTGATTAACATTGTATATTACCTCGAACGTAAGGTTTGTTAATAAAAATAATGATAAATCACGTTGCTTTTTTCTGTATTGTATGTCCAAATATCTGCCTGAAACATGTATGAAAGACACAAATATACAAAAATCTATTCTTTCTTGCTGTTCTCATAGAGACTTGAAACCAGACAACATGCTCATTTCCAATGAAGGTCACATCAAGCTCACAGATTTTGGACTCTCTAAAGTTAAGCTTGATAGAGGTAGGTGTGCCATGAACACATATTTCTTTAAATAAAATCTTTAAACACATACTCAGCTGTGTTTCACTGGTGATTTTAAGGCAAAACTGGGAAAATCAAATACTATGCTCTTACACTCCACATTCTGCTCTGTTTTGCTTTCTTCCTCATTGACATGTTGACGGACTTGTATGATTGCTCATCTTTGTGGCGGACTGAGATGCCAGAAATGATTTTCGGCTTTCTTGTTAGTCTGTCTACATATACAGTAGCTGTACTTGGCACAGCACACTTGAAACGTATAAAAGTAGTTGCTCATACATGTGATGCCAAACATGATGCCTTTGCAATGTGTCATAACCTTCCTAGAGCTGAGTCTCACGGACATCCTGACTACACCTTCGCTAGTGAAGCCGAAGCAAGATTATTTTCGCACTCCCGGTCAAGTCTTGTCCCTTATTAGCTCCCTTGGTCTTGTAAGTATTTTTTTGTTTATCTTTAGTGTATGTTTATTTGCTTCTTCTTGTAAAATTGGCTATATGTCAAATAGTTCCTCCAGAGGAAAAAAATCATTTTTTGTCTTAAATGTCACTGCTTTCTTATGTGATTTATTACTTATTTTTTAACCTTTTGTCTGTCTATAAATTATTCTCATTATATATGAAAGAACACCCCAGGGGCTGAGGGCAGACATCACAAGACTGTGTCTGCTATGTCGAGCCCTGTGTCTTGTGGTAAAGCAGAACAGCATAGGCAGTTGCACTGCTCCCCTATGCTGAAGAAGGAAAAAATTTCTTCTCCTGCTCAATTGACCCAACCACTGCGTATTTCCTGTGAGTTTGACACATCGGAGCCTGTTTTTTAAAAATAGTTTGTGTGCAGAGTTATTGTTTGTTGTGTTTTCGAAGCTGATCTGTGTCTAAATATATTCTTTAATAACCAGGGTAAAGTTACTGTTTGGTGTTTGCAAAAAATTCCATATTTTCATTGATTTTCTGGTTCTTTTTTTGTCATTCTTAGATGCTAACAACAGTTTGTTTAGCCCTGGTGTTCTGGCTAAGAGTCTCACTCCAAGGCTGCTCAAGTCCAGGAGGAGGTTTGGGACCTCGAGTGCCAGCAGCCAGTCTTGTCTGTTCCCTTCTACCACGGATTCGGAGAACTGTGTGAGCCCCCTGTGGGAGGACGAGCAGGTCAGTACATCAGTTTAACAATGACCATAGAAGTCTCTTGTCAAGTTTTACCTTGTAACAAGTGGAGTTTAAGGAGTATATTTTATGAAAAAGCAACGGTTTCATCTTTTTATAAAATGTATTCTGTTGACTAATTTACTAGGACACTTTAGACAAATATTTAAAACTGTCATCTACTTTGAACCGTTTGTAAACAAATGTCATGTTTATCAAATAAGTTGTGACAATTTTAACACTGAGAAATTTTATTAATTCTCAAGGAAATGGAAGACACCGAAAACCTACTTCATGAGACTGAAGTATTTGATCCAGACGGTAAACCTACAATTGTATCAAAGATTCTGGGCGAGAGGATGGCTGCCGAATTCTTAAGACCCGGCCGAAATTCTGTGCTCAGTAATTTTGACCTGAATGCGTGTTATCAAAAAGCGATGCAGGAATTAATTGCAGACAAAGGATCCAGAAAGACAAAATATAGCCTTTCTGAATGGAAAAAACTACCTTTCTTTGAGAAGGAGCAACCCACGCTTCAGACAAAGTCCTCTCCAATTGCTGTAGGAGCTGAAGATTGCGCTCTTCCAGCTGAGAAAGACGGCATGTTGATAAGAAGCCAGCAGGAAGGACAGCAGTCCTTACCTGTGAAGAGGGGGTTTGAGCAGGTTGAGAAAAGTCCCAACAAGTGTGAGACACCAGCCAAAAAGTGCAATGCAGAATATAAACGGTTTTGTCAGGTGCCAGAGAATGAAGAGATGTCCAGCACAGGTCTAACAGGGGTGTTTTCGACAGTCTGCGTAAGTGATTTTGAAAATGAGTTGATGAAGCGCACATCTCCAACAGATATGCCTTCGAAATGGCCCAGCTGTGCTCTAGCTGCAACGAACCTGTTATGTAAACTAGAAGAACCATGTGGGGAGGCTGGAAACGTGGAAGAAACGGCATCTGTTAGGAATGACACCGAGGGCCAGGTCAGGCAGCGGAGCCTGAGTTTGGACTCGGACAGTTCTATGGAAAACATGTCTGTCACTGTGGTCCATCCAGACGTGGAGGTTCCGGTGCCGGACACAGTGAAGGAAACGCCACTGTCCGATGCAGAAGAGGGTAACATCTCTGAGAACCTGCCCCGCCAGCATTCCTCCAGGGTTTTGATGCCAGAGCCCAAAGAATGGCCCTCCCTGATGGACCATACACTCAGGCACAACTCTCCGCTGTGTGGCAGTGCCAAAAAGTCTCCACCGTTCCTGAAGCCCAAGAATATAGTGGCCTTCAGAAGTTATTGTAGCTCCATCAACAGGTCCAACTTGTCAGCAAATTCACGCATGAGCATGGGTTCTGTGGATGCAATGGACATGTCTACTTCAGCCTCCTTCTACAGCTTCCCTACTGCAGTGACGCCAGTGCAGAAGCGGAGCCTCAGCTCTAACGGCTCGCTTTACCAGGTAATGCTGCAGAATGTCCATGTAGAATACAAGTTTATGGAGGGATGTTCAGAAGATCAGATTTTTTGTCATATGACTTCACAAAATTCTTTATTTGTAACTAGCTGAGTTACACAGTGCTGCCTGGGTCAAAAAAGTGTTGCAGTGGAAACAGTAATAGAGTTTTACCATTAAACTTGGTTGTATCTGTGTAAGTGTTGTTAATCGTGGCAGACAGAGTAGTGCCCTGGTTGTAGTCGAGTGGAAAAGTTGGAGGGGGGAGAGAGAAAAACTTTATTATCCTCCCAACCATGTGTATCATGCATCATTTTCTTTTCTACATTTTAATTTGCTCACATATAACAGCTACTGGCTCCTTTGGTTGAGCACGTGAATGCAATGAGAACAACGTGTGTGTTGGCCATAGGGACATGTACAAAGTAATATATCGTACAATGCCAAGCTTTAGATTTAAAATTTTTGAATTTGTTATATTGTTTGTGTGTAAGTAATGAAAAAATCTCTCAGAGTCACGTAAGTACGGTCTGCATGCCACATTACTACATGCTGCATTTGATGTCACTACTCCCACTTCTCTAAGCCTTGTCAGAGGCCAAATTTTAAATGTTCAAAATAATAAGTAGCTGTTTTGGGGTTTAGTCAACTTAACTATGCAAACCCTGGTGATCACTGTGCCAGATTTCAAGTCTGAGGTTTGAAAAACAAAGCCAGAAAATAATAATAAAAAAAAAAAAACACAGTGAATGAGCTTTATAGATTTAGAAATATAGTTTTCTGTGCAGTGTGTCTGGTTTAAAAAAAAAAAACAAAAAAAAAACAGAGGTTTTCTATCAAATTGAATATTCTGTGTTGTGCTTTCCTCACAAACACCTTCACGTGTAATGATTTTATTTTTTTTTGGTGGGGGATGTTTCTTAGACGCCGCATCAGACAACTTCTCACACCCCTTTCCGGACCCCAAAGAGCGTTCGGCGAGGCCTTGGGCCTATTGAAGGACCACTTCTGGGAACCCCGGACTATCTCGCTCCAGAACTTCTTTTGGGAAAGTCTCATGGTGAGCAGCTGCAGCTTACTGTCTACCAAGCTACCTGCTAGACAATCCGTCACTGAATACCTCTGAATCTTAACAGAAGTCAGGGAGGGAACTGAAAAATTGCAGGAAACAGTGGAAAAATGTTTATTCTGCTGAAGGAAGCCCATCTGTTTAAGTACTGCACCTAATCACGAATATTTGACATTACTTTTGGTCATGTTAGGTCTCATTTATGAGACTCAGCTAATTTAAGGATTAACAACTGTAAATAGGAGCGTAAAGTGAACAATAGGGTGCCAAAGAAATAAAAACACAACTACCATTTGGTTGTACATCATGCCAATAGTTAGTCAAATTTATTTATTTTTAGATTTTTCAAAATGTATTTAGAGATCGCTCGGCATGCGTAAATATTTTTTTAAAAATCTAACTTCAGTCTTGGTAATTTTGTTCAACTTTTCAGTACATAAATTACTGTGAGCATGGAATACCTGATAAAAATTATTCACAGACAGCTGTTGAACTCGGTCAGGAGGGCAACTGCGAGTGGGTCTCGGGAGGCCGATGATGGTCCTCGTTGCTAAGAGTCAGAGACTCGGTGGCTTCAGGAAGTCTACTTTGGCCCTGTGATACGACTCCGTTCTTCATCTCTTATGATGCTGCTGTCCTCCATTAGCTTTACAGTTTGCTTTGTGATGAAATCCTGCCGCTTCAACAACTATAAACGTCTCACTGTTTGTCGCAAAACCACATATTGTTTTTGGATGAAGGTGGGGGCATTAAGTGGATCTTCATCCAAAGCGGGTACGTTTTTCGTGTCGCAGCCTGAACCATCGTCAAATGCCAGGGCCACAGCTTCTGCATTTAAGTGCCGTCCAAGAATGGTGTTAGTTGTAACTTCAGAAACTCCTTCATGGTATTTAAATACTTTGCTGTATTTCAAGTGTTATTTAAGAACGTTGAGGCCGTTAGCTGAGACAGTCCAAGATTTTGTGCAACGCAAACGTCCAAACTGGCTTACAGCTCGGACCGCTTTCTGCTCTAGACGTAAAACAAAACTGCCATTTTTATGGCGCACAACAGCTTTGCCATCTACCTAACCTGATGCTCATATTTCAAGTTTACATTTTCTTATTCTTTCTCAGACAGCTTCAAAGCCACATTTTATGCGTTTTTGTACGGTTCCTTTTCTGTAAGCTGTTAAACAATTGTTTTGTCTAAGTTTCAGGGTTTGGTCATTTTGGTAAGTATGGACGTTCTGTGCATGTTGGCAGATTATTTATTTATTTATTTATTTATTTATTTATTTGGAGTGGAGGCCCCAATCATTGCAAGTAGGAAAAATCTAAAACTGTTCACCCTGTCACTTCCTCTGTTGCTTCTCACTGCTTCTGCTGCTGTGCTACATGGTGTTGGGTTTTTTCAATAAATCTGAATGAATTTCCCATCATTTGAAAGCTGGGTGTCCCGCCAGATAATTTACTGACCTTTGGAACACGTTTCCGCTTCTGTCACGTTACTCCTTACTGCATACGATTTGTTTGTGAGCGCTAACCTTAGTCTATAGTGTACGAATGTTACAACCATAACCCTAAGGTACGTGATGGACTGTGTAGTTAAAATAACTAAATAATGAAAATAAAATAAGTCACTGTTGTATTTCAGACATTGTTAAACGTGTGCCAGTAACTGCCATCCTAAGAAATGGTTTGTGGATCGAGTATATTTTTCTCCCGACGTTCACTGACGTGTTAACACTTAAATGAGCTTTTGGTTGCCAGGCTGGTTGAGAATTTGAATGCTGTCACTGCTTTGGAGTAGAAGCGCCGTCTGTTATTTGCATGTGAAACACCGCAGGTAACACAGCCGTCTTCTGTCCTTTTCAGACTTCATGGTGGACTGGTGGGCCCTGGGTGTCTGCTTGTTTGAGTTTCTCACCGGGGTTCCTCCCTTCAATGACGAGACCCCCCAGCTCGTGTTCCAGAACATTCTCAACAGAGGTACGTTTGTCAGCAGCAGAGTGGTATTTTAATGTCGATACGCTTACATTTTGTTACATTTGTTTAAAATAATATTTTCAACTCCTTTATGTTTATTGCTCTCATTACATTAATTTTTTACAGCATTGGTTTCTCTTTCCGATTGCAGTGAACAGTCAGGTGTACGTTTTTGGCCCAATGTGTTTAGGAGATTTTAGGATGAGTACTTGGGACACTTTTTGAATAACAGCAGTGGAACTTGAGAGCTGTTTCTGGCCACTTTGGAGTCAGATGAGGTCATTTGCATGACCTGCAGTCACAGAAGTGAATGACATGGGCGCATCAAACTAGAAAGCAACCTTAATCCAGGGTGCCGAAGACGGTCAAATCCTTATTCCTTATTAAGGTTTTATTGGTCAGTTTTGCCAAGAGAAAGATGTAAATCTCGCTCATTTGGATAACGGCTTGCCTAAATTTTTTAGTTAGCTGTACTGTACCGTTACTGTAAGGATTTGGGTCATTTTTATGTTTCCTTCTACCTCAAACCATCATCCTTGACATGGTGGCATTAGTCAACTAGCACGCATCAGCTGTGTTCCAGACATGCTCACCTGTGCCTCAATGTTGTTCAGCAATGCCCTCACATTCTCTTCAATATTTGTTGCATGTTTTTGCAACTCTGCTGTACTCTCTTTCAGATATTCCTTGGCCAGACGGTGAAGAAGAGCTATCGGCTAACTCAAGGAAGGCCATCGAGAGTCTTCTTACTATGGACACGACCAAAAGGGCTGGTCTTAAAGGTAACTCCGGTTTGAAAACTATTTACATTTGTCATCGATTTTGGCCTGTTAATTCATTTACTGCTCCAAATACAAGTTAAAGGGAAACTATACTGTAGGGTTCTTTACTTCTGTGTTTCCCCCCAGAGCTGAAGCAGAATGCTCTCTTTGAGGGTTTGGACTGGGAGAACCTCCACAAGCAGGCCATGCCGTTCATCCCCCAGCCTGACGATGAAACGGACACGTCCTACTTTGAGGCGCGCAACAACGCTCAGCGTCTTGTCGTTTCCGGATTCAGCTTGTAGAGGAATCCTTTATGTTTTTAATTTGTTCCAAGGTCCTCTCCAGAAGCACCGGACTTGTAGGAGGAAAGGCTGCCGTGGCAGCGCGAATTCTGTAGGCCAGCGGGGCGACCGCAGCTGCGCTCACACCCGCTAGACTGACCGAGAGAGACGTTTCTCAGTGCAAAACACTAAGCTAACAAAGTCAAACAGGCGTTCGAGGTGTTCAAATGGAGGGGTGGGACATCCACCAATAAATACTGTAACAAAAAAGGCAAAAGCTCATTTTTAAGTCGAAACCAGTAGGCATGCAGATTCTCACAGGCTTTACAATTCAGTTGGATTTTAGGTCTTAATTCATTAAAAAAAAAAATCTGTTAACTCATTTAGTCTCAAACATTAACCTGTGTTAACATTTGTGTAAAGCAGTACTTTTTTGATGACTTTGTAACTTTATAAACTAACAGGTAAATTTTCCCTAATTTAGCTATTTTTTGAAGCAACAGAACTTTATAATTTTAAAAGTAAAATTAGTCTGTGTATAGATGATGCAGTGTAGAATTACTGAAAAAATGAATTTGTTTGCTTCATATTGATAATTTATGTAAAATGTACAAGGCATTGTTTTGGCTCCAGAGAAGGTGGTGACGTGCAGTTTCATCTGCCTTTAGGTTTTTTTGGGGTTTTTTTTAATATATATATATATAACTACAGCTGCTGTCTATTTTGTCAAATACATGTAAGTATAACTAAGATTTCCTACTATTTAAATTAAATGTGTACGTGTATTACATGTGTTTTAAAATTTAATATATTTTAGTAACAAGAAACATTTTACTGGGAACACCCCCCCCCCCAAATGTGATCTAATGCAAACAGAAATAATTTAAAATATTTAACTGCTGCTTTTCCTAATCTTTGGATCTTTGGCAAGTTCTATACTTGCTTGTGAACTCCCCGTGTAGCCTTCACTGTTTTCATAGTTGGGAAATTTATTTTAAGTGTGTTTTGCTCTCCATCCTGTTCATTAAAGTCTCCAATATGAAAAACATATTTTACTGTTCTCATTTCAGTGTGATGTTGACTGTGATTTGGGGGGGGGGGGGTCTGCATGGCTACTTCACCAGCGCTGGAACACCAGTGGGAACTTCCCTCGCCAACGTTTGCTTCAGTGAATCAAGGCCACGCTGAGCCAACGATAAGCTCCCTGAGAAATGGAGAGTGGAGGTTGGAGAACCGTGGTACCGGTGACCTGGCTACCATTAGCTCATTTCTACACCTCTTAGCAGGACGCGCAGCTCATGAAAACATTACTGCACAAAAAGATTCCGGAAACTTTATTCATGCGAATAAGAGGCTCCTTGTTTCATGCCAACAGCCAATTTTCAAGACAAAAGTAAGAAAGCCGATTTAATCCCGATAGAAAGGTGCATGCACGAACAAATCGCGGCCCTCGAACTGGACAGTCCTGGTGCCAAAGCAAACTTTATATTACAGATTAATAGAGTATAAATATCCATCATCTTAGAGCTATGTTGACAGAATGCAATGAAAATATTGCACTTTATTTTTTAGAATCTGTACAACTATTAACAATATTAAACAATTCATACTAAAAGAGAGAATACAATTTAAAATAATTTTTGGAAAAACATTACAGTTACAACTAAAATTAAACGTTATCATGCTGTATGTTATGCTCGATCTTACCTCAGCTACCGTGTTTTTCCAAAGTATTTCTAATCGTTTTTAATTTGACAAATGCAATTTCAAACAAATGAAAACAACATAAACTCCGTCATGGAGAACGAAGGGGTAGCGGTGAAGTGCTGTAAGCCGTGAGCAAAAGAAACTACGGAGGCAGATCAGCAGATAACACACTTTACCATGGTAATTACCTACACAACAAATCTACCACGTTAGGTTACTATGTTTGTTTGTCTCTCAAACTCCACCTTCATGAATTTCAGATAATTTTCAGTTACAGTTGTACGCATCTTCCATCTTCTCCAAGCATCGCTTGTTATAGTTAACGGAGGAAAAAAAAAACACCCTGGCTGTGCTGTGGAGGCACGGGACCGGGTTCCAGAACCTATGCTGTTGCGGGACAGCGAAACTGAGGCCGGTGTGATGCTGATGGAACACTTCTACATGTTGTTTATCACGCTTACACGATGGGTGGGGTGCTGTTGCCACAAAATGTGCACTGTACACCCCCACATAAACCCGGCCTAATTTCCAAAACAACATACACGTCTCTGCATGTAATCGGGCGCAAAATTTATACGATAAACATAGAAATGTTCTGGAATTTGGACGTGCCTGGAAATTGACATAAATCAACCTCCGAAGGTGTCTACAGAAACCTTCCGACAGGAACGGGGCTACAACCTCTTACGACGCACCTCTTTTTGGCCGCTTTCGCTGGCCTATAAGACCCTGCACTGGCAAAAAAGAATTCAGATGTTAAACATTTTGTGTCGGAATATTAGCTGTTGTTAATAACACGGTAAATTCGTGTCCATTTTAGCCCATGTTACATTATTTAGGTCAAAATGATAAAATTGCAAAACAGTTCAATGTACATTATTGATTTTAAAATGGTCTTATTTTCATTGCACCTGGGTGGTTAAAATGCCAACTTTCACTCACAGCTAAATATGACTTCCAATGCACTTTAATTTAAAAAAAAAAAAAAAGGCCAAAATAAATGTAGACATGGAGGGTAAATTACAGATACCAGGTAATCATAATGAAATTCTGCATTCAACTGCAGAAATCTCTCAACACAACAGCAACGTCAGCAAAAACGGTGTGTGGTTTTCGTTGTCATCCAACTGCCATAAAAATACGTGCTGTAGTGTGACCATAATGCCCCTTTGACCTGAGGTTGAGATGTTAACTTTTTTTGCATGCTTTTCAAAAAAAAAAAAAAACGTTAAATACGTCTGACAGATTCTTCTCTTAAAGGTGTCGTACTCAAATGATGATATTCCTTTCTTTAAAATGTTAATGCTACGAGTTCAAAGGAATAACTGTACTACTGCTACTGTCCTTTGAAAAAGCCTGCGCGATTATGATTTGCAATTCCGTACATTCACATTTTTCCTTTTAATTCTTAATCCGTTTTTAGTATCAGTAGTTGCTAAGGAAAGTTGCCACTTATTACTCAATAGTGCCATCATCGTAGTGCAAGAGCTACTGTTACACAGGGGAGAGGAAGCAGGTGAAACTACTGTAGGCCTGCAGAGGAATGGGAGGCCCCAGAGCTGTGGTTCAAGGAGAAGTCATTCCTCTGCAAGGGGCGGTTTGCGTTCACTTCATTTTTCTGCAGAATGAAGTCAAAAATCCATGTTAGCGGCATGCATTAATATGCTCTGTTAGCTTGTGCACAAGTTTTATTTATTCAAATTCATTGGTTATTTCGTTTGAACCTGCAGCGGGAAGAAATCTGATCTGTGCAAATTGCCTAAACAGAAAAGAAAGTGCAAACGCTTATCCAAGTGCTGTACTTATTATGGAGACGTGCGATGAAAACCAGGTTCTGGAGACTATTTTCAGATGAATATTTATGTTTTTTAAGCAATGTGTCAGATAGTAAAGAGGCATTAAGTTTGCCTGGAAAATGTCACCTTCTCCTGCGCTGAAAGCAGAGGCGGACCAGCCACTGTACCACAAAGGGCCACACCACAGCAAAGGCCACGGTCCCTGGAGACACATCGAAGGGCCACCAGGATGGTTTCTGTAACGGCAAACATTTGTTTATTAACATTCATTTGCACGGTTCACATGCGCTTCTTTCAGAGTCTGTCACTACTATCTTACTGCAGTCGGCTGTACATTTTTAGCAGAGAACCTCAAAAACTGCTTCTCTCAAATGTTTCTTTTCAGTCACTGACCTGGACGCCTCTACAATCTCATTCCTGAGTTACACCCATCTCGATTATGAGGGATTTTGAAGTGAAAGTTTCATATAACACTGCTGCTCTGGCTTCTGATTCATTTCTTTGAATTTGCGAGGACCAAATTGAAATTTGAGCAAATTCCGACATCCAAGCAGCTTGCGGCCAGAACTACCAAGCAGTCTTCTTCATGGTTACACTGTCATTCATACTGAGTTATCTTCTCAACCTCCGTTTCCCCATGTTTTCTAGTTCCATCTGTTATATAATCTTGGTATTCGTGCCTCTGGTATGGACTGTCCAAATAGTGCCAGGCTGTTCCGTGAATAGGAATTCAAACAATTCAAGTCACCGATGAAGGGAAACTGCCAAATTGTGCTGTGTAATGACTCTTGCGGTCACCATTAACTGTAAGTACAACTTACAACTGTAAGTAATTTTGCCCATTTTAATGGGATCTGGTGATATTTTAGCCCAAACTTGTATGAATTTTTGGGCTTATGAATGCGCTTTTTTTACCATTGCAAAAAATGGTCATTATAGCTTTGATTTATGAAGAATCACCTAGCAAAGAGTATTTCAGGAACAAATGACCTTCGTAAGGCAAAGGACAACTGGATCTACCTGCATTACTGAACCATCAAATATAGAATAGCAGGTGTTATTCCAGAAAAATCAGTGGGAGAGAAAGGGAGTCAGCATTAGCGCCAATGAACAGCCCTCCAGCACCCAAACATGCTGGCATGCAAGGCAGGGCTCCCTTGGGATAATTTTCAATTTTAATTTAGAATTTGTAACCACCCACAGTACTTTAAATGCCCAGATATGGCCAAAGTCCTGCATGTCCCTACAAGCAAAAAAAAACTGTTTAGAGATCCAAAGGGCATCCAGAAAAAGGCATACGGACCCAATTTCAGACAAATACTCATTGTTTCCGAGAGCAAAGTGGTTTGTGATTTGTCCTCAAATGCACAGCCAGTTTACCTTATTCGAGGGTGGAAGGGAAGGGTAATTTGATTGAAGAGCTAATGATCTCGCCTTAAGAGAAGAAAAAGCAAAATATTTACATATGCAGTATCAACAGTTCGAGTCTGTTTAATGATACGCTGGACAGGAAGAAAAAAAAACTAAAAAATTCGAATGTCAGTATTTCAGTGTTTGCGTGTCGTCTGACACTTCTTATACACACTAAAACTTGCATAACAATTGTAAAATTATTAACTACAGCAAAATGCAGCACATGATAGCATTATGTTCGCAATTCTTAAAACATTGTACTTTCTTACATTGCAATGAGTTTTTTTTTTTACTGAAAGCAACTTACAGAGCTCACACTCAATGTTTATACTAAATTTTAAATATATGAATTTATTTATTCAATGTATTATCATTCTTTTTCACATTTATTTAGCTGACATTCTTCTCCAAAGGCTTACAGTTAGGTTTGTATATCGTACTAAGCTGCTCACAATGACTTATCCCTTTATACAGCTAGATAACTTTTACTGTGGTAACTAAGGGTAAATACCCTGTTCAAAGGTACTGCAGAGGGGACAGGGACTCAGGTCCGATCAATTGCAAGGAGGTGGCTCTCACCATCACACCATTTACACCAAAAGAAAACTGACCTCTATACTGGCTACTGTGTTCCACTGCTGGGATTTCAGCCTTCAGCCTTAAGCTCATTTCAACTTCTTAGCCCCCTCCACCTGCTATGCTGTATAAGAACTTTTATGTAAAGGTTGCTAGTCAGTCATGAACCAGATTCCAGCACAGAGTGGAGGAAGGGTACACAGAGAGCCGCCCTCGGGGATCTCACCTGTGAAGCTGTGAGGGCCTCCAATGTGTGCAGCCTCTGCAGCACACTCTGCATGTCCTCCTGGAGCCGGGACAGCGCTGTCACAATCTGCTCGTTCAGGCTGCCTCTGGGCCCACCCTCTGAGCCCCAGCGCTCGCCATCACCCCCGCTACCAGCCAGGCCACCCTGGCTACCCTCGGCAACCAATCTGGAGCCTGAGTCACAAGCAATTCCCTTTGAGAATGACTGAAGCCCTTACTAATCATTACAATACACTGTTTGACAATACACTGAAGATTAGCTGCATACAGCAGGGACTGGATTCAGGCCCCACCTCTTCCCCTCCTGGCCACGGAGCCGTCTGATCTGCCTGCACTCAGCCGCTCCCTTGAGGGTACGCTTCCACTGGGCTTGCCATCTTCCCCTCCACGCTGGACGCCCTCCGATCCGCCCTGCAGACAGCCGTCTCCCAGACTGTCAGGCCCCTCCAGGCTGTGCTCCGACTTCAGGGTGTGGTTGATAAGCACTTCGGTGCTCTACAGCGAGGAAAAGAATCAGGAAAAAAAACCTGTCAGAACAAACAAGACGAACGGGTGTAACAGCTTTTTTCCCCAACCACACGCTTTGGCCTCAGCTCAAAACATCTGTACGCAGTCAGACGCAGCCTTCTTGCTCCAGTGCCCCCCACAGCAATGAGGCATTTAGAAGTGCGTTTCTGTCCTACCTCCTCCAGTCCAAACTGATCCATGGAGTCACAGTACACCTCACTGTCTGAGTCACTGGCCACATGATGGAAGCCAGATGGATCCTCGCTGTTGTCTGAGAAAACAGTAAAAAGAATTTGGAAACATATTCCATATTTATATGAATTAGTTGCACATTCATGACAGACGAATGCTCTAATACCTTTGTTGTACAGAATCCACTGCCCTATTAGTCACAAAGTATTTTGGAACAAGGGAAAGGAAAGCAAACAGGATTGAGAACGCTTGACATTCATGGCTGTTCAACTGTCTGGAATACGTAATTTGATTAAATTTTTCATAGCGGGATATGTATAATTGTTTATTTTAAAGAAATTATTGTGTTCTTTCCCATTAAAATTAAGAAACTGTGTGATGTCACTAATCGTGTCATCTGCATTTTTGTTTCAAAATTGTTTTCTTGCTTGAAAATGTATAAAAAATTAAACAAACCAGCTCCAATATGTTTATATTTTGGCTTTGATTTAATTTGGAGCCCTTCTTGGGGATAACCAAACAAAAAAATAACTGTGTCCTGCGTAATAATAAAGGTCAAAAACAAGGACAGATAGGAACAGAATAGGAAAAAGTTTCAGTGAAATCATGCTCTCCTACCACTGAGGTGACCATTAAGTTCCTTAACATCAGTGTTTGGGGTGCTATGTAGCGGTTCCTCTTCCGATTCCTCACTGTTCAGAGCCGACTTGGAGCTGTAAGACCCATTGGTCAGGGATGGGACGTTTTCCAGGTATCCATTGGATAGAGGAATCGTGGGCTTTTCCAACTGTCCATTTTGCTTTGTGTTCACAATTTCCATTTCTGCTGGGGAAAAAAACCCAAAAACTACATTAAAACTCAAAAACTACCTTAGCTAAAACATTGCTGAAACCAAGATATGCATATAAAAAGCAAAACTTATTTCTCACCGTATTCTTTTTTAAATTGTCGAACACAATTAAGTTAATTTTGTACAGCAAATTTTTATACAAGCTGCCAAATAAAACTGTAAAAGCACATTGACAACAATTAAGGAACATAAGGAATAAAAACCAAAATGCATGTTTAAAGAAGAATGTAGGAGAAAAGTAAAACAGTAACAAGAGGAGTGGAAACAAAACTGAAGCTCTGAGGGACCGAGGCCAAGTGTCTGCAGACCTCCGCAACATGGGAGACTTTGTACAATTTTTGATTAATAAGAGGTTTCTGGAGTGAAAAGGTGGCCGTGTGGACATGGCGTGACGATCGCTTGAAGGGGATTTTTGATAGGAAAATAACAAATGTTTAAAAGATGGTCTCTCATTAAGCACACCTTCCTCCAGCGCCACCTCCCCATCCTCCGCCATCTTGGGTTTCCTGCTCTCGGGCTCAGCTGTCCTGTTGTGGTTCTCCAAGCTGCCGTTCATTGTCAGGTTCTTCACAATACTCTTTGTGACCCCCTTTGGTGGGGAACTCAGCATGCTACCAAAACCTGAGAAGCAGTACAAAACTTGTGTTTTGCAAAGAATTACTGACATACTGACAGAAGAGAAACCATCCCTCCTAGTACTTAGTAATAATAACACATGGGGTTGTATAGACAATTTTTGCTTGGTTTAAATGTTAACATTTAAGATTTGATTACATAATGATAAATTTAAAAAATCTGATCGGTTCCAGAGCACTGTTCACTGTTCCCACCCATCAAACTGATAAGCCAACCACTGCACACAGTTTTCCACTAGACTGAGCTATTCTGCTATTTCTTATCTAGTTGACTACAGACAGATCACAGAGCAGCATCTACAAAGCTGGTTTTAGCACATCGCAAAGCCATCTAAATCACAAGCAGAATGTTACATTGGCTACACAGCCAAACACTTGCCTTCCATTGCCCTAGCAAACTGCTCCAATCGAGCTGAATAACACAACACAAAATAGCAAAAAATAAACAAAAGAAGTAAAGTCTCCCTTTGACTAGCAACAACTGCAATGCTGCATCAGAGCAGCATAAAATACACCTACGTAGATATAGGCATTCCCCCACTGAAAATCTGGTTGTAATGTTAGATCTCATAAGCCAGAGAAATAAAATCCATTACGTCGTGAACATATTGTTACTTGTAAATGCAAAAAAATCAGCCTCGTATTTGGCGATAACTTGGTTTAAAGGTACACGTGCAACACAAGACAAGGAAAAAAGCTGCAATGTTTCGATAGTGCCATCAGTTACCACCGTCCAATAACTGCACCACGTAAAACGTGTCCAGAATTCAAAAAAGTTTTCTACAAATTAAATATAAATTTTTCTCGATTGGGTTATTCATATACTATTTATACAGAATGAACTTCATTTATGAAACACAGAAACAAAATAATACTGCAATAAACAAAATGAAAAAGAAAAAACTTAATTCATAATGCAGAAGGAAATAGTTAACAGCAGACCTAATAAGTTGTCATTGTATTGTAACAGCCTAATCTTAAATTCAGTTTAAGAAGATTTGAGCATATTAAAAGCCTCCAACTATGAACTATATTAATATCCCAGGAAAACATTTTAAACAGATGCAGAAATTTTACTGTACAAGACCAATAAAACAATCATTGTCATTTTTCCAGCTTTAATGATGTAATAAGACATACAAAATGTCCTTACAAACACTATGTGGAAAATTTCTGACTGCATACCTGTGGTCAAATCAGACACCTGGGTGATCTTCTTCTTCTCGTCCACGAGCTCATAGAACGGGCCCAAAATATGCAGGAGCTCCTCCACCTCTTCTGTCACCGGCATGCTTTCCAGAATCTGCAAAGTCCAAAGTTCAGACGTTCAAAAACAAAAATCAAGCAAAATGCACTACAGTACCCTCTTCATACAGGTTAAAAAAAATCACTTACTACTTTAATTTCGTCCACATAAGCTACCATTGCTTCTTCTTTCGACATGTCTCCCAGAGAATTCCACGCGTCCCTGAAGCATAAAAGACGGTCTTAAACACAGCATTTCAAACAGTCATTTTCTCATTTTTACTTTTTAGGAAGCTGCACAACACTCGTTGACAACACGTATGTTTTATCTTTTGGATGAATAACAGGAACACTTCACATGGCAGCATGAGCAAAACCCTCAAACAACATTTTCACGTTGCAGAAAATGTGAGAAAAATGTTTTAACTGGGTGGGGGTGTGAAAGCTTTCGTTTGAAAGTAAAGCATATTAATACTAAATGTACTAAATGTAGTATACTAAATGTATATGATCTTATACATGCAGGCCTTTCAATTGAGAATTAGAGTCGTGTATGCAAGCTATTTATTAACTTAGCTGAAACTTTTCTGCAAAGAGACTTAGTGCTAAGCTACCTTCAACCCATTTACACAGCTAGGGAAATTTCACTGACTCAAGGCAAGTACTCTCGTTTCAGGCTATTGCAGCAGGAGGTTATGTTTGAACTGTGGTACAAAGGCAGCAGCTCTAACCACTGTACCACCTGCTACCTCCAATAAATTTAAAAGAAGAATGACCGAAAATACAAATGTAGGGGGCAGAGATTCCTGCTCAGAACGGATTACCATTACAGCTGTCACCTCGGATGCTGCAAGAAGGTTCTTGGTTCGAATCCCACCTCCTGCTGTAATAACCTTAATCAAGGTGCTCACCCTGAATTGATACAGCAAAATTTACCTTAATCTGTAGCCATGGGGACACTGCTGTAAAACTGATCATCTACCAATAGAAGTCCTTGCATAAAGGAATAGAGTCAGTTTAAAAACAGTTAATAAAAATATACCATTTCACTTTGCCAACCGGGTCCCAGAAGCCAGGCCTGGGAATGTTGCAGGGCCCCTGGGTGGCCTGTTTATAGTAGCTGTAGAACTTGAGCATCATCTCGTTGGAGGGCTGGAAGGGACCTAGGGCAGTGAACAGGAGATGAGCGCACGACCATCACAGCATCATCTGTCGACCGGTCGCCCCGGCAACGGCTGAGGACACAAGAATTAAGCATCAAAAACTACTCCGCAAATAAATTATGGACAATCGGTATCTGACGACTTCGGAAAGGAGGGACATGCATCTGAATAAATGAGGTGTGAAAGGGTTACCGTTCGCAGGTAAACTCTTGATCACTTTGACCGCGGCGTCGAACCTGCGCTCGTACATCTGCCTGTCGTCCGCCATCGCGGGCGCGGGGGCAGCGTCAAGCCCGCACACCTGGGGGTCAGCGAACGCATCGTTTTGTCAGGTCGGACACGCAAAAGTGAGACGGGGCACGGGGTGGGGGATGAAGGCGGCCCTGCGGAAAGTCTGCAGCCGCGATATGTCACAGCGCATCGCGACGGCACGGCGACCGGATAAAAGTTGGAGCAGTCGTGACGTCGCCTACTTCAAAATAGCGCGGAGGCGAACGAACAGCGCACGTCGGACAAATAAAACACGGTTGGGATACCTTAATGTCCGCAGGGCGCGATATATTCACGCGTGGAGGCGACGCAGAAGCAAACTAAGACGCATTACAACATAAAATATGTGTCAAACTCTGCAGTGCGTTTAATACACGCGGCAAAGGAACAAAATACTGTTTACCTGATGAAAGTACGTCGACCTCTCGACTGTGTCCCAAAACAGAAATGACAGGATTCTGACGTTTTGCCGCCTACCTTGGGAAATGTAGTTTTGAAGGTCAACAAAGCCGCGGTCCTATCGTCGCTCGTTTCTGGAAAACTTCCACCAATATCCAGAAGGCTCTGCAAAATGCAGCGCTTGCTGGGAAATGTAGTGTAGGAAAGTGCGCTTCTTAATTCCGAGCCTTAATGACCTTAAAACATATTCCGAAAATATCTAAATCAGTAGACACAATAGTAGATGTTTGTGACCTTTTCATGAGACTGGAATAAAATGTCACTTCTGTGCCAAATTCGGCGTCGACCAGCATGTTGTAGGTACGTTGTACGCTGCGCGTCTGAACAATTGCTCTGGATAAACTTAACATTGTTTGGTCGATATTTTTTGAGACTACGTTTCCCGGCGTGCATGTGGGCGAAAACGAGGCTGCGAATCCCATAATGCCAGGCGAAGGGGCTCCTTCTGTGGGCAGAGCGGGCGGTTCCAGTCGTCGGAAGGCGGAGAAGCGATGCTGAGGGACGTAAGATGGCAGAGCTACAAATGTTGCTAGAGGAAGAAATTCCAGCCGGGAAAAGAGCCCTGGTGGAGAGTTACCAAAACCTCACAAGGGTAGCTGACTATTGTGAGAATAACTATGTGCAGGTAAGGAATGAAAAAGGGACAATGTTGATAAATTCAGGCAGCAGAAGAGCCCTGATTTGAGTTTTTTTTTTTCCTCGTCAGCGTGGGAAAGTGAGGACTGGAGCCGTGTCCACGGGGACGGGGAGAGGGACACGAATGGACAAAATGACCCATTACACTCGCTGGGTGTCCCTCGCCGTGTGCCGGGGACGTTTTTCTTGTTAGGTTTCTTGTAAATGTGGCTGTAGGGCGGAAAGCCGAGTTGTGGGGAGCGCGGCGTGGAGACGGCTGGGTGTTGGTGCGTCCGCGGAGGGTGTGTCTGTCACAGTGGCTCACACTGACTAACGCACAAAAACACGCCGAACAAACATGGGACGCGACGAGAAAATCCTCCGGGGCGGAAAACGCAGCCCTCCGTCTCCCTGCGGGGCGAAACGCCGTGTTGCGGTGCATTTTCTGCCTCCGGTGCGCGCATTTAATTCAGCGCTTTGCCGTGGCAGAAGCCCTCAGCTCCTGGCACAGCAGTCTAGAAATATTTAGGGAGTCCATACGTCGGTTGGCTCATTTAAGCAATGCAAAAAAAAAAAAAAAAAAAAAAAAATAAATAAATAAAATTTCGTCTTCTACAGTTGTCCGTACATTGACGTTTTTGTAATTCGTTTTATTTTTTATGGCGTTGAAAATATGTTTTAATTTTTAGTATATTTTAGTGATGGTTTTGTCTAGATTTTCTTTATTTTTTTTG
Organism: Heterotis niloticus; assembly: GCA_018136845.1. Classification (NCBI taxonomy): domain Eukaryota; kingdom Metazoa; phylum Chordata; class Actinopteri; order Osteoglossiformes; family Osteoglossidae; genus Heterotis; species Heterotis niloticus. The sequence continues at coordinate 24,935,671 of CM030901.1, read as the reverse complement.
TAGAGAATGAGTTTTTTTTTTTTTTTTTTTTGGGTTCAGAATTCATTCCTGGAAAGTGGATCAGTTGCTGCACATGTCCAGTTCTTTAGATGTTTGGGATAATTTTATTATTAAAAATAACCTTCTGTGATGGACTGGCACCCCATTCGGGGAGTTTCATGGCCAGGCGTCCTGTGATTCCGGCATCGGCTCCGGACTTCCTGAACCTCTCTTGGGATTAAGCGGATAATAATGTATAGATGGAGTAATAACTTGTATTTAGCTTTGTCCAAGTCACCTTACAATGACAAGTAACCCACTCAAGTGGTTTCCCCCCTCATTTATAAGGCCAGGTATTCTTCTAAAGCCAAATGTCCAGCTGTGTGTTGTAAGGAGAGGAAGGTGGGTTTGTGTCAGAAGTAGTGTTTTCCTCAAGGAGGATGCATTAAACACTACCGTTCTGTGTGTTGAGAGGACTTGGGTTTATTTGGCCTTGGGGTCCCTTTTTTTTTATGGATCTTGTGATATATTGGGTGATTATCATCTGCTTTGTTTCCTGAAGAGTGCCTTGAATGGCTTATTAAAATTTATGAATTAACCTTCTCATGAAGGGCTGTTCAGCAGTGACTGAAGCACTTTGGGTTGATGATTATTATTTTGTTTTAGGCATTATCTCACTTGATTTTATGTAGACTTATTTTTTATACAGATGGCATTCTTCTCTACATTGAGTGATGTTCCTTTATTAAATGTGAAAGGGTGCAATACAAAAGAAAATTGCTTAATACAGGGACAATGGAAATGGATCTGTATACTTTAGCACATTTTACACCTTTTTTAAAAAAAAAAAAATATTAAGCTAAATTTGTCCCCATGTTTTGACTTATTGCATATTCCACTGTGAACAAATAGAAGTGCTCTAGCTGCAGATCACATGCAGTATGCATGCTGCCCCTGCTGTGACCCTGAATGTTTAGGAGCTGTAGGTTAGACTGTAAACATGTGGGATTCTTTGTGAGCTCAGAAACCCATCTGGTTGGTATGCCTGCGGCCCCCAACTTCCATACCCTCAGGGTTTGGTGCGGAGTGCAGTAAGCGGGGTGGATGAGCCTCTGTCAGCTCGATCCTGAGCTGGTCTCGTGCTCCCAGTGCGACTTGTACATCACGGCCAGATTGTTTTAACACCTTGGCTGTGTTAGTGACTCCCTGCTCCACACTGGTCTGCTCAAACCGTGGTGTTCGCTGTGTGCATCATGACTAACACCGCTTTTCCACTCTTGTGCAGTCAGCGTGTGTGGTTTTTCCGTACACAGCAGCTCTTGCGTGGCTGCTTTTCATAGTTTCTATTTAAAAGGTTGCATTAATGATGGGTTTTTGTTTCGTCCCTCTGCAGCAGTGGGATTAACCTTCCTAGTATGACTTTTTTCTCTGCTGGGTAGACCATCCTGTTTGGATAGATGTACAAAAGTTAAGTGTGGATGACTGCAGTTTGTACATATGGACTGATAGAAGGATGTGTAGGTGCGTTATTATTGTCTTGCAATAAATTGTTCTACCAAGACAGGTGATAAATGTGTTTTGTACCTCAGCCTTTCTAACACAACATTATGATCTCTTCATTCATCACCTATGTTTCAGGAAAAAACTTTGATCGTTTCAAATTGTCATGGTAATTTTTTAAATCCATATGATAAAAGGTTGGTAATAAAACCAGCAGATGAGTTACTTCAGACAGTTCTAGAGAAGCACAGTAGAATTGACAATGGGAGGTATCAAGAAGCATTGTCTGCGTATTACAAACTTGGCTTTGAGGGGAGACCAGGTGTATTTCTGTGTGTGTGTCAGTATCCAGTGATCTAGGGCAATTTCTAGAGTCCAAATACCTGGGGTAGTCCTGCTTTTTTACCCCCCCCCCACTCCTTCCACCTCAAGCTCTCCTTAGGAGACCAGGGTGGTGACCTCCCATTATACACAGATAGTAGACGTGTCTCAGCTTGCATTGTCTCTCTGAGCTCCAGTGCCACTGTTGGTTGTTTGTTCCCAAACAACCCCATGTGGGCAGGTGCCAGTACCCTCAGTTTGGACATACCCAAACCCATACATGGTGGCTTTACCCTACTTAACCACCACACATTTCCACACCTCCTTCCATGGCTGATCAGTACAGGTGACTGCTGCTTGTCCCAGTTCTTAACAAAGCTTTGTTTTAATTACATATCTTGTTCTTAAAGAAAATATTTTTTGCATGTAACTTTATATAAAATTTCCTTGACATTTATCTGGGGGAAGAATGGTTAATGGTGGTTGCTTTGGTTTATGGTTTTGTTCTTAGTGAAGTATTTCATCTACTCATGTGACACTGTTTTTATGAAAATGGACATGGGAGATATTTTCTAATTGTTAAAAGACCATCAACTAGAAATGTTAAGCTATGAGATTTCTATGGTAATGTCCAATAATTTCCGTGTAGCCATTGGCTGATACTGATGCACATGTATAAATAAAAATTAGGACTTGTTTTGCCTAGATGAGATTTGGACAAACATAACATTTATTTGTGCAACATTTCAGACCTCTTGCAATCATTAAAATGACTGTAGCTGTAAATGCTACATAACACTGTACTTTTTGGTGGAAAAAATCTAATGAAAGCTGGGGGGAAGACAACTTCATAACAGCATTAACTTTTTCTGTTTTTTGCTCTTCTAGAGCACAGTAATTTCAACATCTCATATCGGTTTGAATAATGGGTCAAATCTCAGCAGTTATTGGCCAATTCTTATATGACTATTGTTGTGCATCCATATTACAGATGTTATTTTGTTCAAGTGCTTGTATTGGGCTCGGAAAAGTTTGAGGTGACGAGTCCTTGGTCATTTTGCTGCTGAGGTGATGTATTTTCCAACCTGGGCTCGGCTTCCCCGTTGGGTGGGTGTGTAGATTGAGGGTGTGAACTTCTACCCTGAAAGACAGCCACCCACATCCTGTGCCCTCCTGCCCTGTGCACACCCACTAACACACTTCCAAACATTTCACAGTGGCCAGTGATTTCTTTCATTTCCCTTTGTAAGCAAAAGTGGCCCAGACAAGAGATGTTACATCGTACTTATTCATGCACGGAAAACAGCGAGTCAAGACGTTCTTCTTTCAAGTCTCAGCTTGGGGTTTCCCAGCTTTGGTCCCAGAAACCTAGCATGACCCACCAATGGTGATCAAGATCTTTGCTGTGGGGTGGGGGTGGGAGCTGGTGTGGTGGTTACAGTGGCTTCCATGTTCCTCCTTTGCAGTGGAAAAAATAATTTTAATGATGCAGTTTTTGCTTTTATTTTGCTTCCTGTGTGCGGTAGGTATTCCTTTTGCACCTCTGATTTACTGATGTGTTGCATCATATTTTAAATCTTCTGCAATGAGGGCATCCAGATGGGAGACGGATGTCACCTTCTTACCTTTCAGCCCTGAGCCTTAAAAATCACGCTGTGCAGACTTTGGTTTCACAGCAAGCTGAGCTGACCTCAATACAGTTCTTAATTTAAGCCTGGAGTTGGGTGAAGCGGGCGATGGTAATGCCAAGGTGAGGCAACAGCATGGGGCCGTGTGTCACACGGGAGCTGGAACCACACCCTTTCCTCTTCTTAAACAGCAGAACGACTCTGTAGCACTGGGACCTTTTTTGTGAAAATATGATTTGTCACACTTTGTTTGCTTTTTGTATGCTTTACATAGGCCTTTTTTAAGGTATTCTTTTCCTTGTGAGAATATCTGTAAAGTATAGGCTGTCCCTGGTTAGATGGGAGTTTCTAGCATAAGATAGTTAGTCTGTTATAAGGCCTTGGACTCCACATTCAGCCCATGGGATGATATTGGGATTTGGTGTCACAAATGTGTGCTCTAGTGGCACATTTAGCTGTTGTACTAAGGGAAGATTTAATTATTCAATCCCTGTAGGTAAAGCAGACTTTGGCATCCTATTGGTGTGGCTGATGAGAAATTTCATTTGCCTTTCTAGGAGGGCCAGTGAGGACTTTTGTCTTGTTGGGGGTAAAGGAGCCTCTTAGTTTTGACATTTGCTTATTTAAGTAGATTCTTTTCTCCAAAGCGACGTACATGTAGAACCAACAGCTTTAGATTCAGACACGCAGGTGCTAAAGAATAGGATTTTTAAAAAAAAATAAATTCAGGCGCACGTTTCCCAAGTAGCTGCCTACACAAGCAACAGATATTTGGGTGTTCATAGTAGAAGACGCTAGGCAAATTTGTACAGCTGTCAAGAGCTGGGTGTGGAAACTGGTCCAAATCACATGTTTTAAGATGCTTTTTAGATATTAGAAGTGGGGTTGTGATCAGTTGCCAGTTGTGGCATTTCTTAAAAGTAGCTTTGCCTGTTGACCATTTTGTTTTTGGGTCATTAATAGAGCAAAAAAGTTCAAGTTGTTCACCAGCGTACACTAAGAAGCCATGTTTCAAATTGTTCGACCAGCTATTGTCGAACTGGTTAGTCATTTCCTCAACTCTAGTTCATGTGTGGCAAGTCAAGCTTATTATAGTTTTTGGACAAACAAAGGAGTTTTCACAGAATTGCATCATCCAGGTCCTTGTTTTGCTGTGAAGTCATCATGTGGATTCCAGCTGAGTGTAAAGAAGCAGCACGCAAACTGTACCTTCAAATGTTTTATTCATAATTGCTTATAGACTTGGATGTAAATCTTTTGCTTGCCGTACTGTAAATTTCACACTGCAGCAGAGACTGGAGGCTGAAGAAGGTTCAGTTGCTTTTCTTTTGCTTCCTTATTGACATTCTGTCTGTTGTTCCCTTTTTGCCTGGTGCTGGAATTGAGCTGATATGGATGAGTAGGGCTCGCTCTCTCTCTCAGGAACTGTAACCAGGGCCAGAAACCAGGTGGAGTAGTGCTTGCAGCTTTGAATCCCACCTCCTGCTGTTGTACCCTTGGACAAAGTACTTACCCTCATTTGCTTCAAAGACGTGCAATTGCTCTGGTAAAAAATCAGCGAGCTATATAGACCGGAAAGTTATTTTGAGCAGCTTAATGCTGTAGCTTTGGAGAAAAGCATCAGCTAAATTAATAAATGTACAAAGGAAGTGCTTTTTCTGATCACCCAGTGCTTTGGTTTGGCAGTCCTGTGTTTGAACATGGCCCTGTCATTGGGTCTAAGATGAGGGCTGCAATCCCTTTTCCACTAATCCACACTCTCGACATTGCTGGTCATGTTATGCAGAAACTGCTCAGGATGCTGCCTTTAGAAGCTTCATCCGGCGAGTTTCCGGGAAGCCAGAAGAATATATCCATACTCTGAGATGGGCACCGGAGTGGGTGTGATGTAAGCTTACAATGGACGCGTTTCTACGGAACTAATTGTTTGTGTGCAAAATGTAAAGGAACATTAAATCACACATGCTGAGGTCTGATGGAGTAGCTGAGGATTCACTTGTACTATCTTGGGGCTCCGCTGTAGTACCTCTGGCCGAGGATTACAATCCGAACTGTAATTTTGACTAAATGACTGAAGTTCTAAGAAGTGTCGGAAAAAATCATGAAGAGCTATTGAGTCATTGAATTCCATGGAAGAAGCAATGGTATTTATAAATATATAAATTTGAACCATGTTGTAAGTAGCAGTTACAACAGCACGGTGTTTGTTTTCTGACATTGTGGTCTTTTCTGTCCACGCCCGGTCCATCCTTTTCTGTACTCAGGCGTGCCAGTACTCAGCAGCACATCTTCCCATCAAATGGGAGGGAACCCCAGGCCAGGAGGGGACTAGATACCAGAAAGCTGCTGTGGTCTTGCCTTCTGACTCAGTGGGTGGAGCTCCTTCCATTGCCCCACCCACTACCCCCAAGGGCAGAAGCATGGGAGTTTTCCTTCCTGTTGCTTGGGTTTGGCAGCAAACGCTGACCATTGATGCCCACTCTGACCACCCCTCCCCCCCCAGTGTTTCTAGAAGCTTGGTGTGCTAATGTTGATAAGAGCTCTGAGAGCAGCAAATCCTTCCTGGAACAAAGTTGAAGTGTGCTTCTGTGGTTAATTATTATCACAGCCTGCTTCTCTTATCTTCCAACTTTTCTACATATTCCTTGTAATTTAGTTCACTGTAGTTTACAGCAGTTATTTTTAATTCTACCTTAGCTAGAAGGTAATCCCCTGAATGAAGTAAGGACTGAGAGGATGTAGAAAAAGAGAAAAAAGAGCGAATATGATATCAGCACAGTTGCATTAAGGGCGACATGGCAAACGGTATTCAGGTCAGGCCACTGGTTTGGAGCGTGTGTGGGTGGGATGCCTGCTGTGCAGCTGTGTCCCTTTTCAGATTTCACAGTGTCCGTAGGATTCTAGTGAATTCCACAGCAGTGATTTTGATGCGTGCGTCAGCCGCAATCCCCTTATCTGCGCAGCTGGCTACAGCCTTGCCTATTGAAGGGGAAGCCTTGTTACCTCACCTAGTGTACTTTGATTCCCCCCCCCCCTTTTTTTGTCTCTGAGTACCCTCTTCTATCCTCCCACAATGCTTTGCGTTTGCACAAGTTAAACGGTTTTATTTGAGGATGTCCTTCAGCAAATGGCATTGTTTCTGCAAATGGCATTGATATATGAATTCTTGAGCTGGTAAATGGTGGTTGGGGGGGGGGGTGTCCTCAGGAAGTGATGGCCAGCTTGTTTGAAGCTGAAATGCTGCCCAGACCTATACAGTCCATATCCACAGAAGTTTACCCTTCTGAAAGTTCTCAATCCTATGGATGTTAACCTCCCCCCCATGGAACCCCAACTGTAGCTATGATGCAGTGTATATTTTAGTGCTGGGGTATACTTTTCACATTTGGATTTCCCTTAAAGCATAATTTGTGGAAATCAATGTTAATGGATTGTTAATTTTCCTCTTGAATATTTTTATTCAGTAGGATACCCTGAAGCGGCAGAATAAATTATTTGCAGATGCTGAACCTTGGCATTGAATGTTGGTGAGGTGCTGGATTGTGACAAAACACAATGACGGAAGAGCTCAAACTTTTATGTTGCAACAGCAGTTGAGCGTGCGTGTGTGTGTGTCTGTGTGGAAGGTGAGCACTCTGGCTCTCTACTGCGGTAAATGTGTAAACTGTGATGTGTTTTTACAAAGTGTGTTACTTGTGCCAATGCTTTAAGGTTATGTTAAATGTGTATGTATGAGGTCCACCACATCAAATTCTTTGTACATGTGAATGTGCTTAGCCAGTAAAATGTTATCTTATCTGGGAGCAGATGCATTTAGAGTTTTAGTCATGCTCCTTGTTTATATATGTAGTTGTCTATTAATTAAACTGGTTGGAGTCCAACAGCAGATCCACCCTCAAACACAGAGAAATATGTCAGTAAATGAAGAGCTGCAGTAATGGGCTTGGTTTGCATGGCATCTGAAATACTCTGTTGCTTTTTTACTGTTGGGGGTGGGATTTCTTCCACAGTCCGCTGACTGGCTTCCTGTCTCTCTGATCACGTATAAAATGTGCTGTTTTGACACATTTCTCTCTTGCACTCTTTTTCTACACACACGCCTGAGTGTAATTGGTTCCTACATATTGTTTGAATGCCACAGATTTGAATATTGGCAAGCAACTTCCATTATTTCTAATGAGGACAATGATTTGTTCCTGGTTTACCTGAGAAACCCCAATTTCCCCAAAATATCCCTAATGCTTCAAAATTTCCACATGAACACTTTTTCAACATAAATTACTTGATTACCAGTTAATGGGGAAATTAATATACATTTGTATTTATATGCAGTTTTTAATGTAATATCGTACATTGTATTATAATGACTACACATTTAAAAGTGAAATTTAAAAAGAATGAACAAATGAAAACTATAAAATAGAAAAAAGCTATGAAATGTATGAACAGTTACTGGGGTATTTTCTGACTGCACAGAACACCGATGCACAGGAGGCAAAGCCCGAGAACACGGATGCTGGGCGCGGTGACGCCACGCAGCTTCACACTTGTACTCATGCGAATTTCAAATATTTCTCTGGCTTTGCTAGGCTAGAACTCTTGTTATACCATGACTTCTCGACTTGGCACCAAAGATGGCGGTTAATACCGGGAACTTGGAAACCGGGAGCTTACATACGCATGTGTGCGTATGTGTTTAAATATATTACATGAATTATAACAGATGTACTTTAATGTTTGCTTTTATTGTTGAACCTTAAACTTTGTTCGATAGCTGCAGCGTACCTTGGGAACCTGCTGGGATGTGTAGAAATGTCCTGAAAGCGTGTCTAATCATGTCTTTTGTAGCTGTAGTCCTCCCATGCTTGAAATTCCTGACATTCCCTTAAGGCTTGGTTACTTTTAACCTCTGTAACTGTCTTTAATCTCGAGCCCCAGAACAAGGTGACGTTGAGTCACAGCCTGTGAACGACAGCAATTTCTAAAGCTGCTATAATTCAAGCATTTTTCCTGGAACAAACCGATGGGCTTTTTTCAAGAACACCTGGTTCGTCTGGATCAACATGTTTTAGAGGATCTGTAGTGAGGTTCTGGGGAGGCAGTGACCTCTGCCATCTCCTGCTGTTCAGCGTGCGCTCAATGAACAATGCTTCTCTCCCCTGTCCACAGGCCCAGGATAAGAGGAAAGCCCTGGAGGAGACCAAGGCGTACACTACTCAGTCACTGGCCAGCGTCGCTTACCAGATCAACGCCCTGGCCAACAATGTGCTGCAGCTGCTCGACATCCAGGCATCCCAGTTACGCAGGATGGAGTCGTCCATCAATCACATTTCCCAGGTAAGCCCGCCCCCACCACACCTCCCTTATCTGTGTTGCTCATGCCCAGCATGAGACACGTTGCCTATTATACACCCGCTCCCCGCTTCCTGTCAATACTGAATGACTCAGTCCAGCGCAGCCTTTAAAATGCATAAATTAGCCTCTGTGTATCTAACTTCCATCTCATAAGATGATTTTTGACAGAAAGATGTAAGCAGTGTAAAGCTTTCCCTCTGTCTTGACTTTTTAGCTGAAAGTTTTGATTGAGCTTAAAGTAAAATTTATAAAAGAAAATCATACTTTTTTTCTCTCAGATATGAAGGTATGGGCACTTTCCTTCCCTGAAGGTTTTTAAATCAAGAACTTGGGCAGACAAAGGAGTGGGAAACCTGTCTGTATTGTGGTTGTCTCCGTGGAAACAAGTTTGAGCATTCTGGTCAGGCTTGGACCCAGAGGGAGTCTTAGCATTAGGGATTGTCGCAAAGACTAAGGAAACAGTCTTTTTGAATATTTAATGTTTTGGAATTTTTGGGTGTGCTGCTATGCTAAATAAAATAAAATTACCAATAAATCATGAAAAGCAAAAATTATTAAAATTAAATTGAGCTGCAAAAGGAAAACATTTTAAATTGCAAATCATACTACTTGCATTTTACTCCAGTCAGACATTTAGAATAGGGCAGTTTTATCAGTAAACAAACTAAAACTAATGTTGCATGAGCAGGTAAACTTAAACTCTTGCACAATTTTTACACTTTTATTTTTAAATTTGTTGTATCCACTGTGACTGAGGCCTATTTGTGTAGAACCACACGAGCTGCACTACAGTTCTCGGTTTCCCTAAATATGTTCATGTGTGACTCCGGTCTCTATGGTGATCTCTGCTTCACATGGGCGTTGTTGCAGGGCAGCCTGGCAGGAAGCGCAGGTCTCTGTAGCTCTGTTTACGCAACTGTAGTGGTAATGATGGGTGCAAAATGCTTCACACTTAAGGCTGCGGGCAATTTTCTTTGCATTTGATCTTTGTTAGAAAACAGTCCTTAATTGGTTAAAGCCTTTATTTTATTTAGCTCCTTGGTGATGCCACTCTTCTTGGTATCTGAGCAGAGGCCAGCATGTTGCCTAAGTGTAAGGAAGTGTTGCTGATATCTTGATGAAGGTGTGAGATATTAGCTTAACATCTATGCTAACATATTAGCTTCCTGAGCCGTCATGCAGGGTTTGCTTGCATCCTGAGTATCTGCATTACTGTTGTGTGTGTGTGTGTGTGTGTGTGTGTGTGTGTGTGTGTGTGTGTGTTGTGTGTGTGTGTGTGTGTGTGTGTGTGTGTGTGTGTGTGTGTGTGTGTGTGTGTGTGTGTGTGTGTGTGTGTGTGTGTGGGGGGCATGGTGGTGAGGCCATGCTGGTGTCTCATAGCTCCTGGATAGTGTCTATACGTGGCTTCAATCCCCATTCAGTCTATAGAGCTTCTTTTGAACTTGCAACTACAAATTAGCCCACAGTTTGTGTAACTGAGTTTTAAACTGACCTGCTGTCCTGCTGTACAACTGATTGCAGTGTCCATCATTAAATCACCTTAGACAATTTTCCTTAAATATTGTGCTGTAAACATCATACAACACTTTCCGTCTCTGTCTGTGACTGACTTTGTCTGCTTGCTGACCCCTTGTGAATATTATTAGATTTCATGAACCAAGCTTTTCCTCAGAGGTGTTGCTACTAAACAGATGTGCTGAGATTTACAGCTGGATGTTCAGGGGTTCCATCTGCCCCACATCATTACCTGGAAGTTCTTTTTTTTTTTTTTTTTAATTATTTTTTTCCATCTCACTTGTGACAGTGTTTCTTGACATCCTCTTCAGTTTTAGAGCAGGCCTGTCTCATACCCAGAATCTGAGAAACGTCATCTCACGGCAGTACAAGCCAGCGCACGTCTTTAAAATAACGGGTTCCAAGGGTTGCCTAGCAGGAACGAATTGCCAATATTAACCGTTCACAGGTCTGTGTATTATCAGACTTTTTTTTTTTTTTTGTCTTGTCATTGAATATGCAGTTTCATTAGGGATGATATTACTTTTTTTTTTTTTTTTTTTTTTTTTTTTTTTGTTGTAGTAAAACCACTGCTTCCCCAACCCCTGGACTGGTGCGTGTTCGGTGGGGGTGCGTAGAAATGTTTGATCAGGATTTTAGCAGGTCTTCTACTTGAAGCTCCCTGACTATTGTCATTATCCCAACCAGCATTATGGGAGGTGCTCATTTTGATCTCTGCCTCTGCTGTTTGTGCATCTCTGTACACAGACACTTTCCCCAGCAGTTGGAGGTTTTGGATAGAAATAGCAGATGTAGGAAAAAGCATGCGTAAAATTGAGTGTAACTGAGAAGGCTTCTTCATCCCCTCTTGTGGACTTCTGTGTTCAATATTGTAAGACGGCACACATGAATCTGGGCCCTGAATCTCTGCCTCTCCCTGTCTGGCCAGAGTTCTCAACATTAAATCTTGTTCGTCTGCCTATGTTGGCGTGTGTATGATACCTCTGTGCCAGCCAGCAGCCTGACTGAACACAGGCTGGGTTCAGTGAGGGGGATCTGTTTGCCTCCTGGCAAGGTAGAACCCGTTCGTTACATGTATAGCAAGGCAGATGAATTTTTAAAGGTGTTTGAGACTACATTAGAAACACGTTTTATTTTATGCTGTTTTGTAGCGTCTCGGATTTTGCTTTTGCGGAGGATTAATGAATGTGCGAGCACTAGGACACTGAACGGTGATTTGCTGCCCGAGGCAGGTGAATTGAGGTAATGAGGTGGGACAGAGGTGCTTGCTATTGATGCCATCGCCTTTTGCTTTCCTTCTTGTCATTAATTTGTCTTTTCAGATCAACTGGAACCTTATTCTTGATGGGGTTTCCTTTGGGGGGGCCTTTGGACTTTCCAATCCTTTTTGAGCAGTTTCGCCACAATCTTTTTGTTCTTCGGCTGATGCTGTACTGCACCAGCTAGTTGGAGATGGAAATTGAGGTGGCTTTCCAAGGTAGCACTGGGTGAACAGATCAGCTGCTGGAGCTTCCCCCAGGAGTGGAGGCCTGTAGGTAGCCACCCAGCCTATAATGGGCAGCAGAACTATTGTAAGACAAGAAAGAGTGTCATAAAATGTTGCCATGGTCACAGCCTCTGTGCCCAGGTTTTTCTCAGTATGTCACTTTATGAGTTTTGAAATCAATGGTGTGTTATTTAATGCTGCTGTGTGTGAAAATTCAGAATGCTCTCTTTTTAAATCCCAGTTTCAGCCCTTCTGTTTAGCACAGCTGCAGCTGTATTGTGTGCAGTCTGGTTGCACTTTACCATTGCGTATTAGAGAAACATGTAGGTGCCATAATGAAATGAGCAGCGTGAGGCTTTCAGAGTTCAGCAGCTGTCAGCAGGCTTGTGGGGAGCTTGTTGTCTCCTGCTGGATGGGTCATGGGGTGGGGGATCAGAGCCACTGAATTCCTCTGACTGGAAGCTTTGTGTGAATGATCTCCTACCCAGCAGGAAGTGGACGTGGGTGACCTGTTGTACTTTGGCAGACCTCATTTTCTTCTTGGCTTTCTGGTCATTGTCACTGCTTTTCAGTCCCCAGCTAAAGCCTTGAGTCAGTGTGCCACTGTCATCCTGTATTCCCTCTTCTCTCTAATGAACTAAGAATGGAAAGGGTGTTAAACAATCGAGGCTTGTTTTTACTGAGAAGCAGGAGCAGTTTGTTCAGGCAGTTTTCTAGTGATTTCCTCATTGGATCAATAAGGATGTAATGTGTGTCGTAATGCGTTTAGCTGTGTTGTATCCTGCAGTAAAGAGGTAGGATTGCTCAGTGAATGATGGCTACAACCTCCTCTTTATGGAAAGGTCTTCAAATTACAGTGGTCTTGTCTGCAGCCTGTTATATGATGTTGCACCATTCCCTCACCCACACTGTACATGACCATTTTGGTTTGAACTTTGTTTAATCTCACTCAACAGTTTAGACTAAGCACTCAGCCTTAATTCAAGAGTCTGGTTATGCGTTAGACCAAGACAGCAACAGGAAGTTGAGTCTGTAACCACCATCTTAAAGCCTTCTTTTTCCTATCTTTGATACTGACAGAAGGTCTCTTTGTCAACATCTGAGCGTTTTGAAAGGGATGATGTCCAACTTGTCAACACCAGTTCTGGGTATTGATTTGAAGGCAGTGTTCCTAGTATGCATAGGGCAATACATGATAAAGTGCTCTTCCTCCTTTTCACTTTTTAATATTCACTTTTAAGGGTCAAAGCTTCCCAGAAGACATCTTGCTTTCCCTTTCATTCAAAAACAGATCAAGGAAGTCTTTATTTCACATCAGATTTTTCTGTGTTCAAGAGCTTCTGGTCCTAGAAACATTACATTTACAGAGGATGTTTTCTTCCTTGGGATCTAAGCAATTAACCACATGACTCTTAACCAAGATGGTCTGCCTTTTATTTTTGTTTTAATCGACTGGCAACTCATCAGCTGTATGTTCTGCCTTTTTTTTTGCATTATCTAGCCTTCTGCCACTGCTTTACTTGACATACTGATGGAAAAGCACAGCATATTTGAATTTTTGATTCATGTGGTTGGCAGCTTTTCTTCGTTTTCATATGTATTCTTGAGCGCTGTTGTGAATTTTTGTAAAAAAGGGTTTTAAGGGCTCCACAGACCGTGTCCTGAGAAGCATGCTGGCTTACTCGCCCTTCTACTCACAATAGACATAAAACATACTGACCAGAGGCACAAACACAAGAAGCTTAGAAAGCTTTTTACTTTCCTCCTTCAGCTAGATCCTTGACACAGAGTACTGTCCTTCCACAGACATGTAGGGCTTTCTTATTGACGTCCAGCTTTGGAATCTATAGGCCCAAGGCTCATCCTGTTTGTATTGTGCTATCGCAGCTCCCACAAGATGGGAAGCAGCTGTCATTCATTATATCCTGCCAGCTACTGAAACTTCAAGGCATGGTTTTTTAAAAAAACATATTTTTTTATTTTATAAACAAAGAACTTGCGCTGCATATTAATTTTTAACTCTTGCTTTTTTTTTGTGATTACCACACAATGGAAGGTGTGTCACTCAAACCTGTGGAGCTTGTTGGCAAGTATTTAGTGATATTTGATCGACTCAGCGAGTGAAGTCCTAAGCATTGCTAGAATTTCTGTGGAATGCTTTTTTTTTTCTCCTTTGTTCAACTGTTTGAAACAACTGGAACATGCTGTTTCAAATTCAAGAGGATAGAGTTATAAATTAAGCCTGTATTTCCAAATGCTGTGCATTACCCTTTAACTTTTGCACTTAAAGATCTTCCAAGAGTATGAACGGTATGCAAGACACTGCAAGCACGTAGGGGCTGAACCCAAACCGAGCGTGCCTCAACTGTCACTGACCGTTGAGGGAGTCGGAGGACTGAAGTGGATGGCTTGAAAAAGCCACGCATGAACAGCGCTGCACACACTGAGATCAATTCATTGCTTTATACCATCGTGGTAATAACATGACCTTGACTACAATGAAGCCTGTTGAAGGGGAACTGCTCTTTGGCCCAAACTCAAAGGGTGTGGTCTGAGGTCCCCATGGTGGAGAATCATGGGTAATGATTAATTGCACACATTGATTTTGCCCCAAGCTGCGTAGCAAGGATGCACTTTAGAATCCAAATATCCAAAGAAACAGATTCTGGCCAAGTGCTGCTAAAGGGGCAGAGAAAAGAGCAGAGCAGCTGCTGAAAGGCACTGACTGTCAGCCTGGTGTGGGAGCAGCTGACAGGCTCCCACCATCAAAAACTAGAACCCAAAGTTTTTTTTTTTTTTTTTTTTTTTTTTAAAGATTTGGCTGTTACTAATTTCAACAGTCAAATGCGCTATGGAGTGGCCCAGTGACTGTTCATCGATTATGGGTAATGTGCACTGGCCAAAATGACTACTTTGTGCACTGCATTGCTTTGAAATGCACTTTTGTTCTCTCTTAACTGTAAGTCACTTTTAAGAAAATGATCCGTTTAAGTCAATCAACCTAGTGTGAATGGAAGTAGCATGACAGCAGCAGGGATTTTCAGACAGGACCAGAACAGCAGAACGCCCCCCCCCCCCCCCCACACACACACAGAGAGCATGTAAGCGAAATGTCTTATGTACACATCTATGTGTTTTGAGAAGCCTGGTGGGGGGGGGGTATTTATGGTACCAAAAAAAAAACCATGATAAAGAATTTTTGAATCTAGAGCAGGATGTTGAGAGAAAAAAATATAAAGTGTGGAGTACTTCGTGACCAGTATCTGTCAGCAATGAATGTTTTCATGTAATTTGGATTGACTAAAAAGCGCAAAAAAAAAAAAAAAAGCTTCAGCAAAAAGTTAACCTGTACCAAGTTTTAAATGGGCACCAGGCATATCTGGGCAGGTGTTTTTTTTTTTTTTTTTTTTTGGTCACTTAGATGTTGCTTAATTTTGTTCCAAAATGCAGAAGCAATGAAACTGGTGGTTTATTTTGGGTGTTTTGTGGCTGTGGTTGCTGCAAAAAAACCTCAACCTGCAAACCCATCACCATCAACAACCTACAGGAAACCTTTGGAAACATTGCCGTTCTGAAGTTAAAGTCTGTTGAAGGTGACAAAAAATGCTTTGCACATTTGAAATCGTACCATTTAAGCAAGTTCCAAAAGGAAAAGCATTTTATTTGCCAAGTTCCTTTTTTTTTTTTTTGTTTGCTTGCTGACAGGAAGGAGGTGAAATCATTCTCTAAACCTTTCACTTCCTGTTTTAGCCATCTGTCTTTCTCATTTGGCAAAGGTTTAAATTCAACTGCCTTGAGTCATTTAAAGAACTGTCCATCTGTTCTGAGATGCCATTACCAGGTCATTGCATGGTAATTGGAAAGTTAAAAACATTTAAGTCACATAAAATGCTAGATTTATTTTACAAAACTCCCGACAATCATTCATCCGTTAATACAGCCGGCCAATGTAGTGCTGACACACAAAAGCAGTTTAGTCACCAACTCACCTGAAACGGTCAGGAACAGAGAAGTTGTTGGACTGTGGGAGGAAAGCAGAAGACCTAGAGGAAACCCAGGTGAGCACAAGGGGAATCTGAAAGCTCCACAGATGGAGTCAGACAGAACCCTGGATCTGCTTACCTGATCCTGGTGATGGAAAGGACCTGCACTACCGGTCACCGTCAATGTCCAACATTTTAAGGCCGTGGTTTAGTACCCTTTTGTCAGGTATCAGGATTATTCCTGTAAAATAGTCAGCTGTGAAAATGTGATAAATGTTGACAGTGCAACAATAATGACATACTTTGCACTAATATGGAAGACCAAGTTTTTACACTTTTAGGATTTTCGAGTGCGAGAACCTTAGTTGTTTTACCCATGAAATGAAAAGAGTCCAGTGTTGAGTGTCAGCATCCAGAAAAAGGCTCATTTCATGGGACCTCTGTGGAGGACACAGCACCTCTTTCATCTGTTCAAGCGAGGATTTCTTTTTAGCCCAAGAGCCGGTGAAAGTCTTTTTGGTCATGGGCATCGTTTCCAAGGAGACGCAGGAACTCTGGGGCGTTCTGCACCGCAGCCTCTATAACAGAAAATTAGCATGGGGGGATGAAAAGCAGCAGTTTTATCAGCCACTGCTAATTGGTGACATTTCCATTTCCCGTATGGCATAAACAAAATAAAACGCTTGCTCGAAGGTATTAATTCTTCTCAAAGGTTATTTACATTTGGCTTTTTTGAAACCTATGGCATTATCAGAATAAATTTTTTATTTTATTTTTTATTATATATATATATATATATATTTTTTGGAAATCGCGTGTGTGTGTGTGAGAGAGAGAGATCTGGTGGATTTAAATAAGAATGAGTGCTCACCCTTGGCTTTGTTGCAGAGATGAAAGGAGCGGCAGGGTTAGTTTTTGTCAGTTAACACACAAACTGAAGATCAGTGATTTGAGACACACACAGCACTGCAGGAAAACGCGTTCCCTGCTGTTTTGTTGGACTGGATTTGTTTGTTTCTTCAGACGGCTGTAAGTGTGAGGTGTTTATCATCCCGCATAAACAATTCTGGAACCAAAACTTTAGCCTTCACGTGATTTACTTAATGTGTTGTCATACAGCCCTGGAGCATATTGTGAATTCATCAGTTTTCCTCCAGCAACCGAGGTGTAGCGTCTAGTCATAAATAAGCAGGACAGCCTCGCTGTGTCAACAGACTGCATAGCATTGATATGATTATGGTTTGCATTCTTTTGAATAAGTTGATTGGCAATAATGGTTCATGCAAAACATGCAAGTTAACTACATTTTATATCTTTAAAACAAAATCTAGACTGTGGACATCCACAAGGAAAAGGTGGCCAGGCGAGAGATTGGAATCCTGACCACCAATAAGAACACATCAAGGACCCACAAGATCATCGCCCCAGCCAACATGGAGCGGCCCGTGAGGTACATCCGCAAGCCCATCGACTACACAGTCTTGGATGACGTGGGCCATGGGGTGAAGGTAAGTACTCGGTCTCTCTGGGTTGTACAGGCGGTGGTTTGTACCGCAGTAGCCAAGAAAACATTACTTCTCCTGACAACTGAAAATGCAGAAATAGACAGGCCTGTAACATTTTAAAATATTTTTCATGCTGTTTCATAGTGAAATGCCAGCTCTGTTTGGTTTTTTAATGTTCGATCCAAATAGCAACTTTTAAATGGTGGCTTCCTGTCTACAGCAGTAAATGTGAAGTTACTCCGAATAAGGTTTTTTTTATTTTATTTATTTTTTTTGGAACCCCACAATGCCTATTAAAAAATATTCATTAGACTTTTTCTTGTTTTATTAAATTACAGTGGATTTAATTACGGCTTTTTGGCTTTGATCATCAGGAAAAAAGATTCAAATGTCAGTGAAAATGAAGATCTACAAATTGATCTCAATTTTTTTTACAATTATTAAGCACGCTGATGTGAAACTCGGTCTGCATTAATTTTTCTACTTTCGTAAATGGGATATGGATGTTGATAGCTGGACCCACCGAGATGGACCCCAATGACTGGGCTTGTGAGAGTCCATTTGTGTCACTGGGCAGATTGAGTTACATTCCATTGCGATGCCTTTTATTCTTCCAGGGGTTGATCAGCAGTAATAAAACAGTGTAAAAGCTCCTGTCTTGCTCAATTGGCTCAATGTCAGTTCACAAAGAAACAGTAATTTTGTCGTGGCGAGTTGGTGAAGCTAAAGTTTTACGGGGTGGTCGCAAGTATGTAGACAGCATCAGCTTTCGTCGATAAAACATCTGAGATTAATTGAAGAAAAAGGCTTTTGGTAAAATAAAATGAGACATTTGACTTAAATTATTTGTTGGCTGCATAAGTCAGTTTATAAGTGGTCACTGTTATTTGTATTATCAAATTATTTTTGTGTCTTATGGATTTTTTTGGGAGGTTTTCTTATTGCTTGCTGTGAAAGCTGTTCATTATTTACTGTGTGGAAATACCCATATTTTCTATCAGAAAATATTTTGATGGATGAATTTTTTTCCTGTGAATAAAGGATTGGTGCTGTGGAATTGGAAGATGAATGTCAAAAACATACTACTCAGTAATATATATATTTTTTTTAAAGCAGTTGTAAGTCTGAACTATTTTTAGAGGTCATTTACGGTTTTGGAGAGCAAGTGAAATCGATCGTGTGAAATTCTGAATCTGTCAAGTCTCTGAACAGGCGTTTGAACACGACTCACATGTAAGCAAACCCGCACACCAAATTTTCTGCCTTTGTGGTGAAACAGCTGTGCCTGTAGTCATGTGTTATGGCTGGCTGGGCGGAGGAACAATATATTTCCAGTAATGCTGTTCAAATTTGTTTCTTCATGCTAAGCAGTGTGTCAGGCAGGATTAACAAGCCTTATGGAAGTGTGCAAGGGAGGGAGTCTTTTTTTTTAATATTTGGAAAAGATGAGATTTTCATGTCAGCTGACTCTTAATCTTGACAATAGTTTGAAAATGTAAAAGGTGTCGGTCTCTCCTTCCCCAAGTTTTGCTAATGTAATGTTGCACATAGCCGTTAATGGGAACTTTTTACATAGTAAGTTGACAATTGCTCAGCAGAAAGTGCCTCTAAAATGAAAGTTTCACTTTGACTTCAGCCCTAAATGATTTTATTATAAATGACACAATTGAATGCAGCCTTGCCTGGCGGTTTCCTTTTTTTGGTGGTTTTATGTACACACCATCAGTTCATACATATTTATTTATTATCACCAGTTCAGTTTAAATACTTTATTCAGGGGTTTAATATTTGGTCATGTTCTCAGCCAGAGTGTGCCTTGTTGACTGGCCCTTGCTCACCTCCTCATTAGAGCCCTTTAGGATATCACCTAACAAACCAGGCTTTAGAATTTTGCTGTTTCTAAAATATCAGATGAGATTTTTACCATCCTAATTGCCCACCTTTTACCCTTTCATCCAAAGTTTAGACCTTTCTCAGCAGGTTTGTAGGTTTTCCCTCCCCGAGAACTTGGTATTTGTCAGGGGGCTTCACATGACATTACATGACCTTAGCCAACGTCCGTTTCCAACATTGCATCCTGGGACTTGGATGGTCCTCCCTCTCTTATCAAGATTAATGATTTGTTGCTTTCCCAGCATTTGGCAAATAGTCTGAGAATAGTTCTGCTTTTATATATACTGTATCAAATGGCACATTGTTTTTTAAAAATACATTTTGAGTTTATGGAAATTTTAATGAGAAGTATTCCAAGCATGCAGGCCATACAACCTAAAATGTTGATTTTTATGAGTTTTTATTCTATTTTAAAGATGTATAACTTTTTTCTTTTTTTTCTTTTTAGCTTTTTGAGAGGTTTTTTTTTCCCTTAGGTAGGGGTAAGTACCAATGAGTTGGTGTTGTAATTTTTAAGGGGGTCAGTGGTACAGAAATGGGTTACCATTACCTTGTTGCACACATCTCTCTGGACTGTAGACTCAAACTCCCCTTGAATGGTAGGACAACATGTAGTTTGCACATAGATGCTGTCACGCCTGAAACCACTGTCCCACTGTGCCATTTTGTCTTGCTTACGTATGCTGGATTGCAGGTCCACTTTTCTCATGGATTTATGATATTGGTGCTGCTTTGACTTGCGCACAGTCAGGCTCCCCAAACCGTAGTTAGTTCTTGCTACTACTTGGCCCACATCCAGCATTTTGTCCATTAGTTATAACTTGTTTCCTTCTGTGCGCTCCACACCGGCCTGTCGCCATTTAATTTATTGGACGCTTTGTCTCCCCAGTCACGAGGAGTAGACTTAGTCAGTATTAAGCTGAAATCCACGTGGCTTGAATGTACTTGGGCGCTATATAAATTATTTCTTGTAAGAAACGTCTTTTGGATTTTAAAAAAAAAAATGCATAGTTAGAAAAAAATGGTTTGAGTTTAGAACGGTTTTTGTTGCCCATGAAAGTCTCGATCTAAACAGCTGAATGGATATCAGGGTTTAAATAGACCTTCAGAACTTGAAAGGTGATGAGCACCATGTCTTCCATACTTTTGGTCAGCTCTCTTCTCATGTGCTGTTTTTGTTCTTGTTTTCTTTCTGCCTACGTTAAGTGGCTCAAAGCCAAGGTGAGTATGTTAATTTTGTGACCCCCACCTACCTTCCCAACTGTAGTCTGGCACACCAGGTGTATCCTCTGTCCTGTGGATCCTTTTTGCTGTGACTGTCTCACCCCTGTAATGTGTGAAGTAGAAATTGCCTGTTAGAGCCATTATGATTTCACTCATCTTTCACTGCCTTCATCACAAATTCACACATTGTGGTCATGCTTCATTTCAGGACTTTGTTTTATCATTTGGATTTCCCAGATTACGGACATTAAAAAAAAAAAAAAAAAAAAAAAAAAAAAAAGCAAATTTAATAGAGAACTTTTTCCAAAATGTATGATGGGACAAAAAGCTATTAAATATTTTTACTGGAGAAGTTTTTCCCAAATCACCCCCCCTCCCCCCAGTTGTTCACATGGACTCATGTTTTTGAAAAAACTTTGATTCATGGATATTGTTTGGTCTAGAGTTGTACTTTAAGAATATATGAAGAGTGCTGATGTTTACCAAATAACTTAAAGGCATTGAATTATATAACAGTTCTTCAGATTTTTTTTTTTTTTTTTAAAGTTAAAGACTTAATTTAAAATGTAGTGTATTAAAGCTTGATGTTTACAACATTAAGTATCTGGGAAGCTCCATTTAGTTAATCCACTGTAATACTAACTACATGTAGGAAAACGGAACAGGTGGGAATGGAAAGGGATGTTGACGTGTTGAACGTTTAAATCGTAGCATGGGAGCAACCAACCTGCCAGAGGAGGAACCCTCTCAAGGACCAATCCGCCGACACAGAAGCCTCCAAGCCCACCTATGTCAGGTCGCGGGACTCTTGGGTATGTCCCAGGCTGTAGCAAAGTGTGTGACAAGATATTGAAAGAAATGTGATGTTTGTTTTGGGAGCCACTGCAGTCCCATAAGTAGGAATTAAACTTCCTGCCTATATTTCTCCAATTTTGCTGTTGCTTTTCACCAGGCGCAACACATCTTACAAGACTCTGGAGCCTGTCAAGCCTCCGACAGTGCCTAATGACTACATGACAAGCCCTGCCCGACTGGGCAGTCAGCACAGCCCTGGCCGTACTGCCTCGCTCAACCAGAGGCCCAGGACACACAGGTACAGACCTCCTGCATCCCATGTGTGGCACATCAGGAACTGGATTGGAAAGCTGATGCCTGGTCACTCGTTGTACTGAAAACTCGAGTGAAATACAAAATGGTGAAAATGACAACATCCTTAAATTTATGTCCATATGTAACAAGATTCTGAACTTTCATAATTGGTGACTAAAGCTGACTGACGACTTATGCAAAAACATGAAAAAATGTGAAGGTACGAGCAAACTTTTCAGCCGAGTCCTAGACAAACAGCCGACTTGAGCTGTGAAAATCCCCGCTGCGTGACATGAGGCCAGCGTTGATGGCTGCCTTCATTGCAAATACGTACGTGACTGACTGGAGTTGCTCTAATACTGACTGTGGGGGACCATAAATTTAAGTGAATTTTTTTTTATTGTCCATTTCCAGCCCTCACATACCCAGTGCTCAACACATTGCACCTTGTTGTTGGCATGCAGATTTACGCTGGCCTGCCTGAGCCTTGGCACGTGTGTGGATCGGGACAGAATTTGCAGAAAAGGCTGCAATGTGGCTAAATCCTTTGTCTGTGGGCCAAGTGGGATCTTGATGGATGTTTTGGCCAAAAGCTATGTTCTGACAGGGAAAAATACAAATGGCCCCTCTTGTTTGCTTCCTTTTTTGAGGATATGCTGTGCCATCACTGAATTGGGCTTAAGTAATAACCTGCAATTATCGTTTATACCACGGCTTGTCAGACTTCACAATTAATAAGGAATCGTACGTCTCCCCAGATGAGTATTGCAGCACTACTGTTTTATATTGGGATGTTTAGAGCCTATTTTTAGATTTTTATTTTATGATTACATTTTACACTGTCCCCTAAGCGTTCATTTATAAACTCAAGTGAAAATACTCCAGAAGAGAGCAGTTACTTTGTCTGGTGAGCTGATGCGTTCTTCCCAGATGGCTAAATACTAATGTTTGGGTACATTAACTATACACAGCATCTTGTGATTATATTCCCACAATTACAAGGCATACCCTGCTCCACCCTTCTATCGTCTCCTCTTTCTGTGTGGAGTGTCTAAATGAGCCGACTTGTCACCATGACAACTGATGCTCTCTGCTCCAACACTTTTCTTTCTGTCTACCTCGCAGTGTTTACTATTAAACCTCTCCGTCACCATTATCCTTTTATTTCTCATTTGTCATTGGGTTCACAGCCAATAGGGGCTGGCAGTTTATTTGTTGCCAGCTCAGTTGAACCCTGGTTGTTAACTTGGAAGAGTATAGACTCATTTTTGGTCTTATTTTCCTTTTTTTGTATTGGAGGAGCTGTCAGCTTGAGTTGGGACACGACTTCTTTCTTGATGTAATAAGTGCTGTACATTTGAAACTGTTTATTCCATCCCTGGCCTGCTTTGTGATATTTTATATTTCTGCATAATGTTAAACCTGTCAGCGAGTACATCTCACAGTGGGTGAGTTGGCACAGTCTGCTTTGAGCATATTCAGTTCCAATCAGTCTAATGCATTTCTGCTTTCATGTAAAATACTTGGTGAAGCGTATTTATTAACTGCCAGACTGTAAGAAGTTAATTTTGACATTTTTGTCAGTGAATGAAGCCTCTTGGCTTTCTGATACATTGAAATGTACCTTTTTAAC
Organism: Heterotis niloticus; assembly: GCA_018136845.1. NCBI lineage: Eukaryota > Metazoa > Chordata > Actinopteri > Osteoglossiformes > Osteoglossidae > Heterotis > Heterotis niloticus. The sequence goes on along the minus strand of CM030901.1, from coordinate 24,912,560 downwards.
CACGTTTCAAACTTTTTGACATCATCAGGCTGTGCTCACCCTTTTTGACTTGAGATTTATTCCAATACAATCTGTTGAGGAAATTACATGGAAAAAGATGAATCTTGAAGACCATTGTGGTCCCCCTCTTTTTAGGAGTCACAATGCTTGCCAGTGGTATTGCGGATCATTAAGTGTTAGTGTTGTCACCCGGAGTGAGGGCATTGCAGAGCTTCTTGTGAACTGAATGGGTCAGTTAAAATGTTTGGTGTCCAGCATTACATCAGCTCTCTGCAGAGGTCAGAAGTTCTCATGCCAGTTTCTCCCTCATAGTGGCAGCAGTGGGGGCAGCAGCAGCAGGGAGAACAGTGGGAGTGGCAGCATAGGCATTCCCATTGCTGTGCCAACACCCTCCCCTCCCACCATGGGACCAGGTGAGCCTCCTTCCACCCCACCCACCGCATAACTGCTCTTGTTTTATTCACGCCGCCTTCTCTGGAACAGCGAGTCTGACCGGATAATGAAATGCAATTAATATCTTCCTGGAGGACAAATTAGCAGTCTATAAGGTTATCCTTTCTAGTTGATCTGTGTGGACTTGGTGTCACAAGACATTTATAAATGTGTAAGTATGCAGTAGCAAGCACTGTTGCCATGATACTAGTAAAGCCATTTGTCAACTGTTGGTCACTTTAGGGGAAGCATGTACATTAACAAATAAGGAAATGGCCTAAAAGTCTGCTGTGTCAGTTCCCGCTCATGCCATTGCATCTTTGAGCAAGTTGTAAAAATACCTGCTTCTGTAAAGGGGAATACATGTACAAGTTTGTTTGGATTAAAGCAGCAGCTCTGAACAGTGATGTGGAAAAGTAAACACTCGCCCTCATGATGAGATCTTGTACAACAAAAAAAAAAGATGGAGGCTTATCAGAATATATGCCAACGTTGCATACAATGGGCTTATCATTCACTACAACAAATTGAATTTCCTGTGATGGAAAACACATACCATGGTATCCAAGTGTAATTTCTCACCTCACAGTAAATAATTTGAATACAGCAAACTCGTATAGGAAGCAGTTTTCATTATTATGAGGAAAATCATGTCAGTTCGGCTTTACCAGAGAAACATTAATTTCCCCAAAGTATCCTTAACATTTTAAAATATCTATTTCAGTGCAACAAAGAACACTTTCAACACAAATAACCTCATTACCAAACAGTTAATTAGGTAATTAATAAGCTTTTGTGACTGCACAATTACATTTTTATTATTTTATGTGTGTTTCCTTAAATATTAATAGCATTGAACATTTAATTGTTACATTTGTCGGGGGGGGATGAAAACAATATATAATTTAACTGTTACTTTTTAAAATTAACTTTATCTACTCTAATGGTTGTGTATGTAATGAAATGTTGCTGGTGGACTTGCCAACGAAGAGATGCGAGCGAAATCACAAAGTAAACTGCATTTGAACACGGACCACAGGAGGCAAAGACTGAGCACAGATGCTGTGTGCAGTGTTGCCATCTGGCTTTTTGACTTTCTCTGTGTTTCGGGATTTGCTTGGGTAGCATTTGCTGTGCTTGGACTTTTTGACTCGGCTGCAGTCGGGTATTAATGCGTACCGCTTGTTTTATATGGAACTTGGAAATGGGAGCTTTAATACCAAGGTATAGGTGTCATTTTAAAAGATACTTTTTAAATAAACAGTTACAGTTTTTTGTAAATATAATTAAATTAAAATGCATTGGTCTTCTGGTTTACAGAGGAATCTGCCAGGATAGGCATCGCTATTTTGTTTATAATGACGGTAGTTTCCAGAAGGTGTACGTACTTTTCCATATCACAATAAATGATGTGAAACTAAATTGTTGCAGAACATGCTCTTATGCCTGCCTGTAAACAGGCTCACTTCTCCAAAACGAGGCCACCGTGAGGGTGGGGAGCAGGCTTCACCACTCAGCCTGACTGCACAACCACCTGTGACACCGTGGTCTCCTGTGCCAGGGACTTCATCAGAAATCTGACACAATGAAGCCCCTCTTCAGCCAATAGTTCATGACCCACAAGGAGCGCAGTTAGACAAAGCAGAGTCTCCCGGAACCCAGATGAATCTCTTTATTTAACCCCGCCCCTCCCATGAGTACCGAGGTCCTTGTGATGGAGCAGGTTACCATGGCAACACAGTACATTTACTCACAAAACCTCCTGCGTGTAAAAGAGATGAAATGAATGGGTAGTAACCGAGATTTGGAATGAGGTGTGGGAGCTTGAGCATCTCTTTCTAGGACTGGCAGGCGATGGTAAAAAGTGCTCTCAATGTTGAACATCTGTACTTTGATGCCAGGCTTACTCTTCTTTTCTGGCCCAACCTGTTTCAGCCCCACCCATGTTTGCTCCTCCCCCACCCCCTCCTCCACCCCCGGTTCCTGGGCAAGGGCCCTTCGTGCCTGCAACTCCTTCAATAGGTGAGCCCTCACCAACGGGTGCGTGTGGACCGCCGCAGGATGATCGTCCACTGTACCAGCTTGTGTGTCTGTCTATGTTTGTTTCCGATTCTCCTCAAAGGCAGCATGAATCATCGGGGTCTGTGTTGGTGTCATTGGAGAGCTGCAAAGGTCTCAGCCTGTCCTTGTGTACCAAGGAAAAGTCTCTAATGGCTCTCAGCTCTGACTGGTGCCATGCGTTTTTCTTTGTAGCGTAGTTGTTCAGCATATATGCTATTAATGTGGGTCTCCTGTGGGGAAGTCCATCGGACACAGGAGTTTCTCCACACCTCGTCTGACAGTGTTGAGCTCTCAGTACCCCAGCCAGTGCTCTGGCCTTCTAACCAATCTGCTTACATTTCCAAATTTTTACTTTTTTTTTTTTTTAAATACTGGGAAGGATGAGAAGGGCTGATGTGAAGTACAGTATGTGATGATCTTCCGTTTCCCTACCAGGGAAACCTAGATCTTACATTAGAGACTTCTTCTGCATTGGTGTTCTCCTGAGGTTGTGGGGCATCTTTCTTTCTGGGTGATTAACCGGTTTTCTTACTGTATGTGGCTTTGGAGTATTTGTTGGTTGTTGTTGTATAGGATGCAGTCAAACTGGACACGGTGCTATGCATCTTCACATTTATCCTGTGTATGGGCTGTGTCTGGGTTGGGTTTGGTAAAGCATGGCGGTAAGTTGGACCATCAGAGGGGGCATTTATGAATCAACTGAATAAACATCACTGCTGTCTAAAATTGTTTTTCTAACCTGTGAGGATCATTTCTTTTCTCTGTTGTATTATCTGCTGGTATAAATATTAAGCTATCACTTGAGATTTTGTTAAAGGTTTTTGTTGATTTGTTAACTATGGTTTATTTCAGATTTATTAGCACCACCAGTGAAGGGTACACAGATGTTTTGGTGTTTTTTTTTTTTTGTTTGTTTGTTTTTTTTCCCTGATCTGCTGAGTTCCTGAGCCACACCCTTCGTAGATATTTTCTGCTTTTTTTTTTTTTTTTTTTTTTTTTTTTTTTTAAAGAGCTGCTGTTATCTTCTAGCTGTAAACAGGAAATGTTTAAGTAGAGGAGACTGTGCTTCTTGATGCACTTGGAAACGGATTCATCATCTGAGTTTCAGGAAGACATTTGGTGTGTGCCCCCCCCCCCCCCCCCTGATGTGCGTAGTCTTCATGCAGAAAGGCACCATGCAGTTAACATGTGCTGTTTGACTGGACACCCGGTGTCTATCATTCTCTTTGATAGCCTTCTGGCAACACAGGCTGCGATTCGGGCTCCTGAAGGCAACTCGAAAGCTTCCCACCACTGGCAACAAAACGCTTTTCTTTTCAGTACGGTTTCTTTCCATTCTGCAGCTCCTTGTCATCCCTTTTGCACAGAGGAGCCTTAACTCAGTCACAATGCCATTCTGATCTGGCTACAGGTGTTTGTTGAAGGTGTGTTTACCTTTTAACCAGCTGCTTCCAGCACTGGGAAGCAGTACCCCTGCTGTTCTGGGAAACACTCGGTGGCCCTCACACTGAAACTCTTCATACTGAAACTCTGCTCGCTGCTGCTTTTCTTCAAGGCCAATGTGCATACTAACATCTTCATTCTACTCTCACTGGTGAAGCAGAAGGCCAGTGAAGTTCTTGTGGCTGGTAACTGCGGGAAGCTAATGTTTTCCCTCCTGGGTTTGTTCTCTCTCTCTCTCTCTGCTTCTCTCTGCTTGCAGCTACAGGGCCAGGTTTGGGCCCCATCCCCATGTCTCAGTTTGGCACGGTATCAAGACAGATCTCCCGACACGGCTCTACCAGCTCCTCTGTGTCCACCGTTTCAGCGACCGGGACCTACAGGCGGGCACCTTCTGTCTCTTCCCAGTTCTCTGCCCAGCAGCCGCATGTTAATGGCGGCCCCCCTCTGTATCCTCAGAACCCAAGTAAGGCCGCCCTTTGGGTCACTGGCAGCTCTGCTGTGTGTTTCCAGAGGGTCCGCATGCGTACATGTTGTCACACACACAGACCGCACGTACGGAATTTGTCCAAACACCCCATACGGCTGCCTTGCCCAGCTGTTGGAAAGTGCAGGTACTGGTGTCTTCACTGTCAAGACAGCTTAATGGGATGTAGCTGTGATACCAGCTCAGTTGCTATGAAGATGGTGCATTTTCCCCCAGGCTTGCACAGGTGCTAGGACAGGTTTATGCAGTGCAAAGGGGTGTGCTTGGAGCGGATGGGTGGCTCTAACCTGCCATGTCATCGTAGAGTGTGTTGCCTTAACCTGATGTGCAAATGGATTATGGACTGTAGCGAGTTCAGTGAGGTTTGTCACTTTGGGTAAATGCTGGTTAATAATTGTTGTGCATTGCTGTGGATAAAAGCATCTTCATGACCAAATTAGTGCATTGATGTAGTTACAAAATATGACTTATACAGAGTAACATGGCTTATTTTATGTTTGTTGTAAGAGCATTGGTGCGGTTTGAGACTTCTAGCCTTTTGAAATGCAAACAAAGCCATTAAGGACTGTTGTCTCCTGGGGTAAAGCTGGCCAGAGAGCAGTTTCAACACCGGTTTGCTTCCACTTGTGCAAGGTACACGTGAAATGTAACGGTCGGCTGGAAATTGGCTTCGGAACTTGCCGTGACTGCTGATGTTTTGGAATCTGTCAGCGAAGAGAAGCCGAAGAAGGAAAGAGGCTTAAATGGAGATCCGGATGTGTTCATAAGCACATGGCCAGTAGTGGTGAAGGGCTGAGTGATTTCGGTTTCAACAACGTATTTTGAGTCCGGTTTTCTTTCTCTGTGTTGTGCGCCGAACCATCGCACAGCCAGCCTTCTGTCTGTGTGTGCGGCCAGTCGAGTGTAGAACGTGTTTAGAAGTCTCTCTTTGCTGAAAGAAGGTTAAATACCCATGAGCAGCTCTTCTTTGGCTCAGCACTCAAATCTGGATTTGAAATGCAGAGGGGTTTATGAAGCCCGAAGGTTAAAGCAGCTGCCATCGCAGAATGTGGCGCATAACCGGGTTGCTCTGATAGCCACATTTAGCGCTCAGTGCTCATCGTCTTCAACGAGCGGTGGCTTCAGGCAAGGAAGTGTTTGCGACCCAGTAACCGAGTAGCCCGGTGGACTGTGTCCCTGCGCAGGCGCCACATAAGTGGAGTTTGAGCCCATGATGGGACGGTCCCATTACGGTAGCGCACTCACTGTAGCGCCCTCTTCTGGACACGAGTGTCACACTTGTTTGCCCCTGCACACAGAGGCTGTCACCTGCACCCTTGCACTGTTGCTTCACGTTGTGGTTTCTGTTGCCCTCCGACTGACGTCTGCTTCCGTTTGTCTCCTCCTCCCCCCCCCCCCCTTTTTTTTTTTTTTTTTTTTTTTTTTTACACCGTCGTATTTTGTGCGCTTGATGCGGCCAGTGTCTGTCGCCCCCCCTCCTCCTCCAATGCCCCAACTGACTCCACAGATACCACTCACGGGCTTTGTGGCCAGGGTGCAGGAAAACAGTAAGTGTCTCCAGGAGCATCACGCTGAGGCCCAACGGGGGCCCACCTGCTGTGTTTGCCAGTCTGTCGCCTCCCGTAGACATACCTGTCCATTACCCCCACCCAACCTCCCGCATGTCTCGCATGTGACTGCTGCACTCTGCTTGGTGCCTTATTGCCACCGCTGCTGGAGTTGGGTACGAAGTCACTTTTAACTCGGCTTGTCGGTTACCTCCAACGTGGCTCTGCTGCGCTCGTCCACGTTTGAGGGATCAACGAAATCTGAGCTCCTGGGAGCGAAATGGCGATAAGGCACACTTACTGTAATTTGTCATGTGACGCGTAACCCCCCTTCTGTAGAAATAGCATTGCATGCTCAGGGTTTCTTAATTTTACTTTTTAAAACGAACAAATGCATAACCAAGGAACGTTACACAAACAGGATAGGAAGAACAAAACAGAAGAAAAACTGTAGGCAGAGTGTGCACAGTTCAGTGGTCTGAAGCTTTATAGGTACAGGTCAAGCTTTACAGGTCAAGTGCTGATGTCATGGAAGTCAACAGATTTTTGTGCCATTAATTTTATCAAATGAAATATTTGAAGTGAAACAATTGAGATTTTTCAAGGTCATGAATATAGAGCAGTACGTCTTTATCTGGAGAAGAAACCTTACTGCACAGGTTGTTCTGGAATGTGGGGTAGATGCACGGTTCCAGAACAAACAGAGAAGTCTGACAGCAGCCAGCGCACCAGAACCACGGTTGTCCTTAATGCTGCTGTAAGTGGCTCAAGCGCAGCAGGCTGCCGCCAGGTGAAGGATCTCCTGTTCTTGTCATTAATGTGTAGGACTTCTAAGGTTGAAGTCAGGTGTATGAGTCCAGGAAGATTTTCCAGTTTATTTACCACGTTTGCTTAAAGGAAGATCAGTTGTACCACGGTTCACAGAGGCGCAGAAATGTGAACTACCGACAGGAGCAGCGAAGAGGGGAAATGTGGTGGTCTAGGGTGCGAAGGAGGTAAAAGATTCAGCCAACTGCAGGTGCCCTCTGCCGCCTCCTGCTGGCAGCAGTTTGTATTTAGCCCTTTTAGGAAGGTCGCCGAGTTCAGTCTGTTCAGCCCCAGGTTTAGTGGTAGAAGCTGCGTAAATGATGTAGATTTGTTTGAGGGGTTACCAGTGGCTCAAACAGACACTAAGGTGTGGATTTTTTTTTTTTTTTTTTTTTTTTTTATAAACTGTGTGGTTGTTTTTATAATTTGTTTTGTGTGTAAGTTGCATGGATGATCCGGACTCCCTTTAATACCTGCTGCATGCAAATCTTCATGTTGTGCATGGAGCTGCGGGTTTACTAATAAGATCATCTAACCCTGTCGGCGCTTTGCTGTGACAGTACGGTTTTGAGACTGTGACAACCCCCCCCCCAGTTGAGTCCTTTTGGCCTCTTGTGATCTAAATGCCGCCTTACTCCCTGGATCCAGTTGCGGACACCCCGACCCCACCTCCGCCCCCGCCTCCAGATGACATGGCGATGTACGACGACTCCCCGCCACCTCCCCCTCCGCCGCCGGTTGACTATGAAGATGAGGAAGCGGCCGTGGTGCACTATAGCGACCCCTATGCTGACGGAGACCCGCAATGGGCACCCAAGAACTACATTGAGAAAGGTGACGTGACTTTTCTGCGCTGCTTTGTTGGATTGCCGAGTGCGTGATTTATTGCTAAGCCGACTATAAGCAAACATGATAACTTGGGTAGTTAATACGCTGGTCACCTCTGAGGATTTCACGCCTTTGCCTTGTTAACGTTCCCTCCACGTTTGACCTCACTGGGTTACCCCACGGCTTTAGTCCCTGCCTGAAATGTTGCCCCTTGAACTCATTTAAGAACAAAGTTTAGTCCGGAGGTTTATTGGCCTCGTGGGGGGTGCTTATGAGTGTTGCTTATCGGGCAGCTCTGAGCTCTTTGACTCCAGTTCTGTCCCTCTCACCTTTCCAGTTGTGGCCATTTATGACTACACCAAGGACAAGGAGGACGAGCTGTCCTTCATGGAGGGCGCCATCATCTACATCATCAAGAAGAACGACGACGGCTGGTTCGAAGGCATCTGCAACGGGGTGACCGGCCTCTTCCCCGGCAACTACGTGGAGTCGATCATGCACTACGCCGACTAAAGGGACTGGGGTTCGCTCAGTCGCATCTCGGTGTGAAATATCAGTCAGAGCTCCACAGCGTAAATAAGTGCATTAGGATTTGGCAGAATGTGTTTTTTGAACTGAAAATGTTTTTCAAAAAAAACTATATTCTTTTTTTTTTTTTTTTTTTTTTTCTTTTCATGTGAGCTGGTAAGAGGGAATACGGAGATGCGGTGATTCGGGATGAAGTTCTGGTTGTTCGGTCTTGCTCCATTGTACATACAGTCAGCAGCTCGTTCCAGTGAACGTCCTCACGGCGCCGAGCAGTTTCCCCTCATCGCTGCGCGCCATCCTGTTGTGTCAAGAGGGCGTTTAAATTTTTTTTTTTTTTTTAATTTGCATTGGATTTTGATTTGGTGCCATTTTGTTGCTTTCCTTGTCAGATCCACACAAAGCTGGATGTTGTGCTTGGATGTTGAATGCAAATTTAACTGCTTATCAGAATGAAATGTTTGTATTTTCGAGCTACTGGTAATTCCTAAAATGTATTTCGAATTCAGCGCATGCCTAGTGTACCCCACAAACGTATTGCAACTTAGTTTTAAGAACTTTAAGCTTCCATTATGCTGTACCTTACCTTCAGCACTCAGTTTTGAATGAGAAGTTTAAAACATTTGTGGACTTGGTCTTATTTTCTAAATGGTTTAATTTGTATTTAAGTATTTGATATCATTAAATTTACAAGATGAATTTTTACATCTGGTTATAAATGTAAAACAATGCTGTATCAGTGCAGAGGTGGGAGTCTGGAACTCCCGCTGGTGTCCATCTCAGTCTGTGAACGTGACCTCGGGTGAGCTGCTGCTTTATTCCAAGGCAAAGCTTTGCACACCATCAGGCAGCACAGGGTCCAATGTGAGAATGTGTAGCTTTACTGGGTAGTGGCGATTCCGTATGACGCGTTCGAGCAAACTGACCAATGCAACGTTTCCAATTCCTGTCCCTGTCAGAGGGACCGCGAGGGGTTTTTCATACCATTTTTATTATACAACTCAACCATTGTATACATATAGAACGAGAATGGTTTTAACAATTTAGGTTCATAACTCAGGTTTATTTAAAATAAAAATACATTCTTGTTTTACTATTTAGCCAGTATGCATTAAATAGGACTTAATTACAATTCATGTAGTCATGGCATTTCTTTTTTGGATATTTTTTTTACATGAAATTTTGATCATATGGCCTTGTACTTAGCTTGGATTTTTCAATCTTCTTTACTCAGTTCTTTCTTCCCAGAGACCAGAAGTGATGTTCAAAATCATCAATACCACAGTTGTGGCTACTTTGTTCAAGACTTTTGGGAAGGAGGAAAAAAAAAAACTTAGCATTGATTTGTATATATGTTGATTGAAATGTATGTACAGTCTTTTTATAATAAATTCACCTATATTCAAAATGCCACTGTTGATTGGAAATGAAGACAAATGTAATAAATATCCTTTATTGGTCATAGTGGATTAAGGCCTTGACTGTTAAAATACAGAAAGCACCATAATGTGCATGTGAGAAGGTCACATGATCTCAGGCCCCCCCCTGTGGACAGACTGACTGTAAACAAGTCCACCCGATGCCGACATTTCCACTCAACCTCACGTACGGAACTGGGTTTGCAAGTAATTTGTCCTCCACAGATGCACCATTTGCAAACAGACAGTGGACAGGATTTACAGTGGAGTTTCACAACTGTGTAAATAGTATATTGCAAGCAACAGGAGCCGCTTCTCTCTCCCCCTCCCTCCCTCAATGTCCCACACGGAGGAGTAGCTGCCTGAAGTGTGAGCACGAGGCGGGGGCTGCTGCATCACTTGTCGCGGGTCAGGACCAGTTGCGTGAGCCGGATCAGCGCCTCGCGCTCCGCGGACGGGTGCAACTTGCTGATATGCCGGATGGCTTCTTGGCAGTAGCGCCGAGCGAGGTAGTTTGTTTGCTCAACACCGTCACTCTGCGGAGTGCGAAGGAAAACGGTGATTTGGCGCCCGCTCCTCTCCGCGTTTCCGGAAAACGTGCCTCTCCCCACCCTTACCTGTAGAACGTATCTCCAGGCACGGTCCACGTCTCCGTTCAAGCTAAACCGTCTCATGATCATCACGTGCAGCTCGGGAAACTGCAACACAATAACGGTGGCAGTTAAACGGCTCCACCTGAGAAGCAAACACCTTTGGCCTTCCTGGGCATGGGGGGGGGGGGGCACTACTACACAACCCATGTATATCTGGTGGTCAGCTTGTCCAAAATTCGGATGGGATTATCGGTGCGTTTACCTGCCGACAGGCGAACAGGACGGGCCCGGTGGCCAAGCCCAGCCGGAGGTCCGCTGCCGATGGCTTCCCCAGCTGGTTCGCGCAGGACGTGAAGTCGAGAACGTCGTCCACCAGCTACGGCAGGGAGGAGGGACATCACTTTCGCAACTTTCCGGCACAAATGGCAAAACGTTCGAGCTCGCACAGGACGGTCAAGGTACCTGAAACGCGATTCCAACATTCCTTCCGTACTGGTAAGCAATTTCATGGACCTCGGGGTCGGGGTTAACAAGAATCGACACCTGCAGGGAGCAATCGGTCAACACCGTCAACGGCGCCCTCACTGCCCGCATCGTCACGCTGTGCAGTTTATCAAGACAGGACGTACATACTGCTTTACAGCTGTTGGCAATGAGGCTCGCCGTCTTCTTGAACGTCTTCTCAAGGTAGTGCTTAAATCGCTCGTTCTCATTCTCTTTGGACCCCAGTTGCATGAATTCACCTGTGAGGACAGAACCCGCTGAGATGCCACCCACACGCCAAGCGTAGTCTTACACCCCCTGAAGCTGAAACTTGTAAAAAACAAAAAAAAAAAACGGAACGCTTTTAAAAGAAAGTTTGCAAGAACCGTTTTAAATTGTCAACTCAAAAGAAGTCGACTAGGTGAGACAAATTACCTCTGACGAGGTCCTCGATGACCTGGGACAGCACTGTCACCACAGCATTGTTGCCGATCCGGGCGAGAGCCATCGAAGCAGCAGACAGGATAAAATCCCCAGCCAGGATCGCCTGAACAACAGTGTCACACCAATGAACCCATTTAATCTACAAAACAGGTTGGCTCTGCTCATTTATCGACGCGCTGGTGGTCCAGTCGATGAAATTACATCGCAAACAAGTAGCAGGGGTATGAACTAATATTAGTGGTCAGGGAAACAAACATGACCACAGGGTTGAAGGTTCAGGCACTGTAGTGCAGGGCACCCCCCCAGGAAATGGCAAATGCAGAACAAGCGCAAGTGCAAAAAATGAAACAACCGCACCCTGTGCGTATCTGACCTTTCTCTCACCCCACGCTTCGCTGATGGTAGTTTTCCCTCTTCTTGTGTCGGACCCGTCGATGACATCATCGTGAACGAGACTGGCTGTGTGAATCATCTCTGAGACCATGGCTATCGATCGCTGTCCCGGCAAGAGGTCCCTTCAAAGCGGAGACGGTAAGATTAAGCAAGTGGAGGAGCCAGATGTGACCCACGCTGCACGGTCCTTTACAGAATGGCGGCTGGAAGTGCGAAATTCCAATTGGATGGGACTAACGAAAAAAATGGCACTGGATTCCGGAATGAAGTGGAATGGGAGACGACCTGGAGAAGGGAAGTGACACACACAGGAAAAGAAGGGACCGGAGCGAGGAATGGAAAGTCTCAGTAAGTGGTTGCAAAAATAAGCAAACTGTACCGTGATCTGGACTCACAATGCTACAAAGCACAGATGAACAAAGCTGACTTAAGGTGCATAAAACCGCTGCTTCAATTGCACAACTTTATGTGCTACAACTTCCAACAGTGGCCACTGTGTGGGCTTGTTGTGCCGCATGTGCGGACAGCTTGTGACCACAGCGACCGCGCCATGCATGGTCTTTAATGAGACCATGTCTGGTGTCCCCCTGGTTATGAGCGTAATGTGCTGCTGGGAATCGGCTCGTGAGGCAAAACTTTGCAAGTCAGCAACGTTATGTGACAAAGAAGTTTGTCAGTCATTTTGGGAGTGTTATTTAAACTAATAACTTGGAAAACTCTCCTGTCATGGCTGGTTACCCATGAACATGAAAAGTAAGCCTCATATTTGGTAACTCGCTAACTGGTGTTAAATAATTTCACTCGCGTCTCGAGGGATTCTCACACTCTGTGCTCTACTTAAACATAATGCAAGAACATGGATTTCAGAGTTCTGAGGTTCTTGCACTTCTCCTTCAGAAAAGGGTGTGGCAGAGAAAGTGGGAAACAGAGCCGTGCATTCCCTTCTTCGTGCCAAGACAAGTAACGTTCAAATGTACAAGGGCGTCAGGAGGCAGCCCGTTCTTTTGCCCCTCGGCCTGAACACAAAATGTAGCAGCAAGTGCGGTGCCTCACCCATCCTTGTTGCTGTGGAGGTTGCAGGCTCGCGCCATCAGCACTACGATCATAGGCCGAAAGGCTTTGCCCTTCCCGTCAAAGTAGTAGTCGCAAAGAGACTTCAGCTCTGCTGTGGATACCAAAAGCTCCTGCAAAGCACACATTCGCCCGAATTCAAAACCAAGAAGCTCTCATCTGCGCCAAACATAAACTGGAAAATGACAAGGACGTTCGGTCAATTACTGTAATGGTAAATATACACAGTATTAGATTTATAGATTTTCTCTATGCTTTTGTACAAGGCAACTTGCGCTGCTTTTCATTCAAGATGAGGGGAAAAAAAAGCCCCTTTTTGGTAAAAACAAAAAAGCAAACATAGTAGCAACTCACCTTTTTAATGTCATCGTACAAGTTTTTCAGGTCTTTCTGAGCAAGCGTGAATGGGTCTTTCAGTTTGGCATCGCTGTGGACCGTACTGTACCTAGAGATGCGTGGCGCCGGCCGCAATAACCGCACGTTGCACCTACGAAACGCAGCAGGAAAAACATCATTTTTAAAAAAAAAAAAAAAAGAGGCCATGCGATGCAAGGCAAACTGGGCGAAATTAAGCGACTCACCTGGACAGAGAGCCGCACTTCCTGGATGAAGCTGTGTTCAGAAATCTGCCTCCGGGTAAAACCTGCAAGAAATCCGCAACTGATCAGCAGCTCCAAACAGACACAAACTTATCCCTCAAATGATGGTGCAATTCAAGGCCGCAGAGGTGTGGCTGTCTGGGAAGCAGCGCACGAAGCAGCGTTACGTCCCGGCTCACGCGAGTTTACGGCATAAAGAAATAAAGTCGGCGAGATCGCCGCCCGTGCGTCTCGCTCTGCAACGCACAAACAGACGCCCGGCAGCGGCACCTGCAAGCGAGATGATCTTCGCTGCACTGCGAGATTAATGCTTGATGTACGCTGCTGTAAGGTTATTCATATTGTTAAAGCTGTGTATATGACTTAAATAACAGGGTTAATACTCACATGGTTATAATTTCATTCTAAAGGTTAATATTAAGCGTCAGCAGGTAGTCTAGCGGTTAGAACTGCTGCCTTTGGACCCGGGTTTGCATCCAGCTCCCACTGGGTAAGGTACACACCCTGAATTGCCCCTGTAAAAATGACCCAGCTGTACAAATGGGTAGGGTAGAGCGTTTGACCGTAGGTCAGTTTGGAGAAATCCAGCCCTCGCGTTGATCCCGACCAAAACCGATGCCTGCGATCTATGTGTCTCACACCACGTCCGACAGAAGAAGTACAAGGCGGCTCCACGTTAACATTTAGGGATCTCTTCTCCATCCTCCATCGCAACGGAGAACTCCAACCGCCACCACCAAACACCTCTACCAGCTACTATTTATTAAATATAACTCGAGCGTTTTTAAGATTCCGCTTCCATGAACACAGCTGGACTTTTCATCCAGGAGGTGGGATCCAAACCAGGGTCCTTACCGTGGAAGGCAGTGACTTTAACCACTACGCCACCTGTAGCCCGGCACAAACTGCGCATCAACCTACCAAGAGGAGACGGGGGGGGCTCTTCGGCAATTTTTTTTTTTTTTTTTAAATTTAAAACAAGTTACACAAGCGCACAGCGAGGCTAATATTCATCGCGATGGAGGTTTTAAGCGAAAAACGTGCGATTTCGCCTGACAAAACCGGACAACCGCAGAGGCAGAGCAGCGGGCTTCGGGGGCCGCGGAGCACCGCGCCAAGGGGCGGCGTTACCGCGGTGCTCGGGCACAGCTAGCATGCGACCCGGTGACCTTCAATTCCCCGAGCGAACGCGCTTCCACACCGATCCGCTAATCTCTTCCTCCTCACCGACACCGGCGCCACGGCAGCGGCTCTTCCCTCACGGCAACGCGCGGCGTTTAATAAGGTGGCGCACACGTTGTTGCCTAAAGTCCGCTTGCAGCAACGCCTCAATGGGAGCGCCATGATGGCTGGCGAGCGCTCCTGTGCGCGGCAGAAAACGCTCGGCAGGAAACGGAACCCGGCACGACTCGAGGGCAGGAGGAGTCTCAATTCGGCTATTAAAGTGGCACCTTTTTCAGTCATTAACAAAAATGGCGCGATGGGAGTCTGGCTTCACCGTTTCAGAAGTTACACTCGCGTTCTTTAATCGCCGCACAATGTGTATCTGCATTAAAATGCATATCCCTGGCGATGTTTCTAAATATGTTACACTCATTGTTACGTTTCTTTAAACGCAACAATAAAACGTAGCTTGTTTAAATACAAAAATAAAACGTAGTTTAAAGATAATTTTAAAAAAAGTATCTCAATGGGAACGGCATGTTGGTGGTCAAACACTATTGTGCACGCTCTACAAGCGTCCGGTGGGAAACAAAGCTAAAGCAGAAACGGCCCGGATGCGTACAAACTACAGGAAGCGCATGCTCGCCTACAAAAGTCCTGCGCACCTACAAAAGTGTTCGGCGAGAAACAACGCGAGTAGAAAGGGTCCGGATGCAAACGTACAGAAAGCAACGCCTTTTTAATCTGAGCGCATTTTTTCCCGACGAAAATAAGATTCAACATTATAAAAGGTTTAATAGGAAACGCGCCTAGAAGCGGTACGGATTTGTACAGATGTATAGAAAGCAATCCGTGCGTGTTCTACAACGTCCGGCAAAAAGGGAACACAAGTAGCCGCAACTCGACCGAAAACAAGCGCCTCTCTCTCATACTTATTGCAGGTGAATAAAGTGATTATTTTCGGGCAGTGTGCCTCGGAGTGCCGTTTATATTGCGATTCTTTGTATTCACAAAGCGTGGATCATTGGAGCGAAGTGAATGTTGTGGTTGTTCTGTGCTCGCAGCCCGACAGGAGACGCGCAGTGCGGATCGCAGCCTTGGCGCTGTGGCGTCCGTCGTTTCCATGGAGATGAGGGGACGCCACTGTGAACAGGCGGATGTCTTCTTAATGATGGATACACTTAACACCACAAAACAAACAAAACCTGCAGCCTTTGGGAATTCACTGACAGGTCATAATTTGTCTGAAATGTCTCAAATACACTGCCCGGCCAAAAAAAGTCACCACCTGGATTTAACTTAATTTAGAAAAAAAAAAACAGGTTTCAAAATGCGAAGTGAAAAGTATCATTGCTTGAAGGGTAAAAATTGTTATAGCAGAAGGTCTTCAAAAATGATCACATTCAGGCCACAGGAGATGCACCAGTGAGACTGGCAGCTATTTAAAGCTACTGACACTCAATGCTTGGTTCAAGTCTTGACAGCATAGCGGCGGGATTTTATTGCTTGGACTGGGTCAGACGTACAAGATTAATTGTTCGAAAGCATACGGGCTTTCAAAAACAGCAAGTAAGAGGTCATTCTGCTGTCCTCCAGTGACCGTTCAAGCCGGACAAACAGATTAGAATGGCAGCTGCGGGTGTAATTTGTGTATTTTGTGCATCACGATGGGCTCACCATAAGGTCTATGCATCCATTTGCAATAACTGAACATTTCTGGGTGCTGACCAAGAGCTTCAACTCTCAGATGGCCATTCCAGGAGCAGGCTGCTGCGGAGGCGGTGGGGTTTGTAGCTCAACTTCTTGCATAGGTTTGATACCTGAGGGTCAGGTACTCCTCCTACTCACACTTAGGTGGCCATTCCTCAGCTGATCCTTCTGACTGACTTCAAGGACTCACAACTGAGGAGAGTAGGGGTCAGGGCAGCAAACCACACAGCAGTCGAATTCTCTTGTTTTTAACCAATTTATGTTCAGACAAGTGGTGACAGCTGATAGACACTTGCATACAGTGTAAACTTGACCATACAAAATACAAGTTTTCTATAGAACGGTTGCAATGGTCAACAGATATTCTGTTCAATTCACAGGAATTGGATGTGACCGTTTTTAACAGTCAGTTTCTTAATAAACCCAGAAAAATAAAACACGCAACAAGGGTGCATATTTAACCATAACAGTATAGAAACCATCCTTCACCTCACAGGGTTCATTTGTCCCCTCAAATCATCTTTTTGGGTGAATTTCAAAGTCCAAAGACATGTGTTTCAGGTCAATTTGTGCATAGCGTGTACATGTGTGACTGTGTATTTGGTCCACTGAAGGTATGGTGTCCTACCCTGGTGCCCTGTGCAACATGAACACGTCTTCGCAGTTTATCTTTTAAAGTTATTTCTGGATCTGCTGTTTCAGCTGTGACACATTGGTTCCTGCTGTCAGCGTGACAGCGAGTTTGAGGTAAGGTCAGTAGTCAGGTTTGTTATGCAAGAAGCATATCGCACCATCGTAAAGTCAAAAAATCATAAGTCGGACCAGGGTAACTCAGGGCCCATCTGTACAATACCTGTTGCGGACATGGAACGACCATGTTACCGGGTAAACAATGCTGTTTTTTATACTATCACAAGCAAAAACTGTACAGGATGATTTCGACAGGGCATGGGACCCGGTTGCACAGAACAACAGTATTTAGCAAAGCATGGTGTTAATGAAGTCTCACACCCACACATATCAACACGAGACCCAACACATGTGCCAGGAAATATGTGAATAAATCACTGCGCAGATGCTCATCTCACCGGATTCAATGAAAAACAGACTGGCAGCATCGTGAGTTTGGCCAGAGAGTTTCTTGAGACTGATTTTGGAGATGTTTGTTCAAACAACAGTGTGTATATATTCATATATGTGCTGATCACCTGAGCCACTGTCTGTGCAGATGTAACACCAGAAGAATACAGCTGACAGAGACCTCCGTTTTTCTGCCGAGCCCCTGGAAATATTCCCGCTCTGTTTTTATTCAGCAGTTTCGCCAGTTTTCCCAGTGGTAGAAAGAAGAGGGTATTTGGCTGTACAACAAATATAAAGCGGCTACAAAAATTTCATTTCATACTATAAACCAAAAATAGTTGATAAACACAGAAAGGTTTGTTCAAAAAGGGATTTGTACAGTGTTTCACTTAACCTATAACCCATAGGAATACCAAATGTACATGAGTATATATTACAATTACATTGAATTTCCTGTTAATACCTTGCGTTGAGATATAAATATGCAACTGACACGGGCGCCTGTGTGGCGTGCGGCGAGGAGCCAAATCTCTACTGCGCTCGTCTTTTCTTCTGCATTGCAAGCATCAGTTCTGACATAAGGTCCCCACCAGGAGGCGCCGCCGGGGCCGCTGCTGGTCTCGGCGGGGGAGCCGCACTCACTTTTTTCAGGGTGGGAGCGGGTGCTGGATCAGCTGCTACGGGGGGTGGGGGTGGAGGAGAGGGGAGGTGGGGGTCCTTCCCAGTGGCTGCCGGTGGGGGGGTGGTGGCAGGGAAACTCCAGCAAGTGGTCCGGGGGAGGGGGAAGAAAGTCGTTTGCAGGTGGCAGAGGAAAGTTCTCCGACGGGGCTGCGAACTCTTTCTTGGCTGCCGAGGGTGGTGGTGGTGGTGGGGGTGGAGGTGGTAGGGTTGGATCAGGAGGTGGCGGCGGCAAGGAGGACGGATCCCAGTGGTCCTAAGAAAACAACACATTTTGCATGAATTAACTCCCTGCCACCCTGGGGTGGACTGGCAGTTCATGGCACTTTGGGGTGGCTTTGCAAACAGAAGCCCAAACTGTCCACATGAGTGTTAGAGCTGCTACCTTCACATTCAAAGGACATGGGTTTGAATCCCATCTCCTGCTCCAGCACCCCTGAGCAAAGTCCTTACCTCGAATTGCTCCAGTAAAAGTTGCCCAGCTCTATAAATGGGTAAATAATTGCTGGTAGCTTTGTTGGTAAGGTTTTAAATTTTAACATTTTAAACTTTAATGTCTGTCCTGAAATATTTTTTGCATCTCCTCGAAAGGGCAAGTAATTTAGGCCTGGGATGTTGTTTTGGTCAACTAGAAAGAGTCAGTGAGCATCAGAAAGGTAGGGCAGCCTCATGTAAATGTAAGCAAAATCTGTCAAGCTATCCCACGGTGCAATAATGTCTCCTCGCACCTTAGACCCGGCTTTGCTCCAGGCCTGAGAGAAGGCAGCTGCGATGGGCGGAGGCTGGGCAGGGGCTGGGCTTGCGTGTCCGTTGGCCTGAGCCGGAACTTTGGCTGTAAGAAGAAAAGCATTCTGAGAAACCACTTGCACAGCTGTTACCATAAATCTGACAAGCGGATCAATCCGGAAAATAGGAAGGAAGGAAGGAAGATAGATTTCATCTCATGATAACAGAAAGTGGGTGCTGGTTGGGTTCTAGGGTCAGCATCATCTTAGCTGAGGCCTGTCCTATTTGCGCCAGCTGCTCGAAAAGACAGGCATTGGCCATGGTGAGCTGGGAGTCTTTCCTTGGGGGGAACTTGAACTTTACCACCAGGAGCTTTGGAGGACACCGGGGTGCTGGTGGAGGCCGCACAGTTTGTGAAGAGTGAAGATGCAGCGGCTTTCCCCGTGGCAGCCTTGTAGTTGTTGTATAGCGTCAGCCCGTACTGTGGAGAGAAGGACAGCCCTGATGCTAGCGGTCTCAGCCACGCTGTCTAGACAGCGCGTGTAGACCCTCACTGTGAAAGTCAGCATGGAGGGCTGTGCTCACCTTAGCAACGCGGATCCCGGTCACCCACAGCGTCATCATCCACGCGTCATCACAACACAGGTACTTGATGTATTGAGACTCCTTCTGGATCTGTGGGTGCTGCGGGAGAAAGGTGGCGCATGAGGGATACAGAACCATCCTGTTGATGACACATCACTGTGGACCGCACATGGATTTTTTTGTCCATCCACCTATCCATTCATCTCAGAGGGAACTTCACATGTGGACCAGAGCAATAGAACAAATTCCCTTGCCAAGTCTATAAGAAGATCAGCTTGCGTTCCATAACTACATCAACACTCCAGCTGCTGGATGCCCTTTTGTCCATTTAAAATGTAGGTGTGGAAGGCTGGGATCATTCGCTAGTCTACCAAGAATAAAACCAGACCTAATGTTTGATGTGACAGGTGACCTGTTGAGAAACATTCTTGGACCCTCCATAAAGGCTGCTAAAGTGATGTCCCCCCCCAACCCCCCACAAGGTCATGACCTTATTGCAGACATTTGTCACCTTGTGTTGCCCTCCATCATCACCACATGAGGCTCTTCTCCTAAACAATACAGCGCTGCTATTTGGCACCGCCGCCACCAGATGGAGTGGTAATGCTAGACTTCCTCCTCAAAGAAACGCAAACTCTTTCGGTCTCATTGCTGATCGCAACCATCTGGATTTGCTCACAGCCAAATGCGATTCAAATGCTATCGTTACAGCAAGTCTGGGACAAACATTTGATATTTTTCTTTTTAATATCTACCGTAGTTTTTTTTGGTTCTTCCTTGTGTCACGGGTTACTTTGCGCAGGTAAGGATATCTGGAATACTTTTTAACTTGTGATAAGGGGAACATGACATGAGCACCTGGTCTTTTTATTAGAATTAGAATACTTTTTTATCCTCTCATTATCAAAACACTTGTTTCCCATGCCCTGCATATTTTATTTCCATTTATTTATTTAGCTGGTGCTTTTCTCCAAAGCAAGTTCCACCATTGAACTTTACAGTGATTTACCCATTTATGCAGCGGGGTAATTTCTTCTGCATCGGTGCAGGGTAAACATGGCAGTCAAACATATGGCAGCAGGAGGTGGGATTCATAGCTGTGTCTTCCATGTCTGTGTGTGTGTGTATATATATATATATATGATATTAAATAAGAACATGAGTATAGCATATACAGTGTATGTGTACTGTGTGTATATATATATATACAAGTCTAGGCTATTACAAAGCCGCAGCGTCCGTTATTTGCGTATTACTGTTACTATACACACACAGTACACATACACTGTATATGCTATACTCATGTTCTTATTTAAGATCATCCAGAAAAATACCTTTTCCACAGTGGGCCTGGTTTAAAAATTTAGAGCAAAAAAAGTCACGTATGGGTGTATTTGTTAACCACAGCATTACGTTGCTAGGAGTTCCTGCATTAACAATTTTAGCAGCTGTCAGCAGTCTTTTGGTTTTTTCTTGTGCTGTAACAGGTTGCCCCTGGAAGCCAAGATGCTTCTTCCGGATTCTGAGCTGTGTTTACTTCTCAATGTTCACCCCGCCATCATTTGCAGAAACCACACCTTAAAATGCGCTGCAAGCTTTGTGCGTGAGAAAACAGACTGTAAATAATGCATGTAAATTCTTACAAAAACCACCACCCTGAGATATTGTGTGTGTGTGTCTGTTAAGAACACAGGTGTAGTATCATCTTTAAAGATTTAATAAAAACACAATTTATATCTATTTCTTCATTGTATTGTAGAAAAAAAGTCTGCAATAGATTGTCCGTCTAGTTACAATCTAGAGTTCTCAGGGTTTATTGGAAAATTTTTATTTTTTTTTTAAAGTCTTTTCTCAGCTCCTTGTCCTACATATTAGAATGTGCAAATGTGGAGTGTATCAAATATATATATTTTATGTGCATAAATGCTCCCTATGTATGTCGATAGCTGGTGTAAAAATAAAGGTTTGTGACAAACGTTGAATTAGTCCAAGTGTTTACTTCCACAGTAAAAAGGTCAATATTTTCTATTAAACCTGGTTTAAATATGAGACTAAAAGCATGAAGAATCGTTATTTTAAATCCAAGCTGAGTTGAACTTATGCTGGTCTTGTGCTCTTCTTATTTCCTCACTTCTTCGGGACTGGAACATAAAGTTGACCAAATTGTGATTTGTTTTGTCATTGCCAGTGTGGAAGACTTTCCAGTGTTGGTGGAGGATAGAGTGGGAGGTGTTGGCAGTCAAGCTCATTGCCACTGCCCTGGTTTTGTAAAACATAGACATGCGAGGCTTGACGGCTAAAAGCTCATGAAGTCAAACGTCGATAACATCAAGCAAAGGGCACACAGTTTGGCAGCAAAGAGGGATTAAAATTAACTGGCCTTATCCAAAGCTGGAGCTGAGCAGAAAACCAGGAGTTCACCGAAGATGCCATCTTGCATTTGGTATTCATTCAATGTCAGAGGTGTTTAAGGACCAGAGACAACCTATTCTCAGTTTGACTGCAAAGACACTGCTGTGAACTGAAATGTAGCTTTGGTCATACCGTGGTAAGCGAGTGGCCAACATTCTCTTGTTGCTGTGCTTAGTTGGCGGCTCTGTCTAATGCTTCATTTACAGAATATTTAGAAAATAAAGTGCTATGGGAACAAATGCGAAACCTGTTTTGTACAGACCCGTGCTGCTAACAAACACTTCTCAAATTCAGCTTTTTATTTTTAGGTAACCACACCACAAAGCAGCAGAATCTGTGGTGTCTCCACCTTCATTCAACAGAGGCCCCACCCAAGGTGGTGTTTCAAGAAGTATCTCTGGGATCGATTTTCAGTTGCGAAGCTCTGTCATTACTGCGTCTCATAACAACCACAACAGCAACAAATACAATAATAATGCTAATAACAATAGTAATAATAAATCATTATCATCATCATGGTACATTACAGGAAAGGCACACTGGCCAAGGAGAGCTGCCTTACCTTGAGCGCAAAGCAGAAGTCTGTTGGCGCCTTGTATCTGCTTTTAAACTCTTTGCCATAGTAGACGTTGACGTTGTCGAATTGCACGAAGCACATCAGGTCACGTGACGTCTGCCAAAAGGAGAGCTACACTGTCATCCCCGAAGGCCTTTGAGCCAAAACCTAGACATGTGCAAATGTCCGCATTTCATCTCTGCCACAGCAGCTATGCAAGCCGTCTACTGATATGGGTGTCCGAATTGTGGGTAAAATGCGAAATGTAAAAGTACACAAAGAAAGTCAACTGAATGAAATGACTCGGGCTTCAGGGCCCCTTTGAGCGGTTACACACGTCAAGGATCACGAAGGGCTTCTTCACCACTTGTGGCACATTAAAGGCCGCTTTTGGAGACTATCTAACACCACACTGACAAAGAAGAAGAGCTTCCGGTGTCAGATTCCGTTCCTTTGCACTGAAAACCCCTCTTTGGTGTCCACTTACAACGACTCATTTAAGAAGTGACGGAAAGCAACATCTAATCCGTGCAAAATGTGAGCAATTTGAGCCAGCAAACATTTTTCAGTGTAATGTCAATTGGAATTTTTAAATCCGAGAAGGAAAAAAAACAGATTAGTGAGGTTCAGAACTGCAGAACAAACTCCTATTTTCAGTTTCCCCAGGTGGTCAGGGGTCAGCTTAAAGCCAGAGGCCGAAAGTTAACACCAGGAGTTTAAGTCTACGGCAACAAAATGTCCAGCTCCAGAATGCTCTGGGCTGACAGCGAGCCAATATTTGCACAAGTGCATTCTGTGGAAAGCGGGTGCGCTTGATCACATGACGGCTAAGGACTTGATGGAATTGCCGGGGGAGCTCTAGGTTTACACTGAACTCTTTGCTTGAGCTCTTTGCTCTGACCTTGGTTTTTCCTTTGGGCACGTAATAAATTCCAGAAGCCCGCAGCAGAAAATAACGCTGCTTCCAGGACTTCTTCCCATCCTCCTTCAAGTAGAGAACCCCTTCTAGGTCTGGCACAATGATGGAAGTCCCACAAAAGTTCTCCTGCAGTGGGGAGGCAACCAGAGACATTGGGTGTCAAACACAAACAACAGTCTCCTGTTATCATGACCCTTAACTCTTCCAAACAGCAGCCATCTCCAGCAGCGGAGATCGAGCAGAAGGGAGTTCAGACTTTGGTCTGCAAAAATGTGACGTTTACTTACAGAGGAAACATCAATCGACAGCTCAGTATGTAGAACCTACAAGTTCACCGCATGGGAAACGTTGTTAAGAAATTGAGCATCACGATGTGCAGCTGGAAAAGCTGGATGAATTACCTGCAGGAGTAACTCTTTGTCTTTATCCTTCATGTCCTGGAGTGACTTCTTATCCTTTTTCCAGAGATAAAAATTCTACAATTTGGACAAGAAAACAGGAAGCATATTCACCATCTACCAGTACCAGGTACAACGGTGCGTCTCAAACAAATGCAGAATGAAAGCATATTTATATCCACAGCCAAGTCCATGTAATTGAATTTCTTGCATATACGAATGTACAGGAAAGTGTTCGACAACTTTTGGCTCAGTCACTAAATGCTGACTTCTCACAGCCTGGACTACAGCTCATCTTCGAATTTACAGACCCCCCCCCCCCAAAAACAAAAAAGAAATCTTAAATATTGAAAAAATACCGTCAAGCATTAATATAAAAATACTAAGGAAGTATATAACTTTAGCAATGCTTAGAAGAAGGTTTTTAACAGTTCTGAGGCCGTCAAACTGTTTCCAATGTCGGTTTCGCAAAGGTGGTGAAGTACCAGTCGCATTTGGCCGAGTCGTATCTCGAGTCGTGTCTCATTCTCTATTCTCTGTATATAATTTGCCATGTTGTATGTATGTTTTAGATCACCGCAGACTTTATTTCAGTGTTTTAGGCACTTTACATGTTCATTACACATTACATTAGGCTATAAAGGTGATACTCTAGTACATAGGACATCTGAAAAATATCAAGATTAAATTCTTCTAAATTTTTTTAGTTTTGTGAACCTTTTGACATCATCGCACCCATAACTGAGGATGACTGTAATATGGATCAAATTTATGTGGATTTGCATCATAAATAATTCCCTAACCAACATCGCCATCTCGGGCTAAAAACCACGACTAAGCAGACTGCTCGGCCAAAAAAAGTCAGCACCTGGATTTAACTTAGTGTTAGGATGTGGGGTTGCTTCAGGTGGTCAGGTCTAGGTTCAGCAATGTTTTTTGCCCAAAAAATGAGCTCAGCTGACTACCTGAATATACTGAATGACCAAGTTTTTCCATCAATGGATTTTTTCTTCATATTCCAAGATGACAAAGCCAGGACTCATTGGGCTCAGATTGTGAAAGAGTGCTTCGGGGAGCATGAGAGAGACATCATTTTTACACATGGGTTGGCCACCACAGAGTCCAGACCTCTTTGGGATGTGCCGGAGAAGACTCTACGCAGCGGTCCGACTCTCCCGTCATCGATACAAGATCTTGGCGAAAAATTAAATGGAAATAAATGTTGTGACATCGCGTAAGCTTATCGAAACGATGCCACGGCGAATGCGTGCCATAATCGAAGCTAAAGGCGCTCCAAGCAAATGAGATTTTTTTGGCCAGGCAGTGTATTTCAACTCATAAATTGCTAACAAATCAAATGACTCATTTTTGCACAAACCATCACAAAAAGCCCTGAGAGCGTCAGCATTGCAGCAGCAAATGTGGAAATCTGCTCTGTTTGTCGCCAACAGGACCTTTCGTGGGATTTGTCTGTGATTAACACCCATGTGTGGAGCTCTGGATTCAGAGACTTCATCAAAGACACAAATAAAAAAACAGGTGATGATAAAATGGCACCAAGAAGGAGTAATATGAAGACAGATTTATAAAAATGAATGGGAGGGCATGGAAAATGAAGTCATCGCAAGAATTGCTGGCTATCGTGAACCTGCTAACCCCCCCTTCTTACACGATGGAGCGAACTGCTCGATGCTTCGGCCTACACAAAAGCCTTTACGCCTTCTGGATGGTTGCATATCGAGATCATATTTACAGTTGGGATGTCATTATGTCAGGGTGAGGGGTTGCCTCCATTGTGTGATACCTGATATACTGGAAAAAGGAGGCCAGTTCTTGGAAAAAAAGAGAATTCTATGCACCAAATTTGGTTCTCCCAATTGTATCCAGGTAACTATGGCTGACAAAGAAGCTCACATGACAATATAGCATCCTAGCATCTTGTCATCAAACCTTACCCACGTCATTGTGTTTAATGGCCGCAATACGAGGCCATTGTAATGTGACAGACTCACACACCACTCATCTGCATTGTTTCTGCCACATTTTATACACATATGTAGCTGTCCGTTGTTACCCAGATAACAAATCATCTTACCAAATTGTAAGCACGATATCTGCAGTTAGGCTTGCGATATGAATTTCATGTAATGACCACATATGGCTACTACCTTCACGTGCACAGCAAAAGTAAATGGAAAAAATATGCGTACCTGTGGGTTTTTGAAGACAGCGTACTTATCAATCCTCTCTAGGAAGAAAATTTTGTTTTCGCTGTCTCGTGTCCAGGCGGACAAAGGCTCCACCAAGTTCTCGTGGTCTTCAAAACCCCTCTCTAGTGAAAAAGCAGATTAAAGTGCAGGTTTCATGATGTAATTACCTCAACCAGAAATAACCAAAATCATATC
Source organism: Heterotis niloticus (assembly GCA_018136845.1). Taxonomy (NCBI): domain Eukaryota; kingdom Metazoa; phylum Chordata; class Actinopteri; order Osteoglossiformes; family Osteoglossidae; genus Heterotis; species Heterotis niloticus. The sequence goes on along the minus strand of CM030901.1, from coordinate 24,886,799 downwards.
CAAACAACACTATCTTGAAGAAGAGTATCTGTGTATGTGTGTTTTTTTGAATGCTTGCATGCAAAACCAACAGACAGCTATACCTCCTCATGAGTATAAGTTGGGGGAAGGTGGTAAACCTTCCCCTTCCCCCCACAGTGACTCACCCTGATGTTGCTTCAGTGCAGTTAGCCCAAGAGTTTGGGTGTGGGACCTTTTATTCTAATCTAAACCCAGCAATTGCGAGCCGTTGCTGCTGGCTGGAAGACCTAACTGGGCCCCCCCCCCCTTCTGAGCAACCTCTTGCTGTACTTACATTTACTCAGAGATGGAATTCAGTCTTCCTTTGACAGCAGCAAATGCCATGAAAACCAGCAGCTCCCACTCCACTAAAAATGGTGCTAAATTTAAGCTCCCATATATGCAGAAACACAAACCCCAACACTGGCATTGGGAATAAACACATTTATCATGCTGTCTGAGAGCCCTGTGTACACAAGGCGTGTCAGCATCATGGCTATGAGTCAAGCTGCAGCCGAAAATTGGCAAAGAACATTGAAGCAGGTTCACTTGTGACTTGTCTGCTTACTGTGGATGCTCCCAGACCAAAATAACCAGGTATTCCCCTCATAACTGGATATTTTCCTCTTTTCTGCCCATCACAGACTTTCCGTCGATTTGGGTTTTTAAATACTCCTTCCTCTATCCCTCATAGACATCTCAAACTGGCCACTTTTGAAGGTTGTCCTAGAATGCAGTTATAGTTGGAGTTAAAGGTTCAGACATGAACTCAGTGTTGCCTTAAAACTGACTGTCCTGTTCTGATAGACACCAAACCTGGTTTGTGTCAATAAATCACTGCTGTACAACAATATAACCCATAAAAAAACCATAAAACTGTAACCCATGTAAATGTATGTCAATGAGTAAATTTTAGAGCGCACGCTTTGATTCTTGAAGAACACAAAGCGTGACAGTATGAACCGAAACAAATTATGGCCACCTAGAGAGCTGATACGACCACAGTTCTACTGTTAGTTTACTGTTGTCACCGTCATCTGGAACAAGGAACACGCCTGCAAGCCTCCATTACCCATGTTCAGCTCAGGGTTGGTCTCCATCAGGCACCAGTCCACACTGCAGTCACAGTGAGTCTTCTCAAACAAGTTGTCCAGCACTTCCCGCACCGTCTGTCTCTCGTCCACCATCAGGGTCTTCGAGCTGCCGTCATTCATGACGACTTTGACGACGAGCTGCGGTCGACAGCGAGAAGCAGTTAAAATGATGGTGTTTGTCGCTTTGGCTGTGGGTTACTGAGCTGCTAAATGGCGCTTGGGCTTATTATTCCATGGCGACACTTGGTGATGTGAGTGATTAACCAGGCAGGATCAAGCCTTTCTTCTGATGCAGCCCAACTCAAATGAACAAGGATAAGCAGCCATGAATGTAACAGACGTTCAACAATTTACAAGAAAAAACAAGTTTCAAAATGGGAAACGAAGAGTATCATTGCTTGAAGGATGCTCAATTGGACCGTATAGACATGCATTTCAGGTGAACTGGTTGCTCTGAAGTGAACGTGGCGTGTGGGTGTGTGTGCGTGGGACTGAACGTGAGGTCACCCTGTGATGGGCTGGTGTCTCATCCTAAAGTTGTTTCATAGCTATGTGACCAGTGATTCCTGGATGGACGCTGGGCAACCGCAACTCTGCTCAGGATAAGCAGTTAATGAAGATGGATGGATGGATGGACGGATGGATGTTTTCAGCACAAGCGTATTGACATATGACATGTATATCTAAAATACTGCAGACTGAGTAATATTCTTGGTAGGGAACAAGAAATACCAAATAAACAACAGACGGGTAAGAATAAAACACATCCTCCAAGGAATTTAACGATAAACATATTCATTTACCACCGAATGAAAAGAAAGAAAGCAGGAAATGTTACAAATTTTGGCCAGCATAGGCAAGATCACAGACTACTCTGGGGAAAACCTCTTTCACTCTTCAGTACAGTCATGATTTATTTCCTATGAATGGCATTTCCATAAAAAAAAAACCAGTTTAAGTTACTCCTCGTACGGCAAAGGCAGAAAGTCACAAATCAGAGCTCGCCTGGCTCTTTATTCATCATCCACTGACGTCTGTGGCAGCCGACCCTGTCCTCTCCAGCAACCCAAGGTGGTGGGGTCTCACTTAGACATTAATAGAGCTGAAAATGTGTTCACGCCAGCCGGCCTGGCCCTCGATCACATCGAACATGCAAAACCGTACACACGTGATGCCGGCGGGGAACGGATATCTTTCCTCAATTCATCTGAGGCTGACACATTGACTATTGTGATTTATGTGTCTCAAAATAAAAACAATATGTGCACTTGAGCGGCGTTGCATTCCATTACATTACACATTCATACATTTTTGTAGGTGCTGGACTGGCGTGTGCCCTACTGAGATTTATTTTTATTAAGATTAAAACTTAGATTCTTTTTGGGTTCTGATGTGAGGAGCACATCTTTGGGTTCTGTTTATTGTTAGGTCTTTCTTGTCTGTCATGTTGTAGTTATGTAGTTATGGAAACAATGCAAGCGCTCAGAATTAAAACCTTTTGAGTTCTGTTCCACTCATCAAAGACCTCATCCTTCCTGTGGTAATGCTGGTTTGTAAGCCTGTCAGCCTCCTTTTCAAAATCCGGCCAGCGGCAATAATACTTATAAAACTTTCCAGCTGGAATTATTTTACTAGAAAGTTTGAAAATGCTATATTTTAGCTTTAAAACCTTCTAAGCACAGAAGTACAGCCCATCTCTGTATCGGCCTTCTTTAGATCGGATATGAGGTCATTCGAACGGGCTCGTATATTACTTATTTTACCGTAGAGGTTAAAAAACATCAATTTTTGTTTCATTTTCAGGCATTTCAGATGTAACTGAGAATCAGAAAAGTGTCTGCCTGTACGAGTTGTTAAGAAAATTGAATTAACAGAAGCATTGTATTACTCAAGTGTTAGGAAACACGTATTTTAATGCTTCGCTTCAAATGACTGCCGGTGCAAACATGGACTTAAACTTTCTTATCCTTGTCCACGTTTTATGTTGCCTCACTTCAAGTGTTGAAAAGTACATTATACAGTATAGACGGCTTTCCTGTTATTTTCCTCATGTCTGGATGACTGTAACACACTCACATTACCATATGACTTTATTGTCTTAAGAGGTAAAGGGAAGTGCGGCCTTACCTTCTTAACTTTGGCCTCTTTCAGCTTTTCCAGCGCGAGCTTAATTTTGTCTGCTTTGGCCTGCGCTTCGATGTCCTCCTGCGAGAATGAACGAACGAGTGGAGAAAACAAGATGCCCACAAATAATAAACAAACCTAGTAACAATAATATAGGTGCGCTTGACAAACTGAGATAAGATCATAAGATCGCAGCTTGAAACGAAGGTGTGGCGATGGCGACCGCTTTACCGGTAGAAGTTGCTTGGGTGGCTCAGGTGGGGGTGGATGTTCTGGTGACAGCGCTTGGGGCGCGGGTGTACAGCTGGGGACCTTTGCAGGGAGAGGGGTGGGCTGAGGCTGAGGGGTGGAGGAAGCGGCAGAGTGGCTAGAGCTGGGCAGTGGCCTGTGGAGACCTGCTGGTTCGGAAGGTGGCTTTGCACTGCCGCCTTTCCCGGTGGTTGTCATGGTTTCCTCTGCAGTGTTGATCTCTGCCACTAGATCAGCCATCAGGGCGTCCAAGTCATTGTCCTCCAGCTCATTCAGCGACTCTGGGAGGATTGAAGGTTTCAGGGGGTTTAGTAAACGCGCAGGGAGCTTCAGACACAGAAACTTTTGCACACTTTCGTCCTGCTGCATTAGCGCTCACAACACAGATGTCTCCTATTTTCACTTTGTGGGGGACACGGGGCCCGAAAAAACAAATCATTTTTGGCCTGCGGGTTCACGCTGTTATCCAGCAGTTCTCCATCCTGGGCAGGATTCTCCCCCCATGCTTCCACGGTTTTGTTCCAGCTATTAATCGTTTTCTTAACCCGCTCCTTAATAAATCATGCAACATAAACAGAACCCATGTGAGGGTTTTAGAAAGCTGCTGCTAGTTCATTTAAGCTTTTAAAATACGTAAATGTTATTTAGTTCGAGTACACTTTTGTCCATTTGTGAAACCAAAAAGAATAAGTTAGCTCTGGCTGTAAGTAAAGTTTTCCCCGAGATGCACCCATCTGGATTATAAGAATTTGATTTTATGAGGTGTTTCATTTAATCCTCCTATTTTGCCTTCTCACTTTGAAGGAGCAAAATGTGGATTCTGTACGTCCGCCAACATCTGAGTGAGGTTATACCGAAGTCACCTTGCGGTCTTCTTTGCAGTTATGGTTTCGCCTGTTCTGCTTTGACCACTCAGCCTCCATCACCCCCTGTTTGCTACTTTCACCTGTTATAGTCACAATAGTCCTGTCTTTTGCTGGGACAGTTCTGTTTTGTAATAAAAGTTTAGCACAAGTCGGCATTTGTTTAGTGTACATTACAATATCTATTACGAAAGAGCTGAATGAGCTCGGATAGGCAGCGATACAGAGCTATAAGGTTAAGGGAAATGGGCTGTGCTACCATAACTCGTGTTTGAACTATGCATCCATTCAACAACTGAATCGAAGCAAAGTAACCACAATTTAGCTCGGAACAAAACCCAGCAAGCACAGGGACCAGGAAACATTCATAGAAAAGTAGCACATTTTTACTAATCTTCTAAAAAAACTTAATATATAAGACAGTGGTGAGAGTTGTGCCTGGGGAAAACAAACTGAAATATTTCTGAAGACGCCTCCTTTGTGTTTTACCATTTAAATCCGCAAAACCGATGGAGAAGTTGATCTCATTGTTGGGTATCTTTAAGGCCTTTGGGGGTTCAGGTTCTGCTGTCTGTACACCTAGACTCTGTAAAGAAAATAAAAGAGAAAAGTCATCAACCTGTGTGAAAAAGTTGTTCCTGAGCACACCTTTCAATTTACTACCCATGTTTGAGGGGAGAATGCAAAAAGGTAAATAAATACTGCATGCAGTTTTTCTTCCTCGCAGCTAGACACAAAAAATGTTTTTTTTTTATTAAAAAACTACCGTACATTTAGCATTTTTCTTGCATCCTCATAATAAATTGTATTTTTTCCATTTAACGTTTCACCCAGTTGCAAAGTTAACTCCAATTTAACACGAGTAAACACAAGTGCACACCAGCTCCAGCATTACTCATTTCCATAAAGTTTCCCTAAATATCAGTGCATGAACATTTTGCATGCAAATAATAGATCCCACATGAGCAGTACCTGAAGAAGGAGGAATATTTTATACATTTGCACTAAATGAGGTTTATTTCTGAGTCTTCAAAATGAACTCAGTATGTCTAACTATTTAAGCTACCCTTTTGAAAACTGTAGAAATTCAAGGCAGCTGCAGTGCACCGACATGTTGACAGCCTGAGCTTGTTCTGATAAGAATTTGACTGTTGACCACAGAGTAAACACAATAATTTATGATCTTCTTATTGCAATTCATTGGTTCTGTTTGTATTCTTCTGGACTCCCTGACCTCACCTTATCACAAAAGTGTCAGCCTAACTGATTTAATTCTGGGTAATAAACGGACACATAGATATGAGTCTGGGGTTGAAATGGTGAAATAATCTGATTTCCACTTTTTATAGTGATTTCTTTTTGAAAGTGCGTCCTTTTCTTTGAAGTTACGCACCAGCAGCCATGAGCAACGTGACATTTACAGCAGTGGTCTCACCTGTGTCAGGGCATCCATCTCCCCCAGAAGGTCACTGAACATCGCGTCGATGTCCTCCATCTGCCAGACGAAGCAAATAGTAGGAGAGGAGCAAGAGTGTCATTGCAAACGGTTGGGATTGTGATGACATTGCAATTACACATCAAATACATGTATATTTAGTCATCATTCTGCAGCGTAAGCAGATGCTGAGGTTTCATAGTGAAGGCAGTCGACATGCTTGCAACTCAAGAAACGTGACCGAATTCTTCAGAAAGGCCCGTTCTGGCAAGTTGTAGAAGACGGGGTAGTGCCTGAAGGCTGCAATCACAACTTGCTGTGTCTGAACTAAATAAAAATAAAAGTTGGTTTTGAGGATTGAATCAGTCAAAGCCACAGAAGGATCAAGCCACTCACCTTCGGTGCAACAGATAGCAGCAAACAGGCTGCCTTTGAACACGCTGAAAATAAAGTAGGGTTTTCATGCACACGCTGGACAGGAAGCGTTTGGCGCTTTTAGCAGTTTTTTCTTGCACAATGGAGAGGTGGGCCCTGCAGGGCTTGCATAGTTTTGCTTAGCAAACGTTCGCTGTCAAGACATGCACTTGCTGCAAAATCCCTACTCCTTGTGTTGTTGAAACATGTAATCTGCAACCATGCTTTCCTTAAGTCTTCCAGATTATGGAATAAAACTGAACAAAAAGCCACCATGAACAATCATTAAAAATTAAACCTTTGTTTTCTTTTCTTTTTTTTTAAGAATCTGAATACAGGTTCCAACATTACTTGTGGCCTTTTCAGTGTATTTATTTTCTCATCACCTTTGGAATCTACGTGTGGAAGCTCTCAGAAGACAAGTGTGAGGCCACTGTCCTGGAAGACCTCCCAGGAAGGAGCAGAATTTGACATCCATCAGACAGTGTGGTTTTGGTTACATTAGGCTGGAGACATACATGAAGACCCCCAGCGTGAAGGTCTACACACCAGCAATGTGTTCAGCCTGTGTCTATGAGACCATCTCCTGTCTCGAGTCCATGTACAGCTCCTGCCATTTTCCAAATTTTCTTCTAGATGTCTTGACCCATCTGTCCTACACATGCAGCTAACAGGGAGAAGCAGGAACCAAGCAAGCCGAAGCTCCAGCTGGCACCATTTAATACAGATGGTCCCTGAGTTATGACGGTCTAGCTTACGATTTTTCAACTTTATGATGGTACGTTAGCGATGTGCATTCAGTAGAAACTGTTCTTTAAATTTTGAATTTTAATTTTTTTCCCAGGCAAGCGATATGCGGAACGATACTCTCTCATGATGCCGGGCAGCGGCAGCGATCCGCATCACCCAGTCTGCCATGCGGTCACTAGTGTATGCAACCGATAGGCTACAGTGTTCTGTGTTGCCAGTGTTTTTTTCTGGATACCCTCCATATCTATGTTGCATTTTGTGCATCCATCATGTCTACAAAATGCCCATCTGGGTCTGTGTCTCCTGAAAGTGGCATGAAAGTAATGACTTTTAAGGTAGGCTAGGCTAGGCTAGGCTACGATGCTCGATAGGTGTTATGGTGTGGGTTGGTGGAAGCAATCACGAGACACCACGGTTATAAATTTAAGTTCCGTTAAACTCTTTACTGAGTGTTGTTTCCGACAAAGAATATTGCCGTTAGCCGGGAGCTAGCGCTAAACATTAGCGATTGACAGTAAACAAAAACGGAAGAGGCCACAATTCAAAATAAACAAAATACAAGGTATTAGCAAGATCTTTCAGTCATCCATTCAATGCTCAATCTGAAGACGGGGCGGGGAGACTACCTATGTTCCATTGCTGAAGTGGTCATAGGCATGACAGTAGGTTAGATGTAATAAATACATTTTCGACTTACCATATACGATAACCTCATCATAAATTGGGGACCATCTGTATTTCTATGTGAGATCAAATTCCTTGACGTATGAAAGTTAAGCATGGTAACTGATGGCACTCCTTTTATATCGTTTTCAAATAGGGCTGAAGTGTAGGAGGAGACACAACTCATCACATCTCATTTGTTTTCATCTGCCCTCCTCTCTCCTGTTCATTTCTGCAGAACTGTGGCACGTTGCCCTGTGTAACCCTTAAGAAACCGTTTGGCTCCGTTCAGCAGAACAAAAGTTATGATGGCTGAGAGACTCGGTCCAAACACAGCCTGCTGTCTTTTCTCCCCCGATTGTACAACGGAGCTTTTTGTGCATCGAGGTAAAACCGTATTAATACCGAATGCCCTGACAAAATAAATCTATTGGCCTTGGCAGCTCTCTTCCATTGCTGTTCTGCTCAGGTTTCAGGCTGTTCTGAGCAGTGAGTGTCTCCCTACAGGGGAACAGCCACAACAACCTCCCAGACTTCCCAGTGGGCGGAATGACCCAAAGATCATATCCCCGGGAAGATATGCAGTGGTCCTCTCAGCTGAAACCCAATAGGCTTATTTTTCTGGAACTAAATGATTTGGCCGGCAGCTAAGCTGTCTTTGCTTTTTAAGAGCTTCAGCCTTGTTTCTGGCTTCAGGTATCTTCACTGCTTACCCTATAGATCTTTTAGGCTACACGAGAACTTTTCTTGAAACTTTGTGCTGCACTTCTTTCAGCCTAACTTGCTTTTACAACGGCGCACATATAAACAATATGGCAGTGGCAGGGTGTAAGGTGCTTTCTCTTCTCATCCCTTCGGCAAACATTGCATTCGTATGTGTTATTGTAATTTCATTTAGCAGTTGGATGTAACAGGATGTATTTTGTTCCTTCTTTTTTAAGTTGCTCATGTTTTTGTACTGTGAGTTGTCCATTGCTGGTTCATCTCACAACTGCAACTCTGAAAAAGTTGGGATGGAAAATGCAAGTAAAACAGAAAGCAGTAATTTCAAAATTCACTTTTACTTGTAAGCCATCATAAACAACATATTTGTTTAGTCTGGTAAACTTCTATTTTTGCAAATATACATCCATGCATCTAAAGTGAATTTTGTGACAATGTAATGTGTTGAGGATATCTTGATATTTACCAAATTGGACCTCAGACACAACTTATGTGACCCATATGGGTGATTCACAAGCAGCTAAAACCAAGCAGACCGCAGCCAAGGCAGCACTGGCACCCACAAAATGGTTTAAGGTCATTAAGGAGGTACGGTCTTCTTCCCACACCAGCAGCGATGCTTTGCGTCTCTTCGGTCGTACAGCATGTTTACAGAAACTGAGCGTGTAGGTCTACACCCCCATTTTTAACCTTTGACACCTGCAAAACACTGTCACTCCCGCAAAATGGTGTCATCTCATTCCATCTGGCCCAAAATGCAGAAAAAATACGTAGAACATGGCACCGAGGAAGTGGTTTCGACAAGCTCTTTCGACAAGCACCGGAGTAACGTGTGACAGGAAATTGCAAAACACGGTGCATAACTCTGGCAAGTCTAACAAATGCTGTCCTGGAATTACAGTTGAGCCCAGATCATATCATTGCCTGAATTGCATCTGAAGTTAAAGCTAAACAATGAAGCAATGAGCCTTTAGAAATCTGTGGCCAATGTTAATTTATAAAACATATTGATTTCATTTATAAACTGTTTTCAGGTGATTCCAATTGGATATAATATAGGGGACTGTTTCTTTTCAGTGGGCCCCCATAACAAAACCCTGACCCAAGCGACGCACATAACAGAAAAAGGCTGAATGCCCTGCTGTTGTAGCTCTGGTACCTTTTGGTTGTTACTGTGGTTTTTCACACAACATCCTGCTCTCAGGTCGGCACGCTGACAAACAAGCAGCATGCACATGCAGTAAAATGTGAAGAAATTTGATTTATTTCTACTGAAGCACACAAAGGATTGCAGCTTGACAGTGAGGGGCAAATATATAATAAAATATCTTTATATCATGAAACACGTCGATGAAAAACTGCTTTTTAAATCCAGTTCGGTGTTCTGCTGCAAGCGAAAGCGATTCCTTTCGGTGTCAACCCAAAAGTTGCACATAGAGAATAATGAATTAATATGGGTTATTATGGTTCCATTGGATCTGCTATGTAAAGGATGCGTCCAAAAGACTTTGTCACCGTGACTGCTCCGTTTCATGGTAAAAGAAGAGTGGGTTGACCGCAGCAAGATGTAAACATAGCAGGTGGTCACCGAAACCTCTTGCCTTTGCACACGCACCCCAACGAAAACTTTCTTTGAAGCAAAGATTTGCTTTAAACACGCCACTTCATTCTCAGGAGATGGAAAACATCAGCAGACCTCTAAACAAAGTTCACTGTGCAGAGCTTTTGGTTTCTTATGATGGGCCAGTAATTGTGGTAAAAAAAAAAAAAACATGGATTTATTTTAGAAAATACCAGCTATGTTGCTTGCCAAGGAATTGGTTATAATGGTTTCTACCATGGGCGATTCTGTGTTTAAAGCAATTCTTACAATGACCAACTCTTATGTTTCATGCAGTTTAGATGGTGTATCAGCAAAATCTTTGGTATGATCGTCACTGACTTCCTGATAAGGGTTTTCTCTTGACGGAAGGGGTTTTAAGTGCCCAGTAGCTCACTGAACAGAAGTACTAATAAATGTCAGACTGCAGACAGGCAATGAGGTCTATATGGTTTGCAGCTTTTTAGGTTTTCTGGTTTAACCGATGAACTATGCTCATTCACCTGGAGTTTGCTGTGGAAGGGGTCAGTACTCTAAGGCAGTTTAAGACTGAAGTATCTGAAAAAGCTGAGTGATATTTCCCCCCATGACAAAAATGAACCAGCTTTGTGATGCAACAGCACAAAACAGCTACGGTCCTCAAAGAGGATGATGTCCCATACTTGCTCAGAATGATGGAAACTTGTCAAAATCAGCTTACTTTCATAAGTGCATTCTGGCTAACTCCGCCTTCAGATAGAAGAGGGCCGCATGCTGCGGTATCAAACGCAAAACGCAACTTAATGTCATATTTATATTCAGAGTCTGATCCTGTGGGCACATTTGGAAGGTCTGAACCAAACCTTCACTGAGGAAAATGAACGTCATGCTCACAACGACACATTGGGAGGTAACCGGCATTGCCCCCTGGGAAAGCGGCTGCCTTTAGGCTAACGGTTGGCCGTGCCTGACTGCTGGCATTGCTGCTCCCTGTGGGCACGTCAGGTTGTCTTAGTCACGCATGCTTCTTCACCCTGGATGTTAAGTGACTGCATGGCAGCCACCAACGGCCTGATGTGAGTGTGTATGAGGGGTGTGCGGTATTTCCGCTGCCTGGCCTTTTTACACAGGGAATTGGAAGTTGTGAACATCTGCATGCAAGAATCAGAAAAAAGAATGGGGAAGTAAGAGTGAAGAAAGAAGTGAGGAAGAGAAAGAAACAGGCCATAGACAACAAAGAGAAGCCTCTGGACATAGCACCGAAACTGGAGGTAAAAGTAGTTAAGTAAAATAATCATATGAATCATGTACGTCGGCACAGTGGAAACAACAATGTCCTCCATTAAGCATCAGGTGTAGTTGAGTCACATCAGACTTAAGCCCAAAGTCCCGTTGTTCTTGGAAAACACCCAAGCGAGGAGAGTTATGAAAAAGTGCTCTGCTCTTTCAACACTATGAGCTTAATGAGAACGACAGAATATTGCATTATTATTAGAGACCGAGGGCTGCTTATACAGGAAAACGCCACTGCAACTCCCTGCCACAGCACCTTTTGCTCCCATTACAAGTTCTGGTAAGTTCTGGACACACAGCAATGTGTGCCAACACAGCCTTGCTTAGTAAAGATGCTTTTTCGCACTTGCTTTGTGCAGCTGCATAAACGGGGGAGCGTAAGTCAATCCTGGGTCAGAAAATGATTGTTTAGGTTTGAACCAATAATGCATTGCTGCAAACAAATTTTTTTTTACTCCACTTGATGGAATAAATGCTTTATTTTGGAGATTCTGCATCTGCTGTCCACGCCTACGGTAAAAGGAACAGAAATTGTAAAGACAGTTGCAGGTTCTTGGATCTGTGGTATGAGGGTGATACAACAGGCGAGCATACTGGTAACTGATCCTCAAGCCCCAAGTGCACGGTACACACGTGGATGGAGTATAATTCACGTCCGACACCCAACGCGCGATTCACTGCCCTCGTTCGTCTCAGGACTGCTGCAGGATGAACCACTGTAGGACATTTGGACCAGATTTTGCCTCTTTTATAACATCGTAGGCCAGTTACTCCAACCCATCGTTGTTCACCAAATTGGGTTGACATTCAAGCACCACCTTGGGAAAGTTGCTGCAGCAGCGAAAAGGTTTCTAACCCTTCATATTGCTAATGGCTACGTATCGCTAATCTACACGGCCCGCAGTAAGTCGGGGTGTCATTAATGCAAAGCAGGATGGATTTCTTCTTATGAAAAAGAGAAAGACACAAAAAACCAAACAGGTTTCCTGACAGCCACCGTTGCTCCACACCAGTTTGTCAACTACATAACTGCACTTTAGCAAGAAGCTTGAAAGCACAGACATTGTACACATTTTTGAAAACTAAAAGGCAAAGCTCTCCATGGTACTGTATGTTAAATATGCTTCTAAGAAAGCACAACACGCCAAGCAGTACACCAGCTCCTTGCTGTCCTCCATGCCTTTCAGCCCTCACCCACAGAAGAAAAGCTCCATTTCAAACTCTCCACGATGGACCACAATCTTATGACTCAAAAGTCTCACAAAAAACGTAAAAAACAATGGAGAAGGGAGGAAAGAAAAAACAGCAAAGTGTGGAGTCGCCATAATTTGTTCAGCCATTTTCTACAGAGCCAATCTAGAAAGGATCACACTTATTGGTGCTAAAAGCGGCTGACATGAGATATAAGCCAGTTCAACACATACAATTTTGGTTTGGTAATCTGTTATAGTAAAAACAAATGCAAGTGCCACCTTACCTTTGGTGTGATCCTACTGGCTTAGCTATCCAAAAGAAATTTGTGAAGAAACATGTATTTTTTAAAAGATATTTTTCAAAACATGCAGCAAGCACACATTATATCCAGCAAGCACGCTCTATAGGCTGCTGCCGAATGGTCTAGCTGTGGGCTGTTACTTAGCTTCCTGTCTTTTGCGGAAGCTCAGGTCTAGACCTGTCCACCAAATTCCTGCTAATGCCTCACAAGCACAACCCTACTGGCTATGTGAGAAGGCAATGAACACATATTTTTTGATAGTTTCATACGCTAACAGTACAGTTAAGTCACAAATATAGCTTCCAGGTAAGGAAATCGCAGTGGCACAAAGGGGAGACTGAAGAAACCCGCTGTGCAGATTCCTGTGTTTGTGATTTGACGCTAAGCTTGAAAGTTGAGGTTCAGTAATGGTAACAATGGTGACGCAGGCAAAATAGGAAGGAACCCAGGCAAAGAATGTGAGGGTGTTGCATTTCAGCATGTGTTTGCTGATCTCAGAGTGATTTATTACAGCGAGTCTTCAGACTACGTGTTGCAGCAGCACAGAGGCTGCGGCTTTCACGTTTGGTGCCGATAGCTAGTCTCAGTGGATATGCAACGTAAACTGCAGGGTGTGCTTTCTTGCACCCTGGGGGCACCAGAAGAACACAGCTCAGAAGGTTCTTACCTGCTCGAGAAACCATAATCTATTACTTCTCATTAACTATGCTATTCATATAATTTGAGGTAGAAACAGATGAACAAAAAAGAAGCACTATTTAGGAACGAAAGCAAAGCTTCTCCGTGCATTAGAAAATAAATACACCCGAAATTACAGATGGTCCCTGAGTTACGATGGTCCGACCTACAATTTTTTGACTTTATGATGGTGCGATAGCACTCAGTAGATACCGTACTTCAAAATTTAGATTTTTTTCTTAGGCAAGCGAGAGAAACTCAACTGCCCAGCATGAAGGTGGCAAGCCTGTAATGACATTTAAAGTAGGCTTCGATCAGTTATGTGTATTAAATTCATTTTCTGCTTACAATGGGTTTATCAAAACGTAACCCCATTGTAAGTGGGGAACCATCTGTACTCCTATTCTTCTATTTACTTTTTACATTCCATGAACTGTGTTCTTTCAGCAGTCACCATACCTGCTCATAACTCCAAAACCTTCTCTGTAGAAACAGACGGTCAATATGGTGTGACTCAAACGATCCCACACGGATGAAGACTTTGAGTTTGCTTTCCCATGAGAAGAAACACACGACCTTTTCACCCCACTCAGGTATCATCGGAGCAGAGCGTTGTAACAGAATTTCACAGAGTGCAGTTTCATATATATTTCTCAGACCTCACAAAAGCTATTTTCAGCAAGAACTTGCAAAAGAGCAGCTCTTGGGGCGACAAAATTAACTCCACACGCTCCAGTGCAGCATGTATGAACTTGATGCAGAAGATAAACTCCTATGCATACAGTTTATTCATTTTGCATGAAAAAGATGTTAATAATGCGCTTTGGAGAAAGGAATACTGAGAAAATACTTTATTTTGTTTAGTCCTTATTAACTTTTTCTGTTTCGTGGTCAGGCCATTGCTATAACAGAATTCTGTAAACTATGATCAAAAAAGACAAAATAATTTTATTTTGCTTTCGCTAAGTGCAGCATTTATTTATTTTCCTTAGATTTGTGTCATAGCCATTTAACCTCCCCAGCTAGCTCAGTTGGTAGCGCATATGACTTGTAATCTCAGGATCGTGGGTTCGAGCCCCACATTGGGCATTGATGCAAATCCAGCCACAAGGGGATGCACCTTTGTGCCAGTCCTAAGCCTGGACAAAATGGAGGGTTGCATCAGGAAGGGCATCGGGTGTAAAGATCTGCCAAGCCAAATACACGGATGAGCTGATCTGCTGCGTCAACCCCTGACGGGAGCAGCTGAAAGTTGGGGCTTCTTTTGTGTCATATCCACTTAGAGAAAACTATTGTTTCATGGATAAACACAGTTATTTTCATGTATCATTTAAATACATCAAAAATATAGTACACACCACTATTAGTACTTGGAGACTAGGGTGCATTTTGATTTTAGGTTCATAAAAGTACTTACAGCACCACAAAGTAAAAATTGCCTTAGTGTGTTTTGCACTCATTTTAGCTATATCCAAGACTTTTGCAAAACATGCTAGGCACGTAAGTCCCGATAAACGTCTTATGAAGCTTTATTGATTGGAGGGGTAAAAGAGCCTGATATATGTTGTACTGCCCGATTTATATCTTAATTTTAATGCTGTTTCAAATGAATGCAACAAAAATAACAGTCCTTGCTCATAACATCCCTAATCTCACATTGTTTCCCAACCTGCCTACCTGGAGTCATCTGTGTCAGGGTTCAGGTTAGGACCCAATCACAGATTCAAGGGAACGAGAGAGATTTATTTCTGGGGAATCCAATCCATCGGGCAAAAACCAGAGAAGCAAGCAACAAACAATCCAATTCAGCAGGCAAAAGCAGGTCAGGAGAAACAGGGTCAAAATCAGTGAGACGGAGACCATTATCACCGGAAAATATGGTCACAGTCTGACAAGGGGCCAGTACAAACACAGCACTTAAATCCCGAACACAATAAACAACAGAGCTGGGCCACTGGCGGAACAGAAGAGGTAATAACGAAGGTAATAATGGTGATCACGTGGGGGAGGTAGGGCAAGAAGCACACAGGAGTAAACAGCAGCGCATGGCCTTGCAGTACACAGAGCAGCCAGCAAAAAGTCTCCGTACAGGCAGGAGACCTGACACATTTATACCTGTAAGAGGTCAATACTCAAGGAAAATTTACGGCCACCTGCAAAATATTCATTATTAAGATAAAGTGTGAAAAACCTTCAAAGATCAAATTAACAGCGAGAAGAATAATTTTCATAAAACGCTACTTTACGTCCATAATGGTTCTTGCAGCAAAAACAATTACAGTAGCTCACTTTGACATTTTGCATTACTCCCAAGGAGCTCAGTTTTTAGATATGGCAGAGACTTGAGGTTCTTAATTTGTTGAAGCAATGGCATGTCAGAAAATGTAACTAAACAGCATTTTGAAATGAGAATGAAAGTTTGAGTCCAGTGATGCACACAACAAAGCTCATTGCAATAAATGAACGCAGCAGTGCCCTCTGTCGAAAGGCTCCAGTGCTCCAGTGCTGGATGATGATTTCTTGGGGTCCTCGGGTTACAAACATTTGAGTTATAAATTTTCAAACATTTCTACTTCATTTATTTTTTATCTTTTCTTGAAGCAACTAAAATGGTTGTTTCTTCATCTAGCGGTTAACTGGCAGTAAAATGAACCCACGGTAGGACTACTTTTTCTCTGTCACACACACACTCTACATATAGGCTGACATAAGACTCACTGACAAATTTTCTTACCCTCCTCTACACACACACACGCACACATAATACATGCTGAAGAATTCCCCGGCAGGCATCCCTTGTGCGACCAGTCCGGTTTGTTGTTCAAGCCTTGCATTAATGTTTATCTGGCAAACAGCTTTGTCCTTGGTGACCTACAATGTTGGATATAATTAATATTACATAAATTTACCCAGCTGTAACCCAGGTTTTTCTTTAAATACTTCAGTGCTAGCACCTAATTCAAGGGCACAACAGAAGCAGGGGGCAAAAAGTTGTAACCTCGACACTACTTGCTGCCCCAGCGCATCTTTCCCACATTGAAATCCTGACCTTTTCCATGCGCTTCTTCTGGATTAACCGTCAAATGAAACACTTGGAGAACTTTCTTCAGCCCACAGTTGGACTGTCATCTAAATCTACTTGGTGGATGGGATGTTGTGGTGGCCCCACGCGTGTCCTGCACTGTGATTATCTTCTGTTTTTCCTGCAAACTGGGCAAGACTGACCTGTGACCTCTTGATCTTCGGACATCAGGAAGCAGTTCTCGTGGAGAGAAAGAAGTCTTTTGTGACCATTTCTGTTGTCAACTTCGCAAATGGACATCACTGTGACATTGCGGTTTTGGTGGGCAAGAAAAATTCATGGACAGTTTAGGACCTGGGGCAGAAGGACCAGAGCACGCCAAGAATGCAAAATAAAATGCCTGTGTAGGCGACACTGTAATATCAGTTTTGTCCCACGCTGGAGTGGCATCATAACATCCTGGCGAGAAAAAGTTCCGGAACAACTCAAAACCACAACTTCCTTATTTTCGGGTCAGTTTAGTCTCCAACATGACTTAAAAAAATCTGGCCTCATTTTGACTGAATTACTGTACACAACGAACGCTGCCCGAAAGCTGTAGCAGCAAATGTGAACAAATCCCCCTCCTGCAATGCGTTCCAGTGAATATTGGTACTACAGTACAGAAAGTTCAAGATTAAAACCTCAGAAATGTGTGCACAAGTGGGTTTAACCATGAGCATACAACATTATTTTTATAGCTACATCTATTTATTTAGCCGATGCTTCTCTCCAAGGTTACTTGGTGTTAAAGTTGCTTTTATTACTATTACTATTATGAGCTAGTATTTTTGCTAATACCTTTGGCCAAAACAAGTTACACCAACACTAGAAACACGGGCGTAAAATAAACGCTACCCTACACTCATTCACCAGTTTTCAGGTATTCACCCTCCACCGCTACATTAAATCTACCGCACTGCATAAAAGCGTAAATCATTGTAAATATCATAAACTGACACGGCAAGCTTCCACAGGCAAAGGTGTCAGTTAAAGGAAGGTTAATAACATATCGAAATAGGTTAGCTCATATGGAGAAAATAAAGCTTCTGCCAAAGATATGTGCTGCTCAACATAAATCTCAAGATTTAATCTGAAAAAAGTGTCTACCAGTGGGTTTACCCATTAACATTTATTATTATTATTATTATTATTATTATTATTATTATTATTATTATTATTATATTTGTTGTTGTTGTTCACATTTACATCTCTTTATTTAGCTGCCTATTTTCTACAAAGTTACCTAAAATGTTAAACTAATTTTTGCTATTAAAAACAACTTGTATTTTGCTAATGTCTTCGGTGTTAGAGCATTAGAAACACAAGCACTAAACACACTCAATCGCACACTACAGACACGTAAAGTCGCCAAGCCACCTGAAACACACGCCTTTGGACTGTGGAAGGAAACCAGAGCCCGGTGCGCAAGGGGACAGCACACAGACAGAGGCAGATTCTAACCCACGTTCGAAAGTGCGGCCCAGGAAGACGAGGTGTGGGAAGGGTTAATGGAAGAGCAGGGTTGGGGGCGGAGGATGGAGGATGGAGGGGGCATGCCGGGGTGGTGGGAGAAACCTGATGCTGATGAAGGCTCTGGAACGCAGCTCGCTGACATTGCCCTGGAGAAGCTGTCGGCCCGGGACAGAAGCAACCTTCTGCTCCGATCCGCTCCTCGCTTGACACCTGGCACGCCGGTTCCAAAGAACCGAGGTAAGCCCCCTTGTTTCCTCTTCATCCTGGCATCTTCAGTCCTCCTTTCCTTTTCACCTGTTTTCTTAGAAATTGCCTCCGCAGCAAGAAGCCAGCATCCCAGTGTACGTTTCAGTCCGTTTAGGGGATCTAGAGCTAAGGACAACTTGGTAAAAGCGGAAACAAGCGTTTATTTTTGGAAAACTCGAATGCTGGCAGAATTGGCATTGTTTTGCAGTGTCAGTACTGTATCGTCCATCATTTTCTGGGCAGAATTTGCGCAACGGAAGTGAACGGTGGGTGGATTTCTTGTTGGTTTCGTGCTCCTCCTCGCAGGATTTTGCTGCTGCTGTGCCGCCCAACCATGGAGGTGGCGGCGAAGGATGCGCTGTTCCTGCTGCTGTGGAGCGTGGCGGTGCTCGGCGACGTGCGCGCTCCCGACGAGCCATGCAGGGGGCCGCGGTGCTCCGGGTCCGAGGCGCTCCGCTCCAAGCCCTGCTTTGGCGCGCACTGCCCGCTCTGGCCATCCGGGCCGGCCCGGTACCCGACGGCACCGGCGCACGGCAGATCGGACGCGTACACGGTGGTGGCCCCCCTGCGAGGAGCCAAGGGCAGAAGCGGCCAGGAGTGGAGGTCCGAGTGCGGGGGCCCGGACTGCGTGGCCCCGCAGAGACAGAGCGCCAACGACACCGGGGACTGCCGAGGCATCGAATGCAAACTGCCGCTGAGGATTCGCCCGAAGCCCCGAGCGAAGGCGTGTGTGGGCGACGGCTGCCCCCGGGGGTCCGAGCAGCCCGCGCCGGTGCACGTCGCAGACAGAGCCGCGCAGTACCTGGGCGAAGTGCCCGGCCCGGACCTCGGCGCCGCTCCGCTGGGGGTGCAGCTCACCTGCGACATCAAGCCAGGTGGAGCGGATACGTCTGTTGCCCGTGATTTTAGCGCAAAGTCTCGGCTCAAAGTTGCGGGTTCTTCTTCTGTCTTCATTATTAAAACACATCCGAAGGCCCCATCATTCGTTTTAAAGACAACGACTCCCGCAAAGTACATTAAGTTATAAGATATAAGATATAAGATATAAGTAGGACGCTTCTTCTAAACACCTGAGCCCGGCATCCAAAAGCGCATTTAAATGTAGGGGAATTTAGGAGGAATGCAGGAGAAAAGGTGCAATGGGGGGCCAGGCTGCATGTGTGTATTCTGGTTCAGGTCCACAAGGTATTTACCCTCCATTGCTACTGCATAAGGGTGTAAATCACCGTAAAAATCATTAGCCGGCGGTGTAAGCTGCTTCGGGCGAAGGGCGTATTGAGATAAATGAAGAAGAAAAGGGAGTTCACAGCAAACATTTACAGCGCACGTGACTTTGCGTAACAGGGCCCCGTTTAAGCTTTTAAAATAACAAATTTGTGGCTGGATGTCACCAGCGTCCTATCCCGGGGGGCAGATTCTCGGCCTTCTCCGTCACCAGGATGGGAGGTGGACCCCCGCGACCCTGCTCGGGATGAAAGGTTTCTGAAAAACGGACGGACGGACGGATGAGCGGATGTCACAGCTTCGCCGTTTTAATTCTACTTGGCTGAAAAATGTCTACATAAGCTGAAATTTCCCACTTTATATTCGGCATTAAAAACAGAAAGTTTGCTAAAATGTGCGCCCCATAGGAAAGCGCTAACAGTTTTTATTTGTATAAAATACGTTTATATTTAACAGCTGAAGGCAGACAGGTGGGATGCAGCTCTGGGACTTAAGCTGCTGTTTTGTGCACCGCATCTTCTTTCTCCTGCTCACCTTACTGTGAATCACAGCAGTGCTCTGCTTCTCGCAGGGGAGAATGAGGTTCCTTCTGAGGATGCTCTGGTCCTGCACCTGCAACTGGCCAAAGGGCAGGAGAAGCTGGTGGAGGCACTGCAGAACCAGCAGACCGTGATCCGGGATCTCCAGCGAACGCTGGTGGAGCAACAGGGCACTCTGATCGGCCAGCAGCAGGAGATCCTGGAGCAGCAAAGGCGCATGTCTGAGCAGATGGAGCTGGTGAAGGTGCAATACGGGGTCCTCTTCGAGGCTGTCAAGCGTGCCTCCCTCCAGGGCTTGCAGGGAGATGTTCAGGACTTCTTTGAAAGCCACTTGCAAGGCCTTCAGGACCAGGTGCGCACCCACCTGCGCAAGCCGTATGCTGTGCACAAAGTGGACGTGGACGCCAAGGTGATGGATGTGGGCTCGCCGCTATTGCGGGACTGCGGTGTCTGCGGACCGGAGGAGTACTGTGACTTCCAGAGGGACCCGCCTCAGTGTGAAAGGTGCACCATGTGTCCTCCAGGATTTTTTCTGGTGTCCCAGTGTTCCCAGAGCGCGGACCGCATATGTCAGGTAATCTAACTGGGCTGGTCAAGCTGCAACGATGAATCAAAGTAGAAGAAACGCAGTATAACACAGCAGTCCTTTGTGGGAGTCGTAGTTTTCCTACAAAACATTTCTAACAAAGCCATCGAACTCCCGTGTGAACTCCTCATTTTATTTTTTTGCAGGACAGAGACGAATGTCTTGAGATCCCAGACCTCTGTGGGGAGCGAGTCAAGTGTCTCAACACTCCAGGTACGAAAAGAGAAAACTTTATTTATTTGTCTACTGAATCCATTTCAGCAATTAACCAGGTTTCAAAACCCATCGTTTCCGTCTCTCCCAGCTTCTCCGTAAACTCGCGCTTGCGTGTCACTTTGCATTTCCTGTCAACTTTACGTGCACTTACCTGTGTACCTGTGCTTCTAGACAAACTAGCGGAGCTACAATAATCGCATTTCTGTAAGCTCAGGATCTAAGTGGTTTCAAACAGTTTTTTATGGTTGCAGCCTTAGTCAGATATCCTCTTCGGTCACAAACCCATGCGATGTTGCACGTCGTACATCGGCTGATAAAAACCAATGCGGACATGCAAATATATGCAGATATAAACAATAAAGCAGCTGGTGACCATTATATATGCTTACGTTTATCCCCAAAAGCAACCTGCAATAAATTTGTGGCACTTAGCTGGTGCTGTGAAAGAAAAAAAAATAATACTTCTACTGTTTAACAGATTGCAACGCGTACGTGACTGTTTCTTGTACCCCGTGTGAATGTGACACAACCCGTTTCACATGTTGACCGCTTAGTGTTAGGAAAAATTGTTACCTGATTTACATGCAAACCCTTCAGTTTCTGTAGGCTCTCTATAAGCTTCTTTGATGTGCATTCCCTTACCCTAAGCCTTGCCCTATAAACACTGGGGTAGCCCTTCTTAGAGGAGAATGTTGCTGGTCAGGTCACTTCTCCCAGGTACCTGCTGTCCCAAGATAATTGATAAAGGCGTCTGTTCAACTTCTCGCCTGTTTAATTCCCTCGCAACGCCTTCATCCAAGGTGACGTCTGAAGGAAATTATTACATCTCTGCTGTTGTTAATACTCAATTTACAAATTTCTGACAGTAACTAAGACAGCCAAGCCAAGGCGACATTACTGCCAATTTCGAGGCACCCCTGGGCACCCTTGTTGAAATCCACTGGTCTAACTGGTCTTTCCTGGGCAGGTGGGTTCAGGTGTCTGGGAATCTCTGAGAGGGACGCATCAGCTGGACTGTGTGGACACGAGTACTTCTATAACAAGGAGCTCGAGGAGTGCCAGGCATGTTCCGACTGCGAGGGGCAACCCATCGCTCAGCCCTGCTCAGCAGCAAGCGACGTGGTGTGTGGGTCCCTGTCTGAAAACACTCTGTCGCAAGCATGGGTCGCGGGGGTCACACTCCCTCCGGCCAGGGTGTCCAACAGCCAGGTGTACCCAGGCATGCAGTTGTACGTGCAGGGGAAGGTCGACGGCAACCTTCTGTCCAACAAGGATGGTGGGCTGGTGTTCCAGCAGCACGGTTTGATCTGGGCCGACCACAACTTCGCCGTAAAGCACAGTTGCCGGAACTTTCTCCAGGTCTACATGAAGCTGAACAACAGCGAGGAGGGTGTGGACCTCAGCGGCGTGCGCATCGAGCAGCCTGATGGGAAGTACTTCCAGAGCGTTAGCGTGAGTGGTGTGGCAGAGGTGGAGCCCAACTACGTACTGTCCCTGTTCCTCAAGAGCCCCAACCACTACTGCAACCAGAGCAAGGACCTCCATGTCTATGACCTCATCACACCTTTCAGTCTCTTCTGGTTGTCCCATGACACGGGTGCGGTGGCCATGACAGCACACATGTCCATGTCGGTGCAATACCAAACCAACTACCGGCCCGCCTTCAAGGTGATGTCCATTTCGGATCCCTACATGGTGAGCCTGACGCACGACAGCCGCGGGGTGAGGTTTACCGAAAGCGGGGTGGTCAAGTTTGGGTTCCAGCAGGCCGTCTACTCAATGGGACACACCTGTGTTCGCGAGGGATTCTCCTTGGTGGCCTACCTGAACCGGAACGGAACCAATTCAGAGCTGACGCAAGCATACAAACCGGGGGTCAACTACCGAGACACGTCCATCTCGCTGTCAGGAGTCACCATGGTGGATGCTGGGGACACGCTCAGCTTCGAAATCCTTTCGCCGGCGCAATGCAATGTGAGGTACTTTGGAGACGGCTCTGGTATCAGTGTGCTGAGCATCGTCTGGATCCCCTCAGCGGTCTCATCCTGCCTGTCAGCAACAGTGTCCAGAGTGGGCCTGCCCTCGGGTGCCGTGCGCAACAAAGTCCTGCATTTCAACCGAGTGACCCCCAGCGTGGAGCAGGTGGAGCTGATGGGCTCAGGCCAACTGGCCCGCAGGAACTTTGTCTTCCGGGAGAGTGGCGTAGCCAGCGTGAGCTTCAGCCTGAAGCTCATCCACTCCTGCAACACGTTGAAGCTCATGCTGCACCGGCAAGGAGCCAACGGTTCACAGCCGACCACTGTGGCCCAGCAGGTGGGGGGCCAGATGCCGGAGGGCAGCGAGTGGGTCAGCGTGGGTCTGAGGGCTTCCTTCGAGGTCCACAACGGCACCATGATCTTCATCACCCTGGACTGCGTACGTGGCCGTGTCAACCAGATTGCTACCGAGGGTTCCACCAACATCTCCATCTTGTGGGTGTCTTCGTGATCCCAGGGTTGTCATCTGCTGTTTTTTCGGTTCGAAAAAGTTTTGCACAAAGAACAGTTTTGTGACTGAGAGAAGTTTAGCATTTATTACTACACAGGTTTTTGTATTCCTCCTACAAGAAGCACATGTGTGTTATATATAAAGCATATAAAGAGCAGGTGTACCATGTAAACACTTTCTATTTTTCTAATCAGATCCTCGGGGAAATTTTTTGGTAGGCCGATCTCGATTTCAAGAAAATACACTGCGTGGCCAAAAAAAAGTCACAACCTGGATTTAACTTGGTGTTATGATGTGGGGTTGCTTCAGTTGGTCAGGTCTAGGTTCAGCAACGTTATGTGCTCCAAAAATGAGCTCAGCTGACTACCTGAATATACTGAATGACCAGGTTTTTCCATCACTGGATTTTTTCTCCATATTCCAAGATGACAATGCCAGGATTCATGGGGCTCAAATTGTGAAAGAGTGCTTCAGGGAGCATGAGAGAGACATCATTTTCACACATGGATTGGCCACCACAGAGTCCAGACCTTAACCCCGTTGAGAATGTTTGGTATGTACCGGAGAAGACTTTACGCAGCGGTCCGACTCTCCCGTCATCGATACGAGATGTTGGCAAAAAATGAATGCAACTCTGGACGGAAATCCATGTTGTGACATTGCATAAGCTTATCAGAACGATGCCATGGCAAATGCACACCGTAATCCAAGCTAAAGGCGCTCCAACCAAATATTAGACTGTGTCACTTTTTTTTTTGACTGGGCAGTGTAGTTTTTAAGGCAATCCCAAGTACAAGAGTACAGTAAAGGCTGGTTGATCAGTGACCAAAGAGTTCTTAAAGCAATTTTTTAAAACATTTTTACTATTGCAGCTGTTGCTTGAATGTTTAATGTCTGGGCTGCATGGGCTTTTCTGTTTTGTAATGACTTCCTCCATCCGTGTGTGAGTGTGTGCGTGCGTGTGTGTCAGAGTTGGAGGTACTGCTTATTTTAAGATGAAGTATGTAAAATATTTTTTGTACTGAATTTGAATTTGATGAAATATTTTATTCCACTATAACTTATTTAAAGATATGTTTCTTTCACAATCCAGTGTAAATCTTAAAAGTTATACATAGTGCATCATTAAAAAGGCAGTAAATCACACTACGGACTACTGTTTACAGAGTTTAAATGTTAAGTATTTCATGATTAATTGTAGTTATTTCACGCAGTTTTAAACTGGCGAGTTTGTAACGTTTTCATTATTGTGTGAATTCGGTACGAAGCTTCGGCCGTTCAGCTGCTTTACAAAAGTCCCATATGGCCGTGACCTGCAAGTATATTTTTGGGCGCTTTATAACATTTGTTGACTCTTTGGAATTCTTGCTTTTAAGTGTTTCAGGCAGACTCATCCTGTGCTTTGTTCATCACACATGTTTTGCATGAGTCACCAGGCATATAAAAACTTTATTCGAGCAGTTTTGGGGAAAGTTCTTCAGAGCTCTAACTTTTATCAGAACTTCTAGGCTTCCAAAAGCTGGGAAACTTAATTCTTTTGTTGGGCAAGGTCTGGATGTTTCTTGCCTCTGAAGAAATGTACAACAACAATTACTCCTTTTCCAACCAAATAAAATTAACAAACTTCTCCAGATGTCAAACATGTTTGCCTTTTCTTCTCCGTGGTCTTGCTGCTCTGTAGCGCCATGACTGATGGTACAGTCCCAAGTGTTCTTGAACTGAGATCCAGACGATGTGTTTAGCATTTTCAACATCTCCACTGGGTTAGGGTTAGGGTTTTGACTTCATTTTTTAAAGAGCTTCAGTTTAAATTATGACACCGAACAAGGAACCTCTGCAAGCAGAAGCCGAACAAAGGGTGCGTGCACATGAATATGTTCATATGCGTGAGGTCCATAAAAGAGGGAAGAATCAGGGACAGCTGAAGGTGGCTGAGGAAGAACCTGGATTTTTATCCAGTCTCAGTGTTCACCAGCGAACAAACTGAAATTTGCAAAGGATTTGTTCATCAGGATCACCTGGCAGGTAAAGAAAACGCTGCAGATGCCCTGGTTGTGTCAGCAACAGAAGCAACCGTGTGACTGAGCTCATGTTTAACAGAAATGGTCCCTGAACGCTGCCAAAAGCCAACATATGAATACATTTCTGAGTCAGACGCTAAAAAGAAAATGCTGGAATCTTTCTGCCACCACCTAGAAAAAAATAGCAGATGAATGTGCAGCAAGTTGTTGAGTGTCAGACTGCACTCTCTTCAAAACACCATTCTCAAAGTCTCTGTTGCTGTTTTTACAACATTTATTTGAAGGATGTGAAAAACTGAAGGATGTGTTTGGACAGCGGTCAATTTTTCAATTTTATCTCAGGAAAAATTTATATATCAGGCAGCGGTGAGGTATTACCGGCCTTTGTTATGACTGGTGGGGTCTGAATTAGGAAAGGGAGAAGAAGCGATCGTGGTTAAAAAAAGAGAAGCTCTTCACCCGTGCCTGGAATTAAAAACAGGTGCTCAGACAGCCATCGCTCCAGATGGTTTATGTTGTGGATCAAGTGAAATCCTATCTTATGCACAAGAAGTAAAATATGAAATGTTGCAACACATATTGTGCAGTATGCGCACAAGGTGCATAAGAAACACCGCCTGGAGTGGAGAGGGATGCAGGAAAAGGAGAGCAGGTCCATAAAAGAGGGAACTTCACCTGTTTTTTAGTGTCCTCACCTTGGCAAAATGCATGTGGGAACCTTTAAGGGTGAAGGCCTTATTTATTGTTAACAATTACCTATAGGTATGTCTGGGTTTGAAGGTGAAATAACGCACAAAATGAACAGTGCATTGCAGATTCCTGCTTTCAGACCAAGATCCATCTCTGAGAAAGAGATCTCATTTTTATAAAATTCTCCTGCTTCTCTTTCATAGGGATGCAGCTACAAGGAACGTTCCTTTTTCTCATTCTTCCAGGCATTGATTTAGGAAGATGGATAACAGGTAGACGAAGAAGCAGCACAGGCAGACACCTAGCAGCCGCTGAGACTCGACGGAACAAGTTCAGCTGCATGTATCCTGCCTGAACCCACTGCTGTACTAAAATTTCTATGATGGCTTTTAGCATCATGCATCAGGCTTTTTAAAATGCAGGTGTTCCTGGTTAAACTCATGCTCTAATGGGTTTCTTCTGCTCAGCATGCTTTGTGATACTACTGGCGTTATTAAATGGCTCTTGGGTGAGCAGCAGAGCCTAAATGAAGAGGAAAAAGCTTGAGTTCACAGCCCTGTCGGCCATGGGTCAGCAGATAGGACTGAACAGGAGGGAGTGTGCATCACATATGTGTATTTTTAATAATTTTAAACATAGTTTATAAATTAGTGCTCAGAATAATTCATGTACAACTCTACAGATACACATACAGTATATATAAAATTCCTTTCTCACCCAGTTTTCCCCTCTGGGTGGTAACTTTCCTCAGACTAAGGCCTCCTACCAGAGCCCTGGGAGTTTGAGGGTACAGCACAGTATTTTGCTGTTTTACAGCAGAATTCCAGTTACTGAGTTAAAAAGAACTAAAACGAGCCACACGATGAATTGGCCAGACACACCGTATCGGATCTTAACTCCGCAAAATAAAACCACAACCAATTTGCTGGCCAAACTCTAAAATAATCCCCTAACCCTAACCATCATGGAGAAAAATAAACACAGACATAGAGAAGGATATTTAGTTCAATCAAAAGTGAATGAAAACAGATGTGCCATTGAAAATTAAAAAACTGCCAAAACTTATATTATGCATTTGATCAATGAATAATATAGTGTATTTTCTTAATAAAATGTTGTGCAAGAAATTCACCCGTCTCAGCAAAGACCAAGCACAGGAGGAAGTTATCTCTACTTAAAATTTCTTATTCATCAGCCGATGGGAGAGCCCCGTCTCTACACGAGAGGTCAGGGAGTCTCTCTGCTATGACTCATCACTCTTTTAAACTCAGTTTTTAACAGGTTCATAGGTCTGATTTTCAAGTCAGGATGGATAAGTCGTGTCTGCTTTGGCCCGTTTATTCCGCTTTTTTTTTTTTTTTTTTTTTAACCAATTCCAATTTTTTAACCTGTTCCAGATCTTAATTTCTGTTAATATGTGAACATGGACAGTCATACTGCTTTATTTCATAGTCACTGCCTTCCAGATGCTGCAGCCCCTTTGGTTCTCAGTGCACCAGCACCTTGTCAGACAATTTCACAGATTTTGTCTCCATAAGTTTTGCATGTTTTTCCACTTCTCCTTTGAAATTTGGTTGTCAACGTGCGGTTGCTGTTTAACACTGAACCTCAGGCCTGAGCATGCAGTACTCAAATACACTGATAATATACAATGCGGTATAAAATTATATTTCTACAGTTAATAAATATACAGTATGTAATATTTTATAATCAAATGATCAGGTCACTCAGCATTACCCATAGTATGTGAACGTGTGTGTGTCCACCATATGATGGACAGGCTTCTCAACCAGGGGTTTTTTCATAGCTTGGCCTTCAGTGATTCCAGAAGAAGCTCTAGACCCCCGCAACCCTGACAAAAATGGTAATGGATTTACAATGAAATATTATTAAAGAACTCAATAAATTTCAATGAAATGCATGCACAGAATGCAAAGTTATATTCACACAAGTATTTGTGCAGCGCTGCTTAGTGTTTCCAACAGGCCAACAAATGAATATACAATTAGCTGTAGTTTTCTACCCTGCCGGCTCACTGGTTGCCAGCTCATAACTGCTTTTTGGTGCATTAACACCCTGTGTTGGGTTTGTCACAAGCAGTTTGAGTCTTCTGGCCTGCATCTGTGTAGGAGGCAGAAAATAACTGTCAGAAAGAGTGCCGATCATGAGGTCGCACCATTTGAAAGTTTAAACTCAGCAGTGTATCACGGTTGAGAGAGACCTGGGTGTATTTTTAAACTGCAGAGGCATGACGCACCTCCCGTCGCCTCCCTCGTGTGCTGCCAGGTTAATGGCTTTCTCTAGCAGGCAGAGGGAGATTAAGATGTTTGAAAGCTACTCCCCCAGCCTGCCTCAAACACATTCGCCGCCTAAATGTGTGCATCACTGATAGGCCCTCATGTGTGTAACAGCGCTTACACACTAGATATTTCAACCTGTATGACACTTTCAAGTATTGAAAGTGTCATACAGGTGTACGAGTGTGTACTGGGAGACCTCGCCCATCATCCGAGGTGACAGGTATGGGGAGCGGAAACCAGGGAGAACATTAGCACAGATGAATTTGTTGAGTGTGAGTTGGACAAGTCAGTCACACAACTTTTACATGACTGTCCATGTCTGCTGATAAAGTTGCTGCTATACCAGTTTTTCTGCATGAAGTACATCAGTGTTTTGTCTAAATAATGTATGCACTTAAAAGAGGAAGTACTCACTCTGATCATTCAACCTTAATTCCTCTCTCAATATGTAAAGCTCAGTTTCTGTTTGTTTCTCTGCTTGTTTGTCAGTTACTATGCACAGCTTTGTTTTTCAAGCCAGAGACACACAAGTACTTCTCAAGTGAGGTTTTTGCATAGTCAAACACACACACACACACACACACACACACACACACACACACACACACATTAATGGGCCAGTGGGGGATAGGGTGGTAGAGGGAAGCACCCAAACGGAAAACACACACAACATCATGAGATGCAAAATATTCCTTCTTTCAATATATTTATGTTTTGCAAATAGGAAGAAGATTAAAATGAAAGAAACACATTACGGTCAAGCAAAAAGTGAAAATACATTACCCTCTGTGCTTATAAATAGATTCAAAGATTTGCATATCTGGTGTTGGGCAGAACTGTACAGGCACGCTAGCATGCAGAATTTATTTAAGCAAAAATATGTGTAAATTATGAGTATGTTGGCTACTCCTTGAGGACAGATTGACTCATATAAATTAGAGATGTATTTGGAATATGAAATAGTTTGTGCTTCTTTGGTATCGACCAGAACAAATGTGCGTATTTTTAACAAAAAACAAAAAGAAGGAATAATTCAATAATCAGTCTCCTAAAGTCACTGCGAACACATCCAGAGCAAACCCACCCCCTTTGACTAAAGATTAAATGAAATGGTCACAATTTCATTTAGAATTGGACAAGAAAATTGACACGCTGTTACTATACTGCAATGCTTGCAAGCAACACTGTTTCCATTATTTTAGGGAAGGTTAAAAAACATCACAACAGCGCAGATTTTTTTGGAAAGGCGCAACCTTTTTTTAAAGATACAGTTCTATGCTTCCTAAACTGGAACTATGATGATTTGATACTTCTTCAAACTGTGCTAAATAAAGGAAGACATTTTCCCCTCACGAGGCCAAAAGCCGACTCTGTAGCAGCATCGCGAATATTTGCAGGCAGTTTGGAAGCAAGACAGAGTTTACGGGAATTAATCACCGTCCGAAACGTGCGTGGGCAAGTCCCCAAAAATCTGCTACTGCTAAGTTTCCCGATAAGGAAATGGACAGTGACGGTGTGTCAGCAGTGCCTCTTGGCTGACTTTATATTTCAGGTTCCCATATGGTCTGCATCTCTGTTTCCTTATAGCAAACAAAAACAACTTGGCCTATAAACCTCAGCATGCTTATAAAACAAAACCCAGCAAGCTGCAGACCAAACACTGATAAACACAAAGAAAATTATTAGATATTTTTGCTGGTAATTTGGTTCAAATCATATCTACCATACTGGTTGGGTTTATCTACTCGCATCAGAACCCCATGTTCATGGAAGCTGTTGGTAGCAGAAGATTCTTCTGCAGAAGAAATGGTACGCGGCTGGAAGCACTGTTGAAAGCACCCATGATCAAGCTCTCCATATGCTAACATTTTTGTTGATGTTATCCTCATTTTTTCCATTTTTTGTTTAAGCTAATTTTGTTACCCACTAGCCTGGCTTCCCCTTACCCCCAAGGGAAGGTAACCAAAACCAGATGCTTTTTTTTCCCCATTTTTGCCTCAGACATTTCCCTTCAAAACCAAACTGTGAGAGGATGTTGCTGTCAGTGTAAACCATCTAGCGTTGCCTGCTGCCCTTCGCCGTTCCTCTCTCAACCCCCCATATACGAGACGAAGACCTACTGTCGTACTTTAAAATCGAGAACATTTCCAAAGCGGTGTGAGT
The DNA here is from genome assembly GCA_018136845.1 of Heterotis niloticus. NCBI lineage: Eukaryota > Metazoa > Chordata > Actinopteri > Osteoglossiformes > Osteoglossidae > Heterotis > Heterotis niloticus. The sequence continues at coordinate 24,856,430 of CM030901.1, read as the reverse complement.
CAGGAAGTCCTGCTCTAGCTTAAGGTCTCTGCACTGTGCAGCTGTCCGTCTTCGCTCGCACACACTCATCACTTTTGCTTTCTTTGCCAGACGCATTTTTCCTTACACGTTTGGTACCAGATAGCTGCTCTCCAAGTCTAAAGAAGTGACGTGAATTAAAGCGATGAGGAAGGGATCACATCTGGCCATCCGGACAAGGTGACGACCCCCATTTTAGTACCGCTAATCAGATACAGACAGCAGAATATGAACTTTTAACTATTATAGGAAATTTTATTTTATCCTTCTTTTGGAACTCCGCCAAGTGACTTTAAGCTTCTCATTGAAATAGGGAGTAAACTGGAACAATGAAGGCACTGTAGGGGTTTTCAGATCAGGACCCAATCGCAGATTCAAGGGAGTGAGGGAGATTTATTTCGTGAGAATCCAATTCATTGGGCAAAAACGGGTCCAAAAAAAAAAAAAAAAAAAACTACAGAAGCAATCAGCAAATAATCCAATTCAGCACGCAACATCAAGTCAGGAGAAACGGGGTCAAAACTGGTGAGACTTAAATACCGAATACAATAAACAAGAGAGCTGGGCCGCTGGCAAAACACAAGAGGTAATAATGAAGGTAATAATGGTGATCTGGTGGGGGAGATGGGGCAAGAAGCACACGAGAGTAAACGGAAGCCCATGGCCTTGCAGTACACAGAAAGTCTCCGTACAGGCAGGAGTCCTGACAGGCTCGCCACCTTTCTTAGCAGTACAACAGCAGGGCCCTGACTTGCCCACATTCTGGTACAACTTAAGCTCTCCCTTACAAAATTCTTATGTAAATGAACTTGAGATTGTACGCCATCTGACCTCCAGTATCCACCAAAATGATAGAAGTCTGATAATCTGGAGAATTTCCTGAACATCTGTAAGGTGAGCTGTCCAAGGCGGACGCTGTTGAGGTGGTCTGCCTCAGGGTATAGAAAGAAATGCTTAAATCATGGCAATTGATTCACTGAAAGGGGGAAAAAAACTGCCTCATGAGACACCGACCTTCTTTTCATAAACCAGAGATCAGTTTAGGGAACAGAAGAACCAAGAAAAAAAGCCAGAGTCCTTCACTTCCTAAAAAAACTACCAGCATAAAAACAGAAGTAAAGTAAAATCTAAAGTTTAAAAGATTTTTTAAAAATTTGTTCATAATAATAATACAATGCAGTTTAATTTTGTAAGCATGAGCAAAATAAATTCTAATGTAAAGTTTTGTTCATCTGCAGGATGAGCCTTGAATTTACTACATAAATGACAGACCACTGATGAGTGACAATATACATTTATCTATTTATATACCATTATATAATAATAATAATAATAATAATAATAATAATAATAATAATAATAATAATAATAATAGTTTTTCATACATTTATTAGGCTTGCAACCATAAGGCAGCAAGTTGAAACACATCCATGCACCTGAGAAATAAATTAATGTCAATTTCAATCAGTCTATATTGAGTGGCATAAAGACAACTGCAAACATCCATCCATACTTGCGACTCAAACCCTGTCCATTCTAGATGGGACACGAGTCCACTGCAATATTAGGGAAGTAATAATGCTGAAGGTTTGCTGCTTAAGTAATAAGTTTGTTCCCTTTATGCAGTGGTGACAAGAAGGAGGGACAAGATGTGTACCCAGCACCATCAGGCCTCCAGTGTGTATGTCACCGGTGCCTGTCCACATTCAGGCAGCATGTGGGTGGAGGGGTTTGTTCCCTAGTTGTAACCCTGAGTGAAATACGCAACATAGCGCTGCTGTCTGTCACGGGTGGCCGCTTTGGTTGACAGCATCAGCAGCAATCATAACACGAGTGACAATATGGCCACCAAATGTTACAAAGAAAGAACGAGTGTTGAGCAGCAGGAGAAGACCGAGGGTTCGGGCACAAGGCAAACAAACATGGTGATCCTTTGCAGTTCCATGCACCCACCGTCCTTTTCCTACTACCCCAGCTTTACGAGATGACAGCATTGTGTCCGTGAGCCCTCGGCCTCCGCGTCACAAAACACTTCAGTGGCTCCAGCTTCCCGCTGGAGGGAGATTCCAGGGATGAGACACACCATCTGGAAGTGCTTCTCAGCGCTTTTGGCAGGAGAGACGTCTGCTTAAGCTCTCTTTCGTTTCCCACCAAAGACATTCCATCACATGAAAGGATGCTGCTAGAGGTGGGATTAAGAAGCTAATGGAAAGCTGGGGGCGGCACAGCTATGCGGGGTCAGCAAACATGCGCACAGGTATTTCAGGTGAGCCGATCGATTGCCGCAACCATGGGAATTAAACTCTGCAAATACAACCCACCGAAATGGAGCTGTCAGAGGAAGGAAATGCGAAAAAGCAAACACCTCAGGGTGTGAATTTTAGGGACGGATGAAGAAGCAGCGCCATCTAGAGGTAAAAACATTTAAAAGGATCCCTACACTTGAGGGCTTGTGAAACACAACGGCAATCTGCTCCCGAATTCTGTCCGTAATTTAATTTAATTTAGTTTTCTTTTTTGTTCGGGTGAATTTTAAGCCTTTGTAATTTTCTCCCTTTTTATGACAGATCTTCCCCAGGTGTGCCTCTGACCCCCTCCCCCCCACCACCTAGACCAGAACTTTCCCAGCTGCTTGCCAGCAGGATGATGGAGTCTCTTTCTATGCTTTGTGGTGTCCAGACATCTGACGTATTTCACTGACTATACAGAAATAAATACAAATATAAACACGAAACTAGAAGACCACAACTAGGGAACATTAGGGTGAATTTTCAGGCCACATCCCATCACACACACCTCAAAACGTTACTGTAGTCCTTATCAGACCCCAAAAACCCCCATTCTGCACAAACCTTTCAGAATATTCACTGATATGGAATATTAATCCTGCAGTTGGCATTTAGGAATGAAATGCGGACAACAAAAAACTGTTAATTTGGACTGGGCTGTAGAAGAAAACTGCCGCAATGGCTGATCTGCTGTAAAGATGCAATGCGTTGCTTCAAGTTGCCGCACGTTTGACCTGCGCGAGAAAGACAGAAACGTACACCTGTTATCCAGCCCGCCTGAGTTTAAAAGAGAAGCAAAAGGTTTCCCGCAGAAGATAAACCCACTGAGTTCAGACCCACTTCTGCCCCTTTAATTACCTGCGTGCCGGAGTCATGATGTGGACACGCCAGCTCACCTGGAGTTCGAGTGTAAATCCGTCACCACAGGTAACACTGCAGTTTATGAGCTTCTGACCCTTGACAGTTTTTTTTTTTTTTTTTTTTTTTGGTAACACTACTGATGTTCACTTTGCCTGAAATGTCAGCACTAATTTGAGATATTGCCGATCAGGTAAACTCCACATTTTACTGTCACGCTGCATTCAGGATGCAGGACTTTCCGTTGGCTAAGAAACCCCATTGCAGCAGAAGGACAGTGGAGGACAAGATATAAACTGTGTGACAGCATAAAGCAGTCACGGGTTCCCAGTTATACTAGACAGCATGAGGCAGAGACTCGGGATGAGGAGCTGCACAAGACAGGGCTGTAGGCCTGCAGGCAGTGGATATAGAGGTCAGCAGGTGGCGTAACAGTTAGAGCTGCTTGCTGCCTTTTTAGCAGATTTGAATTCCCCTGCTGCTGCAGTGGCCTTCAGCAAAGCACTTATCCTGAATTTGGCAAAGCTTTGGTGCACAGTTTGAGTCAGCCTCCTGGTTCTGTTCAGGGAAAAACCAATACAAATTAAATGTTTTGGCATCAGCGGTGGGGACCCGTTGAATGAGGAGACTAAGAAAAGAGCAACAGTTAAGGTTCATATAACACACACAGTGCCAAATACCAGGAGCTTGGTTTATAAAGGGGATCCTAACGCCCATCTAACCCGTCCTAACCCCCCCCCCCCCGCACGCTTACAATCCGCTACACACCGGCTATCTTATTAAAACTAGCATCAACCAACTATAATGCCAACCATGGCGTGGCGCAGCAAAGGCACGTCATCTCATCGGGGTTATCAAGTGGGCACCTTCTTTCGTCGGCGTTTCGTCGAATTATGCCCACGACACCTCCAGAAGGCTCAACCGTGGCTCAGGCGTCCTGGAGCTGCTCCCCTCCATTACCGCGTGCACCACTGCGCCACCCCGCTGCTTCTCACATTACCGACCCTTTACCTCAGTGTCCTCACCCTCACCGCTCTTTCTACCCGCCGACTCAAAGGAAGAAGCCCCTCGCCACCTACTTTACTTTACCATACTTCTCCCCAACTACACTGCCTGCTAACAGCTAACCGCCATCACACCTATTCGCTAACAACTATACGCCAATATACTAGCCGCCATGACACCTACGTGCTAATGCTTCGCCGGCACCCACCTGCTCATCGCTTCGCCACCCCACTACCATCCACGCTGGTCCTCTTATTCCAAATCCAGAGACTTCCTTGCTCCGCAGCCTGTGACAATTCCTTCACCGCCCGTTGCAACTTCCGCCCCCGAATACCAAGTTCGCAAAACAAATTTAAAGTGGATCGGGCTATAAACCCCGGCAACCGACCTCAATTGGCCTCACCTTCTCGTTTCAGCCCCGCCCCCCTACTTCCGCCGCTAACTCGCTATATCTAAGCTTCTTCCTCTCATGAGTGTCGTCCACTGATCCTTCCCACGGAACCGTGAGTTCTATAAAGTACACCACCCGTTGGCTTGCTGACCACAGCACCATATCTGGTCTCAAGCTTGTATTGACTATTTCCTGGGGCACCACTAATCTTCCTCCCAGGTCAACCTGCATCTCCCAGTCTCTAGCCCCCCTTACTACACCTAACTCCTTCCTACCTCTGCATCCACTCCCCCCCCTTCCCTAACAAACTGTACCACTGTACCTTCAACCTCCTGCCCTGAGCATACCTGCCTCCTCCAATCTTCAATGGCTGCAGCCAGGCACCTTAGCACCTGGTTATGCCTCCATGTAAACCTACCCAGCGCCAAACTAATCTTACAACCTACTAAAATGTGTTTCAGCATCCCAACCTCCAAACACAGAGTACAAGCAGAGTCCTCACCCCCCATTGCTTCAGGTTCTGAGGTGATGGCAGCACATCATAAACCGCTCCTAGTAGGAACCTTATTTGATATGCATCCATCCATCTTCCACAGTTCCCTCCAGCTCAGCCTCCTCCTCTCCACCCCATCCCAATTTACCCACTGTCCCTGCTTCCCCTGTGAGACTGCCCTGACACACCTCTTTCTTTCTTCCTGCCGACGCACCTGCCCTAGCACCAACCTCCTTCTCTCTATCGGGCCTGCCTTGCTCCACATAGGGTCTCCTATCCGGTACCCGAGACCTTCCCGTCCCTGCTGTACCTTCCCGACCATTTCAGCTGCCTCAAGTCTGCTTTCGCTTCCTTTACCGCCTGCCTCGCATCCCATTTCCTACCTGTTACTATCCTAGGAACCAAGCCTCTTACAACCTCATCCTTACTACATCAGCGGTGGGGACCCGTTGAATGAGGAGACTAAGAAAAGAGCAACAGTTAAGGGATCAGGTAAGATGCAGATCCAGAAATTTTCAAACTTTATTTTAAATGTGCAATTTTATTTATTAGTGTAATGTTTTCAGCCTGCGATTCCAGTCTTTACCCACTTTTTGTCTCGATCAGAACGTGCGAGTGTAGCTGTCGTTTTGTACCTTTTCCTTCCAGATTAATAAAGTTTCTGCTCATTCGTAACGCAGGAGTGAATGTCGAGGGTGAGATGGGAGGGGAGCCGAGGGTCTGTGTTGGGGCGCCTCTGTCTCTACAGCATTTTACTGACAGGAACATTCTAGAACACTTTCTCCCTCTTCACATGCTGCCCTCTGCCTCTGTTAAAATATTCAGGGTATTCCACTTACAGGGCTTTACTCATAAGCATTGTGTAATGTGCAGATTTTCAGCTTTTACATAACAGATTTCCATTTTGAAGCTTTAACCTATGTCTGAAGGGCAGCACCTATACGTCAACGCAGTAATTTATTTCTTTAGTGCTCTCGAATGGCTGCAGAATAATCTTTCCTTTCATAACTCGCAGACACAAACATATAAATGTAAGTCAATTGCTTAAGTCATCTGTTTCAGCTAAAGTAACATGAATGCACAAGCCAGAGTCCAAAAGGGACAATGATGGTCCACAAATTATTCACTTTCCTGCACAATTTATAGCATTGGTTTTAGTCATTTTCATGATTCTTTGATAAAAATATAAGAAAATACATTATCAATGTCAAACACTGAAACGTTTTATTTTAGTTGACTTGGTCGATGGCGTAGAGCATTACTAGGACTGATGTGCCAGTCCTGCAGGACCTTTACACCCGGTGGGGAAAGAAGAAGGCCCATAAAACCATAAAGGATCACAGTCACCCCAGCCATAAACTATTTTCTCTACTATGTAAACACTTTTGAAGCATTCGGGCGAGAACAAGCAGGTTAGCAGGTTCTGGGACAGTTTTTTCCCCCCTTACCATGAGACTGATAAACCACTGACACCTCCTTGGATAGTTTGATTTTTTTCAGATATCAGAGTATTTATTCACTTTTATGCTTATTTATTAATTTTTGTTTTTCCCCCCTACACATTTTATTTATATATCTTTATGTGCTGAGGATGTCTGCAAGCAACACATTTCATTGTCACAAAACACTACTACGCTATTATTGTGCATATGACAAACAAACTTGAAACTGGGTTAATTTTTCTTCTGGGAGGCAATTATATATTTTTCCAGAAGAAATAATTCTAACTTGAATAAATAATAGATAAAAACCTATTACAATCGTAACCATCTACCCACGACAAGAGACTTTACCCAAAGAGATGCTAAAACGGATCGAAATAACCTTGGGATTCCTGCAATATTACAATTTTTTTGTTCACATTTCTGTCCGCCCCCCAAAGCTGGCGCTAGAAAGCAGCAAAAAGAGAATCACACGAGGCACATGTGTCTGTTTAGCAAGTATATATTTATTTATTCCTCTATTTATTGTCGATAGCTATAGAACACATGGTGAAAGGAAAAGAAAAATCAAAGCACGACGTCACACGGCGAGGGGGTGGGGTCGTCTCACGTGGGTTTCGCGGTTTCCCCGAAGCTCCGTTTTCGGAGATTCGCGTGAAATTAAAAAGCTTCGACTGTCACCAAATAGCCAACACGAGGTTTATTTTGGTCCTAATGTCACCCTGTCAAACAGCACTGACAAGCATGTGGTGAACCAAGCGGCGCAGGGAGGGAGGGGAGCACACTGCCTTCATGCAAGCAAGGGGGCATTTTTGCGCATCACAGCCGGGAATAAAGTTGGCAAACAATGAAGTGGGACGATTCAAAGCATTCGGCGGCTCTAGTGAGGGGGTCTAAAGGCGGACAAACACGGTCATGCCTGCGATCTAGAAACATCCAAACGCTACGTTGAAAGCGGCGGCCGGCGGGGAAGGCAGCGGAAACCAGGCCGGGGAGGGGCGGGACGGCATGCGAGTGGCGGCCGCCATCGGGCCCAAGGAGCCACAGTTACACGACAGCAAGCAGCACTTTGCTTGCAAAAGCGGGGGCGAGCCGTCCGGATTTACCTCCGAGGCTCGAACCTCAAGCGGGCGACGCGAAGGCGTGCATGCACGGGCAAAATAAGCGAGCCGGGCGGCAGCAGCGCAAAGCCAAAAAGGCCAAGGCGGCCATCTTGAGTCTCACGGCGTCATGGCTGCCAAAGTGGCGCGAAGGAGCAGCGCGGGAGAGAGACCGGAAATGGAGCTCCGCCCGCCTCACCGAACACCCCATTTTCGCCGCAAATGACGGCCACAAACTGCAAAAGCAACGAAACACGTACGAGGCTTCAAAGTAGTAAACTAAGAAAACCCATGCTTTTATCTTTAAAACATTTTCCAGCCGCGGCTTTTACCAAATCACAGTTGTTTCCCCCCCACCCCGACCCACGTCAAACAACGAGAACCCAAAGATGGCGGACACGACCGACTACCTTAAGCGTCCAACTAAAGTGCACGACGTCGGCTTGACAAGAGCTCACACCGCACAGCCACGAACACACAGAACGACATTTTCGCTCCGTAAAATATTGGCACAAACCACCAAGTGTCACCTGCGAAACAGAACAACACGGCTCAGTTTAGAAGTGGCTTTGCATAAAAGTCCGAAATGTTGCGCGGCGCTTTCAAGGCGAAACAGCCAAATACCCATTAAAACGCAGAGTATCGCCTTATTTCCTATAAAGCCAATACCCTAAAGCATACTGCGCGATTTAAATCACAGTCACCATTTCAAGTGTCCGACAAACACGAAAGCGTCACTTGCAAACAAAGTAAACTTAGGTATTTATATCAAGTAGAGAAAATAAGTATCCACACCACATAAAAGTCTCTTTCAATATGCAGTATGTACATACAGGTGTAGACTCTTGGATGTGTAGTTGGTCAGGAACGTTTCGACGTTATATTTACAAAAAATAACCCTAACCTTACGGTCGCCCTTCTGGATGTCCACTCCTTCGCCGGACTGACCTTGGTTGTCCAGCAGCGTCCGGGGATGACGTCACCTCTTAACCCGACGTGACATCAGATGTAAAAGATGGGGTAAAACAAGGTATGCTCGAGCGTAAGCGGGAGTCTGATTCTGGCTCCAGCATCAAGCAACCTCTAAATGTAGGGAACCTCATTTTCTTCATAATTTTGCTTTTTTAACTACAGGATGGTTGGATTTTGGGGCAGAATTTTGGAGGATGGAAGCTGGGGGATGTAAGGTGACTTAAAGTTTACCCTTTGCTGCCTTCTATGTGCAGTGGCAGCTGAGTAAATATAGACCACAATACAGAACCAGAAGACCCGAACACCTCAACTATGGCTGAATCCTAAGAAAAAAAAAAAAAAAAGTTTTTCGGAATGGTGCACGAGATCTGGAACTGAATACAGAGCGGAAGAAGCTGTTAGAAAGCTTGGATACTGGAGAAATGACACAACAGCTATTACTTTTGTGCATGGTCCTCTCCAGCATAACACACACACAGACACAAAGTGGAGCACTGCTCAACTCCAGGCTTGACTTTTCACTGTGTTCCACCATAAGCATGTTTGAATTAGACACCACCGAAATTTGGTACTAAAAAAAAACAAAAAAAAAAAACAACATCAAACATGTCTGGAAAAAGAAAGCGATTTCCGGTGTACAGGCAGTGGATTAAGTTGTGGTGAACTGAGACACCCGCTTCGATTTGTCATCTTTAAACGTGGAATAAGGTTAGGTTATAATAAACTATTGCACCAACATGGAGCAATTGAGTCTATACAGCATATAGTACCTTTTAAGTGAAATATCTATGGCAAAAACAGTGCATATTCTAATCTACACATGTAATACAGACAAAAAGCTTTAAATCTGTGCTTTGGACATTGTTGTTAACACCAACACTACAATATGGAAATATATATTTTTTCAAATACACTGTTCAATCTGGAGGAAGAAAGTGACGGACTGGTACATTCACAACAAAACATCTGAACCTAAGTTTTAGACGCTCTGGCGAGGGGGTCTTATAAGTCTTGCCCGAGCCGCTCGATTTCCTCGATGAGAAAGTCGATGTCCTCGAAAGTGGCCGCGGGGTTGGAGATGACCATGCGGAAGAAGTTGACCTTGTCTCCCTGGGGCTGGTAGCTCACCATGGTTGTGCCAAACTCCATCATCCTTGCTTTGATCACCGGCGCCACCTGCGTGAGGATGCAACATTCGGGTCCTTCATCCTCCGTAACGGTTTGCCAAAAGTTTCACGGTTACCACTTTCAGCTCAACCTGCTACCTGCGGTCCAGCTTTGCAAGGCTCTACAGGTGTTTCTCAAAGGACCGCACCACAGCGTAACCCCCTTCCGTACCAGTTCTGCTTCCATACGGGTTTAAGCTCTGATGAAACCTTTTGCTCCTGCTGTCACCAGTGAAACTCCAACACTTTAGGCACAGTAGCTTCATAATAATTATAATTTTTTTTTTTTAATCACAAAGAAAGAAATCCAGCAGTTGGGGCAAAACAGGATAAGATGTCGGATACGTGATAGAAACCGAGTTTTGATTTGACAAACCTTTTATTTTGACAACAACACATAAATAGACCTCACGTGTCTAGACTGCACAGTTGAAATGCGCATGCGTTACCTTGGAAATCCAGAACCGTGTGCGACTGTTGTGTTCTGACACACAGGGACAGGCTGGACGCCCTGAGAATGATGGCCTACGACCGTCACTGTTGTGCAGTTAGGGGATGCCGGTCCTTACAAATGGGGCATTTCAGCCTCAACACTAGCGCGCATGCGAAGAATGAATACAGCATTCCGTTATCTTTTTGTCCAGAAAAAGAGGACCGAAAAGCCCTGCCCATTCCCTCCGATTAGACTCGCTTCTTTTGTGGGCCTTAATTGGGATAATAACAGGTTATTACCACGGTATTTTACATTCACCATGAACACAGGGCAGCTCCAGAAACGCACAGGCCTGAGCCCCAGTGCAGCTGGCAGGTAAAGTGGGACACGCAGCTCGGTTTTGGAAGGGAGGGGCAGGGTGGTGCTGCTGGGTCCTCTTTGTATGGCTGTCACGTACGCCGTCTGCGTCCCAAACTGCAGACCCGAGTCGACCAGCTGCTGCCGGTATCGGCACTTCCGCCGGGCTCCCGTTGGAACAAACCGACATTCTGTCACTCGATTTACAAAACGATCCATCAGTCGGTGAGAACGCGCTTATGTGATACCGTGACGCTTTTCCGCACCGAGGGCCGGCCGGTCGGAGCCATCAAGGTCAGGCACATTATTGCTACTGGACTTATTCTAAGGTTCTAAGAATTGATGTTGAAGGGATCTGGAGCCACACTGCATCAGGACCCAAGACCTGGATCACTTTGTCTCCTACCTTATGAAGGCGCTTCATCTTTTCCTCCTTATCCTCCAGGTAACGAAGGCCAGGTGGAAGGTACCAGAAACAGACATTGGTGTGCTGAGGCTGAAAGTGCAAAGATGGAGGGAGAGAGAGAGAGAGAGAGAGAGAGAGAGAGAGAGAGAGAGAGAGAGAGAGAGAGAGAGAGAGAGAGAGAGAGAGCATTCATTGACCAGATGATTACATGGTGACCGCTATGGAGAATTAATACACAGCACGTGGAACAAAGTAACGGGTTTATCACCAAATATCTCAGCATCCCTTGTGTAAAAGACACAGAAGCGTGAAAAAGCCATTAATGTTGCACCACGGTGCCGATTTTTTAAAGCCAAAATGTGCTTTGTATTGCCTGAACAACAATAATAGACACACTCCAATGCCATACAGACAAGCAGCACTCACGATCCTGTGTGTGTGTGTGTGTGTGTGTTGTGGCAGGCTGCTCACCGCAGAGCAGTAATAATGGCCGTTTGCTGGCTGCATGGGCAGCTGTTAGGCTGTAGTGGTGGAATTACAGCTCGCTTTGCTCTGCCGCGCTCTGGGTGCACAGCTGGTTAAACACCTGGATTAGACTCCCAGGGTGGATGGGAGGGGGTTGCGACTCATTTCGTGCCAACGCTTTTGTCTTTCTCCCAACTGCCCCTCCTCTTCTCTGCGCTACCTGCCCTCCGGTCCCGCAAATGTGAGCTGGTGGGTGGAGGGGTCTTCGCTCAGTGAACCACGTTCAGAACGACATCCGTGTTTCCTGCAGCTCTGCCGCCTGAACAGACGCCCCATCCAGCCTCAGCAATTTCACATAAGGGCCAGGGGATAGGGAAGGGGTCATTGCTATTTTCTATATTTTTTCCACCTTTGGCAAAACATCCAAGCCAATTTTCCAGAGGACATGGGAAGAAAAAAAATACAATAAGACCCTATGATAAATCTGCCTGGAGAGCAAGGCTGACCTGCACAAATCTATCCCATGACAACACAAAGCTACATATCCATTAATGTCCTCTAAGGAAGGTCCGGTACCGAGGAGAATATTTTCCGTATTTCCTCCTTTGCTCCAGAACACAGCCTCATATTCGGCACAAAATGTTCATCGGCCCCTCGTAATTGGCACTCGGCACATTGCATCGGCTCGGCATAAATTACTGCTCATTGTGTATAATTGTGAAGCGCCCGAGTAAAAGCAGTCATTATGCTGGAACACAAAGCAGGAGTACACATCCTGTCATTCAAAGGCAAAGGCAGACAGTGACATGCTCTGCAAAGTGCAGCAATGAGATATTATAGTAGGTATAACCCAGGGTGTTGTTACACTGCATTTTCGCAGTATGTTAATGGTAAACCAGGTAAACTGCGGTGCGTTTGGCGCAGTATGTGTAAGTGAACTTACTTTGCCGTCAAACACCATTTGATATCCCTCCCTGTCCTTGATCTTGTTGTACAGATACTCTGAAAGCTCCAGACACTTGTCAATTTGAGCTTCAAATCCGATGGTTCCCTAGAAATGAGAACAAGAATGAGAAATGCGCTGTTATTAAAGGAATGAGGTGACTGAACAACGGCCATGCGTATCTGTCAAAAAACTGAAATGACAGCTTGCTGATTTATGAATTTTTCTTCTTTGTTTGTGCAACTTGTTTCAGTTTTTTTATGTTTAAACATTTGGGTATTGCTAAATATTAAAATACTAGCTGGGTCAAAAAGGAGTAGCGGTATAAAGGTAAAAACTTATATAATCATTAAACTGTTTTACCATTAAAGTGGTTGTAGTTAGTATATAACTGTTGTTTGGTCTGTATTGTTCTCAGAAGCATGGAAGAACAGATTTATCTATTAAAGGAGGCGCAAACAGTTTGCTCATGAGCCTCATTTCTTCCCTTTAACCCCCCCGTCCTTGATCAGCACGTTCCGAAGCCGTGACCTTCGACCCACCTTGGCCCTCCACATGAGCCACAGCTTGAAGATGTCGACATGTCGGCCGCACTGGAGCGCTTTGTCGCCGGTGTCGTACGACAGATCGTAGTGTTTGTCCTGCTGGAAGAGATAACACGCCTGCATCTGGTTGCAGCTCTGCATCAGCCCCTGGGGACGGACAAGAAACAGAACAGACACCAGAGCTCAAATTTTAGTCACATTTTGACCATTTCATCGGACTCCCTTCCTGTTCAACGGCGTTTTTATCTTGAGCAAAAGCAGTTTAGCATCCGTTTCCACCTCTGATGATTCTGTATGAGAAATTCCTCTGGAGTGAGTAATCGTGAAGAAATTGGATGTAAACATAAGGGATTTATTAGGGTGGTTTATTTAATTATTTTTGCTTACAAAAAAAAACTATTTTGCACAACCTTCCTCTCTTTATTGGAACATCTATGAAGACTTGGCATGGCTGCTAGGGTCACATTGCCAGTTGACGCAAAGGATGAGTTTCAAAGCATTGTGCCAAAATTTGGACAGAGAGAGACAACTTCGTATTCATTCACGCCAAGGTCAGCTACAGCCTTTACCTCCTCCTTCACCAGCAGGGCAGAGCACTGCAGGGGAACCGACATCATCTTGTGAGGGTTCCACGTCACTGAATCCGCCCTAAAACAAACGGTACAGACGCGCAGAGTAAAGACCATTGACCATCTTCCATCTGTCCTTGCATGAAGCTGCTGAGCTGAAATGGGCAGGAGCGACTTTCAGGAAAATATTGTGTGGCTCCCATGAAGAAGTGACTCCCACAGTACCAAAGTACCACTTATATTATTAATATGCGACAGACAATTTCATCCATTTTAGACAAATATGTATTCGGAAAATATAGAGAAGTAACCTTTCAACGCCGTTCAGTTTCCATCTGTGCTTCCTGGACATGAGGAGACTTCCGCCCCAGGCCCCCTGCGGAGATTTCGTAGACTCAAATGTCCACTTTTCGTACGCTGGACTCTCCATGCTTTGTGATATGGCCCGGTTGCATTTTTAAAAATAATTTACGCTCTACTGCAGTGGAGTCGCAGGTCCCACACAATAAAGCAATAAGCCGGACTGTTAGCCCCTCTATAACTCATGCAAATAAATCGTAAACACTGCAGGCGAAAAGTTTACACCCCTCCCCTCCTGATATCTACAGAAGTCTCGCAATAACCCATCATCCACAGTTTAACCTTATTTCGCAAAATGACAATGTGCTTTTAAACCCTGTGGGGGTCATAACTATGTTTCACTTAAATTGGTTCCATTTTAAAATACAATTTCAAAAAGTCTTGCTCCTTGGTTGGAGGGAACTACAGTTGGGTCTCACACTGAACTCAGACCGGCAACCTTCCGGTCACATATTTATGCCATTAATTAGTAATCCTCCTGCGGAAAACTATTATTTCGAACAATATTGTGTTTTTGAGCAGAAAAGTAAAAGAAGGACCCATTTCCAGTCTCTTCCTTCGCCACTCAGTCCAAAACAGCGCTTTTCCATTAACCTCAGATGACAGTGATGTCACTGACTTAAGGACCAAGGATTATGGGGACGTTAACACGATTTCCTCTCTCCTCTAGCTTTTATACTGTTTTTATAGTGTAAACCAAGGTAAGTGACTGTCTTCTGTGCATGCATGGCAGGCAATGACAAAATCTTTGCATTAAATCTGCATGTTTTTCCCTTTTAACAGACTATTAGTCACAATGGAAGTGGCAGCAGTTCTGCAGAAAACTGTTCTGCAGTGGCAGCAGGTAAAATATCTTGTTGACCTTTGACAAACTAAAGGAGTTCATTGGTGTAGAGGAAACCACATGTTTGTTTCTGTGCCGAGCTTTAAAACAAATTCACATTAATAGTCCTGTGAGTTAATATTTATGCAGTCGCACCGAAACCTACGCGGTGGGGGGGGCGCTTACGTCAACGTGCATCCACACTCCGTGTTTCTTGCAGATGTCGGCAATGGCGATGAGGGGGTCGAAGGCTCCGTACACCGTGGTGCCCGCTGTGGCGCTCACGAAAAATGGGACAAAGCCCTGTGGAAAAAAGGCCGAGGGCGGCGTCAGCACATCCTCCCCAACCCCCATGGAGACATCCGTCTACGCGAGGTGTTCGTTCGGGTGGCTGACGTGCAAAATGGCACGATCGTGTGAAGCGCACGGAAGCAGCGCAGCATCTTTCTCAGACGGTGGCGGTACCTTCTGCTTGGCTTCCACCAGTCTCCTCTCCAGGTCCGATGGGATCATCTTACCTCTGGTGTAGGAGAAGGGATGTTATCGCTCACTTCCATCACACTCTCACGCCACATGGCTCAAGGGAAGAGCTCCTCGGAAACGCGTGTGCTCACGTACCTCTCGTCGGCCTTGATGCAGATGACGCTCTCGGTGCCGATCCCTAGGGCGGCGGCTCCTTTCTTGATTGAAAAATGGCTCTGAAAGAACAGCAAATCTATAAATTCCACATAGAGGATGGCTACAGCAGACAAAATCTGTGCTGAAAAATTCATTTTTTCACAAATATTGAACGATAACATCAACAAAATCTGCAACAAAATGTGTCCTCTTCCCTGATGGTACAGATAAACGTTGCAATACATCACTCTTACAGCAGAAATACTTGAATTTTTTTTCTCCCATACAACTAATGAACAACAGCATTAACGTTTAACAATATTTTGCCGTCTCCGAGGCATCTTTTTTATTTGCAAGAGACATTTTGTTAGCAAAATGTCGGATTTGCAGCGCTGGTCGCTGTTGGCTCTTCACGCACAGAAGGGTAAACGGATTTCCTCACAGCTGCCAGATTGAACTTCAGCCCAACTTTAGCGGAGAGTCTGCAAAAGCGCCCTCGGACAGCCGCACACGTGAACGTGACAGCCAGAGCGCCACATAATGTGGTTTTACTCCAAGACTGAAAATTAAACCAAATGGGAAACATTTGAGTCAACATGGCCTGTTTTTCCCTTACAGACAAGGGTCTCCAACATTTGCATCCCATCCTCCTTCCCGTCCCTTAACATGAAACAGCTGCCCTGTTGTACTGTGAGGATCCAGTCAGCGTTTGCCTCTGTGGGTTCGCTTCTACCCGGACCCCTGAAAATGTCCCGAAAAGTTTCAGACATTTGCAGATCTCCTGTCAGGTTGAAACTGAACTGAGAACTTAATCAACCTCTTCCACCCATGTGACACTGAAATGGAAAAATTGCGCATGTACACATTTCATTGTATAAAATTGGCGTGAACTTGGGATGCCTACATGCTCAGACGTGAAGGCTGCCAGCCTGGGGACCGACGACATTCCTTTCTCTTTAACTTCGGGGAACATCTTGAATCGAGCGAGCAGCATGGCATACATGTTGGAGATGGCTCCACCTGGAGATGAATCCAATGGGCAGCTTCCACATCTCTCATCCAAACTGCTCACAGTCAGTTCCCCCCCACGGCGATCAAATTTAGAGAATGTGGGACGCTGACCTACTTCTCTGTACTACTGGCTGCAGTGAGAAGCTCCTGAGGGTTTCACCTACCAGCGTGATCATCAGTTAGAAGCTGTGCTACACTGCAACACCACGGTAAACCGCATTGAGCCACAGTGCATTGCAGGGCGCTTTTTAAAATGTACACACATTTTAAAACTAAGGGCAAATCGAGTCACCGGTTCATCTGAACGGCTCCCGTCTGGACCATGGGAGGACAAGAGGACGTGTGAAGGTGCAGATACAGTCGTGTAGCGGTGACCCGATGATGCCGTCCACTTGGCCACGATGGAAACCCCGCAAGGAAGCCCAGTGATTTTTACTGTGTCGGTTCAGGTTGAATGACTGATGGTTCTACAGCAAGGAGGTGGGATTTGAACCCTGAACTTTGGCACAGCTTTAACTGCCACGGCACCCACATTGCAGAAAGTTACTAAATCCCAAAAAAAAGGTGTCGCTCCCTGTCTAGCATGAGGGGTGCATAAATAATCAAAGTCAATATATACTAAGATTAAAAATAAATTTAAAAAATCTAGACAGTTCTGATTGATAGAAGATAAAGACAGCTTTGACCCGCTGTGTGTTCGCCCTTGGGAACCCTGCCCATCACCGCCAACTTTGCTGAATAGCAGTGCCTCTACAACAGCTGAGGACGGAGCAGCTGCTTCCCCCAAATGGAAAGGAGATGGAGACCTTCAAGGGTCACGTACCTGGTGAGAATATTCCATCCCCCCGCCCTTCTGGCCAGCCAATGATCTCCCTCATCTTCTTCAGTGTGACGTATTCCAGCAGCACGAAGACGGGAGCGACTTCGTAGGTGAACCTGCGAGGGAAGCAAACAAGGAACTCAGTCCGACAACACGGTTCAATTGAGAAAATCCGAAAAAGAAAAAAAAAAAACAACACACACAAGAGTGCCTTTCTTTCGGGCCAAATCTCATTTTGCATCGAGGCTCTGACAAAAAGAGTGACCAATCTGCATTTGAGGTGCAGTTAGAGGTCTCCTCACAAAACTGTTTTTGTGCCATCAAGATGCAAAAGTGCTGTCCTGTCAAGTCCAGCGGTTAAAAATGACTTGGATTCTGTTATATTTCACGTTTCCATGTCTGAGGAACAAGTTGAGCGAACCTTTTGCGTTACAGTGTCACCAAACAAAAATGCGTGGCTCAGTGACAAAACGTCAGATACACAAGAGGGTTGGCGACTCCGAACGGATGGACTGGAGCGGATTTGGTCAGAAGCACCCATCCGGCTTTGCGGCCGCCTGTGATGCTCCAGCAGTCGCTAATGACCCAGAACCCGCATGGTGCTTCCAGGCGGTTTACCAAAAAACAGTTAATAAAACAATTGTTGTAGCACTTTGTACTGCTCTGGGTCAGTATGGGGAGATGCACCTCAAAGGCTGCAGAGAAACACACACAGCTGTACCGGCGAACGGGTGTGTTTGTACCCCGTTTATTTTTTCTAGATCTTCTCCAGCTTAATTTGTGAATTCTGCCTGCAGACGTAGCGGCCGGAAAGCAAGACGACAAATGCGACAAAACCTAATTCGTATCCCATCTGAAGCGGCGGGTAAATCGATGGCAAAATGCTCAGGAACCAACGCTCCTTTTGTGTCAGGTTGAGGAGAAACAGTTTGGCCACTAAATGATTCATTTGCTTTAAACATCTGCCATTTGGCTTAACTGCTTGGCGGTGTCCATTTAGGCAGATTCCCTCCCCCATGACCACATCCTCAAAATGACTACGACCGTGAGCAAACATGGCCTCCGCTGCTCATCTTCATCCTGGCAATTTAAATGCTTCTATCTTTCTTTTGGCGCCGTTCCTGAATTTGGGTGAACGGCTTTACATTTGGCAGATGTTTCAGAAAAATGCATAAAAATCAGAATAAGCAAAGGTGAGCCCGGGCATACTTACATGTTGGTGTTAGCCGTGGAGGTTAGCCAGTCAGCTGCTAAACCCACCATGTCCAGCCCGGTGGAAAGCTGGTTGAAGTACCTGGGGTGAGCTGGAACAGGAAGGCAGACAGGAAGCCGGGGGGAATGAACGAAGGAACGAACAAATGAAGGAATGAATGAATTTTAAGCATTGTGTATGGCTGTCCATTGTTCTCCTCCCGGGCCCTGCCGGGCCCCGTGGGGCTCATGAGAGGAGACAGTCACACGGGTCCATTCAGTGTCGCCCTCTCAGCCCCCCGACAGTGATGGATAAGCAGGACGCCGGTCAACAGCAGCTGTGAACGTATCTCCTGGCCATGGGAGCCCATTGCGCATCAGGGCTTCAGCATAAACGTTTTATAAATTTTCTGCATAAACGCACATTCGGACCGTGAAGCTGCAGACAGATATAAATAAAAGGAACCTAAAAATAAAAATAAACGTGGTCATTTGTGTTCGCCGTGTTCTCCTTTATTTTAATTCTGCATTTTCTTGCGTCGGATTTTACGTCATTCCTTTTTCTTTAAATAAAAAAAATCCTCTTCCACGGAATTTTTTAAGGATCCGTTGGTATTTTTTTTTCCTCGAGCTCCAATAACTTAAGCTCATTCTGCTGTTGTCCATTTCCCTCTCCCGCGTGGTTTTGGGATGAATTGACCCGACTTTATTCCGCAAAAAATTAAAATAATTAAAAAAAAAAAAATCTCAATCGGTTCAACGTTACAAACGCGCGTTAACATAAAAACATTTTTTTCCGTTTAACTATTATTACAAAACTGCTTCCCAACGTTGATATTAAAATATTTTCAACAAAAACAACACTAGACTCCGACGGCTCAAGAAAATCTCGACGAACCGCAGGAACGGAACGGGGATTTCGGGAGAACAAAATCATGAGCGATCGGGAAAAATGTGGAAGTGTCGCGATCACCGGGGGGGGGGGGGGGGGGACACGGCGACAGGCGACGAGGGGCCGCACCTGTTTTGATGGCGTATTTCAGGGTGGCCCGGCAGCTCAGCAAAATGTGCTCCAGAGTCTCGGGTTCGTCCGAAAGCTCCCAGTTGTTCCTCTGCAGCAGCTCGTTCGGGTAGTGGAAGTCGATCACCTTGGTGGACCTGTCGAAGGACTCCACGATGTAGGCCAGCAGAATGTTGACCACCTCCTGGAGGAAGGTCATGGTCTTGAGGTCTCCGTTGGTGGCGGGCAGCAGATCTGCAGCGCGGGTTCAAACCCGCGTTAAATCCATCCCTTTCATTCAAACGCTTCCTCCTATTAAACCCAAACCGCTCCTATCTGTCGACAAATAAGCGCAGCCTGGTGACAGCAAACTTAGGCAAGAAATGATCCAAAAAGCACAAACAATACAAGATTTCCAAATCCCGAACACAATTTATTGTCTGAGAAACCTGCCGATATTTATGTGAACAACATGAACAAAAAACGTTAACTGAAAGGACCGAAGAGACAAAAATAATTGCAAAAATAATAGAAATAATAGTGAGAACCTCTGAATTTGCGACGGTTGTGTTTGAGGTTCTCGACGGTTTGTTCCTTTTACTCTGAACTACAAGGACTGCTGCCCAGCCGCTGTTTCGGACGGCGGCGTTAACCGTCGTTAGAAATGGGCCCGGGCGGCCGGACAGGTGAGCTGACCTGTTGAGTAGAGGTCCGAGAAGGGCTGGTTGTGCGTGGAGCAGATGCACGGCTTGCTGCAGCCGCACGGCCGCTCCGCGGCCTCCGCCTGCTGGCCGCCACTCTCGCCCGCTTTGTCTGCCTCTCCGACGTTGAGCAGCGCTGAAACAAAATAAACGGCGCAGAACGGAAAGCGCGTTTGCATTCAACGTCGCTCGGCACCACTGCAGCTCAAATAACGCCGTTTTAAACGTGCAGATCCGTTGCGAGACTGCAAGCTGGTTTGCCCAACATTTTGGGGTTTCCTCAGAAATGACAGCAATTCCCAACATGCCGGCCGACCTACCGCATAGTTTAGAGCCGATGCCCCCGGTGAATTTCTGAGCGGCCGCTTGGCACCACGCTTTGGCTGGACAGAAAAGCAATAAAGAGCAATTAATCAATTAATGGCCGAGCAATTAATCAATTAATGGCCGAGCAATTCATTGATGGCCACCTGGTCACGGGGACCCGAGCCACGCACGTTTTACGCAGGCAGTCGTTTTACGCGGTCCTTCCAGCTCAAGAGTCGGTCTGAGATTTGAAGACAAACTCGCGTTCATTCACACGGCGATCGACTAATAAAAAAGCTCGCAAAATGACCGTCATGCCTGCGTTTTTCTTTTGCAAAAAAATCTTCAGTGTTGAAGAAGCAGTCGAGCAACCCGACATAAACGAAGGTGGCCACCAAGACATCCGTTCCGGCGCGACTTGGGCCAACCGTTTGCGCCGGAGCGCACAAGACGGGACGGCGGACACCGCGGTGAAAAGGCGGCGCTTACCGGGGCTCTGGCTGCTGTTGTCGCCCGAGTTGTCGCCCGCGAACGACCAGAAGCCGTGCGATGCCATCGGGAAGCAGCTTCACTCACAGACGCAGACAGGTAGAGCCCATCCAGGCGGAGACGCGCACACGCACGCCGGCAGCGGGGAAGGAGCTGTCCGCCGACGTGGTTCTGAACCCCCGTCTGTCACCCCCCGGATATCCAGCTGAGGCTTTGGGGGGGGGGCGAAGGAAAAAGGTGGGTGGAGAGCCGGGCCGACCTCCACAGGTACCAGGCGAGCGGTGAGACGCGGCGCGGTCCTTCAACTGAGTCCACACGTGTGTCTTCCGCCGAGATCTCCGCTGGTGGCGGTGGGGGGGGCGGGGCGGGTGTCGCGCAACAGCGGCAGCCTCACACGTGCTGGGATGCTGGACGCGGAGCGGATCGTCAGGAAATATGTGTGTGGGGGGGGCAGGAGGGCTCCAAAGTGCGATATTTTTAGGGAAGAGCCAACAGTTAAAAAAAAAAAAAAAGTGATCCGTTTTATCCCGTGACTTCAATGTAAATGTAAGCTATTCAAGATATTAAAAAAAAGAAAGAACGTCCGCGTCCGACGTGGTGACTTCACTCGCTGCCACGTCACCGGGGCTCGCGAGTCGTGACCGTCGTGACCGTCGTGACCGTCGCTCCGCAGCGCGGGTCCCCGGGGCCACATCTGCGCCGCGACCCCGCCGAGACACCGGGCGCGGTTCCCTTAAAGCTGCTTTCTGGACCTCGGTCTTGAAAGGGGGGGGGGCTCTCGTCACCATCATCACCATCATCATCATCGGCAAACAATGCAGTCTGCGGTCCACGTCGTGTCTTCCGAGGCGACACGTGACATTTGTCCTGCCACTTGTCCAGCGTCAAGGAGCGCATTGCGAACAATAATAATAATAATAATAATAATAATAATAATAATAATAATAATAATTTAGGTTGTTTTCGTGATTCCTACTCTGTGCGCCTATATTTGCCATTTTTAACTATGAGTCTCGTTATGGTTGCGCGCATGTTTGTGCGAGAATTTTAAATTTGTGCCACATTGCGTCCATTTCCTGCAGTCACGGCCCGGCGGTTCTCTCTGTTCGTCAAACACCATTTTGATCAGCATTTTAAGCACCATTTCAAATGACTTCTTATTTGCCTTCATTTTCATTTCACTCCATCTCCTATTTCCGGGCCCAGCGCTTATAAACGATGTTAGGGAGGGAAATGGGAGGCTGTCATGCCAACACAAACAGCTCCACGAATTCCTACCTGCAGTAAAATAGTTTTAAAATAATACCCATATCAGTTATTCTGTTTAAAAATATGCATCTGCATATTACAGTTGAATGGCTACTGGAAGTGACGAAGGTAAATGTTTAAAAAAAAATTACAGTCTGTGCAATATTTGCAAAGCAGTCCCTTTCCATAGCTATTAAATTATACAAGTAGGCGAATTATATTATTAATTTAATGTTAGGGTTTAAAAAGATTAACAATAAACGCCTGCGCTTCTGCGGAACGACATTTTTTTTTCTGTCGTTTTGCAGCATCCGCTGTGCTCTTTTCTGACAGATCGGTTTAATTTAAGTGAAAGGGGTCACGAACCCACGCAGAGGCAGGAGGCTGTGGGCTCGGCACTTGCGGGTTGTTGGTTCAAGTCCCAGGGTCGGGTTTATTACAGCGGCATTACACCTGCGCCAGGTTCTTACCCGCAGATACTGCGGCACAGTAGAAAGAAGGTGGCTAAGTGACGGCTCATATTTAAGGTGCTAAGGGCTCCTTAAATATAAATGAAAATACCGCGAATTTACGGAGCGCATTTAGAGCAAAGTGAGCCGTTCCGGCTGTAGGGGGCGCCCTACCGGTTTCACGCTGAAAACCTTTGCGTTCGTTCCGCATTTTTAAGGGAAAACTCGATTTACATATCAGCGCACTTAATTCTTATTTTAATTAAATTATAATCACCTGGAGTAAAATATTAAAAATCCATCTTTGCAAAAATAAATACATTTTCGAGCCGAAAAATATTTGGTTCCATTGTGTTCCTTAAATACGGTGGCCTCAGCCTTGCAGTCACTGTCACGCAGTCCGACGAAATCGAAGATGACAAGAAAACGTGGAGAAGGGATTCTTGCTCAAAACAGCAGCACATTATTTCTGTTTGGAAGGGAATTTTTTAAAGAGGAATTTTTCGAGCAGAGATCGACCTTTTTAATATGCGAAGAAATCACTGCCCTGCCAGCTCTTGAGCGTCTGACTCATTCAGTTTTTTATTCCCGAAAAAACGGACACTTTGCACGCATTAAAATTTGCCTATTGTTGCAATAATATTATTGTTTCTCTTAGAGTCTATCAAAAACTGCAGGCTACATTCATGTTTAGTAGGAATAGTAATATTGCCAATAAATGAATATAACACATTGTTTAAAACCTCGTGTGTAAGAATTGACTTAACGGGAAAACAAAAATATTCCAGAAAATTCATATTGCAGTCATAAAAACTGTCTCTTGCTTGACAAACACGGGATCTTTTTCTACATTTAAATACTGTATGATTATTTTCATACCCAAACCACAGTCAGTCCGCAATAAAGAAATACACTGCCTGACCAAAAAACAAGTCACCACCTGGATTTAACTTAGTGTTATGATGTGGTGTTGCTTCAGTTGCTGAGGTCTAGGTTCAGCAATGTTATGTGCCCAAAAAAAATGAGCTCAGCTGACTACCTGAATATACTGAATGAGCAGGTTTTTCCATCAATGGATTTTTATTCCAAGATGACAATGCCAGGATTCATGGGGCTCAGATTGTGAAAGAGTGCTTCAGGGAGCACGAGAGACACATCATTTTCACACATGGCTTGGCCACCACAGAGTCCAGACCTTAACCCCTCTGAGAATCTTTGGGATTTTGTGCTGGAGAAGACTTTACGCTGTGGTTCGACTCTCCCATCATCAATACAAGATCTTGGTGAAAAATTGATGCAACTCTGGATGGAAATAAATGTTGTGACATCGCATAAGCTTATCGAAATGATGCCACGGCGAATGCACGCCGTAATCCAAGCTAAAGGTGCTCCAACCAAATATTGGAGTGTGTCACTTTTTTTGGCTAGGCAGCGTATTTTAAAATACCTGACGTAAATCTTCAAGGGATCAATAAGGGATCTCTCCTTAGCTACGAGAGATTTTGGGTTACTCCCTTTCCCACAGTAATCTACCTGCATGTATAAATGTTCTGTTGATGTTTAGAAGATGCTTGTGGATTCAAACCAAAAAGAGCACAGCAGTTATGAGCAGATTCACATCAGAAAACCTCCTGTGACAGCCACTGGCAGGTGGGACAAGCTGCTCACCTACAGTTCCAACACCTGTGTCAAGGTGTGCACGTATAAACTGAATGTGCGACCTGTTCCCCTCTGACAGGTACATGAAATACCCTCACCGTTTTTTTCGGTTGCCGGCATTTACAAGGAAACACGACACAAGAATTGTAGTAAATTGTGTATTTGAAAAGAAGAGCAGTAAAGCAGAGCTTGCTGACATTAAACCTGATGCTGCTACACCCGAAGTGCAGTCAGAGTCGCAGCCAAACATACGCAGCACACAGATGAATTACTGTTTCCCACCACGACCACACAGTATTCACGTTTGGCTTCAGAAGCACACAAATGATTCTGTAAAACAAATTCAGTTCTTATTGTCCTTCTGTAACTCTACATGTGTGCACGTACAAAATAATTATTTTTCTCTCTGTCATTCCTGAAAATTGTCAAATGGAGGATTCCGTATTACAGACAGTTTATGTTGTAAACACGTTATCGTTGCTGCTGTCATTACATTCTGACGGCAAAAAGCTCAAGTGCGGTGCACATCAAACAGCACGACAACAGCATAAACGGTCAGAAGCAATAATGCAGAACAGGATGCATCTGTATGTACTGTACAAGCACAAATGCGCAATAATGAGTGTACACATCAATATCTAATTTAATAAAGTTATAAAGTGTATTCCTATTCCTTGAGCAAAATACCTCAAAGCAGCATGAAGTACGTGTGTGTGTTTTCAGCAGAGTAGGTTAACCCGTTTGTCCACATCCATGTGTCCCTAAGCAATAGCTGCTGGTGACAGTGACACTCGGACTGAGCTTTGGCATGTGCAAGAACCCCTGGGTGGTCCAGGAAAGGAGGGCCCCTTATGACTGTTTTTAAAGCAATCGCACAACGCAGATGATCACCTATTGCGTGGTTACGCTTTTTTCCCCCCCGATTTCACTCCTAGTCCCCGCCACAAGTGCTAAACTTATTTACAATTTAAGGACTACAGACCCCTTACATTGCAAAGGTACCCTTTTGTGTGAACCTGGAATTTGAAGCACTTTGCACTTTATTATAATTTCACCCATTCATCTCCTGCCATCTGACAGATCTGACCGGACACCGCAGACGTTCGGAATTCAGTGAAACCGAAGATCATTCATTGAAAGTGTTCAGTTGCCTGGAGTGGAGGACATCATGAAGCGTTATGGCAATCGGGTGGAAGAAAGCGCATTCATAATAAATAAAAACTGCAAATGGGTCAAATGGGAGCAGAACACACCGCAAGGGCTAGAGCGATCGCACGGTACACCGCAAAACATGAGAAACGCCTACTTACTTTAGAGCTCTGTGATTTAAATGTGTTCCCCAGGTGCACTGCGCACCAGAAAGCCGGTGACTTTCATTGTCATTTGTACTGCGTAACCAGCGGCCACCCAAAATGCGGATGGCAAAACACCTTTACGGCTGAACCTCCGGTAGATTTTGTGTTTGTGGCGCTCGAGGCCCTGAGTGTGAGACAAAAGAAGGACTCCTGACTGGCTGACCCCAGGGAGGGAGGGGGGTTGCCGTCGCAGCCCATCTTAGCCCGTTGACACTAATGAGCCTTGCAATGCCAGGAACGATTTACATCAGGTACCCGGTGCAATAACAGCATCCTCAAATAGCCTGGACATGTTGCAGAGAACGAGAAGGTATTTACAGCCTCGCACGAGTGATTCACACGCATGCACGCTGGTCCTAGTGCTGCTTTATGAGCCTCTGTCTCTGCGACGTCTTCCTGAGAAGCCTTCTGTAGTCGTAGGGGTTGTCATCAGCCTCACCCTCCATGGAAGGCATTCTGGGTAGGGAGTGTCTGTCAGAAACAAAGAGAAAGCAAAGGGAAATTGCGAAATAAGGTCAAGAAAAATGGTCCCGCAAGATGAAAAGCGATGTGATGAAGCCCAGGCTGACCGCTGCCTGGCATTCATCACCCGTGTCAGGTGGAGGTGCGCTCTCGGGACACATGGCCCTCCTTCACCGCTTCTTCCTTCACTGAGTCTCTGCCCTACTTTGTCTTCCCCTTAGCCTCTTCCCGTCATCCTAGAAAGGCGACGGGTTTCGTCCTCAAGGGGGAAGCTGCAACTTGACCTTTGAGAAGCGCACTTGACCCGTATTGCTTCAATGAATATGCACGTGTGCATCAAGGGTGCGGTTTCATCGCCGCAGTAAATGTTTATGCCTCTAGATTAATCATGTGGCAAACACATAAACCTTTTCCCTCTCATCCCATTACAATTTATTGCTAAAAACAGCCCAAATACTGAAAAAGATCATTCGATAACTTATTCCATTATTTTATATGGACAAAAAAAGTACAGTTTATTCCAAGTCCATCCCAAAATTCCCTTAAATGATGTCTAATATCATAAGCAAAAAGCTGTGTAAGGCTTTAAAATAGAATAGCATTAATGTACATGTAAAATAAATGCAAACAGATAATTTCAGTGAAGATAAACTTCCTGTGATGATGTGGGTGGACTGAATGGAAGAAGATGAAGATTAAATGTCAGATTAAACCAAGGAATAAGTAGGAAATGAAAGCGCAGTGCTGAAAAAGAGACTGCAAATGCAAACGTGAGAACACAAGCCAGACCACGGCTGAGAGCATGGGTATACAGTTCCCACAATGCAATGCTTCTTGCAGTCTCTCTCACACAGCTGTTTTGCCCGCTTTTCAAATGCGGTGTCGCCCGAGCGTCCTGGACCGAATACTGCAGGTTGGAATAGGTGTTGCAAACCAGAAGAATGAAAATCCAGATCAACAGTAAGTGGTATTCACAAGGACAGAGCGGATAAGTGAAAAGCAGATAATGGGAGGCAGAATAACGGAGAATGAGTGCGTAGAGGTCATCTTTAGAGCTGTGTTTCCATACCGTTTCTCTTTGGAGGGCTCTGAGGCCGGCCTCTCGCTGGGTGCTGTCCCCTCCGAGGACGACATTTTGTTGGGAGCAGTAGCCTCGCTGGAGATGGATGGTGCCGACTTGCTTGTGGAAAGTCCCTGGTAATAAGGATCCATGTCCACGAGTTTTCCTGGGCTGATGGCGAAAAACAGAAGCGATGTTACCCTGACAGAACCGCACAAATAAAGACAGAATTTCATATGCTGGTGCACGGATACTGTTCATGCCATCGGTGCTGCATTTCCACCTCGGCATAACTGGACATTGAGGTTGTTTTTTGGGGCGTGAGGTATAATATTTTCAGACATGGATCGATAGGTCTAAAGCAGCTGGTATGAAAAATCTGGCAGCTGATGTTCACCAGGTTCAGTCCTTTCACAACAGCAGCTAAAGAAGTGAGCTCATCTGGTTTGGCAAAGGCAGCAAGTTAAATGTTCTGGGAGGAAAACCTCTTGGCCCTGCAGAGGTGGGACTAGACAGTAACTGGTCCAACAGACTCATTCGGCCAGTCCACCTCCCCTCAGGCTGTTAAACAGATCTTCCTGTCTTGGACCCATGAACTGCAGTACATCATGGAGAAGCGGAGACTGTAACTCGCAGCCGCTGCCGTCTCTCCGCCTGACAGGGCTCAGGAAAGATCACGTCACCCCCCCCCCCCCACCCTGTCCAGGCCACCCAGGCATGACAGGGTAGCAATCGGTCAAAGCGTGACCACTGCATAGATAAGAGTGCCGATGCAGCAATTTGTGCAAATCTGTTGTTTCCGATCCAACTGCAAAATTCAGTTAAGTAACAGAGCTAGCAGACAACAGGATTTTTTAAAATGAAATTATTTATATTCAGCATTTACTATTTCTGTAGTGTTTAGGGAACCTTTGCAAGGAATCTAAATTGTACGGACGCTCAACTATTAACTAAAAAGTAGACGACTGTAACCATCTGCTTTTTTTTTAAGAAACAGACTATTTATCCCCAATTTTTCCTTTTTACTCTTCATATCCAATACACACGAAAACATTATGTGTTGAGATGTTCGATTTGACTTTTTTTTTTTTGGTCTTTGTACTGGGATGTGAGAAGGGATATTTTGGGGTGGGACCAACATATTGCAAATGTCCACACATTAAATTCGGATTGAGCTCAGGAGTTCCCACGTGAGATTCTCGCAGCGTGACCTCCAGCATTTAGAGAAGACGTGTTGTGAAGGTAGCACACTGCATTTTTACATACATCCCGTTCTCCAGCCCACATTGCCGGAGCACTGTCAACACAAGCTGGAGACGCCATCTCTCCACTGACCTTCTCCTTCTTAATGATGCATGTAAACCAACCCCCTTTTCCATCACTCTACTTTATTTGTCTCGGAACAAATGATCACCCTTGATCTGAAGATCTGTCCGTGTCTCTTCTGGTTCCTCTTGAGTGGTTGCAATAAAGCTTCACCTCTCCTTCCTTTTGCCCCAAACCATCTCAGTCAATCTCCTGGCCTGTTCAGATGCCCCGACAACAAGAATTTGTGCTGCAGCCTTGCGGGACGGACACACCCACATTTATTAGACGCCACAGATGCCCAAGTGCCTACCTGTCTCACACCGTTTGGAACGCATCTATCAGTAAAGTGGCTTTGGCCTTTCAGAGGTTTATCACTGAAGCATCTGGCATCCCCAATCTCGCTCATAAACTGGCTTAGGTGCTTATTGGTACTTAAACTGCAAACTAGCTGGTGTGTGGTGAAAAAACGGTCATCTACTAATAATGGATCGCACATCCTCTTTTTTATACCTCCGTGTCCTCTTTTCACAACATATCCGTTTTTCACTAAAACCCATTTATAAATCAAAACTTTGCCTTTCCTTTTGTACCTCCTGGATTGGGAAGCACTTTGAGAAACTTTGCTTAGGAGCAATGAAAGATGTGGGAGTCATTCCGCAATTTCAGCCCCAGAAAGAAGTGTTATGGATGAGGCTATTATTTTTGACCAATTGTCTTGTTTCAAAATTGGCACCACCTCACTCGTATCGCTCACTCTCAGCACGGTAGGCTGATAAACATCACTCCTTAAGACAGCCTGGACAGTGAGGAAATTATGAGATTTTTAAGGGTGACCGAGGTGCAGCACCACTCATTACCTTTGCTTCCTTGGCCTCCTTTTGTTGTCTTGAACCGATCTCTGAAAGGCAAAAAGACACTCAGTGGGTTACCTTGTACATTAAGATGAGCAATAGATTGCAGGGCTCATCTTGTGTTCCTGATCTTTCCTAACCTAAATCCAACAGTAGGTAAATTAAAGATGGGGAATGGTGATCGCTGTGGCACTGGACATGAATTTAACTTCTTTCAAAGCCTTCTGTCTTCTATCTTGCATTGAGGCAGCGGCGGGCAAATAAGTGTAGGAAGCTGGGAGCAGAACAAGCGACTCACATGAATCAGGTTGTAATACGTCGAGTCCTCAGGAGTGTTCAGTGTTTTTGGCTTCTGTGTCCGGCGTGAAGTTCTTGTCTGCTTTGGGTTAACTGTAAAAAAAAAAAAAAAAAAAAAGTGAAGTGCACTTTCTTTTTAAGTGACATATTTACAAGTGATAAGTTCGCTAGGACTTCTATTTGTACGTATAGCTAACGTCTAATGAAAAAATAATCTGTGACATTAATGATAATTTAAAATGAAGTTTTGGCAGAGAGAAAAGCGCTTGTCCACATCATACTCCTATGAGTGGAAAAAGCGGTGCTTCGTGTCCTCCTGTTTCCATTCATCTGCCCCATCGTTCTGGAAAAGTGTCTGAATGCGAGGAGCCGTCGATGGGTTTTATTTAAAATATTTTTTAAGCGTGAGGATGTTTAATGACTGTGCTTTTCATCCAACTTCTTGTATTGTCTTAATGATGCCATACACACACTTTCAAATCAATCTATTGTGTGTCGACTGTGAGTGTTGCCCCGTGATGACCTGGGGGCTGGAAAATGTTTCGAGCCCCCAGTCCCCTCCCTTCCACCACCACAATGAAACACCATCAGTCGTAGGGTGTAAAAGTTAATTGACTAAAGGGGTGACAGGGCTTGCAATATTTATTAAACATGTCTGTTTGAAAGGTTATTGCAAAAATCAAATTGCTTGGAAGGTAATCCAAAGTGTTTATTTTAATAAGGATTAGAAATGCAACACTACTTTAAGCAAAGCATTATTATTATTATTATTATTATTATTATTATTATTACATTAACATTTCACATAAACACAGTCACACTGGCATTCAAATTTCACAAAATAGTTTTTTTGTTTTTTCACCCAAGAAAGCAATAATTGGAAGGGGCTGACCTTACATGCTTCAGCTTGACTGATACTTATTATTACCATAGGAGAATCACATGCCATATGATTCATTTTGTGAAGGGGCCACAAAGAAATAATCTGAGCAGTCATTGAACGTTTCAAAGTACTGCAATGTTTGCCCTTTAAATAAAAAAATTGAAAATTAAAAATGTATCTTTCCTTTTTTTCCGCTGCCCCAAATTTGTCAAATGCTAATTTTCGAGAACTTACTGCAAATTGTTAATAAAATGAAATTAAGCAAAGCAGAGGAAATACAGCGTGATAAATCCACGTCATGCGTGGCGAGCATTTAAACAGCCAGATAAGGAATAGTTAGAAACCTACAGTATAGGAAAGATGGAAGTTGTTGCTCTGGTTTGGTGTATTTGACAGTTTTTTGGTCACTTTCATGAAGCCCGAACACACAAAAACAGACACAAATTAGGCAATCTTTTCATTACAGTTGCAAGAACAACTTATCATAACTCAATAAAAAAGGTAACTATTTTCAACTTTGCTGTTCTCCCGAATTTCCCATAAGTGTGGAAATATTTGTGAGAAGAATTTCAGCTGTCGTTGCAATTTCGATCTGTGGTGAAAGGAAGCAAACTTTTTGAACCTGCAGCGTTTCCATAATCATGCTGAGTGGGAAAAGGCAAATTGCACATAAAATGCGAAAATCAAATGGATGAAAGATCTCCAGAGATTCAGGCAGGGAAAAACAGTCTCTTTTCTGGGAACTCCATATCTCTGCTTATGATACCATCATCTGCCGGAGCAGAGAACGGCAAGCGTCAATCACAGATAAAATTATAAGCGGTGTAATATAGTGTCTGGAAGTAAGGAAACTTGCAGTTTTCCAATCTTGTTTGCTATTGGAAACTGCGGCAGCATTGAAATACTTTGTTATTTTTTCAGGCTCTTTATGAATACTGAATGTGGGATACATGTGAAGTAAAACCTTTCAATAAAACCACACTGACTTCAGAGAAATGACCTGGGATTAAACCCCCAGTCAGTCCATTTAGGGATGAAAAGCAGGTGCACCTGAGCTTGGTACCCTGTACCGCGTGTCCTGACCCAGCATTGGCTGCCTGTAAGCCTTAAGCAGCTAAGCTACTATATATACAGCACTGGCTTTTATGCACAAACTTTTCAGATCATTTCCAAAATTTGTAGTTTGTGCTAGGAACTTTAAGGTTGTACGGTCTCTGTCCTTTTCCAGGATCATTTTTACATGGGCTACAGCATTTTTTAAGGAAATTTTAAAAAATTAGGCTTATTAAGGCTCTACACAAGCAACAGGTGAAGAAATCCAGTGATCAATCCAGATTTATGCTCTTTCCAAGCTAAACTGTATACCAGACTGAGAGCTTTTGACATTACTGTTCTTCAGCTTGCATTAAATTTTGACTTACAGTAATAGGTAAATATTGAGTATCGTGTGTATGTTATCATGAGTGTTTGTTTAAATGTGTGGCGCATCACATGTACAAGAGCGCTCAAAGAGGAGTCGTGCAGAAGTACAGAGTAACCAAGAAGGGAAACTGCCTTGTTCTGTTGTGTCATAATAGCTATTAAAGTTATAGTGTACATTTTAATGAAACCTAGAAGCTCATGGTAATTACATCTCTGATTTATGAAAATTCAGCTTAGAAAGGGTTTTCGGGAACCGATTATTTTCCTAAAGACGAGAGAGGACTTGTTCATGACCAGCCAAGTAGTCCCCAGTTTGGCTGTAAAAACACTGTTAAAAATAATATTTGACAAAGGACAGTAGACTCAATGTCATATTCTGTGCAGCGTACCTGCCTGGTGACCTGCAGCATAACCGTTGAGTTGCTTTCCTTTCACAAACATGCCGTTGTAGGTAGGGTTTATCTGGTGAGCCAAGATGATTTCATTAAGCTTCTTCTGAAGAGCCAAGTAGTTCTCAGAGGCCTTGTTTATCTGCAGCAAAAGCAACAGTAAAGCACAACAAAAATCATTACAACAAACAGCAATATTACTCATATATGACAGACTTCGCATTGGTCATTTTCAGCGTGCGGCATTTTACAAATTATAATGATCATGAGAAAATCTGCTCACTTCTATAGAAAAGCGTTGCAGGTCGTCCATCTCTTTTTCTGCTGTCATCTTCAGGTTCTTTCTGTCTCTATAACCCCGGAAATTGCTCTGGATTTTTATTGCAGCTTGCTCTTTCTCAGATTCATCATATTGCATGGACTGCGCCTGTTCCTTGCGAACATCATTAAGCTCCGGAGTCTCTTCCATGCCTTTTTCAAGTTGTTCCGGTCCATCTTTCTCTTCCTTCAGTCTCTTTCTCTCCCGGTGGCCTCTGAAGTTGCTTTGGAGAACTATGGCTGCTTTCTCTTCGTCTTCCCTGTCCCCATCTTCCTCACCGTTGAGCTCTGGTTTTCGGTTCACATCTGGTTCTTGCACCGGATTCTGTGCCTCAGGAGGTTCGTTCTGTACTGCCTGCTTCTTCTTGGGTATCTTTCCCTCTTCCTGCAGCCTTTTGCGTTCTTTATGACCACGGAAGTTGCTCTGGATGACCACTGCAGCTTTGGCCTCCTCTTCTTCGGTCTTTGTTTCGGCCTCCTCTGACGGTGGCTGTGCAGGCTCTGCTTCAGCAGGCTGATCTCCCTGTTCAGCGGCCTTTGTTCCCTTGCCCCTGCAAGGGATCATCCCTTCCTCCTCAAGCTTCTTTCGTTCCCTGTGTCCCCGAAAATTGCTCTGAAGAACTGTGGCAGCCTTTACCTCCTGTTCTAAATCAGCACCTTCCCCAGCAGTCTCACTCCCCTCTTCCTGGTTGCCATTCTCCATGGTGTTTGCCTCTTGGTTTGGCTCAACACCCTCAGTGTCCAGTGCTGCTTGGACATCCTCTGCAATCTCCTGGCCTGCTTTGGTCTGCTGCCGTTCTTTGAACTTCTTCCTCTCTCGGTAGCCCCTGTAGTTGCTCTGAAGGACCACGGCTGCTTTAGTTTCATCTTCTGAGTCACTTCTCTGTGGTGGCTGCATGGTCTCCTCAGAGACGCTATCTGCATTCTCTGTTGGGGCTTCTTCTTGCATCTTCGTCTTTTCTTGCTTTTCCTTCTGCATGGCTTCTCTGGTGGAATAACAACACATACATTTGGGAAACTGAGTTCGAGAGAACTTTTCAGTCTGTTTTCAACCCACTCCATCTGTACTACTGATTTCCATTATCACTGAGAAGGTTAGGTTTGATCCATTCACATCACCGGTTATTTGAGAGTAATCTCAAATGCTTGACTTACAGATTTTTCAAGGTGCAAACATTTTTTGTGTATTTCTAATGATATTTTTTCTTCATTTGTCTATTAAAAAAAAATCTGTTTCAGAGCAAATACTGTTTGTGTTTCTAAATCCTGGCAGTAAAACACACTCAAATAGAATAACTGTGTGGACCACCTTCACTCAACTCACTTCCTGTGTTCAGAGGTGTTTTGTGACTTTAGGTGATCAGCAAGACTATGAGCGCAGCCCACATTAGCAGGAATAAATCCGTAATCACCTGGCATTCGAGATAAATTTGAAGAGATGAGATTTAAAAAAAATATTTTCAGTCATTTTAAAGTAATTTGCAATTGTATCTGGGAAGGTTTCTGAACCGCCACCACCCTGACCAGGACAAGCAGTTAAGGATAATAGTTAGTTTCTTACAGCTGTACTCCAATAAATTCATCCAGCAAGTAAATGGAGGTGTGTGTCTATTATGTTGATGAAGTATAAATAATGCAGAAAACTGAAAGTGTCCAGATGCTGACAAATGCTTCGAACAGGGATTCAAGGTAATGAAAGATAATAAAAGAAGATGGTCTGGCACCCCGCTCCACAGAGTACTGGGTTTTTACTGTCTGTGTTTCTAGAATAGGTTCTATAATACGGTGACCCTGCATAGGATGAGTAGTTGACAAAAAGTAAAAAAGCAAACAGACTTGAAGTCACTTCTGAATTATTACAGCTTTATGTGGCTTTAACAGACACTCCCTGTTTTCATCAGTTGAAACTGAAACGAAACTACCATGAGTTCTATAAAAAGTTGAAATCATGCTAATTCTGTCTCAAAAAATGAAGTAATATCCAAGGAAAGGGAAGAAGAATATATAAAACAATAAGCATAACTTAGAACATGCAGACAGCATACTTTTTCTTCTGGAAACTCTTTCGCTCCCTGTGGCCCCTGTAATGAGCTTGAATCTTGACAGCAGCTTTATTCTTCTCATTGGTTAATTCTTTGTACTTTTTCCTTGCAAGGTAGCCTCTGCAAACTGGAGTAATAAATCAGAGACTACATTTCACTGCACAGTTTAAATACTTAAAAATGTTTGAAAAGCATAAGCACAGTACATTCATGCATGGCATTGATCTAACAGCATAATTGAGGAAAAAAACCATATATGCAGACATTCTGCAAGTGTTTAAAGACTCTGAAAACATCTTACCAGCCTGTAAGTGAATAATCCAAGCCTCCATCTTAGTTTTATTCTTATCATCCGTGACTTCTTTCCTGACTTTATATCCTCTGTAAGCTAAAGAGAATGAAGCATGAGTGAACAAGTGATAAAATGGATGCAGCACATCCTCAGCATCAGTCTGGTGGCACAGTGGAACCATGTTCTGAGGGCATTGGTGTGGGTTTTCTCTAGGGTCCAAAGATGTGCATGGAAGAAGGTTAATGGTAAACCACTTGCATACCCTTCCCTTACCTTGGAAACCAGGCAAGTAGCCATCATCACTTAGGTGCAGTGACATTTACACACTTCTACTCAGTCTCAGTTGAGGAACATTTAGGTAATGGGGAAGCCCTTGCATTGCAAAGAGAGTGTAAAAGTGTTCTAGGTGCCGAACACATTACTAACCCGAATTAATGTTATTGTTGCTACTTAATTATTAAACAGCTTGGGTTGATATCGGAGTGTGGTTAAACAGTATGTTGCTGTGTCAGAATCGGTGCTACAGCTCCGCTTTGCATAACTAAAGACCTTCTGCCACTAAGCATCAGAATAGGATGTACATTTTCAGCAGGCCTTCCGGGCAGCAGAATCAAGCAGATGAACCCATAAAGTCAGTTTGAAGCCCAGGGCTATGGGGCAGCTAGCTCACCAGACTGCAGGACCGTGGCGCTGTGTTCCCGCTTCTCCAGCATCTTGCGATACCTTTTGGCCCCTAGCCAGCCCCGCACACAGGCCTGCACCAAGACGATGCGGTCCGTCATCCTCCTGACCATCAGGTTCAGCTGCTCCACGTGGTAGTACTTCAGGAAAACCTGACTCCCCCCATGGGTCACAGCCATAAAACACACACAAAGATATCAGGGCCTGAGATGATGGCTGGCTGTATGCTGGAGAAGATTTATATTAAATACCTTCTGTTGCTAAGGTGGGAAAAGTAGAGTTATCAAAATACAAAATCTGAAAAAGTTTAATAAATATGACATATACTGTATGTAAATAAACGCAAACAAAAGTAAAGGAGATCTCACTTTTGTTTTTCCTAAAACCCAGTTGTCCAGCTTTGCCTTCTCCATTATGACGGCACAAGTTTCTGGGCTTATGGTGGGCTCCTCATTTGCTCTGAAGGCCAGGATGGCA
The DNA here is from genome assembly GCA_018136845.1 of Heterotis niloticus. Classification (NCBI taxonomy): domain Eukaryota; kingdom Metazoa; phylum Chordata; class Actinopteri; order Osteoglossiformes; family Osteoglossidae; genus Heterotis; species Heterotis niloticus. Next base: position 24,820,467 of record CM030901.1, on the reverse strand, counting down.
TACCTGTAAGCACACCATTATACTCGTAAAGTCAGCGTGGAAAGAAACTCTAGACAACAATTTTAGCAAATCCACAGTGACTAAATTCAAAACCTGACAGCTATCGGGAGCTGCAGCTATCTGAAAATTTAATCCGGGGAGTTTTGAAGTTTAATACAGAAGATGCTGTGTTCTACACACCTTTTGATGAAATTGGCAAAGAGGATGCGGTGGGAGTACCCCTGTCTCCGGATTTTAGCTGTTTCAAGGATGCCAGTGTAGCGGAGCTGGACCAGCACCTTTTCCCTATCGAACTTGCTGGCTTGGCGATCATTATTTGGTTTGATACACCGAACAAAGTGCGGCTGCCCGGCCACCATCTTTGACAAGAGGTCCATGAGAGAGTACTAGAGATGGCAAAGACAATGGTGTGCGTATTAAAGGAAGCGGTTTTGCAGAGCACAGTTATTTCTTACCATATAAAGGCAATCGTTCATTAAAAACCTTTTGTATGGTGAATTTGCACAAGCTGAAGCTGTAATGACTTAAGCATCCGTGAGCCCTAAAATGGACACGCATTTGTGCTGAAATATCACCAAATCCAGGAGTGTGCATTGGTTATCGTAACACAAAATAATAAGAACGTTTCCCTTCCTTGTTTACTGTTTAACATCGTATGGCCGCGTACCTATGCTTATTCGGCTTTTTCACAGCGCTTACGCGCTGTGCACTAAAACACTCACACGCACAACTTACTTGAAATGCAAATGGTGGTGAAACTAAGAAATAAGAGGTTGAGAACTTAATACAGCACAAGCCAAGCTGGAACTGCGAAGAAGGCTGGATGGTGGCTCCGGTTCCCCACCATTCAACAGTAAGTACATGACCAGTGACCAGCAGGCAGGTCAAAATCCAAACTTGGGCCTCATAAATGGGAACAATTGCCTCACAGGGCAAAGTGGGGGTCATTTGTTATGATGGTACTGCTGTTTGGCAAAATTTTTCAGAAGCAAACCTGCTTACTCGGAAATAAGATGCTACTGTTTGCGTCCTCATGTTGGTTGTTTCTCTGGGATGATGAGTAGACTCAGCAGTGTCAGCCTGGAAACACACACAAAAACATGCATTTTGGTAAACACCGATGTTACGCTTGCACATAAAACACAGCGAGAAGCACAAAATGCCAGGGCACAATTATTTAAATAATTTTGATAAATTAACGTTTTTTGCTTAAATATATGAAAAAAATTGCGGGAAACTACACATTTGCGAGGATCTTAATGATCGTGAATTTATTTGTCTCATTTTCTAAGCACGCGTAAATATTTTTAAATGCTGTACACAATGACGTTAAATCAAAGTTCTATATGAAATGCTGCAATGGATGTAAAAAGTTTACACACGTTTATCGAAACTGCAGGTTTTGTGATATAAAGCCAGAAATTGAGATAAGCCGTGTCAGACATTTTTCCATCTTTAACGTGACTTTGCAGCCAACAAAATAAAAGACGCAAACAAATTATGAGGACAAACAATTTAAAAAAATTAAACCGTAAGTGTGCATGAGGTGTGAGATTTGTGGCTTCACATCACACAAACCTGCAGTTCCAATAAGGGTGTGTAGAGTGCTTACATCCACTGTATACGCTTTAAATTTCTAAACTGTGCGGCCACCATGAATCAAATCACTAGAACAAAACACTACAACGCAGCTTATTAATATGAATTCAAACATTTCCTAAAAATGAGAGGTTTCCTCAACACTTGTCCTCTTACCTTGAAATTAGGAATACAGTTTTAGAGAAACATTAATAAAGAAATTAGATGCTTCAAATTCTAAATGGAACTGGCCGATCGATACCTTAGATTTTAAACGATAACTGTCATGTGTCACAAGTGTGCTACACTATGTCTACTGGCACAGACGAGAGGATGGCGTAAATACGCTCATACACTAGAAGAACCTGGGTCCCACCGCACAGCACAGTCACGGGGCGCTGCATGCATGTCCAGGAACGAACAGAAGCTTCTAATCTACTATGCAACCTAAGGTTCGCAGGGAGATGAGGCCGAGTGTCTCTTTTTTTAGAATTAAAACGCAGTATAAATGAAGGGAGAAAGGGTTATTACCTCACTGACTGATAATGAACTGAACAACATTAGCATTCCCATCTTTACATGGAGAAACCAAGGGAGGGGGGGAGACAGGGAGCACACTTGAGGTTAATTGGTCTTCCAGAGGGACAAAGAGAAAGTGACAGGGGGACAGGGGGGGAGAGAGAGAGAGAGAGAGAGAGCGAGAGAGAGAGAGAGAGAGAGAGCATGCAAAATTTGGCACCATGCATTGTTGCAAGCAAGAAGAAACAGCAGAGCTGATGCAGGTACCTTGGAGAAGTTGACAGTACGCTGTGGGGTGCTGGTTGGTATCGTCCCCATGGCTTTACCCCTAGTGTGAGCCAGGTTTCCTGAAAGAGAATGAGGAGCGAATGAGCTGAGGTGATAAAGGCTGTTTGTACTGACAGTTGCTGATGGGATTACCGATGGTCTGCTTCTAGGCCGGTGCACTCGGTAGGATGTTTACTCGTGCGCTTCATCACCCGGTCCATTACTGACCACTTGTGTGGTGATGGTGATAAAGGCATAAGCTGCACACTTCACACTGAACTTTACAGCTCCTATCCATTCCTTTGATATGAAGTGGACGCCCGCAAACACAAATACTATTAAAATTTCTATCAATTTACACATTACAACTGAGAATAATGTGATCAGTATTAGCACAGATTAATAGATAAATCACAAATCAATGGGGGTTAGACTGTTAATAATAGTTGTGGCACATTCACAGGTGCCGCACATACTGGAGAGCGGTTTTGTATCGTGTTTGTGTGGGTGAACAAGGCCCTGCATTTGTGGAGCACAGAGAAGGAAACGTGCAGCATCTCCACATGCCTCCTGCACGTCCTTCTGTCAGAGGTGCTGCAGAGCCAGACCTTCATTTGCTGAGGCACACAGACGCTACGCGGAGTGCGAGCGGACATCTCTGTTTCGTGTCCGACTGAAGTGCTGGGACGGGTCCTTCTATTGTACCAAGTTTATCCGAGGCGAGTACCCCCCAATATTCACCTTTAACGAAGATCCTCGACATAAAAAGAAAATACACGACTGTCTGGGATTAAAAGTGTCAGCTACAAAGTAAAATAAGGGCTGGCAGCTAGTGTAGTGGTTTGAGCTTCTCCCTTTGTCTCGGAGGGCACAGGTTCGAATGCCACCTCCTGCAGTTGTACCCACGTGCTACTCCAGCATAAAATAGCCCAGCTGTATAAAGGGGCAAATCGCTATAAACAGCTTTAATGAAGCACGTCGGCTAACTAAACAAATGTACTGTTAAATCCAGATAAAAATAGTTAATCAAACGTGATGGCTAAGGCATTACAAAGGACTTGCGGGGGTCTCGCTTGAGAAGAGTTTGGATCGTAACATAGGATGAGAGATCGGATGAACCATGACTTATTCAAGACTCGTGTCTCGCTTATTGTTGGCGACACGGAGACTGAGGCAGCAGAGCAAGTCATGAGGACCATCAATCCTCCCAGCGTGGACACGGGCGGGCTATCCGGTGACCCTCATTGGCTCCATTAGCCGCTTCGGATTTAATCAGGTGCGGAAAGACGGAGAAAACACACGCGGGGGGGCAGTTACGCGCTATTGGGGTCGATCATATGCTGAAACAGGAGTAAAGGAGTAGATGGGAGGCAGCGTAAAACAAACTTATGCTAAACAGCTTGTAGGTCAGGGCAGTTCAGAGCAGTTATTGCTATTTTGGTTTTTTGCACGTTTATTCATGAAAAGTTAAAGTAGGAAGCATTAGTAAAATTCCTAAATTCAAATTGTCCCCCCTCCCCCCTCGCTACATGCGGGGGTATTAGAGCTCTGTGGTAGACATGACGTAAAGCACCATACAAGCCTGGTGGAGTGGAGTTGAAGAAGGTCAACACCAGGGGCTGATTTATTCTCTGGGAATCATGCATCGCTGAGTCTAATGGAGGGCCCGAGGGCAGAGCGTACCTTGGCATTTTGGGATTTTGTGTGTTTCTTTTTGTGGAGCCACATATGGTGTCGCCACGGAAGGGAAGAAGAAAAGCCTGCACTCCAGAATGGCTTAGAAAGGCGAATATTTGGAAAAAGTCATAATTGGCTACTTGATCTGATGAATGTTCGCAGCCCCACTGCGGTGAGGAAGTACTTACGCTGCCAAGACCCGTTATTCACAAAAAAACGCTGGCCTCCAATTGTAGGAGGGCGGACTGGAAAAGGGCGAGAGCAGTTTGGTTTTTCCTCAGCAGTACTGCACATAAAATTTAAACAGGCAGGCAAAAGGCGGGTTTCTGAAAAACTGTTGTTTGCGTGACTTCTGCCTTTAAATAAGCAATTGCTGTTGCAACATTTGAACTTGGAAAGTGCCGTGCACGCTCATCCCCCATTATTCAGTTTCCCAAAATCCAGCTTTTCACCTCCCTTACACGATTATTAATAAAGAGACAAATGGCCAATTGTTATTCGCTCCTGGTTTGTACTTATCTTTATGAGTCTGCGATAATAAACGGAAAGCGCATTTGAAAACTACACCAAGCAGCGGTGTGAGGGAGACTGAGATGCGCTGCACCGTAGGAACTGGTACCCGCACTCCCTTGTGTATGTGTGTGTCGCCTGTGTTTTGCACCACCGTGCTTTAATTTTGTACTTATCGTTGGTCCCCGACTTGGAAACTTTTGAGTAAAAACTTTGAGAAATATTTACCATCTGTTTGTGCAGAAACAGAGCTAGCATGCCAATTTCAACAATGCGCTAAAGCCTCACCTGATGTGACAATAGAAAGTGATAATGAATAGTAAGCACTGTCTTCAGTTTTATTCCAAGTCTGGCCAGGGTTCTTTACTGTGCTTTCTTATTTACAACATAAAATAAAAAATGTGTTTGACAGGAGGCTCAAAATGCAGTGGTGCATCTTAAATTTTCAAAGGGATGGGCTATGTGCCAGCTTGGTCTCTGCATGCTGGTTGCTGGGAGAAACAATGCTGCTCTGTTCCTGTGTGAAAAACAATGGTGTTGCCTCTCAGACTGTGGAACTGTCTGATATTTACAGCACTTTAATTTCCTCCAAAGCAATGTGCAAATCAAAGTAAACCAAAGTGCATTTTGCAGCAAAGAGATTTATAGATACAGACGTGCCATATAGTCAGTCTGTCCTTCACCATCACAGATACATACAGAACTGACGACAGCTACCGGTTTGCTCTGTCTTGTATTCGATGGACAAACTTTAAGTAATGACAAGAATCTTGATACCAGTTAGGTCCAAATGTGGGCGACCAACTATATTAATTTGTTTGACTGTGCAATACAGCTTTTGTCTCCTTCAAGCCAGTCCCTGCACACTGTATTGATAGCTTTAAGTAACTCAAATCTTTTTTTTTTTTATTAATTGTATATTATGCTGCTATTAATTATTGTAATTTTTAAATTTTTATTTTATTGAGTTACACAAGTGTTTCTTTGTGACATCGGGCATCAGTTCATGTGATTTTGGGGAGAATGTTGCATGTATGTGGAGGAAACTGGAATTTCCCCCCATGAAAAAGTAATATCACTGTCATTACCTGGGATTTTGATATTCAGCCTGTATTTAGGAACAAATAATGGGGGATAAGTGTATTTTCAGACTGATGTCATGCGAATGCACGTCTCACTTATGACCGTTCTGATCTAAATAGAAAAGTTAACAAGCATTTGGCAGGCGCTTGAAATTTTAGGAATGAAAACACCAGCTTGTTTCTATACAAATGCTCTCTGTGGAATTGTAGTGGAGCCGAATTAATTCAGAAGTTCACCAGAGTGGATGAAAAAGAAGACACAATTGTCCCAGATACTAAGTGGGAACTGCCTCATTCATTTTACCTGTCTTGGTGAGAGGGTGAGTAACCAGCTTGCGAATTAGTTCATTCTCAGAAGATCTGAGCAGTAGAACTATATCCGCTGGCAGCGTATCTCTGTTCTTGGCCAGGAAGCCACCTGCATTGTAGATGACCTAAAAAAATCCAAAAGTCTAGATTTAAGACCTATAAACTGCATAACTACCCACTGCATTTGCCATTTACAAATACATTTACCTTCCCTGCATAATGATGGATTCCAAATCCCAGGTCAACTCTTTTCGGCCTCCAGAAGTTTTTAGATTTAAGATTGTCTTCAAATTTTTCTGAAAAAAATTAATAAGTAATTATATTACATAGACTGTTCCTGTATTTTTATACAACATATCTTTATGTGCATTTCAAATAACCTTTTGAAAGCAATTTAACACATTTATCAGGGAACAAATTTAAAATGAAAAAACTTTTGCACATGGATCTTTAAGGGGAATGAAGTGCAAAATGGAATGATGCACAAAATGTTAAGCATACCTCAGGGTATCTTAATTCAGTGTTGGAAATATTTACGGGACATTTCACCGCTTCATTATGCTACATTTGTACATGAGCGTAAACTTAGCGTGGTTGATAAATGTTTGATGGGAGTGTCTACGTTCTAACATAAGGTCCCTGTAACCAAATGTTTCAAGGTCAAAATGGCAAGCATTTGAAAGGGACAACTGCATATGTGTGAGAGACCTAAGACTGTATCAAAGGTTATTTTAGGTTGAAAGAGACTGCAGGACTTAGAGAAGTGATATCCTAATGTGGAAGAATCATTTTCATTAAGGAGTTGTTTTATACACTGTATGGCCAAAAGTATGTGGATTACCCTTCTAATGACTGAGCTGAGCTGCTTCAGCTGCACCTACACAGCATGTAAACATATCTTAGACAGTTGTGTGCTTCCAGCTTTGTGGCCACAGTTTGGGGTAGAAGCTTCTTTCCTGCTCCAGCATGATTGTGCCCCCCCCCCATGAAGAACGCGAGGTCCATAAACACATGGCTTGTCCAGGTTGGCGTAGAAGAACTTGAGTGGCTGCACAGAGCTCTGACCTGAACCCCACTGAACCCCTTTGAGATGAACTGGAACGTTGACCGCAAGCCAGGCCTTCTCGCCCCACCTTACTGATGCTGTTGTGGCCGAACAAGCACAAATTCCTACAGCCGCACTCCAAAATTTGGTGGAAAGCCTTCCAAGAACAGTGGAGGCTATTATAGCAAAGCGGGGAACAACTTCATATGAATGCCCATGGGTTTGGAATGGGAAGTTCAACAAGCTCATAAGGGGGTGATGCTCAGGTGTCAAAATACTTTTGGACATAAAGTGCATTTGTTTCAATTGAATAGGTTGATACTCAATTAAAAGGTGTTCATTTTCTTTCAGTTCCTGGCCAAAATTCTTTACTTTACATGATGCAATCTACATACCCCCCATTCTTTGTAAATAACCTTTTCAGCTCTCAAGTTACTTCTTTGTCTAACTCTCCCACTACAGTGTGGGTGGGACTTCCCTTGTTATATTCCTGTTTTGTTTGGTCTGTTTAAAGGATACTTATTTCTCATTGGCCATTCACTACTATACCTCTCCCACTTTAACATTTATATACTGTAAGGACTTTTGTCCGCAGAAGAGGTGGAATCCTAAACATTTTCAATTAAACGTGTGGTTATGCTGTATAATTTGTACAGTATACTATAAGTATAGGCCAGAATGGTTTGGCTTGTTGTTTTTTTGTTCAGTAATGAAATTCTTCCACACTAATTTTCTCATGGAGAAACTTGCCTACGAGAGTCTGATCTGTTGCTTGTGGGAAGCGGCTCTCCTCATCCAACAGCGACAGCAGACCCATGGGTTTCTGCAGGAACATATCCAGGAGCGGACGGTTGTCCTCATACTCTATCACTCGAGCGTCCACATCTTCATTCAGGTATTCATCCTGTGCCATGGAAATTGGAGGTAACATACAAAAACAGAGCATGTGAAACCACCCTTTTTCAAAAAGTGGAGCAAATTCAGCAGGTGTATGGCTCCAGTGACATGACTGAACACAATACACTCAACCCCCATTATTTGGTCTCCTGATATTCAGTTTTTCACATCTGAGGTCATCTGAGGCTGCATTTGGCTTGTGCATTAAATTTATTTACGACATTCAGGCTCTGCCTTCCTCAAGCCAGTTCACTCACAATGTCAGATCATATGACATAATTTTTGGTTATTTAATGCATAATTGTATTACTGCTTTTCATTTGATTTTAATGTGCTGCACAACTTTTTCCTTAGGATATTTGGAATCATTAAGAGTGATTTTGAGGTGAACTGAGGATGAGCTTGGATCAAATTGTTATTTTTATCCCATGAGAAGTAATGGAAAAAGTAATTTAATTTTCAGGAACAAAATAGAACCACATAAGGGGGGGTAAGTGTACATTATTCCCACCAAGGCTTGTTTAGGTTTAATACTCTCAGTGGGAGTGCTTCTTACTCTAAAACCACACAGGGGGGTATTCTAGCCGATCCCCTGGGGGAGCAGTAGCGATTGCTATGGGCCCAGCTGCAGAATCAGGACTCAGCCATCAATAATTCGTTCAGAATCATTTAGGAGGAACATCAGCTTGAAATACATACTGATCAGTAAATGAGGCTGAAATTCCACCTTACACAAGGGGTGATCGTCCAGGGCGATCATACCTCCTTAGCATCGCACCCTGTGTTTCTGAGATCACCTTGGGACAAGCACGACATGACAGTAAGTGAAGCTACGTGGGCCTCCAAGTGAAAACGTGAAGCCATTGAGCTTCTAGAAATTAACAAGAGCCTGGAAAGTGTGAGACCACAGCTGCATGCCTTGCCTTGTGTTTACCAAGAATGATAAAATCATGGCAACGGGCTGGGGAAAGAGCAGGGTATAAATCAGGTGGAGGACGAGGCACTGACACACACCCTCGAGACTGTGGCACAAGAAAAGTAAATAGCTGCTACTTAGACCTTTCAGGTAGCAGTGTGCATATACACATGGAAAAAAAAACTTATCTCTGAAACAAAACACAGCTTTAGCCTTGAGCAAGGTCACATTGCAGTGACCAAGTTGCTTTGGACAGAACCAAGTACATTTCCAAAATAATACAGATGCCACGTTTGCATCCCCTTTCCTGAAACCCAGGCCAACTTTTTCGCACGTTTTCTGGAATGATGCTTTAAAGGCACTTGATAAGCTATGAAATTCAGCAAATGATAATGAATGAAAGACATGCTACATTTTTAGACAGACAGGCAGAAAGAAAGACAGCTGAATGTAGATGACTGCAGTCTGATGCTGTTAGCTGTGCATTAGGATGTAAGTGTAATTCCTGTACAACAATGTTAGTGTCATTGCTTCTCTAAACTGGGAAAACTGTAAACAGAGCTTCACAAAGCTTTCTGTCAGACAGTATTTAGACATGCACAGTCTTGGCTGACCTGTTTTTTGACCAAAGAACAAAGACATGTTAAGGCCATCTATGTAATAAGTAAATCTAATAATGTGATGTACACACATAAAAGTCAATGTAATTTTCGCACTCTATCACCACCCTTGAGACGAAGGTTAAGGAACACTTTGCACTTCCTTGATGGAGTAAAAACTAGCAATATTAGTTTTTCAGAAAACCCCAGACTACAAATCATAACATGATATCACCATTTAGATGTAAATTAGGCTATTTCAAGGAGACAAAACCTTTTAAATGTCCCCTGGAGTCACTCTGCCTTGTTCTGTGTTCATATTTCATGACGACACCTACATCAAAGTCAAGGGTCCTACCTGCTCCCAGGCAAATATGTGCTGATTGAAGTAGAACTGGATCTGCTCGTTGGCAATGTTGATGCACAGCTGCTCAAATGAGTTCTTCTTGAAGTTCTCAAACCCAAATATGTCAAGGATGCCAATATTCAGACCCTTGTCATCCTCGCTGTGGTGATAAAGGAGAAAATGCTGTCAGGAGAAAAAAGCTATGATATGAAAGTCCTGAGGGATGTTTGGAAATTGCATCACGTTGTAGATGGCTGACTTTTGACTGACAACTGTGCTGGTGGGTAGTTTACTGTCCACCTGGCTTACATGTCATTGAGTGCTGGAAAACCTCAGCTTTCTTTAGGAAAGAATCATAAACTGCACACCTGAAGTTTGAAATAATGCTTGAAATGACACCGACTGATACCCATTAGGTGTTGGTAATGCAGAAAGATACTAGTAGCACAGAATTTTTGAAGGGCCACCCATCCACTTCACTTGCCTTCTTGTGAGAAACCTACTTCTCTGTCCCGGTTAAGTTCATAAGTTGGGGGTGAACCGTTTCTGAATAAACACAACACGTCAAAATGACTGCTCACTAACATCACATGTACCCACATTTAGCATCACCGGGCCAGGACCAGATGGTACTGAGGGTTGCTACCAAAACACTTTGACTTGGAAACTGGTGGTTTAGCCTGATGGCAAAATGACTAATTGTGCTTCAGCTTCTAGAGCTTAATGTGACAAAATGGCTTTACTGCAGATTATGACACCAGATTTAACATAAGCATCACAGGTGATCAAAGAGACCCTGAAGTTTGCATTGCATGATTAGCAGATATATGGTGAGTACAGTGTTATTTCTTGGCCTAAGGAGTAAGCTTGGGTCACCCTAAGTTGATCTTTGTTGAGCCAATCCTGTGCCTACCCTTTCATCAAGCCCAATTCTTCTTGCACAACCTCCAGCCCTCACCTCAGCTGGCCATCGGGCCTCAGCAGGGAGTTGATGCGGTTGACAATCCAGCTGAAGAGACGTCCATAAAGGGCTTTTCCCATGGCGTCCCTCACTTCAGCTGCCTTCTCAGCCGTGTTGGGCCGGACAATGGTTTCTCCCCGTGTTACGACGCAGTGGGACGTCAGAGCCTCCTGTAGCTCGTCCGGTCGAATGAAGAGCAAAGATGCCACTGCAAGGGATGGGACATAGCCACAGATCCGTAACTTCACGATGTTCGCAACCTCATCCCGGAAAAATGCAACATAAATGTGCAGTCAACTGTAAAATAAATATTATCCACCTATTATTAAAAATGGTCCCAGACAAAATACCGTGCAATTCTTAAGTTTCTATATATATTAGAACTGCTCTGCGAAATGCACATTTTTGTACATACAGTTCACAACAAAGGAAGTACATTTAAAATTTTTCAACATGCTCATGCCATAATATGAAGACAAATGACACACAGAAAAGGACACACAATACTTCTATTCTGAAAGGATTATGTAGGGTAAATTTGGCCCTGCTACCCCAAGTATACTGGCTGTTAAGGGGACAGCCAGGGGACAGCCAGCCAGGGGAAAGCCAGCCTGGGGCTCACCGCTCTCCAACATGGCCATGTTCGTGATGTTGCTCTTATCCGTCTGGTGTTCGGTGGCTACCGACGTGAACTCTACGTCACCGGCATTGAGGATTGCAGCCAGAATGCTGTACACGCTTCCCAGTTCCTGAAAATGATAATGATGATCATTATAACAATTAAACACTCCAGTTAAGTAACACAGCTCCTAACTCATTCCACAGTCTATAGAATTGCATGTTTCCATAGTGATTAGATTAGCAATATTGTGGCAATAATATTCTGTCTATTTACTTTGGTATCCAGACCAAACATTCAAAATGCCCTAAATTTGTAAATGAGGTATTTAAAACTGCAACCAAATGTAAAATTTAACAGGTACCTTTGTAAGCTTTTGCATTTGTGCATTTTCAGTTGGTATGCAAGCCCTTTGTCTTTGGGAGATGGTGGAAAGCAGACATTTAACCTCCAGTGAAGCATCTGATTATATGGTGCTATCGATGTGTGGATCCCATAAAGAATTTGCTGTTTTGGCTACTTTAAGATGCGCTGTTGATCCCAATGATGCAGAACGCAAGTGGCTTGTTTCCACATGCGGGGGAATAACTCATATTCCCCACAAGTAGAGATAACAGATGCAACCCATGTAACGAATCCTAAGCGAGTGCTTCTTGAGGGATTGCTGGTGTTCTATATGGTCACTGCACAACTTTAAAAATGATGAATTCTTAGATTTTTGTATGAGACTACAGCTACTCAGTTGGATTCGGGTCCATCATTTCCCACACAAAATACCCACAGTGTCCAACTGCAAAACTCTGCACACTGACTAAGAAAAACTACCAATCAAATTTCTATGAAAAGCAAAAAAAAAAAAAACCCTAAATAAACAAATGTTTGCATTTAAAAATCCACAAACTCATAAACTTTTGATAACACAGTTAAGTCACAGTGCAAAGCAAAGCAGCTGAAAGGCACCCGCACTTCACCACCGACGTGTTTATCGTTCTCTTTGATCGTGATGGAGGACGCGTCTTCACCCAGCGACTGCTACCTCTCCTATCCCTTTGTGACTGCAAGAGGCACTGCAGCCACGGCAATTACCTCAAGGGTAAATCCAATGACTTTGAAGCACTGCTCCACCGACTCAAACTGCTCCTTATAGTGCTGGCTGTTTAAAATGTCAGCCACTAACTTAATGTGCTCATTGTGGAGATACCTGAAACAACAACAGTAAAATAAACAAATGATTTTTCTAAAGGAGCTGCAAATTTGGCTTGGACAAACAACAACTCTGAGGTACACACAAAAACAAAAGAAACGAAACATAGAACCACGCTTACCTCGGGGTTTTGTTGTCAGATAGCTTGTAATGAGCAAGTTTTTTCCTCTCGGCCAGTCCGGCATAGATGAAATAGAAAATATGGAAGTTCTTTTCTCCTCTGATGGGGAACAACAATAAAAAAAGTCTGATTTCAAAACAGAGATCCAACCCATGTCTCATTTCTCAACTCCCTGCCTTTAAGTCTGCGCCTGTAGACCAAGTATGGCTTTAATAGGTCTAATTTTCAGAATAGGCCTAATCTTCCATGTCACAGCCCAGCTCTAAATGTCTCCACTTCTTAAAAAACCAACTGATAAAGGAGATTTTAACAAAATCTTTAAAAAAATTTTTTAAAGAAAAAATTTTAAACTTGGTTAAAGTGCTACTCAGGTGTACCCTTTATTTTTGTACTGATGGTTGAAGCACTTTATTGATGTGTCTGTTGCACCAATAGCAGTACGCTGGTGCCTTGCTGTGGATGTTCTCGTGATGTTCGGGCGGTTTTCTTTCAGGTGCTCAGCTTTCCTCCCACAGTCTAAAGACATGGGTTTCACTTCTTGTAGTGAGTCTAAAATACCTTCAGTGTATGCTTGCCCTGCAATTGACCCTCATGCCCTGTGCATCTAGAATCAGTTCTGGACCTCTGTGGCTGGGCACTAGGACAAGTGTCTAACAATAATGGATCGGCAAATAATGCTGAACTCGAAACTGTTAATAATCAATCATCAATCCTGCTGGGAATGTCAGCATTTGGTGATGCTGACAGTAGTAGTGTTGCTTTCAAGCTGTACAATTTTAAAAACCTGTTTGATGTTCCACATACACAGCTATCTGTGCAGGACAGATCAGCAGTTATAGCATTGCTTTAACCTTTAACTGTCTAAAATCCTTCTTAATGTGTGTAAATATCAGTCAGTAATCCTACTGGCTAGATTCTGGCACCCCAGATCAAGTGAGAAATATAAACTCCTGTACTATTAGTCCCACCCTTCACACAACTTTGAAAAAGAGATAGAAAATGTCACAGGTTTCAAAAGGGAATTCCAAACACTGCTCCCCCTTTATGGCATCCTTTCAACAACCCATCAGAGAGGCTGCAGACTGAAACCCAGCCCATGGGGGAGCCCAGATGGGAGAGCTAGAGCAGCCAGCGTACACTGCCTGGTGGATGACTCTGGATTTCTCCAAAAGGTATTCAGATATTTGGGCTCCGACCACCGTTCCACCGTTGGTGAACTTCATCTCGAGGTACTTCCCAAACCGGCTCGAGTTGTCATTAATGACGGTGCAGGCGTTTCCAAAGGCTTCGACCAAATTGTTCACCAGCAAGATCTTCTCCTGAAGAGTGCAATTATTTGCCTGGCAACACAAATAAAATGCATAACATGTGCAGACATTGTGTTGCCATGCTTCCTAAACAGTAGTCATATAGGCACAAGACCACAGATATCAGCTAGTTCTCATTCAGTCTATTAAAAATTAAAAGAAAATCTATATCCCTGATGTTGCTAAACAATGTTGGCCAAGCTACTATGCAGCTTGATCCGGTCGCACAATACAAGAGTGAAAAAGTGATTAAAATTCGGATCTCATGCAACCTAATTATTCAGGCTTTTGTCATTTTTATCACAAAAGACGTTCCCCTTCTCCCGTGGCGCACACGCGTTTTTATTCAGCCCACATTAAATTGCTTTTGATGAAGTAAGGCACTTGAAATGCTAGTTTTGCATTTTAATCCGAAATCACGGCTGTCACTCTCGATGGCCACTACAGCATCCTAAAATCAGGCCTGCCTGGCACAGTCATAATCAGGGAGGCTGTCGCTGGGGCGGAGTTGTCAGGCACGCGAAGACTGGGGTGTCCGTGTCTTGTACATCAGAAGTTGAAAAGGAAGAGCTGCCAAGCAGCTTTTAACTATTTTTAGTTTTTTACAGATTTATAAAGCTGGCCAATTTTCAACACTGGAGCAGTTCAGGGTAATAATTTTGCCCTAGGGCGTTACAGCAGGAGAGGAGATTTGAACCCTTGTGCTTCAAGGCTAAAGGAGACTCCTCCAACCAACATACTATGTTTTGCCCCAGCTTCTCAGGCTCAATGCTTTGGATGGTCAGTGAAAGACAATGAGTCATTTTGGGTAAAACAGCCAGAAGCTGACAGATTCTTCCCAGCAAGTTAACAGCACTGTGTCTGCGGTCACAGCCATACCTTTCCGAGCACCGTGAGCTGCTGGACCAGCAGGTGGGCGCTTTCCGTCTTCCCGGCACCACTCTCTCCGCTGATGACAATGCACTGCGGGTGAAAAGCCAGGTGAACATGTGCTGGTCTTGCAGGTACAGACGTACGTGCACTACACTGGGGGACAAGGCAGCAGCAGCCTACCTGGTCAGTATTATAGGACACCAAGGACTGATAGGCTATGTCTGCTACAGCAAAGATGTGAGGTGGGTTAGCCGTCCGCTTGGCGCCAACGTAATTCTTCTGGCACTGGAAGACACAGGAGACTTTCAAATACTGCTCCTCTCATAGCAGCGACAAAGAACGAATTAAACAGAGAAGCACATTAAAGAAAAGAGAATAATCAACACTGACTTATGGAAAGTATATGCCCCATACTTGGTAAAAAAAAAAAAAAAAAAAAAGTATTTTACTGTTTTAATGAATGACCAAAGCCTTTAACTTTTTTCTATTAAAATAATCCTTTCATGTAATTGAAATTCATAGGAATTCTGGAAAGTCTGCATAGTCTTTTGGAACTTATTTAATAGTGCTGTGTGAACAGACTTGTTAAATATAACATTTAGTCCCCTTGCCTTTGGTTAATATGTCAGTATGTATCTGCTATTTCGTAGTTCCCTGTCTCTGTATTGTTGTGCCGGTGCAATAAAAATAAATTCAATAAATAGAAAAAGCAAACAATAAATAAATTTCATCCTAGTGATTTATGCCATGAACATGAAAAGGGATGAGAGCAGTGAAAATGCTGCATTAGGAGTCATTTCAGTCCACCGGGCATTAAGTTATTCTGCACCACAGCCGGGATGGAATGGTGGTGAAGGCAACGTGTTCAACGTGGACAAAAAGTTTGCATTAATGCAGCAGGTGCTTCAGCGTAGTAAGCCAACAAAAAGCAAATGCAGTGTACCTGTGGGTCGTACAAATCCATCTTATGGAAGGGATTGACTGCGATAAGAATATCTCCCACGTAGGTATAGATCTGGTTGTTGGAGTAGCGCTTCTGCAGGTGGTCCGTGACCGTGTTCTGATAAGCAGGTGGAGGTGGGGAACAAGAGGGTTGGGGCAGAAGAACAGCATTAGCTATTGTTCTATGTTAAGGCCCAAACACCTGCAAGGCTGGATTTGTGGTGATATTTACGCTGATGTTACCCTGGGTTCACCTTTTATTAGTTCCAAAATGTTAAAACCAGTATTCAAATATTGAATCCCTTTTGAAGGATAACAAGGAAACGGCTACAGAGACAAAGATTCATTGCTGTACATTTAAGTGCAAACCAAAATTTAAAAAAAAGATTAATTGTTAAATGTAAAAACTGAAAGTGTTTAATGTTACAGGCATGTGAACTCATCTGAGAATTTTTTTTCCCCACCAGAGAATTACACTTTTGAGACAGTCATCGAATAAATATCCAATATCCTCTTTTTGAGCACTTTTATTCATATCAAAAGTTCTGACTGACAGAAAAACATGTATGGCTGTTATTCTGCATATATTTCAGTCAGTGCTAGCTTAATAACTACTACTCTTTTATGTGGCAAAATAAAAAATACGGAAAGGTATTAAAAGCATTAATCGTGGCTTGTATTTGTTTAAATATGGAGTTTTTTTTTTTATGGAATGCATTCGTGAGTGGATGGTGAGGCTGTGGATCCGCAAGGCTCAGTAGCATTTGCAGCCTTTTGTCTGTCGTGGTTTCCTCAGACTCTAGTGGCACACGTACCACCGTCGGGGCACAAAATACTCGGCGTCTGAGAAGCACGACATTCGGCTCCAGTCAAGGGCACGCAAATCCAAGCAAAACAAATGGGTCCGCAGCCTCAGATAGCGATCGAGCTCACGTTCCAGCAGTGCCACTTTGAAGGATGAGAAAATATTCGCGACCAACCAAGACGATTCGCATCTTTCACTACTGCCCCTTTAGCTTAATAAATCACGTACGTTTAATAAATCATTACAATAAATCAAGTTTATTATACAAATACTGCCATCCCTTCAGATATTTTCTTTCATTTTACTAAGCACTCCATCTACTGATGGATGACACAACCATAAATCATCTGCAGTTTGAGAACACATGTGAACAGTTATTCCATTAAATTACATGTCGAACATTTGTATTTGTGTGCTTGTGTGTTTGTGGATTCTGGCCGTTACTCTGCTTGTCGTGCTGAGCTGCTTGATGTCTGCGTGGCCTTTAGCGACCCGAGTCATTATGCAGGATGCAGTACATTGATCTCAGATGTTAATAAGACATGGCCAAGAAGAAAACTTCTTACTTCATCAAGCACCTCAAGGGTGGCCAAGTCATCAACTTCACTGAGAGCTTGGTTTGAAGACTTCATTTGGTTGCCTTTCTTGGTGTGGATTCGCTCATGCCTGCAACACCCAAAATGGAACACTTTCATCACCCGACACAAAACTCCACTGTAAAATATCGACTATTAATTAACCACAGTTACACACGTATTTAAAGCTACACAAAGTTATTAAAATCTAAATGATGCCAACAAACAGCACACACTACACACACAGAAAGGTTTTTAATAAAATCATTCAGTGAAAACAAAAATGCTTAAGGATTTTGCATTTATTCATTTTCCTGACACTGGATGCCAAAGCAGCTTACAACAATTTACCACTGTACAGGTGAGCAATTTGGAGTGAACACGTTGCTCAAAAGGTACTGCAGCAGGAAGTGAAATTAGAAACTGGGGCTTTCAGGTTTAAAGGCAACGGCTCCGCTTACTACACGACCTGCTACCCCTTTGTGGAACTGCCAAACTTTTTGAATAATTGTTGACGAAACAACAGCTCAGCACTTCCACCCGGACATGAAATGTGAATCTACTTCACTCATATATGGTGACATCTTCCCAGCAGCCAGATGTAATATGCAGTCACCCACCACCATCCATCAAACCTCACACTCCTCACACATTATACAGCATCGGGCTTCAGCAAAGAAAAATGGAAAAGAGCTAACAAGTTCCTCCTGTTGTCTTCTTTTCTTTGAGTTGTTTTGTAAAAGCAGCCACCAGCAAATAAATGAATAAATAAATAAATAGCACAATGGATTCAGGGAGGTGCCAGGGTGGGCAGGGTTTCTCACAACCCCAAGGAGAGTGGCCAGGTGGGGCTCAGGGGCTGCTCAATGGGGCTACCGCTCCTGGCAAAGGCCTCCAACCCTTAATCCACCTGCTCAGGGTGACCAGCTCTTTCCAAGTGTGTGACAAGGGGAGCGGGGACCTAATCTCAAGCAACCCTATACACTCTCCCTTTCACAAGCCCTGCGAGCCACAGATTTTAAGCTACTTAAAATGTCTTTGCTTTTCAGACTACTTAAAGGTGAAAGGCCTCGTTCTCAAAGTCTGTTGTACTTAACCTTAAGATTCTCTCAACTTTTCATATGTGGGAATTCAAAGAAAACACCTGTACATTTGCCACTTAACCCCAAGTGCATTTTAACTCCATTCAGGGATACCAGCATATCCATATATCTCAGTGCTGCATTTCTGCTCTTTGATTCATCTGCATACAGGTTCAAATTAAGATTAAACTGGAATAAGATTAGGTTTGCGCTTTTAGTTACTGATTGGCATTAAAAACTCAAAGAAGTTAAAATCATAGAGAAAATAGACAGACAAAAGAAGCATTCCTGCTTTGGAGAACAGACCGATCGAAAGGATGGAAACGACTGTCTGAGGTCAAAGGTCATGGGACATTCTATACAGTTGATTTGGATGAAATTACAGCTACAACAGCGTGGCCTAATGGAGAAGCCCACTACTTTGCACCCTACCTGTCATTAGGGTCTGCGCCTCTCTCAGCCTTCCCATGTTGGCTTTAATGACATAAATAAAATTCTCATAACCAAGGACTAACCCACACCAACCTTCCCATTTTCCCACTCCCATCTTTCATCAAATCCTTTGTATTTCTCAGAATTACTGTACATCCATCCCTCACCTAAAGGGGTTAAATCCGTTCCACAAAATCACCTCATTAGGCAAAGTCCCACTGTGAGGAGATGAAATGTTATATCTCGAAAAAAATATAAATGGGTCCTTAACAAAAAATTTCACCTAAAATTTTAAATTTGCTTAATAAATGTATTTTTTTGTGTGTACAGTGATAATACCAACATATTTTATAACATTTGGAAAAAAAGTGAATTCTATCCCTTATTATCCAATTGATTAAAATTTGTACCCCAAATTGTGAAGCACTGCATCATTTTCAGACCCCCAGTGACCCTGTGAGATTACAATTTATAATTTAGAAGACAAACACCAAACACTCTACCCAGGATTAAGCAGTTATCCATAATGGGTGGATCGAAAATTTTATCTCTGATATTGTAGGGGTATTTATTCATGTTACAAAAGCTGTTTATATGGGAAATATATAAAGTAGATTTTTAAATTTTAAAAAAAGCATAGCATTGCATGCTATTTTCATGTTACTGGGGGGAAGCTACTGCACTGAATTAAGTTACTGCAGTGGTTTTCATTGCGAGGATGCCGTAACATAAGGGAAAGCGTGTATGTGGACGCGATATCCTTAGCCATGGGAAGGGAGCACAGTGAACAGTAATTTTTTTCCTGATACACAAAGAAAAAGGTTAAGAGAACAGTAACACAATTTATTATTGACACCCTAGTCCTGTGGAGCCCTTTTTCCTGGAGACAGTGAAAAGGGGGAATATGGACACACCTTGCATAATGAAAAGTCAACAATAGACCTGTGCTTGACATGGTGGAAAAAGTAATTCCTGCCATTTGAGCAGCTGGACTATGGTGCCTATGTTGTTAAAAGGAGGACTACAAAAGAAAAGTATTGTGGTGTCTGTGGTAAAGGTGTAATATGACTGTATCACATACAACAGTAGTATGTTTGGGAAAGATTTCAATTTTTGGATGTTCCTGTCAAGCGTCAGGGTAAACATCCCCATACCTTGTTTTCTCAGTGACACCCATTTGCTGGTTGAGATCAATGAGCTCCATCAGCTGCTTCTGAAGGTTGCGCTCCTTTCCGGCCACTTGTCTGATGAAGGCATGTTGGAGTAGATCATGTACATTGGGTCTCTGCTCAAAGTCCTTTATGAGGCATCTGCGCAAATCAGTGCAATCCAGAAATTAAAGTCAAATTTCTACATTATTATGTGACTGCAAATATTACATTTCTACGTATAGTACTATATATACAAATTTTAAAAAAAGTAAAAGTAAGGAACTTACTTTCATCTATACCTCTGAATCAGGAGTAGGGAATCATGCCCCTGAATACTTGCTAGTTCAGAGTTTTTGTTGTCCCCTGGCATTAAATGATGGAAAACATTTTCCAGTTTTGAATGCCCAATCAGTAAATTATTCAGCCCTGAAAGGCATATGACTGCATTTTCCATCCAAATGATGACGGTAAGAAATCAGTTTTGGTGAAATATAATGAAAGCTTTCAGATTCCGCTCCTATTAAACTACATGTAATAATATCACCGCAATACTGCAATCACGCTTTCGTTTATTTAATGCAAGCAGTGGCTTGTGAGGCTGCAATTGCGATTTGCTGTTCTACCTCTGAAACGTAAATTAATATTATCGACAAAGATATTTGCTGACGGAAGCCAAGTGAAGACCTGAAATTGATTACAGATGGTACCCGAGTTACAATGGTCAAACTCATGATTTTTCAACTTTACAATGGTACGATAGCGATGCGCATTTAGTAGAAACTGTACTTTGAATTTTGAATTTAGATTTTTTTTTCCCGGGCAAGTTTATATGCAGTACAATATTCTATTGTGATGCTGGGCAGCTGCAGCGATCCGCATCTCCCAGTCTGCCACACAGTCGCTAGTGTATACAACTGAGATGCTACAGTGTTCTGTGTTGCCAGCGTTTTTCTGGATAGCCCCCTCCCGTATCTACGTTGTGTTTTGCGCATCCATCATATCTACAAAATGCCCATCTGTGTCTGTGTCTCCTGAAACTGGCATGAAAATAATGACTCATAAGGTAAGCTTGGCAACGCTATGATGTTTGGTAGGTGTTATGGCATGAGTTGGTGGAATCAATTGCGAGACACCTTGGTAATAAGTTTAAGTTCCGTTAAACTCTTTACTGAGTGTTGTTTCCGACAAAGAATACTGCCGTTAGCCAGGAGCTAGCGATAAACATTAGCAATTGGCAGTAAACAAAAACGGAAGATGCCAAAATTCAAACTAAACAGACTAGAAGGTCTTAGCAAGACGATGGTTGCAGGAAAGTTCACAAGGGGGACTGAGCACTGACAGGAAGTTTGGGTAGGAACTAAATCCTGTCCACGATTGGCTCCTACGTCATTCAATCAATGCTCAATCTGAAGTCAGGGGCGGAGAGCCCGCTTACATTCCATTGCTGAAGCAGCTACAGACGTGGCAGTAGGTTGGGTGGATTAAATGCATTTCCGACTTACGATGGCTTTATCAGAACATAACCCCATCATAAGTAGAGGACCATCTGTAATGTATGTACATAAAGGTTCATATCTGAGTACACATGAATATACAAACTCAACAAAGCACATTAAGTGCATGAGACCAGCAAATTTGTGCTGCAGAGTTTCCTGTATTTGTGCTTTTTTTTTAAAATTACAGATGACAAAGGGCCAGGGGGTCCTTGCAGTGCTCACTTGCAGATGAAGTCATTGAATTCATCTGACCACAGTTCTGGCTGATGAAGAGTTGGAGGAGGATTCCTGTGAAGAGGAAAGGAAGTATTAGCTTGACGATAAGAAGCAAACACAGTGTGCTGCTGAAAGCAAAAATAATAACTCAAACTTCAACAGTTCTCTTCTTTCCACACTGACAAAAGAAGTAAAGGGATGAAAAGCTCTGTTCAGAAGTCATTACAAAAACCAGTATATCCAGACTAGTTGTTTAAATATTTCAAAAATCTCACTGGCAGGTGCTTTTGTATCTTGGCGAGTTAATCTGCAATACTTTTCTGTAGTTACATTCCATCTGGAATAATATAGGAAAAATGCAAGACCTCTTCATCATATACGGTGGCTGTATAGTCTATACTACTATACTATATATTACAACTGGTATGCTTGTGTACACAAAGTGAAGATTAATGCTCGTACAGCAGCTGTGATGCATAACAGGAGAGTAATGGTGAATACAACTGATGTAAATTTGATATAATTTGCAGAGCTGCTGAAACAGCTTTTTGAAACACAGTGCATGGTTCACTTTTGTACGCGAGGCAGCACAGACTCCTAAAAAGTGAGACTGCTGAAAGCGATTAAATACTTTAATGGGCAGCATACATCTCCTGGTTATCATGCTTAAACCCACGCAGGGGCCTGTGTTAGCCCTGGAAATGCATTTTGCAGCACAAGTGCTTGGACTGTTAAAATGCATTCTTATCTGCCAGAACTTGTTGTAAAATTACCTCCTCCTAAATAAACCTAAATACCAACTATACCATACACCTGACTCAGTAGTAAAGGATTTATGGCATCGGTCTCTCTCTCTCTCTGTGTATATGTGTGTGTGTGTGTGGGGGGGCTGAAATTGAGGGGATATAAAGTCCTACTACAATAGAGAAGAAGGTTGGTTGGAGACATAATTTACTCCACTCCACTGAATGCTTCTGGCACAGAGAAGAACAAAATGTCTGAAGGCAGCCAATTTCAGCTGATATGCATATGGATTTAATACGATTTCTCCTCAGACCATAGCTTTTAAACAAATGACCCTTCACATTTCTCATTTTCCTAAAATTCCACCAAGTTAACTTAGTTTTCAGGACACAGGGCCTCTCCAGATTATGGCGATGTGACGTAGGAGTACAGTGGCATTGTCATGCTATGGAGTTCAAAATGAACTTTTGGTTTAAAAGGCTACTGGAAAGGCAAATTGTTTAAAAAATGTTTAACAAAGAATTGAATAAAGCAGTGGAAAAGCTACAAGAAAAGGTAAAATTCTAGGTGGTCCAGTCACCCATAGGTATGGAATATAGGCAACGCTATTAAATAGGGGGTTCAGTTATGCACCACAGATTGCAGAAGCAGCTGTGAATCTAATAGCAGTTTGTGCACCAAACACTGTGTGCGCACATGTCTGGGATGGGTGGGTGAGAGGAGAGAAAAGTGGAGCTGGACTACAGCAAAGCAACCAGCCTCTTGAAACAGGAAGTACTGACGGTCTTGCAGCTGAATCGGAAAGCAACTTCACAAGAGGATGATCTTTCAGTCTCCCTTCCGCAGGAGACGTAGCCATGCTGGGTTGCTCATTGTCCCCGCAAAATGAGCCGGATAGAGAGAGGTGCACCCGATAATCTGCACCAAACTAAACAGAGCCCCAAAAAACTTCCCAACAGGAGCTTGGAAAGGAAACTTCTCCTACTGGCCTGAATTGTACAGTAGGAACCACAGTAATGGACCATTCAAAAGCTACAAATCTCAGCTATCAATTCTTTAGTAAGGCTGTTACCACTGTACACTGCCTGGTGGCTGCAAGGGTCTTTTGAGGTAAACCGCTGTATATGCTGTATAAGAACAAGCAGCACAGTTCACAGTAAGAATGCTTGTAAATTGAACCCAGTTTATTTTTGTTGAGCCCTCGTCTCAATGGGGTGACACAAAACATTGACTGCAAGTCCAAAGGATGAGCACAGAAGCATAGAGCAGCAGTCAAGTAATGAATGAGAAATGATGCCTCCCAACTGCTTCCCGAACCCACACTTTCATATAAAATTC
Source organism: Heterotis niloticus (assembly GCA_018136845.1). Lineage (NCBI taxonomy): Eukaryota > Metazoa > Chordata > Actinopteri > Osteoglossiformes > Osteoglossidae > Heterotis > Heterotis niloticus. Next base: position 24,796,856 of record CM030901.1, on the reverse strand, counting down.
ACAACTTCTGAACATACCAGCACTCCTTAACAGTGGCCGTCAGTTATTAATATCTCCACACAATGCTCACCAATAAGATTTGTGCCATAGTTGGGCAAGGTTCATTTGCAGTTAGAAAACCCAGTCCCTTAGCGCCAATGTTCTTACATAAGCATAACATAGTTTTCATAGTAATCAAATAGCCATTTCTTAGGGTAAACAGAACTCCTTGATCACTGGTTTCCAAAGCTGCATATGCAACCTCCACCAGAAAGGTGTGTTGTGTTACCTTGGAATTTTGAAGAGAGCTCTCATTGGGTGAAGGTCAGCAAGCGGGGGGTCTCCATCACCAAGCTCAATGGCGGTGATGCCGAGTGACCACACATCACAGCGGGCGTCGTAGGTCGAATCCAACTGCTGCTCACAAGCGATCACCTGCGGTACGAACCCCAAAACACCCCATTCAGCTGTCAGGGGCCTGGGCCTGGTTAGCAATAAAACCCCTAGACAGAGCGTCACAAAGGCATTTACCTGGCCTCCCCAGGACAAAAATCCAGAATTTATTTGTCCTTCAAAATTTAAAAAGATACAACTGGTTTCTAAGTTGAAAATGGTTAGTTCTGGAGGACTGAAGATCAGCCAAAGATCTCTGGCAGGAAACAAAGTGCGCTAGAAAAATCAGTTTCGCAAAAAAAAAAAAAAAAAAAAAAAAAAAAAAAGAGAGTCAAAGAGAGCTTTCGTGAAAGGGTGACAATCCAGGAAAAAAAAACCCCACATAGAAAAGTCCAAAAAAATTTTCTACGACGTCAAGACGTAAATAGAAAAGTTATTTAGAGTAAAACTCTTCTGTGACTCATAGGAAATCAGCTTTAAACAAACATATGAACTGAAATGACAGACTCAGGATGGCTGAGATCTTGTGTCCTATCCTCAGCATAAAGCCAAAATACTCTGACTGCTGCTGTTTGGTTACCAAGGAAGGAGGCTCCTCAGTACAGGTTTGATGGTCCAGATGTTTAAGGAAATGTCTTAATCTTCGCTTCACATGCAAAATCGATCTTCAAGGACATTGGCTTTTGTGAACAGTGTTTTTCTTTCAAATTGATTCTGGATTGCGTAACATCAGTGGTTCTCTTTTGCTATGCAAAGCCTGTGATATGTGTACAACTTCAAGCTGGGAAATTAAGGAAGAAATAAACACGTACATAATCTAGTTGTGCACAAAAAATGCACATGTTCTGCAAAAGGTACATGGTCCTACACAAAATACTGTGCAATAAAAAAAAAATGCTTACATTGGGGAAAGGTGCACAGAGTGTAGCAAGAAGCTATTTTAAATATATTTATCAAAAAATAGAACTGGTTCACAGAGTCAAGGAACAATCACAAAGAGCTCATGCATTTGTTGCTATCCAATTGGATCTTGAAATACAGCAAACTGTGTATTATAATTTAGGGAAACATAAGACTACCCCTGAATAAAGAGGGGTCACTAGGGAACACCACAGTGCCCCTTGGCCAGACAGACTCATAAGTGGCTGTCAAGTGTTACTTATCACTCATTTAATCTATTTCCCTGGTGACCAGGACAGCCTGTGTTGCTAGTGGCTTTTCTGCATAACAGTCCTGCAACTATGACAAATGTAAACATAAATAAAATGATAAAATTGGGAACTATGATGTTAGCTGCTTGAATCTTCTCAGATGAAGATTCAGAAAAAAGCTTAATCATAGAAAAAAGCTTTAATATGAGCATGCACAGTTAGATGCAGGAGCGCCCTGGAAAGCCCTGGGGATTGAGGGTAGGCCCCTATTTCAGCCAAAATGTATTACCTCCGGGGCCATCCAGAAGGGTGTTCCCACAGAGGTGTTCCTGCGCAGGCGCGTGTTGGTCAGCTGTGCCGACACACCTGAAAGATGACACTTTGGATTCAGAATAACAGTCACAAGTATCTAACTCCTTATTATAATATTTTAATAATCCCAGGGATGAGGGATTAAGGTGCATGAAAGTATTCACCTAGGGTAAAATTAGAGCTTGAATACTGCAAATATTACATTTGCAAGGAAACAAAAAATGAATTTTAGTGAAAATGTAGTACAGTAATCCTTCGGTATCTGAATCTAATTTGTTCTTGAAAATGGTTCAGATACCAAAATTTCAGATACCAAATGCTTAGTTTTCATTATTTTAAGTGGTAGAAAAAATAAATATTGGGCTCCAAGCCCATCTAAAAACATATAACCATCAACCAATGACTTCAGCATGGTAAAGCACTATGAATACCAGCTATCTAATTATAAAAAACTTAATGTTGTCAGTAATTTACATGTATATAACACAAGGTACAGTACTTGAAATTTTGCATGTCACTAGCACCATCCATGTCACTGCATTACAAATAGGAGGTGAGAAAGTGCATGGGGGTGTTTGGAGCAGGAATTCAGCGCAATGAATTCTTGACTAAAGGGAAGACGTGTGTCAAAATAACCAGTCACATCTTTGTTTTTAGCATAACAAGCTGCAGTTAAATAAATAGACTTTATTTTATGAAATTAAATGTGCAGTAAATGGAGCAGTACAAATGTAATCAGACAAAGCAAAACTATTGGAAACAGATGATAAGAGACCAGCATGAGCACATGTCTGCATGTGATCACATGTGACTTCGGTCAAAATCGTAACAGTATACAATCATATAGTTTATTACAAGATATCGTTTTTTCACTGCAATATGTTTTTTTTTATTACATTGATTTTTTTTTCCATGCTTAAATTTTTCTATTATGGACAAACTTCTGATGAAAATTTGTAATAGCAAAAGTTTCTGTTCAGATACCAATATATAAAGTATAATTTTCAAGAACAGTTTCATAATGAATTATTTTTTTTAAAAATCGAGATATTTTTACATTCTCTTCACATGATTTGTTGTTAGGGATCAAAAAGCTGAATTCAACATGTTCAGTTCAGAACTCAGTAGTATTTCCTAATGCTGCATATAACTCATTCCAGCTCATTTTAGTAACTTTTAAACTGGATTTAATATTATAGACTCAGGAACTGTATTACACAGCTTACAGTACCAGGCGATGTGTTCATTTTACGATTAAACATTATAACAGGCAAACTCAGTGTAGCTGAGTTGTGTTCTTTGTTGAAGGAATGATTACACGCCACGTTTTCACTTAGATCGATGATGTGCGCGATGGAACCTCCCTGACAAACACAACACGGCGCTGCCTACAGCAAGAACCAAATCACATGCCGTGTTTTTATGCAAAACACAGCCTTAACCAGTTTTTATACAAACTTGGCCAAGTGGGTTCCCCTACAGAGGGAATGTACTTTTTTTTTTTTTTTTTTACTAGAACTAACATTTTGAAACTAAACCCTGGTAAACATGTACAGCATGGCAACACCGAGTTGTTGTAATAGACTTCTATTACTGAACAAAGTCATTAATGTCATTCTTCTAGCTAATGTCTCTCACATCTTGACATGTTCCAGCAAATATGTGCTTTCTTTGTTCCCTGGTCTCAAGGCACCTGAGCTTTTCCTTTATTTTAAATGTAAATCTACAGAAAGGCACACAGCCAATCAGCCATTCCCGTTTCAATGTATGTTAATTACCGCGGTAAACTGTTAATGGACTGTGGAAGCAGAGCTCAAATGGAAATCAAAACTGCGATGTCCCGCTGAGCCTAGCGATGAGACAGATCAAATCCGTGAATTAAAAAAGTTTCAATTTGGTCAATAAACGTGTAATATTTAGTTACGCAGTTTACCAGCGATATTCAGTAGATGCTTATCGTGTCTATACAAATCAAGCCCCCCCCGGTGCGATAGATGTTTGTCCACACTATTCAAATCAACTTCTTTGCCATTTAAAGGCGAATTTTAATGGAAAATTCTCAAACAAGAGTTCTTACGCATAAATGCCAATAGGGTTAGCATGCAAAAAAAAAAAAAAAACTACATTTATTTCACAGCAGCACAACAGTACCTCTAGGAAACAATGCTGATGTTTAAAAAATACTATATTGGAAAATATGTAGCAGGAGAATTGTCTGATACAGAATGTGTTGCTGCTGTTGGACATTTCTACAAAAGCAGTCAAAAGACATTAAAAAAAAAATCATATTTTAAGCACAATGTTAGAGACAGGAATAATCGGGCGACACGCCAGCTGCATCCAATCTGCATCCAGCATGAAACCACGAGTCTTGCACTGCACCCCTACACAGTCTGGTTAAGGCCGGCTATCGATCAGGTGCAGTCAGTAGGAATGGCCTTGACAGGTCACCTGCCGCCTGGAGAGGTTTCCCGTGTCGTCCCGTCCACACTCATGCTCGCACACAGACAAACAGCAGGAAAACACTCCTTTCCACTGCTTTAGCTAAGAGCGAGGCCCCAGGGACATACTTAATAATTATCAGAGAGATAACACTGTCAGTTAGAATATTCATGAAGACGTGAGGAGCTTTTCGTCTTTCTGTCCCGCAAGCCCCCGTCCTCTGTGCCCAATAATGGTTTTTTCCTCCTGTGATGATTCACTGCGGGGGCTTTATCAATTCAGCCGCTCAGTCATCCGTGCGCTCCAGACAAAATGGCCGGCTTCACGCTCCAGATTATCGCAGCGTGACGCAAGGCATGCGCCAGAAAGCGAACACGTGTCCCCCCCGCAGTCCACGCGGATCTACACTCAGCCGCCGCAGAGGAAGACCCTCGGAACATCTTGCGAGGCTGATTCGGTGTAATTTCGACAGAGCGAAGGCGGCACCGTTGTTATATTAACAATTCTATCATAGAAATTTAAAAAAATTAATAAATCGATCGTTCTGTGTTTAGGGCAAATCGCGTTGCAGACAGAATTCTGTGGGTAGTTATACCACAGGGCAATAGATTTCAAAAGATTAGAATACCGAACAGCTAAAAATTCAGTGTCCGTCACAGCAAAACACATTTTAATTAGATGTACAATTTAATATTTGATTTTATTTTTCACATTTTCCAATTTCTCAATCATTTTCAGGTATCGAGTTTTTAATTTCATCAGTGATAACATTTAAAGATTTTTTTTATAATCTACATTTCTCCAGCGGTGTACGAACAGATTATAATAAATATAAAAAAAACCTAAAATGATAATAGAAAACCATACAGGTGTTTAGGTTTTTGTTTGCATTCCGGTGTTGGGCAAATAACACAAAATAACACAAAATAGTAACTAGGCCTTGATGTCCTTCGTATTCCAGTAGCATAACACTCACAGAACCCAAAATTTTATGACTCCGTAGCATGACAGTGCCATGCATAAAGGTGTGTAAAGACATGGGAAAATGGTGGGTTTTCAACGAGGTACGACATAGCGCATTGCGGCTGTGTTTGCACTTTCCCGCCCAGCAGCGATCGGCTGCGAACCGCCTTGTTGTGATGTCATAATGCGGATATGTGAGCGCTGCGTAGACCAGCTAAGGGGGAATTTTTACAAACCAAATCACACGGCGGGGCTGCAGCCCGTTCTGAGCTGGAAGAACGCAAACCCTTGTCATGCAAAGCATGCAAATTGGAATGACATTCAAAGGCCCCTAACGCAGACGCAAAACTTATACCAGCGTTTCTTTAACAAATTAACCTTTTATACTTCTCTGTGGGTTGAAACAACGACTCGGCCGACTTTAACTTTGATAGATAAGTTCCTGCTTTTCGGGACGACTCCGAGCTTTACGTCTCTATCGGCAGCATTAAGCGCACATCTTTCCTGTCTCCGTTATCCCTCTAGTCCATATGCTAAGCAGCAGCGCAACCCGCACCCCGGAACTTTCCTTATCGCCACGCACCTTGGGGTCTTACAAAGCATCTAATTGCATTATTGGACTTTCCAATTTCACATCACATTTATAAAAATAAATTGGCAAAAGAATCTCATCTAAGACAAATTTCCAGCTGCGCGATGTCAAAAATTGTGCGTTATCAGTCAGATCCTGTATCTTAAAAAAATTATTATGTGCACTGCATGTCAGTCAGTAGAGAACTCACGCTGAGCAGCGGACACAAACGTCTTTAGCGAAATGTAAACCTACACGCTGTAAGAAGCTGCAAAACGTGTTCGGGTTTTTTGGCCGGGATGAAAGGTAGCACGTTGTCACCCCCCGAAGAAAACCAGTGACTCACTTGTGGGATTAAGCTGAATCATTTTTAGCTCTGCCGCACTACAAGCTGCATTTATGTAAGAAAATCTGAGCCTTGCACTCCCAGTCACACATTTAAGATCAACCATATGAAGGAACATATGTTCTTTATGGACCCTAAAGTAGAACTTTCCAGAACTGTCTTAGCAACCATTAGCTCGCATTAGAAGCTTAAAGTGACTGAATGACTGCTCAGGCATTTGAATTTACTCATTTACTACTTATACCTATTTATTCCTTTAGCTTGCATTTACATTTATTCACTCTCCTGTCCTTCTCTAAACAACTTTAAATTCAGGTTCATGACCAGTACATTAGAACTGCCTTTAAAAATTATTTCCTTCTTTACTTCCTTTATCACCCTTTGTAATATTTATATTTTTATTTACCTTTTGTGAACATCATCCTTCCATTACTGTTAACAGCTTGTCCTGGTCACGGTTATGGTGGTCCAGCACCTATGTGTCTGATGCTGATGTAAATTATAAATTAATTTGTTTTATTACTGTACCCTATGTATTGTTGGTTTGCTAAAGTTATGTGTGAAGCTGCTTTTAAAGAGAATATATTTTAAAAAGTTTGCTATTTTTTATTAAATGTTTTCAAAAAGTAGTGGATCCTTTTTTCCTGGAACAATTCAGGGTAAGTACATTGCTTAAGGGCGCTGCAGCATGAGGTTGAGCACAAGTCACACCTGGTCGTGTCTAGATGCTCTCACCTGCCGCCCCTCACGTCACAATGACATTAAAAACCCCCTGAACCCTGACTGGCCCGTACCTACCGAAGTCCACCAGCTTAATTCCTCCCTCGGTGGTCAGCAGGATGTTGTTGCCCTTCACATCACGGTGGATTGTTTTGTTGACATGGAGGTGCTGAAGGCCCTGTAATAGCAGGTACAGCAGAATGTTTCCAGCAGCTGTGTTGCTGTGCATCAGAGGACAGATCAGGAAATGCTGCTGAGTTTACAGCTAGTGGCATCGGGGGTAACATTTTGCGTTAGGATCACCCAATGATTTCAGCAGCTCTTGTGAGTTCCCTGAAGACAGTTTAAGCCCTTGCCTGGAACAGAATTCTCTACAAAATGTGAAACAGAACTTCAGCTGTATTTACATAATTCGTTTCTCTTTCTAGTCAAGGACACAAATGTAATGCGTAACATTAACGGTCTGAGCGTATACAAATAAGCATATTTAACTGGTCAGTTTAAAAACCAACATACTGATGGTCGCCGAGTCACGATAGTCCGACTTACGATTTTTCGACTTTGCGATGGTGCAACAGTCATACGTATCCAGTAGAAACAGTACTTTGAATTTTGAATTTTGATTTTTTTTCCTGGGTAAGTGACATGCGGTACAATACTCTCCTGTGATGCTGTGCAGCAGCAGCGATCCGCATCTCCCGGTCTGCCACGCAGTCGCTAGTGTATACAGCTGATATGCTACAGTATTCTGTGTTGCCAGCGTTTTTTTGAATACCCCCCCTCCATATCTCCGTTGCGTTTTATATATCCATCATATCTATAAAACGCCCATCTGTGTCTCCTGAAAGTTGCATGAAAGTGGAAAACCGGTAATGACTTTTAAGGTAGGCTAGGCTATGATGTTTAGGTTAAGTTTAAGTTTTGTTAAACTCTTTAATGAGTGTTGTTTTCGACAAAGAAATGTTGCCGTTAGCCGGGAGCTAGCACTAAACATTAGCGATTAGCGGTAAACAAAAACAGAACCCAACTGCCACAATTCAAAATATACAAAATGCAAGGTCTTAGCAAAACAGTGGTTGCAGAAGAGCTCCCAAGGGGCAGTGGAAACTGAGCGTTGACAGGAAGTCCGGGTAGGACCTAAATCCCTTCTACGATTGGTTCGTATGCCAATCGGTCATCCAATCAGACGGGGCGGAGAGACCGCCTACGTTCCATTGCTGAAGCGGTCACAGGCGTGACAGTAGGTTAGATGTAATAAATACATTTTCGACTTACGATATTTTCGATTTACGATGGGTTTATCGGAACGTAATCCCATCATAAGTCGGGAACCATCTGTATTGCATCTGTGCTGCTTTGGTGGGCACTTGGGAAGATATTGAACTTTTTTTGTCTCCTCCCATACATATATAACAAAATCTGAAGTTCCGAAAAGCCTTACCATGAGCGCTTCATGTAGAATGTAGGCGATTATTGCCTCATCCATTCTGTCACCTCTCTTCAGCAGGCCTTTCGCCAGATCGGTCACAGAACCTCCATTGCACAGCTGGAATTGAGAAAGACAGAAAGAGCTTCCACCAGTGGGCACAGTAACAGCAATGTGTTGACAAATGGTGCCCAGAACTCCCAGCGCAAAACTATCTCAGGCACCTTTATCTTCTTCATTCTAATGTGTTAAAACTTTCAGATAAGGAACTTTGGAACCATGCGATGACAGACAAAATCTTGTCCCAAATATCCTCTGTGGCCCTGTTCTTCAATCTCTAAAAGCCTTATCTTTTGGAAACAGTCACAGGAAGGAGGAAAAACGTGCCTTCAGAAAAAAAGAAGGAAAAAACAGATTTCCATAAGACGGATTTACTCAGCTTTACGATGACTAAACAGCATGATTATTAAAGATGTTCACGTCTTGAAATTAGACAACCCTGTTAAGTATGTGACTGTGTTATTTTTCGCATTGGGAATTAAAATACAAATTTAGCCCTGTTTTTGTACCTTTGATGTGTTTTGTTTACGGTAACAATATCTAGTTTTGTTAAGTTAAAATGATTAGATATTTCATGTAGTGAATGCAGGAATTCACATTTCTACAGACTACAGGCGTGTTCAGCTATCATCCACATTAGTGTGGAAAGTGATTTTAGAATAGGATCACAGCTAAAACAATAGTAAAGCCTGCAACATGGAACAACCATATGTTTTTAGCAATATACTGTATATGCAATAATTCACATAGACAACAGAGGCAGGAAAGTGGATAATTTGGGAATTTGCATTATACTCAAATCTACTGTACTACCTGTTCTGTCTGCCATCCCTGCTTACTAACCTCTATGTATATTTTCAAATCTTATTTCTTATTTACTTTTTCTCCTTATTTATTTATTTTCCTTTTTCTTAATTTCAATTTTCTGTATCTACTTACATATTTATTTACTGAGGATGCCTGGAAACAAAAACTTTTCATGGTGACAACACTGCTATGCTGTGTTAGTACATCCATGACAAATAAACCTTGAATCTACTTGGAATGAAAAATTGAGGCATTAGAAGTATTCGATTGTTTGTGCATTTGCAGGTATGCTTGGTGTTTCTGTCAGAGCTTAGAGTCCTCCTGAAGGATCAGACCTTCTATCAGTTACTGAGACACCTACACCTGGGATCCATTGAAGTAAAAAGAGATGGAGATGGGGTGGCAGGGCAGTGGGTTTGTGGAAAACAGCACCCACAGGGGTTCAAATTAGTGGGAGTTTATATGCACACTGTAAATGTATGGTTGATGACTATGTGGCCCTGGAGTTTGAGCTAATACCTCTCTCCTGAAATGTCATGTCCACAAAGTCTACATCAATCAGGACTTAGAAGTATTAGTCTGGTCGAGCATTTGGATGAATGCTTGGTGCATTTTCCATCTGGGCTTACAGACCGCTGGAGGACTTGGACATGATGTCAAGTGAAACTGGCAAACCCCTCGTAACCTGCTGGACTCCAACCTGATGAATCTGCATAGAGATGAACGCTGCAGATCAAATAAGGCTAGCGTATATATGTAATGTATATATGAGGACTTGAGCACTGGAGGCAAAGGTGGATGTGATTACAACATAATGCATGCAGACAAACGTTAAGATGTGAATGTCATATAGATAATGAATGTGCTGAAATGCATATGAAAATTACAACACAAACAGAAATGCTACAACGGATACGCAAGTCATGCTAGCAGCTGAGGAGAGGAAAACAAAATCCCAGTTATAAAAAAAGAAGAGAAAATAGATCTGTCAGAGTCCAAACACCAGGTGCAGCCTTTCCCTTTTGGGCATGAAGGAAATTTACAAAAGATCTTATGAAAGGGAGATAGCCATGGTTTCACTGTAAAACATCAGAATGATATTCCCAGTCATACAGTCCATCACATTGTAGGAAAAAAAAAAACAAGAACTCGTGAGCAATTGTGGTGGAAAACAGAAGAAAGAAAAACAGAAAAAGTGAGCGAGAGATATTGGAACCCAAGGAGCAAAGCCAAGGTACAAGCTAGACCTCTAATAATGTCCTCCATCTTCAAAGAACAGGTCAGCCACTAACTCTACATACACGCAGGGATGGGACCCCTCACCCTTTGTCAAGTTCTTCTTAACTAGTTTTAGTATAAGCCAGGGTTACTGATAAATACTGCAACTGGCTAAAAACACAATCTCTTCCTCAATTATTGTGTATGTGCAGGGAAGAAATCTGAACGATGTTTCACAAATTCAACCCAACCCTGATGCAGTAATGGATAAATTATTCAGGCTACAGAATTATCTTTCATAGTAATCCATATTCATTGTACTTGGGAAGAAAAGTTGCACTTTTCTGAAATATAGCAACATATAATGGAATAAGACTATCCCTCAAATACTGATTTGGATGGACTGAAAATAAGCAATGTAACTCACAATATTTCATTCCATAAATATTGTAGACAATCGACAAAATCTCAAGAAAACATTTTGTTAAAATTAATCCAGGAAAATGGTTCACCTTGACATATCATATACTGTATACGTTTAAAAACATTAAAATATTCCAGTTTTACTGTATTAAAATATTAAAAATGCTCATCATCAGAGTGTTACAGCACAAAAAGTAAAACGCTACAAACAATGTTCTGTATTTATGGAAGATCAACTACACCTTTGTAGTCTGGCACAGGCCTTTTAAGAAAATTGAACAAAATGGTCTGGTGTGTTGCCAAGGCAACAACAATAACCCATTATTTTGTGCTGTCTAAGCAGCAGAAATGAGAAATAAAGTGCCTTTCAGGGGGACCGACTTCAATGGGAAGAAATTAAAGAATATCACATGCTACGGCTACACATGCATTTGTGTGCACAAGCCAGACAATTAAGTCAAATGTTTGGTTTTCGTGCCATTACTCAGACTCCCCTGTCTAAGATGAGTCACCACTATTTTTTATTGCTTTCATGGAAGAGTAAAATGATTGCTTTTAAATAAAAAGAGTGGCTTGACCGCATCAGAGAGACTGCTCCTGCTGTACATGCCATGCAAATGCACGCTTTCAATGATGAACAGTTCTGGTGTGCTGTGTGTGGCCACGAACCTCTGCAGGCTTGATTTGATTCCAGTATTTCAAAATGGAACATGGCACGAAGAAGAATTGCATATGAAAACCTGTACAACCATCCACCTGTACTCAGTCCTCAATGGGCCTTGAGGGAGCAAAGGAAATCATCCAGCCATTCATCTCCGTGAGAAACCTGAACCCACATTTTCTGCCAGCTAACCATAATCTTCACAAACACATCTAGGTTACGTAATATATGGTTATGAACTACAGTCGGCATTCTTTATTGTTCACTAACCATACAGACTTGTGCGCCGCAAACACTGCTAACTTGCTGAAATCCCTGTGAGCATATAATCTCTTTTTCTTCATTAATCCCATTATTTGGATGGGACTCAATCTGCTGACTGCAAAGCATTCATTTCTAAAGACTAAAATGATAAAGTGCAGGACTTGGGTACTGGAACACCTACAGGTCTTGATGGCTGCAGTGCATGATGGCTTTTGCTAACTTTTTTGTTCCATACTGAAGTACTTATTGGGTAGCGTGTCACCCTGATGTTTTATTTGAAAGTCAGGGATAATCTGAATTCGGACTCCGGAGGACTGGAGTTGGGCAGCTGTGGCCAGGATAAATAAACTCAAACCATTTGTGAGATGCAGTGCAAGGACCGTAATGAAGTGTGAGCGTGCATTCACGTGAGTCAAGGAAAACAAAAGAATTTTCAAGTAAATCAAAAAGCAACTCAGGGGGAAATTTCCAGAAGATTTAGGACTCTTGGTGTGTTTGCTTGATCACTGCTGACTCCAGCACCAAACATCACACCTGGGTGATGTGCACCAGCAGACCCGCAAAGGAGCTCTCCAGCACCACAAAGCTAGCTTCCAAGGGTGGTGGAACCCTCAGCCCCACTGTGGACGCTCACAGTGCCGTGTCATCACTACGCAAACACGGAGAGAATTTGTCCAATGTCACCTTACAGAAGACTAAGCCCAGGTGGGACCTCAGCCAGAGCAGAAGAGAGGACTTGAAGCTGCAGCACAGGTTGGTCCGCTGTTCACAGAGAACAGAGTTTTCACTGGCGACTGGCGCTGACTGTTTTTATGAACAAAACACAATCCTCAGCAAAGCAGAAGAGGTCTTCACATATTACAGTGAAGCGACAAAGAAAACCTGGCAAGTTTCTGACTTTACAAAACACCCTTTATATGCTGCTATTTTTGGTGAGAGCCATTACTGTTGCTAAGTGCTGTCAAGTCAATGTCAGCTGTGGGCAACTACATAAATAGGAATATTCAAGAATGTTCTGTCCTCCACTCATGTCCCTAGGGTTACTATATATAAGGGAAGTTTCATTAAACAGATTACAGGGTAAATCAAAAGTCTGGAACCATCCAAATATTTTTAAGACACTTAACGTTGGATGGATGTGACCAATACTACTTTGCATTAGACTAGCGGGCTTATCTGTGAGGTGTGTGAGAACGACCATCTACCATCTTGATGGCAGCCATCTTAAATTCAACTCAATAACTCCAGCTGAAAGGGGTCACGTGACGGCTAACATGTTCAAAATTTCAAGACATTCAACAATGTAGCGCATTTTTTCATATCCTCTTTGGTTATGAAGTTTGACCCATCACAGTCCAGACATTAAGCAATACAGGCATAAATAAGAATTTTATTTCATGGATTGCGTTCACTCTGCTGTCCATCGCAAGCAAGATAACTGCTGACAATGTCCACAGGCAGTTTGAACACGTTGGAGAACTTCTGGACCTTTCAAAGGCACGCATCACTGAGGCTTGTACCAGCATTCAAGAAGTTCTTCATCGTGTTCAAACCCAGTCCTGTGCGCTACTGTACAGATGAGTTCCTCCACCTGTGAACCCAACTGGGACCAGAAGTCAGTCTGTAACTCGGTTTAACTAATTTACCTATCTTTCAAAATCTGTAACTCATAACTGGAGAAGTCAGTGTGTTTGACATATTTTACAGTCTGATCCAATATTAAATCTCTTTCTCTAGTTTATTGTATAGATGGTGTGCAGTAATTTAAAAATCCATAATTTTGATGATTGACATGCAAAAAGGCTTAAAGACTTATAGTCCTATATTAATGAGATTTACAGAATATACGTTCTGCATATACTTTATGAAATGTATTTTAGAGTGCTTTTTCTATTCATTTAAAAAGGTTACAGTTTTTCATTCTCCCTCTGGGTGTCAAGAACTCACTGAGCTGCTGATCTCATTTGAAACATCATTACATCTATGCCTGCAGCGCTGCCCATAATTGTCAAATTTGTTTATTTCTTTATGTCTGTTGCTTGAGTTCTGCCATTTTATTATGTAAAAAAAAAAAACTGGAATTTACAAATCCCTTGATGCTAAGTGTATGAGCAGAGCAAACAAAGTATTTAATATGGAACGTAACTGAAACAAAAATAAGAGACTTTTTGATATCTTACTCATCAGCGCATGGTAACCTTTATAGTTTTCCGAGATAAGTGGTGAGCTGGGTTCATTTTAATACCTAACTATTACTGCCAATTGGTTTAGATCACAAAGCATTACATGGGCTATAACAGCAGATGCTCCGAGCCATTCAGTGTCTGTCAGCATGGTTCCCCACATTAATATCTTAACTCTGGGCACCAGCTAATCTGTGTTCTAAAAACCCAGCGATTTCCAATTAAATTGCAGTCCAACTCCAGTCGAACGGAGAGACACATTAGGCTGCTGAGAGGAAGGGAAACCGGAGCACTCGGTGGGGTCTGTCTGACGTCAGGGCCAGCATCACTCCCCATCATCACCTGTCAGTTTCAGAAAGAGACCATGAATTCTAATGTGCTGAGCCTAAATGGCCTGGCCTGACGCAGCTCACTGAATCCCATTTTCACATTCGTCCCCATCTCTCTTCATTGGAATCTCTCTGTCATCCTCCAAGATTATCATTAACAGTAAAATCTGAGACACATAAAGCAAGATCTCTCAAAAGGGCTCTGTACATTGCGGCAGCTTCTAGACAAAAAAAAAAAAAAAAATCGCAGCCGATTATGATTTCTCAGTCACTTATAAAACTGTTTCATGTAAGAGGAAACAGTGCTGCTAATAAATGAGTGTGCATGACAGACACTGAGTTATTTCTGGACCTGATGGTTATCATTTTCCATTACCTTCATTTCACTTTGACTGTATTATTAATGTCAACACATCATCTAAATTCCTTTCTTTACTCTTAAAATGTCTCAAGGGAAATGGCAGCTTCAGCCCCCCCCAAAAGTCTTATGTTTATCAAATCCATTAATATGAGAGTCCCATCATGCGTATGGGTTTTTTCACTTATTCGTATAAAATATATTTTAAATCTTCATGTCTAAATGTTTGACAGAGCATTATTAACACTGATAGTTACACTATGTGCCCAAAAGTATGTGGGCCCCTAATGCCTCAGCTGAACTGCTTCCATCATACCCACACAGCATACAAACACATTCTACACAACTGTGTGCTTCCAGCTTTGTGGCCACAGTTTGGGAAAGAAACTCCTTCCCTGCTCCACCATGACTGTGCACCCCTGCCACGTACAAATCGAGCTCCATAAACATAAGGTTTTCCCAGGTTGGTATGGAAGAACTTGAGTTTCTGCACGGAGCACTGACTTCAGCCCCATCAAACATCTTTTGGATGAACTGGGAGGCCGACTGCAAGCCAGGCCTTCTCGCCCAACCTCACTGATGCTCTTGTGGTTGAATGGGCATAAATCCTCAAAATCTGGTTGGAAGCCTTCCCATATGGGTGATGTTCAGGTGTCCACATACTTTTGGCCATACAGTGTGCTGATGTAGGTTACTATTAACTTTTTTGACATAGTAGTGGGCTCTAAATAAAAGCACAGATACAGGGCACAGAGTCTCAGCAAGACTCCCTGGAGCACAATCTGTGTCAACATAGGTCATGAGCTGTCTTTCGAATGCAGGTGCCAGAAATGAATGGATTACAACCAGATCAAAAGAATTAACACATCAAAATAGGCCTGTATCAATAGACCTTTCAACTCCCATAAATGCACCACTACAGCGGTTTATTTTCCAAGCAGGTGACCATCTTTGTGCCACGTGACTGACCTTTAAAGTGCGCTCATTGAGAGAAAAGCAATTATTTGACCATCTTCAGTTGTTTGGCCCTTTGAGTCAACATCTAAACTGATGAATAATACGTTCACTATGAAAGGAGTGAGTACTGGACAAGATGAAACAACACAGGGGAAGATGTTTTCTGCTTCGTGTAGTAAACTGTTTGTGGTTGACCAAAATTTCTCTTTAAATCATGCTTGCACTAAAATGAAGCCTGTGTGTACTCACCGCTAACAAAATATGTACAGGAAATATAACAACAATGATGCAGCATCCAGCAGTTCCAGGATGGGCTCCAAACCACCAGAGTTCTGACCAGAATAAGTGATTGTGGATGACATATAGATGGGCTGACAGAATAACTGGAGAAAAATGTCAAGGGAGTTCCAGTATATGGAAGAATATTCTCTATTATGGCAGTACTTGCTGTTTGTTCCTTTAGGCATTGCATGGTATTGATGCAGTTTACACAAAAATAATTAGGTTTTCTCAACTTTCTGTACATGTATGGGCAATAAAATGCCCTGTATGCATTTTTTTGGTGTCTGTGAAAAGCTAGACATTAGGAAATGTTGGAAAAAATAATCAATTTAACAAAAAAGGGGGGAACATAATTATCAGAGCTAAAAAACTGGGAGACCATAGAGGTTATTTAAAAGAATCAAGTTTAACTAAATGCAGCATCTATCAGCAGCGGTCGATATGAGAAAGTAGCGCTTTTGCCATCTCGGTGAAAGAGCCTGCATTAAGCAACTGGGAAAACGTATTGATCAAGAGTCAATTCCAATGATACGGACTAGCGAGCAGTAATAATGTTATGAGTCTATATTCCCAGGACTTGAATGTGTTTAGCTTTGAAATAATTCTTTACCGTCACCTCAGACAAGCTTACATGCGCCGGTATTGGGTGACGTTTTATATGAGTTTGGAGAATAATTTTCAGATGACAACTACAGCCATTAAAAAAAGTTTCACGAGTGAACCACCTCATCCCATTCATCTCAAAGACCAACTGGTTCGAAACAAATTATATCAGCTGCAAATATACTTTGCTGCAGTCCTGCCTCCATCAAACTAAAAGTCTTACTGTTGCTAAATTAGTAACGCATCCATCGGTTTAACCACAAGCCATCACAACCGCAGATTTATTTCCGTTAAATGCATTTTGCTTATCCTGTACACACCACCACGTTTTGTGGACGAGGCCGGCCCAGGTTCGAGACTGAGGGATGCTCAAACGTATACTTCTAGAACTTTTTTGACTTATGTGGTGGATTTGAACGGGAAGCCACGTTGAATGCTGAACTGCCAAAGCCATCTGCCGCCTCTCACTCAGACAACTGCTCTTTTCAGAGGTGCTCCATTTTCCTTCGACAGCACGATCTCCTCAAAGAGTCCTTTATGTGAGCGGTGTGAGTCAGGATTTAGGCACAGCTCATGGTGTCAGACCCATTAGGTGAGACAGCTAGAACAAGCACCCGGACCCAAACCAAACAAAAGATGTAGAAGAACCGAAAGGAACTTGCAAATATAAGCTCAGCGCACGTAAAGGTGGTCAAAGTGCACGTCTTTGCAAGTCATGTAATGATGCACTCCCACAGACAGAAATCACAATTTTCAACGGGGGTTTAGCATTGAGCCACAAATCACTGAAGCCAGATCTGGTGTTGCTCAGAAAGGTAAGCCGGTTCTATTTTCAACCCACCCACCACGCACTGATACACCTTATTGCCAGATAATAGATTGGATCATCTATTATGGTCTCGTCCTGTTCATTTTCTTCTCTCAAAGGGCTTCACTGACAAACGTAAGGCACACAATCGCCATAGAGTCAAGTTTCATTTTGCATGAGAATGCAGCACGACGCTGAATCAGATCATGCGTTCAGGCTGGATAATTTATTCAGGAAATCAGTCTGTTTAATTATCGACGTATTCGGTTTCCAGAGGAACATCGACTTGGGCAGGCAAAGGCCATGGATCTTCACGCTGGAGAACAGGCTGCTTCTCCTCCCACTCAACCCCCCAACTGCTACCACAACCAAATTGTTCCTCGTCCTCCTTTGTTAACAGCAGAGTTGAGGCTAAGAAGCTGTGACGCACCCTCTGGGCAAAGCAAAACATTAGCTTAGGATTTACACGCTATCCTTTCACGAGACAACTCTTCCAAATGCACCGCATTATATTTCATTTTTATGAGTGCTCGCGTCTACCAAAATAATGACGGCACAGCCTGAAAACATCCCGCAAGAGCGATGCTAAAACAAACATTTGTGGATTAAATTTAATTGGGTAAATGGAACATATGAGCAATTTGACCTGTAATATCAATTTGTGAAATTAATTGATAGAATAAAAAAACCCCATTTCTTTATTTTAACCGAATGTTGATAATGACAAGCTAAATTTGAACCTCGGTAAGTATATAAATAAATTAATATGGCCCAGAAAGACTTTATGCTTTGCTTGCTTAATGCGGTGATTCTTTGAACGACATCCAACGTACAAACTCGCTCAGTCTGAAAATGCACACATCGCGGAAGAAAAAAAAAAAAAAAAAGTTAAACAGTGCTCATACGTGAAATAGAATTAGCATTATAATTTACAGCGATCTCTCGCTATTCATAATATTCTGCTTTGCTCATTTAAATAATAATGCAAAATACTGGCTTCTGCTGCCTTAAAATTGACTGTCAGACACGTTTTTAGGAGTGGTTTACATTCAGATAATTCAGATACCAAGGAATGCCTGTATCATTTAGCACATTTTGATAACATATCCATATTTAAAAGCTTCGCTTTGGATTATTAC
Source organism: Heterotis niloticus (assembly GCA_018136845.1). Lineage (NCBI taxonomy): Eukaryota > Metazoa > Chordata > Actinopteri > Osteoglossiformes > Osteoglossidae > Heterotis > Heterotis niloticus. The sequence goes on along the minus strand of CM030901.1, from coordinate 24,778,461 downwards.
TGGATAGACAAAAAGCATAAGCAGCGTAAGAACATACTTGTAATGAACAGAAAATCTGTTGCGTTCTTACATTTACATCAACAGGAGAAAAGAATAATAAACACAAATGGACACAGCACTAGAGTTCAACACGTACTTCTCACTACATCCCAACAGCACACAAGTATCCACATGCAAACGCCTAACTTACGGTAATAAGAACTGCATAAAATGCATTTACACAAAATCGTCCTCTTCTGTTTAATATTGGCTGTTTATTATATACTTAACAAGCAACCGCAAGCATTTAGCAAATTTTCAAGGCTCATACAAATTCCCAACACTTAAACCTATCAGAATACAGCCTGTGTATTTATACACGATGACAAGTGAGATATTTCACATTGCAGTTTTTGGGAGGTTTTCATATGCTGATTTTGCATTTTGGTCTACATTTCTTGCCCACAATATTTGCTCACAAAAATCAAAACTGTACTATAACCTCACAAATAAATTAAGCAGATTGCTACTCGACTGGACCATAATGGATATTTTTGGCCTACAAAGAACTGTCACTAAACCTAAGATGACAGAAAATTAGCCTTCAGAGGGAGGAGCGGTATCCATGGTGATGCTACTCACCCCCAGCTCATACCGGTGCTAAGCTTGAATGGCTGGAGCTGATTACAGTGTCAGGATATCCCTCTCGGTTTGCACTGCTTGTCTCCCTTCATGCAAGGCAGAATATTGAATACAATATTCTTACGGTCTGTAAAAACCCATAATGGGAATCTGCCTGGATTTATGCAACAGGAATTTATTTTACTTTAATAAGGAAATCATGTGACTGCTGGGGTAGCAGGTAGTGAAGTGGTTAGCGTTTGTGCATTTGCCATTGAAAGACCCAGGCTTAAATTCCACCTACATCTGTATTTCCCTTAAGCAAGATATTTACTCTAAATCATGGCAAGGAATTGATTACTGCAAGTTACTGTGGAGAACGGTGGTCACATTATGAGTAAACGTGTTGAGAATGCACGTCTTACTCTTTGCTTTACGACATGTGGGAAACGCCTGTGTTTCACGGCAGCGTTCACCTCATGCGGTAATAGGTGTTGGGTAAAACTGCATCAAGTGCACCATCCGAGTGCTGGAGGGTGTTGGAGACCGGCTGAGGTGGACATCTGAGCCGATCACTGGAAAACTATCTACAAGGCTACATAGAAGTGAAAGAACAGCAGCTCTTGTTAATCCCTTTCACTTCTTCCTTAAGTTTATAAAACATCTCAGACCCTCATTTCTCCTTAGTGGAAGACGCTGAGGCACAACATGGAATTTAAAGAATTACGGGACACTGGAAATCAATTCTGCAGCTTCCAGCATCGGCAGATGTTTGAAGATGTTTCCTGGACTTACTATTAAAAACTGTGGATGGCGGTGACACGTTTCCTGATACCTGGGCTTTGAAGCGTTATCAAAACCACTTCATTCTCAACAAAAATGTAGGCCTGCAACCAGGAGGAGCCATTACATTTGCCTCCTCTGCACAGTCACCCTCTGCTTAGACCCACCAACACCTGTCTGCAAGTGTAAATTTACATTATTTGGAGCAGCGACTATGGTGGCACTGCAGGAAAATGACAACCCAACAAAGCACCACAATGGTGCGCAAGCCAGAAAGACTTCTACTATGCGGTCAGTGAATGCTTGGCATTTCGAAGGGCTTCTGGTAGAACCAAATTTGCTTCTCAGGAAATAAAATGGCCACTTTGACTTTTAATATGCAAAAGCAGCCTTTAGATCTCAGTCAAATTAAAGCATCATACTCCTGTATCAGCAAACTTCATAACAGAGCAAAATAGGTTAATGTTGGCATATACATTTCTTGATAGCAACATATAATTTATCATTGTCGTGAACAAGAAGCAAGTAGGTGGCTGCATGTGTTTATATCTCCAGCTCTTTGTTTGTTGTGAGATGCACTTTTGTTTACCCTGAATTGCACTGTACGTTGGGAAGTTCTTGTTGCATGAGTAGGATACAGGTAAGATGAGCAAACGCTACCCTAGTTGCCACGAGAAATCTGATCAAAGACGAATAAGTATAAAAAGACTTTAGATCATTATGGGAGACATGTTGAGTCCAATAGTTGTGGCGCCCATGGAGTTGGCCGCCTGCCACCTGGACACTGCCCAAGCTCCTAAGGCAGCAAAGTGGACATTTCGGTCGCCCCGGCAGCCGAGAACCGGCACCAGTTTCACCTCCGCTCTTGATCTCATTTTGTAGGCAACTGCCACACAAGGCCAGCACCAGGAGGCTGCGTTCAACGCCATTCTGATTAAGAACTTCCAGCAAACTGTATAGGAACCTCCACTCTCTAATCTTGCTCCACTTCAGAATCTTTAGGGCACATAAAGCCCGAGCACAGCATTAAACAGGAAGAAAATTATCATAGGCCACGGTTTAATATAAATGCTGAATATATACACCGGTGTGAAAGACAACAAACCAGCGCCCCAGGCCCCAGGTACCTCTAGAACCAGCCACAGCTGATCACCATTCTTCATGTCCTTTTTGTTGAACATTCCATAGAACTTGACCACATTCGGGTGATCTGAGAGCGCCTTCAGGATGCTGTACTCAGCCTCTATTTCCTCATCTATGTCCTAAAAACAGACATCAACAACAGTTTCAGGCCACATTGCAGGGCACAGGTAGCATAGGAGCTAAACAAGCAGAGGGGAAAACAATGTTTATTTGGACAATATTTAGACATCTTGCAGGAACTTAAGAAAATCTTTCACATTTAGGAAGGAGTTCCCTGGTTGCCAGGGTGAGTCCCTGAAGAACCCAGGACTGAATCCCACAACCTGCTGCAGTGCCCAATAAGAAAGGAAATTATCATGAACTGATACCAGGGTGCAGAAAGGAGTAAATCATTGTAAGTACCCTAACATTGTAAGTTACTTTGTGGGGAAAAAATATCAGCTAGATAAATTAATGTAAAATAGTGTTTTCAGCATAAAAAAAAACCTCAGCAGCACACATATTCTACTCACATGGATGGGGTCCAGTATTTTGACAGCAGCCTTGCTTCCATTTGTCTTGTGCAGGACCTTGCACACTTTCCCATAAGTCCCTTTGCCAATGGTCTCGACGATCTCCCAGGTGTCTGAGGGGTCAGGAAAGTTGTCGAAGACAATCGATTTCCCAGACTGTGGAAACATCTTCTTGAGTGATCTCCTGGGAAGTCACAGCATCACATTAGTGATCTTTCTACAGTTCATCCTCTTTGGAGCCACGTGCAATAAAGACAGCACAGGGACATCTCGGCACGAAAAAGCTCGACATTTCAGCGTTATTAACGTTCAGTGTTATTAATAGCATGAAGATGCTTAGGCGCCGATTTTTTTGGCTACGCCGCTTTCTGTCGAGTAGATCGAGCGGAATTTGTTAGACCGAGTAACGGCATTAACACTCGAATCGCTTTCTATCAGCCGGCGCACGTGAATCGACTGTATTAGCAAAATAATCAGTTACCGGTACCGAGCAACTGCAGAACATTATGATGGGAGCAGCACGGAGCCAGGGATCAGATTATGACAAAATTTTACGGTTTCATCCTGCCAGCGCTATCTTTCTGCCTTAACAAATGTACAGCGGCAGCCAGCGCAATGAAGGACTTTCAAGAAGAATGCAGGACCGAGCTTCTGCAGCGCCGGCCTGCTGGAAAGAGGCCTGGGTGCCTCGGGCAGATAAACATTGCATTTGTCAATTTACACAACAAAGCCCCAAATACAACACCCTAATGAGTCTTCCGGTGGAACCGGACGAAATAAACAGGAAGGAATGTGTAGGTTTTGTTCTCGGTGCCCTCGGTCCACTTTTCTTACTTAACGCCGGTGTTTTGGTCATGTAAACAAAGAGCCACAGCAATTAGGCGCTGGTTTTGGACCGTGCAGCCTCTGCAGGGAGGACATTTGAGGCTGGGCCGCTCCAAAGCCAAGGCAAATCCATTAGGGGTTAATGAAGCCAAGGGAACAAAGCCAAAGCTTCACGCTGACATAACCCTTTCATTGCATTAATAATAATTTATATCCCTAGCCCATGTCGGCATGTAGAGTCCATTCTGCGCACAGCCTCAGCAGAAGGCCTTCTTTCTGCCCGTCGTTCAAAGCCCCCTGTTTAAAATACGTCGTGAGCTTCACGGCTCTAAGGGCAAATATACGTGCAGGTACGTTGAGTGGATAAAACCGAAGGCTAAAACACTAGATGAGGTGTGCGCTGTGGATAAAAATAAAAAATAAAAAAGCATCTGCTAAACGGCTTAATTTTTCAATTTCGGTCGGGTTTCTAATGGTGTGCCAAAAATCCCAGCATCGACCTTGTGTTCTCCTGTGGTTCGAGAGAGATGTTTCAAGGTTTCAAGTGGAAACCAACCAAGTGCTCCCATTCCAAGAAGGGCTTTATGAGACTTGGATAACAGCCTATTATCCCCCCCCCCCCAAACTGCTCTCACTTTCCTCCCCTCTCTTTGTCTCCCTCAGCTTTGTTCTTTTCAGTAGCCTCCCCTCCACCACCACCCCCGAGGAAATTGCAGCCGCACAAACCGTGGTAAACAAATCTCATGGACTGCATGGAAACAGAGGTATTCATGCAAAAGTGGTGTGGATTGTTAGTGCTCACCCATCACCCCGAGAGTTAACTATTTTGAAGCATTTCTTACATTGCTGTACCGCACTGTATTTTTCAAACGGCACATTTTCAATTCCATACCATCCTACTACATTAACTCATCCAGTTAAGAGTTATGGACCTTTCAGCTCACGTGGTCTCCAGGAAATGTTTTTTTATTTATTTTTTTGCTAAATTTGCCTTAACTATATACCAATACTATATTAACTATTTCAGCTCTCCTTGTTTTAAGATGTAGCGCAAGATTAATAAATATTAAACCTTCTAGTGACCTGTGGGACAATGGGACAGTGCCGTCTGTACAAGTTTTATTCCCTTTCTTGTGCTGCACGTGTCTAAATTTAATTTATTCCTAGTGAGACTCCAGTCTTGGTCCAGATTTTGTCTCTGCCGCTACACTGCTGTGGCCCCAGGCAGTTTCCTTCAGGATTAATAAAGATCTCCTTCATCGTTCACTCTTTCATCCTCTGTGACAACAACACCAAAGAACTAGTTTGAACTCTGCGTGAATTACAAAGCTTTTGACAATATAATTTCATTGCACTTCTAAATGGAAGTGTTAACACACATAAACCCCCGCCCCAAATCGTGCGGAAGGCAAATAAATACGTAAAAGAATCATTAACTACAATGGCAATATGATTATGTTGTTTTAAAGGACAATAAGTGTGTCTATCATAGCAAGTTTTCCACAGAGACCCACACCCTCAGGGATCAAATCTGTATCGCTTTGTCATAACAGAAATAAATCTTGCGGATGACAGAGGTACAGAATGCCACGCAGCCCCGGCTGACGCTCGGCTCCCTGCTGCGCCCTCCCTAACGCCACCCGACACCGCGAACATTTCCACAGAGGGCTCCGTGGCACGAAGATTACAGGAAAAGATGTTGGCGCAGCCACGCAAGAGTCACGTCTTCAACTCCCAGCACAGTTTGACACGTGTGGTTCCAGGGCCTCGGTGTCCTCAGACCAACAAGAACATAAACCAATGAAACGTCCACCACAAGTTCTAGGGACCTCTGACCGCTTCTGAAAAACATTTTGTCCGAAACATGACGGGCAACAGCTACATTTTTTACCTTTCTGTGCCGTTACGTTGTGCAAACTACCTCACGACGTGTCTGAGCAAATAAATCTGATCCCCCTCAACCACATCACACCTTCAGCAGGAAAACAATTTGCTGAGTAAAGAGTTAGACAAATGCTCACTTACATTGTTCTTTCAAATAGCCATCAAACATTTTCGGGGAGATTGGTCTGCACAAAAGCAAACGGGTCACTGGAGGGAGTGAGAGGGAAGCTGTTGTAAACAGTAGAGGAGGAGCCACTCGCTAATCTCAGACACGGCCCCCCTGCATAGCTTTAGAAACAACCCTAAGCAGCAGAAGATATGCCCAGATTAAGGGAATTAGCTGGGGTTGCGCCACAAGCCTTTCCCTATTTAGCCGGTCATTCATTCAGCCTAAATCTGGCTAATGCCTCCGCAAACGCAGCCCCCTCTGCAGTCGCTCCGAGTGAAAAGAACCGGTGGACATCAGTCGTCTGCTCTTCACATCGCCATGGCTGTACACCTGTTTCACATTCGTGAACATTTGAAATGACCCCCCCCCCATTATGTTATCAGCCCTCTATCCTTGCAAGAGTACCATAACATACCGTGGTAAGTGCGCTTCTCCAAGCAGAACCGCTTCTCGAGCAAAAATAACACAAACAAAACGATAAGTATATTTTTTCGAATGTCTGGGTAAACCTACTGTGAATAAATAGTGGATTTTTCATGCACGCTTGCTGTCGTGTTACAAACCTAGACTGTACAACTAACTGAATGGCTTGACTTAAAAGACTGTTTAGCTTCTACTGGACAAGAAAGTAAATTGACTGAGTGAAAAAGTCAGGCAACTGCAGAGGTTAATCCATCTTACGCAGATTTCTGTACTGTAGGAGAGCGAAGAAACCCCATAGAGAGAAGATGTGCGAGCTGAAACGAGACCTGGTGTGAAGCAGGTCTATACCTGCAGCTTTTCAGGACAAGAGAATGAGCAGGCATTTTTCTTGTGTGCAAACGTCCCAGTTAAAGACAAACAGAGGTGCGAAGGGATACCGAGGAGCAGAGCAAAGAACGTGAAGGGTTGGGTGGGCTTTCTGATGAGTGTGAACACCTGCAAAGTAAGGAAAAGCACATGTCTAAAACACGGACATAAGAGAGCACACAGAGGAAAGCCACATAGCCAACAAGCAGAACTGGCCAAATATTCAAATAAAAATGTTGGTGACTTTGAGGAACGTTATCTTCAGACGTCCATGCCCTTTTATTATTTCTCAAAGTGATATCATTATGCATAGGTTGAGCATTAAGGTTTTACATATTTTTTTTTTTAACTGTTAAAGGTAGAACCAGCCATGGTGACTTAAGAAATTAACTGAACCTTAATTCATATTATTACATGCAAACAGCATGACAAAATTTAACAAAAGGTGTCGTTTTATGCAATAAGAAGAATAGAGTCTAAATCGAGTCCTGCGTTCTGTGTACCGCCCATGTGTAATTTCTCCCATTTAAAACAAATAACAGGAACAACTGTACTTTGATTAACCATCACCAAGTACAAGTCTGACACCATTCATTTTAAAGCACCGTATTAACTTCAGGGCCACAACGTTTAATTCATGAAGGTGATTTTAGTCCAATGAGTCACTGACCTGTGACCGTGTTAAAGGACAAAGAGTGTAAGCGCTGTGTCCGGGGCTAAATCAGGTCTGAGCGGACACACGCTCCGCTAACTACACGCGGCACAGCAGCCGGGATTCAGAACCCAGTATCTGGGAGATGATGAACATATAGAACAGTCTGACCAAATAGATGAAAAACAGCAATAACTGCTATGCTTTTATTAGTCATAGCAGCATTCTTTTTCAGATAAACGGGATGTATTTAAGGACTTTGATATTAATAAACGCATGTATCGATCTATTTAGGCGTGCATTATAATTTATCTTTTGAACATTTTCTTTTCTTCCTGCACGCACTATTTTACGCGTGCTTTCAAACGCAGAGTCGGCAACTGAGGTCAACACGAGTCGCTCGGATTTACTTACAGTTGTGAGAGTTACGGAAGTCCCGCAGAGCTACATGTTCGGATGTAATTCGTTTCCATCTGTGCATCTGAATTAGCACCGCACTGCCTGTGGATCCTCCCGAGACCGTGGGCTCGGGCTCCTTCTGCGGTGTATTATTCATGTGCAGAAGTAACACAATATTACAGAAAGCCCTGAAATATTTAGGCTGTCAATTAGTGTAATGGTCAGTTGAGGTGGCAAGCTGGGCAGCAGCCAGGGTGTGGGCAAAACGTGTGGCACAAACCTCAAAAGCACCTGAAGATGACAAATCACACATAGGTGCTCCAGACAAGGCATCATGAAAGTCTTCTCAGGTGACCAGGCATGGGCTCCACACGTCATAGAGGTATCGTTCAATAAGCTGAACGGGTAAAGGAAGTGTTGGCTTACGATGCTCTTGCTCGCAGAGAGAGAATCATCGTGTTGTAGTGTCCAGTTTCACCCTCGTATCCATCGCTAGCGGATTTATTTTTTCACCTGCCAGCAGCCACTCTTTGTTCAAATTGAGCCTATAATAGGTGTGTTAGTGAAACAGATGGTGCCCAGATCACTCCATCACAGAATGGGTGAGGAGACCGGGTGGCACAAATCGGAAGCTCTGCATCTGACCTGGGCTCTTTGCTGACCGCGGGCTGCTTCCATGTCCGTATCCGTCAACTTAAATTGAAAAGTGAGCTCAAGTCATATTTTTTCTTAAAAAATGTACATTAATATTATATATACTACTGTATAGTTTTTTAAAATTGATTTAAAAAAATGCTAAGAATTTTATTCTGTTCTGAGAACTGCAAAAACTGACCATATTTTCTGGCTACCCTGCATGCATCATATATTTTCTAGATGCCTGGTTGCAGCTGTTGCCAGTTCTTTGTGTCATTGCACTCTTCTGAGGCAATCTCCATTTGTCCTAAAATATTTTCCTGGATGGCTGCCTCTAACTTTTCTTTTGCACTTTTCAGCCAATTCAGGAGCAAACTGAGCCAAATGCCATCCTGCAAGTCACCGAGATGTTCTTGATGGATGTAGATGCAATGCTCAGCCTTCCCCGCAAACTGAGCTACGCCACTCACATTATGGTGTCAACCTTGAATGACACGTTGGGTATTGTGGGCCCCATTTAATTTCTTCCTTTTCTTTATACAGTGCAACATGAAATGGCTGGATTCGACATTCGATCAAAGAGGTAAAACCAAGACAAAAGAAAGAGGCCCAGATCAATATCTAATTCAAAGAGGCATACATTTTTGGAGGGTTTGTACAACCTTTTCCATAGGTAACGTCAACTGCGTCAAAATGCAACACCGGCTCAAATTAGTTATCGATTCTAACATCAGTTTTGCTGTTGGATGGAACTCCAAGTCTTGCATAACCAAGGCTAGAATGACAAAGGTAGAGGAGCCATAAGCCTCCTACAGAGAGCTCTGTTTCGACTGCTTCTCCTATCCAACAATAGTGGAGGAGAAGAAAAAAAAAACTCTAGTGTCACTGACCCGTGATATTGCTCTGGTCACCTTTATTATTAATTCACCTCAAATTATTTATTCAGCTGTGTTGTCTGTATTGCTTTACAGTAGCAACTCTTTGTTACTTGATGATCCTGTGCTTACTTCCGCTTCCCCATATTAAACAAACATATGAATGTACATCTAAGCACATCTCGTGCGATATACTGCCCGTACGTAGTATGTTTTTCATTTTACGTAAAAATTTGCTTTTGACGCTCCTCTTGCCCCCCCCCTCCCCCCAGGCATCTTCATAAAATGCCATTTACGGTCCTGCATTAGCCTCGCTCTGTAACTGTAATGTAATTTTTCATTAGCAGCAATAAATCCTGCGCTACTTAAAGCTCTATTGAATTAGGCTCAATCTTCAGAAACATCTCACAAGACCAGGGGTACACATTTTGATTTCAAAACAAGTAGAGCCGCATTTCGCAGACAGCTAAGTGTTGCCGGAGTGTGTGGTAAAATTAACATCACCGACATCCCCTTGAGGCCTATTAAACACTATTTCAGGGCTGCAGACATGAAGTGATCCATTTCTTGGTTCCGTATCACGGGACCACTTTGAATTTAAATGATTGTATTTATGGTGCTTTGTTAAGTAAATGCTTTTCTGCGGGACAAGGAATCCATAAAGGACTGGGCATAGGTGCACGTCACATAATTTGTTATTTTCCTTGATGAAATCCTATTTTATTTAGGGGGGGAATAGTGAACTTTTAATTTTCCATTTTGTTCAGCACAGCTTCAGTCCAAGAGATTCTGCAAAATGGAGCAGATGGGCATCATTAGCAAGGATAATTCTCACAGGTTGCATTAACTGCCATTTTCCCCAAAAAGGAGAAAGAAGCCGCTTTTCCTTCTTCTGACCTTCACTTCCGCAATGAAATAGATATTAAGACATAATAGTAGTAGATCAATAATGTAGTAGATCAAGCCATCGCAAGTGCAAGTGAAGTACATATACTTAAAAAAAATTACTTTAATGACTTTAGACTTTTAAAAAAAAATAGTTCATGAAATGAAAGCTTTGTTACATTTCATTGTCCGTTAGCAATACATAATAACATTTTTACACTATGGTGAAGAACTAAAAATTTATCCAAATGTAAAGATCAGACTGTTCCTGAAACATGTCACCTTCAGGAAAGGTTGCGCAGGCTGTTTGCATTATTTCACAAAATGAACAGTGCCGAAACCGTTCCTTTCTTTGGCAAAAGGTGTCACTTATCATTGCGGTGAGGGAAAGATTTATACGAAAAATGAAAACCTGCCAAAGAGCCATCCGTAATTGTGTTACCTGTGTTTACGGGTCTGCAGCAGGAAAAAAACTGCTCATTAACTTTTTCCTCTCATAAATTCTCATTTGTTTTTCTCCAATTGCCCAATCTCAGCTGAAGGCTGGCAGAACAGACACATAATTCATAAATGTTTTCCATCAACTAATAGCATAGATGTATTATTTCAATATCTGTCTGTACCGCGATGGCCGTAACTTGAATGGCTAAATGTCAGACTGCACAAAACTTAATGTGACTTGGTCTGTAATTATTCGCACCTTATAAAGGCATTATGTCCAGCATTTGACATTAATGCTGCATATTATTAATTATTATTATTATTATTATTATGTAACTTGGTCTCCTAAGGAATCCAATAAATGTGGATTTGTCTCCTTGTTGGAATATCTTAACATATATGGACAAGAAGTTATTTTTTAACTTAACATAGCATCTTAGATTATTTCTAACAGATCAGATTTGCACATTAATTGTTTCAAAATGTATACATCATTGAATCACTGACAGTGATGCATCTTGTTTTCAAATACAGTGGAATAAATAAAATAAATACATATTAAACACACAGTTTGAAACCATTAGGGTGTAAATTTGCTTTCCCACAATCTGCAGGGTTCTGATGCCCGCAGTGAAAAACGCATCTCATGTCGCCCATATCATCATTTCTTGTCCAAGCCTGACACAAAACTTTTACATTCCCAGTTACCTATAGCGAGATAAGACTTAAACTTACAGATCTGTTTGCCAAGCATGAGACAAGAAAATACAACAAAATCCTAATTTCCTCTGTATGTCTCCGAGCATCACCGTTAGACGAACATGCGTGAAGGAAAGTCTGTTAAAGAGTATCGGCATTAAAGTGTCAGCTTTTATGGCAAATTCATTCGTAAAAATGTTTAACCATGATGCTCATGCAATAGATACACAATTGCACAATGTTATAACACAAATGAGAAAAATAAGGTATACTGTATATGTAAAATGTAAAATTAGTGTATATATATATATATATGTTAAGCATATACAAATGTTAATCCAAATAGATCAGCTAGTTGCCCATCACCATCCCCAACAGCAGCACCAGCATCAACCATCATCATCATCATCATCTACAGCAATACCGTAATAATCTACAATCAAAAAATCCATGAAAGACCATATGTTTGTTAAATAAAGGCGCTCCTACCAAAAGTCAGCGTGGTTCTCTCCCGACACGCGTAAAAACTTTGCACAGATCAGTGATGCGAGTCAGAAAATCATGGCCCCCCCTTTTTAAATGATTATCCCATCGAGACTCGAGTGTACCTGGTGGGTGAAGACGGCAATCAAATCGCATGGCTTCCGAAGCCCACGCACGCGACTTGGCTCTTGTGTTCACTTTAGCAATGGCTGTTCACTTTTATTGCTCGCGAAAAGAGCTGCCCGTGGCATTAATGGAATTTTTCAAGAAAAAAATAAATGAAACAACAGCCTACTGACTTGCATACCAGTGCAAATATGACAGCGTTGAGTCGAGACGGCGTTACGACCACGCGAGAATGCGAGCTTGGGTCAACGCATGTGGAAGCGCTTGGTCCTTTGCGCAACGGTGGCTTAAATCAAAGCCTCTGAGACATTTTAAAAATGCCGCAGATGCATAGCAAAAGCTATAAAATAAGAGTTTAGCTACAATACCCTTATAAATTCAGCTCCAGCCTAAGGAAATCGGTTCAGATGCTGACAATAACGTAAGCAATAGCGCGGCTGCGTGACAAGTTCTGGGCCTCCTCGGCTGGATTTGCGCAGACGATTGTGTTGTTCAAAAGGACCGATTAAGCTGGACCGGTCGGCTCGGTGATTGACAGGTCCCTCTATGCGCATGGCGGGCAGGTTAGATGCTCACTCGGAGGCAGCGTGGCTGCACAATTTCATTCTGAGCCCCATGTGACACCGCAGAGCTTTTAATTAACCTTAAAGGAAAGTGACGCGAGCCGGCGGCCACTTACAGACATCGAGTGGGGTCGTGGACATTGTCCTCGGTGCGACCGGAACAAGGACGCAGTACGCAGCCCACAAAATACAGCTTTTGACTGGTAGGAAAGGGGCATCCATCTTAGGTGCGTCACCGGGCTGATGAGTGTGTGGTGTCTGGGTCCGTGAGTCGAATTCCCATGTTGCCGCCAGCTGTCTGAGGCAAAGCACTGATCTGTGACTTTCCATCTGTAGTGGAAGGAAAGGAGATGGGAGGGTAAGACATAGCACTAGAAGAAATGCGGTTCCCAAAATAAACTGCTTTGGGCTGAAACAATAACTTGCATAGGCCCTGAAAGACGACGAGAAAAAAGGGAACTGATGGAAATACTAGGAAAAAATACAAAGATGTAGCTACGCACAATGGCGTATAAACACTTTAAGTTCACTTAAGCGCATTTTCGGTCGAACTCACTTCCCTTTCAGCTGACGGTTAGAGCGTTCAACTTCCCAAAACGTTTTTTTCAAACCTGCAAAACCCTGCTGGTGAAAACTGGTTTAATGGGCCTAATACTAGACGCGTACTTGTAAACAAATGAAAACAATGCTAGGCGAGATGTAGACGTACAAAAGCCAGCAGAAATGCAGAAAGAAGCCCGCTGCCATTTCATTTAAAGGCAGAACAGATCTGCATAAAAGATGCTGCTGAATTTAACTGCATTTGATGTGCCGTGTTTGAAGCCATTATTGGAGTTGCAATTGATTTCATATTTATAGCCCACTTTGAAGTATAAATTCCTAATTTAATCTCCATACTGAAAGCCTTTGAAATTTTACAGCACACCAGAGTTTATGTTTTATGAAGTACACTTGAACACACATCCTTTTTAAATGTTTAAATGGACAAAAACGAATCCTGTTCCCTGTTCTTTGCGCTACTCTGTAGCTAGACTGTGACTAGTTGGGCAGAACAGATATTTTCCACCCGAATTTTGGGAAGAAGAATAGGGTTTTGCTGATTTATTTTGTTAACCAAACAAAACTCGAGATGTTTATGGCATAGATGAAAACCACGTTTCGCCCCGATGTTCTGCTAATCCTCTTAGCGCGGGCCGTGCTGTTGTTCTGGCGCCCGCCGCCCTCGTGCAGACATGTGCTCGGCGCAGGCCTACTCGATGTAATGCTTGGCGGCCTTCGCAACAAAACTAGAAAATGAATCATTAGCAAAAAGGAAACTTTGCTTCCCCCATGTTGTGTAACAGCTTATGACCATCAAGTTCTGCTTGTCCACTGCAGGAGCTGTTGTTTCCCCACATAAATGTATAGTTGTGTCAGGTGACATAAAAGTATAATTTTCCGTGTTCAGCTGACACTTTTCCCCTTAAGTCACTTTATAACAATTTACATGCAGCTGGAAAATTTTACAGCGCTGGAGAAAAAGTTGAATTATTGAGGGCCTTCTTCAAGGGTACTGCAGCAGGAGGTGGGATTCGAGTCTGGATCCTTCCACATCGTCCAGGTCCCAACCCGTTAAACTGAGACCACAGATGAAAGCGGCACAAAGCGAGAGAGCGTGTGAGACAGTGCATGTGATGTGGTTTGCTGGGATTCTGGGATAGGTCCCAGGCTCCAGACCCCCATAGCCCCGCTCAGGACTCAGCAGTTAAACAAAATGAATGGATGGACGGATGGACAGAAAGACTGATAGACAGATGGATGGATGGATGGACGGGAAGATATAGCCTTCATCTTCCTCAGGTTAGTCCTCACACAGAGCCACAGCAACTGTAGTTTATGAAATCACAAGCCGAGGTGCCCTTTCCCGGCGTTGCCCCAGGTAGAAACTGGAACAGTTGCACAGCGTAAAACTGTAAAACCCTTGAAGCAGTTACAGCCACTGGTTCCTGCTGCAGACCAACATCACAATGATAATAATGGCGTTTACCCCTCCCATCATCCTTCTCTGTAGCTGTTCGGCTGTAGGTGTCCGATGCACTTGTCGTGTTCATCCCATAGACGCTCACATGTAACAGCTAATGTCTCCTGTGGCTGAAGATGCAGATGATACTGAGAGCACACAGTAATAATAAGTTATGTATCACCAAGCTTTATCAGCATTAAAACCTTTAAACTTGTTGCATTTAGTACATTTGTATGTGTTTCCATGAAAAAGTGTGTGTGTGTGTGTGTGTGTGTGTGTGTGTGTGTGTGTGTGTAGAGCAGTCATGCTTATCTAGGGGTGTATATACAGCATGTGCAGTGTGTGTATGTAGTGCGATGGTGTCATAGCCATTACATAAGCCCTGTGTGTGACATTACTGTGTGTTGCAAGTTACATCACTTTATAGCTTTATAGTTATAGGTATAAAGTAATTTTATTCATAATGAAATGAATTGGAATTTTCACCCCAAGAAATAATGGGTAAGTAATTTCTGATGTCCGGTTTGTTTAAACATTTCTAAAAGACACGTTTGAACACAGCTGCTTTTCACCCCATCACATGAGGCTGTGGTTCTGCCCTGACTTGAGCAGGAAGGAGAAGCAGCGAAAACCGCAGAGGCCTCCAGCGGCCCAGGGATGCATCGCCTTTCATACACAAGCAGAGAGCTGTGTAATTACCAGCTGTTAATATAATAGAGGTCAAGCAGGAGAAGGACACAAACATTGTCCTCCTGTTTACTAAAATCCCCGGGTGCTGGCAAACCCCCAGCTACAGCAGCCGCACGATAAGATCACGCAGAACAACGGCATCGACGAGGAAACTGGCAGATTAAGAAGAGCAGCTTGGAGGCCTTCGGTTACATTCAAAACACGATAATAAGCCTGACACTGGACAGACACTCAGATACACACCCGTCCTGCTGTTACTAACTGCTGTGAAACACAGAGCAACGTGTTAGCCACAGAAAAGCCCCAACACCACCGTACAGCAATGCAAAGAAGAGCAACAGCACAATAAACAACATGAAATGGAACACGAGACATTCAGAAATACGGAGTAGATCAGGGAACAGAGACGCTGTACAAATATTGCACTACAGTCAGAGGGGCAGCGCATACAGCAAAAAGACCACAGAGTATAGTCTGTAAAAAAAAAAACCATATGTAAAATTATTATTATTATTATTATTATGACTTCTATTGTGTTGTTGTTGCTATATACTGTACCCACCATAAATACTGGGCATTTAATTTCAGTTACAAGATGATACAATTATACTTTGGCACACAAACACACAGCACTGAAATAATAATATAACATACAGTTTAATTTTCAATTTAATCATTTATGGTTCAAACGGTTTTTTACTGCTAGAGTTTTCGCACATGTGGCCCTCGGCCCAGTCCACGGGAATGAGTGGCTCTTTTCCCCGAAGATGCTGGACATGCCTGGGGGCCTGGGATATCATCAGCCGCGAAGAACTCAGGGCCAGCTCATGACCACCGGCACCACATCATGCATTTACACCTTCTGGCTTCCACGGGATGCTTGCAGTCAGCAGCTGCTTTATTCCTCTATGTGGAAACGGGCCATGGGATGCGGAAGAGTCCAAACGCAAGTGCGTTTTTGAAAGAGCTGACGCGAGCACTCGCTTTCGACCTTTTTCAATCTTGTTTCGGCGTTCCTCAATCTGCCGACGTCAGTGCCTTGCCACGCTGTGGCATCAGCAGCTCCGGAGGGGCAATCATTTCGATTTTCCCCATCGCTGACGTTTTTTTTAGTGCCTGCGTCACAAAAAGGACAACCAATGAAATGGAGAGAAAAAGTGGGTGTCCCACATCGGCGTGGTATGTTGTGTGCGGCCATCTATCGTGCACAGCTTGATGGAACGCAACATTCTGGCCTACACACACACACACACACACACACACACACACCACTGTCAGAATTTGGAAAAAAAAAACCGGATGCATGTTTTATGTTCTCCAGAAATAACATTTGAACAACAATAACATTTGAAACTATGCAGAAGCTCCTGAAATACATTAATAAAATTTATACACCAGCCTGCTGCTCCTGAATGCCTGCTCACGCTGACCTCTACTTCTCTTGCCGATCTGCTCTAAGCACAAAAAAAAAAATTTATATTCCAGGCCGCACCTGCACAAGCTCAGAAGATGCCAGGGGCATAAACGGAGGCGCCGCTACTCGGTAAACCGAGGGGACGTCACGTCGCTACCAGAGGATGCGCCACACGCATCGCCCGGGGCCGTGTGTGACACAGGAGTCACTCCAGCTCACAGGGCCGAAAAACACCGACTTGTCAGAGTAGCTGCACAAAGCAGGCAAGCATACATATTCAGATCCGCAGCTGGAACGGAGCGTCGCAAAATATTAGCAGCGCTTATCTACGCACAAATATTTAGGGGGTTTTATCGGAGCTAAGCACAATTTCCCCCACGTATTGTTATTGTCACTGTTCTCTGTACTGGCAACAAAAAAAAAAAAGAAAATCATTACACGTTTTAATTTTCATTTCGTTTCCAAGTCCACCTTTGCCTTTGTTTCCATGGGAGGAGGCAGAAAGAAAAGAAATGTGAACCTGGCGTGAATCATCACCCAGCCTCAGAATGCTTCACTGAAGGCCCCCCCCTCCCGCTTTAGCAAAAACGCTGTCTGCGGCTGATTGTTCCTCGCAAATAACAGCGCTAGCCAGCAGGCTTCTCTCAGAATACATTAAGGCTCCGGCTTTTAAGCCAGCCAGGCTATTACCCACAATCCCCTTGAACATCCTTATCAGTGGCAGCCAGATGGAGAACACCCAGGCAATGTCGGTACTCATAGACCTGTTGCTGGAAACACAAAAAGCAAAAAAAAAAAAAATGGAAAGGTAATCTGGCAGGAATTTTGTGACTGTCGATTAAGATCTGTTTTACTTTAAATTATTTTAATAATTTTTTTCCGCTCGGTTAAGTCACACTTGCATGCGATTCCTTTTTTCGGGGGGTGGGGTGCCACAGAGTGACGCATCGCCGGTCTGAATGTGCGGGAGGCACGTGCGCCCTCAACACGTCACCGTGTCTGCTTTCCACATGTGGATCTTTGAGTTGAATTTGGATGGAGGAGGGTTGGACACCCCGGGTCCTTGAGCCTGCAGTGCGTTCGTAGGGAAGAAAGAGCTCCCTCGGCTGGCTCGGATCCGGCGGCGGCTCCCGCAGCGACGGACTCGCAAAATCACCGAAAATCGAAATGTGGAAGACATTACGCAGACAGCCTGGGACCTCTGCGTGACCCGAATGAAAAGAACAAAGCACGTAAATATATTCTCAGGATACCGTATGATGGCAAGCTGATAAAAGGATTGGACGGCTTGTGATGTCACAGCAATTTTAACCTCCGTTTACCTTTTCAGTGTTTAAATGCAATACTCAGCGGAGGGGTCAAAAAAAAGTGCATCACTTTTTTTTATTATTTCAGCACATCCAACCACAGCAGCACTTTCAAGTGAGGTTTTTAGCACTGGGGTGTATTTGCAGAAAGCAGATCCTTCAAGTTCTGTAAACATTTTAAAAAAGGGAGTTAGAGTTATCTGTAGCAACAGAGCTAATTTATCAATTTATCAAATTGCTCCAAAGCAATGTAAAATGCTGAGCTCCTTACAATGATTTGGCTATTTATACAACTGGGTAAGTACCTAAAGAAATGTGTACTACAGAAAAGTAGAACTAAATCCAGTTCCTTCAGTCAAAGGCACCTCTCTCCACTACGCCCCCTACTGCCCATTTGATGTCCTAGCTGTAATTTTTAATCTAACATTCGCAATGAAATTGAAATAATGTGTCAATTAATATTATGAAGATGTATTGCTGAGGATGCTGGCCAAGCATAGAGAGAAACACACACACGCACGCACAGATAATCTCATTGTATTACACCCTTAGAGGAAGCTTGTCAGTATACAGTGGGAGGTGGTAAACACTGCTGATCGCTCAGAAAATCACTCCTAAAACGTTTCAGTATCGGTTTGGGAAGGCGAGACGTGGGGAGGCGTTGATCCGCAAAAAGGCCGGCATTAATCGAACGCGAAACATCGCAACCCTTTCATGGGGTGATGGATTTCCCTGCTGTCACTCAGCCATTTCAGATTGCATGCTGGCTGCATGGGGTAGCCACCGGTGTTATATGCTTTCAATAAAAAAAAGCCGTTTCCCCATTATTTTACAGTGATACACAAGATTACCCTGCTTACGTGTTCTAAAAAAAATAACCTTCAGATGGATGAGCAAGAGTTACCGTCGATGCTTGGCGCGTGTTTATTTGCAGATTAAAACTGCATTTGATGGCTTGAAGGCCTGTTTCTATTGTCTTTTGTCTGTCTATTTAAAGCCTGCAATGGACCGGTGCTTGTAGTTCCACAGCCCAGAGCCCAGAGATTCCAGAATAGATTCCCCTGACCAGGAATAAGCAGTTGTAATATTATAATTCTATTCACTGTGAGCCATAACAAAATGGTGCACAGGGTCCTTTTTACAATAATATCATAAAAAAATTAAATACTATTTAGTCTTTATTTTTAATTGTATTTTCTTTTCTATTTTTAAAATTGTCAATAATTGTCAGTGTTTCAATATGTCAAGGTGCATCTGTATTACTGTGCTTTTGCTGACTGTACAGGAAACCGAAAGGGACCAGAAGCTGACAAACATTGCACATGTATGTGAGCTGAATCAGTCAGCAAAAAGCAATGAATTGGAAGAAATGTTTTATTAAATTTCAGTCATAAAATTTTTGATTCAACTTAAAGATATAAAATGAATTATAGAGCCGTACCTTGCCTTGATCCCCATATATTGAGTCTGGACCATTCCAGCCCTGTATTGGCCAAGTCATTTATGGAAACGGAGTAAAGTCTTGCAGAGAATTTATTTATTTATCTGGGGTTTTCACTAAACTTAACCTATAAATAATTTGAGGGATATCTTAATGCTGCTAAGTTTCTACTGATTCTGATATTGTGGTGAGAATGACTTTTGAATTTATTGAGCAACCACTTTTCTCATTCCAAACATGACAATAAACTGAGGACCAAGTGTAATAATAATTCAAAACAAATTTAGGCTACAAAGCTGTAAGGTGCCGTGCTAAATCTCAGCATGCATCTGTCCCCAAAGGCCACAGTGCGACAAAGTGACTCACTGTAACTGGATCACACAACCAGCACAATCCCTTCCAGTAGCCACCGTTCAACCAGCACAGCAAAAACATCCTGGGAAACCTCGAAACTAGTCAATCATAAGGCAAAAGCTGAAGCATCAAGGGTATTTTATCGAGACTTTTGTCACTTTGTTGTTAAATATTAAACTGAATGGAGGATACCGCAAATGTATCTTCGAAGGATGCCCTGGCAGCGTCGCCCCCGTCCACCTTATGAGAAAGCGCAGCTGGAACGTGAGGCTCATTGACAGAAGAACCCAAATAGCCAAACAGAATACACACAAATTGTCTTAAAGTGAACAAACCAACGCCGTGACCAAAACATCACTCAGCGGTCAGTTGACGTAAGCCAAATTCTTCCCATATCAGTCGGCTGCCAACTGACTCCCACAGCAGTGTTTGAGCCAGGAGTGCTGCTGAATCTCGAGTTTACGTCGCAGAACCAGAGGAGGGTGGGAGCAGACCTGTTTTTGTAACTTTAGACGTGTATGTGGAACAATGACATCTATGTATGGAAGTGCATTTTACTCACTTTAATAACTACATGGCCAAGTCAGGCCTGTGATGGCCCAGTCTATCCCTGAAGCACAGGGCCCACAGCTATTCGACACACAGCCTGGATGGGACACCATCCACCGAGGGGCAGCCAGACCCACACACACAGCCCATGCACTTACTAAGGCCAAATGAGAGTGACAAATTCACCTGAAATGCACGTCTTTCCCGCTGAAGAAAAGGCTAAGTCCACACAGACTGAGCTGGATCCAAAGCTACATGTGAACAACGCAGGTGTTGCGAGAAGGGCTGCGATGGAGCCGTGTATAAAATCCCATTAGTGTCGCTGTCGGTCTTTGTAGAAATGTGCTGTTTCCCTGAGCACCATCCCTAGTCTTACCTCAAATCTTATAACTTAGGACAAATTTCTTATTAAGAAAAACTTGTCTTACCTCACAGAAAATGGAAGCTGAGGCCAAGGGGCAGAAGAGGGATTGTGGGAGTTGTAGTTCTATATACACTAATGGAAGAATCCACCTGAAAATGCATGTAAATTGATTGATTGTTTGAACTCAGTTAAACTGTAAAATACTGTGCTTGTGAAATGTTGGATTAAATGAACATTTAATTTGTTGCACTTTAAATGAATTGCAGTTGTTGCGCTGTATTTAAAAAAAATGAATAGATGTGTTCATTTCAACGGTGAATGGAACGCGTGAGGGCGGAGCCTCTCATGTCAAGTTGTTCGCTTCCAAGAGAAATGGAGAGATGGAAGTGAGTGAAGGCTGCTGTGGACAGGCATAAGTCTGAAATTTGTCAGTAGTTTTTGGTGGGATGTTGCACCGGAACAAGAAATAAATGTGTTGCGGATCCACATTCACATCACCGCTTTGCTAGCCGGGTCATGAGGGCCGCCTGCTGCCCCGCTGGACCACCCTGGTGCAAAGTACCGCGGTTATACCCTGTGGCCAGCTGAAGCCTCACCGTGGCCTCAATCAAACAGCGAAGGACAAAATTAAAACCCAGATTCACAGCGAGAAGTGGGAGGTTGGGAGAGGAAGGGAAGCTGATGTTTCTGGAATGTTAGTTACTACAATCCTGAGCTGCTGTTGTATCAGTGAGCTGTGAGAATAGTTGTCGACGGAATAAAAACCTTGTGAAATACTTGCACGCTTTCCCCCCACCTGGTCACTTCCCACAAATTGGTGCTAATCGAAATACAAAGATCCATGAAAGACCAGACGCTGTGAACGCAGATGGCTTTGCCTGGACTGTGAACTGGAACTTATCATACCTGTTTATGCAACAAGGACAAAACTACAAATTCTGACTTGCTTAGAATGCCCAGGAGGGGCGGGCTTCCACTGGCACATGGACCCCCAGAGGTTTATTTTTCTCCTATTCCCTAGTGGAAAGGAGTTTTTTTTTTGTTTTCCTTTCCTGTGTAGCCAGTTGGCTAACTGTGCAAAATTACCTGTTCAAGTGCATGTGACTTAAAACCCTTTACATGTCTGTTCAGCGTTCTGTGTCACTGCGGTGAGAAGAGCGCTATATAAAAATAAAATTGAATTGTGACAACCTGAAAAATGGCAAGCAGCCAATGTAATTTGTAAATTCACCCTTTTCAAAATCATGTGTTGTACAAGTGTAGTACTTTAATAAATACATTAAACATTAATGTAGTATAAACATACATTTAGTATAAACCATAAAGTCCAAAATATACACTAGATGGTCTTAAAGATAAATTATAATGTACCAAAGTTTAATGGATTGAGTAAAAAAAAGACATGCTTTTGTAATTAATTTCTCACCATTAAAATGATATTTCAGTCTAATAATTTATTAATAGCTACATACTGTATATGGAACAAGTACCATGTACAAAAAAAAACGTATATTTGGCAAATATTCTTAGACTTAATGTTTAACAGCTGTTACAGTGAAAACATTACAGAGATTAAATAAAGAGTTTAATCAATGTAAAATTAAAATAAAAATCCCATCCCTTAAGATGAATCATCTTCATCATCAGTTATATGTTGTTTTCCAGAACTATATCTTAACAGTACTAAAGTAAAGCTGGATACATACAAAATGAAATGTTTTACACATCATTCCACAAAAACAGTGCAAAGCAGCAGAATAATTATGTAAACACTTAAAATATGCTTGTAGCGCACTGATCTTAATGTATTTTTCTTGTGATTCTTACAATTTGTAATTCATAATGTGCCATACACATAACAATATTTAGGTGTCTGAGTTTATCTGAGATTACAAAACTATCTGCTTGTGTACAAAAGAAAAATTCATCCTAAAATCTAAAAATCTAAAAAATAGGCATTGAAATAAAAAAAAAGCTAGAAATGACAGCAAAGTACACAGACCGCATAATCTAGCACCACCTAGTGGATATTTCACAGCAGTTCACCTTGCTATTGTTCCTGTATTTTAATTCTATGTTTTACCAAACGGGCATCTTATTTCTGATCCTAAAAATCAAAAAGAGTTCCAGATACATCGACATTTCATATTTAAAGCATATTGACATTTTATATTTACACAAGAAAGCCACAATGTCCTAAATTTCTTTTCAAAAGAAATACAGTTGATAAAATTATTCTAAGAGCTGATATAAAAATGAGCCTTTTCTATATCTCGTAGTGGAAAAGTACATTCACATACAAGATGTTAGTTTACACCTTACTGAGAACCTAGGCTGATCTCTGTATGAATGGCTCGAGCGAATGAGATGCTGGCCTCACTGTGCTGACTCCTGGACTGCTTACCTCTGCATTGTTCTGTCATAATGGGAAGAACACTAGCACCCATCTGGCGGATAAGCCCTTGGTGAGCGGCATGATCATGTTCAGCCTGGATCCAAACATACACTCAGGGTGTGGGAAGGAAAATGGGGTGCCACTGTACTGAACAAGAAATGAGATCAAGTGGAGAGCACATGACCTTGGACTGTTTGCCCTACCTGGCTACACACCACCACCCCATCACCGGCATGAGCGACACACCACTTTTGTCACGATAGTAACTCTGCGCCACCTCAGCTGGTCATCAGTGGAGGCATCTTGGATTTCTTGGCTGTGATGGGCAGCAGCTCCCCTGTGGCCTTCATCAACTCGATCTTACGGGACAGCGCCTCGTCGCTCTCAATGACCACAGCGCACTTCTGCGCGTACTTGACCAGCGTCTCCTCGCGCGGGTGGAACAGCCCCACCTGGGGCAGCGTCTCCTTGGCCGCCAGGTACAGCTCGGCAATGGGCGCCGTGTTGGCTATGGTGTTGCGATCGATGCCGTAGTGGCGGAAGGCTCCACTCATGCTCTTCTTCTTGTTGAAGGCCGAAAGCACCTGCTTGTAGCGGTGGATCACATACTGAACCCCAGTGGCTGAAAGGTGAACCGACACCATGAGACGCCTACAAGTGCACGCAACTAAACCTTCAAACCGTTTAAGCTAAACAAACTATTTACATTCCACCAATGTACACAGTTGGATCACAGGGCCAATTTATGTTAAGCCCCTTACCCAAGAGTACCGCAGTAGGGCTCTTTCTGGAACAAGAACCAGCTACCTTCAGGACACAAATATATCCCCTTAGCTGCTATGCTAACGAAATACCCCGACAACAAATAAGCTGATCATAAAATTCTTCAGCTCAAACATTACTACTGAGGACAATATTTTAAAACATCTCCTTTCGACATGTTGAAGCAAGCATAGCGAAAAATCTGGGCAAACCTCTCTTGCGGCTGTAATCTTTAGCCTTCCTGCCTCTCCTTTTCTCCTTGTGATGCTTCTTTTTCTTGGCATCGCTGGCTGTTCCCGAGGTCACCGTGGAGACAGATACTTCCGAGCCACTATCGCTGCTAAAGGAGGAACTTGAAGATGTCGCCCTGGGCCGCTTTCGTGGCTTGGGTTCACAATACAGGGGCCTTCCTGATTTGGAATCTTAGAACAATTAAAAAACCAAGGCGCCAAACATCAGTTCAACTTTCACCCTCGAGTTACAATTTTTATTCTGATCCCTTAATCGGAAAGAGCACAACAACAGTAAAATCAAATCTACAATGCAGGCAGTTTTAGTTACGAAAGTGACCGCATACTTTAACGCAGTACCACAGTCCTTTCAACGGGCCATATTATATTATGTTCTAAACGGTTAGAAAAGTGTGCTGATCCACACAGACCTTCGATGGAAGAACTTGATCGCGAGCTGGTCAGGTTTTCGATCTGCGCCCGCAGGAACTTGCGGTCCTGCTGCAGGTCCTCTATCTGCTTCTCCAAAGAGCTAATCTTTTCCTGCTTGCTCTCCAGCAAACACTGGAGTCTGGTGATGGTCAGCATGACGCTGGGGGACAGGCCTTCAGGCAGCAACACAGCTGCAAAAGTCAGACGTTCCTCACAGCTCGCGAGAACATAAGAAATACACATTCATTGCTGAAGTTGAATATAAAATCTGGGTAAAATTTACTGCAGGTCAGTGTTGTGATTAAGTCAAATGGCAAAATAGCTTTGACCCAGAAAGGAACCATAACTCTAAGTCACAAGTCCATAGTGTTTAACTGCTTCTGTATGACCAACCACTTTGCTTAAGGACTTCATTAAGAAATGCAAAAACAATTTTAAAACCATAGCAAGCTGCAAAAGTACTGAAACTCTTGACCATTTCTCTTACTTTATCGAATGACAAATTGTACATTTAAATGTTGTTTTTTCGGCTATATTTTAACACTCCCTGTGCATCAACATCATGCCTACAGCAAAGTATGGTGGTGGCAGCATCATGCTGCGGGGCTGCTTTTCATCAGCAGGAATTGATCGTTGCTTCTCAGAAAAAGAAAATCAAAATGAAGCCAAATACTGCAACCCCTCTGCATCTGAAGTTAATCCTCCCTAAACATGTTGTCCATATTACAGTATTTAGTACAGCATGGTATTTATTTGTATCTTTTTATTATGGATAAGCTTCAGATAAAAAAGTATTATAGGTAAAGTATTTGTTCAGATGCCAATATTTAGTGGAAATTTTGATATGCGGAGTTTGGATACCGAGGGATAGCACAGGAGATCTGGCTTCATTCTGCTAAAATCTATAGCTTGGTACAAAGTTCACATTTCAGGAGGATCGATTCCCAACACAACACCAAACCAACAGTGGAACAGGTCAAGCACCGAAAGACTGACACCCTGTATCGGCCCAGTCAAAGAGTCCTCATCTCAATACCATCGATTCTGGGCGGCACTACTGTACTAATAAATTGTGGTCTGCCACACCAGGACCGAATATTCTTGCAAGTTTATGAGAGCATTAAAAAAAAAAATCTAACTGTCACCAACATTTCCCTGAAATGCTTCCTCGGTGTGGGTAGGATCCACAACTTTCCTGTAGCTGTAGTCGAAGCCCTTACTGGAGACGGCACTGCTGAGGGTGTTGTCCTGCTCTAGGTCGCTCGCGGTCCCCGACGCCACGGTCTCCCACTGGCCTGCCGCCGTGTCCGTGTCCTTCTCCTGCTTCATCCACGGCTGGGAGCTCAGCATCGCCTTCTTCCTCATGCCAGAACTCGAGTCGATCTCAACGCGAGGCGAAAATCGGGTTGCCTCCTCCATCCAAACACCTGACATCGCTTCTCTGGCGTCGTCTTCAGGACCTACAGCGGCGGAAGCTCACGAAAGACTGGCGGTGGCATCAACAGAAGTGCAAGGGGTCGTGGAGCACAGGGTCAAAACTTGTCAAGCTCTGGGGGACCAAAAAATACAGCAAGAACACTCAGCGGAGTCCTACATAAATACTGAGGGGCAGCCCCCTGTCGCCCTGCTGTTAGAGCAGCTACAACTGAACATCCTGTCAAGAATAAACACTCAACCCCAAACTTTGGTGTTTGTGCCACTGACGTCACGCGTCTGTCGACGAGTTCACTGCTTGTACATGAAGGGCGGACCCCCAGCGAAGCTCACCCCTCGACCTTCCTCCCCGACCCCGCAAGGTGCAGAAAGAAGCCAAAAGCGCAGAACGTCAGCCGCCTCAGAGCGGTTTGAGGCTCCCGCCCTTCAGCCCGCAGCCCCGTGAGCGAACCCGGCGACCCGCACGCCGGCCGCCGCGTTCAGCTTCTCAGCGGCATCGGTGCCGCAACCGAGGCGCACTTCGCGGCCGTCGTCCTTGCGTTCCTAGGGCTTCCTCGGCGGGCAGCACCGAAGGGACGACGGCGCCGCGCCGCGCACATGACGCGCTAAAGCCGCCGTCTCGTCACGTGACCACACAAACGCCTGCTTATTTCCGCCCCCCGGGCAACCGGACGACGCAACGGTTCGGCTGGACTCACTCACGCTTTTTGTCTCCTGCAGCTCGAGGTCCGAGGTGTCCAGCGCCGCATCACCTCGAAGGCTGCAGGCGGCAGCTGTCCGTGCGCCCGCCATCCGGGAGGCGGTCCGGCAGCGATGACAGCGCGGCGGACCACTGAGGGAAGAGCGCCGCGGAGAGGGACCCGCCGGGGCGTGGGCTGCTCGTCCTCCCCTTCGCAAAAGGCTTTAAATTCAGTTCTGCCTGCACAGTTTTTGCAGTTGTGCATTACTGATGCCACCCACCCCCCACAGCACTAAAGCGTTAACGACTTTGTTGTGAATGTCGATCTGAAGGTTGTGGGTTCAAGTCCCACCTCTCCCTTGGTCGGTGCTTAACCTGACTAAAACCCTTTTGTGGAAACAAGTTAAATGCTTGTAAGCAGCTTTGTGCTTTGTTGTTAAAGATGGTAAGTCAGCTAATGGCAAATAAAAATGATCCGGCCCATTCCCAACCACATGACTTTTTAAATGCATCGCATCAGCAAACACAGAAAATGGGTTTTTGAGATTGTAAGAACAGCGATGGCTCTAAAAACAACTGAAAGACATCACACACGAGCGTGTTTCTAAGCTGTTTATTTGTTTATTCAGTTTTTGGCTACACTGAGGTTCACATGGCTTCCTATACAGTGTTGGTCCCTGGGAGTTTAGTTCTTGACCAGGTTCAAGTTCCCTCTTCTAAACGGTTCAACTTTCACAGCCTCTGCATTGAAGTCGACAGAGGAGACACAGCTTTGCGGCAACAAAGAAGGAAAAGCACAGGACAAACAGACAGAGGGATTCTGGCACGAACGTGTGACAACGGGGCTCCTCCACATTTTGATCCTCGATGCCTCGCTGCATTCTGGCCTTTTGTTCTGAGCAGATATTTTAAGTTGCCTTGACTTGACAATTTAGTCACTAATAATTGTATATAACACACAGTTAAAGCAATACAAAGTTCAAGACATTACTTGAGGCGTCTTAAATGGTTTTTGGCAGAACAGCAACCAACTGAAGGTACCAGAACTGCTGCGGGTGCATTTAAGCCAATGAGCATAGTTTTCAACGACTTCACAGTAAACTTTAAATAGAATAAATTTGTACTGACATCAAATACAGGGCTGGCTACTGTAACCAAATAAAATTTTGTTACCGATCAAAGCCAAGATGTGACTGGCGGCCAATTCCCTGCGGTCACCGATTCGCCGAAATCTCAGTTAATGATGTCTTCAAATTGAAAAAGCCAAAAACAAAGTGTTAACTTCTGTAGGCTTCCCTATTTTAAACAAATGTTACTATTAGCAAGTCTTCCGCTAAAGGCTTTAAACCTAGTTTAACCAAATCTCAATCATTTTGTACATTAAAGGTAATTGGTTAATTTATTTTTATATCAAATTGAATCTAAAACAATATACACAGGGAGGACAACAAATTAATTTCATATGACCAGACTAAACTTTGTTAGATAAAACATAAATATTCATATATTAATATTTTAAAGCTAAATTTAATTTTGAAATGTTTTATTTTTAAAATACAACATTACACTGTAATTGTGAATACAAGTTGATATGTATTAGCATTAGCTACAAATGTAATTTACTTCTACTTTATATGAAAATCTAAAAGTCAAGTGACAGGTGATGATATAAACAAAAAGCCCACAAAAAGTTTTCGGGTTCTAAAAATGGACTGAACTGGCCCTGAACATTTGTGTTTGCCATCCGAATAAACCACACAAATGCTTCCCTTCTCCACAAACCGCTTCACATTTTATCAAATCACTTTCTGGATTGCATCCTCAGACCAGACAAACCCGACTGTGCATCAGAGAAATTTTTGTGTTACAGGCAGTGGTAGTCATGCGCTATGCACGGGGCAGGTGGGATTCCAAAAAAAAAAAAATTTATTAATGCAAAAATATGTGATATGACACCACTTGCTAAGCTCTGGTTTAACTCAAGCTATTATGAAGCATGAGACTGGACTTCCGTAACAGGACAAAATTAATAAAAAATGGAAAAAATCTGTGTTTATTCAACTATTAGAAATAAGGAGTGTGATTAGTTCCTCCCTACGTTCTTGTACAACCAAATTCTGCTTTTGATTATGACGAATAGGTTTTTTTGTTCTTACCCTTTCGTCAAGCAAAAGTATTTCATTGTTACAGTCTTCATGTGAAGATCCATCTACAAATACTATGTGGCTCATGTAAGTGTCTAACCTTCTTTCACTATAAAATTTAACATCTGCACTGCATTATGGATCATTTCAACTCTGGAATATCTGGTCTCCAGATACCTACAGTTTGTGACTCCTAAAAAAATTAGAAACAAAAAAAAAGTAACCAGGAGTGTGTTGGTTTCAATTTCAATTCAATGGGATCTAGAATGAGCTGAAGTCCCACCTGCACCTCATGCAGCAACACTTAATAATCCCTACAGTATTTTAGTGAGTAATGTCGACCCCCTGCATCAGTATGAGAGCGTCTCAGGGTGCCTCCCTTCTGCTGCCCTCCTGTCACATCCATGCCTCAGTGCAGGATGGCCAGCAGGAGGCGCTTGAAGTCCCCACTGCACTCGGAGGACAGGGCATCCTTCAGTGACATGTCATACTTCTCCAGGTACATATCCTTGATGGTCTCCAGGTCAATCTGAGAATGTAGACACACGCAGCCAATAACTCAGCTGCTGAAAAACACAGGGTTCTGGGTTCGACTATCCCCTCAGTTTGCTCCCGTAAGACTGTACAGGTGGCCATGCTACGGCAGGTTGCGCTAAAGCACATACGAACGCAGTGCTCTGTTACCTCAGAGCGGCCCACGATGATACGGATGAGCGTGTCCTCGTCTGTGCCGACTCCCTTCATGGCCGCGTGCAGGCGGCGGGCAAAGAAAAGCTGTGGATTCTTTGCGCACCGAACTGTAGGCAGGAAAATGCACCATAAATACTTGCCAGACTGATAAATATGTGTAGTCTTCAGCTACACTTAACCCTTGGGAACCTGCATCTCACTCATGCTTTGTGAAAATGTCCTCCACAACTATGTTCTGACATTTGTCTTTTAACCTTTTTTCTTTGAAATAATACTGTAATTGGCTAAAATAAGGATGTGTTGTTTTATAAATGCTATTTTTGATGTTTTCCTGGGTCAGAAAAAGGCAACGACAAAGCCGTTGGCAGAAATTACGCCGAACATGAAGGTCTAGCGTATTATTTAAAACACTCCCTCGATTATTATTTATTTCCGGAACTACCAATGATTTCAAGGTCAGTCATGGGTATTTACAGTTCTCTGTGCATTTTTATGATCAACGCTGTTATATTTACCACTAAGCTCTCCTGCAGAGACCCTTTGGTCTTACTAACCAAGAGTGATGTAACAATCCTTCAGGGTTCCGGATGTCTCGCTGTCAATAGCATCCAAGATCTCCATCCCCGAGAGCTGCAAAATAAACCATTTCACAATTACGCTGACTGATCTCGCATGAAAATGCAATTACAGATAAAATAGAAGCGCTTAAACCTGAAATCTGTTTGAGAAGACAACACTTGAACTCACATCAACAAACGTGGTGGCACTAATGACCATGACGTTGGGTTAAACCACGTACGACTGCATATTGAGGAGGAACTTCATGCGCCCAAAAACCCTAACAGCGTGGATTCAGGAGCGTACACACGTACCGATTCATATATCTTGAAGGTGGCCTGCAGCTGCAGGTAGTTCCTGTGAGCCAGGATATAACTGAAGGTGGATTCATCTGTCCCAAAGCGGCCTTCACCTGCCTAAAATGCAGTGAACATGAATTATAATTATTATTAGACAAAGCAGACCGCTATTCTCATGGCGCTTACAGGCAGACCTCGACTCAACATTCATACAAGTCACAAATCCCCTTACGTTGCACTGTATAAACTATTAAGGATATACAAACAAACATGCATGAATGCTTTTTATTTTATTACCAATTTAACACATTATTCAGGCTAAAATAACAGCAGTATAGAGTAAAAGTAATATAAACACAATACAACATTATGATTATCTTACGGTGTTAAACTATTATTTCCATTTCTCATTTTATTTCCTTTCATTTTTACTTTTCAGCACCAGCAGAACACTCACTCTTTCACTTTCTTGAGACTGCAAATAAAAAGTAACTTGAATGGAAAAGCAAATGAGAAGTTCTGTAAATAAAACATTTTGTGACTAAAAAACGTAACCGCCAATAGATACCCAACACTTATTGCCACCAAAAACTACGACTAAATGAAGGGACTGGAAAATAACACATTGCGGCCTTCACCTGATAAACAATCCCAATATACAAGAAATGCGTTCTATGCCAGACAAACAAACACTGACAGAAATGTGGACAATGAAATTATGGCTGTTTTGCGCCAGTCCAGCCAGCATGCTATTATATGGCAGATAAATTGCTCCTTGTTCCACATCCAAAAGTCAGAGGTTGAAAGTAAAATAATAAAGTCAAGCGGAAAGATGTCGTTTCATCTGGGTTGTTTTAAGTCAAGTTCGTCGAGGACTATGTTTATAGTTTATTACTGTAATATCTTAAGGATGTGTCACAGATATAGTACCACCATGTTCAGCCATTGACTCATGCACACCGATGAGTGGGAAGAGGGGAGACCGCACCTCAAAGAGCGCCACGGCATCTTGTTCAGCCTGGGTTTCATCCACCTCATAGCTCTCATCCCTTATACCCTGGGAGAGAGAACAAATACACATGAGCCATCATGAGTCAAAAACAAGTTTCATTAAAATACCTGAAATCTCTGCAGTGGACTGGCAACATATTTCCAAACTACAGAACAGCAGCACAAGCACCATAGACACAACTTTCATGTATTTTTTTTTACATTTAACTGATGTTTTCTCCAAAGCAGCTTATAGTGTAAGCAATTTAACTAGGAAATTTTTGCTGAAGTAGAAATGTGAAAGGGGACAAACTTTACTTGAGGGAACTTTTGTGCTAAAATTTCCTGTTCAGTAGGGATCATTACTGTCTTTGTCTTCTCTGACTTATTATAAATCTTTACTACAGCATTTTAGGGTCAGTACTCTACTTAACGGTACTAAAGCAGATGTTCAGAATTAAACTCAGATCCTTCAGGAGCAACAAGGCAACTCTAACCAGCAGATCACCCATTGTTGCTGTGAAAAAGGGCTGTTGGATGTCCTCCTTTTCACAAGTTTTTTTGAAGGTAGACGGGATTCTAATACACCCAAGGTGCATCTCAAGAGTCGAAACGCAAACCTGAATGTGGATCATAATGACCATGATGTGTATAGTCCAACAAGAGACAGCTTCACCTGAAGGAGAGAAACCAGCAGGTTCCTCACATCACCACTCGTGTCCCCCTCAATGTCGGCCTCCAGGTCTCTCTCATGAACTAGAGGAGGAACAAAGCATGGGCAAGCCTTACCATTAAAAGGTATGTAAGTGTCTATATTACAGACAGGTAATCTGCTTCTATATTCATAGCCAGATGGGTAAGGTTGTTCTGATACCCATCTGACAAAAAGCTGGACAATAAATTTAGGTAAAATATTAATAAAGTTGATGCAAAATGCCAATAACCATCATAAATAGTGGTAAAAAAAACTGTGTGATGTCACTAACTGCACTGCCTGCTTTTTTCTTTCCAATTCATTCCTCCATAGTGCACGAATATGTCAAAAAAAGCAAAATATTCCCAATATCCTGAGCTTTCCAGCATCCCTTTACTGTATATAGGAGTCTTTTTGATAGTTGGTTTCCTTTCACCCTAAATGCCTCACTTTCATTATAGCTTACAAGGGTACTTCGACATTTAATTATTTTCATTCCAAAATATGACAGGTGCAAAATCTGATGTCCCAGGTAAAATGTACCTATCCTATGGGAAACAAAACTCTATGGGGAGAACAAAACTGAGCCCATTTGAATGGCAGATCCACAATATAAAACACAACATAAAGACTGTCAAAAAGTGGATGCCTTTACTAAAATCCACCCAAAATAAATCAAAAAGCACACTGCAGGTAACGTTCATGCCTCCTTAAGGCTCTGACAGTTCAATTTTATAACATACATTAATAATTTGAGTATAGAAACTAAAAGTAGTCACATGCATTGTTACAGTACCTCTGGTACAGAAAGAGAGGAAAGTGACATCAGCATTATTGCGGAATTTGGACATGTAATGTTACTATATTCTACAATTACAAACAGCGACCGGGAAAGGGTGTTGGCAAATTTTTTGAAAATGATTCTGTATTTCACAATCAAAAGCAGGAAGCTGATATGGCCGGTCTGGCCCGAGTCATCATTCTTATTATTGTCCAAGCAAAGCTTAGACAGTAAATATAACAATGGAAAGAAACAATAAATAAGCAGCATGAATAAACCACAAACTGACAAATGAATACGAGGAATCTGCCCGAGACGCTAAAACGTTTAAATGTAGAATTAGATAGGCACAATGTCAAAGATACTCACCTTGTATGTAGGCTTCTCTGTATCTGGAAATTTCCTATTACAACAAGAAGTGTACATTCAAACCATGTTGAAAGGCCTTTTTCAAAAAAATCAAAGCAAGTTGATTTCCCCAATTTTAAGTTATTTTATACACTTTAAAAAAGTTTCACAGTTGTCACAGAGCAAGCAGTTATGGTAATCCAACAGGTTTTCGGTGCATGAGTTTTGACAGAAGAAGAAAAAGACCAACCGCGTTAGTGGCGGAGCAGAGGATCTCCACGAGGACGTCCTCATCCGTTCCTGCTCCTTTCATGGCCCTCCTCAGCTCCTTGACAGCGTAGATGTGCGGAGGGTCCAGCATGGCAATGATGGCCTTCTCAAAGCTGCCCGACAACTCGCTCCTCAGGACCTCCTCCAGCTCCTGCAACAGAACATGGAATCAGAAGTTATGTGGTTATATTACAAGTTCCGTAACTGTCAAGAGTAGCTTTAGAAATGCATAACATTTTAAAAACAAATAATTAATAGGTACACATACTGTGTGGTGCTACAGAAAATAATCTGCAAGACCTTAAGAAAAGCAGGAATGTACTCACGTCATCATATTTCTCAAAATATGCTTTTTTAATTTCCATGCGCTGGGCAGATGAGCGATTTGCTAACACATCAATAATGGCTTGCTCATCGGTTCCTGAACGAAAAAGAAATACCAATTATTAAGTCACAGACCGGCTATTACTTCTGGGCAAAGCAACTTAAGGCAATCGGCCAAATTCTAGAGCTATAACTTTCCTGGGAAACAATTTGGGGAAAGTTTCATGCTCAACAGAACAGCATCAGCAGTGGGGCTTGAGCCGACAACCTTCATTTGCGCTTAACCATCGCAAAACCTGCTATTAATAAAAGCAGGCAGCAATATCATGCATAATAACAAAAATGGTCTACTTTTTTGCCTATTAAATACTACTTCCTGTACACAATAATGTTTGCATTTCAGAGTCACAAGTAAATAAGCTAAGCATAAGCATCACACATAGGAACCAAGCATACAAATGCTGCAACCTTCATTTCGTCATATGAGCCTCAGTTGCCCAGGCCTCATCACAAAAAACCTCAGTTTGTGCAATGTGAATCTTAATATTATAAAAACAACCTTCATGAATGAACAACCTATACTCAACTTACCAAGTCCTTTGCAGGCCTTACGGATGGCTTTGATGTCAGCCACCACATCAAAGTCGGGATACGGCACAATTGTGGGCTGCGATCATGAAAGGACACAGAATTACATTCATTTTCGGTCAGTCCTGAAACAGCAGTGAATGACATGGAAATCTGAGAGAAAAGTGCTTCACTATTAAAATTGTCTCTATTTTGTTTCCTTCTTACCCTTAAGTGGAACACACAAGGTGGAATTCAAATAAAAACTGCACTTGTGATGGATATATCCCTCAAGCACATGTTTATATGCCAGTACGCTCGCTCTAATTCCACTTTATTATCATTTTTTTCTCCTCAAACAACAGAATGAAAAAGAAACCCAAGCAAAACAGAAAGAAGATCGTGACTATTTATGCTTCCCTTACTGTGTTTCCACTGTTATCTTCAAACTAAGTGGAAGACACTTAAAATATAGAAAATCTCCCAAACTTAAGTCTGTTACGTTGCAGATATGAAACGTTTTAACAGAGATGTGGGATGTTGGTCAACTCTCATTCCACCGCGTGATGATTTTAAATCCAGTTATCATCATGGATCTTATTACTTGGTCATTTTCCCTGAAATTAACTGACTTTCAATGATGTACTACTGGGTAATTTTTACTGTATTTTACTGTACTATTATATTCAGGGCCAGTACCTTGCTCAGGAGTACAATAGGAGGATTTTTCTTGGGCCATTTGAGTGCAAAGGGGAAGCTCTAACTGCTACGCCACCTGCTGACACCATTTACCATGTTGGATAATACCGTTACCATGATTTACACAGTTATATAGCAGGGTACAAGCATACCAATGAGGACGGACAACATAATAAGAGGAAGGCTGATAGCGGAACCAAAACCCTTCGGGTTACAAGAGAACATCTGCAAACGCCACGGCATCTGCTGGTTCCAATTGGGCCACAAAGGAAGACTGTCATGGTGGCACCGCAGAGCCGAATTTTACATGAATGTACAAGAAGGCGACATTATGGGGTTCGGTCACAGCACAACGAGGCACCGGGACTGGGTTGGGTCCACAGTCCGCTTCCTCCTGGATCTCGCCACGGCGCCCACGTCACGCATAACGGTGCCCAAGTCGCGCCGTTCGCATTAACGGCGGTGGCGCGTTTCGAAAGACAGTCCCCAGATCACAAGTAAAAAGAGTAATAAAAGATAAACATGAAAGGCAAAATACAAACGGAGGGACGAAGAATCAGGAGGTTTTATTTAAACGATCAGAATCCAGCAGTCCGAAACTCGTGTCCGTAATAGTTCGCCGCATTTTCTCGTCTTTAAAACTCATTTCCACCTGTTTGCTACTTTAAATCCCCCCAGGGTGTGTTTTATTCTTCTTTTCTTCGCAAGTATAAATCCGCAGTGCCTCCCCCCCGGCCCCCTTTCCCCTGTACTCCTCTGTCCCGTCCAACAAATCGCTCCGACACACAGACAAGTACCCTAAAGAGAACTAATACCCACCTGGACGTTTCCCATGGCGTGCGATGGGTCCGAACTCGCTGCTGGCTGCTGGCTGCCGGGCGGTGCGGTGCGGTGCGATGCGGGGTGGTGCGGGTTTCTTCCTGAAGAACCCGAAGAGGCCTGGGACGCTGACGTCACTGCCACCTTTCGGGCCGCAATGGCGCCGCGGCGGGGCCGAAGCTGTTTGCAGCGTAATGGCAGCTTGACGAGGATGGGGGTGAAAAAGTAAGAAGCTGAACAAAATGTCTACATATTTATGTATTAAAAACTAGATATAAAGCAACACTCACTGTACAGTGTCGTAAATAACAATAATAACCCGTGAATACCGCTTAAACACTTTCTTCCCCTGATGCTGAGGGGATTTCTTGGACTCACGACGTTTCACGCGAGCCTTTTAGCTGGTGTTTTGGCACATTTTCCTCTACAAAATAGATGCACACTTTATTTAAGTGCTCTAAATATTATTTAAATATTACTTTAAAAGTTCGTGTGCCTATATGGTTTGTAAACATGGTGACTACTGTATACACTATGCCGAAGTTTTATACACTATGTGTGTGCGCGCCATATTTATGGCCCACGCTTATATATTTACATAACCGAGCTTAGAAAGTAGGGAAATGCAGAAGTTGAATTCGTAGAAAAATACTGCACTTCAGTATCATGCTACCCTCAAATTCCCTTCCGTAGGAGGCCCAAGGTTGCCGAAAGATATCCCCCAGAGGGAGGAAACCCACACGGGGCGGCCATCCATACTCCATACTGACTGAGCCGGATTCAAACCCACACCCAAGCAGCCCAGGCAGTCAGCAGGTATATTTTTTGGCACCTATCCTGTCGCAAACCTACTCTGTATATGGTGAGATGTATGTAGTCTCTGAGTCACACGGAGACAGAAAAGTGGCTTTAAGGTGAGGAAGGTCCACTTTTTTCTGTCTCTGGAGAGACATCGGAAAGTCGGGGTCAGTCTGTCGCTCTCGATCCCGTATCGTTCTTCCTGCCTTAAAATACCTGCTTTAACATTGCGACGAATTCCACAAATAAATAGATTGTACCTGTAGCGGGAACAGAGTGCTTGTGGAACTACTGTAATAGCTACATTGGTCCACAGAGGCGTTAATAGGCCAGAACATGAGAAAAACAACCGACAAGCAACATTTAGGCACATCTTGAGTTATTGAATTTCACCGCACGCTGATGGTTACTTTCACACTGATGTGGAAGGCTGTCTTCTTGTCGGTATTTTAATCACAGCCTTCAGTGTGGAACCTGCTTTTTACCCCGCAGAAAGTGGCCCCTCTTACTTGGGAAGCCAAATGTGCTCATCTTTGTCTGTTAAGTATTCACTGCCGCAGCGCATCCATGCAATTAACTGTGACTCACTCTGCAGAATAAAACCCTGTCCGGCGCGGTCCGTTTAAGACCTTGGAAGCGATAACAGTCCTTTGCGTGTCACCCCTATGCCGTGGCACGAGGGCTTCCGATTTCTGCATGTGTTTGTGCCACCTGAGGATGGGCAGCGTCCGAATGGGTAAAATCTGAGATGACCGATGAGAACTTTCGACAAAAGAGCTCTGTTTGCACAGGAGGCGTTTGTGCGAGAATGCAGCATCAGCCGAATTTTAACCAAGGGAGACAAAACTTTTGAATCCGAGGATTGTTTTAGCGCATGAGAATTTCTTTGTTTCGAAACTCGTGACCCCGGGGTTCCAAAGGGATGCGGTCATTGTTATTTGTTTTTTAATCCATCATACCGCACCATAATTTTAAATTTCATTCGGTGAGAAAATGGATTATTCAGAATCAGCCCAAAAATTATTTGCTCATTCTGTTCACTCAAAATTATTCGGTTTTTTCCACTGAACAGTGCAATCGCATACTTGCAGATTTAGATAATTCAGCCTAAAACAGGAGATTGCAGACGTGGATTTTATTTACGTTTATTCAAGATATTATCCATGCGTGCACAAAACACTCAGTGACATGCACTTCTTAGCTGGGCTGCTATGCTTCACTATCCCCCACGTCTGATTTCTATATATGGGCATCTCTGTATATGGAAACATCTGTGGGTTAAAATGTACCTAAAAGAAAAAATAGCTTTAAATTGAGGAAGATTAACATTTTAGACTCTAGATTAACACGGCTATCTCCTGAGACAATGTAGCACTCGTGGTTTTTGCTCAGCTTTTTTGTCCATCATATTCACAGTCATCTGATATTTCCATCCAGTTGCTGGTGACAGTGTAAAACCATGCTTCTGACATGTACAGAACTGGATCCTTCTTTGCACTGCATTTTGGCAGAGCTTCAGGAAGCCATCAGAAGAGCCTGACGGGCTCAAGCAGGGACTGAGGTCAATCGTTAATTTCCGGAGACGTTCTGGAGTTCTTCTTAAAGGGCCAACACATATTGCTGTGTAGTCACTGCTGACGTAAATAACAAAATCGAGACCTTTTTTGCAGCTGTGTCATTAACACTGTGCATGAATGTGTGCCAGAGGATCCTTTCTCTCTCCAGATATCTGATATCATCATAGCTCATAATCTACAAGCAGCGCCGAGGAAGGTGTGTGGTTAAACATGCAGGCATTTCTGACGCATGTGTGCTCACTTAGAGCCGCCTCAGCCACCTTCCTGGAAGGAAAAAGCAAGCCCTTCATTTATTATAAGGGAAGAGCAAATTGTTTTTGTCTCACTGAGCAGCTCTGTGTTTAGAAACAATCCAGGGATGGATCAGGTGTTCCCTAAATAAGATACAGATACAGTTTTAAAAATGGTGGCTAAATCTATTTATTGCAAAGGAATAGAAAAATATATCTATTTTGGGTAAAATGGATGATTTTATGCTTTTACAAATGGTTTTCTAGCAGTAAATGGTGTTATAGGTAATATCTGTAAAGCGCTGCTTAGACAACAGTGTACATTTTGAGTGAAGATCCTTCAGTTGTAGAAATTTAAGGGACGCAGGTCACATTTTTTCTACAAAAATAGTTGACATCATAAAGCCACAAATTTTGTTGCACTCTGAGTGCCCGATTTATGAACACAAGTGGGTCTGCTTGTAACTCAAGCATCCATTTTGTTTGTAAATCCAACCACTGTTTCACCGTTAGTGAAAGTTTCTTTATACAGTATAGAATTCACTTTGTTTACCCAAGGGTCAGCTTCTTTAAAACCTTTGACCAAAGGTATGATTAAAAAATTAAAAATGCACTATGACAACTTTTTTTTAACTTAATTTTCCTTGGCTGCTTACCCATTGTAGGCCTGCTATGTTCTAGACCCATCTGAGGCATAAGGCAGGGAACTATATTATGTTGAACAAAAAAAATTTGCCAGCTGCAAAATTTGTCAGTATCGCACTACTTTCAGTTCATTTTATTAGTTATATAATCTTCAAAAGCCTAATAATAGAGACATACCACAATTTATTTGCAAGGAAGTCTGTAATTCTGAATATATCCACCCATCCATAGAGCCTCCCATCCATCCATTATCGTTAACCACTTTTTCTTTGTCAGGACCCTGGGATTCTGGAGCCTAAAGTATTGGATATAGCAATAATAATAATTTTAAAAAATGTTGTGAAACTTATATTAAGGTATTACCTTTGAGGTAAATTAAAGTTAAAACAATTTTACAGCATCAGAAAGTAAAATACACAAGGTCCTATTCTTAAATGCTGATTGTTTTGAACACCACTTATGTCACTAGTATGGTCTTGGCTCATTCGTGATTTTTGGAATTTGAACAGGAAATATGCAATTGTTGGCCCTTTGAAGGAATGCTGCGTGTAAAAAGACACAGTTTTACACTGTAGAGCAAGACTGCCATCTAGCAGCAGATTGTTCAGGGCTACAAGGTAAGCTTTTTGTAGCAGTAGTGCATTAACTTTGAGGGCCATCTCTGTCCTGGGCTGTTCTCTGAAGTCCATCGAGCAGGCTGGGGAGGAAAGGATGTTGTCCAAGCTGACATCAATCATGGACAACACCTACCACCCCCTACATGAGTCTGTACGAGCACTGAGTAGCTTGTTCAGCAGCAGACTCTTACATCCACAGTGTAGGAAGGAGCGCTACCGCAGGTCATTCTTACCAGCAGCTGTCAGACTGCACAACGCAGTCTAAATTGGTTAATTTATTTATAAATTATTTATGTATATAGGGTTATTTTATTTTATTTGTGTACATAGATTACTAACTTAATTGTTCTTGTGCTTCTTACTAACTACTTGTTCTTCTCCTATATTCCCATTGTGATAAGAGCTCTGTAACACCTAAATTTCTCATTCGTGGGATAATAAAGGTTTATTCTATTCTATTCTATTCTATATATTCAGACACACACCATACTGAAGGAAAGTGACAAATTGCAGATACTTTTGTTCACTTTTGTTGTTGGCATGAATAGAGAAGTATGAAAGTGCGTTTTAAAATGCACACAATAGAATGTAATCCATTTAGAGTAAAATTAACTCAGTGTTACAGATTACTGTTGTTTATCCTTTGTAAACGAATAACCCATAGCATTACAAATATGCTGAAACAAAGGATCAGATTTGAGTGCATGCATAAACCTCCTTAGTCGGTTCCTGTGGCTTTAGACAAATTCCCACATCTCATGGTATTAACTGTTTCACTGACTCCGCTGACATGCCGTGAACCCTTAAAAGCGATATAGTAAAAGAGATAAAGAGGCAACAAAATGCACAACATTTACAATTGGTTATACTTTTTCAGGTTCTTAGCAGCTTTGTTCCTTTAAATCACTGTACAACTTCAGGAAGGTTATTGACAATGGCTGCCGAACAGTCCCTCAGTAAGCTTTCGCTGCCATTGATGACTAAGACAAACTATATAAAGTAAAAATCTTTGCTGAGGATTCCTACATACATATAAAAAACTCCCATCTCCAGTATTAACATGTGCATTTAGTTTAATTGTTATAAATAATTTCATTTGTTTGTTTATTCTATCATACAGTATTAACCATGTTTCCAATGTAGTGGGCCTGAGGGTTCAGAACTTAGACCAGAAGGCACCCTGGATGGAATTCCATCACAGTGTAGATATTTTTAAACACGAGGTAAAAAAAAAAAAAAAAACACATTTTAAATGTTCTTATATAAATGACACATTTCAGTGCAAACCACATTGTGGAAAACACTGAGTGCTTTTTTCACCTGAAGTTGTATTATATTCCCCACAAAACCAAAGTGGTTATAAACTAAATCTTTTTTGTGTCTTGTTTTGAAGGTTCACAGCTTCTCTGTGAAGGACCTGTGTCTGTGTCACACTTCTGTCTGCTCCAGATGTACAAGAAGGGGTGTTCGCCACAAGGCATCAGCTTAGATCTGAGGAGCACCGCACCAAGGTAAGTGATTCAGAACGCAGAGGTTTCTGTAGCAGCTCACACAGACACGCAAAAGGGGTTTAAAGCAAAGCCCTGTAATTTACAGTATGTCGCATGAAGGCTTTCCTGTCAGGACACATCATAAAATAAAATGTCTCAAATGTTCAAACTTGAATTTATTCCAGTTTAGTGATGCTGTTCTCATGGGCGACAGGAGAATCCAGCACACGCTCCAGTTTTCTATACAATGTGCTCTTGGAAATCCCAAACGGTGTGTTAATGGACCATTTCCTTGTGAACTGTGGGCATAGCTGTAATTCCAGCCATCATTTTTTTTTACCACCCCGCTGCTCCTCTTTTTTCCAAGTGCATGTGTCAAATCGTCCCTTCAACCTCACGTGAAATCCTGACAAAGCTGCCTAACCTATCAGGTTATAACCAGTTTGTGTTTTGGTTGGATTTTAGATGTAAGGCGAGCTCACGGTCACGTAAACTTCCGGACAAAAATAGCCAATAATAAAAATGTAATAAAAAATGTTGCTTACTCACATTTCTTATGCTTCTTTCAATGGCTTTAATGGGAAATGAAGTAAAATGCATTAAAATTCTAACCTCATTACCGCTAACTATTCTGAAAATAGACAATTACATAATACGCAGTGTGCAAATCATTCAAGCACAGTTGTTTAATCAGAATAAATTTATTTCTGCACAAAGGGAACACAAGTTCAAATATAGCATTGCATTACCTAAGTAATAATGCGTTTTTATATCTGAAATGTAACGTGTTTAATTATGCCCACGAACGGCTTAAATGTTGCTCAAATAATGAGTAAAAGTCTGAAAGAACAATTAAAGCGAATGCTGCAGATAGGCTATTAGCCTCTCAGACACATACAAGCCCCATTGCTTCTCTGAAAACAACCTTGGGCGTGACAGAATGGCCCAGGGAGTTAATGAACTACCTAATGAACCCAAACAAATCAATATAACAAAGGATGGTGAATTGGAGTCGCTTAATAGCCAATCGGAAATATAATGGATATAGTGCGACAAATAAATATAAATGAACTACACACAGTGCAGTATAATGTCTAAGAGTTTCCACAGCAGTGATTAAAAATAAACTCTAGCATGTCACAACAAGCCAAGCAAAGACATTGTCACCGGCGCTTCTGCTGTGCTGAATACTGTAATTATTCAAATGGGTGACGCGATCGTCACAGCTGACATCACATTTGCATGTAGCACCGTGAACCCGGTTTGACATAAAATCCTCTCTTTTTCTCTCCATTGGGAGGCAATGTTATACCGCAGATGTCATCTCCCTGCTTTTCACCAGTGGCACGACAGACGAACGGCGTTTTTGCCCACCGTTTGCGCAAATTTTTGCAATTAATTGATCACCAGCTCAAAGCAGCCGTTTTTATTTGGCTAATAAACGGACTTTGGGAAAAGACGTGCAAGCGGGAGATGCGGCGGGGCTGTGTTTGTAAGTTTCCAGAGGCAGAGGGAGGCTTTTAATTAACGGAAACGCACGAGGCAGCCTGCTACGTCATTTTAAATGGAGAGACTGGAGATCATTTAGCGATTAAGTTCTCTGGCATTTTTAGACTGGGTCAGAAGAATTCAGTCCTGAATTTCCCCAGAGCGTGTCTAATTCGAGTCCGTATCATGTGGGAGGATCATTAATATTACAATTGTGTCTCCCAGTGTTATAAAACAAATGAACCGCATTTAAAATGCATTAATGTCCTATTTGATTAATTGACAGTCACATGAAATAAAGAGTACGTCAGCTTTCATTTACTGTATTTTTTGTCTCCAGGAACCTTGAAAAGAAGCTTCTTTTAACTCTTTCAGCCCCATTTCAGATAAATCTCATACCTTCACATGTCAGTCATACAGCCTGAAGGTTCTGACCCATGAATGTTTCAGGATGAAATCAATTATGTACCCATGCGATTCGGGAGACAAAAAGGGGAGACTACATATGTATGAGGGTGGATGATGTGAGAGAAACACCTGACAATTTATTCATTTTAAGGCCCTAATAAGGAGTTAGCCTTCAGAACATCTGCAGTCCTCGTAGGTGTTCTGTCACACGAGACCTGAAACGTGTGTAGTGAGATTTGTTGTTGTGCCAAGTAATATGGCTGTTTTATGATAAATTTTCATAAGCTTTCATAGCATTTTTTTGTACCTGACTGTTATACAAGGTCTTAGTTTATTAACAATTTGTGTTTTAGAAATGTACTTGATGTGGAAACCTAATGGGTGGGTACAGATTGCTATGGAATATGGACAAATTAAATACAAATATTATCAATGAGATAGGTTAGATAATTCAGAGTGGCAAGCATTCTCCTTTTGGTCATTCAAAACAGAAGCTGAAAGGCATACAACACTAGTTTCAGAGCCAAAATTCTATCCTTTGCTTAAAGGATCCCCCATATGATAATGGGCAGAGATGTTTAATTTCAGTTCAATAGCATCAGGCTTATGGGACCTTGACAGAGATAAATATGCCCATTTGTCCTTATTCTCGACATAATGTCCTCCTACTGTCACTTTCGTGTGATGCAACCTTATTAGGGAGACATCCCAGCAGGGTGAGTCACAGCTCTCTGTACCACACAGCCCAACTCATCTAGGTGGAAGGGATTGGGGGAAAAAGCCGTGGGTGTCTGGATAAACCTGGAGGCCG
This sequence comes from Heterotis niloticus, assembly GCA_018136845.1. Taxonomy (NCBI): domain Eukaryota; kingdom Metazoa; phylum Chordata; class Actinopteri; order Osteoglossiformes; family Osteoglossidae; genus Heterotis; species Heterotis niloticus. The sequence goes on along the minus strand of CM030901.1, from coordinate 24,734,697 downwards.
GGAACAAACACAAGCAATGTGGGATTTGTTCCTTTTGGCATCTAATCGTTAATTTTGCTATAGAAAGCTCCAGTCCGCCACCTCCAGATTAGAAGTGGGATTGAAGCGTGCATGCACACACACACACACACACACACACACACACACAAAGTCATCGTGCAGCACACTGGGCTGTGTGGGGTTCATAATTGTAGAGTGACTTTAAATGCCTGTTATTTCCCCTGCTCCACACTGTAAACTAATGGGGTCCTTAAGAGTGAAGTTTTGCTTATGAAACTCTGGATACTCCAGTATTACCGGATCAGTCTCTAACACCTCATCAGTGCACATATGTGTGTAACTGTATATAACATTATTGTAAGACGTCATTAGATAGCCTGCAACTCAGACATGGGCCTAAAAACTGAAGGTTACTGGTTGCAATCACAATGCTCAATCTTTACTGCTGTAGCACCCTTACAAAAAGCAAGTGTCTTTGTATAACAGCAGTAATTAAGTTATGCCATGATAATAACTGTGTAGTAACAAAAGGGTCATCTAGTAGTTCCCTACGTTAATAATGAACGTGAAGCAAAACAAGACACAACAGGGCTTCTGTGCTAGGAGCTGCAAGTTGAATTAAAAACAGCAAACTTAATTAAAAGCTCCACTGGATAAAAAACATGATATGCAGGCGATCAGGGCTGAGAACATATGTTCTGGTCCATTTAATATAATGTGGTCGCTTATGGTGTAGCTGCAGTTTTCGAATGTACAAGCTTCTCAGCTCCGGTGCCTGGATTTTCACTTAATTGCCTTTAATCCACATCGACCAACATGAAACTCGTACTTAAATCTGTGACACAGACTGTTAGTGTACACAGTCCTCCCACAAGCCCATTTGTGCCCACGAGAATTTGGCTTTACAGGGAGTTTCGTTTATTTCTCCTGCTTCTGCTTACCAGGCATTTCTTTGCGTTTGCAACAGAAAAATTTGCATTTTCATGCATCCTTACGGCAGATCAGAGTCACCATGAGGTCTTCTTTGCAGCTGTAGTTTTACTTGTGCCAAGTTCTCAACTTCTGTTACTTTTTGGAAATCATTCTTTATCAAAATCCACATGAGCTTGTTTCGTGAGCAGTGTTTGCTTACATTTTTTGTTTGCTTTTGTCTTTTATGGTTCAGCATGTGGGTTGGTCAGGCCTGAAGTTCAAATCTCATTCTGTCTTTATGTGTTTCCTCCTGCAGTCCACAGACATGTGTGTCATGTTAATTGGTCACTGTAAACTGCTTGCAATATGTGTCTGTTTGGCCACCCTGCAGTGGTCTCATCCAGGGTGTAGCTTCATACACTGGTGCTGACCCTGACTGTAGTAAAGCAGTTAATGATGTGTTCACAGCTCTGATCTTATTCTTTTATTCAGTTGTATCTTTAGGACCTGTCTCACTCTGTGGAGGTATTTAGATGTTGCTGTCTTCGTAATTTCTTTGTCATGGTTCCTATGTGATTGGAGGTTCCCCAGATACTCATAGTTATGCTTCAAGTTTCTTATGTGGCCTTGTGGCAGTTCATCTCCCTCTTTTTACTATCATCCTGCCGCATGTCTCTGGGCAGGTAGATCAGAAAATCAATACCTCTTTTGGTCTTGGCGTACAACTTGATGTCATCCATGTACAGAAGGTGGCTGATAGTAGCTCCGCTCCTGAACCTGTATCTATAACCACTCTTAGTAATAATCTGGATCAGAAGTTCAGGCCACTACAGAAACAAAGTGGGGACACTCCTTGGTACAAAACACGCTTTATGGCCACCTGGTCTGTCATCACTGACTTGGTTTCTAATGTTGGTCTCCAGTAGTCTTTTGAGCTCTTGATGAAAATTTTGAATGTCCTACTGATCTTGTACAATGCTACACATTTCAGTGTCCACTTGTGGGGCATTGAGTCAAATTTTGCTGTGCTATAATGCAACATTCAGCCGGTCTGCCCGATCTTGGAATCTTGGTGGACAGCTCTTTCTATCAGTAACTTGTACTTTAAGGCTCTGGTGTTGTTTCCAATCCCTTTCTAGTCAGGACTCATGTACGTCTATGTCAGCTTGGTGACTATGATGCTTGACAGAAGCTTCCATGTTGTGGATAAACAAGTTACCGGGCAGTAATTAGATGGTTCTTGTCCCTTAGTTGAGTCTTTCTTGACCATTGCTGTCCTTTCTTCGGGTGCTGTTAGGCTGCTGTTAGCAGATGTTCATTTGTGCAGCTAGCCAAATATCTAGGTATCTATTTATATATGTCTTGCTTGTGAGCTGTTTGTGAGCTGAGTAAACATAGGCAGACAGACATACAGTAGTGTCATTAATAATTAAGTTTTTTTTGTCTTAATTTTCCCAATGCCACATATTTCACACACCTCCTGGTGAGGAGTTTGCCTCACTTGCTGTCCTGTTAGTTGTCCAGTGAATGTGCCATTAAGGCCATTCTATGCCCTGCTGAGCTGTGATTCACAGACCATGGAACACGTGATGACCTCATTCATCCCTAAAATATAACACTCAATAAAAAGATGAGTCAGTCTTGAAAAAGTATACGCTTGCCTCACAGTCAGATTTCTTGTCTCCTAGCCTGCGTTAACCCTCAAGAGTCGGAATGACTCATCCCAACACACAGTTTTGTGAAGTTTAGAAGCCCTGAATTTTCCTGCTGAGGCGGTGGTTGTCATGCTCTATGTTAAGCAGCCATTTGACACAGCAGATTTCATTTAAACATTTGCATTTTAGCGCACTACTTTCCACAAAATGTCAGAACCTAGATTGTTGATAATTTATTTCTGTTGTGAATTTATCCGAAACGAAAGTTCAAAGTGCTGGTGTCTTATCAGTTGTTTCCGATAGTTTTGCTTTGAGTGAATGCTTTTGCCCTGCATCAACGCGTTCACTACAATTTAACCTGATAATTAAGCTGGATGCACATTGGTCCTTAGAGGAAAAGGAGGAGGAAGAAGGATTTCCAAGCAGCTGAAAATCCTTCCTGTGCTGGTCAACAAAATTTTGTAAGAACTTTTAGAATAGCAAATGCAAAGAGTAATTATAGAACGTGATAGTGAACAGCAACGGGAGCATTTGGTGTCCAAAATTTTGGTATCCGTCCCATTTTCAGTGACAAATTAGAGCTGGACGCCGAGGGATTACTGTACAGTTAATTCTAGGATGCATTTGTCATTGTTCTATAGTGCAGCATTTATACCACCAGTATGCATGGCTCCTGAATCATTGAAACGCTTACATTTCCAAATCCCACAAACTTGTGCAAAACTTTTGTTTGGCTGCATAAATGTTTAATAAAGCTGCTTCACTTATTAATATGCAGTTTAAAAATACAAAATGTGACGAAAAGGTGAACAAATGGGTTCCAGGGAGCTATCGGCACTTACAGTAATCAGTGGGTCGAAGGTTAAAATGTTAAGTGCTGCCATGTCCTGGACTGGTTCATCAGGAAACATCTAGGTGTATAAATATGTAATCGGTCAAAAGGAAGCTATATGATGCTGAGTAAGCGGGCCCTCGACCATTATTTATTCACTATTTTTTAAATAGACTAGCTGGACTGGAATTCTGTCTGCCAGCTTCCTCACATAAATGCTAAATGGAGGAGCCATGCTGACACCTTGTGTCAAATAGTTGGCGGAAAAAGGAGATTAAGGGGAGCAGACAGGGGTCCTAATGTGAAGCATGAGACCACCAGGGGTTCCCAAACCCAACTTATACGCACATACTGTAAGCACTATGGTTGAATCTGCTGGAAACACTCATATTTTAAAACCCTTTTATTTCAATTTTGCTAAATGTCAAATAAAATATAGGATTAACTATATGACAAAGAGCATTGTTTCTATTTTGCACCTGTGCACTTTAGTTAATACATTTTTGTGTCACCGCTAAATCCAGTCCCATTTACCAGTCACATATCATTTGTCATAGCAAACTATTTCCTAAAACAAATATTTCTTGACCGGAGTCATCTGTAAAAGCAGTAATGTGCTATTGATCCGCTATCATTAGATGGACTGGCAGAGTGCTTTTAGACTAGAAATCAATATTAAAATGATTTGTTTACTCTTTGAGGGCTGCTTTTAGGTTACATTACAGCTCATCATAATTCCTGAGCAGAACAGAAAATTGCACTAAAAGGTCTCAGTTTTTCCTTTATGCTGTGTGAGCGACAAGTAGATGCCAGCACATTGAGAGTATATTTTAAGAGACCCTTGCTACTTCTCTAGTATCCTTAATACTTTTTTCAGGCAGGTGGTATTTTAAATCCTATTTGCAACCAGATTTAGTGTAAGGTAGCACAGCGGTGTAGCTGGTGTCCCACAGTTGGTGGTGTCGCACAGCTTCAGAGATGTGGGCTTGAACATGGATTCAAATCCAGCTTAGAGTATTTGAAGTTTATATGCTCTCCCCATGCTTGCACTGGTTTCCTCCTCAACAGTCCAAAGACATGTGTTTATGGTAAATATGTTTATTTAAATTGCTTTTTTGTCTATGGTTGAGTGAAGGAGAGTGTTTCCACCTTTCACTGTAATGATGGTCCATCCAGGGTGTTTATCTTCTCTTGCCCTGTGCTTTTAGGACAGTCTTTGGACCCCCAACACCCTGAACTGGACAAACAGCTGCTGGTAAACAGTAGTGTGAGTGTCTTCAAGCAATGGGTAGTTTGTTTGACTCTAAATAAGTTTAACTGTTTGCTAGATCCTGGAGACTCTAAATAGGTAAAAAGAAAACCTTTAAAACCATATTTATGCGTGTCAGGCATGCAAAAGCCTACTGGACATTTGGTTGTAAAACTGCAGTTTTCCATTTTTTCATGCTGGCTCAAAAATTTATGTTCAAGATCCACCTTGTGCTGTCCTTCACTACATGGTTAAAGATAATACACACATTGCAGCTACTGACAACCACGGCCATCACGTTGTGACTAATTTTTTTTCCTCATATTTCTTCAGCTCCGCTGGATATTTTCTCTATGCAGCAGAACTAAACAGCCTATTAGAGTAGCTCTGACCTCTAAAACTGGTTTGCTTCTCATTTTGTTTCCATTTTAACCCTCGAAAAAGAGAGAAAGGCGCTTCTTTGGGATCCCACACCACCTCAAGAGTAATTTTGAGGGTTGCCTTTGGGATAAGTGTTGAATTACTGTTTATATATTTTTTTTCATTTCATTCTTTTAAACACACAATTTTCTAAGACATAAAAACATAAATTTTAAGACTTGAAAAATAAAAATGTTTGCACGATTTTTTTCAACATTGTCTTATGCTGTTACAAAACTTTATATAATGTATTATTATTACCAAAAGCAATGATTTGAAACAACTTTGAAATGTACCGAATATTTTTATTTTTGAGTCATAACACTTTTCGTGAATTGTACATTTTAAGTAAAAGTAAAAATACCACAAATGCAAATACTGTAATTCAACACTTTTCCCACATTCAAATGTTAAAATAGCTGTTTTGGGGAGCTGGCTCTGGAATTGATTCTATACACAAATGTTGTCTTGTAGTCAAAACCTTTTTATAACATGCCCAGCACCCTTATCGCAAAACCACCTAACAGTCCTAACGCGGCACCTCCAGTTGTGGAGCATCTACACACTGTATAGTGTCTGCCAACTGCATCAAAGCCTCGGGCACAGCTCTCAGATCCTGGGGTTGCCCTGACAGCAACACCTCATTGCTGGATGCCTCTCAGCTGTGCCACTGAGTCCACCAACTGTCTCTCCACTCTAAACTCAACTCAACTCAACTCGACGCAAAATAATCCTTTGGTCTGGTAAAGCAAACATTCGCTGGTAAAAATACGGTTATTAAAGAACTGCTTCATTTTTAGTGAAAGAAAGCCGTATATGACAGCAGCTACAGTGCTCAGAAGTGGGCCAAAGGTGTGTTTTGTGTGAAAACAGACAAGAAATCATAAACTTATAGTGTCATACAGTTCACTTTCATAGAAATATTTATTGCAGAGAAGATATATTATTTACATGCTATCACAATGTAACACAATATAAATCTACCAAATATTTCCAAGTGGATGCTATATGCTTGTCATAGAGTATCTGTCATAACAAGCGGGTAATATGGTGGGTAAGATACAGTTTCACTCACTATACAATTCATAACAGTCCAAAAGATCAAAGTTATCAAGGGCAGTGAAGTTTCAGTCCTACTAATTATTGTTTCATGCAGAAGCTACTGGAGGAATAGTTACAAAGGTACAGCATTTTCATAGCATTCCCCAGTGGGTGACATACTTAAGTGACAAAAAAGGTTGGCAAAACGAACAATGAATAAAAATGAAACTCAAGTCTAATTAGCATTATTTTTTGCCTTTAGCTTTATGCTAAAGTCCTATATTATCCAGAAATGGAAAAACTATGATAAATGAGTCACAAGTACTTTTTGAAATTCTCATATAGTTGGGAGATTATATGAGAGAGGAGTGCGTGGAGAGATTCTGAACTTTGGAAGAAGGACCATGAAATGTTGAGTATTACACCATGCCCCTGTCTGTCTCATCCGTGGTGTAGCGTGAGCTCTAAACGTGGTTTACGGTTTTCATTACATCCTGCAGTCGCCTTTTTAATTCAAACGAGAGATCTAGTCCATGTTCTTTGTGACCTCTGATGGAGCAGAACACGTGAATTTTTTCCCTTTAAGTTTTATTCCGGAGGAGAATCTGTAAGCTCACAAAACACCACTTGAGTGCTTTGTCTTTTAAGAAGGAGGTTCAGGGAGTCGCGGTGCTCCTGAGGACAGACTCTGAGGGTCGGCCTGGGATCGTCTTATGCCTGACAGCCCTAAGCGAGGTGCTAACTTTTTTTGAGATCCAAATGTCTCAATTTCCCCCTGGTTAGGATAGCCGCTGCTGGGGGGCTTAGACTGCTGTGCTCACCAGCGAGTCAGATTTTTACGCCATTTATTGATTCTCCTTGCAAATTCCGTTAACATACAGGGTTTACACTTCCATCTTTAAGACAGCTGGAAATGCAGTAAAGTGATTAAAGAACTTTCCTCCTGGTACCACAATTAAACCCTACTGTAAACACTACCATTTAAACATCACCATGCTGTTAGCCATTTGTGAATACAGGTAGAATGGGCTTCTGTTAGATATAAAATGCACTTTGACCAGATATAACACAGATAGCAGACAACTGACTTTTACGGTAATACATAAGCTTATTATTAAGGTTAGTTTTCTTTATGGAAGACGACATTCATTCTCATCTAGACACCACTGCAGGAGGCAGTATTATATCTTTAAGATTACATTTTTATTTTATTTATTTTTTTATTTTTGTTAGTTATTAATAAACAATATGTGAAGATAAAACAGTAAAGGGTCAAATAAAGGCAAAACCAAGGAGAAACTTAAAATATGTCGTCTAACGTAAGAATCAAGCTATTGTGTTCTGCCATTCGTCTCTTTGGTACAAGTAAAGTAAATAAACCCACAAAATTTTATTTAAAATGCAGTTTATGGTTTTACCAATTAACAGAAAAGTTAAACATCACTTACTATAATACATATACTGTAAATATGAATGTGTATGTATTGTAAATATATACACAACACCTTCAGGGATTAGGGCCATGAACATGAACACTGTCAGTGAAAAGCTGACTTTGCAGAATGGGCTGACGTTTCCTACCGGGGTCAGGGGTCTGTTATTGCATGGGTTCAATTCACATCCTCAGTCTGACCTTTAGGCTGTCAGCTAGCGACTCATTAAGGCATGAAAAACTCTCACTGGCTGAAGAAATGCATGTAAGGGAAAGTCTAACTTCCCAGATATTACACAGCTATTCGAGACACTTAGTTATTTTCTATCTCATTTCAAAGGAAACTATGTTTTATAGCAGTTCTTCCATAGAAAAATAAACGCATAAATGAAAATCTACACATCCTTTTCTACTTTGTCAACAATACATGAGATTTTAACTTATTCTAAAACATACCCATGGACATTTTGACACTTTATTTTTAATTAGTAGTTACACTAAAATGTGTAGGAGGCCTCCAGGAAATTGCGTATATTTTCATCTATAATAAAGAAATAGACTACATTTGTATATTTAGCGCATTCATTAACCTTTTTAACCTTTTTTTAAATCCTTTTTGGCATTCATTTATTCAATACTATATGTTCAAATTATAGCTTTTTATCACAAATGGTCTTCAATGAAAAGTTTGTATATGATGACATGAACAAAGTTTGACAGGATATAATGTATGAAACCAGAAATGATCTCTAGAAAGCAACTAATGTAAGATGATCTTGTACTCCAGTGACAACATTCAGATGTATGTGGTTTGATCAAATGAAATTAAACCAAAACAAAACATTACCATGGGGAAATAATACAAGTGCAGCATAATGACCTGAAAGATCACTACATGTTTTTCCTGATAGCAAGGATGTTCTTACTCAAGCATAAAGACCACCCTAATGCCCTGAAATCCATGACTCCCATTAATTTAACCGTCCACTGCCCTAAAACATCCTTGGGATTTGAAGAACCATAATGGGGGCAAAGAAGGAGCCTAATGTAGAATAAGTAGAACTTTAAACATTTCTTTTTTCTTTTGGTAATTTGGTCAGTTAATGGACAAAGTTGAACGGTCAAAAGTGCTTCAATTCCCACCATGCACTACTTTTTTAATTAACCCTTCCAGTTTGCATGGTCTGTCACAAATTTACTCTTCTCAATATGACAAGCGGCAATTGGGGGAACAATACATTCTGGTTGCCTTCAAAGATTGTTCTTACTGTGAGCTGGTGGGCGGTGGGGCTTGCTGTGATTGACAGCTCCCTGTTGTTGCCAACTTCTGCCAAGACCTAAATGGGCTGAACAACGACCAAGTGCGTTGGCCTAATGAGGGGCTGAGGACCCAAGAGGGCTGTGGCTGCTATGTCTCGTGTTTGACTTGTGAGACGCTGGCCTTATTAAAGTTTTGTTTTTGTTGGCGAGCTGCTGTCCGGTACCCTGTGGCCACCACCACGCCACAACTGACCACATTATGGTGGAGAACGTGGATACCAGACAACAGGACAGCGCCACCCAGCAGCTCACAATACAAATAACAGACGTTAAGGAATCTGAGATGTCCGCCTCTCCAATTGCATGGTTCTGTGCGTCACACGAAAACATAACAGAACCTCAGAGGCGACAAACTGAGTCTATTCAGGCTTCTTCCGCATATACAGTTTCCACTGATCAATGTTTAGAAAATATACTTTATTAAAGTGCTAAAACTCTAGTTCCTGGTTACCATTGCTAACTTGTCTGAATCCTGCAATGATCACTTTGTCCATTGCATCAAGTCTATGTTTAGTAATAAGAGGGGGGAAAGGAATGTATTAATTAAAGTACATCTTTGGCATTTAAGTTATACTTGTACTGTTTGCGCCTTTGCAAACAACCAGCAGGCCCCTCTATGTAAACTGGTCCTTTAGCTTAAAAGGGTCTATTTACATCTTTTCTAACCCTGTTCACTCTCGCTGGCTCCTGCACTGACAATTCGACAGTCTTCTGTACAGTTAACCATTAACGCAACTGTTGTATAAACCATGAACCGAAAAATTATGAGGAATGCACGATTCATGAGATGAATTCACAGATTCTTCAGCGAAGAGTAAAGTGACTTAGAGTTGCATAATTGAGAAAACCACACTAATTTCAGAAATTCAAGCAAATACTCATTACGAATCTGGAATGCTTAATATAAGACAGTGTTTTCCTTTGTTTATTATTAAAAAGGACAAAGAAAAGAAAACACCGCAAATGAAAGGCAGCTTGTGCAAAACTCTTCTTTTTTTCCCCAAGTCGCCTTGCATTATTGTAATCTGAAGGTTCCATACAAGAAACAAAAGTTGTCTAATTGGAAATGAATAGTTAGAGGTCCAGTCGCACTCAGTGTCATGCATTTTTCCCTGATGTCTGTTTATCAAAGTCCCATGGACACACCTCTGCCATTTTGGTTTTTTCGGTGAGCCCTCCTTTCGAATTGGGAGACCTTTGCTTTGCACTGGAAACATTTTTGTTTGGTTCTTTGCTATCTAATACACCCTGAAAATCCCATGGGCAAATATCTGCCTGCTTGCTTTGCGCTAAACCCAACGTGCTTGCAGAGCCTTTCTGCCGGTCCGCTGGCAGAAGCTCCGTGCTGCCCTCCACGTCCCACGGACACACCTGCGCTATTTTGGAATGGCTCGCTTGCTTCTCTGTACTCTCCCTGCCCTTTGACCTTCCCTTATCATTATCCTTCTCCTTTGCCTTTTCCTTCTCTGAAGACATACCTTTCTTTTTTGAGATCGAGTCCTTGAATTTTGAAAACTGCGTTTGGTTGGAAGTCTTTTCCGAACTTCGGGATGCTGGCAAGTCGTAGTCCCAGGGGCATATGTCTGCCCTCGCCGCAGCCTTTTGATTCATGCGCTCAGGATTGGGGATGTCTCCCTTTTCCTCTGCTATAGCACTGCTTCTGCCTTTATCTGGAGATGGGCCTGGACCAATTTGTTTGTCCGGCAGCTCTTCAAAGTCCCACGGGCACACCTCAGCTTTCTGCATTCTGGTACCGTCTCCAGCAGGTGGTAACAGAGCGGGACGGCTGTTGGCTGGACATTTGGTCATTTCTCCTGGGTCCACACCTTCATCCTCCTGCTCTCTAGAATCTTTCCTCATGCACTTTTGGCTGGAATGTCTGCTGTTTGAAGAGGGCTGATCTGAGGCTTTCTGCTTTAGTTGTGATTTACCTTTGGTTCCACCTACGTGGACCGAAGTTGTTTCCCCATCAGCAATGGAGACGTGTTTTTGCGCTTTGTTCTCGGACATCGTGGGAAGGTCATCTATTTCCCAAGGACATACTTCTGATACATCAAAAAAATCAGTGTTCTTTCCAGATTCAGGGCAGGCTATGGATGATTGGTTGTCACTACCCTGGGGTTTTATATTCCCACTTTTGCTGGTGGCCTGTCGGCAGTTCCCAGATTGATTTGCAGTCATCTTTATAAACTCTTGATTTGCTTCTTTCTCTGGTTGCGTCTTGGCCTCCTTGGCCTTCTGATGGTCTTCCGCATTCTGTGGTTTCCCTGTCAAGCCCAAAGTTTTTTCTTTAGCACTGGCAATAACACTCAGGGATTTTTGCAGCACAGAGGTTCGGGGATGGAGGGGCTTCTTATCGGCAGTCAGGTTGTGAGCGCTGGCTGACTTGCATACCAAAGGGACAGACTCAGCAGATTCTGCTTCAATTTTCTCTGCAGATTTTTTCTTCACCAGTTTCTTGCTCATCAATGAGTCCAGCAGGGAGTTCTCATTAGCAGACAACTCTGTCTTGTCGGTGACCTCACTCTGGTCTTCGCTCTGGTCCCGCACATGGTCATAGCTGCTGTGAGACTTCTTGAGGGAGAAGACCTTGTTCTTCAGCGATTCCTCTTTGGACTTGCTGGCATGGGAGGGGTCAAAGGGGTTTCGTCTGAGGGTGCAGATGCTGTTCCTGTTACTCCCGTGATCCCCCGAGTCCTTGTCTTCTCTGCTGCACTGGCGGCTCACTGACTCGGGGATTTCTGTGATGCGCCTCATGAGGGAGCGGCCCAGACCCTTCTTGGAGCTCCGCTTCTTCTGCAAGTGGGGATTATTGGCCAGCATTTTCTTCCTCTTGTAGACCTCAAGTTGGGCATAGAGCTTCTTCAATTCTTCCTGTAAACATAGAAACAATGGGACAAAAATATTTAAAAATTTAATGATGCTTTGGCTTTCACAATTGTTGAATGAGCCAACAAGTAAGACCCAAATAACCATGTTAATAAGCATATGGTGTACAGACTAAAGGACAGACAACAACATGCACTACAGATTAAAATCATCTAACTGGACAGTGCTTAAGACACAGCAGCATGCTCTTTCACATGAATAACAAGACAGCCTCTGACAGTTTAAATATTAAACATATTGTGTTTTATTGTTAGTTCTGAAGTAGCCTCTACATACGCTTTATTGGAATTTCACCAGAATTTCCAGCATTAATGTTAATGGATCCAATCTATTTTTTCAACAAATGGATCTTGGCACCGCTAACTTACAGTCTTTAGTTCTGGCCAGAGGCTTCTTCGGTTCTAACAAATAAACGAAACCTCTGCTCACATTGGTACGTTTTTCCCACAGACTGTCGCAAGACTTTATGCCACAGCCATTAACAGAACTGAGCTGGCCCATTTCGTCTGGCGTCTGCAATAAAAAACTGCCGCAGCTCAGTATATCCATCATGTTTACACAACATAAAATTGCCAGGCAATTGATTTGCAGAATATACAAGAGGAGAAGGAAGAGAGAAGGGACCAACATACCCGGATGTCTTCGGGGTCCAGGCTGTGCTCGCTCCAAGCTGAATTGATGCTGCTGTTCAAGTAGGACCCTGACCGACCCATGTCTAGCTCGTCCTCATAGGCTTCTGTGGCAATATCATCTCTTGTGTGTATCCCTACAAACAAGAACTACACCGGGACATGGGGGTAAGAGGTTGTGAAAATGCGGCATATTCCAGTGAGTGGCTCATAAAGCTGTTGGACAAAGATTTGGGCGATTTTCCCCCCTTAGCCTTATGGTTTCTTCTGGCCCCGCTGCTGCAATCCTGCAACTTGAATAGGTGGAGAGAAGGATGCTTTGTGAGATGGAACCTATTACCTTGGGAATGAGCAGGAGCCCCAGAGTAACCGTCACTGTCAGGTGTGTGTGAGCAAAAAACAGCATCAGCATCCAGTCAGGGTGAAGTCCAGGGGCCATAGTGAACCTGCAGGCAGATACCACAACATGAACGCCATGTCAGGCCAGGAAAAAAGCTGTAGCTCTGAAACCAGTTTCTCAAATTTGGGATTATGTACTGTCCCATTAAGGCAAAAAATATGCTCAGTAAACGTTTGCCAATATTCCAGCAACTAAACAAGAATAACCACACAGACGCTGTAAAACTCACAGATGCCATGTCTGTGAAGCAGATAGTAACAGGATATAACAAGTTTATTTTGGGCCCAAATAGATTTATACACTTTCTGTCTGCTGCAAGCATATTTTATTCATTCCAATGCGGAGGTTTATCCATGTCGTCTTACTGCTGCTATTTATTTTCCCTGTGGAAACTGTCTTCACCTGGGCTATATTTACTGCAAAGACAGGCTTATACTCTTCCTTTGCATCATCATTTTCCTTTCTTAAAATACTGATTTGCACACCTGGTGCCCAAGCCGAAAAAGTCTCCTTTCCAAGAAATAACTAAATATCTTCTATAAAAAAAAAAACTAACCCAAAAGCAATCCTGATTTCATCTATGTCAAGGCTGCCACTATTCTGTACCACAGTACTCTCACACGGTGTGTTTTGGGAATGATGGGAAAAGGAGTGCCAAGGCTCATGCTGCTGAGTCCAATGCAAACTAGATGGCCTCAGGTTGTCTTTGGATGCATTGCTTTTCTAGGTTCAATGTTGTATTTATTAACATGTTGTCTGCTGCAGGTTACCTGGAGTCCTATGAAACAGGCTTTTGGGCACATTGTTTAGGTGGGAAGCTTGTGCTGAGTCAGCCCAGTTATTATTACTGTGTTCTCTCAAAGTTAACCGATAAGTCGTGTTGTTTTATGCAACAATGGCACCGGTTAATGGAAAACTTTAACAAAGTGACAGCTTTGGGTTCCTCATTTTACTTAATGTGTATTCATTACATCTAGGTTTGACCATGCCACCTGCTGTTTTAAATTTTTTAAGGGAAAGAACAGCTTTGTAATGTTTTTATTACAAAAATAACTTTAAATGTGAAGAAGTCTTTTTCTTTCCCGTGTTTTTTCTTCACGTCCACTGGTTGCCCACCTGACAATGTGGAATACAGCGGAGAGGATGAGCTCATTGTGGACGGCGACTGCCATGTAGCGCGGCTCATGGAAGGCTGAGGGCACTGTGCGCACGGCGAAGCACAGGTACACGGCCCACAGGAGGAAGAGGGACTCGGCTGCACAGAATCACACAGATGTGCAGGAGTCAGCAAACGCTCATATGCAAAGTAACAAATACCATGTTAAACACCACACTGCACGTTCCAAAGCCTGAAATGCACCTTGCTGAACTGTTTTCTGTGTGTATGCACTGCTTAACATCCACTGGCATTTATACTAGTTTGGGGTGAGCTGAGTTTTTGGCAGTTTAGAGGGATGTACTGAAGCTATGGGTCCTTCTCTCTGCATCCGTGTGAAATGGGGGGCGGCAATATGGCGGACGGTCAACCTCAGTTCTCTGGGGACCAAGGCAGGGGCAACTGTTTTTAGCACAGGCATAATATTAGCTGAAACTAATTGACATTTCTTGTTTCATAAGCTTATAAATAAGTTTATAGGTCAGACTGTCAGCTTTTAGTTAGTGGTGTATTTTTACAAAGATATTGACTCTGAGCTCTTTTAATTCGTGTCAGGTCCTTTCGAATGTAAGGCCAGAAAAATATCAATGCAGTCAATGAATTGCAGCTGCCATTTAAATCAGTTTATAATTGCAGAGGAAGAACATATTTACAGGATTTGAATTTTATTCTGCAGGTATATTCTTTAACTTTAGAATGCATATTCACATTAAAAATGAGCGTCTCACTTAAATTACTCTCTGCTGAAGTGCCTGTTATGGTGCTAAAAGCAAAACCATTTGTGCTGTTAGATCATAGAGGATAAACTGCCATCAGAAAAACAGTTTCACGCATGTAAAACAAGGCCATAGCTACTTACCACATGGCCAGATATTGCCCCCTTTATGTGGCCAGTTCCACTCCCCCACCCCCACCCCCACAGCATGACTTAGTGCCACCCAACACCCATGACTGCTGTTTAGAATTGTTGCAGATGCTCCTGAAAGAACGCTCAGGCCACAGCGATCTCCACAGGACCTGGTCTCTTTTTCTGCTTCTTCCCTCATTTGGTCACTGAAGGCCTCCCTCATCTTTCTTTCGTTGTCTCTTGTGTCTGTGTGTTTCAGTTGTGGTGGACGTAGACCAGCATCTTGGCTGTCAGCTGGCTGTTTTCTGCTTGTTTACTGAAACCGCCTGCAGTTTTGGCACTGCAGCTGTTTCAGCCGTTCATATTGCGATGGTGCAAACGGAGGGACTGTCTTGCGTTGGGGTGGCATGATGTTGAATGTACGTGATCAGCAGAGGAAGGAAATGGTAGAATGCACAAGTGTGCGAGCTGGCGGTTTCCTTGATGCGTCTGGGCACCCACAGTAAAGGCTCGGTTCCCCTAAATCCCCTAAATGTTGCGTGTTAGTCTCCTTCCTACTGAATGGTAGACAATATTCTGTGGATGGACTACAGTGGAATGTGGTGAACAGGAAAAAGTAAGCAGAGCCTTGACCTTGCATCACCCCACAAACTTCTTCACAATATTTCCATATCTACGTCAATTAAATTTCTTACACCTATTGTTGAACTGTCCCGAAAGAACAGAAAAAACCCTCCCTTCTCAGAGAAAGAACTGTTTCAATTATTCAAACGGCGAAAAAACACGACTTTTCCAAAAACTCACCTATAGCCATCATGTAATCCCAGCGATCCAACATGCACATGCTGAACTGGAGACCGTCAGGGGTGAAGCCCACGTCGATCAACAGAACATTCTGGTCCAGGTTCTGGCAGACAGCCAGAGTCCAGGCCACCAGGAACCACGAGACAACAAGCAGAATGACGCCAAGTAGGTGCAGCACCCGCCAGCTGGTCATGTAGGGGATCCTCTGTGCAGTACGTGAGAGGAATACCTTGAGAACCCTGTGATGCATCACAGAGAACATGGTGGCAGTTAATGCTTTGGTACTGTGGCACAGCAAGCGCCATGTAGCTATGGCTGTATTGTCCTCAGGAAAATCAGAAACAGTTCCACCAGGACACCAATCGAGACTCCCATGGTTGGTCCTTTCTGCTAGATAGAAGAAGTCCTGCAAAAGGACTTAGTCCTGCCAGAGTCCTGCTCTGCAAAAGTCTTCTGATTAATCAGCTAAATGTCCAGTTTGACGTCTACTCCATTACCTACAGATAAACGTCTCGTGTGGTGTCTTCTATGCAAAAAATTTTGGGCTAATATTTTTTGTCTGTGGTGGTTGTCTAGGGCACAACCTGGGCCTGGCAGGTTGAACACGTGAATTCATCTGTCAGTGCACTGCTGAATGGACAAAATAACATTTAATGCGATGTCACACCTTGGATGTGCATTGATGTCATGGCTGCTTTTTGAGGCTTCTGCTCCACGGATGCGCAACCTGACTGTTCAGCCTTCTGGTAAAAATTCCACTTTTATAACTATAACAATATTTGCTCCAAAAAAGTGATTTTAAAAAAGGCAAATCTAGTCACCAGGGACATGAAACTCTGAAAAGTATCCCTGCCATGAGATGGCATTAATCCAGCCTCAGAAAGGTTTTTTTGAGATAATTACACTGAATGAGTTAAAGGCTGCTTGAGGATGTGTGATGAGTGAGCATTGAAATGGAGCCCAGCATCAGATCTCTCTAAACTTGATAGCACTGATCCATCTAAGAAGACCCTTTCACTCCTCATCAATTCATCTCTCATTTCTTAATAAACAATTGCATTCCCCCCCCCCCCCCCCACACCATGGCTGGCAGAACACCTACGCTGTGTGTTTAAACATAAAGCCACAGAGCTTATTATCGCCTGTTCTCTGTTCAGCCTGAAGACTGCGGGTGTAGCCATTAATTTCCTTGGCCATTTTCTCCAAGGGTGTCAGATCTCTGCTTGGTCTTCTTGTTGAACTGCTGGTTCCATTTTCTGTCGCTGATGTATTTGAAAAACAATCTGTCCTTGTCCATTTTACTTATTTTCTCTTTAGGTAAATGAAGACCTGCCATCTACTTCTACGAACACCTTTAAAACCACACCTCTGATAAAGGGACCGAGCACCTTTAATATCGTGAACATTTTATTCCGTCACTTAAAACCATACAGTGCTGCTGCTTTTTGAAATGACATTCATTCAACACAAGAGCTGGAAATCTTTTCAGAAAATAAGAGCAAAATGGCTACGACAGATAGGAATTAACATTTGTGTTTCTTTAATCCACAGAGGTTGCGATAGATGTTGAAAACATGAAAATGTGATGCCGATTTGTGGAGATGGGTCCTTACGGGTAACTGTGAGTAACTCTTGAATAGCAGTGCCCTGTGCGGTGGAGGCTCACGGGCGGAGTCTCATTGTCACTTCTGCCCTTGGCCCCTAGCCTATGGGATATGGGAAATGCTTCTGCTTCAGGACCTACTGTTCCTGCCCATTGAGGCAAAGACAGACAAACTTGCTATGGCCACCCAGATTAGGGCACACCAAGGCCAGCGGGGGTATGTAACCATTCTCTTCTCCCCAGAAGCAAGAAAACATGACAGCCAAGGGAATTACCCATCCTGCCCCTTGACATGAGTAGCAGGGAACCTTTGACCTTCTCCACAGCACCACCAGCATTCAGAGGGGGCCAACAGATAGAAGAATAAGACATTTTAATGGGTTGTTCTGCAGGGCAACTAGGCTGGCCCTCTGTCCCTCTGCTGTCTATTCTGTCACCATGTGTGCACATCCCTGACCCCCCCTCCAATCACCCCCGTCTCTCACTCCAGTGCTTAGATTCATCCGCTTCCAATCACCACGAAAAAGACAGCAAAGTCAGCTGGAGAGTCAAATCTGCTGTCAGAACAGAGGAGGCACAGACTGACATTTCACAGTGCAGCCACCCATGAAATGTCTGCTCTTGTGTTTATAGCAAGATTCCGAATCTGTGAAAGCCATTTGTCAAAAATCCCCAAAGCGTACAAATATTGTTCATTGTTAGGCTACACTTGGACCTGCTACTGGAACTGCACTTCCATTTTGTCCTTAATGTATATTTTGACAGGCGATCAATGGCCATTTTTCATTTGCCGTTTTATCCTGTTTAGGCAGAAAGCGCCATAAAGACAAATGCACGCATATTTACATTATTAACAAAGGGATGCCAAGCAGAAGCGTAAAAAATTATTTGATCAAATTCATGTTAAGCAAAGTATAGAAAGACTACAAATCTGAATGCCAGAGTGTTACTGTATTTTTACATGGTATTCTGAAGTCCACACTCATTTGTCAATAAGTTACAAATAAATTTGGCAATTGTAAATGTAAAAAAAAAAAAAAACTTTAAAATTATAATGCTTCTACAGAAGTAAACTGTCTATTTGCAGTTTGTTTATGAATGTGCAGCACAGTAAATCCTGTAGGCAATAAACAAAAAGGGGAAGTACCTGTATAGCTTGAGGGTGACTGTCCCATAAACAATGGCAAAGCCCAGAAGGCGAACCCATCTGAGGAGAATGCAGCGAAATGTGCTTGGCTGAAAGTATAAAATCACCACCTGAAAGAGAAAATACAATTACAATATACAAATAAACGCCACAAATCTAGTGTTTATTTCGGCCGTTTACATGATAGCATTATAAACAGCAACAACATTCCAAACTTTGTAAGAGCAACTGGGGCGGCACATTGGTGCAACAGGCAGCTTTGCCTCCTTGCAGCTTTTGGGTTGTGGTTTGGCATGCGAGTTTGAATACAGTTCAGCGTCATGGGATTGGCACATTTTCTGCGTTTGTGTGGTTTTCTCATGCGTTTCTGGTGGAGTGTTTCAGTGTCCCTGTGTGTCCTGGTGTTAGCTGCCTCGTGCCCTGTGGTACTGGCACAGGATCTGGATCAGTGGCAGTCAGGATTGAATAAGTTGCTATCGATGTTGCTGACGATAAAGAATAATAAAGAGGATAGAAAGAATGTTGATATTAAAAATATTTTCAGCTTCAGTTTAAAAAAATTACTCCTTCCAAAAGAGTGCATTTCATACTGTAATGTACAAACAGCTTTGGCATCTTCCCACCTATTTTTTTTTTTTTACTGTGACAACGTTGTCTTGATTTATCACTGCGCACTGTGAGACAAAGGACTTACAAACAGCGTCTGGTTTATTCACTTCCCCAAAATTTTATACTGCAGGATCATTGCAAGATGTGCCCAAGACACCAACTACCAGGAGTCTTTTGCTTATTGCTGTTTTTGTTTTAATTTTCAGATCTTTCTTTTATGGCAACAGCACAGCATTGTTAAAGCTAAGTAAATACTTCATTAATGCTGGCGTAGTGCAAAATTCAGAAGTTAAATGATGGTACGGACGCGATTCCTCGTCTTTCCACCTTCGCATCGCAAGCCATTACCGCTGAGTTATATTGAGGATTTGCCAGCTGCTGTGTCACAAATTGCCGCTTCTCCTCAAAAAATTAAACAATCCTCATTTCTAGTAAAAGAAGTAATTCTGTCCCTTCGACCGTCACATTAAGTGATGAATTTTAATGCCAACTACCTGTTTGAACAAACGGGAAAATCCCCGAGGAAGAAACCCGCCGGCTGTTTCTGCTGCCTCCTAATTGTTCTCTAATGCGCACAAATAAGCAAGCAGGCCAGCAGAAGTTCGCAATAATTGAAAAAGAGATGGACCGCCGTAGCCCTGCCTGCAGCGAGATGCACAGACATCTGCTGCTCATTTCCGCAGTTTCGTGTTGCGTACGGCCGGGGAAATTCTCACCGTACAGGACCAAACGGAGTTGCCTTGGGTTCTCCGGCAGCACGAGCTGCGGGTCAATTACCGGACTCAAGCAACCAATTAATTGCTCAGAATCTCAATCGTGAAGTTATTTCCCATCCAAGTCCTCCAGGACTGACAATAATCGCTCGGTGCAGTTATGACAACCACCCCCACTCCTCCTCCACGGTTGTTAACGCCTTCTAGATTAAAACAAAGTTGAAAAAGGAAAGGAGCGCACGTGTCGGCCATGCAGCTGGAAGACGTTTCTTTCCAGAGTGTATGACACGAAAGTTGTAGGCGGGCTGCCTTCGGCGGAGGCATTTCGGCCATGATTTCCCCAACAAATAGGAAGGTTAGACTCTGCTGTCGGGGATTTGGCCACAGGAAGATAGGGAGCCTCCCTGAAGTAAACTTCTTTCAGCGTGTAAACAAGGAGAAGCTTAAGGAGGGCTTGTGCACAGTCCTCAATATTAGGCATTGAAAAAGAACTGGCCTCCGTGCCACTCACCCGGCTTTGAAGATCTGTGAGGAGGATGCGCGCCGGCTCTTCCGGAAACAAAAGATCAGGGAAGCACCAGGCCTGGGTGGTATCTCACCTTCCTGTCTGAAAAGTTGTGCTGCTCACCTGACTCCTGTCTTCACACAGAACTTCAGAAAACCAACAAGGTGTCCATCATAAAAAAAGGCCCAGCAGAGGATGTCACTTCCTGTAGTAGTTGAAGAAGCTCAACCCGCCCCAGGAACTGCTGATCCAGTTCTACACAGCAGTCACTGAGTCTGTTCTCAGCTCCTCCATTACAGTCTGCTTGGGATCGCCAACCAAACAAGTCAACAACAGGCTGCACTGTGTAAGTCAGGCCTCCGGAGAAGCTCACTGGGGCCAGACTGCTCTGCCTCCAGGACCTGTATTCGTCCTGAATTAAGAGATGGGCAGGGACAATCGTGACAGACCCTTCTCACCTGGCCACAGCTTTCTTTAACTTCTCCCATCTGGCAGGAGCTACAGGTCATCGTGCGCCAAAGCAGTG
The DNA here is from genome assembly GCA_018136845.1 of Heterotis niloticus. NCBI lineage: Eukaryota > Metazoa > Chordata > Actinopteri > Osteoglossiformes > Osteoglossidae > Heterotis > Heterotis niloticus. The sequence goes on along the minus strand of CM030901.1, from coordinate 24,714,008 downwards.
AGATACAAAGTCAGTTTCTTTCAAGTACAGTTTAGCAGATGACAACACAGAACATGAAAGCTCCGCTAACCCTTTGTAGCCCAGCAACAGAGCAGAAGTGACTGCCACCATTACGCCAAATGTGATTACACTTCAGTATGGAATGACCTTCAAGTGTCTTTGTAAGGCTTTGGAATAGAACCCCAGGATCTCACAGCATTCTTTGCTGCATCATCAGCGCAAGACCTCGCAGCCAAAAAAGTGCCACCTACAGCCATTAATATGCCCAAGAAATGCTCAACTTTTCTGGCTGTTAATCCAGAGACATTATCGAGCATTTGAAACAAGTTAACTTGCATGCAACAGAAGGTGTTGCCTCGATGAGAGAAAAGCACACGAAAGCAAACTGTAGAAAACAAAAAAACATTGACACCGGTCCAAATATAAAGGAAAATTTCCAAAGCCAAATAATTATCTGTTCGTTGCAGATATGGAGTGATTTCCCAACAGGATCGACTGTTAATCCGATTAGCATTAATAAGTTCTTACGACAGCTTCAAGGCAAGCAGGCAAATGTTTTCACGTCATGGGTTCTGATCCAGCCTGGGGATACAAAGTACCTTTGGGAATAGAAGCGGAGCCCTGTGCTTGACCCAAAGCTGTACATGTTCTGCTGGGAAACTCAAGGTTTAACCACTTTTTCTGGTTCCACGAGACCAGCCCGAGCAAGAAGAAGCAAACAGCCAGTACATTCGCTTCTGGACATCCTTCCAACAATTCTGGATCTTCAAGCAGAAAGCACCCGGCAACTGCGAACAGGTGCAGAGCAGCCGATAAACAGAGGTAGCGATAACAGTCACCGCGTCTGGAAGAAGTTCCATCTGCCCAAATCCTCCACCAATGAAAGGAGCTTACAAGACTTCCCTCACTCAGAAAAGTAACTCATGAATTTTTGAACAGTGAAGTACAAGAGCCGAGCGACGTGGTGCCGCACATCGGGGTCCTCTGAGAGAGGGGAATGAGCAGATCAGTGGAACACAAGCTACCGAGATATATATACACACACACATGCAAACGCACACAGACACACACAAAGATGCCTGCATCACACCGCAGTTTGAAGGTTAGGGAGGTAGCTGCACACCTTTAGTTTAGTATCCAGGGCAACAAGGATGATGCAAGACCCATCACCTGGCTACACAGCGAGCTAAAGATGCTTTCCTCTGCCTTTCTTATTCCTCATCAACTTCATGTTCATTCCCACTGAGTCGTTCCAGCTGTGGAGACACCCAGAATCATCTGCACCTCTTCGGGAAGTGAGTGGTGCCGGTTTGACAGCTGAAAAGCGATCGATTCAGTTTATTTCACCGACTCTTGTAAACTCTGAACAGCGAATTCGTAATACTGTGCATGAAATGCAAAAAATTATTTGCTTCCATAACCCTGTTTAAGATCTTCATCGCTACTCAATAAGTTATTACATTACTCATGAATGTTTGCACCGTATTGATGACCTTTGAACGCCTCGGTTGAGCCAAAGTCTGCTTGTTATTATTTTTGTAAATCACAGTTGTATTTTGATGAAGGTTTAAAATAAAATGATGATGATGATAAAGTAAAATACGGAACGTAAAATATTACTATGATTTAGTAACACGTTTTGTGAGCTTTCTGAATGCTTGTTTGTACTTCCCCAAAAGTAGAGGGCAATGCCCACATCCTGGCTGCACACCTGGACTGTTTTCCCCACTGGAATCTCAGCTTTGCTCTGGACTGGTTAGCCTCTTTCAGACCTTCCCTATTAGGGTTGAGGATCACACTTGCCAAACTGCATAAAAAGAGGCAGGGCCTTGTCTGGAAACAGTTTTTTTATTTATATTTTCCTCCATTAATAATCAATGTTAAGTGCTGAGAAAGATGGAGACGGTGTTCAGAGAAGGGTGGGTTACAGTTCTACCCCTTGAGAGGATATCGATACCACAGGAGCTCTTATCTGTACTGCATGACTTTGCAATGTCCACCACTGTCCATCTTTCAAGAAGATACCCCCATTACATAATGCCTTATTCCCAGAGAAGGCCAACAATGCCAGCACATACCTGCCACCTTGAACTTTCAAAAAGCTAAGAAAGCAAAGGGAGGAAAATAAAGAGGGCTTATTTGCCCACCGTGTAGATCTTCATCGTGATGTTGTTGCCATTGCTTTTCTTCCGACAAGGACTTGCAGAGGAGTACGGATGGCCGACTCACAGTGACAACTGGGAAAGCATTTCTCTGAAACTGTCTGCTCAACTGTCATGTGGCGTGTGTGTGTGAGAGGGGGGCTAACTCGGGCAGAGTTGGCAAGGTTCTCTCACCAGGCAGGTGCTCTGCACAACACGAAAACAAAGATGCTTTGTCAGTAACAATGTGCTTTTGTGGCAAAGTCGGGAAAAGGTACCGAATAGATGGCGCTCGCATTTACACAGTAGTGTTTGAGCGTCGTGCCTTAAGAAGTCAAAGCCTTTAATCCGTTTAAATGGAGTCGCTGCAGGCAATACCCAACTGTGCGCCTTGCTGCTGTTCAGCAGTATCCCTGTCCCAGCAGGGTAGTGCGACCATGCAGATAACGCATGAGTGACCAAGGTCTCTAAAAAGAAAGCACTGTGGGTAATACAATTTCTTCAAACCCGAAATCATCACATTAGCGTGGACACCCGGCTACGTCTTCTTAAAATGCAACTCTTTCATTTGTACGGTCAACCCAAAACCTTAAGCTGCGTGCATTTAACCTACCATTTAATGCTGTTATGTGAGACGAAAAGCAGAACCTTGGTGTGAATGGCGATCCCTTGTATGTAGTTGCGGCGTCACTTACCATTCCAGTCCAGGATCTCCCCCTGGCTGTTGAATTAACTGCCCCAAACTCCTTAACTCTGTCACTATCCATCATTTTATCTCATCAGGCTGTATGGCAAACCGCGGACAGTTTGTCATTTCATACTTGATCCGGTTTTGCTATTCCGAAGTTTCAGAGTCGCTCATTTATCCGCGGAGATCTGGTGGAAGCAACGCTTCTTAAGTGGCATCATCACAAGTTCACCATGTGAAATACAGTGGAAATACAGCAGGAGAAACAGATAAAAATGAAAACCAGACGCCCTCCGTACTGCCGACGTACTGCAGCCACACCTCAGGAGAGGCCGAATTACTCGATACCCTCAAAGTCTATGTTCCCGCCGCTCGGGGGTGCAGTCACTTACAGTCTCAGGAAAATGAGCGTGCAAATGAGAATTTAATCAATTAAATAAATGTTTACAAAATGGAGTGGCTTAAATGACTTTTTATAAAGACAAGGTCACGTCTTCGGTCGATCTATTGATCCTGCTTCAGATGCTCGACATCTTGCTCCAGCAGGACTTCCGTAATTGCCAAAGATAAATTTAACAGCACAGAAGATAAAATAGAAACAGAAAATGGAGCTGAAGGCATTCTGCAGCGTGCGAGTCACAGGAACAAGAAGGTAAACTTGAAGACGCTGGATTTGTCAGCTCTTTTCAGTGTGAAATTGTTCAATATTATGTCCAGGTAGAAATAGAAGTGCTCTTTGCAGCCGTTTCCAAAATTGTTTGAAAGAAAGAGCACGAAGCTGACAGCCATCAGTCCCTGTCATACAGCAATGTATGACCACCTGGGGGGAAATAATAAAAGGCTTTTGATGTTCAGCGACTGGGGTGTCTGTGTGTCAAGGCAAAGTTTGCTGTGGTTAACGCTACCGCCAGTTTATGTGACTATGGCGCTTCCAGGCAGGGGGTGGCACCACACAAGGTCACCGTGACGTTAGATGCCACATTCAGCTCTCGGGAAAGCACGCGCGTCTCCTTGCGTCCGTCCATCTTCGCCTGTTTATTCCCACCAGCGAACCCTTTTGCATTCCAAACCGTGACATCAATGATGTTTTGAAACCGGCATAACCCATGGTTTCACAGCCATTTCTTGCATCGCATTTATTTTGGATGCCAGATCATAAAATGAAAAACACCTTTTAACATTTTTTTTTTTTTTACACAGAAGATTTATATAGCGACGTGACAACCTTACTGAGGCACTAAACTCCCTCTACTTGCAATGTTTCGTCTGTCGTCACATCCGAGACAGCAAGGCAGCAGGTGACGTAATGGTCAGCACCACTGTCCCGCAGTCTGCTTGTTCAGGTTTGAATCCCTCCTCCTGCTGCGGTACCCCTGAGCAAGTTGCTTAGTTACCCTAAACTGCTCCAGTAAAAATGACCTCTTTTTACACAGGGGCAAACAGCTATAAGTAGCGCAACATTACAAGTCACTTAGTGCCACTCGTTCGCATCGGCAGGAAATATGCTGCCACTTTACTGCGCCCTGTGTATTACTGAAGATAAAGGTCTACATTCTGAAGTACATTAAAGACTCATTTGTGGAGATCAGCTCTAATGTCATTTGTATTCTGTTCTTCGGAAAATGGAATGAATCCACATTTCCCCCGTAGACCCTCCCTGACAAAAACAGAAGGGTTGACAGCACGCGGACCACCACCACCCCACGTGCGCCATGTCGGCCTCCTGAGGACGCGCTCAGCCGTGAGCTCGGTGTTGTCAGGCGCTTGTCACACGCAGCAATGTCATTTACGCCACAGTGTTCTTTCCAACCCGCTCTCCCTCCGTCGGCCCTCTTCCGAGCGCTTACGGCTGCTTCGGCGCGAGCGATGGAACGAGAATTTCCCAAGTAAATAAATGGCCAAACGAAAGCGCTGCCCTTCCGTTCGCCCGAGTGCGACTGCTTCTTTAGAAAAAAGACAAGAAAATGAATCCCGCTTTCAAACCTGAAGACATCCTTTGTCCTTTGTAATTAAATACACATCTGGTCAGGGACCAACTTTACATTTCAGCAAAGCACAGTAACCGCCTGTTGCTTCTAGCAGTTTGTCGTTGTCGCCTTTGCTTTACGTGACAGATATACTGCATAGGCTGGTGAAATTATATTAATACGCAAAAAATTTAAAAAGTACCTCCGTGAATAAACGGCCCGTCCGTGGGGACTGCTAGCCGGTGCCGTAACAGCTTTGGCAGCATACCGATGTTCTGCAAGGTGAACAACAGAAAGCGGCTTGCACCGGGCAACTGGACTGGACCTGCAGCGACCGAAGATGATGTTTCATGAGGCATCTGTTATCGTATGTGGATTTGTTTTATTCAAGTGGAGCTGCAGACAGGTAGTTCTCGTGTGTGCCAAACATAACAAATCCCTCTCACTCAGCCCGCAGTTTCTTTGAACTTCTCCCATCCGGCAGGAGCTACAGATCAGTGTGCGCCAAAACTTCCAGATACAAAAACTGTTCCTTTCCCCACACTGTTACGTCCATCAACAGCTGACTGTTACTCTGAGCAATATCTTCTCCCTCTTACTTATTCCATCTCTTGTTATTTACACTTATTTTCTGGCGCTGTCAATGCATCTTTGAACTTGTGTGTATGTATGTATGCATGTATGTATGTTCATATGTGTGTATATGTATGCATGTGGTGTTTGTCTACTGTACATTCTGAGCCACTGGGACCTGAAGACAAATTCCCTCTATGTATATGCATACTTGGCCAAATAAATTGGATTCTGATTCTGTCCAGATCTTCAGAGCTGCCACTATCACCCCTTAGTCTCTCTGATCTGTATGGCAACTGAGAAATTTCAAATTATTCCTAATCCCTTCCTGAGAATCGGACTGAAACTCGGAGAACATAAAAAGGAACCTACTGTATTTCCCATTACTTGAAATTGGGCAGAAAAAAATCATAATCCATTCCCCCCAAAAAAACACAACCAACTTTTCAAAATATCAGTAAAACAGTATAAAATTGCTTTATAACTAATAAATCATCATCACGCTCTCTCTTTCTTGTACAGTAATGATATTTAGCAAGCAATGTAGTTCACTTTAATGAACTATTACATACTGTTTGTTCTCGCCTAATGTAGAGAAGACTTGATACGCGCAGTAGCGGTGAGGGGAAGAGGGCAAAGGAGACCGACGTATAACAAATGAGAAGGTGCTCCAGACATTTATTTTCAAAGAAATTAATGCCATTTTATTATAATGTTTGCATTTTTTTCTTTCATTTTTACCTGCTTTGATGAAGTTATCACACAGGTGGCAACGATCTGAACTGTCTTATTATCTGCACATCGAGTGCTGGTTGGGACTCTGTGCGTGTTTGTTTCCTTTGCTGGACCAGGATGACACTCCCATGACTGAGGCAAGCTGGCAGGAGAAGCTCGCTGTGGACGTGAACTTACTGCTTTTATTGTAATAAAACACCCACTTGACTAGACACAACCCTCACTCACATGGCAGGTTATGGAAAATTTCTCTGCTTACAGTTATGACTGCTGTGTGCTGTATGACTGAGGTTATAACCTTCAGAGCATAGATGGGGAGTTTTTAATTCTATAGCTCAGCTTGAAAACAAATCAAGCATTCGCAATATAACGGAATTTTTTTTGCACATGGGCTAAAAACATTATATGGGGAGCTGGGAACTTAAACCAATTTTTTGGTGTTAAAAAAATGAGATTTTCTACAAGAAGACATGTCCCACGGGATAGACGTATAGCACTATCCTAACAACATCACTTTCCTGTACGGAACACATAACCGTCACAAATGTATGCAACCGCTGGTGTTTCTCCACGCGTATTGATTCCATACCACTTTACTAAAGCGGTGACGTCTCTCAGGTGCCATGAGGCAATAGATTCCCCACTCCGGTTGACAATGGACAACATACTGCTGTGCATCAGGGCATGAGGCCACGACGATCACCACAACCTTTGGCGATGGGCCTGATCATTTCGGCATACAGCAGATTCCAAAACCCAAATGTCATGGCATCAACTCCAGAGCTCACGGGGCAACGCCTTCCTGTGCATCCAAATGCATTCCATCCTCCCCGTATTTCTCACCCGCTGTCATTTTTTCACTCAGCGGTCCTTTCCTCTATAATCGACTAAACACCTTGAAGCAAAGGCTGTGCTGAAGGGACACAGATGGGCACACTTTCACCCGGGAGTTGACACCTTTTCCCTCAGTGCAAATTACATTCTGCACATCCTCCACCGGGACACCTACTGCCATTTCCCACAATACCCCCCCACTTGAACATCCGTTGAGGCTTCCAAGCAACAAGAGCCCACTTTGTTAATGACAGCTGGGACTGTTCAAGCACAAGATGATTTTCATGTTTGACTGGATGTACCCTCGAGATTCATAGCCACCCAGCACCCTTCTCCACCCACCAAAACACACACAGCATCTGCATGCAACCTTATTTACACTAAATCTCTGTGTTTCACTCTAATAAAGTTCTTACTTCACGGTACATAACGCACATCGTAATTTTATCAGAATGTACTGTATATACAGGAGCTTACATGTGCATATTGTCAACAAGTTTTAGAAAACTGCAGCATATATGCAACTTGCACACAACTCCAAATGTTTACCAGTTAAATGGTATGAAAAGGCAAGGACAATAATATCAGTGTGGAAGGATTTGTCACCTATGAACATAATATGAAAATGCAGTCTGCCTTTCTTACAGCCTACGGGAGCCTTTTTATGCTGTCAGTCCGTGTGACGCCGTCATTGTTTTTCAGGGTGTATGAATACTTAAGAGTTTCATCCGTGTGGAGGGGGACAGCAGGTAGCACAGGATTTGAAGGAACCGGGATCAACTCCCACCTCCTGCTGTGGTACCCTTGAGCAAGGCGAAAAAATTTAAAAATTGTCCAGTTTTATAAAACTGCTAAATCACTGTAAATAGCTCAGCCCTCAAAGACACTTTAGAGAAAAGCATCCAGTGAGTAAATGTGTATATATTTACTGTTCACTACTGTAAGGAGGTGAACTCCACTTTGCTTCTCTTTTCTCCCTGAAATTGTTCTCTATTGCTGTGTGGTCTGTCCTTTCCCTCTCATGGCTCAGATGATGGTAACTGCATACCCAGCAAACTGATGTGAATACCTGGTGTAACAATCAGCTTAACCTGAGCATTTATTTATTTATTGTCTGAATCGGGAGCAAAACACTATTGCACAAACTAACAAGGAACAAAAACAGAGAAATCTACTTTGCCTGTGATGGAAAATTATTATTCCTTTGGCACAAGTTGCTTGTTCCCACAGTAACACAGTCTGATGACTCAGCAAAGCTTAAAACGCCATGAAAGTCATGTGAACAGAGCAGCGGTGAGCAGCACCTGAACACACATTTGCCACCTGACACCCCGCACTGCCTGTCATATGTTTGTCCCAACAACCAAAGAACAAACAAAACCCAAAAAAGACACTGCAACATAAAAGAAAAGTTTTTTTTTTCTGCTTATAAATAGGAGTATTTAGAAAAGTATTCTGGGCAACTTCCAGTGTATTTTGGTCTGCTCGCAGATGCTGCAGTTTTTTTGACATTAGAACATAATGCTAAGTTTTGCAGTTTTCTCCGGTAATTCACCAAGCCCACAAGGCATATTTTTTGGCCTATGACAAAAAATTTTATAAGTGCTACATTTGTAAAACAGGATTTTGATCAATGCCCCAATTCCCTCAGCTGATTCTTGCTCCATCAGAAAAGTACCCATTTTCACCCATGTCATTTGAAACAAATCTCATGCTCATCTTCTGCGCAAAATGAGCAGTAAGTTTTGCTCCCGGGGGAATTCAGTCTTTTAAATTTGTTTTGCACTCTACACCCTGCTCTTACTTCTTATGCTAAAGGAGTAAATTATCGTATGTCATATTTTGAGATTACTGGTGTAAGCTGGGCAAGTTACCTGGTGCTGCCTGGGTCAAAACAGGTGTACTGGTGGAAAGGTTAACATTAATAACACGTCAGATAATTCCCAAACCGTTTCACCATCAAAGTGGTTGTACGAAAGTAAATGACCTCACGAGGCACCAATGTCAGGCAGGTGAACATCACAGAATGACGTACACACCGGTTGTGGTGAAGTGGAAAGGAAAGAGCTAACTACAGAACATCAGACTTTGCTACACCTGCATCACTAATATGTGGAATTACATGTGTGGGGCAAGGAAATCCATCAGAGTCACGTATGTATCCTCTGCAATTGACATCAGTAATCCCGCCTCTCTAAGGCTTGTCAGAGACTGCACTTTAATTTTTCAAAACAGCGAGTAAACTTCTTGGAATTTAATGAGCTCGACTACACACACAAAAAAACCTAAATACCCATGTGCCAAATTTCAAGCCTGTGGCTTGAAAAAGCAAACAGAGACTAAGCTTTCTAGAGATAAGTACCTCTCCACTGTACATGGTGATGTACTGACAGAAGTTCCCAGCATTTCAGTCATGTCTGTAAAAATGTGGTAAATATGTGTCTACAAACACTGGACACCACTGGGAGTACCAAGTGAATCCTCGTGACTTCGGCCAATATTATGCAGTATTGAGAATATACCAAGCAGATGCACTTTCATTGGGAGTAGTAGAGTAGGTAGGAATTCTGGTGAGCAAAGCCCAGGTTTTGTGGACAGTAGTCAGACCAGGATGGAAATAAACCTGGAGCAAAACATGTTAAATAAATAAAACAATTTCTAAAATGCGAGGTCTAAACAGTTTAAACCATGTGGTTAGAAAATGCCTGAATACTGATGAGGTGCAGCTTCTCTTCACTTAAAATTCTTCACAACCATAGCTGACCCTTCCTAAAGATGCTTTGATGATACGGACACTCCAAGGTAACAGAAACTTAAATGTTTCCTGTTTTCCAAGACACCATCAACTCCCGTTGCATTGATCGCCAGCGATGAATCATTTTGTTTTAATTACTTTTCTCCTTCACAGTTGTATAAACCTGTTGGTTCCAGTAATGGCTGCTAAGTCGTAACTAATGTGATCCTGATAAATTATACATAACATGAGGTCTACCTGAGCATCAGCATTAGGTCTACATGAGCATGAACTGAAGAGTTTTCATCCATACTTGAGGAGTCTGGCATGGATTGCAGTAGAGAAGGAACTCACTGGGAAGTAGAGAAGCAGGGCTCCAAAAAGGATGGATTCTAGAAGTATGAGGCCAGATGCTCTGATACTCTGAAAAAGAAGAAAATCTCAGCTAAGTGCTTCTTCATATTATCTTTGTTCCAGCACAACATTGCTCACATGTAGACACTTTAAAGCAAAACACTGCCATTTATTGCCAAGATGGTCAATGTAGGACCGTGAGGCCATGCCATGAGCACACAGGACACCACAGGGGACAAATTCAGAAGAATTGAGAGGCATACGCATATTTTTTCTTATTTGTAATAATTAATAATCATCATAGTTTTTAACATATTCTACATTTGCACAGCCAACATCTGTGCACACGCATGTGTCACAACCTGGGTCTACATTATTCATAATGTTGGTGGGGTGTCAAAAACAGGCAAAGTCAGGAGTTTAAACTTTGTGTCTGGCTTCCTTTGAGCTCTGTAACTGCAGTATTTTGGCAGAGAGCAATGGCAACACAGCCTCGTGGGCCAGAGGGCGTGGAAAACTAATTTCCTGGGCCTGGGCTCCAGCAGCGCTAAACAACAGCCAGCGACAACAGGAACACAAAAGGCTGAGGGCAAACTGGAAAGAACAGAAGGAGGTGCAGTTCTCATGGACATACATCATGGACCTCAACTGCTTTTTTGGCTTCTTCTTCTCTGTGCATCTGGAGACCATTTTGGAGATGAGGCTTTCATTACCTTGAACAACACACTGGCTGCTATTCAATTCATTTCAAGTGAAATAGCTGTGATAGAGAATCTAAACACCAACAATAAGCAGAATCCGTTGTCCAAAGTTATCTGCAGCACCGTCCTTTTCGATGAATTTGCACTGAAGAGCGAAGTACTGAGCAAAGTGTTGTAGGTACTCTGCCCTTCACCATGGTACTGCAGCACAGCCCCTAAGGGAAGTGAACTTCAGACTATCAAAACATCCTTTCCAGTCATTCCTCAAACTGTGTGTACCAGCTATAACCGAGGCTGTAATGCAGTCCTTAAACACTTAAATCATCTTTAAGGCCCTCCATATTGCCAAATCATTTAAAGCGGAGCAGCAGGTGGCCGCATGGTTAGAGCTGCTGCTATGTACTCGAAGTGTCCAGGTGTAAATCTCCCCTCCTGCTGTTGTACCATTAAGTAAAGCACTAAAGTCACTCCATTATAAACGGATAAATCATGGAAAGTAGTTTAACACTGAACCGAGACTTGAGAAAAGCATCAACTGCATAAGTGAATGTAAACTGCAAATATAACCTGCTGTACAGGACAACAGAATTGTTAGGTGTGCGCACAAAATGTTGTGTAGGTCTTTGTTTTCTTGTCCTGGCACCCAGTAATTCCAGGATGGGCTCTGGTCCACCACAACCCTGAACAGAAGAGGGGCTTCATGAAAATGGATGGGTGGATGGAGTCCTTCTTTCCTACATTAATTGGATTTCTGGTATATTTTGCTTAAGAAAACATTTTGAGAATGAAACAATGAAATCTAGACTATATGGCCAGAAGTGTGTGGACCCTCCTTCTAATGCTTGAGCTGAGCTGTTTCAGCCGCACCAACACATCATACAAACACATTGTAGATAACTGTGTTTTTCCAGCTTTGCAGCCACAGTTTTGGGAAGAAACCTTTTCTGCTCCAATATGACTGTGCCGCTGCCCCCATGGTCTCGTGGCCGAATGGGCATAATTTCCCAGAATCTGGTGGAAAGCCTTGCCAGTAGAGTGGGGTCTGTTATAGCAGCAAAGGGGGGAACAACACCATATGAATGCTCATGGGTTTGGAATTGGATGTTCAACAACCACAGATGGGGGTGGAGCTCAGGTGTCCACATACTTTCAGCCATGTTGTATCTTTTAGGTTCATGATGTCCTTCATACATTTTTACAAAATTGTGAATAAAACAGTTACGCTAACAGATTAACTAAACAAGAATACACCGAGTCTCTCAGTAGGCATCCCACCTTCTTCCTGCGGAAGTGGTACACCAACACCATGGTGACAAAGTCTGCCACTATGGACAGGCCCTGGAAAGCGAGGACAGCGACACGCAGGGGGCCGTCGCGGTGGGCGTGGCACGGCACGTCACCCTTGCAGTAGAGGCAGCCCTCTTGACATGGCAGGCAGTCGTTGGTGCCCAACCAGGGGTCTTGCACGCTCCGATCGTCCCCCTCTGCCTTTCCTGGTGTGGACAGGCGATGGAGGGAGAGACAGGAAGGGGGAGACGCTTTAATTGGCTTCAGCGATTGACAGCAAACGCTTGCTCATTCCAGTCACGCTCGCCCTTCACCTTCTGCAGAGCACCTGGACGGACAGCTGGAGCGTCAGGTGCGATCAGCACCTTGGGAAAGGGTGCGTTTGCAAGCTGACTGCACCAACTTTGAGCAGAAAGACAAAACGGAGACGCATGAATGGGATCCTTGACAGCGAACAGGACTTAATAAGCCTGACTGACTACAATAGGCTGTGGGTTCCTCTTCTGAAAAATCCAGCACCCACTGCAGCCCGGTTTGAGATGCAACATTTCCTCTTTCGCCAGGTTTGGATCCGAGCAGATCGGATTCACCGAGTCTCTCGGCACTTCCAGCCTTTTCCATGACTGCGTTCACAAACTCAAACTGCAACTTCCATCATTTCAGGCAAGATCTTTAAGGACGACGATGTAATAATTCGTACAAGATGAAGCGTTACCTCCACTTTCTGATTTTGACGGACTTCCGAAGTTTAATTTCCCTCTACCTTCACGGATCTTGCTAATACAATCCATCTGGCTTGATGTCGATTTTAATTCAAAGAAACCTCTATTTCAGCTATTCTGTTCTGGTTTCGGCAAACGGCCGGTTTTTAATTTTTTTTTTTGCCAAACGTGCAACAGTGAATTCTAAAAAAAAAAAAAAAAAAAATGTATTTTTGTTACCAGAGCTTTTAAAGCACGGATGCAGAATATATAAATAAATTAGCAGAAATGTAAAAAAAAAAAAAAAAAAAAAAAAAAAAGTTTTGTGTATCTTACAGTCTTCTAGCAGGTAAAACATGCAGAGAGATAATGTTCATATTTTAGTGTGGGTTTCAATAACCTTTTTTCACATTTTACTGACAGCAGCAGGGCATCATTAAGACGTTGCATTAAAAATGAAGAAGTGCCATCTTCGTTTCTTTTTTGAGGGTCCATTTGGGTCCAACATAGGAAGGACGACAGCCCTCTCCTAAGCAAGGTGGCGGTGAGGGGATCGGTTCAGATCGCTTTTATTTATCATAAAACAGAAAACAACAGGCAATTAGGGCGCGAAACACATGGTGACAGCACCGCCGGATCAATTTAATGAGGACAGAACCGCAGAGAAGGGGCAACAGAACGCCCGTGCGCCTAAGGGGGCCTTCGCGACCCCACCCCCAGCAACCACCAAAACCAGTCCCCATGCTGCAGAAGGACAAATGATTTGCTAATCCCACATCTGAGGCCCTCAAAGCGCTTCGATTGTGTGGAAAGCATTCATTTCCCCAGCCGTGCCTCCCACCGGCACTGTCCTCGGTGACCTTTCAGTCACAGCCCACTCTGAGACACAAGACCGGACAGGGAAGGCAGAACCAGCGAGGGGTACTACAAAAAAAAAAAAAATCATAAATCCAATTTATACAGTCAGCTGGCCGAAGGGAAAAAGCTATTAGTTTAGCAAGGGATGGAGGGGGGAATAAACACAAGTGCCACCATCTTCCTTTTCAGAAGTGTTGAGGTCATTCCCTCGGGGGCTGAACAGTTTGTTACGGCCCACTGTTGGGCCAACTGCAAAACGGAATTTTTCAGTAATGTCCTCGCTGATCTTATTACCCCCCCTGGCATCCCGCCTGTCCATGCGTGGTCACGCTCGAGGCCCACCACTCCCGGGGAGGAGAGGAGTTGCTGATGGGGAAATTTGCATCTAGTCGGTTCCCTTTTTTGCAGCCTGAGTTGCATGGAAGCTGCCCATAAGCGGGCAGCGTCAAAATCGCACCCTTATGGGTTGTGTATTGATTCTGGAACTGGACCTTGAGGCTGATGTGTAGCACAATTCAGCTCCCGTGAGAGGAAAAGCACACCATCAGCCTCAGCTCAGATACACACGTTTGCTGCAAGATCAGTAACATTAATATTAGTTTCACTGTGCCCGATACAACGCGGGTGTTGGGTTGCAAAAAATCTGGAAACCTTCCCGCCCGCATTTTTTTTGCTTTACAGCACAGTCAGATGGTGGTCATCGATCTTAAATTTACACTTTACTCATTGCCATGTGCATTTCTTTTCACCATAAGCTAACAGATTTATAACAGTACCTAATAATAAAACCTAATAATACCTATAATGGGGCAAACAAAAAATGACCACTTTGTTACTAGTAAACAACAAATTGTTACACCAGCCATTATCAATAATCATTTACGTCTTAAAAATGAAAAACAAGACAAACAAAGCCATGTGCGCAGCGTAGATGCTATAAATTTAGCTAAATAATAAAAACGTGTACGTAAGAGTTTAGGCGATAATAAAATGATCTTGTAAGGGGAAACTGGTAAAAAGGCATTTAGTGCTCTAGAGGGGCATGTGGGGGGGGGGGTTTACTGACTGCCAGAAAAATACATGAACCATTAAATGTATGTGTTTGGGAACAGGAGGAACCGCGTGTGGGCTTTTGGGGGCTGCCTTACAGCTTGATGCTGACTGCACCTGCAACATCACTGGCCATACAACCTTTAGACGTTTGCTGCCGAACTGGGCGGGGTGATAAATTGGAGCCCAATGGCTGTCCGGGTTGTATGCGGGTCCGCGGCCGATCAAATTGCTTTGTATAGAGTCACCGATGTAATGCGAAATGCGAAAACCACCCGGACAAACATCTAGCTATGCCAACGCAAACAGCTTTTCCTCTTCATATTTCTTCCGTGGACAGTTTAAGCCTAATGGCCTTTAAGAACAGGGCTACACAATAACCACATTGTCAAAGATTAGCATCGTCTGAGCATCTCGCCACCTCACTGGAATCTTCATTTTTTGACAGGTCCCTTTATTATCTTAAAATACAAGGTCTGGCACGTTGAACATGCTAGGACATTTATGTAACGGCAGCAATTATAATAAAAACGCAAACGGAAATAACATATCTGGTGACTGCGGGAGTGGGCCGTGCGCATTGTTCGTTTTTCGGGCACTTCAAAAGTCTCCGTATCAAAGAGTTCATCAAAGAATGGACACCGACGGGGTTTTATCGTTTCGCTTGAAACCGGTTTGCTCGCAGACGTCAGAGATTCGTAGAAAAAAGGCAAGCGAAATCCCACGGGACGACCCTCCAGGAAATGATACTGCTGGCAAATTTCACAGTGAGCAAATATTACGACGGATTGATCTTCATCTCATGTAGTTCTGCTGCTGTAATGCAAGCACTTGGCAGAAATGCAAATCCGGAAGGGGGAGGCCACTTCTGTTACGCTTTTTTGTAGAAGATGGAAATACAGCAGAGTTCATCTTAATACTGAATTTGCAGAGGATACACAGCAGAGGGGCCTCTACAGTATTAATGCAACCCCCCTGCCTGCAGTCTTGCACATCTCATGGAGAAAAAAGTGGGGACACAAATATTAAGTGTATCTGAAAGTGGGGGAGCACAAACTTGGTCTAAACAAGATGGCCATTTGTTTAACATCTTGCTATCAGGTTAGCAATTCCTCTTGCAAGAGAGTAAAACAGCAAAGCTTTACTGAGGTGGAAAACATAACGTTGCCTAAATATGGAAAAATAGCACTAAATAAAAGGGCATTCCAGTCCACACTCGGCAAACTTACTCGTGAAGGTGCCGAAGGGCAGTCGATTCGGGTGGTAGAAGTCTTTCCTGCAGGTGCAGCCATATTTGTCCAGGACAAACCCATGACCGGGAACAGGATGGCACTGCAAATGACAGAAACAGTTGCACATTATTTACATTCTTTGTTTGTTTGTCTGTCTGGTGGCACCTTTGTTTAACGCTGGCTGACTATCGTAGTGTCAGGATTTGTCGCAACCCACAGAATTGGTGGGAATAGGTGACCTGACGGTTCAGTGATACGCAGAAGCAAGGAAGCTTGGGCTTGGAGACGTGGGGCAGAAGGACTTGGACACAGGAACATGGAAGTAGCTGGAGATTTGGGGACCGCAGGACAGTAAACTTTAAACAGCCACCTTCTCTCACTACAAGCTAGTCAAGAACCCGTCACCTTGCGCCAGTGCTTCTCTACTTTTATTCTTTCCTCCATTTTTGGTTTCAGGTGAGTCACACCTGCTAGGTGGCACTGAGTAGCGCCCCCCCCATGGTTGGAAGGGGCATCGTTTCCATGGATCTTGACAGGATTGAACAAGCCTAAATGTTGCTAGGAAACGGATGGGGGCAATTCAGCATGATTCTCCTTCAAAACTCTTTACCACCACAAACCACCATCAGTATATTTACAAATAAACAGGCTGCTTTTCGTTGTCCATTTAAAATAGTGAAAGTTTCAAAGTATGTAAACATTTATCACACTTTAATAAATTTAAATATTACAGATAAAATACAAAGCAGACATCAAACACTGCTAAGGTGAGATGTTTCCAGCTGCTGGATCTCTGAGGCTAAAATATATAAGACAATAGTTACTATTTTCTACTATTTTTGTAACTTCTTGCATCTACTTTGCAGCTGACACAATTTGAAAGAACTAAAACTCAGACTTTTAATTTCTCAAAATACAAACGACTGAAACATAAAGAATAAATCTCTCGAGTCTTTCCACAAAAATATGAACAAGCTGTACATATTAAAGGATATGAAGGCAATATTTTTTAATACAATTTCTTTTTTTGTAAATATGCCCTCCACATTCCAAACATTAAAATACATGGTTTAATGTTTGTGGTAATTGCCACACAGTTGTTTTTCAGCCAGTATAGATGGTTTGAGGGATATTTTTGGCTGGGCTTTTGTGTATTCGATTTAATTGATGTCCAAGTTAAGAACATTCTTATTTGCAGAATTAAAAGGTGAAGATTATTTGTGAAGATTAGTTTTGATGTTGAGTATAGTTTGTTTAGCAATTGGAAGCATCTGATACATACAACTACATTTTTTCTGCATTAAAAAAAATCCACACACTTCTGAAACATCTATATGACATTCTATATACAGTATCAGTGCAAAAATATGTGCACCCCCCCCCCCCCCAATGATTGAGTTGAGCTGTTTCAGTTGCAATCCTACAGCATACAAATACATTGTAGACAATTGTATGCTTCCAACTTTATGGCCACAGTTTGGGGTAGAAGCTTCTTTCCTGCTCCAGCATGACTGTGCCCCCATACACGGAGTGAGCTCTATAAACACACAGTTTGCCCAGGCTGGTGAGGAAGAACTCAGGAAGCTGCACAGAGCCCTCACATCAACCCCATCGAACACCTTTTGGATGAACTGGAGTGCCAACTGCGCACAAATTCCCAAAATTTCGTGGAAAGCCTTCCCAGAACAGTGAGGGCCATTATAGCAAAGAGGGGAACACCTCCATGTTAATAACCCAGGTTTGGAACGAGAAGTTCATATGGGGGTGATGCTCAGGTGTCCACATACTTTTGGACATACAATGTATTTGAAGTTCTGGTAATTAAAAGACATTTATGAACAATTGGGAAATGTGTACTATTAAAGTTGTAAATGCTGCAAATGTGTGGATGTGCTGCCCTTATGGGTGTAGAATATGCTAAAATCTCATTATCGTGGCAGTACGTTGAAAATTTTTCACCATTTATGAGAATAAAAATCTTAATAAATTTAATATGATATAGCATGCAGGGCACCTTTTTAAAAATAAATGCCAAAGCATCAGTCAGTCTGAGCCTATATGGAAACCTGACATCTGATCATTGGCTTTCTGACAGAGCTGGAAAAGGGTTCCGAAATGCGAACGGCTGCAAATCTGCAGAATACTGTCATTAATTCAGCCATTTTGCATAGAGAGTACAGATGGTGCCAAAAATAGTACCGTGTGCAATTGGTGCTGAAGTGAATGTCCATGCAGCTAATGTTCATTTCAAGAAGTACATTTAACCAAGTGTCAGGAGGCATGAGGAGGATTCATGGCGCTGGCTAAAAAAATCTCATTTTTATTCCGCATTGTACCACACCCATCTGTCTATTAAAAATCAAGATGAACAATATTTCCTCTACGTGCTGTCGCATCCACGAGGTTTAACCTCAATAAAATTGAAGAGCTGGAAATGAATCACAAAAATGGCACCCAAGAAACAAAACGGAAGTTAGCATCACGGAGGTCAATGAGATTTTAAAATAGAATGACCTTTTAATAACGCAAACAATTTCTTCAGTCGATCATTCTTACGCGCAAATCTTTGTATTTATAGGAAAGTAAATGTTAGCCTATTATGTACTGAATTGCCATTACAAAGAAATTGCCTCAGATCTCAGCTTGAAAGCCACCGAAATGCCTGGAGATTCATGTGAAGCATGGAGAGGAGGTGTACAAAACTTTACATGGTTTTACACACTCCCTTTCATAGTGAACAGTAAGCGAGGCATTTGTTTGTATTTTTGCAGTCTTGATCCTCATACTGGCCCTCTTGTACTAACTAGTATATAACTAGTACGTAAATGACTAGTAAAGCATCCCCTCCCCTAACACCGGGAAGTTTAGCAGCGGTGCACATGTTAACAGCTCAGATGGCTGCCCACAGGATGGATGGGATAAGGAGACTGGATGGGAGCCTTGTTTTTCACTGCACATCCTCCATTACTGGCTATTAATTATTAATAAATATAAGAAACTGCAATTTTGTGCAAACTGTCTCGAAAGACTGTCTGAGCCCAATAACATGCAATAGGCATATACTTCAAAACCAGTTTAAACAGAGCAGCCCTTCAACCTTAGAAATAACTGCATTACTGTCAAACCATCTGTTAGACCTTTGAGGATAAACCGATTTTAATAATATGGAAAACCTACTTTTATATCAAATTTAGAGATCATGCGTCCGCGGCACTTTTTTCGCTTGCTGTTGCTGGCCCGTTTCGCATTTGGCTCGATCGGCTTGGTTGAAGCGGTCGATTACAAGGCGCTAGACATGGCACGAGGAGGCCGTTGTAGGCAGGTAGGCAACTGTTTGACCGGTGCGGTTACACGATCTACAGGTTTACCTACAGCTAGGTCATCCAAACACGGCTACTACGCATGTCTTAAACACCTCAGTACGGGTGATGGCCCTGTCACGCTTGTTATTGCCCACCCCATGTTTGTCGCCGATAGGGAAAAATATGTTTTCTGCTATTCCATATTAGCATCCATCAGTTTCTTCACCCCACCCAACCATGTTTTTTGCTTTGATTACAATTTAATACAAGAGAAAACACTGTTAAGTCAGCATGAGCCCCCTGAACGCCGTACGCTTAAGAATTACCCCTGCTCATCCCTCCGTACCCACCAGTCCAGACACTGAAAGACGACCTGATCGTCTGAGCAGCATCTGCGGCAGCATTAGAGAAGCTCCTTCATTCATAACGCTGGGCGGGAATGCAGCATTATGGGAAAATGTGTTTAATGAGGCAGCCGGCCTCATCTCAGCTTCACTGTGACCTGTTGAGGTGCTGCATGTGGCACCTAACAACAAACCGGCACACAAACTTCACCTTCAGTTAGCACGAACCTTATAAAATTTCTCTGCCGATGAGCTTCCTCTGTACTTTTAGCTCTTTGGCTGCGAAAAGGGGCCAATACAATTTACACACCTATGGGGGCCTTTATGGGAACAACACCGAACGCACAAGATCTCTCTGCAGATATCGTTCGGTGTAAAACAGAAAAAAATACTGCAAAATTTAAGTTTAAATAAGATTTTGACTCATTGAAGCAGTACAGGAAGACTATTTGTTTCTCACATTTCTATCTAGGAGTTAGGAAACTGCAGTAACAAAGCTGAGGAAAGGTACCTGTCTGGGTCTACAGTGTCTTGCTAAAGTATTCGGAGCCTTTGGGGGTGGGGAATCAAACACAGTAGTGGGTAACAAGGGGATGTTTTAATATTTCTTTCTGGGTGATATTTTAATTTAAAATAGCAACACTCAAAATGAGTTCTGCATTACAAAACATTTCTTAAAGAAGAAAAAAACTTTAAATGTCCAACTTCTGCAAAAATCTTTCCTTCCGGGAAGCCTTGAGGAGCATTGATCAGGAGGAACGTCAAGCTGACAGTGAAGAAGCTCTCCCAGACTCTGGCTACACGTGATTTCTTGCTCATTAGCTTTCAGCTACTGCTACCACAAGGGGTTTGTAGCTGACCGGGTTTTAGCTGAACCAGAGTGGCATGCACATCTGGGGAATTCGCTTCCTCAGATCATGCCTTGACCCCGGTTTGCTGTATTCAAATTAACATTAGCTTTAATCGTGGACAGACATACTCTCCTGTCTCTTTAGGACGTTTTGTAGGTGGACCCTTCCATCAGGGACCTTGGAATGATGTACATGGGATCCTAACCCTGTTTAAACAAGGAGAGGTTGTGATTCACAGTGACATGGTCAAGAAGACAATTTGCCAGCACCACTTTAACATCCTGGGGTTGGGTTGGAACCCACAAGACTAAAACTCATCTTTGTTATACAAGTAAACCCCAGTATATGCAGTTAAGCATGGTTTTACTGTAACACAGGCAAACTTTTAATTCCAGCTCCTGCAATAGACATCCTGCTATAAAGCAGAGCCACAATGCAGCACCAGAAATCAAAGTTTGCTCTCCCGAGCAGTTCCTGTACCACACTGCCTTGCCGTAATACTCTACGCAATAATACCACACAGTACGGCAAGCTGTAAGGCACATAATTTGCTTACAATAACATATCTTTACAGTTCCATGTCTCGTGTTCGCTTTGTTCCACCATGCTTTTGTGGTGTCTCTATTTTAATCTCAAACGTAAAGCATAATTCAGAGAAAAAGGGGTCAAAAAAACAGAGAAGATTTTGAAAAAACTGAAAAGGAAGAAGGTAACGTGGCTAGAAAGGCACACATGATAAAGATAAAAGCGACTAAAAGAACTGAAAGAGGTGACCACCGACCACAACTCACAGCCAACTTCTGTTTTTATTCGGGAGTACAGCAGCAGATCATTATACTAAATTGCTTTGTTAACTTTAAACTGTCATTTTCACTTCTTCTTTTTAATATCACTTTAATCATTTAACAAAACCCTGGACCGCAGACTCCCTGGTCCTTCTTCACCTCTCACTCACATCTCTGGACAGGTCGGGTCTCCCTACTATGAAGACAGTGTTGGTGCTCTGTGTCTGTGTTGTGCATTACGTGCTACGAGGTTTACAGCGGTAGTGATATTTGGGGAAATTGGTTCAGGATTTTTTAGAAGAGCTTGAAATGATTTTTATTTTTCCCCATTTAAAATAATGTAAAGTAGGATCCCGGGATATGGGATTTTGATTTGAGGGACATTTTCAGCAATGAATGAAAGAAACAATGCAGAGTTTACCGGAACTTTAACATCCAATAGCCTGACAAAGCAGTACTGATGTTTGGGGTCGAAAGACAATTAGCTGGCAGTTCTGTGTGCTCCAAAGCAGATCGCTTGTTGACCTCTAAAGATCTCCTTAGAGGTAGGAATAGGCAACCACAGCACAATACTTTTAAACACAGAGTTCACAGCCAGCATTCGCCCAGACAGTATTTCCCGCTGGCTGCTGGCCAACTGGCCGAGGTGATGGGAGAATCTCTGTATTCTTATTTTTTTCCTGAGCCTACAGTAGGAGGAGGGATGGAGGATGCAGCACGACAGATATAAATATTTACATTCAGACTTTCGCAGATGTTTAGACAGCAAGCTAATAACTTTTACAGCGCAGAGTGATGTATTCTTCAAATCTGCACAACCTCCTTGAAGGAGGAAATCTTCCCAGGCTGACAGTATAGCCTGCTTTCATTACCATCACAGCCCTTTGAAGCCATTTATCTCCACCCCAGCTCTTCTAAGGAGGAACAGAAAAAGCTCAGTAAATATTCATTACCCCGAAACTGTGCACACACGAGACGCTTCTCCAACTCCCTAATTATATAAACTGCAAAAATCTCTCACACTTACACAACATGCTCCTAACAAAGTGCGCAATGCTGATGGCGGCTGCTTGGGACCCGCGGTGTCCAGGAATGGCACCCTCTTGTTGGGGAGGATGTTAGACTGAACACTTCAAATGAACCCTGGGTAAAATAGCACTTACCACAAATATATGAATGAACAGGATAAGACAGGGAAAAGGTGAACCCGGTCTCTTTGGAAGGGCGTAAAACAAAGAATGGATCAGGAGGTTGGTAAACACTCCTGCTTTTCTAGCGTTCAACAGACAATAGAGATACCTTTTATCTCCTTCCTACTCCTTCCGAGAAACAGACAGAAATCAAAACTCCGAAGAGGAAAAAATAGCAAATGTAAAAGCATGCTGAGGGTGGCCATTTCATCTCCATGTTTTTCGGCTTCTTACGGCACTAAAGGCTGAAAGGATCATGGCTGAACCTGAGGCAGCTTCTCAAGCGGAGATGTGAGTATCTGTTTTAGGGGTATCGTAGACCTGTGCAGGGACCCTCCCCTTTGAAATTCTACCAGAAAAGCAGAGGGTCAGAAATTAGGAAGGACTACAAGATGGTGAGGGGATGGCAAAGAAAAGGATCGTGGGAAAGAAGAGGTTGAAGTGAAGGGGGTGCAAGAAAGAAAACATCACGTTCTTCCTCCAGTTTACCAAGGTAGTTTATTCCAAGGGGGTAATGGAGGTTGAGAACTTAATTCAGCACAACTAAAACTACAACCGCATAACTATAACCTCATAAAACCACAGGAGGCATTGAAACTCCCCTTAAAGTCAAATGAACGCAACTTAGGGACATAACTGTCCCATCTACCCAGTGTAAAACATTTCTCCAAACTTGCTCCCGTCTCCATGTCCCATTCCTTCAAAATTTAAAATTCAGAGGTGCTAGCACGCATGACGTGGAGCCGAGTTTTCACTGTTGGCATCATTTCCGGTTCCTCCACCGTCGCACCGACAGACCTGCAGGATCGCGCCGTTATTTCAGATTTAATTTATCGTTGAATAACATACGCCTACCTAGAGTGAAAAAATAACTCCACGGCTCCCTATGGATTGGGATATTTCAGCGATTTACAGTTTGACTGGAGGCAGAACAACAGTTCCTGTTGTGATGACTCATTAATTTATTTAAAAAGACAACCTCAAACATGGCAGCCGTGTGCTTAATGAAGTGAACCATGGGAACACAAAAGAAGACCCGACGCCAGTTTGCCTAATGCTTCAAACCATAGCTCTCAGCGACCAAAGTCTCCCTCTCTGCCATGTTTATCCCTTGCTCTCTCCTTTAGTTTTCCTTTTAATGTCATGCAGAAGGTGCATTCCCTTTGAGAGAGACATTCACGAGCTCCGCTCATCCAGCGGATGTTGTCGGACACCACAATGCTGGTACAGAAAGCCGTCAGCCCACAAGGACCGAACGTAGCCGCACGCTGCCGCTTCTCCGAAGGAACGGCTCTCGTATTTGTGAAGGCTGCGCTCCATTTGCGGAATGAAGCTTACTGAGATTTTTTTATTTCCATTCAAGGCTTTAAAGGAAATGCCTGCACAGAGGTAGCTTGAAAAGACGTGGCTTTGGAATCCCTCTCAAAGAAGCTGGGGTTCGCTCACTCGGGTGTTTTTCCCCACACAGGAGCACACATTTATGCCTACTGGACCATACGATGCATGGCTTATACACGAAGACGGGTCGAGTGTTGCTTTGCATCAAATTTGAACGTTCAAATGCATTTCAGAGCATCTTAGAGGTTAGGGTTAAGCACCCAATTGCTTTATATGACCCTGGATTTTATTACTAGCCTAAAACAACTTTCCCTCCTGCGTCATACCAAAATAAAATCAAAGAGATTTAATTTATGCTACAACCTGCTACTCATGTCTCCTTCCCTCCAATGCTTTTTATTTATATTCTTGCCACTTTGTTTATATTGATTTGTTTCTCTATATTCATTAACTCACTACCAGTTGCCACTTGAACAAAGTAAGGTTGTGACAGCTCTGGATGAACATGGTGTAAAGCTGGAGAGGGTAAACCCCGGTCAGGCTGTCAGTCCATCACAGGGTAGGCACACACACACACACACACACATTTGCACGGTATAGCAATTTAGATTCATGGATTCACCAGAAACATGCATCAGACTGTGGGGGGACACCAGAGAATCAGGAAAAAGCTTGCATGAATACAGGAGGAATGTGCAAACTCCTCACAGACCGAGCTGCTTTGGAAGCAACACTCGGAAAAGCCCAAGCACTGAGACACAGCAGCGCTACTATTGGTGCCACCCTATATTTTTAGAGTTTTTTTAGTCTCCGGTTGTTAATTTATTTATGCTTTGCGTGTTTGGGAAGGTTGGAGACTGTAGCGGCATAAAATGGGCTTATATACTGTACCTTTTCCCTGTATTCATCAATATTTTTCACTTTTTGTACAATCTTAAAATTTAAAAAAGCTCAAAGGAAAGAAGTGCAAATGCAATAGGTGGGGGAATGAGAAAAGGTGGAGAAGGAGCAAATGACATCCGAGGTTTTAGCCTCTTCATTAAAATCAGCATATTCGCATGGCTTTACACACAGGAAAGGAAGGCAAAAAATCCATCTTGAAGAAAGGGCCAGGTTAATTATTAAGCATGTTCACTTGCTACAATCCATTACGCCACATGTATTATACAGGAGACAGTTGAGGACTAATATTAAAATCTTAATAGTGACTGAGAGAAGTTAGATTAAAGTATTAATATGCTGCTCTAACAGAGGAGTAATTGATCTTTGAATTATATCTGGAGCAATGTACAGTATAGGAATATTCCTAGCATTTTTCCCTGCAAAATATTTAAAATATCTAACCCTCAGTCAGAAGTTTTGTTTGGCAGGTGGAAATGTATGCAAGAGCTGAGTGAGCAAAGTAGATTTTCTGATCCGCTTCGCTGAAAACAGGGCAACATTCCCTCGGCAGGCTCTGTGTGTGTGTGTGTGTGTGTGTGTGTGTGTGTGTGTGTGTGTGTGTGTGTGTGTGTGTGTGTGTGTGTGTACGTACGCACATCAAATAGCAGTTGGTGCAAGTGAGCCTGTATTCTGAGCTGGGTCAAATGAACATGCAAATCAGAAGTGGTTGATACTGCAATAACTGAACAAAAATGCTTAGCTAATATCAAAGTTCATGTTGGTTTCTTGTTTTGAACACAGAAGCTAACCACAAATTGCACACGTACCACCGTAAAAAAAAAAAAAACAAAAATCCTCTATTGACTATTATGAAGAGAGGCATCGCTGAAATAAAAGGTCTTGAATTCTTTTTGTTCATTTTCTCTGCAATTTGCCAAAGCGCAAAAGACAATGTTGAACAATTAAGCAGTATTTATATGCTGGCTTGACCGTAACTCACACCGAAAGTGTTCACGTGAACTTTCCACATGGCACACACTGAGAAGTGCACACTCACCTCCATACTGGTTAAATTACACCTGTGCGTCCCAGCAAACCATCCACTGCTGGCACACTGGTCGATGTCCACATCCTGAAGGGAGACATCCACCCGAATGAGGCCCCTGGAACAGGACAGAGAGAAGGTTGCCTTTCACCTGCATATGAGCGCCATCGAGATTTATAAACTAATCGCAACACCTCTATAAAGTAAAGGGGCTTTAATACACCTGCATTACTGGACGCACATTAAAAGACCTCGGGTCACGAAATCCACACAGCAGCGGGACATTTCTAAATGGATCAGGGCAGATTTCCAGTATCAGATCAGATGTGTTATCACCTCCCAAAACATGGCTAATATGAGGTGACAGAGAATGAAATGGGAAACCATCGCTTCGCTCATAATTGACAACGCAATGAACTGCAGCACATTGTGTCACCAAGCTGCACGCGAGCTCGGTTAACCACAGACCCATGTTCTACTGCCCGATCCTCCAAACACTTTACTGTACATTGTACACACAGCCCCTGAATCCAGTTTTGTTGGTGTAAAATTAATTCCCGAGCGACACGCGATAACCTCTCGAAAGTAAAGTTACTCCAAGTATTGGTCATTTCAGCTTGTCCTTACATTATTCATTGTTCCCACCCCCAATGGTGCTTGCTGTTAAAGCGGCATTCATGCTACGTGAGACAAATTAAAAGCCTGCAGGCTGTAGATCTGCACTCGCGCATCGTGGAAGTCCGATCTCAGAGTTGGACCCCAGGTCACCTCATGTTACAGTCGGCCATTTCAAAAGCACCCTCAGCCAAAGTAGCTCGCTCATTCTTCTATTCATACAGTACGGTGCTTTAACCTTTGTCAAAGGGACAATTCAGGTTCTTCATGGGGCTTGATCCAACAAACTTCTCACTTCTGACTTGTGCTTAACCCCTCCACGTTGCCTGGCACTGTTTTCAATAACTGTCGACGTGTAAGAATACAGAACCTGTGCAAATCCATCGCGATGGACTGGCATCCTGTCCAGGGTGCACTCTGCTTAACCCAGTGGCCAGGGATCGCCAGATTGGCTTTAGACCACGGTTAAGGTGGGTACGTGACTTAGTGAATGAATTTTTAAACTAAGACACACGTTGGAAAGCACAGCATGGTCAAAAAAATAAAGGACAACTAAAACCAGTTCATCGCCCAGGATCTTCAGAAAGCCAGAAAGAGAGGTTTGTTCTAATGGGTGAGTGTTAAAGATTCACACCGCAGTTCCATTCACTGGAATGTGACAATAAGAGTCCAGCACTTCTCGAGTTGGTAATTATTTAAGTAAAAAGTGGTGGTAAAGTCCATACATTTTTGTTGCCTGTTTATCCTAAGCCAAGGTACTAGTAAAATAAAAAATGATTAAAATGAATCACCGATCCCGTCACACTTCTACAAAACTTAGCTGGCAACCTTTACAGTTGCTGATGCAGTTTGCGTTTAACTCTGAACGCAGTGAAGTCCCCGCTGCCCAAACTTTGTGGTCCAAATACTATTGTAGACATCTGCAGTCCATCCTCCATCCTCCACCCGCCCATCTATTTCCGGCTCCCCTCACCAAGCTGGGTGCCACGATGCTGTTTTGCTAAATGAAGTAAAAAGCATCCAGTTAAAAACATACGCAGTCGAAACTCATTTTCCCCAAACGTCTGAAAAAATAAATAAATAACACGCCTTTCGGCCAGAGCCGAATCGATCAGGCTTTACAAATTCAGTGTTATCACCTGGTGTAAAACCTCTGATGCGCAGATCATGTTGTTTGCTTTGCATTTCGTGCTCCTGTAAGCTGCAGCTGGGCCTCTCCATTTGCTCACTCTTGCATGGAGCTTCTGCTCTGGCCATGAGCTTAATTTTATTTATTTATTTCTTTTCTACATAGTTAAGGAATGTGTCAACCCTGCTCACTGAACCAGCTGCACATCAATAATGTCATGAGCTGCGTCGGTTTAATCTCGCAAGTCCGAGAGATTAAATAATAATATTAATGACTATCACAGACCATCTGCCCTAATGCAATTTGCCTCGCGGGACGTAATCCTGTAATGTCCTTAGATCCATCTTCATGACATCGTCGTCGCGGAAACGCGGCACGGCATCGCAGAGAAGTCCGAGCGCATTTAGGAATATTTGATCACAACTGCGGAGGCCAGAGCAGCGTGGGTAATTGAAAGATCACCTGCTTCATTATACATGCATGCACTCCCACGTTCCTATCGGATCTTATGAAATGCAGCCCTTACGGTTTATGCTAACATATTATCTTTTCAAAAGTCAGCATCGCCAAAGTGAGCAGCTGCCTCTCCGGTCCCCATGTGGGCCGTGGGGTAAAAACAGCTGAGGCAGGTAAAGTTGCTCGCCCACACGGTAGGCCGACTACCGCACTTCCAGCCCGAGGTGTGAGGGTGGGCCGTCATTTGCGGACTGAGATCAGTTCTGCTGCAGATGCACGCGACCGCTGTCCTTCCCTCACGCAAGATCGACTGTATCCACACGTTTGATCTCTCCCAAACTGCTTTAAAAACATGTCAGATGCCTGCAGACCTCCTGCTCATAGCTGGGTATAGAAAATAATAAGCAGCAACTGTACTGGGATAAAGATTTGTGGCAGCGGAAGGAAGGAGCGCAAAAGTGTTCCGTTTTGTTGAAATATTGGCCTGTAGAAGAACACAATAGCACAGCCAATAAAATACATCATAAATTCAAATTTGCATGCTTACTTAATGGATGATCATTTTCTTTGTTTGCCATAAAAACTTTACAGACTGTATATTCTGCAGAGCCCAGGGTGCATCAATCTCGGCTTTATTGATCCCTGCTATGGGCTGCCGTCTTGGTCAAAACATTAATAAAGCATTTAAAGACGAGCGGAGGCCTCTTGTTCGTGTGCATAACGTAGACGTATTACTTTGGGAACGTTTGTGATCCGTCTGGGACAACACGAGTTGCCACTTGCAGGCTGTCAGGGTTGACGGTGGCAGGGCTCAACCATGACCTTGTCCTCTGTTCACAGGGTACCTTCTCCCTCTTCCCAATGGGTTGAATTAAAATTTACTTGCGCAAGCGCGGTCAAATGTACGCACTTCCTTCATGCGTTCACACATGAACTCCGTAAACTTGTAAGATCTAGCAAAACTCCAACATACAGTATACGCTTATAAGATGTTCTGTGCATTTCAGCTCATATTCTGATAATTATGCCTCTAACATATGAATATACTGTAGCATTACATGTTGCTTTAAGCTATCAAGTATTTTAAAGTTCTATTAAAGTATTTTATAGTTTTACCCACTGAAGTATAACAACTTATAAAAGCACAGTCATGTGAAATAAAAAGTATGCCCTCTTCTGGGTCTGTTGTTTTACACGTCAGTATTAACAGTAGATGCACTCGACCTCATGCGACGTATAAAACATAAAAGATTTCACTGCATTATTACTTAAATATTACTATTATTTTCAAGCAAAAATAAGTCCAAATGCAGAGCCCATGTGAGGAACCCCCTTCAGTTACTGCATGAGTCGCTGTTAGTCCTCTGCTCCTTCATACAAAGCTGCCTCAGCTGAGTGTTGCTGGAGAGAATTTATTTATGCACCACACTCTTAAATTCCCACATTCTCAATGGGATGGAGGTCAGGATTTATATCAGGTCTTTGATTTGGCCATTTCAAAACCCACACTTATTTTTCCATCATCTAGTGTTAGGTTTACTGGAGCACTTAGAATCATTGTCCCCACATGTTCTGCTCTCATTCAAGCTGAACTGTTAGACAAATGCTCTTATTTTCCTCTGTAATACCCGAGTGCAGGGGTAAATATGGTGGACTGTGGAGAATTTGAGGTTCCAGACATTTTGTGCTTTTTTAGGGGCAGATCTGCAAACCTAAGCCATCCATAGCTGGGCTCAGCCTCTGCAGGGCTTCTCTGCTTCTTTCCCAGAACATAAGTCCATGACACCTGGTCTCCACGGGCTGTGGGCTCCCATTAAATACACTACATCATTTCAGCATATGAAACCTGAAGCCCCCATGAGAAGTTTGATGAAATTCCACGGTTATACAAGAACCAAGCAGCCCATCCCATCCACCTGTCCATGTGGACTTGCTGGAAGCAGGTGGAGTTGAGAGGACTCCATATTTCTCCATAACAGCTGAATAACACGAAAATTGTCTTACAGCTTCAGCAGGGTAGCTGCCACACGGTATGCCCTCCCCCACCCACCTTGACTCGCTACAGTCTTCACACACACAAAGCCAAAATAATCATAGCAATGGGGGGTCATATCTGGTGCAGGTATAAACACATGCCTCCCCTATTTACCTCAGTGTAGCACTGTATATTCTCTCGATATCTTTTCTTATAATAACTGTGAAAACGGATCGATATCTCAAGACAATCCATGCAGCATCTGGACTTTATCATAGTTCTGAAGTATTATTTCCAAAGGAACCCTTGACACATTTCAGAAAAACAACCGAATCTTTGGATATGATCTAATATTTGGGCCAGTAATGACTTTTAATTGCCAGTTAAAGAGTTGATAAATTGTTTTGTACAGATAAGGCTGCTGAATAAAAAAAGAATAATTATTATAAAGACTTCGGGCTGTGATATGGTCAAAAATGTGGACTTACATCTTGAACAGTACTGGTTTAAGCCCCAGGAGCATTATTCTGTCGTGCTTTTCCTGTGGTAACTTAATCCACTACAAAATGCGGAAATGTGAAGTGGTTTGCGTTTTCAGATGCCGTATTATTTTTTTAGGCTTCGTTCAAAACAACTTGCAATATTACATAAGCGACTTGACAGTGATTTACCTATTTAAACAACATGCTGCCGTCTTTCTCTGCTGCAGCTGTTTAACAACATTTCCACAAAGTTCAGATGAGAAAAGTAAGCCGCGCACATCTTTATATTCATCTTCTTGGCGCGGCCCCTAAAATGGGACAATCCTAGGCACCAAACATCGAGCTACAAAAACTAAAACGATCGATCGGTTTCGTTACCTGCGATGTGTTTTGTGTTAAAAAAAAAAAAATTGCTTGATTCGGATGAAAGAATACAAATTGGATGAAGCACAGCATAAATGTCAAAGGGTATCTAAAGAAAAGGCCCAGTGCCCAAAACCAGCTGTCACGTTTTATTTTATACTCTTAAGCTCATATATATACAGAAGGTAGGAGGAGAGATAGCACCCCCAGGGGAAAACTGGGTGGGAAAGGAATTTAATTTATGCGTCATAATAGAGCAGATATTTGGCTAGCAGGTGCTGTTAGGGCTGTTGTTTTGCAGCCTAAGTGAATCTCCGCTTCAGCTGTAAGGTACTTCTCTTAAACCAATACAGTATAAATACCATAGTGTATGACTGGGTCAATCATGTTGAATTACCTGTAGGTCGCCCCGGAAAATGAAAATAAAACAGGCAACGGACATAGAGGAATTTTCCAAATCCGGCTCACATCATTTGCAACGATTGTTGCTATTTTGCATGGCCCCCTGCTGATTTCAGCCAATGATGTGAAGGGGGCGTGGCTGTATAGTAGCACACTTATTAATTTGTTCCTGGGGAGTAACTGGAGAGCCACACGGGGCACAAAGGTCACGAGTCTTTGTGTGACGCACGGGGGACCGTCACCCTGGGCCACACGCGAAAAGCACGGCTCTTTCCTTCCAGCTGGAGGAGCTGAAGGCGAAAAGGCGCCGTTTAGGTCCACACCGACGACCCCCTCCCCCCTCACCACCCCTACGACCCATCTGCACTTACAGCTCGCCGTTTATACCGGGCTGCGTGTTCGTGTGGCAAAGGTGCGGTGCGCCGATGCTGAAACATTAATCACCCGTGCGCTGGGTGCGGGGTTCGGCTCCATAGTTGCAACGCAATAACGTCAGCGGTTATTTTTAGGCGCCTTCCCTGCACCTGCCGAGATGTTCCACTCCAGACAAGGCCATGTGAGGCGAGCCTGAGCTACCGCTGGCACGTTACAAACACCCAGGCTACTCCCGCGAGTCACCGCCATCCAGGAGTTTCTAGGATGCAAAGGCAGCCGAGCAACGCCTCCAAAAGCAGCGCCGCCAAACCCCTCTCCTCGCCACTATTTGCACCCGCAGCCACACCACTAAGCGCTTCTTCTTATTATGTTCAAAAGATAGTGGCCTTCCCTTCAGATTGTCACTGTCAATAACCCGGGGCATTTCTTTTATTTGGCAAGGAACGCGTGCTTGGAGATAGTTGTTGCAGGGCGCATAACGCGGGGGGAAGGAAACCCCTCCGTTCCGGATCTGGCGCGAGTCGTCCACGTACCTCAAGTCCGGGGCCTGGTTAGCCTTGGAGCCGTAGAAGCCGGCGGACAAAGTGAGGAACCACCGGGGAATGAAATGTCCGTTCTCGCACTCCAGGAATGGCGCCGACCACTTGATTTCCGCTTTGTCGAGAGGGTGGCGGTCCCCTCGTCCGTGGGGGCCCTCCGGCGACTTGTTTTCCGGGCTCACGGCCTTCCTGTGGAAGGGGGACCTCCTCCTGTCCCTGATCTCACCGAACCACTCGGTCTCCACCGTCTTGTTCCTCAGAGGGTGGCGAGCCGGGTCGGACAGATCTTCCAGCGTGACCCCTCCTTCGGTTCTCCTGGCTTGCACGAAGATGCCGGGCCCCGGCGCCGGCCACTCGCCGCTGAAGGTCACCACGGCCCGCTGTATCCGGGGGTCGCCTTTCAGGATGCTTGTGGCCAGCGCATGGTACCACTCCACGTCGCGTC
Organism: Heterotis niloticus; assembly: GCA_018136845.1. Classification (NCBI taxonomy): domain Eukaryota; kingdom Metazoa; phylum Chordata; class Actinopteri; order Osteoglossiformes; family Osteoglossidae; genus Heterotis; species Heterotis niloticus. The sequence goes on along the minus strand of CM030901.1, from coordinate 24,681,635 downwards.
GCGGGCTGTGCTGCCTCGACCTGTTGGCTCGCAAGACCGCGCCGAGGAAGTTGGCGGCGTGAACCACGGCGTCGCGCACGCCGCGCAGCGAGGAGTGCGGGGTCGCGGAAGGCGAGGCGCGCAGGCTGCTCAGCTCGTACCTCCTGGAGCAGTTGGCGTGCCTCAGCGTGGACGAATCCCCCGTGTGGAGGAAGGCTGTCACCACCCTGGGCAGATCCTCCTCGATCTTCTGCACCAAGGCGGAGCGCTCCGTCGCGGGCTTCAGCAGAGGCGGCGCATGAAACTGTGGCTCCTGCTTGCGGTAGACGGGCTCCTTGGCGCGGACCTCGGCGTCCCGCTCGCTCTCTGGCCAGTCCACATAGACAAGATTGGAGCCGAGGACAAACCCAACTCGCAGGAGTAAGGAAAGCAGCAGCACAGCCATGTCAGCCGTCGCGGGTTTCGGAAGAGCAGCTCCCGATTTGACCAAGTCGGACGGCGGAGACAACGCAGGACGGAGCCGCATTCACCTGTGGATAAGCGGACGCAGTCGGCGCAGCCCCGGCAGGTCGGAAGCCGTCGCGCAGCCGGAGAGCGGCTCTACTCGGCTCGCTTGCCTCGGGGTCCGCCGGGCAGCGGCTTCATCGCGGCATTTCTCGGGTGCCGGGTGCTTCGCTTCCCACCAGCACACTGAGCCGGGCGCCGGAGGGGAACGGGGTTCACTTGGAGGCGCAGAGCGGAGCCTCGCACTTCAGCGACACAACACACTCCGCCCTCCTCCGTGCACAACATCCAGCAACTCCGCCGTGAGGGCAGCCAGGAACAGTTTGCGCTCCAAGTCCCGTCTCCTTCGCTGTCTTACAGGCTTTCCCCAAGTGCCCTTGGAGCGCGTATGGCCGCTTCTCGCGTCAATCATTCGGATCGGCGGGGCTGCGCGCTGGAGCGACAGAGCGGCTGTCCAGTGCTGAAGGCAGCCGCACGGCTCCGGGGGCAGAGGAGCTGAACGCGGAGCTCTGCGGGTTCCTCGGTGTCCGCAGTTATGAAATCTTTCGTTTTTTAAGGCGCCACACCTGATGTTCGTCCGCGTTCTCGCTGTGGGTGGGCTTAAGCGGGCTGAAGATGGGCGCTCGCGTCCAAGACGCACGGAGGACCCGCGCAGATCTCATTGCCTCCTTGCCATGTGGTTGACGTGCGGTCGTCGGACCCGGGTGACAGCAGCTGATCCATTCGTTCGTGGTGTAAAAACCCGAGTGTTCACTTTGAATGAGTTCAGAACAAAGGTAGAATTTTAATCTTTGGATCCACCTTCCTGGGCTACGTAAATGAAACCTATTCCACACACACTTTCTGTTGCTATAGCTTTCACATTCTGGTGTGTGTTATACATGGCAAAGTGTGTGTGTGTGTGTGTGTGTGTGTGTGTGTGTGTGTGTGTGTGTGTGTGTGTGTGTGTGTGTGTGTGTGTGTGTGTGTGTGTGTGTGTGTGTGAATTGACTCAGCAGATGCTTTTCTCCAAAGAAGCTTAATATTTTTCCTATGCAGCATTTAGGTGACAGGTGACTCGGCTACAAGGCATACACCCTGCCGCACAGCACAGCAGTGTAGTAAACACACACACATACGCGTAGGTTTAAGTCACCAGTTCATCAGAAACACGGTAGTCGGGATATGAATCACTGCTCCGTTCTGCTTAGTAAACAAGACAAAAACACACAGGAAGGTCAGACGGCGTCTTGTTTTCGTTGCATTAAAGGTGGTCATTCGATATCTTGACCACCATTTGCATCACAGTGTATTTTCATGTCTTCCTGTCCTCCTATTCATCTGTATTCTCCTCAATTTAATAAATATGTTGAGAAAAGAATTTGTGCCATAACTGCATTACCCACGCAATAATCATTGTGAAGCTGCAACACCTCTGAAGGTTTCTTACTGGCTCTGCCACACCGGGGCTTTCGTGACCATCAGTGCGTTTAACGGAAATCTGACAGTGGACGTATTCAACCCTGTCTCTGTTTTTAGAACAGACAAGAAGCTATGCTTTCCATTTTTAAATCTAAACTTTAAAAAATACTGCAGGTGCTTTGATACGTGGAAAAAATAGCTGTGTAAAAAAAGTTTATTTACAGCTTCTCAAGCAGATGGACTTGAGTTGGATTTAAAGGACTCGGAGGGTTTGTTCGTGCGCCATTTCGTCCAGAGAAGCTCAGCACAGGCAAAGTGGTCTGTGCTTTAAACGCAAACTGAACGCTTTTCACTGTTCCGCAAAGGAGTGGTTTAGCGCCAACAGGAACACTTGCCGTTTCGATGGCACCGTGGTCTGATGGCGCAGGAGAAAAAGAAAAAACAGTTTGACACCAGCTGCTGCTGGCCATATGGAGCCACCTTATTGCCTTCTCCATGCCGCTGCCGGTCTACATGGACCTCACACATTTAACTGCTTGCATAAATTAAAAGTTGTATTCATTCTATTCAGATCTGTTGCGGGTTTATTCACAAAGTCTCCTATGGTAGAGTTTAGTGAAATCTGAAGGTTCTACTTCAAAGGACCCAGTTTAAAGAAAATTAAATGTTCGTTCACTTTCATTAACCATTTGTCCCTGATGGGTTACGGCAGTCTGGAGCGCATCCCGGAATCACTGGGCACTAGGCCAGGGCGGGGGTTCACGCTGGGAGGGGATGCAGTCCACTGCAGGGCAACCACACCCGGAATCACACACAATACAGCAATTCCGAGTCACCAGTTAGCATGCAACACATATCTTTGGACTGTGAGCAGAAGCCAGAGCATCGATGATAAAATCACACAGACGATGAGAGAACACAGACGCTCTACAAAGACCGGACTGGATTCAATCCTCTGTCCAAATGGCCCGGGTGTTCTGAGGCAGCTAGACTGCTCACCATGCTGTTGGGCCACCCAGAAAATGAAAATTATTTCGCAAAAATAGAACAGTTTCCTAGCAAAAAAGGATGGGTTCTGTATCGCAAATGAAAAAATGAAACGTTCTTTAAATACCACTGTGGTGCACGACATGGGCAAATATATTTCCTCTGTCAGTATGGGACAGCATTGTTATGGAAGTGCAACTTCTGATTATTTCAGGTAGGTGTTTTGAAAGGGATGCAGATGCAGCTCCTTCATTTGTCCTCCACTGTGGTCAGCAGCAGCAGATGCTCTGTAGTGGGGAAGGAGCTTCACCACGGTACTGGCTGAGTTAGTCACACTGCGTGGGTTCTTTGGCACTGTGGCGTGCCGTGGATGGCCAATGGTAGATGGGCTCAACAAGGGGTGACAGGTGGCACCATGCTTCCACGGGCCCATGGGGGTCACACATCAGCCTCAGACGAACAGCCTAATCCTCAGCTTCTTCTGACTCCATTCCCATTTGCATCATTTTCATAAACAGTACCTTAGCATGGTAGCATCTGTTGGTTCTCCTTTCTCCTACATTGACAACGATGTACAGGCCTATAGAGAGGAGGTGAGAACCCTGACCTCATGGTGTCAGGACAATGACCTCCACCTCAACGTCAGCAAAACAAAAGAGCTGATCGTGGACTTCAGGAGACAGCAGGGGAATGGCCATGCGCCTATCTCTATAGCCGGCGCCCCAGTGGAGAGAGCGAACAGCTTCAGGTTCCTCGGCGTTACCATCACTGAGGACCTGTCCTGGTCACGGCACGCCAGCGTCGTCATTAAGACGGCAACACAACGCCTCTTCTTCCTCCGTCGGCTGAGGAGGTTCGGCATGGACAGCAGGATACTTGTCAACTTTTACAAATCTACGATCGAAAGTATCGTGACTGGCTGTTTCACGGCCTGGTATGGCAGCTGTAGTGTGTCAGGCCGTAAAGCTCTGCAAAGAGTGGTCAAGACAGCACAGGCCATCACCAGGACTGATCTGCCAGCCCTGCAGGACCTCCACACCCAGCGCTGCAAGAAGAAGGCACTTAACATCCGGAGGGACAGCAGTCACCCCAGCCACAAACTATTCTCCTTGCTCCCATCTGGAAGACGCTTTAGAAGCATTCGGACAAGGACGAAACGGTTCCGGAACAGTTTTTTCCCCCACACCGTCAGACTGCTGAACCACTGACCCTTCCCTGGACAGTGGAAGAGTCGATTGGGGTCTGTCTGACTGTCTGTCTATCTGTATGCCTGTCCCACCCATTGTGGAAACCAATCTGGTTCGCCCGTCTCTGGTGCTTTTTGTTGTTGTAGGTTTAGTCTGTAGTTGTAGGCCTGGTTGCTGTGTGCTGTTGGTTTGGCTGCTGTGTCTTCTCCCCCCCCCCCCCCGCCAATCCCTGATGTATATCCGTTTCCCCACATACCTATCCCTATTTGCTAACCATTTGTTCTGCTCTTTATTTATTACTACTCTATTTATTATTATTTATTGTTCTCCTGTCCCGACTACACGTATTTATGTCCATATTTGCACTGAGGATGCCTGGAAACAAAACTTTTCATGGGGACAGCACTGCTATGCTGTGTTGTTCACCCATGACAAATAAACCTTTGAATCTTTGAATCTTATATTCTAAGAAAATTGATAGATGTGGATATTAGATCAGATACACAGTACATCACCTTAATGTTTTAGCATAGTACACTGATACTTCATGCTACAAATTTTTGAAAATAAAAATATCACCCAGTTCATTTATTTTTAGTTTCATTTTATTTTCTGTGCTATTTTCAAACATTTTTTAGTTGGAGAGTGAAAATTACTTGCATTGCAGGAGTTGGTTATGGAAGTAGAATCAAATGAAAGACTTTTTACCTCACTGTAACTTTATCTGATGTTTTCAACGGACTCTAACCAGCAAAGGTTTGGGCTGTTTTATTATTTTACAGGGTGTAGTTTTGTAGCCTAATGCCCTGTGATTCTGGGTTAGGCTCCAGTCCACCACGATCCTGACCAGGATGAAGCGGTTAAGGATAATGGATGGATGCGTGTGCCATAATGGATGGACTTACAAAGATTTCTGTTCTCAGTTGTGTTTGTAAGTTAAGGTCCAGGAGTACACGATAGACTGAAAAAGGACAACTGCCAGCATGCATGGCTGGGTGTGCTTGATCTGTGTGCTGAGAAGACAGATGTGAATGGACTTATGGGAATATTTACTTTTCCCTCTCACAGCGCCATATGTGATGTTAGAGGTGTAGGGAGTGAGAGGGAACCGGATCTGTGCCGGCCTTCCTCACTTGTCACCACCAACCAAAAATACACATGCAGTGGAAATGATGCCATGTACATGTACAATGGTACATCCTGTCAATATGAAAACTGAACAAAGAAAAGTTTAAACATAATCATCATCATCATCATCATCGTGGCCAACCCCTTCATCTGCACGACACCTTGAGCCCATTTAAGCACCAAACGGATATAAGGGACGGCGATTTGTTTTAAACTATCTATCATGTCAATCCAAAAATATCTTAGCTTATGCACGAATTGCATTTTATGCTATGCTAAGCACTTTTAATGCTTCCTTTAGGCTAGGTTATATTCATTAAACCCATTCAGAAGTAATTAAGCTGCAACTCAAATGACCTAAGGAACTTTGGCTTAATACGTGATCATTTTTCCTATCAAAGTCCAACGTGCGGTGTTGTTCAGCAGCATATGGTGTTCATAAACTTAATAACCCACACGGTATCCGTGCCGTTAATAGGTCAGTCGGCAGAGGCGGCCATAGCTCAGAGGAAGCCCTCATCACAGGTGTTAATGACCGTCCGCCGTCTTCCCGGCACCGCCGTCTTCCCGGCACCGCCGTCTTCCCCGGCACCAGCATTCCTCGGGGCCACAGCTCATTCAACAGCCTTGGAGGCCCCATCAGCTGAACTGCGGGTTCTGCTGCCTGACAACAAGTTCCTATGCACATGGTTTCATTCAGATTCACTATGTCTTTCTTGCTGTCAGGTGGCCCCTTTGTACGCAGAACTAAAGACGAAAATGAAAATGTCGATATTATATTGTTTTGTGCGCTGCACAAAAAGTGACCTCCAGCTCTTGAAGGCAGCAGGTGGCGAAGCAGTTAAGAACACTGATTTATAACCTTGAAGCTGTTGCTTCAAACAACGTGGACTCCCCTCACAAGTAACAACTTTCAAATCTATGTGCTTAACCTACCTGCTGCGCAATATGGTGCGAAAATGCTGTGTTTTTTTGTCAAGGCAGTTTTTACAATAACGGTGCTGAAGAACAGAAATACTCCTGAAAAGAAATAAATTTCAGAAGAGAATAAATTCCTTTATAACTGATTTACTAGAGAATGTGGATACTCACAAATTATCGATTACTAATAAAGTTTAAAACTTACCATTGTTTGCAGTTCATTAAACCTCGTGCACCTATGGTAAACTTAACTGCATCCCATGTAAACTAACTGCTTGTACAATTTGCGCAGCACGATTTTGTCTTCTACGGTAAATGGGTTATACGGGATTACAGTATTTTATTAATTGTAGGATCCTCTGAAAGAAGAGGGGATGCAGAGGAGTTGAGTAGGGTGTCTTTCCAAAGCGCAAACGCATGAAAATGTTTACAGGATTTTCTGTTTTTCCTCTTAGTGGTGGGCAGCCTGTTATACTTCTTGTGGGCTTGTGGAAGATTGGTATTTGTACGTGACAGAGGATGAAAAAGGGAATTGTCTTTCATTTGGGGATCATCTCACAGGAGGGTGAACAGTGTAGGCAGAAACAATTACAATGGAACAAAAAGGAAACGGGATGCTTTAAAGCAAATATACTGTAGGTAGCAACCATGGCGGAACAATAGACTAAAATAGAGCACGCGGCTTAGCAGCTTAAGAAATACCCAAGTAGCCCCAGTTTTCAGGGTCTGGATATCCTGGAACAAACCGCAGACCTTTAAACTGTTACCCATGGCATTCTGAGTTATTTGGCAGAAAATGTGTACCAGAAATAAACTCTAAATTCTCTTCCAATTTTGTTTGAAGTACCACTTGCTTCATCCATACAGTAACCTTTGCTGCTTTATCCTGACTTCTTACAGGCACCTTTACCTCAAAAATAAAACCACTGTAAGTAAATGCAGACTCTGCAGTAAAAATTGTACCACCGTGACTTGACCAGAGTAAGAAGTTAAAAATGAATGTTCTGGTGATCAGAATCGGGAATATTTTGGTTGATCACATAATTGTTTTCGAACCTTTACTCCACTGCAAAGATTTACAACTTTCATATTTTTCCCCCACTGTTTTTTTGGATTTAAGATGTAAGATTTTATAAAGGTAGTTATATAGCAGAACCCAGTTTGCCTCATTCCAAGTATGGCAAGAGTGATCTTTTTTCCTTAGTATACTGACCACCTCATCCTTTGCCATTCATACCAGCTCACCTTTGGAGATGGATGAATGGGATATCATCTGGTCAAGCAAGCAATATGAGCATCGTGACTAAGATCTTTGACCAAATAAATGGTCTCCAGTCTCACATTGCAAAGCTGTATGAGGGAGATTCTCGATATCTGTAAAGCTCAATCTCTGTTTCTTGCCCTTTTCATTTATGTCACATCCTTAAAATTTGGCACACAGGTACTTACTCAAATTGACTGTCTATGCTATTACCCTTATGTCAGTAATGAATACAGTGCAGTGTTTGTATACAATTTGTTATGGGTCACAACAAGGCGGAAATGAATGATCAACCACAGGTTCAACCCAGCTGCATACTTTATAGTGGATACAAGCCTAAAGTCAGTTTTGAGGTTAAGCAGTAGCAGGCAGCTCAATTAGACATAAAACACTGAAAAGCTTTATTGCTGAATCCTGAATTGTGACCAGAAATTCTGTACCATCAGTCACAGCACCATAATCAAAGAAGACATTTAAGGAAATACTAGTTTGTCTATAGAGTATGTGCATGTTTTCCCTATGTGATATTTTCTGAAAATTCAGACTCAAATGTTGGGGTACCGAGAAAACCGGGATAACTCAGCTTTGGTCCATTTATTCTTCACTTGTTCCACATTGACAAGTGAAGCTCTGATGCAGACTACTTTGGTCCTTCCAAGCTCTGTATTTCCACTGCGATCTACCCCTGTGTGTTGCCACTCAGTCCCTCCTGTGCCCTGGCATCAGCATTTTATCTCGTGTCTTTTGTCAGACAAGTGCTTCCTGGGTCACCAGTTTCCCAAAGGCAGTGTGAGAACTGGATGCTTTTTGCATGACAAACCCAGCAAAACGGCCCAACTTTAACATCTCCCTCCCCGTAATATATAATAACAAGGACCATATAGCCTTAATATTAATATGCTCAAATATTAATTGTTTTGCCAGCATGTGTTTTTTGGCTGAAGGTGTACAAAGCAGCATTGAAAAATACACAGCCAAACTGCAGACCTTCTGCTTTGCACAAACATTGCCTCTTCGTTTGAAAATGTTCTCATTTAATTGCTGATGGAAGTGGGTGGCCACTGAAACAATTCCGTTCACACAGCTTTAATGTTAGTAAAAAATATCATCAACTGGAGACTAAGGCTGGGGCTAACAGATATTACACCTATATGTGTTCATCTTGAATCTACATTTTCATACATCTTCAGACGTTCAATATCTTGCTGCCCACTAACTTGTTGAAAAGGAGGTAATATGTGAATAGCAGGTAATTTGATAATAAGAAGGCTGTCCTTACTCTGGCAGTGATAAAATAAAAAACAAATATTAAAAATATGCATAACTGCATGTGCCTAAAATATTTCAGCTTTAGAGCCTGCACAGGCTTGCAGGAAACAGCACATGAATTCAATTTGAGTTTTGAGCTGCGGAACTGAAACACAGAGCTGTCATTACAATATCACAATCCAGTGTCATTTTTTATGAAACCGCAAAAGGTTTCTGCACGTGCAGAGTTTCTATAATTTAACTTTTGGACCACTACAGCAGAACTTCTGGTGTCAAAAGTCCTCATTTTTAATTAGGAAGATAACAGTTTAATGGATAGCCGCAGCCTGACCACAGATTGAAAGGCATTTCTTTGTGACTTCTGGAAAGCCCCCAAAAAATGTGATGTTTCCAACTCCTTTTGAAGTGAGGCTTTTTCACTCCTCTACGGCTGTTGAAAGCCATGCCTTATTATCTAATAGCACAGCCAACTTGGGGGCTTGAGGAAATGTAAACAAGTGCATAAAAATAAATGTTCAAAAAAAAAAGTTCATTCTCTGATATTTTGCTTCACATTTGCAGAGCCTGTGGTCATCATGCTCTGGAATGACCAGCCTCCCAAACTCATATTAATATGTTCACTTAATATCACGGGTCCGGTTCTGGGTGTCTGTTTGGGAGGGGTGGTGTTGCTGAAAAAAGCAGCAGTTTTTTAAGGCAAATAAGCACATCCCATTAAGCCACAAGTCCACATTAAAGTGAGGGACACCTGTAGGTATCTCGGGTTCACGGGCCGAGGAGCCATATTAATGAGGATTACAGTGTCGTGCAGACGTGTGGCACCCACTTCCAGCAGAAACCCCCCACGTGGATCCACAAGGCCTGCTGCCACTGGTCATACAGACCACCAGCCCAACCCATGGGTTGGGTTCAGGATGGCATTCTTTTTTTTGATGTTTGACTTTGTTTTCAAAACAGATGATCATCTAATGCTGTGTTTAAACCATCTAGCTGACTTCATCTACACTCATTACTATACGTTCTACACTTTCATCGATCCAGCCATCTATTTTTGTCAGCCACTTACCTTGAGGGTCACGGGGGTTCAGAGGATGTCCCATGAGCAAGGGACACTAGACTGTCCCTGGATGGAACCCCAGTTCATCACAGAAGTCCTGCGTGCCTACATGCCTTCATGCTGAGAGTGGAAGATGACATGAAGCCTTATGACACTGAGATAAAAGAAACCGTATTTAGATCGAAACACTGGGGCTAGCCTACTCTGTCCAGCAACACCCCCCGAGATCCTCACATCGGGATTCAACATCTTGTTGAGTACTAAAAACTCTCTTACTTGACCTGTCTCCGACAACCTTTCAGGGTGATAAAGACATCAGTCATCCTGTGTGAGTCTCCAACACACAGCGCATGTGGAGTTTGCAGGATTTTTATGACATGGAAATGCCTGTACAGAGTTTTGAGATAAATCCACTCTAAGCTACTGCCACTTTAAGCTGGCATTAAAAAAAACATTCATCCGTACTGAACAGGGTGTAAAAAACAAACTTGCTGTGAATATATTTCAGACTTGTGGTTAGGAAATGACCCAGTGATTGCGTCCTTCTACATAAATGTTAGTTGTGGCGTCCAGCACTTGGCTTTGTGAAATGCATGAAGATTCTGTAATTTGCTCACATTCATCTCTAAAGCTGGAAGCCACAAGCTGGAAGGAGGAATCTGGCTAGCACACCAACCTCCTCCTGCAGTTCGACATTCCTCTGCAGTCTGGGCTTAGAGAACAACAGGATGGATAAAACCCTGAACAGAAGGTGTGTAAAGGGAGGCAGGTAGTGCTCCCTGCCTGACAGCAGATGCATAACAGACAGGTGAAGCCGAGGGGCCAGATGTCTTCTTTATGACAGTCAAGTAGAGCAGAGGTGGGAATTGGGGGATGGGACTCCCGTGGAGTGAGGAAGAGGCCAACTGCAACACTGACCCACAGCCCATATTAAGGCCATTCTGACATTTTAATTGGGTGCTGGTGAATCGCCAGAACTCACTTTACTGCTGAATTGCCAAATTTCATTAAATGTCACGGTTCACCACTGGCCAGGCTATAGGGATTTAATGAAGGACATTGAAATGGATGTTGACGGACCCCAGCGCGCAAAATGTCAAAAGCACAAAAAAGGAACTTGCACACAATAACAAGGCAACCGGGGATCTGTATTTTTGTAGATGCAGACAAGTCAACCGATGAGACTCCAGCTTCGCTGAGTGTCGACAGAGACTCGTCTTCCGGCGCGACGAAGGTTGGTGAGGCAACGCAGAGTCTAGCATCACATTTCGGCAGGTGTGCGGTGTTTGCCAAAGAATTTTGCGTAGAAGCCAAATTCCATAAGAGACCTGACCCACCCTCATGGTGCTAGGGGAGCGAGACTGTAATTGTTAATGGACAACCCAACAGGATGTGGCACAGTTCACCTACATGCGCAATGGTCATCTTGACACTAGCAACGTGAATTGATCCAAAAGATCATATCTGCTTAAGACGGGAAACAGTACTTTTCTGTGATCGAGCAACCTTACATGTTTGCAGCAAATGTTGTGGGGACCGTAAAATATTACTAATAACATTATACTAATACAAAAACAGTCTGCACTGAGCAAGTTGTATCGATAGCAGTTAAAGGAGTTATAAACACTGAACGGGGTATAGGCCTGTTTGGAAAATGGCAGGAAAATGACGGCACAACAGACGTAATAATCATTTCCAGATTTGTTGGCTTTATTAAATTAACAAAACGCAATACAGCAGAAGCACCACACAATTTCTGTTCCTTAGTTTTATAGCATTTGCACATTCTGGCGTGTAATATTACTGCCGGTGTCTCACAGTATAAAGCAGATCTGTGATAGGCAGGCACTACTAATACATTTTAGTTCACATTTCTGCCGTTTTACGTCTGACGGAAATCCAACTCAAACCACTGTTCTCATTCTGTCAGAAGCCGCAGCTGCACACGAGACCTCCCTGCACAATGCTGTTTTCCCACCACATCCACTGCAAGTGCTGCGCTAAAGAATCACGTGCAAGTCCCACTTTGGGAGGAACGGGGAGGAGGGTGCGCACCTCTAGGAAACCCGTGAGAGAGAACAGGCACCTCCATCGCGCTCGGAGTTTGCCAAGGTGCCATCTTGACGTCCTATTAAGATGCGGTGCGAAACACGCAACTCGGCCAGATGAGCAAGCGCGGAAAAAAACAGCTTTAAATATGCATGAGGTCTCCACGCAAATATAGCGCACAACCACTGGAACAAAACATGCCACCCATCGCTTCGCTTTGACTCGGCTCAGATCTCACGGCCTGGTTAAAGCTATTCCGCTGCAAGCTACCGGCAGCAGATTGAAATCGCCCTCTGCGGAGTCCGCGTTTCGTAAATGGGTAAACGGATGAAACGTAGACCGTCTAACAACTGGAGGAACCTCGCACGCATCTTCGTAAGGGTTGTAGCTTCATCACGAACCCTTGCTGATGACACATAGCGGTAAACAGCAACGGGGGGCACCTGAGCTGCGTCTACACCTATTGTTAATGGGCTTCGTGATGTTGAGGAGGACGAGGAGGACGAGGACTCTGCAAAGCGGACGCCTTCGGTGCTCCTCCAGCTGCACTTGGCAATTACCGGAGCTGGAGCCTCGCTGAGGTCAATTAATTAGGAGAGTTTTAATGTCACGGGGAGAGCTCGGCCCCGGTGCCTTAATGGCTGCTTCGATGTCCTCCGAGCTGCAGCCACGGGGGGGGGTTCTAATCTGAATACAATTTAAGTCCTTCTCAAGGAAATGTTTCCGACAGGGAGGCGCGCGATGAGTTCTAAAAATAGCAGCCCGTGTGCTCGGCGCGGCCCAGCGCCGCTGCGCGTTACGCGCCCTTCTAGAGATGCGGTCTATACTGCAAATGATAAATACTGCAGCATTTTATACACGCAGGCATGTACCTCACCTCATTATGCTTCATAGTCAACAATAAAATAACATCAGGTCAAAATACTAATAGAAATAATCACCATCGCACACATTCGGTATGTTTTACTATGCAGTTTCTGCGATCGCTAGGTGGCTGATGCTACAATTGTTAAATATGTAATAACTATACACCTGTGAATATATATACTTGAGATATATAATATACCCTATTTCAGCACTTTCATGTGCTATTTTCTGCTTCAAAATCCCTTTAAATGAAAACATTGTTGGTGAAGGAAATTAAGGAAACCGGCGGTAACAATGAAACAGGCAGGGGCTGTGACTCAGGTGTTGGTTCTGAGGTTTTGGCCCACTGAGACCTACTAACCACGCTGGGTTTGCGTCTCTTCGTGCCACGATTCCGACGAGGTCCTTCATCAAACATGGCAGCGCCGCTATGGCGCCGTCAAGCTACAAGGTGCTTCAGGGCGCCACCTTGTGGCTGTGAAAAGTGATGGCAAGTGGCTTCTGGGAAACCATACCTGTTTAAGCGCATCATGAACAGGATGCCAACTACAGAAATACAGCGATGAGATGTCAGCCCACAGATGCTACATTTCCACAAGGTCGTTTTGCTGTGAAATATACTAGAAGTGTTTTTTTTCTTGCTCTTAATATCTTGGTTATTTTGTGCAATTTACATTTTTTTCTGTGTTCCAGGAGTAGATGCAGGTTTCTTAGCAAACTTTTAGGAATAAGTCTTGTGCCATTGTTTCCACTTGCTCAGCCAGCACGCTAAAATCTGCTTGGCAAGTAGCATGAGGTCGAGCGTTGCTGTCCGTCAGACACCTCTGCAAGCCTTCGTGCACAACTGGCCGGGACCCTCGTGAACGAAGCCGGTTGAGCTGCTCCAGGGGCAGGAGCTGCTCTGGTGCTTCTGCGAGCTGTAACGCCCTTAGGACCACAGGCGCAAACTTGTTATGATGTGCAGTGGAGGCAATAACCACAGGGCATGTCCGATCCTGAAGGTGGTCCGCTACCACCTTGGCAACAGCTGTATGAGGGTCCAGGATGTAGCCACTGCTTGTGTATACATCATGGATAGCAGTTAGGCACTCCTCCTCAGAGCACCAACCTGCCAGCACATCTGCCTGCATCCTGTAAAACACATCACTGGGAAGCACAAAAGACCCCCTCTCATCTAGGCAGGAGAACAGGTCCTTCACAAGATGTCCATTCCCACCTGAGGCATGGAAGACGAACCTCTCAAGATTGGAAGACTTCAGGATGTCAATGGCCGGTGAAATTGATGGTTTAAGGAGCCTGCCCTGAAGGTTGTACTCCCCGGTGGCGATGAAGTCGGCCACAGCGCAGTTGTGGTTGGAAGCACAGATGAACTTCCTTATGGGAATGCCCATCTGTTTCGCATACATGGCAGACATCATGTTGCCAAAGTTCCCAGTGGGGATGCAGACATCGACAGGATCTCCAAACCCAATTACGCCATCTCGGACTAAGTCCAGGTAGGCTGAGGCGTGGTAGACAACTTGTGGCAGCAGACGTGCCCAGTTGATGGAGTTGGCTGTGCTCAGTACGGTGCCATATTCAACCGCCAAATGACCAGCCAGGCTGGGATCAGAAAACATCTGCTTGATAGTCTTTTGGCAAAAGTCAAAGTCCGCACTGACACCCACAGCCCTCGCACTGCCTTCCTTGAAACTCGTCATCTGCACCTTTTGTATCTCGCTCACGCCATTTTCAGGAAAGAATACCAGGACACCGATCCTTTGTTTGTCTGTGCCAGGGAGACTCGCAAAGCCGTTCAGCACTGCGCTGCCTGTATCACCGGACGTTGCCACCAAGACCAAGTGGTTGCACATCTGTGGAAGGCAGTAGGCAAAGAGCTGCGGCATGAGCTGCAGGGCTAAATCTTTGAAGGATGCCGTGGGCCCATGAAACAGCTCCTGAATGTACTGATTATAGACAAGGTGGCACACAGGTGCAATTACAGCGCAGGCAAAGTTCTCCCCATAAGCTTTGTTCACCATCCTCTGGAGCTCTGTGGCAGGCACATCTATGGGGTGTATGCATTTCTCAAGTAGGACAGCTGCTCTTTGAGGGTATGACATGTGAACCAATCTTAGCCACTCCCCTGGCAGTAACTTCGGAAACCCTTTTTTAGGCACATAAAGCCCGCCATTTGGCGCCAACCCTTCAATAACAACATCACTGAAGTGCTTTTCGAGGCAAACCAAATCCTCCTGTCCAGACTTATGGCATCTGGTTGAAACAAATGTTTCTGATTCAGAGTCTTGGTATCTATTCAGCGCCAAGAGAGTTTTTTCTGCCACCTCCTCTGCAGTGTCTCCGGACGCGCAAAGAACCCTGATGTCAAAACAATGATTATAAAACTGTCGTCTGTACTGCAAGATGTCCTTCATGGAAATTCCAGGCTCCTGGCCAACAATTCGGCTTACTTTCATTCTCGACAGTCTTAGTAGGATGTCCTCTTCATCTACATCGAGATACAATACGATGCCGGTGCGTCTAAGGTGCTGCATGGTTCTTGAGCATAGAGGGTTAGACCCAGTCAGGGAAACAACACTCCCACAAGCAGAAAAGCCCAACAGAGCCTTGGCTTCTTCCTCAAGAAAGCGCTCTGCTCCAACAGCAGACAGCTTCTCTGCAACAGACATGTTCCACTGTGGCTCCAAGATGTCATCATCCACATCAACGACAGAGCGGCCCAGCCTCTGAGCAATGATCCTCCCCACGGTTGTCTTCCCTGCTCCAGGTGGGCCCATAAGGAAGATGTTCCTCTCTGGTGTGAAGTGCTGGAAGTCAAGTCGAGCTGACGTGGAGAAAGGAACTGGCATATGGGGAAATGTCTTCAACCCCAGCAGGGGCACAGTGCGAAACCTCCACTGTACCACAAGCTTTCTAATGAACCAGGAGGAGGCAACAGAGGCCATTGTGACGAACATCACTGAGAAAGCATCACAAGCAACCTGAAAAAGAAATTGCTGTCTTAGCCAAACTTTAGTGCAACTGTTAACCAAAATACACACCATTGCAATGTATCAAGGGTTTGCACAAGACACTCATAAAATCAACAAATGCAGATAAAACATCAAGACTTTCAGTAACACTGAGTGTTGTAGACAACTGGTTTGTAGTAGGTTTTTTTTAAGTTTCACGCCAATAAATCACTGTCATCATTTAAAAAAAAAACTTTTACACGCACTTTGCGTGCAAACCACCTGCTGAGAACAAAATACAGCCTCACAATATAGGATATTCACCAGGCGCCATGCATATTGAACACGTCTTATGTGTAAAACTTAAAAGTTTTCTGCCACAAACACTGCTTCTATGTGACGAAGAGCCGCAAAGACGGACGCAACTGCTCGCGCATGCGGATTCCACTTCCGCTTCCACCCCGTACGGAAGCTCAGGGCGGACAAACTTTCCGCAGCGACCGCGGTCCAGCAACGCGTTCCGATTCACTCTGTCCGGTCATGCAAATGTAAAAAAAAATCGTAACCTGCTTAAACGCTGCGTTTTTCAAAAGTTTCAATTGCTTTACTTCTTATTTAAATCGGTCCAACGTGATCACTAGTGGGCTTTTTTAAAATTTACATTCAGTTGCTAAGAAACCGTTTCTATGGAGCCCTAACAAACAAGGTATTCTGCGAGCTTTTAAACGTCTGCAGGTGGAAGGTTTACCTTGCTCCATTAGGTTCTGCTTTTGTGGCTGCTTCTGTGTTCAAATCATGTGGAAAACTTATCCACCAGCAAGCATTTATAACCTTATTCCCCAGGAAGAGTTTAAAGCGGAGAAACCACCAAGGTATGCGATTGTACTTGTATATTAGCCTGTAACCTACCTTTGCACTCTGTGTTATTGCTGTCGGAATTAAAGAATGGAATCAAAAGGGCATTTATTTTGACTGGCAAAACCAATAATACTGCTTTATACATTTGTGGGGTTAAAGATTCTGTGGAGTGTAGGGAAATATTTTGTTCTTTTTGTATGGACAAAAAAGGAAAAATGTCAATTTTTTAAATTCTGTTTATTTTTTTAGATACATCTCAAAGTTTAAAGAGCAAGTGAAACAGGAGGCACAGTTGAATAAAGGCACCAATAGAACCATGGGCCCAGCTAAGGTAGAAGCACCTTCACCAAAGAGGTTCCTGCTAAAGCATTCCAACGAGCCAAAACTCCATGAAAGTAAGTCACTGGTTTTACACTGGATCTGTATTTCATGTTGAAGCATTTGATCGGATGCAGGTATCCACTTAAAACTGTGCAGCAGCCTGCAGAATGTGTGTGTGAAGGGTTTACTGACACATCCTGCAGAAGTGAGATGACGTGGTTGTTTGACTTTCTCCAGATGTGACGGAGAAACCTGTTACCCGCATGGCTTGTGGTAAACAAAGGAAGCCACCCATACCTCCCAAAAGTGACAACCCCATGAAGAGCATTCAGAGAAGCAGTAAGGACTTCATCAAGACCAATGCCATTGAGAACATCACAGCGATGCCAAAGAAGCCAGCGCCCATTTATGCTGACACCAGAAATGGAGACAAAAAGCCCCTGAAATCCTCTGGTCTTATTCCAACATATGTAAAGAAAAAGGTAACCTGCAGTGTGTTGCAAAAAATGTGCAGCCCCAGCAAACAATGTCGAATGTTGTGGGGTTTTGACTAAAATAGCCTCATATTTCTTTGTCCAACTAGCAATTTATGATAGTTGCACTTTCAAACAGAATAAATGCAAAAACTAAGAGGACAACAGTCACTCTTAAGCAGCAATGCCTGGAGTAAAGGAGATCAGAAAACTGTATAAAGAGAGCTGCACAATGCTGCATTGTGCTGTGGGGATGCTTTCTGTCAGTTCTGGACCACGAATTGCCACAAGGGTGCTTAACTTCACCTGCATAAACACTCCAGCTTTGACCAGCAACAGTGGTTTTGGCTCAGAAACAAAAATACAGTGAAGTGGCTGAATGAATGCCCTCATGTGAACCCTTGAGAATCTCCAGCATATTTTGAAAATTGTTCTCTGCAGTCATCATCCAAAAATCTGTGCAAGTAGAAATCCAGTTTGCCAGCAGAAGTGGGAAAACTTTACTCCTTACCAGTGCGCCCAGCTGGTGGACTCACAGTAGACTTAAAAGCGATATTGTGGCAACAGTGAGAGATCCAAATATTAAGCTGTAGAATTGGAATATTTATGCAAGCAACATATTTTGCTCTTGGACATTATTAAGTTGTGATTTTGCCTTCAAATATTTTTTATTTAAAGATGGGACACTGCAGTAGAAATACTAACCTATGAAAGAGGTGAGAGGTCTTGTTTATAACTCAGCAAAATTTGAAAACATGTCATGGCTAAATACATGATTTTTATCATTGCTCATGAGGTGAAAAAAAAATTTGGAAGTGTAATGAAAAAAATAATGGGGCAGTTCTTTTTTTTTCCTGCCAACTACACACTGCAGTGTGAATGTGCCTAGTAACTTAATGTTGTTGATTTTTCAGTTGCCCATTTATGAGTATTTTGGACATTTCAGCCTATTTTAACTTTGCGCACCACGTACTGCTTTTCAGCTTCTTTGCGCAAACATGCTGGTTGCTTGTTCTTATATTTGATAAAGTTGTCAGTCGTAAGGTTTTGCTGGCTCGCTTCCTCCACAGGATTATGGACAGATGCCAGGGTACCTGCAGCAGCGCAAAGAGGAGGCAAGGAGGGCCCAGGAGGAGTATGACAACTACATCAAGGAACACTTGGAACAGAGAGCCATGAAGCAGCTGTCTGAGGAGGAGCGTCAGTCCATTCTTCAGGTTATATTTGCAAGTCCTCAAAATAACAAACACAGAAAAAATGGCTTTGAGGGCTAATTTTCTGTTTTTTTTCTTTTTTCTCTATACTATCCTTTATGAAACTATTGCTGGAATTTTAGCAATAATACTTGTATGCTAAGAAGTGCATTGTTACGTTATGATGTACAGGAGAAAGGGTTTGCCCCGGTCGTATTTTCCCTTATTATTCTAGGAGAGACTGATATCAAATTATAGGAAGATTTTGGTCGCAGTTATTGCTGCTAAAGGTGATGCAAGCAGTTATGGTTAAGAGGGCAGGCACCCTTTTCATTTAACAAGAGTGATGTGGATATTGGAATACTCTGAAATTATTTAAAAATGGTGTCATGTTTACTCAGGTTCCCTTTGTGTGATTCGATGTTTTTTTCCAAAGATCTAAAACCATTTAGTGTGGCAAAAGTGCATTAATAGGGGAAATTATGGATGGGGCCAATACTTCTTCACAGCACTGTAGGTTTCGGTCAGGGTGCTTTTAAATTCTGGAAGAAAGTGCGTGCACTTTATGAATGTGGATATAAAAGAGTGCTGTTTCATCTGCTTCGTAAGAACTGTGTGTTTCTGCACCATGAGGGAGAGGCCTGATCTCAACCATATTTGTAAATTCTGTACGCGGTATAATGGTACATTTTACACATTTGGATATAAATGTGTTTCGTGGTGGAAAAAAGAGTGCTGTTTCTTCTGCTTCATAAGAACTGTGTGTTTCTGCACCATGAGGGAGAGGCTTGATCTCAACCATGTGGATATATCCCACTTGCTGGTCTTCATTGTTTATTCATGTGTTGAGCTGAAATGGGCAGTCTGATTTCTTCCCTGCTCTACTGATGCTTCTTCCAGGGATTGAAGGAGAACTGGGGAGACCTGCACCACCAGTTCCAGGGTCTATCCGTGATCACAGACACCCTGCCGAAGCGGCTCAGGAAGGAGAGGCTTGAGCTGGAGATGAAGCAACTAGAAAGAGATATTGAGCTCATTGAGAGACACAAAACCATCTACATTGCAAACAACTGACAAGCAGCAAACTTCTGCTCTGCTTTGCTACCTCTGAAATCATGCCGCATCCTTTACTGATCCACCAATGTCTTTTCTGAACATTATTTGTTTTTCACCAAGTTTACTGCCATTCTAAATGAGTAATTATGCACCGAATATTGTGCTTTAGCATCACTTGTTTATTTTTTTAATCCAACTGGCAGTTATTTTTATTTCAAAATCATAGTATCGGTGTATTCAAAATATACTTTCTTAATAATTGATCTCTGTCTGGCTCATGGTCCTGAAGTTGCAAAGCAGTGCATCTCGATATTGATTCAGACTGCAGACAAAGACGTTGATGGATGTTAACCTGCGAATGATACTGAGCTCAGAGAAGGTTGAGATTAGGTGTCACTGGGGTTCTGAGTTTAAATAATGGGCATTGATGTGAACGTTCCCCACACACAAACTTAATTTAAACATAGTGAGGCCATGTTCTGACATGTTTGTCAATGAACTGTAAGAGATCTGGAGAATTCGTCAAATAAGAAATGGCCATAAAAGTGTGGTGTGTACATAGTACATATTTGAAAACAATATTAGGATTTTAAATTGGATTAGTGCATAAAATAGATGAGATGTTATGTTAAAGTCAACAAATAAAAAGTGGTAATTTCTTGTATTGGGGCTTAACTTTCGGGTTAAATGATTTCTGTGGAATTTGTATAATCTGAAGTAAAGATCTCATTAGAAATCTGTTAAAATCGTTGCATTAATAATGCTAATACTTCGGAGTGACAGAAAAGGAATGGATTGCTGCAAAACAATGATCATTAGGTATGTTAGAAAAATGTAAGATTATTTTCAGAGAAAAGTAAATTTGTTTCTTAATGTAATGGAACACTGGTGGCAACATGCTTTTTTATACTTGAATTAAAAATACGGAGGGAATTAAACACAGCTTTTGCAGCTGCTGGAACTTTTATTTTTAATATTTACAGGGATTATCAGTAGAAAAGAACAAATGATGAAATGTTGAAATGTTTAAGAAAGTTCAGCCTGAATCCGACTCTAGGGTCACATGAAGATGGTGTTTGACGTCCACCTTCGATGGTTTCCATCCAGTTGTGCAAGTTCGCAATATACTGAAATATTTAAAACCAACAACATAGGCGGAAGGATCGTGGTAAGTAAATATCTCAGTTGCGGGCGGTAATGTTTGATTTTCAGTTTCCCTCAATTCAGTTAGCTTGTATAAGAAACACAGGGTTTTGTTTGTGTTAATTATCTTAAATATAATCTGCAGAGAAACTGACTTCAGCAAATCACAGAAAGTACAGGATCTACCCTTCTGTAAACTTGGACATGCAGGCAATTTGATTTAGAAAAATGCTTAAGTTTACTTTTTGTAAGACTGGAATACTGCAAGTTTTGAAGCATTTTCCTCTGCATAATAATGTACATGTTCATGCTTTAAAAGAAATGACTCATCCTTTTAAATGCATACAGCATTAATATTAAATCATGATTCTATTTTGCACGTCTGTGTGTGTCTGTCGCACCTTGTGCTAGTATATTATGAATTGACTAAAGATGGGTCCCTCCTGCAAAGATGGAACGGAGAACGGTGTCACTTCTGCAGCCATTTTTCTACCGCTGTCAAGCATACGAGTGGAAACTCCCAACAAACCCACAAACCTTAAAATGACTTAAATTTTTTAGCATTTTAGTGATATTTGGGGAAAGTAGTTGGGCGTTTTGGTGAGAGTGAGACAAATTGTAATTTTTTTCTGCTGAAAGTAATGGCTCCCTATTTATGCTTTCCCAGTTTAAATCTGGGTTTTAGGAATAGATTAGAAATGTAACCCAGGGTATGACTATCTGTAAACAGCGTGTTTAACCGCTCTGGAGTGTCGCATGGGGATTGTCAATCCACGCATTGCTTAATGTTTTCAGGGGTTTTAGGAGTGGGCAGGTCAGAGCTCTTCCAGTGCCATTTGTTTGTCCCACGGGGTATTTGGGGGGAACCCAAAAGAAGATAAGCTGGTGCTTAATACTTCTCATGCACGGCTACATCCTTCCACTTATTTTAAAAACAAAATAAAAAGGTCTGCTAAATCACTATTTTGTACAAATTGGGAGAAAAAAGTAACTTTTAAAATAAACAGTGTTAGGCTAAAACTGCAGGGTCAAATGAGACCAATACTAATACAGTACCAATACTTTTAATATTTTTTTAATTAAAATTAGTCCTAAGATATTTTCTTGGGAAATCTAACAAAATTCAGCTTTATGCCCTGGTTAGCATTTCTGTCCCCAAAGTTGTTTTTTATCTCTCTTCCCAATATGGGTGTGTTATAATCTCGTTTTGGTCATGCCCAGATATTCTGTTCTGGCCAGGAAGCAATGGCGGCAGTCGCTGTAATGCTAGGAGATTCCAGAAAATCTTTCTTTCAGAGTAGTCTGCACCAAAAAACCGATTTCTTTAAAAATAAAGCCACCATACACAAGCTGTATGACCGGTACCACCAACTGACCATTGAGTTCTTACGACCGCATAAACAAAGACCACCTCTGTACTTCTTTAATGTTACACTTTGGCCTTAGGTATCACACAGCATTTGCAGAGGCTTTGTTGTTAAACAATTTATCCTTGTCTCTCAATTCCACAACCCCTGTTTGTTGGTCTGTGTGTGTGTGTGAGTGGACTTTTGTGGTGTGTTATATCATGTTAGTGTTAGGTGTAGTATAAAATGCTCATAAAAGCATATAATGTAAAACTTATATATAACGCATGAGTCACCTCACAAGATGTGCAAGTCATTGCTTTATGTAATTGTATGGCTTTTGGCTTTCAGGTACAGCAGTGTAGGTTAGCTGTGTTGCATGTGTGGATTGCACTGTACTACACTGGATCTCAAAGTATTTGTGTCTCCATTTAACATTTATTTACTTCTCAACCTGCTTTATTTATCCTTTTATTTTATAACATTTGTTTGTATAAGAATGTTTTAATAGGGGCTTCTGACATATTGTGAACGAATACCCAACAGGTAGGTATCAAGTGGAACCACTAAGGACAAGACTGGCTGGTCATATGCAGCACACCTCTGTGTATGGCTGTATGTATGATAACGCAGGGACTTTTTTATTATCTGCCTATGCTGCTTGTATGAATGAGATGTGGAAAAAAGTCAATGGGGTGCTGTGGTCAATGGCACAAGCATTGATAAATAACTTCTGAAGACAGACAGTAGCCTGGAAATAGCACAGTCCCCATGAGCTGAATTACTGAACAAATGACTGCCTGTCTCCTATGGTATTCTGCCGAGAGTTTTTTTGAAAATTGATGCATTTTTTGCAGTACGTCCAAGAAAGCTTCATTGTCCTATAGCACTGGGTAGACTTGTAACCAGAGGCTTTGCCAAAACAATGTCTATTGATTCACTTGCCCAAGGGTATTGCACAGATGAGCTTCAATAAGCTACCCCAAGAATAGTCAGGCAACTTTGTCGATGGGATTATAATTAGATTTTTTGTGGCATGCCAGCAAATTATCGACAGCCACCCATGCACGTCAGGGTCAGTTATCTATCTTTGGAGAACAAACAACTTATTTAGACCTGTTTCTCCTCAAGGAGGTTGCTGACAGTTGATTTCATATATTTAACATATATTCCCTTCATTATTAGTAACTGCATGTCCAGTGCAGGGTCACATTGGAAGAGCAATCCTGGAAGTAAAACTACTGGAAATATTTTATTCTGGTTTATCTTGGTTTATGGGGAATGGACTCCCAATGGTGGCGTATTTGGATGATGGCAACTGTTATACAAAAAAACCAAAATAATATATTATATCCATCCTTATACTGACAAATATGCTAATGTGCCCAAATGGCTACTGATTAAATTGAGAAATGCCAGACCCGTGTGAGGTTTAGGATGTAAATATTTAAATATTATATATAAAAAATATTCCTAAATATTGCCAATAATGCGACTGCCAGTAGGTGGCAGTGTTGTAAAGATACACGATGGTCGGCTAAGGGACATCAGCAGAACCCTCAGAGGTTGTTTGTCTTCCAGAACTTTGTCTTCTTAAAATGTCCCCATTTTAAATCTAGAAAAATTCCTGTGTAAAATGTATAGAATGTACCATTATACCGCGTGCAGAATTTACAAATATGGTTGAGATCAGAACTTTGATCTTGAAACCCTCATAAATCCAACCACTACGTTACAAAAAAAAACCTAATATCGACGACCCTTGATTTATTCACCGGTGAGATTAAAACACAAAACAAAAAACACGAGATAAGGGAAAAAAAAAATCACGCCAGCAAATCGCGGGAATTTCATTCTATTGTTTTAATTAAGTTGAAGTAACATGAAATCCTGCCTTTAAAATGACTGAATTAAAAATGCCATACCTATAACTTCCTTCATTGTGTTATATTGTGAGTTACATACAAAATACTTACAAGAAAGTGTCCTGCTCCTCCTGGGCGTCAATGAAGCGCTACTTTGGAAAATAATAGAGGACAGGGTCATTAAAATGTATTTCATTTTAAGTGTTTTATCTTATGCACTATGTGTTTCATTTGCATCCGAAAAGGCATGTACACCACACATGCGGAACATCACTGCTGACAGTGTGTCGTCACATTTATGCTAATAAATAGTTTTTATTTGCCTGAATGTATTTTGTCCAAAGCGGCAGGTTTGCCCACAGCCTCTGTCCGTGGTTGAGGTTTGGTCCTCCAAGGACCGTCATTTACATTCATGAAAACCCCCCGCTGCCAGTAGGGGGCGCTGGGTGGTGGAGGCCGCCAATCCGCTTATATGACCATAGAAGAAGGAACGTTCCCTCCAATTAAGCAGAAATCTAGAGCCGTAGGCTGTCATCTCGCGTGTCACCTTTTAAACTTGTTTTACAGGTGGGTAAACAGCTATAGAAATGTGTTATTTGCGCTTAAATAACTTCGTAAGAAATTCAAGGATTGCGTTAGTAAGATTTAAGGTATTTTTGTATTATGAACACAGGTTTCTTTGTAAGCTCCTGCACATTTTCCCTCTCACAGTCAAACAGTGAATCAGCAAATAGTTTCCGTGTGAAAAACGAATTCATTTTCCTGTTAGAGTATCATCGTCATCATTATTATTTGCTGTTGTTTCGATTCATATCAAATGTACTTTGGTCAAGCCTGGTTACACTTTATAGTGAGAATGTGAACGGTAGAACTGCTGCATTGGTGGTGAGTGTTGAACCACTTTAATGGTCCAAATGGAATTTGCTGGAAGTTTCTATACTGAGTGTGTTTGGAATATGGTGGTGAGTGGAAGGGGATGGTGATCAAGCCTAACCTGGTTACTACAGACCTTCCCAACCATTTTTGCGAAATGGAGAGTGATAGTCACACAGCAGCTCCCTTGCTTGACTCCCATAGGTCGGCTCCATTGTCTTCCAAAAATCTTTGCACTACAAGGCAGCGGCCATACCCTTTCAACTGAACACTGAAAATATAGCCTAATTGGTGCACAACTGAAGGGATGATGTAGTTCTAAAACCAGTGTGAAACACGGTCTACATATCATGTCTGTCAGATCTCTGAAAGGACTGCAAACCAAAACCAATAATTTATTTTTGTATATAGACTAACCCTGAGGTAATGTGGTGATTATAACAGCAGAAAAAACACAAAGTAAACTGACACTTTCACAATCTCTTTGAAAAGACTCCAGCACAGTGTGATTCACTCTCCGTGTTGTATCTAGTGGGCCACTTAAATTCAGTGGCCTAGGAAGTCTGCTTCCATTAAAACACTCATTACGCATTAACAGTGTAAATAATGGTGAGGTAATGTCTCACAACCTGCAAAAGCTTAGTTCAGTGTATCTTTTACAGTTAAGACTTTTTTCTCTTTTAGAATGCAACCATTTATAGTTTGGGGGAAGACCAGTTCATGCTCAGAAGAAAGGTAAATATGTACAGCAGTGTGCAAGTACAACCTTTTTCCATTTTGTGGTTGTGTGTGTGTGTGTGTGTGTGTGTATATATATATATATATATATATATATATATATATATATATATAGCTTCTGCGTATTGACAAAACATGCCAAATAAAACCTTGTGTTGCAGTATTTATATATGTACAGGTGTGTTTTTACTCCTACAGTACATGGCTACCCAGTTCCCTCGTGGCCCAACAATATCCTGCAAAAGGCCATATACAGCCTGAGCATAGACCTTTATTTAAAATATAAAATATTCTTCCAGTATCCGTTTTTTTGGTTTACGTCTTGTTTACAGGAATTAGGAACACAGGATTAGAATTGGATTACAAGGGACAACTTTATTCCTGGATTCCTTTCATCAGTGTGTTGCCTCATGATGGTGGTTGAGTTTTAAGGTGAAGTATCAACCAAATGGTCGTCTTAGCTTGTCATTAGGCACACCAGGAGCCTGGAGTGCAACACACAATAAGGTCAAGTTGTACTCTGCAGCAGCAACACTGTGACACAAGACAACATGTGTGCTATTTTTTCCCAGGGGCATTTCCTCATCCATGTAGATGACAGGCTATAGGTGTCATCTGGCTGAACAAATTTTGATTGCTCATTTTTCGGGTTTTACTTGTTGGTCTGTCTGTGCCAAGATCCAGCTCTTCCTCCTCTCAGTTCTGTAACTTGCCGAATTTCCATTGGCTGTTCAGGTGCCAGACTGAATCCATCTGGGCAGACACACATGGGAGTCTCAGGATCACCATGCTGGACTGCATGTAAAATCTACAGATGCAATTGCGGATGCAGTGGGGAGAAATGATGGCACTGGAATTGGTGGCAGTGGGTGACAATTCTCATGTATGGAAGCCTTGCCAGTAAGTTGTTTGAGCAGTAAATCCTAATGTTCCTATATTTTCCAAAAAATAAGTTTGCTTAATCTGACATATTTCTGCTCATTTTAAACTACTTGGGTCCTGGTGTCTACTGCTAAGATTCTGTAACAATCCAACAGTGAAGTCCACATAAAAACACTGGAATTCTTGTAAATCGCCTAATATTCCTGTCTACATCATGTTCTTCATTATACCTTAAAAAGCTGAGATCTAAAATTGCCATTTATTTCTTATGTTCCGTAACAGCATTTGTAAAAAGTGTTCATACGTGAACTGTTTTTTCTGTCAATCTTTTTTATAATTATATTTATCCTTTTTGGACAGTGTGATGGCTCTGCAAGTAGCGCTACTGCCTCACAGCACCTGATCTCATCAAGCATGAGTTCAAATCTGCAAGTTGTCCCCATGTCTTTGTGGGTTTCCTTCCACAGTTCAAAGACATTCATTTCAGATTAATCTGTCCAAATTGCTCATAGTGTTTGCATGTGTGGCCACCATCCGGGGGGGTTCGTAGCTTAGCATCCTGATTCTGGGATAAATTCCGGATTGTTGGGACCCTGACCAGAATTAGGTGCTTCATAACAGTAGATGGATGTTTCTTCAATTTCCAGACATGCGATTTGAAATCTTGAATCACTTTGTTGAGGGTTATGCATTAGGCTATATTGAGGCACAAGATCTGAAATTAAATTACCTACCATTATTAGTCACAAGCTATCAGACTTGCAGTGGCCCGGAGACTGCAAGTAACGACCTCAGTGCAAACAGCGAGCAAAAATAAATTGAAAGTTTGCTGTTCTGCAGAATTAAAACCAATTTAATGGCAATACATATGGCATGCTGCAGTATGTGGAAATCCACACTAAAGTTGCAACTTGTAGACTTAGGGTTGAATATAGCTGATTAGCAAGTATTTTTGTTTATTATAGCTGTGTCTAAGATTTTTTACAGAAACTTACAAGTAAAGAAATCAAGACCCATCTGTTATTAAACTTCTAGAAATTGTTCAGTTGGTGGTGAACCTGACTTTCAATTTACAAACAACAAGTTGCCAAATATTCCAGTCTCAGCTTGCTATTGGTCAGTTGCCTGCAATATATATTATTTTGTGTCTCTCAATGAGATCAATATCTTTTTCCAACTGCTTCATGTCCAGCTCAAGCATCTCCTTCCTGCGCTTCTTCCTCAGGGTGTCCGTGACGAAGGGCAGGCCCTGGTACTGGTGGTGCAGCTCTCCCCAGTTCTTCTTCAGTCCCTTAAATCCCAGCAGTAACACACATTGATGAAAATGTTAGCATCCTTTTCAGCTCAACACATGAGTGAACAAAGCGCATGAATCAGCAAAATAGAGCGTCAGTCATCATGCTCATGTCCATCCACACCTGTCTACTGTATGTTAAATTTTTTTTAAAGTTCAAAGATAATTTTATTTGAATTTTTTTATGTGATGAAACCTAGAAGTCATGCATGTCTTGTAGTAAAGTATTAAGATTCCAGCAGCAATTTTCTAGAAATATGGCACACATAAGAGGATATAGTACAATCATGTACAACAAATATAGTATTTATCCTTGAAGTGATTTTTATGTGGGGCTCTGACTTATTGTGGGAAATGACAGTGGCACAGTCTTCACCTGCAGAACGGTCTCGCGTTCCTCTTCAGAGAGGTGCTTCATGGCTCTCTGTCGCAGGTGCTCTTTGATGTAGTTGTCATGCTCCTCCTGGGCCCTCCTTGCCTCCTCCTTGCGCTGCCGCAAGTACTCTGGTGTCTGCCCGTAGTTCTGTTGAGGACAAGAGTCAGTGGTGCTTTGGCTTACAACTGTGTCCTTAGATTGTCAGAAGCAAAGAGCCAAATAACTGTAACTGCTGATAAGCTTATCAAGCTGAAAACAAACTACTTGCGTGTGTGTGTGTAACGAAATTCTGTTTCAAATGCAACACATAGTTTACATTAAGAACAGGTGGTCTTGAAATCTTAATATTGGTGAAGGTTGTAAAACCAAACAAATCTATAGTCTACCGGAAGTATGACCTTTAACCTCCCCCCATTGTTTTCCATTGCACTGAAGTTGTACTTTTCCATGGTCAAGCACGCAAGTTGAAGTTACCTTTTTCTTTACATATTTTGGAATAAGACCAGAACATTCAAGGGGCTTTTTGTCTCCATTTCTGGTGTCAGCATAGATGGGCTGTGGCTTTTTGGGCATCGCTATGATGTTCTCAATGGCATTGATCTTGATGAAGTCCTTTTTCCTTCTCTGAATGCTCTTCAGTGGGTTGTCATTTCTGGGAGGTACTGGTGGCTTCCTTTGTTTACCACAAGTCATGTAAGTAAAAGGCTTTTCTGTCAGATATAGAGAAAAGCCAACAGGCATGTAATCTTAATCTGAGTTCTCAAGGACTTTTCAAACAAATGATTTGACTAAACGTTTGCTGTACAGATAAATGCAAGCAACAGACAGCAACTCTCATTACTGGCAGGAGGTAGAGCAGTGGCTAGAGCTGTTGTTTTCCCCTCGAAGGACAACTTCCATCTTTAAGTCCCTGTTTTTTCCTGCAGCATCCTTGAGCAAAAGTACTTAAAATTCTTATTTGCTCCAGAAAAGTTCCCTGCTGTACAAAATGGATAAATTGTTGTAAGTCACTGTTGAGAAAACCATAAGCTGAATAAATAAGGTGAAAAGTGTATTTAATTGTTGTGTGTAGTGGTGTAGGCCTACACTAATATACACTGGACTGCTACAGAGCAGGGTCCCTCATAATGAAACTCAGAATAGCAGGTTGTAGAAATATAGGTGCCATTTGGCTCCCACATTGAGCCTTTGGCTCAGTACTGTATAGCATACAGATGTTTGCTGTACTGCTCTACACAATTTGATTTGTACTGTGATGCCCAACTGGCTATTTTCCCACATGATCTAGTGACTTAACCTCCAAATTAGCTTAAAATTCTTAACTAGCATAAATAATATAGATTTAGCTACGTACAGTGCAGACCGCATTACGCTGGCTCCCTGGCCCTTACAAACAAAACAAAAACTGAAGTCTCTTTGTAAATTCATATTCAATAAATATTCAACATTACAGATATTACTTAACATATTCACTGATTAGGTTCTATAAAAACACATATACCACTACACACACACAAAAAAAAAATCCACAAACTCCTGTTGTTGATTGATTCATCCTATACTTTTTGTAATGCTTATCATCTTTATAGATCACCAATACCAGACAGGAGCTGTAAAACCTGTGGAAGCAAGTTGAATTAATCCAGTTCCTTGCTCCTATGCTGGTGTTTTTATTCCCAGCTAGTAACTAGGTGGGGAAACTCGGGTGTCTTTTACTTGGCGACAAGGGAATTTGTGAAAATAAGTGGGGAAAAATGCAATTAAATAATTGAAAATGTATTTGCATCTTTAACAAAAAATGTGTAACTCATAGGAGGAAATGAGGAGCCAGTGTGCATGCAGTGGTGCGAAGATGTGCAATGTACACTGTCCTGTAGTAGAGCCAAGCCAGTCTCGTGCAGTATATGGTATGGAACTCCATGAACACGGCAAATTGACCCCAATTAGCCGAACATCTAACTTTTACATGTGCTTATAAAAATGAATATGTATACTCATACTTAGGACTAGCAGTTTTTCATACCCCATCCACAAGTACTGCTTTTTAAGTTGATCAAAAGTTAATAGGAATTTTACTTTCTTCTAAGCACTTACAAATAATTCTATTTTTTGATTACCCGTCGTATAATTTAAACAATTCTGTTTCTGTGGGCATATGCTTTGTGTATTGCTTGTACTGTGTTAAAATCTAAGTGAGTGGTCAGTGTGCAATTATTGCAAATATAACACTCTCTGGTGTCATGAAATTTTTTTTCATCTTACTATGAGTGTTTGCTAGGTTTATGGATGAAAATTTGAGTATTTGAGCATTTTTCCAAAAGAATCAAAGTTCTGACCCCCATATAAAGGACTGCCTTATCACTCTGGGAGATTTCACAAAACAAATTAGGCCCATTAACAAGGGGAAACATGTACATTTAAATGAAATGCAGATTTAGCGTGACTTACTTTCAAGGCATTTTGGCTCATCTGAACTCTTGAGTAGAAAACTTTTCGGTGAAGGTACTTCTACCTTTGCGGGGCCCATGGTTTTATTAGTGCCTCTGTTTAACTGTGCTTCTTGTTTCACTTGATCCCTAAACTTTGAGGTGTATCTAAAAATATAAAATATAAAAATAAAATCACTTTATTTCATTTTGCACGCACGCACGCACACACACTTTTAATGAACACAAAAACCTGCGTTTACCAAAAATTATGAGCTCCAAATGTGTTGTGTTGTTTAATCAGATTTTACTTTGGTTTCTCTTGATTCTAAACTTTCTTGAGAGTCCAAGAAAAATAAACAGTTCAAAAGATGTGGTGTAAAAACAATAAACTAAGAACTAATATACAGAATTAATGGAATCACATACCTTGGTGGTTTCTCAATTGTAACCTCTTCTTTGGGAATGAGATTATAAATACTTTCTGGCAAATAGGTCTTTGACATACTTTCACAATCATCCTTACTAGAGTAGGTAGTTTTGGAAAGGGTAGAATGGACTGACATTGTTTTTATGACAAAAATAAAAGCACATACAGAAGTAATGGGATGACTAGAAAACCTGATCATCTACATTAGGGCTTCTCAAATGCCTTGGTTGATAAGTTTCCAGGGAAAAGGTTGCTTAGCAACTGAATGCAAATGAATCTGAACTGATCATGCTAAATGACTGTCTTGAAATGACACATACTGTACCTAAAATTGCAGAATTCATGTATATTATTTTTATAATTGTTTATTCAAATGAAGAAGTTTCATTGTTCGTCACCCATTTTCAGTTTTTCCACTTCTGCTCCATTTCTGAGATTGCATTTGTAGATAGAGAAAACGTGGCTGTGTGAGACATGGTGAAACACTGCATTTTGGGAGCCATTTATCAATATTCTTTCTTAAATTTAGTTTATGTTGTAGTAGGGAGGGGGGCTGTGGCTCTCCTGTCATGCATTGTTACTGTATTTATGTGTAAATTGTTAGTGTCCCATCCGTTGTGCAACATTAGGGTGTTTTAACAATGGAAGCAGTTTTGTCACAAAAAATACAGAGAATTTAAACCTGTGAGCCAGTACAGTGACAGCCCATAGCAGCGTACTGTAGTGTCGTAAACTAATACTCATTATATGACAGTAACCTCATAGGCTTATCAACCAAGGCATTTGAGAAACCCTAAGGTAGGTGATGGATGGCAAATTGGAGCTGTAAAATATTTCTTGACTACTAAGCAGTTGTTACCTCTCGATTCACCTTGGGTTATAACTCAGTAGCCTGGAGTTTTAATGCTTGTGCTGTAAATTTTGACATACAGATTAAGAGATTTATTATCATGTTATATAAGCTCGGAAACTTCCCTTCTCTAAGGGTGGCCTTTGTATTTTTATACTTTATTTTTGTTTGCCATTTGTAGTAGGTCGTTCAAAAAAAAATGCAAAAGTAACAATATACTGTCTGTCAAAGAATCCTATTCTATTAGGAATGCTGTTTGCTATTAAAACGAAACAATAAACAGTAGAGGAGTGAAAACCTACTGTTTTATCTCCATATTTTGAAGGATAATTCCACCATGCTGGAATGCTGAAGCTGGATTCCTTGGACGAGGCTCAGCATTTTACTGGAATGGCAATAAAGAGCCACACTGGTGAGAAGCCATTTTCCACTTTATTTTGCTTACCCTGCCATTTTCATGAATTTGGGTTTGAAGGCTTCAGTATGCTTCCACTGGGCCTTCATTGTGTTGCAACCGTCAGCAGTAGCCCGTGGAGGGGTGGGGCTAAGGAACTAGCACTTCCAAGTACAACGTACATTGTGAATGTAATTAAAGTTTTTAGTTTAGGGCTATACAGATATGTTAATAGTGGATTATAATATACAGTCTAGTAGCTCAGAAGTTAGAATTATTACACTGCATTTGGATGGATCCTTCATGTACTGTCCACTAGGCCTTGGGAGTCCATGAATCAATGTAAAGCACAAACAGCATAAACATAACCAACATGCAGACTTGAACATAATACACCCAAATGCCATAAAACCAAGTGGTCTGGCACTAGACTCACAAACATATTTTGGTCTCACACATACCCCTCAAGTCAAACTTCAGCCTCTCCTCTAATATCTAAATGGTTTTAAATGGTAGCGTCTGTTGCTTGTGTCCATGGTGCAGCTGTTAGTGTTGGTGGGGGCTGGGTGTGGGCAAGTTACCGTCTGCCACACCACCAAAAGAAGATGTTGCGGAAAACAGGATAACGTGGTTTGGGCTCTGGAAGCTGCCGGCACCACGGGGTGTATGAACATGGGGCAGCAGGCAAAGATGGCCAGCCAGCCAGAGCAGTGGGTGACCAGCAGGTGTTGAGAGGAAAATGAGAGATGAAACCAGCGTGTAGTGTTAGGAGTGGAAATGGAGCCATGGGAGAGCTACAGGCAAAGGCTAATGGCGGGAGCACTGTAAGCACACTGTGAACCACCATAGAAAGAATGTGCAGGCTCAGTATATGCGTGTGTGCATGATTGACGACTGGGCTCTGTCAGGTGGTTGCTCCAATACTTCCTTCCCGAAGTTATGTTTCATACAAACTTCAAATGTGGAGATACATGGTTAAGGCTTAAAAACACTGGTATCTATTTTGTCTGCTCTATCTGTTTTACTAATTGGTCATAAATTTTGCCGTCTGTCATCAGTAAAACATAATTGTTCTGTTCCATGAGGTTGGTTTCCATAAACCAGATACTGGTTAACTTCCTGATGCGTGATGATATTATTTTGCTAAACAAATAAAACATTTTAATAAGGGATTGTTTTAATATGTTAAAAGCCAACATGGCCCTTTAGTTTTAAACACCAGAACAGTGTCTCGGAAAACAGAAATCAAGCCCAGCATGTAGCAAATGTTAAATGGCGAATTTAAGCCGCTCTGAAAAAATGTGATTACACCCATAGGTATTTCTGCCAGCATTAAGAACAAGTAGGAACAAGGACTTGTAGACCTGCTGGGGCTTCGGTTTTCAGTTAGTTCCACTAGTGCTTTTCAAAAAGGTTGTTTTGACCATGTTGCGATTACATTTAATCCTGTGTCCTAACTATGTATGTACCTGATGAAAAGTAACCTGTTTTACAATTTACTGAGATACAATTCCTCACCAAGACAATAAAGCTCTTTGCTTTGTTTTAATGTAATTCATTGTTGCAGGCTGCAAAATGTAATCCATACTGATTTTTAATAGCACAAAAACCAAAAGTTTCACTAGACTCTCATGAAGATGACATCACCAGCCCTGCCTTCTTTGAGCCAAAAGATTTCAAGAGCTTCAACAAACCATATTTAGTATGCAGCATGCATTGTTTTCTTTTTACCTGAACAATCAAAACCTCCTTCACTGCATATAAAAACAGAGCAAACCCAAACTTGTCGCAAATCATTACACATGTCATGAGCAGTGTTCCAGAGTTCCTGTGATCATACAAGAAAGCAATAATTTGAAGTACATTTGCAACCCACTCAATCATCATCGCTACAATTGAAATGGCCGTACTGAACATTCATGTGGACAGACATCCATCATCACAGTCCCATGCAGAACTTAAACCTCCTCGGCTCCTGCCACAAAATGTCAGTTTTCTTACCTCGTAAGTATGAATGCTCTTGCTAAATGTGACAAGCTTTTATGGTTTATGTCAGTCCTGCTGCAGTCAGCGTACTGGCAAGGCTTTAATAAGGAGAAATTGCCATCTAGTGCCTGGAGCATGGAGTTGTGCTCAAGAAGGATCCCACAGTCTTGCTTACAGTGCAAAAACCAGCCCATATTTTCATCATGTCTGTTGGGTGGGGTGGGCTTACTCTGAAAGCAAATGGAACTCCCAGTCATTTCAAATGCTCTGTACAATTCAGCAAGTATTTTAAAGGAAGACTGAGTGATCCTGAGTCTCCTTATCTCCATGTTTGTCTGTCACCTGAAAATACCAGGGCAAATCAGCCAGATTCTCAGATACCCAGAACTTAATTTAGGCAAAGCTGGAGTTTGGAAGAGGCTGAACCATGACTAAAACCCCCTTTGAAATGACCAAGATGAACAGCCAAACCACTCAGCCAGTATGTCAGGATTCACACAGATGCTACGTTGCCTTAAGAAAATGAACAAAAAATTGCACACATATATATTTTTGGACTGTTGCCCTGATGTTTAATTTCCATTTAGTTTCTGTGCAGGGCACAGGACTCCAGTTGTATTTTAACTGCTGATGTTGAGCTGAGGCCATTTTGACTGACCTTTTCCCACAGCACCACTTGGCCAGCAATGTAGGGCAAAACGTTTCTAAAAAAGAAACCAGGATCACATGTCTTCCAACATCTTGAGTGCCTGCAGCCCAGAAACCAAACAGTTTACAGTTTAGTCCAGCGGAAGATTCTGTGTGACGTTACTCTCAAACCTGTCTGGATTATACTGGGGTAATGTTTGAGCCCTCTTGTATTGTTAGCACTTGAGAGCCATAAATAAGCCAGAGCACTTGTTCACACTGCCTGTCAGCACTATAAGGTGTTTCTGAAGAGGCCTTGTAGTACTTCTTTTAAACAACTTCATCCCTAGTCATTGTCACAACGTCTGCACTTCTTGCTGGGATGTATGGTCCGTAGACCTCATTTGCCTCAAATAATACTGTTAATTTATCTGTGGCTTCCGGAATCTGGCGTGTGATACTCTGCTGTTTATTGTAGTCTCACCTGTTCATTTCCTATGGTCAGCCAGATCTGACAGCATACACCATATAGTATGTACAAATTTTCAATAAAAAGTAAAATTCAATGAAACTGATGACCATTAATGTTGTGTGCCAAGATGCTTACTGTGGAGGATGTCTGATGAAAGAAACTGTATTTATAACAGCTATATTTTTAACAGCTCTCTGTCTGTCTGCAGAAAGTGGATCTTCACAGATGAGGATAAATGTGCTTGGTTGTTTCATTCCTCTTTTGCAGGCCAAAACAGGCATTCTGGAATCCACCATAACTAAGCCAGCCTTTGGAGATTTAAACCTCAAATAAACCTTTTTCCCAGAAGTCATACTCACTTCACTGACGTCTGAGGAGGGCATGACGGCTAAACAACAATGCCCTGGTGGTGGGCAAGAGAGATAAATTTGAAGGATAACATCTACGAGAGTGAACGGGAAGGCAGCTGGGTTCTTCTTTTCATCATGGCTGAAAAGGTGACATATCTGAGAATAGATCTTACTCAAGTTCAAGGCTCATTTGAGTATTAGCAGGAACTCTCACCTTTGCCAAGTTTCTTTGCTAGAAAAAACTTGCAAATGAAAGTAGAAACAGCACATATAACTTGTATATTATTAGCAAAAACCATGCAAACATCTTTGAAGAGATGCTCATCTTGATCCTTTTACCAGTTAGATTTTCACTGTGGCATATAGACCTTGGGGAAGGCTGCTGCAGTGAAAGTCCTAAGTATGATGGAAGCCACCGAATTATTGCTCTGCTCAGGGCACAGGGCAAGTTATTCTTTAGCATTGTCAGTCAGCTGGCCACAGCATTCATTCTCAAGGCATATATTGACATTCACATGTCGGTGCAGAAAGGTGAGATTCCTGGGGTGTCAGGGTGCTTAGAGCAGACTGCTGTGGAGGCCACTTGGTTCAGAGAGGCTCAGGGGAGCATGGACCACTTGGACATGTTATGACTTCATTTCACAAGTACATTTGGTCAATGACACACAAGCTGGTGGAACTGGCATTAGAGTGCTACCATGACCCAAATCAAGCACTTCATTCTGGATTATTACAGTGGGCCTACAGCAGGGCTTGCAGGCCAGCCCATAACATTTGTGAAGGAGGGTAAAAGGGCAAAATCAACATTCAGTGTCAGGTAAGGGCTTCTGGTTACAGTGTGAGACTGTAAGTTGATGGGTGACTTGGGAAGGCAGCTTAAGTTTCCAGACATTTGTTTGAAGGCAAACATTGTGTTGCTCTCAGAGGTTTCTGAGTAGGGCATCTTGTTGGAGGTTAATAGTCACTTGGGTAGGAAAATATGGGAGACACTTATACAAGGAAGACAGTAAGGGATGAAGGAAGTGGTCGACCTGTGCAACTCAAAAGGCTGGAGGGAAAGGCATATTTCCACTGAAGTGGTGCACAGGGGCTTGGCAGAGAAGTTTTTGCTCAGGGCCCATGACATGTTGGGTATCACTAGCAGTCAGAGGAGGAAGTCAGTGAAAGTTTTTGCCAAGACTACAGAAAAGGATGAGCAGAGATGAGCTATTGGTTCAAAGTAGTGCTACCTGGACACAGGCCAGAGCCAAACCTGGTTATGTCATTTGGTCAAGGGTGATGGATGGCGAAAGACCCAAAGAACCACATGACTGTTAGAGCAATAATGATGCACCTAGGTGCATCACAAGCGATGTAATATAAATAAAGGGTACCTGGTAATCCAGAGGACAGCACAGAGCTCCTGTGGCACCCATGAGCACAGCCACGCTCATCTCTAGGATTATCAGCCACATCTGATTAAGTCCTGAGGGTCAGCGTCGGCCACAGTATTTAAGTCGACAATTGGAGGACAGGATTTCTTTGCACTGTGTAAGTACAACCACAAAGCACAGAAATAATATGTACAAAAAATATAACTACATTTATATTGAAATTTTAAAAGGAGAATTTAATGACAGAATACAGATTGTGAAGATATTGATTGTATTAGAGGAGTAAAACGGTTTTAATTATGTTTGTATTAGAGGAGTCTTGGATTGTAATGGTGCACTACTTGCTTTCATTTTATCACTAATCCAACTGAAATGATGGCAATCTTGACTAGAGGAAAAATATAATAAAGAGGCGTTGGTCAGACAGTCAGTCTTATTGATTTATGGCTGTCCCTCTGCTCATGAAACCAAGGAATATGCTGCCAGTTGGGACATTGAAGCTCAGCACTCACTCACCACACACTACACCTTTGTTGCTCCTAGTAACAATTTAGGGACAAAATTACACATAAGAGCTGCCAATTCAGGCTGGAAATATTTGGCTTCAACCTGAAGCGACAGGACGTGCTGCAATGAAATATCTTACTGAGATTTTAAACTCTAGTTCTGGTTGGTGGAGGGAAACGCTGTTAAATTTTACCAGTAGATGTCAACTTAATTGGAATATTATGCATTTTAAGTTTCGTTTATAAAGTTTATTTTATATTTCTGTATAAATATTGGATGTAAAACTTTAAGGGTCGATACAGTAATGAGTGCAGTACATCTTTCCTCATCCCCCTTCTTGTCATGGTAAACTGTAAGCTCATGTCTTCATGTTGAGTGAACACAAACTTTTTTGTAGTGGTCAGTTGTGTTTAAATCAACAAGGTGGAAGTATTCATCGGAATCCCACGGATGGAAAATCCCCTGTGAACAAACAAAACAGCAACAGAATAGAAAATGGCAGTTCTAATGTTCAATCAGATTTCAACACTTAAATAACTCATCTTTATTTCTAAAACCAAGCCAGAGGTGAAATTTTACACGGTTCTCTAAGGCTGTTCCAAAAGTGAGTGAAGGTCATCTCTTAATGTAGCCTGTTGTTGGGGGTAAGATCTGTGGCTTCTCAGTTACAGTAGGGTTCCTTCTGAAAGGGCTGTCCATTAGCTGGCAGAGAACAGCCTCTCCGCTGTCCAGCCACAGTGCATTATGGGTCTTGCATCTGCACGTCCGGGGCAACAAAGCGACTCTTTGTAGTGGGTGAGCTTTCGTCCTTGTTGGACTCAGTGCTCAGGCACAGATACTGTACATGCATAACCCTCTGCTGAATCTGTGGGTCTCTTTGGAAACTGACTCCTTTTTGTTTTTATTGAGTGCGATTTAGGAAACGACAAAAAATGACATGGTTTGAGCAGGAACATTTGCTCAAAAGTGGAGCCAAAGTAAAAATGTGAAACACGTAAAGGGGAACAAAATGAATCATTCATTTAGTTGTCACACTGGTACACCTGCTGTATTCAAAACAATAGGCATTTATCATGATGTCTTGTAATGGAGACAACTGAACTTACCTAAGTGGGTAGATCTATATTAGCATGTGTTCTAGTAAAGGAGATGACCAAAGCTCACCCATACATGTTTTTCATCAACAAAAAAACGCACAATTTAAGAGATTTTGCAACTTTGTTTTTTAAAGAAACATTTTAACTTCATTCATATTGATTTGCAGTACAGTGACTGAATCAAGCAACTAATAATTTGATCTTTTTGGGTCACCAGCTGGCCCAGTGGGCAGCGCTGGAACCTCCCAGTACCTGGGTTACACAGTTGGATGTGAGTTCAAATCCAGCTCAGTCTGTGGAGAGTTTGCTTGTTCTCCCCATGTGAGCGTGGGTTTCCTCCAGGTGTTCTTCTGGTCTCCCACAGTCCAAAGACATGTGTTTCAGGTGGACTGAGAATTCTGGTGCACTGAGTATTGGATGGCTCAGGAAGATTAAAATACCAGTTAGCATAATCATCAGATTTGGCTTTGGTAGTGTGTTGCCTCGGAGGAAAGCAACTGCTGAACGAGTAATTGAGATAAGAGCTTTTATTTAAATTGAATTTTTAGAATATTGATTTTCACATATTTCTTAATTCATTTACTTGCGAATACCATAGTAAGCAGAAAACAAAGTCTGATAAGGTACTATTCTGCAGATGGCCAAATGCAGTAAAACTGGGCTGATGTAAGAGAGATTCAGCCCAGCAGGACTTCATGTCCAAAACCTTATGACATTGATATAAGCTTCTCAAAAATGGGGAGGTGATATTCATTTAAGGCTTTGACATGTATACTTTTTCCTAATTGATGTTCATGTGAATTCTCAGTTTTGTGTCTTTTCTTTCAACCTCGGTCAAAGAATGCAGTTCAGCTGCAGTCTCCAGTGTGGAGGTGGGGGTCCAATACAAAGCCTAAAAAGAATTCCCTGGGCAGACGAGTATTGTGGAAGTCTCTCTCTGGGATAAAACCAGAACAAAGGCCAAAGAATCCACAGGAACAGGTGGGCCTTCATTAATGGCAGAAAGAAAGAGACATTTGTTAGGCCGTGAGAGCCAAGAGATTCTGAGGTCCCCTTTTCAGAACTTGAACCACAATACTGGCAGCAGAAGAAGATATAAAGACATGGCTGAATATAGAAGTGTTATTTTTCTTAAAAGTTTTACAGTATGAAACTTTGAAGGATGTAGATGTCTCTGCACCAAGGCCTAAGCTGACAGTTACAGTTTGCTCATCCCTTTTCCTCATGCACTTGACAGCTTATATTCAAAAGCAGATTGTTGTATCCAGAGCCACCGCCATCTTGTACTCCCGTCAGCCTCACTTTGAACCTGGATATCATGTGAGTGCTATTAATCCAACCAAAAGTTTGTTTGTATCAGGCCAGGCACTGAACTGCAGTTGCTTGCAGCCCCTTATGAGCCATTCTGCCACTGTGGTAAATCAATGCATGCTTGAAGCCATGTTAGCGGTACATATTTTTGTGGCAGAAATCGGACTGAAAGCGAGAGGGAGGAAAACACTGTGTGAGACAGACTCACACAGAGGGAACCATAAAATGGAGAATTTTGAAAATCCACAAAGCTGGCAAAACTGAGAAGGGAGTCACACGGTGTGACGTATGTATGTGCGTCTGCTGGCAAGTCTCAAAAAGAGGCTCCTCAGCACTGGACTCAAGCCACGTTCTGCTGCTTGAAATATGACTTTAAATGATGGCATACAAGACAAGTCCACAGAATTGTTCAGTGCAAACCAATGCCAAAAAGATCAAAACTGTTCTGCTGATGATGAAAATGTCGTACCACCTTGAACTTAAAGTGTATACTGCAAATGTCCTCCCGATATTTTATGACATTGTTTTAAATAGTTACAGCCTGTCTGATTCATTTTTCATAAATATGTAGAATAATGTAATGGCTTCTGAAGTTAATTCCAGGAAGAACTCTTCAGAAACTCAAAGAATGTCTATACTTGTCTAAAATTGTTACAGCCAATTTATATCATTTTTTAAATCTGTCCTTTTATTAATGTGCTTAAATGTGTACTTCTAAATAAGGTGAGTCACTTAAGCAGTTCATTGCTATGCTGCCAGCATATTGAAAACCAGACCCATCCTTTTGTAAATCTCCTTGATAATACTAGAAATGTAAGCATTATTAGTACTATTGTTATTTGTTGCATTGTATATAATACGTGTTAGCTTTTTTAAACTGAAAAAATTTGACTGTAATGATATTCTTTTTACTGTAGCTGAAAAAGCCAGTCAGAGTAACCTGCAGCAGATATATCACATTGTGCAGGATGGCAGGAGGTCAGACCTTTTAACAATGACAGACAGCATTCCAGTCTGCAGTGGGAGATAATTTTCAAAAAGGGCCAAATGAAACCCTTCTGTTATACAGATTTATTGTGTAAATAATATAGTGAGTAGTGGCCTTAAACACACACCACTGTGATTCATAATTGTTTCATGCACAGCATCACTCTAAGATCAGATGGCCCAAAATTGTAGCTTTATAACTGAGATATTATAAAAAAAAAAGTGACTAGACAATGAGACAAATGGAACAAGAACAATGTGCGTGAATCCATACAAGTACAGTTTATGTATAATCATTTAAATGTTGTATATTGAAAAATGCTGTTGTTCCTATGAAAATGTTTTAAAAATTAAACACAAATCCTTTTAATGATGCGTAGATATGCCCAGGACTTTTGAAGCAGTGCTTGGCTGATACATTTATAGTCTGCCTAAAGTAAGACTTAAACCCTTAAACAATGTGTGCTTTTCTTACCACAAAACTTCCAAATATCAAGCTGTCTTAATTTTTGCTGTGATAATTTAGCTTATGACCAATATAAATGTTTGAGCAAAAAATTGTATTTTTGCTGAAGCAAACATCCTTGGAACTTAAAAGCTAAATTGAAAGGCTACTAGATGGGCTTTATTTTATCTCTCAGCGTCTGCAGGAAACAATTTGTCTTATTCCAGGAGGAAGGGAATACCAAGGACATCCTGTTAGATTTACTGTGAAGATGTTATGATCCACCCAGAGTTGACAAAATGCAGCGTGTCCGAGGCAGAGCTGCTCTACAGTCTCTCTACATGAACAGTTAACCTGTAAGGGGCTGGAAAGCTTTAATTTAAGTTTAATTTAATCCCAAACTGTCCAACGTTGACAACATATTATTGTCGTTTCATTCACAGGTGTGTCCAAATGCACAGAGCAGTAACATTTTCAGTAGTGATGCAAGAAACTGGTATTCTTTATTCTGACGGTAGGCATTTTAAACTTTATAATACCAATAAATGGGAGGTTTAAACAGCACCCACTCTTTATCATTGTGTGCTGTTATGTGCCACTCGGCTACCCCGCCGGTGCCCCGTTGTGACCTCTTTGTTTCTACCCTCACCTTCTGAACCGCAAGAAAAAAATACAATTCAGCTAAAGTTCTTTATTAATCTATAGCGGCAGCATGTAGGGTTTTACAAGGACGTATGGAAAGCCTGTTTTCCCGTCAAATGTATTCCAGTCCCTTCACCGAGTATTGTACTTTTTATAATATTTTTGATCCACCCAATACTCATTCATGTCATACTCATGTGATGTATTTATATTATATGAAAAGTATAAAGGAAAAAGTACAAAACGAGAGATAATACCACATCAGACAGCTGAGGAAGCTCCGGGTCTTTCCGGCAATCCTTAAAACTTTCTACTCCGGTGCTGTACAAACCGTCCTGACTCAGAACATCACCTCCTGGTTTGGGAATAGCTGTGCTCGCGACTTCGAGGCACTGCAGAGAGCGATCCGGGCAGCGGAAGGCTGCACCGGATCTGATCCGCCATCCCTACAGGACATCTACACCAGGAGATGCAGGACCAGAGCGACTAGGATCATCGGTGACCTGTCTCATCCCAGCAACCATCTGTTCGACCTGTATTATGGCCAGAACGGAGAGGCTCAGGAGGAGCTTCTATCCACAGGCCATAAGACTTCTGAACCCAGGCATGCCATCACAATCCTCGCAAACCAGGGTCTACAATATCCATATCCATTGACCGTTCCCCTCACCATCACTGTCTCCATACTGCAACTTAAGGTCCTATCTATCTATCTATCTATCTATCTATCTATCTATCTATCTATCTATCTATCTATCTATCTATCTATCTATCTATCTATCTATCTATCTATCTACCACTTATTTATCTATTTGTGTTTGTTGACTTCTTGATGTTTGGTTGCTTTTGTTGTCGTTTGTTTCACTCGTTGGAATGGAACCACACAGTTGAATCGGCACATTTCACTAGATGGCATACTTGGTAACCATGTATGTGACAAATAAATTCTTTTGATCTTTGATGATGATATGCGTTGTGAGCTGAAAATTATATTTTAAACATTTTAAAGCGAAAACCCAAACTCTTTGTCTTAAACCCGCAGCGATCACGCGCCGCTGTAAATAGCACGCGGGAACGCCAGTTCGGACGCTCGTGGGAGCGCCTGGTGTGGGTGGAGCGTTCGTGTAAGTGCGGGTTCCGATTGGCTGGGTTTGAACTTGCGTTTTTTTCGCATCGAATATTATTGGGTGTGGACTCCGAGCTCGGGGAAAAGAGGTGGAGCCTCTACGCGGTCACAGATTCAGCAAGCGGTCACGTCAATTCGCCTCAGCGCCGACTGGGAGCGGGACGGAGATGGACAATTATTTTTGCTTTCGTCCCCTAAACGGACAGCACTTCTTTTAACGCAAGACCCGCATGGACCGTATAATATCACATGGCGAAGATTGTGTTATTCCAGCTTGTTCGACTCGCGTGACAATGTCTGCAGTCGGGCGTTTTCTTGCTCTCTCGGCTCGCCTCGCTCCGTCCTCTTCCACAGGTACCTCGGCGCGAGCT
Source organism: Heterotis niloticus (assembly GCA_018136845.1). Lineage (NCBI taxonomy): Eukaryota > Metazoa > Chordata > Actinopteri > Osteoglossiformes > Osteoglossidae > Heterotis > Heterotis niloticus. The sequence goes on along the minus strand of CM030901.1, from coordinate 24,638,262 downwards.
GGCCGTGGTGCGACTTCCACCCGCGAACGGGAAAGCTGGCGTCTGCAGTTCTCGGGGGTTTCTTCGCAGGAACCACTCTGTTTTCGCTGAAGGAGGAGAAACGATCCGGTTTTGACGCCGTATGTCCTTTTCAGCGGGAATATCCACGGCTCGGTAGCGTTGTGCGATGCTGCAGGTTCCATGTGTGCTCTGACGACACGAGCTGCGCGCAGAAGGTCCAAACCCGGCTGGGCTTTTCGTTGTGAAATCGCACGCAGTTTCGTGGACTTAAAAATGCCGGGCGAATACAGTAGTCGACGTTAAAGAACGTGTTTTTTTTTCGGTGTGTAGTCGCCCTCCGTGAGGGAGCGCGCGCTGCCCGCTGCTCCACGTGTCCGCCGCGGCGACCAGTGGGACGTAACGTGGGAAAAAAAAAAAGGTGCACGTGGCGCGCGGCCGAGACCCAGCGTGGTCCGCAGGCAGGTGGGCTCAAGAGGGAAGGACGTGCTGGAGGAGCCACCGACACCCAGCCCCGTTCCCCAGCATGTTCAAGGCACATCACCCATTCTTGCTCTCCGAAACTTTTGTCCTCGTACAGTGGTTGGCGCGAAGCACGCGTGGCCGGTGACGCGCAAGACACGGGTCCGAACTAAGATCAGACGCGGTCACGTTTCGCGGTAGAAGCTGTAAGGTGAAGTGATCACGTCTTAGTTCATGTGGAGGATGAAAGGGAAAAAAATGTTGAAAGGTGAAGCGCAATGGAGCGTTTCTTTGTAAATATACGCAGAAAGTTTGTAAGTCTGTCCTCTGTAACAAACTTAGTTAGGCTGTTGCTATACTGTGCGCAGTTTTTCTCCAAATTTAATTAAAAACAAAAAAATACTTGAGCCGGTACTGTTGTGGCACGTGAGTTAATGAGCACGTTGCTATAACGATGCGTCACTTCTGCCTTGTCTTTGCGCTGCTGCACTGAGGTGGTGCTGGTGGTGATCTGGGGGATGCTGGGATTCGGGCGCTGCTGTGTGACCCTTGAGTAACGTTTCCCCCCCCCCTGACGACAGAGGCGCGGGACCGTTGACATGAAGAGCGCAGTCGGTGTGGATTAGAGCGTCTTCAGGAGCCCCTGGGCGGACCCTGCTTGTCCTTCGGATTCACTTCGCTCTTTCCCCAATGGATCGTCGGCTTTGTGAGGTGAAGTGATGGCCACACGTGGGACGGACCCCCCGGACGGAGGCGACGAGGGGAGGCGATCGGCTGTGTGTGCAGCCCGCGAGGTAGGAGGAGATGCCGTGTTTAGCGGCTCGTTGCTGGGCGCGACCGCGCGCTGCTCAGCTCGCCCCCCCCACTCCGCTTTCTCGAAATTCACGCTTAAATGCAACGGAACAACACATTTCGCGGTCGTGCTCAGTGTCTTTTTTAGAAAATGGTTGTGAATAAGTGCCGTTGAGCAGCAGGTGGGCGACAGTAGCGGGCCGTTTGTCTGGGACGTGACCTGCATGCAGGTGGAGGAGGAGGAGCGTGAATCGCGGCGGCGCGCACGGCCAGGCGGGTGTTTTTCTGCGGCTGCATCAGTGCTTTAGAGCAGTTCTCTGAGAAAACACACACAACAGCCCTCTGTAGCCTATTTCGTTTTTCCTTTTTTTTAATGATCATTGCAAGGCATTGCACTGGATTTATCCCCAACATGGAGATTTCAGCCATGGAACCTGAGCAGATTCATGGCCTGTTAAAAATAAAATCTTGACTTTATTGCTTTTATTTGCCATTGTTTGCTCAGCAGGGTTGCATTTATGAATTTAGTCCACCTTTTCTCCAAAGCAACCTGCAGTATTAAGCTGCTTATAGTGATTTAACCATTTATACAGCATCTTAGTTTTACTGGAGCAATTTTATTCAGAGTTATTGCCTTGGTCAAGGGTGCTAAAACAGGAAGTGGGATTTGAATCTGTTCTTCAAGTAAAAGGCACAAGCTGTATAGGTTACCTGCTGGTTTCATCTATTTTTCCAGAAATCTTATTTACATCTCTGGATTTATGGAATCAGTAGTATGATATATGTAGGTGCCCATTTACTGTGCTTTAGCTAGGCAGCAGGTTTACATTTTTTAAGTGTCCACACCAAGTTCTTTTGCAGTTTGAAGTTTCTAGGTTTGAATCCCACTGCTTCTTTAGCACCATTGATCAAGATACTAACCCTGAGATAATATAGTAAGAATGCCATTGAAAAGCTGATTTAGCACACTTAAGACACTTTGGACTAAAGCATCAGTTAAATGAATGTAATAACTGCTTGGGAAGGAAGGCCTTCTTATGTGGCCAAATCTCGCTTCTTTGGAAATTTTCCTTTTATTCGCAGATACAGAACAATGCTTTACATTAGTCTACTGTAGATTTTTCTTTGTTTCTGGTAATTTTCACCATGTTTGTGCAGTACAGTGTGTGAATATGTAAAGCGGGACCAACACTACTGGGCATTAAGTTTGGAAACTCATTGGCAGTGTTGTGTTATTCACTTGGCTACACTTGGCAGATGGTCTCTAAGAGACTTGGTCAGATTCACCTGTTGACATGAGGAGTGGTGTCATGCAGTGTTTGAACATTTTACAGTGTTTTCACAGGCTTATTTCCTTTTATGTTTTTCATTAATATGTTTCAAGTACAAAATGTCTTTGCCCAGCTTTGCTGTTTAGATGTTATTGTACGTGTGGTTTTAAAGTTCCGTGTTATGACTGCGGTAAAGAGTGAAAACGAAAGGTGGAGAATATGAGAATAATAGATGGTGTTTCTGTTCTGGTTTGCTAATCACAAAGCATATTTTCCAAAGCAGATGTAATAATCATGTATGATTATATAAAGTTTTATGATTGTATAACACCTCCCTTTTAGTTTACATTTTTTTGCAGATAGAGAAATGACATGGATCCTATACACAATAAAATATTTTACCATAGTGAATGCAGGACTCAGTTGCTTGTGTTATAGAATATGCCTTTTATACTCTAGTCCTTTTAGAGCAGCAGAGAACAGACTTCTTGGAACTCTAGGAGCAGGAATGTGTGCCCATGGAGAGCATGGCAGTAATTGGTAAAAGGAGTAGGAAGCATATTTCAGACATGATCATGTTGGGACACTTTCTTTAAGACTTCCTTTGTTTAGTACTTAAAAAGTGTGTACTATACATCTTCGGATTGAAGGCTGGCAGGGTATGGATTCTGGTTACAGTCAGCAGTGGATCAAAAAGGATGATCTCTGTAAGTCTTAAATGCATATGCAGCATGCATTTGGAATGGATTCAGTTGCATTTGCGGAGGAAAAACAATTGTCACTTTCATCTCTGTCCTTGATCTCTAACTAAACAGTATTCCCTAAACTGTCTCAGTGTTGTTCATGAGAATTTCAGTTGCTCTTTATTCAGTTTTTTTAAAAAATGTAATGTTCTTAATCTTATACTTCTTGGCCAAAAAAAAGTTACACAGTGTAATATTTGGTTGGACCGCCTTTAGCTTTGACGACGGCATGCATCCGCTGTGGTGTTGGTTCGATAAGCTTATGCAATGTCACAACATGTATTTCCGTCCAGAGTTGCATTCATTTTTTGCCAAGATCTCGTATTGATGACGGGAGCGTCGGACCGCTCTGTAAAGTCTTCTCCAGCACATCCCAAAGATTCTCAATGGGGTTAAGGTCTGGACTCCGTGGTGGCCAATCCATGTGTGAAAATGATGTCTCTCTCGTGCTCCTTGAAGCACTCTTTCACAATTTGAGCCCCATGAATCCTGGCATTGTCATCTTGGAATATGAAGAAAAAATCCATTGATGGAAAAACCTGCTCATTCAGTATATTCAGGTAGTCAGCTGACCCAATTTTTGGGCACATAACGTTGCTGAACCTAAATCGGACCAACTGAAGCAACCCCACATCATAACACTAAGTTCAGTCCAGGTGCTGACTTTTTTTTGGCTGGACAGTGTATTTTAAAGTCTGTGTCACAGGAAAAACATAAAGTACTACTATTTATTAGCTTGAAATGCAGATAGAAAAAAGTATTCAAAAACTTGTAAGGAATTCCTTTTCCAGATTCTATTCCAGCACAGATGCAGTCACACATCTCACCCAGCAATGCTGGGGCATATTTTTGTGGGAGTAGTTCTCGCTTGGAGCTGCATGGCTGAGCTTGATCTTCTAGAATTCATTGGGACCTGGCTTTATTACATCTCCTATTTTTCCTATTTAATATTCCTTTTGCTGAGTGCAATTTGAGTGGGTAAAGATGGAGACCAGTGCACTTCTGGTGGACCAGAACCAGGTGATACAGGGTCTGGCTGGGGAGTATTGCCTTAGGTAGCTGTAAACGTTTAATTGGTTTGGGGCTGCCATGCGACAAGGGGTTTGTCTGAAATACTTTATCGTTGTAAATGGTGATATATAAACATAGTAATATCTTCACGAAAAAAAACTGTGGCATTACCTGCGATGATTGAAGACATGCCATCTGCTGTCAACACTTACTGTGCTTGTGTCTTTGTGAAGGACTCCATGATGAGCCACAGAGGAAGAAGGTGCAAGGTAGTTCATAGTGACCATAGGGCAGCTGGAGGTTCCTGCCAGGTGAGAAGTCGTTCAAACCAAAACCTGTCATCCTGCAGGCCTTCACTGTGAACCCTATTATGGAGAGCAAGTGGGTTTATGACATCTGAAACCATGTTGTGGCCTTTCTGGACACTGAATATTCCCTTGTACCCAGTCATGAATATCAAAGGCCATGTAGCTTTTTTGCTGTAGAAAAAAGTGCTCGCGTAAATTTGGGTTTACGGTAGCCTTTCCAGGGGTGTTGCTGTAGGAAAGCACATTGCAGGTGTTGCCCATGCACTGGTGCTGCCCCACGGCTTATCGAATAGTCTACACTGCTGGTGTACGACTACTTCCTTCTGTTTTGTTTGAAGGCCACCATCCACGCACCCATTAATGAGTGGGACTTCCCAGCCATGTCTCTCGCCCCCAACCCCCTCTCCCTGCGGGTGATGTGTCTCAGGGGACCATGGAGGGTAATTTAGGCCCAGCTGCTCCCGGTCATTAAGAGTTGAGCCCCCCATGCCGGGGCAGAGTGTGCCGCCAGCTGAGACCCCTGTCCCTGTTGTGATTGCGATCGCCACGTGCTGTAGGTGCACAGTGGAGCCTCTCCCCTGGGTGTTTCTCCCCAGCCTTAGTCTGCCTCATTTATGCCTTTAAAACAAAGAGAGGCTGTTCATAGTTTTAACATCATTCTTTTGTTGTCCTGTACATCATTTATGTTTATAATGCCTTAAATGTTTTAATCTTTAATTGGGAGGAAAACAAAAAAGGATTATATATTCATTTAATTTCAGTTCTGTTTTTATGAGATTGCAGTGCGTTGTGTCTGAATGTGTTTCAGGTGTTGGTTATGAGGTATTTTTTGTGCTTAGTGATCTTGAAGTGTGGATTATTTTATATTTTTATGTATTTATTGCATGTGATGCTGGAAATTGAACCAGTTTTCTTTATCCCCAGCCCAGAGTGTCAAATCTAAAACAAGTTAGAATAATGAATGTCATGTTTCAGGCTGTTGTATCCATTTTGCTCCTTCATTTTTGTCCTTGCAGACTGTCTATTTGGATGTACTTTTAGTTGCAGCGACACATTGTATGAGGGGATGTGCAGAAACAGTGAATTCTGCATGAGACTGTGAAAGGGCACCGACTTTACTGTTCAACGCTTTTTGAGGCCATTTTCCATTGGCTGCTTTTCTGTGGCTCAATACCAGTGCTCTCCTTTGTGAGTGCAGCTTCCAAGATGGAACAAACAGAATTGCACTGATTTTCCATACCATGTGTCACACTGTAGAAAAGCCCTGTCAGGCCTGTATTTGATTACTGCCTTTTTTGATAATCAACTGTGTCATTCAGACTTGCGAATCAAAACAACACTATTTTACAAAATATGGTGTTGTTTTAATTATTAGTATTGCAGTTTAACAAGTTTCAGGTGCCCTGAATGCTGATGTGCTTATAGCTGCAAGAGCAGGTAATGAATTTAATCGCATACAGACTTGTAAATTAGCAAAAAGATAGATTGCATTTTTCATAATTGTGTAGTCTGTTTATCTTCCAATCATGTTTGTTTATGTCACAGGTCTTGGTTTGGCTTTGCTTTAGTTGTGAGCATCGCTCCCTCAGAACTGCTGCATCCCTTCTGGCATTTGTGACAGGTTTTAAAACACATCTCTTTCAGACCCACTTTTTTACTGATCTCCTGTCAGTTACATAAATTTAGCTTAACGTCATTTGTCAGGATCCCAAGTCCCAATTCTACAGACAGCTAGTTGAGTAATGTGAACCAACTAAAATGGTGATGTCAAACAAATGATCTATGCTTCCATGGTCACGAGTTTGTATGTAGAATTCTTTTTTGTGAAATGTGCTTTTGTATACCAAGAGTGGTACATCCCTTTGCAGAAAAGCATCAGCTAAATGTATAAAAGTAGATGTTACTATGTCCTTGAAGTAAATATGTAAAGCTCTGGTTCAGGCCTGTTTTTATATTTTTCTGTAGACTCACCTTGTCTGTGCCATATGAGCTGTTTTCCTTCCTGGCCTATTTTCCACACTATGATCATTGGTCAGACTAAATTTAAACTCACAACTCGAAAAGACTAGGGAAATAGAAAACCTTGCAATGAATTGCTTTAGCTCTGTCAATTTTTTTCTTTTAGATTTTGGTGTTATGTGGTTGAACATGCAGTCAGAGTAACCTCCTGGGTGCTTTGCTTCAATCACCTCAATTGGCCATCCGTGGAGACTGGGGGTGTATCACAGTACACATCGACAATGAGATCACTGTAGGCAAACTGATTCTGCTGCCCAAATATTCCCTCCATACTCCATGCATGTGCAGTTGGTTTGTTTGGAACACAGCTGCTTTACATGTCTATTGAATTAACATTATCCCCTCCTTTACTCTAAGCTGAATCAGTTAAGGTTATGCATTGATTTTGTAAATGACTTGGCCTAAATGTTGGAATATTGAGGACTGTCACCAGTACCCAGTACTGTGCACAGGTTTCAGTGACTGTAGTCTCATAAATATGTGCCAGTTTACAGAGTGGAAATTCAGGCAATCAGAGTTGAACAACATGTAAACAACACCCATCGGCTGTGGTTTTGACGGGCACTTAACCCACGAATTGTCTTTCCTGCTCAGCCTTCTCCTGAGATGCTGCTGAATTGGACAATCCTCCATACTTCCTGTCAGATCAGTTACAGAGTAAAGAAATATGCACACAGTTACAGCTGTGTTGATGCTGCTTTGTAGGTGCTTGTGATGTCTCGCCTTGTTTACTCTGCAAATTATTTTGAAGCCTTAACCTGTTCTTTATTTGGGCCCGAGGTCAGTTTATAGGATTGGTAAGGATGCAGTCTTTTTATTTTATGCTGCTGCTGCTATGTTTTGTATTTTTGTCTCTTTGAAGTGGGATGTCATCTGTTCCCTGGGAGTAAATCTGCTCTTGATAAGCGTTTGCAGAAGAGGTTCCGGAAGGAAGAGAGTTAGAAACCGGTGGAAGAAGAAGAATGTGGTTATGCGCTCACTTTTGTTCGATGTCATTGCTCCTTCTGCTCGGATGTCCTGTGCCTTCCAGCGTCATGTGGAATGGCCAGGAGCAGGATTCTTGCAGTAATGTGCACCAAGGCCATGGTGTATGTTACATGTGCCTGTGGCAGTGTCACTCTACAGATTAAAGCACGCAGTGGCATTGGGAGGCATGGAACTGCTCAAGTGTATGTGCAGTTGTGCATGCAGCCCAACAGGGGCTATCACACTATGGCTCCTTGACCGCCTGCTATTGGCACCTCTGACACTCTTTTCTTGTGCTTCAATAACTTCATTTGAACATTTCCATAGCTTCAGTAACTTGACAATGTGCCAGAGGTTCCTGGGCAGCGCTGCCCCAGGTACCAGGTACAGGGGGCTGGGATAAAGGTGGCATAGCCACTGAGGAGAGTGAAGCAACCAGGTACCAGAAATGCAACTGAACCAAGGGAAACGCATGAGAGAGAAGGCAATTTGACAATAAAGAGGAAGTAGGTAGTGAAAATGCAAAATGATGCTATCTGGAATTGGAGAAAACTACATTCAATTATGAGCGCATTTCAGGTTCATGAAGTATTGAGATACATTTAGTTGGCCGATACGTATTGACTAACTGTTACAAACAATGAAGCTCCAAAACTTCAAAAGTGAAGTGCACATAGCATAAACACAGTCATCAGCTAAACTGGAACACAAAGCACCAAAAAAACCATAAAACCATGTAGTTTAGAACTGTTTCCACAAACACATTTTCTTCATATCATTTCTTCATTTCCTCATATTGTCTTAGTGGCGCCAAACACTCCCCCCCCCAAGAGAAACTCCAGCCTCTCCTTTAATGTCTAAATAGTCTTAAATGGCTGCATCTGTTGCTTGTGTCCATGGAAGAAGCCCACATGGTGCAGCTGTTAGTCCCGGTAGGGACTGGGTGTAAGCAAGTTACCGTCTGCCATACCACCAAAAGAGGCACCAAGGGTGGATGAGCAATAAAGGGAAGATGTGTACTGGATTAACTTGCCGAATCCACATCGTTGTGTGATATAATGGTAAGAACAGCTAACATTGTGTGCTGCATAATCTTTTAGTTGTGATAGGGACGATGAAGGAGAGGGTAGGGGCTGCGATGCAGTAGGCACAAGAAGATAGTTACTAGATTTGCATGACTGAGTAACTACACAAGGGTGGTATGGGCATTGGATAACTTTGTTTCTTAAGTAAAGTACTCATTTTAAATAAGTGTTATGGCTAAAAATCTGAAGCCATTCAGTGTGACAAATATGCAATAATAGGGGAAATATGGAAGGGGGCAAATACTTTTTCACAGCTTTGTATGCTGAGGAGCAGCCCAAGGAGTTTCCTTTGCCTTTCACTGCTTGGTTTGAGTTCCTGCTGGCCCCTTAAAGATCTGCTTTTTTGGTTACGCTTTTTAGCGGAAGCCTGAAGCCATTAAATCACAGGGGTAAATGTTCTGATTTGTGGACAGAAAATACCAATGTTGTCATGACAGGAAAGGAGGCACCAAAATAAGCCCTGTTTTCTACAGGATGACAAGATTATTCTCTTAGCAATGAGCACCTTTTTTGTGGCAGTTGAGATTAGGACCATTGTAAAGAGAAACTCTTGAATCGTCTCACATAACCTTACAATCTCACTTAACATGCCACTTAAGAAGACTTTTAAAGGTACTCCATTCAGTGCTTGTTGTTTATTTGGTGGAACAAAGTTTTCTCATAGCATCATAACATCTTTCTCCATTGTTTGAACTATATGACATAGATTAAAAAAGTCATGTTAATATAGTCTTTTTGGCTGTGTCTGGAAATGCTGTGTCATTTCCTCATTGCTTAATTTATGTCAGGATGACAAATCCAACAAGATTTTGTCAATAGTAGACGTGTTCGAGTTGTGATGGTACATGAATTGTGTGGTAGGTAAGGCTTGCTCTGGTTTACTTCTTGTCATTCACCACTTTCCATCGTCATCTGTCTAAGGTATATTGTTTTCCAGCACTTTTCACCCTTTTCTTTGTGATGTTGTGCTACTCTACCATTCACACCAAAAATAGACTCTCCTCTTGCACTTTTGTACTGTATTTACTGTTCACACAGTGATAGAAGTAAAAATTAGCCTACAGTTTAAGTACTGCTGTTGAAGCACTAGGAATGAGTTGTAGAAGAGAAGCAGATATAGTGAAGAATAGTTGGGGCAGAGGGCCAGCGCTATGACAATGGTAGTGATGAACCCCAGCAATGTTGGGCTGCAGTTCTGGTTGTTCAAGTCGCATGCAGACTTTAAGATGCTTTTCAACCTTGGTTAAGTTATAGTAAAGCATCACCATAATGCAATAGGTAGGGTCCAAAAGGTTGCTAGGCCATAAAAGTGCCCCTGGATGGGATGTGGTAATAAATGTGGTGATACACATTTTATTTTTTTCCTTTCCACTTGACTACAAATTGCTGTACATGTCACTCTTTGCAGCGCCCAGCTGTTTGACAGCTTTAACAATATTTATGTTCTAAATTCAGTCATTTTTAGGGTAATACAATTTGGTGATGTATAACGTATTACTTTTTTACCTTTCCACCGCTATACCTGTTGACCTGGGCAGCCTAAGGTAATTTAACTATTCAATACTAAATGAGTGGAATGTGAAAGGAAGGAAGTGTGGACCTACAGCAAGCTCCCTTTTATACCGGTGCAGTTCTCTGTGCTCCACCTGGTCCTTTATTGTACCTCCTTGCATGGTCCCGTTCTCCGTGTTTTCTGCTGAGAAGTGGGTGTGGGGTGGTCCTCCCTTTGACTGTGCCACCTGTGAATGATGCATCACTAAAGTTTCCACATACTTCACGTTTTCCTCTGCTTGACACACTCTTTTGTCTTGATGTCCCTGAAGAGCACATAGTGTTGTATTCTTTAGACTCCTGTCCCCTAGAGCATATGGATAATATCTTGCCTCTACAATTTTGGTGAAGATGTCGACAACATCTGTAGGCTGTCAGCAATCTGCTGGCTGACACTTGGCAATGATTTGGCATTAATAATGGATGATCGTGTGCCTCATGTCAGATAGGAGGAGCTTCTGCCAGCTCTCCATGCCTAGAGCATTTGCTGGTTGCTTCTTTGGCTTAGAAGTGAGAAGTTCTGCTGGAGGTTATGCTATTAATGATATCATGCCATTAATCCAAGACAAAGAAGACTCCCACCAAACCTTGTGTGCGTCTGTCGATGTGACTTGCGTTCACATAAAAACGGCAGATGTTGAGCGCAGTCAATATTGGAGCCTTTTATTTTCTTCTGTAGTAATGCATTTGCAGTGTGGTTTTCTTTTCATGAGAACTGGGGCTCTTAACATATTCTTCATTCCTGTCTACAGAGAAGGGCTCCTCCATCTGCAAAGTTGGATAGAGCACTTTTCGGGATGGGGGGTGGATCTGCAGTCCTGCAGCCCAGCTCTCTGCAGTCAGCTGTTAGCAGCACCGACTCACAGCTGACTGACTAGCATCGCAGCACACAGGAGATATGAAGCTTCCCAGAGGGAGGGAGAGAGGAAGGTGTGCTGTGTTTCATCCACTGAAGCCTTGGGTTTGCCGGATCTTGTCCCAGTGTCGGTATGCTCTGTCCCAGTGCAGTCTGGCATCAGTGCCTCTGCCGCTGTCCCTGCAGCATACGCTGCTCTGTTCCTTGGCAGGTTGATGCAGATGCGGCGGCTCAGCCTTCCGGCGACGTGTCTCGGTGTGGGTTCCACAGCTCTGGCACTGCTGAGTCAGGCTCACTTGTTCTCTTTCCTGCGTCAGTCTCCCTGGATTTTTTTACAGCTCTCTTTTAAGCCTTTCAGGTTGGGTTGCTTTGCATTTTTTGTTTGGGTAGCCATTACTGGAATGATGCCTACTGCGAGGTGTCCTTTCTTTGCCCTCTGAGGAGTGAGAGGCCCTGGTTCGAGTGCTGAAGGGGAAGTCGGTTGCAACCATGTCTCACCTTAGAGTGCTGGATCGTGTGATCAACAACAACTGGAGTTTGATCTGCAACCTTTACTGCACCTGGAACAGTGAGGTTTGTATCCCTTCCCCAACCTCTGTAAGCATCTGCTTTCAGTTCCAAAATAAAGTAAAGCATAATTCTAATGCAAAATGCAAAGTACATAATCTCATTGGGGGTATGCCGTTGTGTTTTGAGTTAGGTGCGTATGTTTCATCCCAATAATCCCCCGATAATTTAATCCTAATTTGTTTACTAGTCCTGCTTTTTTTTACTGCATCTGCAAGCGTACTAGATCAATACCTGCAGTGCACACTAGTAAATTGCAAGTCCTCTGGAGTCCCAGATGCTGTAACTTGTCAGGCTCATTTGAGAGGTCTTCAGACCCCCCCTACAAAGAAGCTTTGCTTTTATTCATTTTGCTTGGAAAAAAAAAACCCAGGTTCTATAGAAGGAAACACTTGGCTGGGTGGAACTCTGTAACTGCAAGCTATGTAAATTTCTACACAAATTAATTTGTAAATTAACTGTGGGCATAACAGAAAAGGTGATGGGCAGTAGCACACTGCGATTTTAGGGTTGGGATCAGAAGGGCCACTTTGCAGTTGGTGGGTGCTGTTTTGCATTTTTTCCAAACTAGACTTTTCAACCAGCTCACTGTAACTTTAAACTTCAACAGTGTACTTATTGTTTGACTTTTTTTAACTGTATGATCTGACACAGAAGTTATGCCATGTCAACTTTAATTTAGCTCCTCTTTGGCTCGCCCTCCTAACTTAATTTTAGCAGCTCTGTAGCTGCTAAAATGAAGCGTCCCGTGTGGAACTGACGGTTCTCTGTTTGCTGTTCTCCTCAGCTGTGCAGAGCTGGTGGGAGGACAGAGGGGCTGTCTGTGGGGTGGGAGAACTCTGAAAACTTCCTTTGTGTCCATCATAACGGAGCCTTATGAAATATTCACAAACAAGCACCTGGTGATGCTGGCCGCTGTTCACTCTGCGGGTTGTAAATGAACAGTTTTGCTACTTTTGGGGATCTCTGCGGAGGAGCTCACCCATTTGCGGTCCTGTTTATCTGGCATACCGGGGTAACCCTGCCCTCGCAAAGGCGTTGTCAGGGATTATCGAACCCTCAAAGAAGTTGTATTAATTATTCATGTCGGCTAGGCAGCGAGCACTCCAATTATGGCTGTCTCCAGTGGTGTCTGTGGGCTTGGGGACTGTTAATTGGTCCACCTGCTCCCTGTCAGGGCAGCGTGAGCTGGCTCTTTGTTTGGTCTTATGCTTGCACACACACACCCCTTGCGGGTATTAGGGCAATGTGCTCCAAAGATTTCATGAGTGAGAAACATAGTGAAGAAGTTGATGAAAGAGAGCGTAAGTAGGGAGTAGCCAGACCTCATAGCCTTTATGTGAATGGCTTCAATGCAGCAAAATTACTTTGCTATCCAACTTCCGCTGTTTGCAGGAAGAGAAGATCACATGGCCTTGCAGATACCACTGTTAAAACCGGTATGGGGCAAACCTCCGTTATATGAAAGGAAATGGAGGCACAGGACCTTGTAGACCAACCAAGCTGAAGGGTCCAGACAGTGGGTGGAGGCTCATAGGATCCCTGTGGAACTGTTTCTGTGTAGCTGAATCGTGCTCAGAAGCTGCAATGTGCAGCTCTCCTGCTGTCCCTTGAGATGGGTTGGGGGAGGGGGGAGTTCAGGCAGCCCTTGAGCACAATTGGCAGGCATTTACATGTGAAAGGGAGGTGTCATTGTGAGAGTAGCTGCATCCCGCCAAGACATTCCTGCCTTTCCCGTGGCCCATACTGCTGGCAAGCCCAGCATTGCATCGCACACTTGGAGAGACTCCTCTAAGCAGTATAGTTGTCAAGTTTATTGCCATTAATTTTGAAAAGCATCTTGCTGTCTGTAATTCTTGATTGAATGAGTGAAAGTTAATTTCTGTGAGTTAAAATGTTACAAATGCCCTCTTTCATTCACTGTCAAGATTAGCATAAAACTCATGCCTTGTCAGGACCCTCTGATTTTCACTGGATTGTGGACAAAGAGCTCCTTTGGGACTGTAGTAAAAATGTAAATTTGCCTTCTTTGATGTGTCAGGAAGGTTACCCTCATAGTGGGTTTTGGCTTTTTGAAGCATTTGCACTGCAGAAATGGTGGAACTGGGGACCTGAACTCAGAATGTAGAATTTGCAAAATGGAGAAACTGCAGTTATGCTGCAGAAATGGCGGATTGTGGGAGCCAGTGCTCGGCTGCAGTGAAAAAATGGTGGAACTGAGGAACTGTGTGGAGATGGGCTGCAGAAACAGAGAAATTTTTTTCACCAGAACTTGTATCTGACTACTGTGTCTGCTGACCTGAGTCAGGGAGGAGCTGCATGCACAACCCTGGTTTTATAACACTGTTGTAATTACATCATCAGGTGCTTATGCACTGAATGGGGAAATTCAGCATAATGCAATCATTTAGGCTGTCTGCATGCACTGGTAATACTTCAGCTAATTATTGCTTATTTAGCTATAACTAATAATCCTTTTCATGTTTGGTTTTACTTTACTTGTTTGGGGATCACAAGACACTACTGTGGGAAATTTTATTTCTCTTCATTTGTTAGGTGTGTATGACTTATTCCAGGTTTGCACGCATGCAACGGACTGTATTTTAATATAGGGCAGATATGTCTGTTTACTACCATGAGGGAAGAAGAGGAGGGGCACCATCTGTCGCAGTAGCCTTGCTGCTCTGCTCTGAAATGGAGCAGGCTGTGCTGCACTCTGTGTGTGTGTGTGTGTGTGTGTGTGTGTGTGTGTGTGTGTGTGTGTTTATGGCAATGTTCTTTAAGACTCCCAGCCCCCACACGATGGAGGTATAGCACCAGTGCATCTAAAATGTGAGGTACAGACTAGGAGATGAGGCTTGGGTGGGGGAGGGAGGCGTCACTATGACGACCGTGTGAATATGATGGCTGCATACTGAAACCCTCATTCGTCTCCACCGCTGTTCTGGTAACTTGCTATGAGGTGTGCTGCTTTCTGTGTTTTTACCACATTTGCAGTTTTTTTTCTGATTCAGAGCATCATCCTTGATAGTAAGTTTGCCATCATGGCTTCAGCAACAGCATCAGCACACTGATTTTTAATAACACATTATGTGCTGTATGCACTTTGGGTTCTTTGCAGCTTTAATACTAAAGATGATTGTTCAGCAGTTCACAGCAACAGCCAAAGTGGTATCTGGGATATGCCAAAACAAAAGGGGGGGGGGGTAATGCAGTTTCTCATTGCTTCCTCCTAGCCTGGCTTCCTTGTGTAGCAGGGTTGTTAACCGTGCATCTGCTCAGTGCCAAAGTGTGCTGCCTCATTTCTGGCAGAGTTCATTGCTTCATTTAGGAGCGGTTTCTGCTGCACTCCTGCATGCTAAGACAGATGACCCCCCCTCACCCTCCAGCATTTTCCTGATGCATGGTGCTATGCTCCAGTGGGTGGCACTGATTTGAGTCAACACTATACTATGAGTGAATGATAACACATCTCCACTTTTATTGTCAATATTGTTAGTGGTCTTATTATTTCATCCATGTTAATCTGTTTTTGAAATTGTTATATTATTACTGCTGCTATTATTTAAAGGTGTGACACAGATGCCCAAGCATCTGAAGTCTCAGCAGGATAGTATTTCCTGTCTCAGAGCTGCAAGCAGCTGAGCCACCCGTTAAAGGACCATGTCCAGGAGACAAGACAATAGACATCTATTTCTTACAGCTGGGATGGGTGTGTCCAGAGATCTGGAGATGTGTTGTGGTGCATTTGCAGACCCTTGATAAAGCGCTTCCAGGCGCTTGATAAAGGTAATTTGCATTATGTTAAAGCGAGTTATTAGGCTCTCATGATTTTAAATTTGTATATCTAGATGGATTTTGTTTTTATTATGGTCATAGAAAAAAAGAAATTACCTGCTACCTGGTTAATTAGCTAGCAAAGTACTAACAAATTTTGAGCTGAGTCAATAGTTTTTCAAGTGAATCGCATGTAGGAATTTGTATGTGAATTAAGGCTACTGAAGAACATAAACCTGCAGGGTAAAAATTTTCTTTGGTTGATGTTGTTTATGGTTTATCAAACAAATAAGGAAAACAGAACTAGTTTTGTTGTGTTGCAGTAAGCACTGTTCTGTCTGTCTTTTATGAAACCGATTTTAACACATGATTGCATAGTAAGTACATGGCTCCTGATCCTTCACACACTTGTGTACATACTGCACAGTTCTTGCCTAAACTGGCTTTCCATTTTTTCTTTCTGATCTCCAGGCTAATAAGGTCATTTTGTTGTCCTTTAAATTGTTTCCTTTGCTTCCTGTCTCTATACAGTTAAGTAATAAAAATAAGTTAACAACACAAGCAAATGTACAGATGTGCAATAAAGGTCATTACTACCACAGCAATCATTTTATGCAGTGGGTGGTTGACAGTCTGAGCTGTCTGAGCCCTTTTTTGATTTACTGCTTCCACAGCTTGCACTTCTTTGTACAGCTGCTAATGACTAAGTTTGGTTTCTCAAGGAAATGTTGATTTTGGAAAGCATGACTTGGGAGAACCTTGCTGAGTGTCTGGGGTTTGTGCATTAGTCTTTGGGGATCTTGTGGTCAAGAGAAGAGGAAACTGTTCTCTTCCTCACATTTCTGTTTTTTCCTCAATTGCCTGGAGAGCAGGTGGTCAGGGAGGCAGTTGAGGAGTTTTGCTCCTCTGATTGCCAGGTACCTGGCAGAGAACATAAGATATTTTATGGTGGTTGGAAGGTGTTACTGCTGGCCAGAAATTGGATTATTAAATAAAAATGAATTTTATCACGTTTGTATTAACCTGTAAAGCTTGTCTTGCTAGATTCTGTGTTTTGCTGTTGTGTTCTGTGAGTAACTTTAAAGCTGAGGAAGGTGTTTTTGGAGTTCAGTTCAGTTCTTGGAGAGATCCAGTTAGCAGGCAAGGAATGTCTGACATGAATAGCAGTACTCGGCACTTGCATAAGATATCATCAAGGCAAAGCTAAGGAAGTTTTCTTGGTTACAGTCATGAGTTGCCAGCCTGCCAGATGTGGAGGGGTAATACTGAACATTTTTAATATTTGACCTCCAGCTTTCTTGTGAACTCAAGAGTCCCTCCCTCTTGACCTGGATCCTCCGTCCTTCTCCAGTCATCTGTACACAACTGGGTACGAATGAATACTCCAGTCTTGGACCAGAGACTCCCAGTGACTTAAGTTGCAATGGCATTTACATTGATATGGATTGGTTTAATCATCCTCTCAGTAAAGGAAATATTTAGTTGAAATCTTGCTATGTGTGCATGTGAAAAACAATGTCAGATCCAGAGTTTTTTTTTTCTCCCAAAATTGTTTACTTTGCTCAGAAGAGCTGGTCTTGTTTCAATTGAGTATAGTTTACAAGGCACTTACTGCTGTTTGACATAAGTTTTGCATTGACTGCACAGTGAGCTCACCAGTGGAAATTTTGGGTGTTGATTTTCTTAAATCAGTAGTGAGGTTTTTTTTTTTTTTTTTTTTTTTTTTTAGATTATGTAGTGCAATGAGCAATTTTTGTTTTTTCTTTTTCTTATCACCTGGATGTTCTGGAATACACATAGTTGTTGCTGTGCAAGGCATGGATTTTCCTGTTTTATTTTGAGAGCCAACATCACAGTACTTGCTGAAAATCAAACTATGTGGATGCTTTTATTTTCCCCAACACCACTTTGTCATGTGTCATTTTAACCATGAAGTTTTTATTTTAAATGACTAATTTTACTCATTTCAGACTCATTTTATACTGAGTCACAAAAACAGAATGAAATGAGGACTGGCTTACCTTATCAGTAGCACACAGTTTGATGCAAATCCTGCTTGGGTGTCTTAAAAGATTTACAGCATTAATCTTCATATTGGCACATGCTTCTTCCAGATGTTCTTCTGTCTGCCTGGAAACCCCCCCACCCCCGAGCTGAGGAATGTTTGGCTGGAGGGCATGGCCAGGAAAGCCCTTTGCATTACCTTATTTTTTTCATTTACCATATGCCTGAATGTGACTACGCTCACAGTCCACACAAATTTGCATGCTTCTAGTTTCTTCATCCAGTTGGACTTGAAGGGAAATGATGAGGTCAGACTTTTAGCTTGGTGCTATGTTGGCTGTTTCTTACCTGGGTTTGAGATGCATTGACTTTGTTTACCATGATGTGGCCAAAATGGACAGGGAACTAAGTCTTGTTACTTTAGTAAGAAAGTTAAAATGTTGTCAACACAAGTTGCACTTATTTAAAAATGACTACTTTTATTTTTGTTCAACTATTTCAGCTGTTTGTTCTAGGGTTTTATGCTTAATTTGTCCATTGTTCCTTGACATTCAAGAAAGTTCAGTATTTTCCATTAATTTCTGCTGTTGTGTGCCTTACCTGAGTGTGCATTATCTGTGTAGGAGCAGGATTGACATGTCCCCACATTCCCCTGTACACTCTCTCCTGCACCTCTTTCTTCATCCCATAAATACCTTTGTGTTGGCGATGGAGCCACAAAGCACCACCTAGTTCACTGCTGTCTGTCACTTTGTGACAGTCTTTGTTTTGGGGTATGAATAAACAGATGAGATGTCACCTGGTTCAGATGCTGCACTCTCTTCCATCTTCATGGACTCCACAGCAGAATTCTGCCAGTGTTGCCATAGCAACAGTGCACACAGCAGCATGCCCCATGTATGCACGGTGCATACAGTGAACTTGTAAAGGTGTGTGTAGGGAGACCAGGCTCTTGAGGCTCAGTTCAGTTTATAAATTGTCTGCTTTGTGAAAATTAGTGTTTTTGATGGTTTCATGCTCTTCTTTCTAGCTGGTGTCTTATGTTTTTTGGAGAGGCAGGGGCCTCTGGTGATTATGCTGACTGTAGTTGTATTGTTTGAGTAACATGGAATGAACAACACAGCCAAAACAGCCCGTAAAAATGACTAAAAAAATCCTCCTGTCGTTCAGTTTGAGAGCTTTTTTTTTTTTTTTCATCCTTGCTTTTTGTTTTCATTTTTTGCAAGTCTTCCAACTGAATAAATGTCCACAACTGGAGGGGTGTTTAAGTTGCCAGGCTGGATGCCTTTCAACATCCCATCACCCCGTGTGTGTGAAGAAGCCAGGCATGCTAACAGAGGATTTTGACCCTTGTCATCCTAATGGCAGCATTGGGTCAATTCCCCTCCGGTGTGGGATGACTGACAGGCTAGTCAACATGTGCAGGAGTGATAGGATTAATCCACTGGAGCGCATACATGGTCAGATGCCTGCCTGACCCCCTTTTTTTCACACTGTGTCATCAAACTTTGGCAATCTCACTCCCATCTGCCGCTCACTGATGCTTCCCAAAGTCCCCCTACCCTGCCACCACCCCCTCTTGTCCTCCAGCCAGCTCTCATTCCTGGTGCCAGCTGGGCCTGCAGGCCCCACGTGCACGGCAGTGCACACCACCTCGCTGCACAGAACAGCAGGCTATGATGCATGGGGCTGCCCCAACCCCCATGTCACAGAACTGCTGAGGGCTATGAAGACCTAATCTGGTGAAATGATCCACAAAAAAAGTTCTAAAACAGTTCACACCAGATGCAGTAATTGAACTCCCTGAAAATGGAGTCTTGCTGTTGTGGTTTATGAATGTAGAATGTGTGGAATAATGGGGAATTTTATTGTTTTAGATGCTACGTTTTTCTATCTGAATATTTTCTCTGTGTCCCGCCATGCTCATTTGTGCATGTTGGCAAGGCCAGTAAGTTTCAGGCTTCTCCTTGTGATGGTTCTGCTATTCTTCCTATGTCATCTGCTTGTTTTGCTATCCTGGTACAATGTTAATGTTGGGCATGGTAGGATTGTGTAAAGAAATGTTTTTTGATGGGTCTAGCTGAGACATCAAGGTGACTCAACTGTGTAGCCTCCCCCCATAATTCTGTAACTTTTTTACGGAAACACATGGTCAAAGCAGTGTTGTAGGGCTGTGTCCATTGTGCAAGACACTTTAATCTTCCCTGAAGTGACTGACTGGGGGATCACGTTTTGTAGAAGAAATAAAGGGAGTCCTGTCCTCTTGGATGTCTGACCACTATGAAATCAGTTGAGGGCCTGTGAAGCCTCCTGTGTGGTTTGACTAATCCTAAGGGGGTGTAATTTGAAAGTGGAGCATGTGTGGGTGTTTCTATTCTCTTTGCCAAAGCCAACTTAACTGTTTTTCCCTTTTCCAGTGAAGGGGTGCTGCAGTTCATTTACAATTTACTTCTTCAGAACGTTGTTTGTAACTAAGTATTTTGCCATCTCAACATCGGCGTGCATCCAACCAGCAGCATCTGTCATTCATCAAACTCCACAGTCTGTCAAGCTCTGCATTTCTCTGTGATGGTTTGTGTGTCCAGGGTGGAAGGTGGGTAACCTTTTGAAACCTGACATAACCCTGCTGTGAAAGCTCCTCTGATGATTGCTTTCGAAGAACAACCCCCTTAACCCTGTTGCCTTCAGCCATACTGGCACAAGAAAGCAATGGTGGCCTGATCTTATTTATATCCTTTTAAGTCTATCTGCCTCTATTATTTTATTTATAGCCTTTAAAGTCTGTTCATGGCTCCTTTGTGAAGACTTAGTGTTGGGGAGATCTGGAGTTGGCTGCCTGATTACATCAGGATGGTTGCTTAATCAGGCCTGCTGTTCCTGGTGCCTCTTCATGGGAGCTGGGCTGTAGAGGCCACCTGTCCCATAGCTTGCCTCCCAGTTCATGCTGAGTCAGGACTCCAGGTGGCTGGGCTGTCTTGCTGTTGGGGTCTGGAGAAATTTTATATATCACACAGATAGTAAAGAGGAAGGTGAAAGCTGAAATAAACTGTGGCTTGCAGAGGCTGTGGATATGGATTCTCGGTGTAACCCTTGACGGCAGTGGTTCCTGAAGCATTGAAGGGCATTAAAGAGATGAGTAGGGAGCTGTCAGCTACAGGAACGCAGCCTAGACAGACACTGCTGTCCTACTGCATTGGCTTCAGCTCCAAAGGTACAGCATTTCCAGGAGACAGTTGGAACTAGTTCACTTAGCTGCATGATGGATTGGAAGAGGGTAATGAGCTATCAGTTGCTTTTTGATGTACATGCTGAAGCCCTGTGGTGTGGGCCATGTGGACATGTGCAAACTGTGTAGGAGGCTTGCCATCTGCGTGGGTGTGAACTGAATGGCCTGATCTTGGTGGGTATAGTGACTAGTTTCTTAGAGTCCTATTGTATGTATGTGGGAATTGCGTGTGCGGTGTTAGGGAAAATGGGAAAGAGGCCGGTTCTTCAAAGCAGATCTGTTCTTGGTGGTGCTTGACAAAGCTATTCTGCACTTTACCTGTCAGTAGGCAATATGATAGGTCTGTTTTTTTTTTTTTTGGATGCTTGGCAGAAGTGAGATCTATATTCATTTCTCATTGTACTTCCTTTTTTCCTCATTGCATATCTGGTCACTTTATACAGAAATCTGCATTCCCCCCCTCCTTTTAACTATGTTCTCTGATTTCAGTTATTTGCTGTATTTAATTGTCAGGTTTGGTCTCTGAAAACACAGACTGTAAAACTCCTAAGGAACACTAAATGAGACAAAAGTCTTATCTGGTGTTTTTCCAGGGATAAGGCCAAAGTAATAACCCAGGTGGATTGCAGAGGGTGTGAGTGAGGGGAAGAGTATGGTGTTTGCCAGTCCAAAACAAACACTCACCATGGAAGCCCTTTTTCCGGAATACCAGTGCAATTATTATGCATTCATACGAAGCGGTAGGTGCATTTAATAGAGCTGTATAATTTTCTTTTTCCCAACCACCTGCTGTGAGATGCTGTTTTTGCCTGCCAGTGTGATTTATGATGTAACTATACTGTAGCTGCATCTTCCAGGTCTGAGTTAGAACCCCTGACTTTCTGTTCTCTTGCCCAATGAACTGTAACCGACAAGTTGGAGGCTGTCTTGTGGGCACAGAATGTGATACCCTGGGTGATGACCCCCCGCCCACAAAAAAAAAAAAAAAAAAAACAGGCAGCCTATCCAGTTCAGGAAGGGGTGAAGCGTGTTGTTAGAGGCCAACAGGTGCAAGTTGGCAGGAAACGGCTTTAGGAATTCCCAGTTACACAACAGGAACTTGTTCAACAACGGCACAGTTACAGTCCTTTGATGCTCATGAATTGAACCATGTCTGGTTCTCTTTTTTGTTGTCTTGTTTAAATGACCGCTTTGATGTTTAAGTAGCTTTTCAAAAGATGTTACAGTGGGTGGGGCATTTTCCAGGTACATCCTGATGTACTGGCATAATGTGACTTAACTCCCTTTGACTTTCAGAGTGGTCATTGTTGGATTGGTGAGAAGTTCCTCTGGTCATGTGGAACGCATGCACAGCACCTCACAGTAGCAAGACTGTGGAAATTGTTTCCAAACCTTTTATGTAAATTTCACTGTCCTCCCACTGGGTTTTGATCCCTATAGTAACAATGGAAGAACAAACAAGCCTTTTCTTCCACTCACTGGCCACGTTGGTCTGTTTTGCTCTCACTAAGTTTGTGTCTGTCCCAAAACATTTTCATAAAGAGTCAATAAAGAAGTCAGTGAAAGACTGCATTCTTGGCTGCTCCACTGGCACAACCCGCCAATGTTTGTCAGCTCTGCCCCCGCCCTCTGCAAATAGCTCGACGAGGCCCTGATCTGTGCCCCGGAATGTACCCCGGGATGCCTTCCCCAGTTCACACCCCCAACCCCTTCAACTGACTTCAGCAGAAACCCCTACGGAGAGCCAACTTATTTTAGCACAGATGTTCCACAAAACTTTGTTGCAGAACAACAAGCCATAAATCAGCTGGTTTCTATCCTCCAGACCCATTCAGTTATGGCGGGAGAATGTCTTAGATGAAGCAAGAAGTAGTTGGCTCAATACACTTCTGTGCTTCTGCTTCAGTCTTCTGTAATTTCATCAACTGTGCTGTAACCTTTGATTTGGGTTGGGTTTGATTTGTCTGGGCCCTGGGATTTTTTTGCGTTCACTACAGCGTGTCACATTCCCATTTGCTGACGTGGATATTGTAAAGTTTGGCACGTATACCAGACAACTTAGTCAAGCACTGCTGTTGAAGCCTTGAGTTAAAGAGGCCCCTTTCAGAAGAAATTGGAAGACATGCGTGAGAGCTGGACAGGCCTTGTTTTTAGGAGCATTTTGGAGAAGTGGAGAGCCAATACAGTCAGCTGTCTGGAATATATTGGTGAGGAGCACACCCATGGGTAGGAGTGGTCCCAGGGAATAGGAGCAGAAGGAAGAAGAGATGAAGTGAAGGGGAAAGGGGTCCTCTGTTCTATGTGCTCATGCTCCAAGCTGTGCTTGCATGGAAAATCATCAGCATGACACAGTTTCCAGGGCAGCATTTCAAGCAGGCAAACACCACAGGTTGTTAAAAATGACTCAGAGACTGTGATCATTGTTTTAATTTCTATGCGACCACTCCCCTACTTTCTTAAATATTATCTTTAAATATTGGTTAGAATGCCAGATACTGTTCACATTTTGAGGGTGTAGGCTCATTTCTCTTCACTGTCTTAGGCCAGCTGGTTCCAGTCTTTACTTTCAACACTTGTCTTCCTCAACTCTACTTTTGGTCTGTCTCAAAGCATTTCCATCTCCTTACTTCTGGCATTGGTTCACTACAAATGTTTCAGGGGAGCCTTCCCAGGACCGACAACCTCCCTTGTAAGGGTGCTCAGTGAACACCACCAACATCATTGGCCACCAAAGTCTGTTGTCTTCATCGAATAGCTTACAGCAGATAAAGCTACACCATGGGCTTCCCAAATGGAACCAGTGGTGCTGAAGTTTTCCTGCGAGTCAAATGTGAAAAGCAGAGCAGCTGGTGTAAAAGGTTACTGATTGAATCCTCAGTAGGCATCTAAATATTGTACAGTACTTAAGTAACAGGCCTGCATGGTATGAGACTCAAGTTTTATTTTGGCTTCAATTTTTCATGCACTGAAGCAATTTTAGGATGATGACACTTGTAAGGCTGCTCATGTATTTTGAAATGTCACTATAAATATTTCACTAGGTTACAGAAATAGACGTGCAGGACGCAGCTGGTAACATGCGTGGCATTTCTCAGCTAGGGTGGGGAGGCATTGGGGCGTCTGAAACCTTTTAGCCGTGTGGCCAAATACAAATGGTTTTAAGAATCAAATTATATGCCACACCTGAATCCAACAAATCAAAAGAAGACATGTTTTCAGATGAATAATATGATTACTTAGGCATTTGTTTACATCTTAGGAAATTTTATTGACATTTGTTCCTGTGTCATGAACCCGTTTTTGGATATGATTTTAGTTTCCAGTACTATTTAATTATGACGGAAATGTCTTGACTGTTCATGAGGTATGATTGTCCACTTGTGGATCCCATAAAAAATAGTCAGAGTGGGGCTCTCTTTAGGGATGAGCCGCCTGGGTCTGTTATGCTGGAATGTGTTTTTCTGGGTGTGTCACTGTACCGTGGAGCAATAGTGGTTGTGACAAATCTGTCAGGCATGTGTCTGGAATGCCCCCCTTTCCTCTCCCCTCAATAGAAACATGCTAAGGATGCCAGATCAGCTTACTTTGCCAGTATGTCAGCCTTATATGCAGGCCTTTATTGTTACGTTATGGGGTTGTTTCATAACCTTATTGGCGATTGGATTTCAAGATTCCTTCAGGAACAGGATGTTGCTGTGCCAGCCAGCCACCCACTGCTTCTTCTGGTGTGAAGTGTCGGCAGCAAACTGCAAATGTCTGTTTTCTCACTTCTGCTGTGTGTCTCATGACTGCTTGAGTCATGCATTGGTTTAATTTGGATCTGTACTATGGGGTCTCTTCTAAAATGTTTATATAGGCCAGCAATAAAACTTCAGTTGTAACTGAAGTTTCTACAAGACAGACAAACAAACAGACAGTTTCATGTAACATGCTGCCTAGCGTTTTCTTTGCTTGTTTTAAGTCTCTTTTTTTTTGTAATGTTGAAGACATGGTGCTGTAGCAGGCTGTGCTGATATCTCACACCTCCTGGGTTGTGGGTCCAAATGTGGATTCAAATCTATCTTAGTTTGTGTGGGGTTTCTTCTGGGTGTTCCAGTTTCCTCTTACAGTACAAAGACAGTTGTTTCAGGTGAATTGGTGGCTCTGCATTGACCTTAATGTGAATTTCTGCATGTTGCATTGGTTTGTAGTATGGAGGGGTGCATAATTGTAAGTCAAGAATTTTAACTGTAAGTTGGGTTGGACAAAAACATCAATTAAATACAAGTTAGTGATGTTATAGATAAAATTCAGACAGGATTTTTGATCATTTCCTTGTTTAAATATTAGTTGAAGCCACTGTTCTTGCTTTGTTTGAAATTTTACCTGTGCACATTTTGGTTAGTGGATGCAGCTGCTGTTATGAATGAGTGACTGCAGCGACTGTGTGTTAGTGTCAGGGAAGCTGAGGAGAGTGCCCTGAGAAACTGACATTCCCACAGTTCTTCCTCTCGCTGCCACTTCACCAAGTTCCTGCCCCTTTCATTGTGTGATATGCTGCTTTGCAAGAGTTTTACAAACAAACCCTGGTGCTGGACGCCAGAGCACTGAGAGGACCATGCCCTAGTGCAGAGCTTTCCAAACTGGGTGTTGCAAGGCAGCTTCAGCAGTGTTGTGAAAACATCTGTTAAGTGACTGCATTGCAGCACCACCGGTGAGGGAAGTGCAGGTGTGATGATGTGGTTTACTCAGGGTTCATGTGCACAAGGAGTTTTCATTATGGTGATACAAAATGAGCACCAGAAAGAAGACACCTTATCAGCACTTTACTGGCCACGCTTTATAGATGACTTTTAAACACAGTTATTGCTTCAAAGTGACATTAAAAAACAATACATTTTTTTTGTGAGAAATATTGAGAAGTTTGAAAAATGCAAGAGATTTAATAGCAGTTACTAGCAGTAGGTTGCTTCCCAGCTGCAAGAATGTTTAAAAGCTGTATCCTAATCACAACCTGCTTTGTGGACAGCTCTGCTTGGATGACTAATCACAGTCAAATTCAGAGAACATGAAGCATCAGAGGATTTTGATATTGATATTGATATTTGGTATTGAAAATGGATATTCAAACTTCATCACATCTCACTGTTAACATCACTATTAACCCTAAGACAGAATGTTCACCCCTTTTGGATAGATACTGAAAAAATAGCAAAAGATAAAGCACTGCAGCATCAGATGTTCCTCAAGGGTGCCTCTAGGTATAGGGGAGTAAATTGGATGTAGTTACATTTGCATTGGAATAGTGGGGAATGTGTTCCAAAACTGAACAAACTTTTATTATTTTACTGCAATTTGCAAACACTTATTAATGTCAGGATAGTTTTTTTGTGATGAACATTAAAACACAGAAATGTAATCTTGTCTCACATTCAACCAAACATTAAAGTTTGTAAAACTCACCAGTCACATGAGTCACTAACTGTAGAAAATCTTTCATTAAAATGTTTTTGTTAGTGTAAACATGGATTTCTTTTCTTTACTCCCCTTGGCTGACTGTTGTGGGAGTTAAGTGGAGTTTTTGGCCCTGGTGGGTCATTGTATTTGAGGGTTTTGGGGTGGGTGTGTCATGGTGCCTCGAAGAACTTAGGTGCTTATGACATACTATGTAGATATGAAGTTCGTGGTCTCATGGTCCTGCCACTTAAGTCTGTCTCCAGCACTGTCAAGCTATGTTGATATAGTATATAAATATATGTGTGTTATGTTGAGATGTTGAGCAGAGTTTTGACAATCTGGTGTTTAGCCATGGTTAAGTTTGGAAAGCGCTGTCCTAGCATGATGGCTTACAGGCTGACAGTGAGTAACTCAGAATGGTTATTTTTGCTGTAATACCATTCATTTATCCTTATTTATTTAGCTGTTGCTTATCTCCAAAGCAGCCTATAATGTTGTTACTTACAATTACTGTCTGTAAACTTTTATTTAGCTTTGTAACACTTTCAGCAAAACAGTGTAGTACATAACAGATTTATGAAACAGGGTGCTTTTGCTTCGCTTTATTCTCTGATGCTTCATGTTCTCTGAATTTGACTGTGATTAGTCATCCAAGCAGAGCTGTCCACAAAGCAGGTTGTGATTAGGATACAGCTTTTAAACATTCTTGCAGCTGGGAAGTAACCTAAAGTATATGAGGAACTGAAGATGCAATAAAAGGAATGAATTGTGGATAAATACTCTGTAAGAGATGGGATGAGATGCAGGGAAAAAGGTTCTAGTGAAAGTCCTGGCATGGATAGGGCGGAGGTGGATGTCAAGAATACTGAAATCAGTGTGTAATGTCTGTTGTTCTTTTATTTCCATAGTAACATTTGTTTTGTAAAATGCTTTAATTTTTTCCACGTTTTACAAAAATTACTAATGTAAGGGCAGTCTGAAACAAATTGGCTTGCTTTATAGTGTAACAAAGCAAGGCTTTTCCTGATAAATGCAAGATCCATCAAAAAATTGGGCAGTTTGAAAACTAGGCTCATCAATTCACATGTTTCTTAGAATGACTCTTCCCCAGAAAATCCTTCCATGTTTCACCTAAAGGTGTCCTTCCATTTTGACTTTCAGTTCCTTGTCTCGAGCCAAAAGCTAAGGCTGTTTTTGGCAATTTTCCTTTTGTTCAAACACTATGCTCAAAAAATAAAATCTGTGCGTTTGTTTACCATCAGCTGCTGCACGTTGCACGCATGCATCTCTGTTATGTAACAGCTGGAGAGGGAGGAACTGTGTAGGGACAGAGAAAGGGCATGCTGATGTAACAGGCTCACATGAAAGTAGCCACAGGAATCAGGAGGACAAAATGGCCACAAAACACATCCTGTTGGCACTTCCTGGGCTGAAAGATCTTATTTCAGTCTCTCGTCCCATGTAGCAATGCTTAACTTGTTTTGTTCCCGCTTCACTTGAATGTGCTACATGTGGAATTTCTGTTAGACTTGGCCATTGTGAGCATGGCCTGAGACTGTATGTGGGTGTGGTTGTGGGGAGAGCATGGGGACCTGGTGGGCGGGGCGAGAGATCCTGGCCGTTCTGCCAGCGGCAGTTTCCTCTTCTGCTTTGGAGCAGGACCCAAAGTGAGGGAGGACTATGCAAGAGGACGCACTAGTCCTTTTGTCCCTCCCCCTCCCGCTCTCCCTGCAGTCAGCCCAGATGTGCTCATCTGTGGGTGCGTGCGTATGTGCCTTCTCACATGCTAGCTTTGTGTGCTTTGAAGGCAGCTGTGCTGTCCTGCCCTGGTGTTAGCATGCGGTTGTGGATTTCGCCTGCCAGACGGTGAGAGAGCACCCTCGTGCATCGCTTTACACTGGACATGCTGGCTGGGAGGAACGGCATGACCCTGGGTGGAGTGGACTTGTCCGAGGTGGGCTGCGGTCCCTGTGTGGACAGCTGTCCATGGGCCTGCCTGACGGGGCTGGAGGGATGCCTGTCGGAACCCTACTGTTTGTGGTTCAGACTCTTGTCCAGGGCCCAGTGGGGGGATGTGGAACTGGGACTCAAGTGTCACGATGGACTTTCTTGGGGTAGACTGGGACAGGCATCCAGAGGGGACCGTCAGAAAAACAGGGTAAGAGCAACTGCAAAAACAGCCCACCTAGTTGCTTAGGACAACCAGATGAGTAGAGTGGTAATCGCTTATGTGGTCAAGCCAGTTTTTGTGTGCGTCTTCTGTGGTCATTTGAGTGCTGCCAGCTGTGGGAATTGTGTGTGGGTTTGTTATGCAATGCCTTTTGCCTTAACCTCGTCCGTCATCTCAGTGTTTCCATGCAATCCCATTATTCTTGAGAACATCAAAACCCTACTTTTTAGACTAGAAGTAAAAGTAATGAAACATTGAAGCTCCTTTACCTTTTAGTATATACCAATAGTGAATTTTAAAGTGTAATTTTGAGTTTTTGGTTCTGTAAATGGATTTTTTTTTAAAGCTGAGGTTTCAGTATGAATAATGTATAGAAACTTAATATTGCTTCAGAGATCCCAAAACAGAAACCTGCGGAAACATCGGCTATTGTGGTAATTTTTTGTGCTGCTTCTAGATGGTTGGAGGAAAAAGGCTTGTCAGTTTAAAATAGAAGTGACATGTCACAGCCCATTTTTTCCTCATTTATTTTTATGTTTTATTTGTGAAAAGACTGATTTGTGGTTGGAGTGAGTGGCTTTGCTCTGAGGAAACTGTGGGTCAGGGCCTGGCTGAAGGAGGCAATGAGTCAGGTTGGTTTTAATAGCTCACAGCCACTCTCTCACTCATTCACCACTCTCACTCATCCAGTTCATCTCCATCACCCAGTCAACCCAGAAAGGTAGGCTCAGGACCTCAGTGGTACTGGTGCAGCTAGTCTGCTCTGAACAAGCTTCTCTGACAACTTCCTGCCTTGTCGATAACTGATGAAGTGCTTGAGGGAGGTGGCAGTGTCTATAAGTAGCAACCTTGAGGCATGAATCTGGAGATTGGACAGCTGGACACAAGAAATTGATATCACGCCCAGCCACCTTACGTGTTCTGTATTGTCATGGCTCTGGAATTTCTTAAATAGAACTTATGTCTTTTACTTACTGTTTAACAGAAGAGAATCTGCTATGCATCCTGTGCAGTGTTTAATTTCATTTAATTAAAATGATAGATGATTATGAACTATTTTCTTGTTTTTGTTCAAATGGCATTATGAAAATTCTGATGTGTGCAAGCATTCGTTACAATTTAACCTTTAAAAAAAGCTGGATGTTTCAGTGAAGCCATTCTGTTTATGTTTATGACATTAACACAGTGTCTTCATTTCAGAGTTGTTAGAAATCACTCCCCTTATTTGTTGCATTTTCACATAAATTTGGACTCAATGCATCAGTCCGAAGATGCATTCCCTGAGACTAACCGGCGAGATATTCAGCCAGGTGCCAGAGCCTAGGCTCACCTGCAGCAGATTTTTGTCTTCCTGCTATATAATTTAACATTTTAAATATAGAAGCAGGCAGATCCTGTGCACCGGCAGTGGAGGGAGAATAATCTGAGATGCCTAATGGCTCTGTTGCATAACGTCATGAATGTTTTAGCAACAACACAGAACGTTGTGCCTGGGAAGCTCGATGACACAGCCTTCACTGGTGGTCAGGCCAAGTGTGGGTATAATGGAAAGGAAATGCCAAATATACGAGCAGGGCCATATTACAACACATTAGCAAGTAGTTTAAATTAGATTCTACTGCAGCTTGGGCTAGTTCATATTAATTTAGACATTTTTAAAGCCTTTTCCTCCACTTAAGTCAGTGTTTCCCCCATGCATATAGACCCGCTCTGGCTTGTTTAGCGTCTGCATCCAGGATCCCCGGGTTAGGATGACCTCATTGCATTACAGAGGCTCAGCCCATTCTCTGGAGGGCTCCACAGCTGCTGTGGAATGAGGAGAAATAGCCTCGTGTTTGGATCAGTGAGCCATGGGCCTCACAAAGACACCAAACGTGTACAACTGTACTTTTGTTTGTTCCCTAAAAAACCCTTTGTTGTAGGAAGTTGAAAAGAGGGTGCCGCAGGCTGTTACCACACTCTGTTCACCTGTCAGGTCCTGCTCTCTGAATCTAATCCTGATGTTTTGTGGGAACACCACAGATGGGTATCTAATGTACATGAGGCACTTGCCTGTACTTCAGTTGGATTTTGTGCCATGTTGCCTGCCGCCTTGGTGTGATGTGAAGCAAAGGCTTTGACTGAACGCTATTCACTGTACTGCTTGTGCTGTGGGGTCCTTTGGAGTCAGGAGACATATCTGGACTTGCTTCTGAAGGCATTTCTGTAATGGGATAATCTGTTTCCGCTGGAGAGAGCTGGGATGTGAATAATCTCAAAGGATTTACATATGAACTTTTTCTGGGGTGGGGGAAGATAAAGATCTTGTTGATTTGGTCTAAATTCTGTAGGAGTGTGAGTTTCATTCCAATTAAATGGGAGTGATTTTGAGACCAGGATTTTTTTTTATCCACTTCTCATTTTTTCACAATGCCTTTCTGCAGATATTGAAAAGTATATCAGCACATTTTTGGAGCTACCACACTGACAACAACAGAAAATGTTATTAATGTTGAGCATCATATTTGGTGTTCCCTCACAGTGTTCTTGAGACTCTAATTCATGTCACCCAGTGAGGATAGGAGTGAACTGCTTAGGGAGCCAAAACAAGCCCATCTTCATTGCAGGTCTCTCTCACCCTCAATTTAGGCCAAGAGGAAGGACGTGTCAGAGCAGAGTGGTGTGCCATCGCCTAGTGAAGAAGAGCCTTTCTCATGGCCTGGGCCCAAGACGCTGCGGCTGTGTCGCACCTCACAGGGGTTTGGCTTCACACTGCGCCACTTCATTGTCTACCCGCCAGAGTCGGCTGTGCACTCCTCCCTCAAGGTGAGACCCTGGGCAGTCCTTGGGCATTTTGGTGGATTGGTGTCATTTGGGCTTTCGGCTGTGGGAGACTTGGTGGCACTGTTTGAGGATGAGCTTAGAGACCATGCATCTGCATTTTGAGATAGTTGTAGACACAGCTGAAGTAGGTATTTTAGAGTGTTAGGGATATTTTAGGGAAGTGAACTGGGGTTTCTCAGATGAACCGGGAATGAATCATAATTTTCCTTATGTGAAATAATGGAACTAGCTTCCTGATATTTGAGTTTGTGGTATTTCTTAGAACTAAATACACTTGGATACAGGGGTGTATGTGTATTCAGTCCTTATCTGTTCTAATCAGAAAGCTAGCATTTTTTGTTTGCATTTTCAATGGTGTTATGTAAACTGATCAAGGAAATACTATAAGGTATCTCTGCTGTGCCATGAGCAGTGGTTTCTGTTTTCTGGTAACTTGTTTTCCCATCTTACTGCTCACATTTAGACAAAAAACTGAAAACTGTGATGTGAAATTGATGACTATTACAGTTATCTGAAATCTTACAAAGACACAAATCAGTTCTCTGCAGCATTTTATATTGTTTCTTTAATTTTAAGAAGCCAAACTGTAAAAATGTTGTGTTTTATCAGATAAGACCTTTTGGTTTGATTATAGATTTTCTTTCTGTGTCTTAGGTACTTCTTACATTTTCTTTGCAGTGTCTTAGTTTTTCTCTACAGAATTAAAATTAAACAGCTGGTGCCACCTCTCAGCAAATCTTCCTGGTGACATTGCCAAAGATTTCACTATTTTTCCCCCCCCACAGGATGAAGACGATGGCAACCGAGGTAAGAGCTTAGCATCATTTGGCATTTACATACTTTGATAGTCTGTGATGTTTGTAACTGTGTGGGAGTTGGTGTAATTTGGCCCAGGACCCTTGGACCTAGCTCTTTCCAGTTGGTGTCCATAAGTTTAAAAGTTTAACTCTTTGTGTCTAAAGCTGATGGCACAGTGTCACAATGGGTAGAACTTGCTGTTGCCTCAATTCTTGGTACTCGGTTTGATCTCCTGTCAGTTCCCTCTGCCAATCACGGTAACGCAGACAGTAAGCCTGGTCAAGCTGTGGACTGAGCTCTTGTTTAGACTTGCACTTTTCAGTCTCTGGATCACAGTCTGTATCAGTACCTGATTGGTCTGTTCAAGGTACCTGTCAATTTCTACTGGAAATGCTAGTGGAGTCATCGTAAACTATCATGTGTTTTTAAAGATTAATTTTGTGCACAATGCACTGAGTATCTCAGTGCCTTACAGGGAAAAAATGAGTCAGGACTTCTTTGCCAAGGCTCTTCTCAGGAAATGTAGCTCTTACACTGCAGAACCATGTGATTTGTGATTCCACTTGATTTGAGATTATGCTTTCAAATTGGAGCCACTGTGTGATGGTTCAAAGCTGGGTTATAGTGGTGCCACTCGGAGGTGAGCATTAGGTCTGAACTTGTATGCATGAATTAATGCTTTCCCCCCTGATGCACAGACCACCCGATTTGTGTGGTGGAAAATGTTCATTTCAAACATACTGCTGATTGTAATTGATGCCAGTACAGCTTTTGCTGTTTTACAGTAAAGAAAATGGAAGTGGTACTGTGTTGGTTCTGTTCCATCTGTTCATTTGCTTAGGGCAGATGCAGCAGGTGGTGTAGTGGTTAGTGCTGCAGCCTTTGGACCTAGAGGACCCAAATTTGATTAGTACCTCTAATAATAGTAATCACCCTGAATTGCTAGAGTAAAAGCGACCCTTCACTATAAATTCTTAAATTGCTGTCTGTGGCTTAACATGTTCAGTTTCAGTGACTTTGAACAACAGTCATAATTGAATGAATGTAAATGCTTGATAAACATCAACGTTTCTCAGTTCCTGAAAGCCGTACAGTGTGTGCTGTGATGTAGATGATACTTACTGTACATTAAAAATAACCTGGGCATCAAAGTTACAAGATCATGGTCGTGCACTGTGCCATTCAGGAGCCTGCCCATGCCCACTCCTTAGTGGGACTCAGTCACACCTGATGTGGGTTTGTTAGGAGGAAATGAGCACAAGTTGTGGCCAAGGACTTTAAAAAAAAGACAAATTGTAGCATGACAGCTTTCTAAGAAAAAAAAAAAATTACTTTGCATGCTCCATAATTGCATTTAAGAGCATTCAATATGTTAAGAGAGAATTTTGGAGTTTTATATTAGGGAAACACAATGATATGAAATCATCAATACAGGACGATAATTGTTTAACTTTACTGGCACTGGGTTGATGCTTAGATTTGACCGATAATTCAAGCTGGCATTTGATAATGCAATCATTCTGTATATACAGTTTGAAAATGTCCACGGTGTGGGAGTGAGAGTGACATGATGCCATTTGTAAAAATTGCAAACTTAATTAGTGTCAATAGCAAAGGATTGTTCAGTATGGCTCCTAATGTGATATATGAAGAGAAACAATTTCCTGCGATAAGGCAGTGATGTGCTTGTTTAGAAAAACGTGCCCTGTGTGCTAATGATATGCTTCCAGAAAAAATTAGTTATTGTTATGTTTTTCATTGTTGCATAATTTTATTCTTTTTCAGTTTTTATCTTTTCAGTCATTGTTGTAGATTATTTTTTCCATCAGAAAGAAGCCTAGAAGTGTTATGTAGCATTTAATGCTGCAGTCTGTAAAACTGTTTAAGTATCAGGTCGCAGCCAAATGTGATTCACCAGAAGATTTTTTTTTTTAAGCAATTGTACATGTTCTGAAACACTGAAATGTTTTACAAATAAATGTTGTATTTGTCTGTAATTCTCATCCAAGAAAATCTAGCCACATTTTTCACTGTCTTTTAGAAATGTGTGTATTGGTATCTGCATCGGCCAGTTGGTACATAGACATTTTTGGATATTGGTATCAGTACAGAATTTTCATATTATGCATGCCTGCTTTAAATTATAGGACAGATTTGTTTTAGGTGCTCTTAAGAATGAGGCCGTTTCTTTCCTTTTGGAGAAAAAGGCCAGAGAGAACATAGTTTTCAAAATAAAAAAAATTGTTTTTAATGTGAATTCAAGCATTTGAAGTCAAAATTGGAGAACTTTAGACTAAAAGTTCTATTTAATTTTTTGTATGCTCTTAATTTTTGCTTCAATCTCGGTAGATGTGTGTTAAGGAAGACCTATTTGTTATAATTTAAAGAGTATAGGGAGGAAAAGTAGAGCTCTCCATAAATCTACCCAACACCAGCCCTTTAGCCAGCGAGGGAGGAATGAGCAAAGTGATTATATACAGTGCTTATGGTGACTCCCCCTTTGACTCATGACCCACCTCTCTACTAATCCATCCCCCTTCCCACCAAAGGCAGCACTGTGGAGAGTAGCCAGTGAGTCCCACCCCAGATTCCCCAGTTTCACAACTGATGCAGTGATTCCATACATTTTTGACGATTTCATTGGTGTTGCTAATACGGGCAACCAACACGTTTCTCATGCATGTCCCTGTGATTTGGGCTGTGGCCCCTATCGCCTTGCCTCTGGTTGCTTTGGGGACATCCCATCATGATGATGCTGTGTGGGGAAAATCTGGACTAGACAGACATGTGACTTTGGACAGGGCCCTTTTTGCTTGTTAGATTGCTTGTTTGTTTGCTTGTTTGGCTGTCTGCCGGGACCTGGGTGTTGTTGCTGGAATTCCTCTTGCCCCAGCAATGGGCAAAGCTTTCTACACCGACTAAAATGTGCCAAAAGAAACAATGGAATAAAAAATTTTTAAAAATTGAAGGCCATGTGTTTTCCTTGTTTTTAGTGGAATTACATACTGGACATTTGTACCAAGCAAAAGATTGCAGAGGGATTAATGGCATAGTAGCAGACATTCCCCTTGAGAAGGTGATGCCTTTGCTTTTACCTGGAGAACTCTCAAAGGGATTTTTTTAAACCTATGGCTTAGAGACCTTTTGCTATTTTATGACATTTTCCTTTTTTGTTGTCTGATGTTATGTTACTGTGATGATGGCTTCAAGCCTGTTGGGCCATACTCTATGGGATGTGTGTGGGGGAAGGGGGTGCAGGCTGTAGAACACTGGGTGGAGTCTTGAGGAGAGAAAGTCACTGCTCAAGAGTTGACGGCCAACAGTGAACAGGTGTTCCATGTGAAGTGTTGTGATGCTTTTTAGTCTTTCTGCAGTTTTGGCTTGTGGTAGCATCATGTCCTTGTGTTCTGTGGTCTGTGTGGTACCGGTGCTGGATTTTTAGAGCAGCCTGTGGCTCTCATGGTTTGAAAGAAATGATTTCCCCCAGTGCCATGGCAGCATGACCGTGATGAGTGACAGTCAAAACCACCTGTGAAAAATATGTCATTTATAGCTGTGTAGATGATTGTATGGAATTAATGTCATGATGAAAATAAGCAGAAATAAAGAGATAAACATTTGGTGCAAAACTGATTTACTAGATACTATTGATGTGTGTGTGATAGTGAAAATGTGTACACAGAATTTCTTACAAGCACAAAGATATATGGGAAAGGAATGTAAGCGCTGTGGAAAAAAAAACAAAACAAATCAAAGCCAAACAAAACTAGCTAATGTTGCAATAATTCAAACTATTCTACCTAATCCATATAGCCACAAACAGAAAGAAACAGATCTTTAGCTTCTGCTGAAGCCCTAACTAACATGCATTAATAAACTAAAATACACAGATGACACATGGCCTTTACCTAGTTTTGTTTGGACACTAAAAAACAAACCTACATGGGCAGGTGCAGGTTATTTGGTGTTCTTCCCTGTCCAGTCACAGTTAGCTAACCACAAGTTCATACAAACCATAACACAGGTGACATATTGTTATGAACAAGGAATACTAATATACAAACAAACCATAGATGAGCATAAACAGAGTTTGAGCCAAAACAAAACTTGAGAAGCTACAGCAAGAGCAATAGGGAGTCCTGAGTCCAATGGTGGGTGTTTTAAATTTTTCCGTGTTGATTTTCATTGGTCAGAAGGTTGTTGGTGATGTCATTAGTAAATGTAAAGAAAGACCACAAAAGCACTTTGCGCACCATAGTTAAACAATTCAAATGACTAACAGAGCTCATGCAAAACACTTCATAGAAAGGATATGAGACATTGTCCATGATGGACAATCATGGCCTGGCCTCTTCCACAGCCTTCTCCAAATCAGGGCTCTGACCCGTGACAGAACCCTCTTTCCGTATGAGTGGGCTATGCTGATGTACATGAGACAAAGTAGTGATAAGGATTTAGCTCTCTTCATTAAGAATAAAATGTAGAGTTAAACTACTTTTGTAATTCTGTGCTTCCATCAAGTCTCCCAACTTGGTTCCAGCATGGCTGCTGTGTTACTTTTTGCAGCGCAGTGCATTCTGAGATTCTGCTTTAGTTTATTATGGTTCATGTATTGCTTCCCTTGAATTTCAGAATCCGGAACAAATTGTGGTTTCTGGTCCATCAACACCAAAGTTGTCATCCTTGCCAGTGTTCAGACTACATGCAAATGCTAGCAAGCATCTTGTTCAGGCATATTGTAATAATTTACTACAAGGGCAGCTAAAATGCTCTGCAGTCCTTTGTGGTGGCTGTAAAAAAAAAAAAAAAAAATGTGTACGTGTGCTGTTGTGTGTTGAGCTGCTGAGGTATTGATGTTGTGTCAATGTTTTTCAGCTGGAGGTCACAGCTTTCCTCACGAGGAAAGGTCATGTGCAGTCTTCAGTGGTCTTTTAGTTTTGAATTCCTCTCTACTGCCCCTCTGTAGGGTTAGGAGGCACCAAGCTATTTGACACAGGGCAGCAGCACAGCCTTTCCCCTGTGCTCTTGCACTAAGGGTGACTTTGCTCTTGTCTCCAAGCCACTCAGCATTTTCCTTTGCCCTCCCTCTAAAATAGCTCATCCATCCAGTCAGATGAGAGCCCCCAGGGCATGTGCCTGTATCTTGAGATGAAAGCTGCTATGAGGAGCTGAGATGTCCACCCCATGTTTGTTCCTAGAGAGGCTGCGAGAGAGACAGAGGCTTTACAATGGCCTCACACTAGCCGGCTGCACTTCTGTGGTGCCCTGTAACTGCGCTGTGGTTTTAAT
This sequence comes from Heterotis niloticus, assembly GCA_018136845.1. Taxonomy (NCBI): domain Eukaryota; kingdom Metazoa; phylum Chordata; class Actinopteri; order Osteoglossiformes; family Osteoglossidae; genus Heterotis; species Heterotis niloticus. The sequence continues at coordinate 24,601,111 of CM030901.1, read as the reverse complement.
AGCAGTTAATGCTCCAAGGTACAACTAGGATAAGAATGCTGATGAGAGCATCAGTTAATGTTCTGTGATTTTTAAAAAAAAAATCTTATAATCCTTATGCTTCTTCTAATGTAAGCAGTGTTATATTATGTGAAGTAGTTGGTACTTAACATGATTTTGTTAGTGATCTGTTAGAGAAATACTAACACTGATCAACAAATTTAAGCTTTTATTTTGCAGCAGAATAACAATAGGTGATTTTTACCAAATGGTATGGCCTAAGTTTAAAAAAAAAAAAAAAAAAAGTAAAAAATCAAAAGGTTGTCTAAGCTACTGTTTTTTTGTTTAAATTTCTATCTAATGTTATATTAAATGTCACTCAATGCAGTAAATAATGCATTACGTTTTCATAGGAAAAAATAAGCTAATTAAAATGTCTGTCATTTTTGCAGTAAACGTATAGGATTCCATAATAATCGTTTTTATGTGAGGGTAAAATTGTGTCGATCAGTGTTATCAGTACATGTGACGTGGAAGATGGAGGATTTTTTTTTTTAAGTTTGTAAATTATGGCAGACATTTCTGCCCTCTATCGAACAATCGGTGTACTGCATATTGATACATTTTGTATGGTTAAAAGAACACTCCTTATTCAGGTTGTCTGTATCACATAGAATTCATCTAATATAAAAATAAAATGTGTTCCAAACCTCATTATGAAAATGCTTCTGTTATAGGTGATTGATTTTGTTTTTGTGTGTGTGTTTATAGCTTCAAAATTCAAGGTTTATTTTATTGTCATTCTGCACTTAATAGAAATGTACAAGTGAGAACAAAATGTAGTTTTTCCTGGACCATAGTGTACAGTACACTGTAGAGACAATATGAGGGCACAAAGCAGTGCAGAAGACCAATTATTGACATGGTTGGTATGTAAATCAATGCAGAAAATAAAAACAGGGTAAATGAGGCTTTACACTGAACACAAGTGGTGATTTTTAATGGTGCAATGATTGAGTCTGAGGGGTGCTGGGTTGACAAGGGCAACTGCTGGTCACACGTGCAGCACGACACGGCAGTGCAAACCTTATAGCGCAGTCGGTGGCGATGGTAGTCATGACATGGTGGGAGGTGGTCAGTGGTGATAATTAACAATTTATGTTTATAACCCGAGGAGCCATTGTTGTGATGAAGAGATTTTAGAGGAAATATTGGCTCGCGTCTGTTTGAACACAAGGACATTCTATGCAGTACCTTACGTCCACCACTGGGGGCAGCAGACCACAGTGATGCCGGAGTGTAGAGATGTTGCATTATTATGTAAGATCATGTGTGTGCCACCACCCGTGCCCTCCTTTACCATGCAGTTGCCTTGGTAACTGTGTCGTAGGTAGAACCCAGTCATGTGACCTAAACAAAGCCCTTTCACTGTTTGTTTATATTTCTTCCACAGCAGGTTATACCTGCTACAGTAAACACCAGAGTGATTTTATTTATTTGGCTGCCAAGGTGGTCTTGTTTATATATGACTAATTTGTTCTGGTGCACATAGAGGTGTGACATCTGTGGTGTATCTTTGTGGCACACATTTTTAAATGTGTCTGTAAGAACTAGGGCTGCTGAAATCCCCTATGTTTAACACAAGCTCAGATCTAAGAAGGTCCAGAAGGTTGACCAGAATTGACAGAATCTTTTTGAATTGTCATGCAGATCAAATGTTAATTTATTAGCAAAGGAAAGATGAACTTTTTGGTCATTGTTTTGTTTTTGCCTTTACGTTGATGTGACTTTTTGATGGGGTTTTCAGTGAAAACACCAAAGCGTAGTCATTGATTTTTGCACCTCATGTACCTCACCTGTCACAGGAGGTAAAGCCTTTGTGTTTTGTAGTGCAGTCAGAGTGTGAATTGCAATGCTTACTGATGTGTAGAGACAGATTCACGTTATACATCTCTTGCCATTTGATTTAGAGGCAGTCTTCTTAAGGGAAGCACTGTATGGTCAGGCTATTGTGATCGTCCAGGTTGCAAGTTACACTATGGTACTCCATTGTTGCCAGGGAGACAGCGGACCCGCCTGGAGCCCATGGACACCATCTTTGTCAAGCAAGTGAAGGAGGGGGGTCCTGCCCATGGAGCTGGACTCTGCACAGGTACAATAACAGCATACCCATGCCATGTCGGAGGGGCAGGATAACAATGACACTGGGTCCTCATATTGATAACGTTACAGTTAAGAATTTTCAAAAACATTTTCAGGTAATTTATTTGCATTTACTAGTGCATTCTGTTTCATAAAATTTGTTTGTGGCAGGGCCAAAGCCACCTGCACCCACACCTGGGTTGTAGTTTTCAGTAAAAGCAAGCAGGAATGTAGCACTGCATATATTCACTTCTCTTCCACAGTGTTCACAGTTCCTGTCTGTTGTTCCTGATTGTTGATGATCAGTTACAGGATAACGTTCATTGCACGTTTATAGTGAAGAGTTGGCTTTGAATAGTAGTTTTGGAGACAGTTTATGTTTTCACTGATTTTCTGTTGATTTTGATGTAGTTTCAAATTGGTGAAAATGTTACAGTAAAAATTTTGAAACTAATTTTTATTGATTATACCAATATCATAATATACTATATAAAAAATCAAAGGTCTTTGTATATTAATCTTTCAATGATTGTGATGTGGTTGCATTTATAAATGTATATTTGAACTGACTTTTGGTAACATGGCTAAGTGGAGGATCCAGTGTATTTTTTTTTTAGACAGACTTTTAGTCTTCAGTCTTTTTAGGTATTGTTGATAACAGAAAATTCTGAATGAAGATACAGTACTTCAGTATTAGTGATTGAGCAAATGAAATAATAAAGCGGAACCCATCACTCTCGAGAGTACAATTTGAAGGGGTTTGTTGTGGACTTCTCTTTGGTTTTTTCATGTCTGTCATCTCTAATTCACAAACCGTACTGTCCAGCCCTCTTGTGTTGTGTGGCTGTGGGGGAGGCTGAGATTTGGATCATGTCCATTGGAAATGAAGAGCCCTGTGTAGGACATTAAGTGGATTTCAGTTGCTGCAATCCTGCATCCAACACTGTCCTTTCTCATGGGAGCCCATGGAGTTGCTGGGCTGGCATGCTGACCTGATATTCTTTCTTCTCTCACAGGGGACCGGATAGTCAAAGTAAATGGAGAAAGTATTATTGGAAAAACGTATTCCCAGGTGATAGCTTTGATACAAAACAGGTAAGAATCCAAGGGCAAAATGTTTAATATGTTATTAGTTTTATAGGCACACTATGTACTCAGAGTATTTTTTCGTAATAGAATTTAACACTTGAATACCTCCAATTCATTGAACCATAAAACCACCAGTTATATAACTTACAGATGGTTGTGTATTTAAATATTCTATGTAATATGAGTTTTTTTTGTGTACGGTTTGTTTCCTGTGTCGTGACTTTTAGCATTTAGTCACCAAATTTCCCAATAAAACGCATTCTGTCAGCTGGTAGAATTGCTAATCATCTCCAGTCTGGCAGCATGAATTTGCTTTTACCATGGTGAAATCATAGCAGTGAGGGAAATACCAGCACTTGGCTCCATAACCTGACTCAGCTGCCTGTATTGTGTAATATGGTGTACACTGGAGTTTGTCAGCTATTTGACACTTATGTACCACATTTCTATTTTAGTGACACCACTCTTGAACTCTGTGTGATGCCGAAAGATGAGGACATACTACAGCTGGTAGGTACAGGGTATTACATGCTCACTCCTTTATACTGTGGCCCAGTTGTCTGTTTGCTGCTCAGGCCATGGGAGGTTAAACCAGTCTTTAATGAAGTTTAGCATCTTAATTTGTTCAGATTTTTAGCAAGGATTTTCACTGACCTTTTTGAACATAATTTAAGAAGGAAGAATTGAAAAGTTGTCTATCTCAGCTACAGTTTATACATCCAGTGAGCCTAGTTTGAAATGAGTATTTTTTAATATTTATTATTGAATATTTTTCTTTTGGATAACATACTTCTTAAAAATTTTTTTTGTGATTAAAAAAATTATGAAAAATGGATACGTTTTCCTTCAAGGAATTAGACAGTTTTATGGAAAGGTGATGTAAATTGTTGATGTTTCACTTTTTGGAAATGTATGGTTTCACACTGTTGTAGGAAAAAGGAGAAGCGTTGAACTAGCCACAGGCAGCCTTTACACACAAGTGTTTTGCTGTATATAGCTAGCATTCAGGTACATCTTACTGACAGACACATGAGCATATTAATACATACTGGTATCAACATAACCTCAGTTACACTTATTAGATAGCAAAAACACATTGTTTCCTCTGTTTAGCTTTCATATTAAAAGTTAGAATAAGATTGTTTGCTCTCCAGATTACTGTGTTGCCAAGTCTTCTGGTGCAACGACAACCATCATCCAACACATTGGATGGTGGTTGTCGTTGCACTGAGAGAGCTGCTGTCATTGTGACTCTGTCAGACTGCTCTCGGCATGGGACTAAAGGCAGTCCTTCCCTCTGGGCACATACAGAGCCCTAGGGGAAATACACTGCCGACTTGATCAGAACCCACAGTCAGTGCATTTTTCCTCTTCTTTGGCTCTCCCCTCTTTTTGTCCCCTCTACTGAAGATTTTTGATAGAACTCTTTTCCTATGACTGAACTGGATGCGAGGCACTGTTAAATCAGAATTATACCGGGACAGTAGGTGGAGGAGTGGTTAGAGCCAACACTTTTGGGCTCAAAGGACCCACATATGAACTCTCCCCCCATATATTGTAGATTTACTTTAATTTAAAGTATGAAATAATTACATTTTAATTTCTTCCACTTAACAGTTGCTTGTCTCCAAAATGACTTACAAATCCCAAGAAAACAAAATGTAGATGGAAAGATAAAAATGGAGAGACACAATTGTCATAGTCAGTTAATTTAATGCCACCATTTTTGCCACTTTTCAATACACCAGTAGCCATGTAAAGAACTGATAAGGAGTACAAATATTTTTTTGCTTGTACAGTGGAGAGGAGATCAGGGGCGAAGTGGATCCAAAAGTGATGTTACAACACCCGTTTTGAATGTTGAAGGGGATTTGACAGTTCCAAGTGGGAGAGGGAGCTCGTTCCACCATACTGGAACCAAAGCCGAGAACCTTCAGGCTTCTCATTTTGAACCCCTATTGCAGCGAGATGGGGAGGAGCATAGCAGTCTGGCCTGGGGTGTAGCAAGCGAGCAGGTCTTGTAGGTACCAGGGAGCAGATCCATTGTAGAGGTACGAGGACGGGAGGTAAATGGGGACACTGAATATTGCTGGTGTAAAGCATACATTTATATTTAAGTTAAGCTTTACCAGACACGCTGGTTTGCAAGCTGGACTGTTGCTGTCTAAATGGTGCTACCTGACCTGTTGTGTGCTGAGGGAAACAGGTGGATAAATTTCAGGTAAAAGGGCTGCAATGTGGCTGCTGTTTGTTCTTGGATGCAGTTACTCTGCCGCCATTAGGTCCCATGTCTTGAGCAAGGGCAGTGAGGCTGTCGGTAATGTGTATGGCAGGCGATGGACCGTACCCTGGGGCGCCAGTCTCACTTTCAGTCTGGTTTGCTTCTGAGACAGCCACCCACACAGAGAGCAGTGCCCTGTGGGAACCTGGAATATCTGGGCTTGTTTTCTGTTTCTGCAGTTTATGCTGGAGGGTGGTAAGATCAAAAACTCCCAACAATGTAAATTATTTAGCAATTTGTACAGAGCCGGATTCCAGGCATAGCTAAAGCACAACACTCAGTCACAGAAAGTCTGTTGCCCTAAGGTGTGCTAGTTGCACGATGGGAATGGAACTATGTGACGCATTTGGCATAAAGGAATGATGCATATAATTTGAGTTCCCAGGAACCCTAACTTTTCACGAGGTTTATATGAAAGGCATCAATTAAGTTCAGTGTGTTTTCGTGTGAATTTTAAAATGTTCGTCTGTATTATGGGGAACTGTGGTTTTCTTGAGAGTTTAAGCAGTGTTTTGTTATACAAAAGCTGCAATAGGTGAATCTTCAGCAGTACGTGGCTCAGATCCCCTAGAGTTTGTTTTGTGGTTTTTCTTTAAATGTTCTTGAAGGAGGCAACAAATGATTTAAAAAGAGATCAATGAAAACAATGCAAATAAATTCAGATGCACTGAACAAGTTGTACAGTAGTTTTGAGAGTCCAAATGTGGTCACAGTTACTGCGATTATAACACGTGAAACTAGCAAAAAACAATTGTTAAAAACTTGTATAATATGAGCCAAAATTGCGAAGAAGAATGCATCATGATTTCAGTCTTGTGCCACTCAGGTGTTGGGAGCGACATGAAATGTAATCGCCATAAATGCAGTGAAATGCCTCCTAAGCCAAAGTAAGGGTAATAAAAGAAACTCCCTGCAAAGCCCAATTGTCATAGCCCAGATGGGGATTTCTTTGAGTATGACTGTATTGGGCACTGTGGTAGACAAGGCCACAGCTGGCTTGTGCTTTCAGTCTAAGCAATGCGCTTGACTTGTCCATTCAGCCTGCCCACCTGACACATCAGGGCCCCACTGTAGCAAAGGACCTCCTTCAGAGTCTTTCCCAGAAAAGAAAGTGGTGACATTTCACCCTTGTCAAGAAAGGTCAGCTTGTGAGAAAAAGACACATACATACATAGACACATGGGATTGAGTGGTCTGCTGCAAGGATGTAAGGACATGGGAATGAGGTAGCTGTGAGAAGGAGAAGAAAGACATCAACTAGACATAGAATGAGGGGGAAGGGGAGGAAATTGAGAAAAAAACATCTGCAATGAGCTGACAGCTTTCAGTTTTGGTCAGGTCGATTTGCTGACCAGAGAAAGTAGGTATGTTGGTGGGTGGAGGCTGAACCAACTGAGCGAGTTAGATGCTTCCCTATCTGTGGAGAGAGGCAGTAAGTGAGGAGGACAAGCAAGGAGGCAGTGACAGATTGAGAGTGAGCGCAAGCGGTGCTGGAGACTGCTACAGGCGGGGAGCTGCACCTGAAGCTCAGTGATGGCGCCGCTGCTGAGCTCTGTCTGGATCTCCTGCATGCAGCAGGAGCCACTGCTGCTATTCAAATGGGTTGTCCCCGTGCTTCTCGGTGCCACCGCCCTTTCATTCCAATGGTTCCTTCCAGGGGCTCCACGCTAGACATGTATTTTTAGCATGTTGTATCCAGCATCGAGCGACAGGATAATTCTGTCTCCACACAGCTTCGCTCTGCCTCTCTTACCACTGTTTTTTCTTGTCTCTTTCTGTACTGTTTGTGCTTTCTCCCCCTGTTTCTGCTCGCCGTCATTCTCTTAAACCTCGCCGTCTGCAGTTTTCAAGGGATATCACAGCTCTGGTAAGGTGAAAAAAAAAATAAAATGAACTTGTCTCCTATCAGTTTGCATGTTGTCTGTGTGTCCTCACCAGTGTTGTGGCTGACTTGTGGCTATTTGGGGGGGCAGCACTCTAGTGTCCAGTCTCATTGCCCGTGGAGCTGAGCTGTATTCCCCTTGTCCTGCTTTCCTTGTTCTTGTTGACATTTTGACTCCTGTGAGCCTTGTACCTGTGTGATCGCTTATCAGTTATGGCACCATACTGCTGTCACAGCTGCATTTACTGCCACCCCTCCCCTTTGCAATACCCTCGCAGCTTTGCCAGCTCTGCTTTTGCAACAGATGAGTGTGAATGGAGAAGGCGTGTCTCGTTCAGCAGAGAGGTGCGGGTGCACTTGGATGTGGGCAGGAAGTGCAATTTGACACCACGCGTGAAACAGTGTAGATTAAAGTCCCCCAGATAGTTCCGCTCATTTTCATTTCCTCTGCCAGGTTCGCGCAGTGGTCATGGAATACTGTTCCTCTTCTCCTTCCTGCCGCGGGAATATTAGTGTCTTTCACATTCTATCCTCACGGTACTTTCACACCCAGAGGCATTCCATTCTTTTAAACCCAGCGAGCTTTTTACAAGTGTGGTTAGTGAGAGATGGTTACTGAGGTGTCGTTCACTGGCAAGCATCACAGGGGCCGGCAGCATTCCCTGTTTCTCTACTTGTTCTTCCGGACTCATTCTCTCAGGTGAAAGGTATGTAGATCATCTCGGTTGTTTTTATTTTCGCCCTGGCCTAATGCCCTTATCCTTCGCCACTGTGCTACATCTGTCACTTTTCCAATGGAGAGGTCATCTGTTGCCCAAGGGACTCAAGAGAGGCCAAGAATATTTTCTTTTAACTGGAAATGGGTGGTGCTTCTTCTGTCGTCTCTGCAGGCTATATATTTTTCTGTCCTGTCAGCTTTTTACATGAACTCTAAAGTGCAATTGTTTTCTCTTAATAATTTTGTTGTTGCTTGAATTGTGGATTTTTTTTTTTTCAGTTCATGGTTTCTTATGGCATTTCTCATTTTTGTACTGCATGCTCAATTGCTGTTCATGTGAAATGTGAGCACTATAGATATTCCCCTCTTTATGACTGACTTTAGTTTTAATTCTTCTAACAAATGTTTTCATTCAGTTTTCTCAGGAATGGTGGCAGTATTTTGTTTTTATGCTTGGGTGTCGACACCTCCTTTTAACCGCCTCTGTAAACTTAATGATGGTCTGTTTCTTTCAGGCATACTCCCAAGATGCATACCTTAAAGGAAACGAGGCCTACAGTGGAAATGCCCGGAACATCCCAGAACCACCGCCTATACGCTATCCTCGAATAGACTGCAAGTCTCCAGGGATGGCACACACTCCTGAGCCATCCCCATTGCCAGAAGCATCAAGAAGTCCTGTATTGGGGGGTCAAGGGGCCTGGTCACCAGGTCCTGTAGGAGGCCCGCCTGACATCAGCTACCATGCTGAGATACCTGTGCCCTCATCACCCCTACAGACATCCAAAACGCAAACAGTTGTGTGCATGTGCAATGAAAGCGTGCGGACTGTCGTGGTGCCCTTAGATACCCAAGCAGGCTGGCTGGGTTCAAGCCACAGAACTGAGGTGAACCGGTACAGTGTCAAGGCAACCCCTACAGGAGGCCAAGTGCAGAACCACACTGCCCATCCGTCAGAACTTTCCACATCCTCCATGGTGAACCAGCCTGCCAATTACACAGGCTGTTCTGATGGGCACACAGCATCTGCCACGTCCCCAGTTGCTGGGGCAGTTGATCCCTTCCCTGCAGAACGGGTACATTACTCTCCTTCCCCTTCAACTGCTCCATGTTCCCCTGCCTCCTACCAAAATATCGACTGGCGCAACTACACCACCTACAAGGAGTACATCGACAACAAGCGACTGTACATGTATGGGTGCCGGACCATCCAGGAACGACTAGACAGCCTACGGGCTGCCTCCAAGAATTCGGCTGAATACAAGCCCCGAGGGTCTGCAGGGATCTTACAGACCCACAGGAGGAGCACATCTCATGACCGGGTGAACCAAAGTCCTGCTGGTGCCCCACCCCGCAGTGCCTCACAGGAGCGCCTGGGCAGTGCTGAGCACACTGCCCATGCCAAGGACTGGCCTCGCAGTGCCTCACAAGATGCACTGTCCTCTGCACCTTCGGGGGTCCCCAAGCCCCGGGCACGCTCCTGTGACTACCTGGGACGCCTAGGGGATAGACTGGGATGCAGTAGGACGGAGCTGGAAGACAGACCTCTGATTTTCCCAGACAGCTCTCCAGGGAGCAGGCAGTCCTTGCCAGCTTGGTCCCCCAGCCAGACCCACCGAGCACCCCTAGCGTATGGTTCAGACAGCTGCTTGGGTGGCAGAAGCTTCCAGGGTACACCCATCACCTCATCATTCAATTCCACTGGGGAAAGACTGGTGAACACTAGCAGACCTTCGCGGCTGCTAGTGAAGAACTCTTCAACAGAGCCCACCTCTCCAACAGCATCGGCTTGTATGTCTGTTCAGGGTTCCGTTAGCACTGACCCAATGAAGGGCCAGCAGGGGGTGCTGGCTGCCCACTTAGCTGAAGCTGTGCAGCATCTGCGGCTGCAGTCACGAGTCCGTACCGAGAGTTTTCAGGAGCCACCTGAAGAGCAGCACTCCAACACTAGGACCACTTCCTGTTTGGGGCCCTCTAGGAGCCCTGTAGTAAAGCAGCAAGGTACCAGTTCCACACCCACCAGCAACGGGCAGGTTCCTGCATCACCTGACAGCGTGGTTCTGCGGGACAGGACAGCAGCGGAGAGGGCTACACTTCGGCACCCTTCTTACATTCTGGCAGTAAACGAGTCTGACAAAGAGTCAACGACCAGTGCCACCTACTGGCTGCCCAATGATGCACGCCGGGAAGTCCACATGAAACGGCTGGTTGAGCAGCATAAGACCTCCTGCTCCAGCAACCTGGATGCCTCCCTGGATTCCATTCCCTTCATAGGTATGTCGGATGCTGTGCCACGAAGGCTTGTTTGTGTGTTGCTGTGGTAACAGTGAGCGTGCAGGGAGCACTCATTGGAAAATGGATATGGGACTGCTGAAGGATGGGATAGCAAGCTGATGGAAAACAGTGCATTTTACATGAATGAAAATAATTGTCTGGGACAAGTGAAGAAGATTTAGAGTTGGGGAAACTGACAGTGCAGTTTGATGAAGATATACTGTATGTTGTGGTCTGTCTTGGTAGACCAGGAGCAGTTCACTGAATCTGAGGTGCTATATATTTGGTGGTAAAGCAGGTGGCATAATGTTTAGAGACAGCGGTGTAAATTGCTAAATATGTAGCTTACCTTTATAAGTCACACTAGTGAGAAGCACAAGTTAAATGAATAAATAATTTTTTTTTTTTAAATCAGTGTCCTCCCAAACAGTGTAGTAAAGCAGTACAAATGTGCATGAGTTCAGACACCTGTTGTTGTCGGTGTCTGTCTTTTTGGACATCCACACCCATGCCATGACACCATATCTGGGTGAATACCACAGAGTTTCAGCAGGCCAGTTCTGGCACATTTTAAACACAAAGAGCTGCTACCCTCTGGATCACCCCAATATGGAGGGGTGTTCCACTATCACCTTCTTGGTATATTTATGACAAAACTTTACACTCAGTGTGTGCTTGTTGTCATACATCCGTTTCCTGTTGGATAGAGCCAAAACTACAGGCTTTGAGACATGCATCTGTTAGGAAGGTAAACAAATACAATGCCTTATAACCAGCCAAGGATCCTTAACCATTTGCCAAATTTTACTGACTCACAAATTGTTCTTTGAAATTTTATTCTGTGATATATTATTTAAAATGAATGAAAGGCAAAATTGCTTTTTACAGTTTTATTTCTGAAATTGTTTTAAGAAATATTAACTGAAATATGCTGTTTCTATAATTATTCAGTATCCACACAATAATATTTGGTGAAGCCACTGTTTTCTTCGATAGCAGTTTTTTAGCGGAAGTGTGCATGTAGTTTAAGCAGTGTTAGATTTGCGCATGGAAGGTTGGCACAAAAAAGTCTATGCATATTTCAGTTTTTTATTTTTCCATAAAATATTTTCTGACATCCAAAGATGTCACCTTAAAGTAATTTTGAGTTTCAGTATTTTGAAATAAAATATCACCATTTGTAATGGGTCTGAACAGCATTCCAAGCACTGTGTGAATATTGAATAGCTGTGACTTTTCAGGAAGACATTCCAAGCTCGTGAAATGTCATGTTAAAATGATATTCCCACAAACACAGGTACAGTAAGATGATGGCAGAGGACCATGTAGGAGGACAGCAGCAGAATTCAAAGGTCTCCTGTTCATCTAATCCATCTCACTTTGTGTAGAACATGGTCACATTCTGCTGTTTTAAAACTTTCCACTCATCTAAAGTGTAGTAACCTTTAACCCTGAGTTTAATCCTTATTTTCCTTAGTATAGCACTTTATTAATTCTTGTTGCTTTTGGGATTTGTCACTTTGGCACTTGTTCAGTTTTTGCTCACAGCACTAGCTGTACACCAAGGTTTTGTTTGCTTCACAGCAAATTTGAACTCAGCAGCAAAGTGGTGCTACGAGGCTGCTGCACTCAGACGACCGGGCTGCTGTTGCAACACTTCGTACACAGGCTCTGAGTCAGTTCTATGTCTGCTTCCTGGTGGGCCTGCACCCACGCTGCTCCTGTAAGCTCTGAATGGGTTTACCATGTATGTAATGACACAGCTTAATTTACTGGAATGAGTCTGACGCCAGCAGGTTAACTTGTACACATTGTTGGTTCAGTCTTTGGCTTTAAAGTGAACAAAGCCATCATGAAGATCAGTATAGATAAGAGAATACACAGTTGTTGGAGTGCTGTGGTGTATTTTTGTAGGAATTCTTAATGGCAGCCTGGCCCACATCTGTGTCTTATTGTCAGGTGAGCTTGATGTTGGTAAATTAGGAGCTACAGCACTGTAAGAGCATCTTGTTCTGTGAACTCCTTCTGTACCAATCAGCCTAGTCACAGAGGTTTTGCTCTAGAACATCAGTGAAAATGTTCCCTTTGCTGTATTTTTTGGTTTTCATGATATAGAGCAAACATTTGTTTTTCTTTAATTTTAATAGTGTAGTGGTGTCCTGGGTCTGACTGTGGCAAGTAGACCATGGCCTGTTCTGCAAGAGCTCTCCTGCTAGTGAATTAGTGTCACCCCTCATGACCGTGAGACTGTGGGCCTCAGCAAGCCTGTTAAGTCTGTTTGTGAGCTCTGGTCCTTCACAACAGTAGGGTTTTTTTTGGGTCCGATAGGTAAGTTAGTTGTTTTTATAATTTCCTCTGAAACAGTATGAAACATACTGTGCAAGAGGTGATGTTGGTATGCTAGCAATGGATGGAGGCTCAGCAATGATAAGCAGGCTGTTGCTCTTCATGCTTCATGATGAACAGGCATCAGATAATTCAGCACACAGCTGGGACTGGAGCCCTGTGAATTCAATAGGCAAAGAGGAGCTGCTGTTGTTTGCTGTACGACAACTGGAGTTGCTTCCCTAAAGGTATAGCTCTGTAAGAAAGCGTGGTCGCTATGAGGTTCTGTTAGTCTCCAGTGGCTAATTTCATGTAAACAGTCGCTGCAGTTCAAGCAATGTTTGCCAGCTAGCAGTAGTTGTGGACAAAGACATCAGTGAGTGCCCACAACACCACAGTAGCAGTGGAATTTGTCCATGTGCAGAAGAATGGGAGGGGTCAGTCTGCCCAGTGCCCTATCAGTGGGATTTTTTGACCCAGCCTACTTCTCCCCACTGCCCATCTCCCTGAGAGCCCAGAAGTCCTTGCTGCCTCAGTTGAGTTCACAGAGGGACTGGAGACGCTATGCTGATGGCAGAAAGGCTGGGGGCTGAGGAGTCAGCATGGCTGTGGTGTGTGGCCCCTGTAGTTTGGCTGAGCCGGCCCGTACAGTGCCTGGCCTGTAGAGACTGCACCGACAGGCTGTACCAGCCCATGGAGGAGCCCGATGGTGGGTGAGAGCACTCAGCACCAATGCTCTCCAGCATCTGTAACTAGGGCAGCTGTTTCATATTTCTTGCTTAAGCAGCCTCTGCTGTGGAGAAGTTCTGAGGAAAGATCTGTTCAGTGGGAAGTTTCTAGGCGGGGGAGAGAGATGCAGAGATGAAAAACTCTTGGCTTTTGAAATGCAGAACTTGGAGAAAAACACCATCTGTTCTCTTACAGTATCTTCACCATGAGTTGCGATTGAGGCTGTGGTCTCACATCAGTTGCTTTCTCCACTATAAAATTACGTATATGCATCTCCTGTTCATCTTGTCTTCATTTGATCTGTTTGAATGTTTGATTGTCTTCATATGTGAATATCTGAGTTCATACTATATGTGTTTTGCAGTTTTACAGCTGTGACAGATTTATATTTACATTTACATGTATAAATATTTTCATTTTCATGTGTAATATAATGATTGTTTAGGGCACTATATATTGGTGTTTATTTTCAAATTTAATGCAGCTCTCACCCATTTGACAATTATTGCTCTAACAGTCAGACTTATTTAGTATCTTTTAACTAACTTAGTGGCGACTTTTTTTTTTTGTATGAAAGTGCAGTACTGAAGCAAAGTGACCAGACTATTACTAAATTCTTATTTTAAACTTTTACTGTCCCCATAGACTAGGTGTGTGTACTTGTTTATACATATAAGCACATATTTTATGTATTATGTGGCTTTTCAAGTGAAGATTCTGTTGACTAGTTTGTTCTTTACTGTACAGAGTATTCTACCATATATACATCTATTCATTATCATTAACCGCTTTATCCTGGTCAGGGTTGCTGTGGCCCAAATCTTAACCCAGAATCATGGGGCATCAGACTATGAAACTGCACCATTAATGGGCTGCCAATCCATTGTAAGGTGGCCACACAGACACTGTGGGCAATTTTAGAATTACTTAAAGCACATCTATTTGGACTGTGAGAGGAAACTGGAGCACCCAGAGGAAACCCACATAATATACACAGTGAGAACATAGAAATTCCTCACAGTCATAAGAACACAAACAGCCAAGGTGTTTTGCTGTAGTAGGGATACTTGCTGAGCCACAGCGCTGCTGTCTGCCACCATGGATATAAAAATTTTATTTTACTGGTTAAAGTAATTCTGCACCTCAATCGTTAAACACAGATACAAATGCATCCACTTTATGTAAGGCTTATGAATCAACTACTTAGATTGAAGGCCAGTGTTAGATATGATATGGTAAAATGGGTTGCAGTGATCCAGACCCTAACCTGATACTGCAGGGCTCAAGGCAGGATGCCAGTCCCTCACACACTCATTCAGTCCAATACACACACATATGCCTGGCAGTTTAGACACCAGTTAACTCACTGGAGGAAACCCATATCTGAATATGACCCAAGAGCTTTGACCCACTGTGCTACTGTGCTGCCTTTACATGGAGTACATCCTATTTTATCTATAGTTTAAAGAAAAGGGCTTCTGGTTAAGTGCAGGATGCAGTGTTAAAGTCTGCAAGGCATGACAAATTTTCGAGATCAGACCTGTTGTACAAATGCCAGTTTATAGATAAAAATTATTTCAGGAATTTGCTTAGAGTTCAGGATATGATTGCATGTCTGCACAGCTTTTGCTTTTCTGCCCGTTTTGCACTTAGTCAGTTTCCTGTTGTTGCACTAAATTGAAGCACTGTGATGTAGTCATTGCTAAGTTGATGTAAGATTGCTTTGTCCTCTTGTGTAGCTATAATAAAGGCTTGTTTCATTGCGAAAGTTTCAGCATTGCTCATCCTACTAGCCAGCACTGTCAGCTCAAGGAGCTTTGGGGTGTGAACCTATTATGTCACTAAAAGTCTAACCCTAACCCCTAAGGGGCTTATTGTCCAGATAGGATGTTATGGGCTTTTGAAAAGCACAATACTGGAAATACCTGGCCCACGTGGGAACTTCAGGGTCCTAGTTGACAGAAAAATGTAAAAATCTCCTGAACTTACTCAGCCACCTTAAGGACTCTTTAACATGTCTGTCACATTCTTCCAGATGAACCTTCCAGCCCAAGTGCTGACCATGATACCACACACATTCCAGCCTCTGCAGTCATATCTATCACGCCAGTCATAACAACAATCCCACCGAGCCCAACTTCACCAACTCCCCACATTCGACGTCAGCTGTCACATGACCAAGGTGAGGATGAGATCTTCCAAGACGGGAATAATTTTGCCTGCTCACTTATACAGTTAATAAAGTGCAGCAATCAGTGACACCGTTTCATGTGAATCTGAAAATGGAGCTGTGTGTGAATTACCTGTAGGTCACTTTGATAAAGTAAGAGTGAAAGGAACAGCACATAATGAAGGCCCAATCCTTTAGCCCAGCATTGTCCCACAGGTTGCTGTACTTACAGAGAAATGAACCAGTACTGCTTTTTAGTGGAGTCTGCCTTTTAACAATGATGTCTCCGTGACTTTTTGTTAAAGATTCTCTCCGTCTTACAATCTTGGAATTGGAGTCTGATGCCAAAACTGAGCGCTCCAAATCTTGTGATGAAGGACTGGACAACTACAGAGAAGAAGGAAAAGGGTACATGTGGTCCTGTGTTTCCACCCTATAAGGACCCACTTGAGCTGTGTTGTGGATATAGGTTATGGATCTTCCATTGTTCCAAGTCTCTTATAAACATGTCTCCTTTTTCAATCTTCCTAACAGAATCTCGTCCATTAAGCACATACCTGGTCTCAGGGGCTTGCGGAAGGTGAGTCTCTTGATCTTTAACATTCATGCTTGGAAAGTCACAGGTTTATCATGGTATCCCTTCTGATGAGGTGTTTGAATGCTTTTGAATATGTTGTTATTTTTGCTTCCTGTACTCAAGGGAGGTGTTGAGCAGTGTCAAAAGCAGTCTGTACTTTTCTCTATGCCTCTTTCAAGTTGCTCTTGGTTGTCTCCTCAGACATTGCCAGTGTTACCAACCCCCCAACATACAACAGTGACTCTGACACCTTTGTTCAGTCCCTCCTGTAGGATCCCTTTCTCCTAACAAGCCTTCTTGTACAGTTTGAATTTTAAGAAAAAAATATTGTATGATTGGTTTTAGCTGACAGACAGGTCCTCAGACGATTCTGGATCGAGAAGAGATTCCTCCTCTGAAGTCTTCAGTGATGCCACCAAGGAAGGTTTTCTGTACTTCAGGCAGCTCAGCACTGAAAAGGGCAAGGTACTCCAATCATTTGTCCTCACACATTCAGACATGCAGAGCAAGTTTGTAGCCTTTCTGTCACTAACGTTTTTTAAGGAAAGACTGGTTGTACATCATGTATGTACATTTCTGTTTTAGTACCAGAAAAGTCTCTTCACCTGAATTTATTTTGACCTACATGAGAGCTGTGTGACTTCACTTTGTGAAGACCTCTGGGTAATGTTTGGTGTAATCCAATCAGAGGAGATTACATTATAAAGTTAATAGAAATGAAAGCAATTGTGTTTGCTTTTGAGAAAAAGTTTGCCCATGATTATGACTAATTCCAAAAACCACAGGCTAGCAGCTTTTTTTTAAATTATATTTTGAAATTTTACAAAGGGTGCAACATAATGACTGACAGAACAATTACAGTTCACAATTCCAGTTTTACACTGTCCCTGCCCAGCTAGCTCAGTCGGTAGAGCATGTGACTCATAATCTCAAGGTTGTGGGTTTGAGCCCCACATTGGGCATTAATGCGAGTCCAGCCACAAGGGGGTACACCTCTGTGCTGGTCCCAAGCCCGGGCAAAATTGAGGGTTGCGTCAGGAAGGGCATCCGGCGTAAAAAATCTGCCAAACCAAATATGCGGACGAGCCGATCTGCTGTGGCGACCCCTGACGGGAGCAGCCGAAAATCGGTTTTAATTCCAGTTTTACACTAAACAGTTGCCACAGACTTCACAACAGTCTCAACACTTCTGCATCTGTTTTCTACCATTGCCATTCAGCTCAAGAGTTTCTGATCATTTCAGTTACAGATGTCTTCAGAGAAGCACGTATGTTCATGCATATGTGTCAGTTATCTTCACTTGAAGGAACAGAGATCAACAAAGGGTTATAGTTTGGAATGCATTTAAAACGCTTTAAGTTGTTTAGCAATTCTTGAAACAATGTGTCTGATCCCAAAATACAAGTTAACGTAATGCTGCTGCCGCCTCACCGCTCCTGTGCTGTTGGTTTAAATCTAGGTCATCCTATGGGGAGGTTGTATGTTCTCCCCGTGTTCATGTGGGGCGTAGTCTCGCAGTCCAAAGACTTGTTTCAGGTAAATTGTTAACTCTAGCTAGGGTGCACCCTGCTGAGATAGGCTTCAGCAACTTGCTCTTAGGACATTTCGTTATTGATAATGGATAGACCAATAGCTGGCACTTCTATTGCTACACTGTTTGCAAAAACAGGAGGGAGTGGGAAAACACTGTTGGCCTCTATGCACAGATTTTGATCCCAGCAATTCGATCAGAAGTCCACATGTCAGCTTCTTTTTGCCGTTTAGCGTGTGGGCGGAGGCATACGGCCCTGGAAGCAGATGTACGCCGTGCTGCGAGGAGACTGCCTCTGCCTCTACAAGGACAAGAAAGAGGGCTTGGCCCATGCCTCCTCACAGTCCGAAGATGAGCTTCAGCCAATCAGCATCAAGGCCTGCCTGATTGACATCTCCTACAGCGACACCAAGCGCAAGAATGTACTGCGGCTCACCACGTCAGACTGCGAGTACCTGTTCCAGGCTGAGGACCGGGAAGACATGCTTTCCTGGATCCGTGTCATTCAGGAGAATAGCAACCTAGACGAAGAGGTAAGGAGCTGTTCAGGTTGAGAGATTGCATACTGTCATAGATCTGTCAGTCTGCAACTTGATTTTACCAGGGTATGCTCTTTTCACACCCCTCACTTTCCTGAAAAGCAATTTTGAGGTTTCAGTGTGGGGTACTTATTATGTCATAATGTTTGTAGTTGTGTTGTTTATTTTCAGTTTTTGTGCTTTAGTTTTACTTTTTTAAAGCATAATTTTCTACAACTATAAATTTAAACAGACTATTGATTGAAAAATAAAAACAATCAACCATTGAGGGGTAAAAGGTGGCATTAGTTAAAATAAAAATTACCTCGGCTAATAAAGAATCACATTTCATACTTATTTAGCTGACAGTGCTGTCCAAGGTGATTTACGGTGTTAGACGATCAACTGTACCATATTTTACCCCTTTACGTAGCAGGGTATTCTTACAGGGCAAATACCTTGATCAAGGGTACTACAGCAGGAGTAGGATTTGATCCAGGAACCTACAGATTGCAGGAATGCCTATTTTAGCCAAAGCTGAAATTCTCTGTCTCTGGTTTAAGACTTTGTTCAGCTAATAAAACACTGAACAAGATTTCTTTTTTAGGAATGTTTTCTGGGGTTTTACATTTAACCATTCTGATGACACATAAAATCATTTATTTTTGGTAGAAACACTATGTGGCAAAAAGTATGTGGTCCCTCTTCTAATGATTGAATTGAGCTGTTTCAGTCACAATCCTACAGCATACAAACACATTCTAGACAATTGTGTGCTTACAACTCTATGGCCACAGGTCCTTTCCTACCCCGGCATGACTGTGGAGTAATTGAGGAGCAACACTTAAGTACTGGACAAATTAGTTATTGATAAGATGATCAAGAGGTTTTCAGAGATGGAATTCAGTGTGAATGGCCAGTGAAATGTGATTTAAAAAAAAAAAAATTCTGTTTCTGTTTCCTGTAGCACAGAGCATCACACCTTGACAGCAGGCACCCAAAAGCTGTCTGAGTTCCCAGTTGTGGAACAAGTGTACTGGACTCTCATTGTACCTGCAGTCTGATGCTCTTTTCATCCATAGGATGCAGGTGTTACCAGTAGGGACCTAATCAGCAGGAAGATAAAGGAATACAACAACCTGATGAGGTAAACACGAGTCCCTTAAACCGACGTTGATTTCAAAATCTTACTCAATGATGTGCCAGTAACTGAGCCTTGGTGGAAATCTGTGTGAATCTGTGTGAATGTGTGTGTCAGCCCCACTAGCAGTAAGACAGAGCCTTCACCCAAGCCCTCACGCCAGTCCCTTAGACCAAACTTCCTGGGTGGCAAAGGGGAGAACAAGAGCTCGAGCCCACATTCCCCAAGGGATGGTGAGAGGAAAGTCATGCACAAAGGTATTACCTTCTTTGGGGCTTTACTGCATATGGGTTCTGGAATGTAGTCTTTGCTTTGTGTATGTTTGCAAGGTATGTGTATCTCTCTGTGGGTACACATACAAGCATCTCTCACCTGTTTGTGTGTGTGTGTGTGTGTGTGTGTGTGTGTGTGTGTGTGTGTGTGTGTGTGTGTGTGTGTGTGTGTGTGTGTGTACGCACGCTCTGTCTGCTTGGCCCTCTCAGATGATAGCAGTCCCCCCAAGGACAAGGGCTCCCGTCGGAAGGGAATCCCAGGTCTCATCAGAAAGCCTTTTGAGAAGAAACCTCCTGCAGGGGTTACTTTTGGGGTTCGTTTGGACGACTGCCCACCTGCTCACACCAACAAGGTAAGGCCAGAATTCCATACTGACTTCCTGCATGTTCCATTAATAGCGTATATAATGGTCATTTGTGGTGCCAAATTCCATTTCACGATCAGTTGAACAGATATTTTTTTCTGTAACACATACACTCAATCGTTCATAATAGCATTTTTTTCTTGGTTTATTTTTCTGTGGCTTGTTTCCATAAAATCATTCTCTAAAAAGTCTTTTCTTACATAAATTCACTTCTGCAAATTTTACCTTTGTTTATACAGTTTCACAGTGAGTCCAGTTCACCATTTTTGAAAACAGCCTCAAAAACAGTTCTTTTGAAAAAGCCTCTTCACCATTCTACATATTCAACATTTTTTGTGTATAATTAGGTAAAGATTTGTTTTCTAGTTGCTGTTTTTATATTTTTACGGTTTACTAGGTCTATGGGACTTGTAGAAATTTCATTTTTGAACATGAATTGTCTGGTCTTGCTTCTTTGAAATATTGGTTTGGGTGGTCACATAGCATGTTGGTGTGTTTCCAACTCAGTCATCACAGCAGATAGAACACGAGGTCAGGGCGCATGTCGTCCACTCTGTTACAGTGGATTATCTCTAAGTGCTGCTGTTTCCAACCCTCCCCTCTCTCTGCTCCAGTTTGTGCCTCTCATTGTGGAGCTATGCTGTAAACTCGTTGAGGAGCGAGGCCTGGAGTACACTGGTATCTACCGCGTGCCTGGCAACAACGCTGCCATCTCTAGCATGCAGGAGGAGCTAAACAACAAGGGTCTGGTCGACATCGACATCCAGGATGATGTAAGTGTGGTACATAGACATGCCTCTGTTCCACATGGCCCTCGTTATGTCATGGCTCTCTCTCTCTCTTTCTCTCTCTCACACACACACACACACACACACACACACACACACTTTAATGTCTCATATTATGTTTCTTTTACTCTTGTAGAAATGGAAAGACCTCAACGTGATCAGCAGCTTGCTTAAATCCTTCTTCCGCAAACTTCCTGAACCTTTGTTTACCAATGGTGAGACTTTGTGAGAATCATTCATTTTATTTCCTTTTGTGTTCGACAATGTTAACCTAATGTTTTACAGGGCATATTCCAAACTGTTAGTACTGTAAATACTGTAACAGTAAATATCTGGCTTTTTATTTCATTTTGTTTTGTTGCATGTGTAAAAAAAAAATTAATAGGGATATTTTTTTGAAGGTTTTGTCTTATGCGTATTTAAATGGGGAGAAAGTCGCTGCATCCTCCCTTCTTGTATAAAAAACAAATATCAATGTAATGCAAAATACTGACAAAATTTTGACAAACAGCACCACACAGTGAGCAATATATGACTTTCAAATCTTAACGTTATCACTATAGCTTAGTGAAGCTATACTGTAGGTTTCACACATGTACTAAGTGGCCTTTAATCTTTGCAGAAAAATATGGTGATTTTATTGAAGCTAACAGGATTGAAGATGCAGCTGAGAGGCTGAAGATACTGAAGAAGCTGGTGAGTATAACACCGCAATTGTGTTTCCCTGCAATCGAAGGTGTATGCAAACTGAGCTCACTTCCTGTTCCAGCTCCGCGAGCTGCCGAGTCACCACTACGAAACACTCAAGTTTCTCTCAGCGCATCTCAAAACAGTGGCGGAAAACTCTGAGAAAAACAAGGTGAGATGTCAGGCAAGCTACGCGTTGGGTTTACAGTCTGTTGCAACCCTCAGCATTTCAGGTTTGAGTGGCAGCCCAGCCCTTTTGTGATGTTCTTGCAGTTTGAACCTCTCTAGTAAAATATCCACCTGTGTGTGAAATATGCATTTCATGAAAGAATTGACTAAGTAAAAAAATTATTTATTTATTTTTTTTATTTATTTATTTATTTATTTATTTATTTATTTATTTATGTGGGGGCACAGTGCCAGGTTTGAACCCTTTCTGCTGGGTGTGCTACCCTTGAGAAAGGTACTTATCACAGATTGGTACGAGAAATATTAACTAGTTCCCAATTGATAAATTGAGAGATTGTTGTTGTACAAACCTGACAGTATAAGTTGACTTGGACAAAAACCTCAGCTAAATGAATAAATGTAAGTGAGGGGTCTAACATTTGTCTACCAAGGCACAAGTTTGTTGTGATGAACTACAAGTTAAGGCGGAGAATATTTCCTTGCTTCCAGAGCAGTCTTCTCCTCTCTCTGTCTGAGTAAAGCAGGTTTTCGTCTTTGACAGTCTCTGCTCTTCTGTCGCACAGATGGAGCCGCGGAACCTGGCCATTGTGTTTGGCCCAACGCTGGTCAGAACCTCTGAGGACAACATGACCCACATGGTCACGCATATGCCTGACCAGTACAAAATTGTTGAGACCCTCATTCAGCATGTAAGAGCTGTAGTTGTTCTGGAAAACATGAGCTTCTCTTCCTTGCTGTTGAAAGGTTACTAAAGATCTTATCTTCTTCTCTTGCAGTATGATTGGTTTTTCACAGAAGATGGAAATGAGGAACCAGTGGTGTGTATTGATGAATATCAGTGTCTGTCACAAGGGGTTCCTCTGTCTTTCTTGCAGTACCGGTGTTTGTTCTTTCCAAAAGCCATTTTTATTACACTGCTAACAATCTTATTTGAATTTAAATCTGTCTTCTACAAATAGAGTGCAGCATTGTTTCTGTTGTTTATCAAACTGTCCCGAATTCTAGCACCACCTGTTAGCCCCAGCTGTCTGACATATCGGTACAGTCCTGAGACCCAGTTTTGAGGGGTGAATCTGGAAGGCTGTTTCCCTACTAAGGCTGAGCCGTTTTCTTGCCCCCCAGACGGCAGTCAAGCAGGAGAGCACGGTTGAGTGTCAGCCTGTGCCAAACATTGACCACTTGCTCCCCAACATCGGGCGGACGGGCACGTCTCCTGGAGATGTATCAGGTAACTCACCTGGACCAGGTGGCCTGCGGGGTGGGTCGCATATTTTGTTTTTAAGCTTTTATGGTGAGAAATGTCTGCTCCTATTCTGAGGAAAAAGTAATGCATGTCAATTTTGCTTTGAATATGAGAATAAACAAAACTGTTTTTTATTCTTGTAATGCTGATTCAAAGCTGAATGGCGTTTTCCCAGTTCTCCCAGTTTATTTCTTACATTTACTTTTCATTTGATATGTTGTTTTAAGGCTGAATAAGCCAGTTTTTTTTCCTGTGGCAAACTCTTTGAACTTACTTATCACACATATATGGCATAAGTCCATTGTGACAAAATGGAAAACTTCAAAGTAGTTTGCCTACTTTGTTTCATTTTGTTTACAATAATTTGTTTTTTTTTTTTAAATTCTGTCTAAAATGTTGGTTTTCGTTACTTCTGTTGGTTTCTACTTTCCTTACCCTCCTCATTTCATTTGTCCTCCCCTTTTCTTATGTTTTTTGAACTAAAAATCTTTGCCCGTGTTCTTTACATGTGTCCTCTACTACTGTGAATGTGACTAACCCGGCATGTTCTTTCCCCTTTTAAAAAATGATCCCTCTGTCTCTAGTTTTCCTTGTTGAGTGTCTAAGGGTTTTCCAGCATTTACACATACTGATCTTGAACAGGCCAAGTGGGAGGAGTCTATCACACGGTGATGTCACTCATGGACTCTGTAATGTCTCTGATGGACAGCTGGAACTGTAGGAAGAAGGAGGATTGTTGTGGCCAATGTAGCTGCCTAGTCTGCAGAAACCCCCGCTTCTTGTAAATTGGAAATACAAATCCATACTGTCGTCTGTGATGTACATTTACATTTAAAGAATACCTCACACAGATCAGTACTCCATTCTCTAAGCCTTTCTGCTGTTTCTCATCTCTGAAGCAATCCATGAGGAGAAATAGCATGGTATGGTCTCTGGGTTCTTACTAATTCTGTGGCATTACCACCATGTGTCAAAAAGGGGTTTGGTTGGGGGCTCAGCTTTAAAGCACTTTACACCTCAGTAGAAGAAAGAAACATTTATAATACATATCAAAAATGAAATTCAGAAACGTTCTTATTTTTGGAAAAACACTCCAATGTTGGACAAATCTAACGCATTTCCCATCTGGTCATGTAGAGGACTTTCCTCATCTTCTCCTGTAGTGTACCTTCTGGCTAGCTAGCCCCTTTCTTCCCCCTGTCATGTCTGGCCTCTGTCTGTGTCCCCCTGGCGCCACACCACTCTGCTGCACAATGTGACATCACAACCCCCTCCTACAGCACATCTACTGCACTGTAGCCTCTTTCTGCCTCCAGTCCTGTCTCTTCATGTCTGTTACCCTGCCCTGCAATGTTGTGTCTTTTGGAAGGAGGATGAAATGCAGAAGAGCATTTCTGCAACATAGAGGTAGTTTTTCCACATTGTGGCAAATAATGGAGAAGCATCTGTGCTTTGACAAATCCCTTGTACATTAGTCAAAACTCATCTTTTCAACTCTCTTACCATGATCAAAGGTGATGTGGGTTATGAGCATGTTGGTGAGCTTTACTGGGCTGGAATTATTCCACTGTACAGTAAAGGGGTTATGAGGAACAACCTAGGTAAAGTAATGTGAAAAGTATGGCCTCAGCAAAGCTTTGTCATCTTAAATAGAGTGCTCTCTGTTTAAGTGCTCTAAGTCAACTAAGGTGACATTACACTGGACATTTGTATCTAGCAGTAATTAATGTTTAACAGAAATCCGTGTTCTTAATGTGGAAAAAGTAAATACACTTGGGCACAGTACCTATGGTTAAATAACCGCATCTGAAGTGATGGTGATCATGTACCCCCCTTTCATCAGCTGCAAGGAAGGTTTGTCTGCTCTTCCACGCAGAACTATTTACCTATGATGTCTAAAAGTTTTCTTGCTTTTCAGTCGGGACTTTCACCTGGCCCCTCAAGAAGTTTATTTTTTGGTCATTCATTTAGGATTGTTGGCCTATCAGATGACCAATTTCTAATGCAGCTTCAGGGTTTTTTTTACTGTCAGCCTCACTTATTCTGCAGTATTTTAGGGTGCATTGTGGAATTTATGGTTGACTTAGTATTGGCAAGAAGCAACGGGTGGTGGTTTGAGGTTCTCATGTTCAAAAGCACTTTAGTTTGGCCAAGTATGGTATCTAGCCTAGCATCTAAATTATTTCACCATCTTTCCAGATATTACTTTCTAAACCCAAGTGATCTCTACCAAACTTCAAATATGCTTTTTTTGTGTTCTTTTATGAAAACACAGACCACTTTCTTTCTGAAATCCCCTCAAGACCCTGCTCTCTTTCTGGTTTTGAGTTTCACAAACTAGTTCTGTCTGTGGCATGAGATGTTTGTAAATCCTTTGATAATCTGGAGTTCTTTGAGCATCTTTTGTTCTATAAGTGGGCTGGGTTTGGTGGGATAGACTGGTTTTTGTAGGTCACTTGTATTTTGGATTTTTTTGTATTTGTAAACTTAACAGTAGAATTATGATTGCAAATTGTTTGAAATGGTTTTGTATTCTTTCCTAAAAATCAAAGTTCTTCTTAGGTCCTCTGACAGCTGTTAATTGTAGCGTAATATTTTATAACACCAATATGGTTGTTTCAGAGCAAGTTATGGTTTACTAGCCAAATAATTTGTACCTGTTTTGGTGCACCTAAAGCTTAAACTAGAAGTGTACTCACCTTTTCCACACTGGGAAATTGGGTTTCTGCTGAATTTGGGTGTAATTATAACGTTAAAATGTCCAGCATGCACCAGGACCCTGCATTAGCATAAGGTGTTATTATTTTTTTTAATGTAGTCACCTTAACCCAATTGAGAAAGTATTTAAATGAAAAGCAGATGTTCTTATTAGCTTAACCGCTATCTTAACAGCCAGTGCATTTCCTTCTACTTATTTGGGAGAGCAGCAGTGGGTTCATGTATGCAAAATAAAAATTTTCAAGGGGCGTGCTTTACTTTTTCATATCACTGTTGAAGTGCATTTTAGTTGGTACCTTTCAGCTTCAGGTAGAAAAATCCTCAATGCTTGCACATTCTCTCTGCCTCTCTCTCACACATACACACTAGGTTAGATAAAATCTCTGGGGTTTGGGAAAGGTAGAGCACCTTTGCAAATACAGATCTAAGTAATATACTGTGCATGATCTGTGTGTGAAGAACAGATCTCTGTCTCTCTCTCGTCTGTCTCTGTCTCCTTCCATTGATCTTGCTCGCCAGGCTTCTTCCACCATTCTCCCGCTTCTCATGGTGGCACACCCATTGTTCTGTGAACTGACGTGTGCCCTGTGACACTGCAAGAGCATGATGTCAGTACCGCACTGTTGTGTAGTGCTGACCCTTTTTTCTCTCGTCTTTCAGATTCGGCCACTAGTGACTCTGCCAAATCTAAGGTGAGTGTCTGTCTAGGTGCCTGGGAACACAACTCCTGTGGTGCTTTGGGAGGCGAGGTACATGTTGAGGAGGCTCGCCCGTTCGGGCTCAGTCTCTCTGTAGAAGCAGTTATGTCAGTGTGGACTGTACCAAAACACAGAGTAGGCCAGAGCAACAGAGCTTGTGCTGCAGATGAAAGGAGAACCTGCTTTCCAGGGCAGGCCCAGTATGCGCCATCAGATCATAAACAACAAAAAACATGAGTTGTAGGATGGCAACAACAGCAGTGCTTTGCTATGTAACACAAACTCTTGGCAGAGGGATCTAAATGAGTAATGAGGCTTCGGCAGCACTGGGCTCTCACATCATGAATGCTCCTTGGTCTTTCATCCATCCAGCTTGAAAGGCACTTTATTTTTCAGACAGTTAGCTGATGCCGCACCGCTATCACCTGGCTGTTGTTTACAGCTTGAATGGCCTATCTGGACACGTGTGTCGCGTACTGCCGCTTCCCTGCGCTTGCCACACTGCCGCTGTCCCTGCCATACAGTGCTTATTAGGAAATTTGTTGCTGGAGCTCAGAGGTGTAGTCAAGGTTATCCCCACCATTCACGATGCTTCATCTGCTCACTTGTTGCACTTTATGTATTTCCTGTTTATTTGTGTATTTATTTTTTGTGACGCTGACAGAGGAACAGGTGGAGTACTGGTTGTCCACCCATCTAGATACCTGATAGGCATGTTCTGTTTTCTTGTTTTGGGCAACTGTGTCAATAAAACTAATCTTGTTTTTCTGTCTTCTCCTCTCTCTCTGTCCCTCTTCCTCTTTCCTCTCCTCCGCAGGTTTCTTGGGGGTCCGGGAAGGATCAGTACAGCAGAGATCTGCTGGTCTCCTCCATCTTTGCTGCAGCCAGCCGCAAACGAAAGACGCTCAGGGAGAAGCCGCAGCCTAGCAGTTCAGACGACGATCTGGACGGCGTGTTTCTGAGGAACGGACTCCGGACACAGAGCCGCAGTGCAGGCGAGCTGAGGAATGAGAAAGAGGCCGATGCAAGAGAAACTCAAGAGTCAAAAAAGGGAAATGTGGCCAGTAGAGAGCTGAAAACCAAGGGCAAGAGGGAAGGTCACAGGAACTCCTTTTTTGTGAAAGAGAAGACACCTCCAGCAGAGCCCTCACCAAGCCTAAGCCTCCGCTTGCTGGCAATGGGAAAGTCCTCGTTGTCTGAGCCATCCTCGCAATTTGATGAGGCAGCTTCTGACCTGGGCACCATGAGCTCCCAGGCCTCGGCACCAAGGACACGGCACAGGAAGTCAGTAGGTCCAGAGGTGCGGAGCGACGAGGCAGCTGCCGCAGAGGTGAGCTCCATCACCTCAGATTACTCCACCACATCCTCCATGACCTTCCTGATGGGGGCTGACGGCAGCATGCTGAGTCCCGAGGCGCAGTCGGCGAGTGAGAGTCGTGCGGAAGAGGCAGATGATGAGCACAGTGAGTTGGTTAGCGAAGGCAGGCCCGCCGAGACGGACAGCGAGAGCGACTTCTCTGTGTTCAGTCCCGGGGGGCTGTCTTCCGCCGCTGAGGGGAGCTCCACGCCCAAGTTGGACAGCCGCCGTCTGCTGCCGTCCCACAAGCTCATTGAGTGCGACTCACTCTCCCGCAGGAGGTCACTGCGCCAGAAGACAGACAGTGACTCGTCAGGAGGGGGGAGGGCTGAGCGAGAGTCAAACCGGCTGTCCCGGGTGCTGGAGGTCATGAAGAAGGGCAGGTCCAGCGGGACCTTCAGTCCCCCCGCCATTCCCAAGACTGAGACTGAGAGGCAGGAACCGGCCTGGAGGCTGAAGCTAACAGAGAGGCTCAAGTTCCGCCTGAAGTCCTCGGCAGATGACATGTTCGGAGCGAGTGCCCCCAAGACGCGATCGCCAGAGACACGCAGGAAGAGGAACGTCCGGCGGCGCCACACGGTGGGGGGGCAGCGTGATTTTGCTGAGCTGGCGGCTATTGAGGACTGGAAGGGGCGGGTTCACGGAAGCCCAGGGGTGGAGCGTTCGGTTGTGGGCCGCCTGAGGCCCAAGTGCAGCTCGCAGGACTTCTCCATCCGGGAGTGGATTGCCCGAGAGCGCAGCCGTGACAAAGGGCCTGAAGCTGATCCGGGGGGGTCCTCGGCAAGCACGCCCGGGGCTCCCCCACCTGTGGAGCAGGTGAACGGAGGCAGTCTGCAGAACAAGAGCAAGGCGACCCTGAGCCTGGCAGCAGACGCACATCCACACAAGCTGTCAGGGGCTCAAGTGGTTCGCTCCAGGTTCTATCAGTACCTGTAGATGTGCTGTGCGAGTGTGTGAGTGCGTGCGTACGTGCATGCGCACGAGTATGAGATTATGTATGAACATTTATCAAATCTCCTTTACTGCACAATAATTATATTTTTACATACATATGTAAATGTGTGTACGAATGCAGTATAACGAAAAAACTGGATTAAATCCATTGTAATCTCATTTTAACTGACAGAATGACTTTGTACTCATGCAGATTTTGACCTCATTTTATTCTGACAAACTCCAGTAACACATAAAACACTGCAGGGGGTTTCAGTCCCAGGTGGAAGATAATTTCAGCAGAGATGTAGCTTTGCGTGTGAACACAGCTCCTTGCAACATGCAAAACACTGCAGTGTGTTACAGGTGTTACTGTCAGTGTTACTGAAGAATAATTTTGTTAATGTTGCGTGAGAACGGCTGTATTTGGGGAAGTGTCGCTCTGCTTCTTCCTACAGTAAGCCGGTGAAGAATGTATCTGCTCGCTGTGTGTCGACTAAAGCAGAGCTACTTGTTTCTGTCGCCCGTTTTGGTGTACAAACCTCTCTGTCTGTACTTGAAGTGTGAGTTGTGTGTGCTGTCAGCCTGTGTACGGGCTGCGTTCTGAGCTGTGCGCTGTGGAAACTCTTTGCAGCGCGTCGCAGCAGCCAGAGCCTCTGCAAAGCAACAAAACGAGAATCGAGTTTTTATATTTTTAAACAAACCGAGTTATGGACAGACCCCGTCACACCGTTTCCGTTTCCCCTCCTGCCATGACAATATAAAAAATAAGGAGCTGAAAATGTGTTTCTTTACAAAAGAAAAAGTGCCTCTGAGTTGGTTGTGGGTCATTGACGGTGCCATAATGCCTACTGTCGAAATAATAAACCATGGACTGTTGCGAAAGACATGATGTTACCGAATATTCGCTGAATCGCACGGAAGGTTCCAAACAGTCATTCTGAGCTTCCATTCGCCAGGCATTCCACATGGGTCTTGATGTGCTTTATTTCTTTTTTTTTTGTTTTCAATTTTAGCAGGACTTGAATTTTAATGTGTGTAAAATAATTTAAATATGTATATATGTAGATATATATATATTATATATATATATATATATTATATATATATTATATTATATTATATATATATATATATATATATATATATATATATATATCACCAACCATATTACCCTTATATCATTTATGTGTGGAGCGTTGTATCATGTACAGTATAATTTCCTTTTCATTTTTACCCTTTTACTTTAAGATCTCTCAAATTGTTATTATTTGCACAAGTAATACAGCT
The DNA here is from genome assembly GCA_018136845.1 of Heterotis niloticus. NCBI lineage: Eukaryota > Metazoa > Chordata > Actinopteri > Osteoglossiformes > Osteoglossidae > Heterotis > Heterotis niloticus. The sequence continues at coordinate 24,571,215 of CM030901.1, read as the reverse complement.
ACTGGCTTCTGGTGCCACTCTGATGATGAAGATGATGGTGTGTTTCCATCTGTGAAGCAGTCCCTTCCCTGTCACTCCACCCTGTCAAAGCTGATACTTAGCTCCTCCCCATCAATGGCAGTGTTGTAACATAGGCACGTAGATGGTACGGATGGTGTCCATGGGGAAAATTGTCATTTTTTTCCTCCCTCTCCCCCATCTCTGAAAATGCATGAAAATAAGCTTCCTGGAAGTGGAGCGCTGCATGATGCCTGTGTACAGTTACCTGGGGGACGGACCCTACAACACTGGAAATAAACCTCTTTATGTCACGACCTTCATTGCGTTTTGTGCTCCCATGACGACGACAGCCGCAGCCTCTAACCGAGCGCTGTTATTGCGAGGCGCCCGTCCCCCGCCAGGTGGCAGCAGGTGGCAGCAGGTGAGCGGCGCTGTTGTCCTGCGCAAGGTCCGCCGCGGGGTGGCGCGAAGAGGCAGGTAGGACCGTCGCACGCGTTTGTCCTTTCGCCCGCGATGTGGCCCCCATGCTTGAATGTTACCGCAACGCAGTGCGCGATTCGCTCGCGGTTCCTGCACAGAAACTCCGCGTTTGCAGTCTCAAGCCAGACGCCCAGGCCCGTGGTCCTTCCAGAAAGATCCGTGCGGCTTAAGCCTCGCTCTCTGCGCACGGATCTTTCTGGAATCGCAGCTTTTGTCGTCATCTCGGCACTGGAAACGTCATCTCTGCTCGTCTCTAGAGTTCTCCATACTTCTCAACAAAATGGTCTGTTGTACAGCGCTGCGTAGTATTTTTATGCCTCGTGTAAGCGTTCGTAGGAGCTGCGGCCGTGGCCGCCCGGGGGAGGGGGGGGGGCTGGTCAGCATCGGCCGCGTCCCCTCGAGTGACGAAATAGCCATAAGCAAGCACATTTTCTGAAACGGCGCTCTGTTATGAAGAGTTTGGCCACTAAATCCCTGAAATGTCAGCCAATACGCAGCAGCTTGACTCACGCTTTGCGGTCAGCGGTTTGTTTGCGGTCATCGTTCCCGCCGCGACGCTCCGCTTGCCGGTGACGTCACACCGCTGGTTGCAGCGCGTATCCACTTAAGCGGTGCGATAGCACAGCACGGTGGCTCGTGGCGCTGGAAAACGGTATCCGCTAAAGCGAATTATCCGCTACGCGCACATCCACTTATCGCTAGTAAGCGGCCCCCCTGGTCTTCTAGCTGGGGGGCAGCGGAGTTTAAATGGTAGTAAAAGTGCGCAGGCGTCGTGGCCCCAACTTTTGAAACGTCCTTTTAATTGCTTAATTGGGCGAAAAAAACAAGGGTCCAACAAAGTGGAACAAGCGAGCAAAAGGGTTGTAGCCACAAGGGGGCGCTGCGGCACCGGCAGCGCTTAGTACGACACTGCGATGGCGCCGCTGTCAGAATGATCACCGCCTGTGCTATTTTAAAGTCTTATTTTAAGAACTGCCAACAGTGAAAAATGTAGAGATAAGTCGTACCCTAGAGCAATTAATGCTGTAATATTAAAACTTTATTTAAAATAAAGCTTTATTCACTGGGTGACCTGATTAAAAAAATTGATCCTAATAAGATTGTGCATTTTAAATTCTGTCCTGCAGAACAAATGGTTTCACAGCCCCCTGGCAGTGGAAGCAGCGCAGCAGCCGTCTGTGCCTTTTCTGGGTTCCGCAGGGCAACGTCGGCCGAGCTTTGCCGCGCGCGGGACCAGGCGGTTTCATCTCAGGCCCAGCGAGACGCGCGCAAAGGTTCGGTCCCCGTCGGAGCTGCGGTGCGTTTGACTTTACTCCCTGGGGGGTGCGGGGCGTCATTCGCGTGGGTGCCACACAGGGGCCCCCCGGTCAACAGCATTGAGCAGAAGTGACGCCCTGAGGAGCTCCACCTCCGCAGTCAAGCAAGAGCCCCCATCAGTGATGTTAAAATAACTTTTATTCCTTCATGCCACATCCCGGCTTTTTTTGGTCCTTCAATACATTTATTTCACAAAGCGCGGTGCCGACACTCACATTCCCACCACGCAGTCACCACACCGACAGTTTCCATCCGGTTCTTGTCCAGCGTTTTCTGCCGAAGCACATTAGCAAACCATCACAAATCATGAAACTAGAGAACCGAAAGTACTCAAAATGTTTTATGTACAAGAAACACTGAGAATTTTAAGGGACTGAAATGACGGCAGCGAACAACGTTTGTACAACAAGCCGACAGGACGCGGTTTTCCACTTACAACACTGAGATGAGACGCGGCAGCTCAGCAGGAACATTCGGTCTGTCAGAAGATCTACTCAACTCAAACTACTGCAAAGGAACAGAACAGCTGGGCGTAGCGAATGTTTCCGACATGCACTTGGAACGCAGAGATCACATTCGAGCTTTAAAAACATCTCATTTTGTGCCTCCAGAGCTCGGGGGTCTGGGGAAGTGACCACTCGTGTTCCTGAAGCCGACGCTGCTCGTGGTTGCGCCCGACAGGCCGGTACAGGTGGCCACGGGGACGCATAGAGCCGCAGCCTCAAGGTCACACTGGGCACGGTTAAGAGACATGAGGAAAGGGCCAAAGCGATGGGGGTTCTTTGAAGAGATGTCTGAGGGTTGCGCTCCTTCTGCCCCTCACGAAATCACCGTCACTAGGACCGGTGCACATGCTTTTCCCAGGGAGAGGAGACCCCCCCCCCTCCACACACGCGCGCCACTCCCAGCAGGCAGGGCTCTCGCAAGCGTGTCCTTCCAGGCAAAAACGGACCTTGTTCTGGTTCTGCTGCCCTTCCCATTCAGAGTTCGCCGAGCGCACAGAACAGCAGAAAGTCAGCTACTTTGCCGCATCAGCAAACCGGAGGCTACAAGATTGGGACAAATTTGAACACAGAAAAACAAAGTTGATACCCCAGTGAGTCTTAGCCATATTTTGTGTGCTACTTTACATGGTAACAACGGACACAAAGCACAGTTGGAGGTGGAAAGGTCACAATTTAAAAATCCCGCGACATAAAATTGCGCACAACCCAGACACCTTTAACCCTCAATGACTCCAGAAAAGTGCAAACATTCAACCCAAATGTTTGTGCTATAAAACCTTCTTTCACTTAGTGGACTCTGTGAAGTAAATGGGGAGCAGATGGATCGGTGGATCCCCCCCGCAGCAGGGCGCACCGGAGACGCCGCTCTGCCCAAAGGACGGTGGGACCCCCGGTGGCCACAGGGACGCTGGCGATGGACTGTAATGTAACTGTAATCGATGCCCGCTGCTTCTGCTCTTTCAAAGTCTGTCGTCGATCACGTGTGGGGCGCTTTCCTTTCATGGACAGTTGAAGGTTGCAGAGGAGGATGACGATGAGGAGGAAGAGCAAGGCGGGCCGCTGGGGGCGGCCGTCTCGGATGCATGCTAGCCGGACAAGGGGACAAGTGAGAGGTTGCATATCGAGTGCGGGGCTCGACGCGGCGTCTGGCCCCGGCTAACCCTCCTCCTCGCTCTCCTCCTCCAGTCTCTCTTGGAAGGCCTGGTCCGGCAGCCGGAAGCACTCCTCGAAAAAGTTCACCAGCGACTGACTGAGGTGCTGCCTGATGCCCTTGCTGTGCAGGAAGTGCCCCTCGTCTGGGTAGATCTGTGGGAACACAAAGCGTCCGGCAGAGATGGCCCGTAACCCTGCAGCTGTGTTCTGAAACATCCCCATATCACCGGGGCAAAAGTGCAGTCTAGCGAGTAAATGTGGACACCCATCGTGAAATTTACATTTACTTATTTAGTCGATTCTTTTCTCCGGAGCGTTGCAGCGTTAAGCTACTTAGAGCTTTTGTTCAGATGTAACTTGTTACTGGCGATTCACACCTGAGCGGGAGCTCTGATCACTGCGCCACCTGCTGGGCTCAGCGTGTACATCGAAATCTAGCACAAAGCATCCGAGTGTCATAAATGACTGCCTCATAGTGGTAAGGGAAGTCCTTTCCTAGTGACTGCCACCCTTGCAGCTAAGAACCCAAGAGCCATCTTTATTCTGCACCACTTCCCTGCATGCGGAGGCCTGTAGAAGGCAGCTGGGGGTGTGAACCAACACCCACCAAAGGGCGCTCCTGTCTGCTCTCTGTTAGCATAGTAATTAAAACAACCCACGTTGCTAATTCGAAAATCGGATTGCTTACAAAACACTCTCATAAACGCTTTAATGAGATTACCCCCCCCCCCATGTCAACTTTCTAAACGGCCAGAAAAAAACCCATAATTAGTTGTTGCGAGGGGTTTAATTCCTTGTTAACATCAAGTTCTGAACAGCTTGTGTGACTGTTTGATCGCTGCACATCCACATTTCCCACCCTGGGACTGATCGACCGCGCGTTTATAACACCTCCTACGCGCTGTCATTTTTGTCCGCTTTAAAAGTGTATAAATAAGAAAATATGAGCCATATTTTCAGTTTACAGCTTAGTTGTTGATACAAATGTGCTGAAACACCTTCGCTACTGGTAGGAGGAGGAGGAAGAGACGTGCAGCAGAGCCCACACTCACCTGTAAAGTGTAGTTGGCCTTCTTGCTGATGAGGTGGCTGATGAACTTGGCCGTGTGCTGGAAATGCACTTTTTCTGACGAGAGAAGAGAGCCGCAGTGACGGCGAGACGACTGCATTATTTATCGATTTCTTTTTCTCTTTTAGGAAAAGTGTGAATTCAGTCCTCCCAACATTTTGGATTAAAAAGTGTTTCACAAGGATGCAGCTGGATCAAAAGAACTGTCTGTCGTGCAAGATCCCTGCGTAACCATTGGCCCATGCAGCGTTTATTTAAAAGTACAGAGTTTGCGGTGCTTCGGGAAGTGTTTCTGTACCGCATTAATATGTGAAACTGCAGTATAAAAAGGCCCTTTGTAGGACACTGAATGAAAGCAGCCCGGTCGGACCCTGGTGCGCCCTTTCGGTTTCTGACACTTTGTTTCGTTTACTACTCTTGCGTCAGCTTCTGAGCCGTTGATGTGGACAGAACTGGTATTTGCACTTCCCGCCAGCTGAGTGATGTGAGATCGGCGCCCCCCTGTAGTCGACCTTACAGTTAAAGTTTGGTTTGCGCTGCATTAAGTTCTCGACCCTCATTACCCCGGGGTTTGCCGGTGAGGGTTAGGGTTAACGCACAAACATTGAGCATCACATGCACTGCACTCTGACGCTCACAAACTAACAAACGCTACGAAGGAGCTTAGCAAGCACAGGTACACGCATCCATGCGTTAACAGGGAAATTGCCTTTTTCGGTTAATTACTAAGCAACTTTCCGTTTTAATGGCATTTACTGCTATTTTAACAAATATTTGTCCATTTTTGGGATTCGTTTTTCTAATGCTGAATAAAGACTTTCAAAAGTGCCTGGAAAGTTCAGGTTTGCGATGAATACCTTACCATCGCCTGTGGGGTGAATGATCAGGTACTTCTTATCTGCGAGCTGAGGTGCACGATGAGCTAAATTTGCCATCTGTGTGAGGAAAAAGTTATTTTCTCCACATGCTTCACACCAAAGTATTAATATGTGCCGGTTAGACTGAAATGAACATTTACCTCATATGCCCTTGAGTCTGTCTTTGGTGATCCTAAATATCTTTCTGAAAAAGCAGAAGCTGAAAAGGGAAGGGAGAAAGAAGCTCTTATTTCCACCATGAATATTAACATTTCAGGGCAGACAACTGACAAACAATGACAAACTATCATACAGCAAGCGAAAAAGCAGTTTGTTGCTTCAGTTGCAGACACTCTTTGTGAGCACCAGCAGTTTGGCGCAATCGTGTCTCCAACAGAGGTGCAGCCATTTGACCAGCACCGCTTTTCTTGTTTGTGCTCAAAGTAATGCAAACTAAGTGGACTTCCCAAACACGCAGGGATTTTAAAGCTTTAAGATCCGCAAACTGCTGGCTCACCGTACAACTTGAAGTCTGTGATGGGCGAGAGGGCTGCTCCGCACTTCAGTGGTGAGTCCTCGGCGCTGAGGAGCAGACTGCTTAAATACCCCCCATAGACCTGCAAGGAAGGACCACGGCTGTGAGTAAAACATGAGCCTCTGCATGTCTGTGTGTGTGTAAGACTACGTATGGTATATCTTGTGGCCACTTTGCATATGCGGCCCATTTGCTTTTAGATGCATTTAGTCAGTGTTCTCAGTATTATTGATGCTGAATAATGAGTAAGCGCTTTGTTATTTTCTCATTCTGACTACATTCCACTGATAAATGGTAAAGTGGATGGTAAAACAGACAAAAGAGGAATGTGAGTTTACATCAGGTTAACCAGAGGACACAGTGCCAGCAAAACTGTGTGTGTAATCCTGTTTCCTTCGAAATATTAAAGTCGTGCAGCATTACATTTCATCATGGTCCTCGGTCCGAGTATAAAAGCATCTGATGAATCATTAACTGTTCTTTATTACTAGTGATTTTTTTCCAACAGATCCTTCAGCGTTTCATATCTCTCTGTAGCCATAAGGCCTCCGCAGTCAGTCGGGAAGCAACACGGCACATCGGTGTTTTATGGTCCGTCTTCATCATTCACTCCATCACCATTTAAAACTCGTTAACCGTCTTCCTAAGTAAGTCCAAGTTTGACTGAGCATTCCTTACATTACGGTCCCTCAATCGAAAGCTCATTTGAGTTCCTCCCACCCAGACAGACAGCAAGAATGATGTGCAGCTTCCATACAGCAGGTCCCCTTTCCCACAGTGACTGGAGCAGCTCAGCCGCAGCCGACGCCATCGCCGTCGCACACAACAGGGTCTTAGAGACAGACGGCCGTAAAGTTAAACAAAATGCATCGGCCCAGGACTTTAAAATCAGTACCTGTTCTGGAAACAAACTAGGCAGTGAATCCTGACATTTGGTTCCAGCGCGAATCGGAAAACATTCGTGCCTTGTTGTAAATTTTAAAAGCTGCTGTGCAGCACTGTGGGTTCCTCCTGCATTCTGGGCCTCTGGGAGCCCAGCAGATGCCTGACCAAGTTACCGCTGGAAATTAATGATGTTAAGGAGAAACATAGCGAGACAGGGGCGCTCCCCCCCCGCTGGAGCAGAGCTGAAACAGGCAGAGCAGCTTTTTACAAACACGGATTACTTTTCTGCTGATAGATTAGAAACAGCAACAGGCAGATGCTTCCTCCACCCAGAGAGCAGCCATGGGAAGGGAGACCTTCATCTAGCTGCTCCTACCAGGATGGCCCCTGCTGGCCTTTCCCCTCATTTACTCCTCTGCTTTCAGCGTGCCCCCTCCCGACAGACACTAGGGTGAAAGACGGTTCCAGAACTACAGGGGCACAGATGGCGATGTCTCCTGAAGCTGGAATCGATCACGAAGGCGAGCGACACATGGAGGAACAGCGAGTTGTGTTGCCTACCTTTCCGTAAACGCCAATGCGGGTTTTGTCGATGTACGGCTCTTTCGAGATGATGCTGAAATTGAAGAACATATCGCCAGCACTGGTATGAGTAAAAAAAGTGCATCGAGTTGCATAAAGAAGGAAGGCAACCGACTTGACATTTCCATTGCATGCTAACAGCCGCTTTAGGTACGGGTGTGCCTCATACGCACTTGAGTGCCTCCATCTGGTCCTTCTCTTCAAACACACCCAGCCTCTGCTGCACCTTGTGGAGCAGGTAGGTCCCCTGGAAACCACTGCCCCGGCCGTCGAAGCGCACCACCACGGTCCCAAAGCTGCTGACCAGCACTGTGGCCCAGTCCAGCTGGAACTGCTCTGTGACCATCTGCCCGCCCGGGGTGCCGTCCCTGCGCGGGGCAACAGGATGAAGCGCATGACTATTGGTGCCTCTGAACACCTTTTCACGTGGGTTCTGGTGCTTTCTGTGAGTCAAGGAGAACTGTGTGTTGAGTGTCAGCTTGGCCCTGGCAATGTCTTCCCCTCCTCTACGTTTTAATTGTGTGCGGTGGCAGGAGAGGAGCACAGAGTTAATTAAAACGAACTGGAATCGTTCTCAGCTTCGAACCGATTAATACCAGTTGACATGCAAAGTGTCCGAGGGCACTGCTGTGTCGAATAGCGCTGGTGTTGACGGGTCCGGTCCAGTTAGTTGTGTCTTAGGTGGCGCCAACAAGGAGACGTGTAGCACCTCGGCACCGGACAGCCAATGCACGATCCCAGCACGTACAGCATCCTTCTTGGTGAAAGCATGCGTACACCATGATAAAGGCCACCAATGTGTAAACCATGCCATTGTTATAAAAACTTTTCCAACCTGTTGTCTCCTACAGCCACCCCATCTCCTCCCCCCTGTAGGAGGGCTCAGCAACCTTACCTGGCAGCAGGTGTGACCCCCGAGAGTCAGATAAGTCTAGGTGGACAGTCTACCGAGCGTCAACCCTAATGCAGCCCTACACTTGAAACGCTCCAGTCTGAACAGTACTGGTCCAATGCCAGCCTGCAGGACAGCTTGTGGTGGTAGGTGTTACGTGTGTGTGTGTGTGTGTGTGTGTGTGTGTGTGTGTGTGTGTCGCAGATGCACAGTTTGATTGCACACTCACACCAGCAGGAGCAGGGGGTAGTGAGCTGTATACAGGAAGCCAGCTGGTTTGAGGATCTGCATCGTCAGAGCTGAGGACAGAAACAATTGAGAGAGATCGTAAGGTCGCCACCCAGGTGAGCATTTGGAAACCAACTGAGTAGTACAAGCAGAAAACTGACACACGGGTTATCTGCACAGGGCAAGAGGGGAGGGCTCTACTCACTGTAATCCTCAATGGTTATCTCCTTATACTCCACTATGGGCATCTGCATGGTTTCCAATTTCCAGTTCATATCCTCATTCATCTCCAGATTGAAGACCTCTGCAGAGGAAGGGTTTACAAGTTCAGGTCACTTGGCCTTGAGTGCCCGTCACCCCCCCACGCAAACTAAAGGAGTGAGGCCATGAACGAACAGCACGAGTTGGAAATTGGATGTAGAAAACACCCTTACGTCTCCAGTGTTTGACACGGGGAGTCAAGAATTAATGCAAATGTTTGTATAAACATTGAAGATGCAGCCTTTGTGTAAATGTGTTAAAATGGAGGTCAGGGGCAAGTGTACGGCAGCCAGGAGGAAGAGGAGCAGCAAACAAAAAGAGAACGCTGGCACTCCAGAGTCCTTAGAGGATTGCCTTCGCTTTGTCAGAGAAAAACAACAGTGCCAGTAATGGAGTTTGGGGGGTTTTGCAAAAAGGGAGGTGACCTGTGTGTTGCATTTGCAGTCCTTTCCTTGTTCTGCAGACTGGCTTACAATGTGCTTGATTTAGCAAAAGGTTATGGTTTGAAACTTGCAAGGCCCGGCTCAACCCCAGGCTCCAGCTGAGGTCTACGAGTGCAGATGCTCGAGAGGGACGGCTTTCCAAACCAGCAAAGGACTTTGGTTAGGACTGAGACCCCAGCAACATGCGCCTTGAAGATCTTGGAACAATTTGGCAGGTCTGGTTTCTGCCAAGAGCCACATTTTCAAACTATGCAGTCTTCATTTTACACTCGGACCCCCAGGAAGAAAACTGCTATCTGACTACCAAGAAGACAGCGGCCTGAAGGGGTCCCTCTCCCATCATAAAGCAGCCTGGCCTTCACTCTGGTGGAAGCAAAGTCCTAGTTTTGTTCTAGCTGCCTGTGAAAAAGCTGCCTGTGAAAAAGCAGCGCCCTACATAGCAACGCTGCACTTAATGGATCCTCAATATTTCATGGCCACATGTGGATCGACCGCAGGTGCTGTTTACACAGATGTGACTTTGATGAGATCTTCGATCCCAGCCAATGAGCTTAAATGGCTGCACCTTGGCAAGCGCAGCCTGCCAGAATCAACGGCGCGATTTCGCATGGGTCCGATCCAGACAACAGCAGGCAGGCAGATGCGAGCAAGCAGCAAACATCCCTCATGCACAGACAGACAGGGCCCACATTAATGTGTGGCTAAAGCCATCATCGTCGTTATTCCTGTCAGACGTGTGCATCACATATGTCTAGAGACACTTGAACCTTGCGATGTAAAAATGAGTAATACTAATAATACACAATATATTTTTAAAATGTATTGTCCTTAAGGGGCCCCTTTGAGCTTGCGCCTGTGTGTATCACTGCAGTACTCTGTACATCTCTTGAATACCACTTCTCCAGCTGAGGGTGACCGTTTCAGCATAAATTCAAATGCAAAATGTACTGCTAATGTGGGATTACTGGCTCGGATACCATCCCCGTACACTGTTTGTTTGATAGGCACCCTGATTTTGTTTGCAGGATACTCACTCTCCATTTCGTCTGCGCTGTACACGGCAACAAAGGGAACTCCAGGACCTGGAAAGGGGAAAATCAGGTCAGTGGTAGTGGATCTGATGCTGGTAATGGCAAACCTCACACATTCTGGTTTCACAGGTAAAGACTCATCTGCATACTGCTCGTCTGAAGTAAAAAAACAGTGGCCAGTATGCGTCTGCTAGAATAGAATCTGCTATGAATTGGCAGAGCATGCAGACCAACTCCATCATAGCCAGCAAGATTGACTTTTCAGCCCCTGTTCAACTTTTAAAATTAATTCCCTACTTAACAGGAATTTATCATAAAGGTAAAAACATACCCTGTCTATTTTAAAAGTCTGTGTGCACCACGGCTGCCCGGCGTGGTCTACATCACAATGACAAATGTGCTTCCTGTTATCAGTGTGTGGCAGGTGTGATACCCTGAACGCCTTTTGGCCATCGTGGCGCTGTTCTCGCACGGGCCGCTGAGCACCCAAGGACCTGGCAGCTGGTCCTAGGCACAAGGTTTTATCCCAACAAGCCGAACGGGGATGCCGCTGACAGCCATCTGTAGTGCGAGCGGCTCAGCCACACTTTTCGAGGTCTGGATAGACGGACTCGACACACAGCTGATGCGAGCTGCCCTGATGGAGCGACAAACCGATTTACTGGAGCAAAAACGAGTGACAGGAGCTGTCAAGAGTGCACAGCCAGTCCCAGGTTCCACATGGTCAACGCAGCACGATGAGAACCCTTAAGTGTAAACAACAAGGCTTCCCCAGATTTGCAAGTGCAAGACAGAACCATTAAGGGCTCATTGTTAACATTTACTCATTCATTGTTTTTAAAATAAAGCATGTAAAAACCCTGCAAGTTTTTACATCACGGAATAAAGATATCTGCATTCCGGCAAATCCGCAGATCCCAAGGACAGTAACTCAAAGAAATGTTAAAAGCTGATTCGGAACACACCTATAAGCATTAGCCATGAAAAGCAAGCTTAGCCTACATAATCATCAGATTCAGAAGGGATCTTGTGTTTAAAAAAGCGAGATTTAAATGCGAATGCCTCAATTCACTGTCACAACAAAAGGCTCTGTCGCCTAACATTGTTCCTTCAGAGAGCAGAAGGGAGCATCGAACATCAGTGGCGGGCGACCACTCCGCCAGCATGAAGGATGCTGCTGCCGCCCGACTGTTTTCAGCTTATCCAATTAATAGCGACGTAAATAGCTTTCCAGCCCCGTGCAGCGACCTTCTAAACAAATGAAGGCCTGCCAAGAGAACAGTGGCACTGTGGTAAAAGCCACAGGTGAGGCACTTGAAAATACAATGCCATGATTGATGCAGCAGGATGGTTTGGAGTGTGGCAGGAGAAACAGGTCGCCCACCCACCACAAAGTGAAAGTAGGCCAGGCGATCTCAGTCCACCACAGGATCACTTTCGCCTCGTACATTTGTCCAACCACGGGTGAGACGTGAAATATGCATGGGCTAACATGGCCCAAAACTCCACACATGCTCCTCCACCACTGCTGGTTGATGTGTGGCCTGGGAGTCCGCGGCAGCTTCGAATTCAGCCCAAAGCGTGTGGCGCTCCTTACCCAGACCGACCCATGCTACAGAGACATTTGACAAAATAGCTTTAACACAACACAGACGCACATCGCATTTACATGCAAGGCTGCCAGATCACAATTACTGTGACTCAGAAATAAAGCACCTTAAAGCACTGTTGAGGTGGAAAAAAGTTAGTGCCAGTGTTCCCCTTATTTGGCATGTTGGTGGATGTATTGGTTGGTATCAGTAACTTATAAAGCATTACAATTTGCATTTTTACATACTTCACAATGTACTTTATTTCTATAATAAAGGGGACCAAAATTCCACGAGAGGAAAGCAGTTAATAAATGCAGTTTAACCATCATACTTTAAATATGCTTAATGCACACGTGTAAAAATTATCTGAATTTAACCCGATCTCAGTTGGTCACGAGGCGCTCAAACAACCAAAGGCTTGAAAATAAACACAACAGCATGAGATTCAGGCAGACGGGTGGTGATCAACAATATATGCAACTAGCTATTCAGTTTAAGAAAAAGTGTGTTGTAAAGGGATTAAAAATAATGGCAAATAAATTACAGACGAGTGAATAGATTAAAACAAAATAAGGTGAAGGCCTCCTGATGCACCAGCAGGATAAGAGGCCCTTGATGAGGAAATCAATGAACATGAGGCTAGAAGCTGCAGCAGGGGCACCTCCTGTCTCCTGTGGGGCTTGGAGCCATGTGCAGAGCTGCCACCCTGTCCCCACAGACAGGGAGCCAAAGGACGCTGATCAGGGGACAGATGGCAGCGTAAGGAGGGGAGTGGGAGTGTTATGCTTTCCTCCACAGACAGCCCTGAAGCATCCCTGCCTCTATTTTTACCCTCCTGAATTCCTTGTATCCAGCCTGTGCTGATCTCTGCTGCTCAGAAAGCCAAACCAGGCCAGTGAGGTCCTGCAAGTCCACCCCCTACAGCAAGGCTCCATTATAATTTTTGCATTTGGTTGTCCACGTATTGCCTGTCTGTTTAATATGGCACCTTTCCAGCTTCAGAACATACGGGAATGAGAGAAACAAATTATTGTGTACGTTTAAAATATCCTTGTAATCAAAGCAAGGCAGTCAGCGAAAGGAAACTCACTTATAGAAAGACTCCAGCATAAAGAAATTGGCAAGAATATAGAGATAGATGTTGGGGTTACTTTGCATTTTTTTTGATAAACTTTGGTGCATTCTACCAAGGAACAATTTCAAAAGGATGAGATGCAGATGAAGCTTAGTGACATCACATAGTTTTGGTACTATGATGACAGTTGTCCTTTTACATTGAATTTCTTACTATTTTACTTTCACTTACTGCTCACTTGTCCCTCTGACAGGTATCAGCATGATTCCACCTACCCGACTATAAACATTTCAGCAAATGACCTGTCCCTGACAGTTGAGCAACACTTCACAGTGCTATTGCTTGTTCCAGGCATCAAAGGAATACAATGCCAAAGTTATCAGTGATAGTGGATTTGCCACTGTACTTTATTTCTGCAAAGCTGTTACTGCAAATTACTCATCAAACAGACATATGGGGGTGTGTCTTGTGCAGGTCATGCCCACCTTTGCAGTTGAGGAGGAAGTACTGCATGTCTGGACTGAAGGAGCCGCTGGCGTATCCGCACTCGTCCCGAGAACGTGCATCACAGGAGAGGCAGCGCCGGTTGAAGTGGCCAACAGTGTAGGCGCTGCAATGTGCCAAAATGTCACAGGCCATGACACAGAGCCCGGGACCAAATTAAAGATGACACACAGCAGTCGGTGCACCAGTACATTAACATTTCTGTACAACCTGTAGAGGTGCCGTCGTTTGGGGTCGTCCTCGGTGCTCAGGAAGTATCTGTGAAATATCCACAAGGACCATCTGGTGAAAAATACCGTTTCTATGATCGCAAGTCAATTAGTATTTGTAGTATTCGTACTGCTGGTTGCAGGAGTAGTTATGGATACTTTTTGAATTACCCCCATTTTGTCTTTTTAGTAAAGCTTGAAATACTGTTGACATTTTTGCATAACAAAGTCTGTACATGGAATGAAAAAAGTTAACTTTAAATTCATATGCAAAAGGAAGAGGCACCACATTTATAAATAAAAGGGAAAGGAATGTTTCCCTGCCCTCAAGGGTGTTTTGATAAATCGCAGAAGGAGATGACTGTGGAAGGTCTTTACGGTTAGTGACCACCTGTTGCGTGAAACACATTTGTTGTGTTTATGTGACCCCCATAACTCATTGCTTCTTACATCAGCTGTTTATCTTCATTGTAGGCCAAGACCTCGGTCACATCCCAGTCCCCGGAGGTGATGAACTGGAGGTTGTCGGTGCTGGAGTTTGGCTAGGAGGAGAGAACATCATATGCAGGTGATTTGTATCTCGCCACCGTATTCACCACAAAGCAACGGTCCTTTAGGCATTGGTGATCAAGACTAACGTGTATTAATGCTCTGCTGTACACACAGATTATGAGGATTATAACAGGAGGATTAGTGATAACTGGCTGTCGAAAAGCAAGCGCTATGTGGGGTATCTCATTCTGTGCTACTGCAAGGTGAGAGTATGGGAAGCTTAAGGTTCTTCCGATTCCTCGTGTCTCTGTGGCTGGGGACCAAACATGCAAGCAAGGAGCTCAAAAGGACGTGGCAGAGGTAGCCATAGCAGGCGCTTTAAAATAACATTAACATATCAGTAAAACATAAAGGTGGCATGGAACACAGCACTATATCCACCAGCCAATCATAGCAAGCACCTGGGAGAGGCTGTGGTGAGGAAAGGTAGGGGTCTTACCCGTGAGGAGGACATGGCGATGTGGAAGAACTTGCCCATTCCGCCCTGGAACACAGCTCTTGTGAAGAACAGCTTCTGACCGTCTTTAGAAAACAAGGGGCTCTCGTTCTGCAAGAACATCACATGCATACGTACCATAGCGTCAGGTTTTTCCTCCAGGCCTCCTCTTTTCTGTCTTTTGGTCACAACTCCCTGTACACCTTCATACTGCCTTACCCTATAAGCTCTTAACCTCACTAAACTGCTTTAAATACATTTTGGCAAAGTGATGTCATTAGCATTCATATTTGTAGCATTTCACAATGCGTATTTAGGGAATTAAACCCTCTAATTTTCTACCTTCTGATGCTAGCAAACCTTTATTTATAGGTGGGTCCTCTTCAGACATCTCTGAAGTCTGACCCTGACCTGTATATTTTTCTTCTTACCTGCCTGTGTAACCAGCCTTCACTTTCATCTTCGTGTTTCTGGAAAAATAACATATGGAGAAGAATAACTGTCAGTGTCATATTTCTCATCCTGGCAGTCCTTGCATAACAGAGCAATCATTACCCAGTATGAAAAGGAGCAACATCAATAATTTTAGCGTGGCACACAAAGCAATAAATGTTTAAGGGGTAAAAGAAGTAAACACCTTTCAATGATGAATTTTCATTTTTTATTCACTTTTCATTTATAATGAAAGTGCATATGGCCCATTAAAATGGTGAAGCATGTTTAGTTAACCTTAAAAAAAATATCTATTTAAAGATATGTACAGCTGAGTCCACTTAAAAGGACAGCTGGTAAGTAGTGGATAATGGTACCATTAATGGTACCATTTTGGGTCTACTGCCTTCAGAAGAACACAACTTGTGATAAGTAGATAACTAGCTTTAGCTGACACAATTTTCAGTCCCATTGTCCACATTTTTATGTTAATCACATTGGTTTAGTAAATACACACTATTTGTCCCTATGATGACTGTAAATCAGTTAAACTGCTGCACCACCAGCTCCACCAGCAGCAGGGTGATGTCTCACACACCACACACATACGCGCGCACACAGCAGGAGAAATACTGACTAAATAACTCTGCAAAGATCAGTTGCTCTTGATACCTTGGTGCAGACCCCAGTGGTGGCCTCACACAGAGTCAGGATGGAGATGTTCTGAGCACGGTTCAGCCAGTTAACAGCCAGCTTGGTACTGGTGGCCCACTTCACCATGGTGATATAGTACTCCCTGTCAAAACATTCAGGGCCATCGGTTTCAGAACTAGCATGGCAGCATTAGCAGTGCACGCAATGTGTTGGGGTGCCAGGTCCACTATGTGGTAACCTGTTGAGGTACCCACCCAATCCGGGGGTCCTCTGGATGTCTCATCTTCACGGTGTGTGGGGGGCCATTCAGGTTTACCACATAAAGGTAGATTGTGGGATTCTCCTCCCCTGCCTGAAGAGAACAACCAAGTGAAAATCCTGTTCCCCAAGCCCCCTGACCGGTACTCCCCCTCTGGACCATACTCACTTTGGGGTAATGGTACATCTTCCCAGTGGGATAGGGGGACCCTGTGAACATGGGGATCTCCATCAGAGGCACCAGGGTGTCGTTGATTGTAGCGTATGCTAACCTGGCGCCATCCGGTGACCACCAGTGGGCGATGTGGTTTTGGAATATTTCTTCTGCAGAATGAGAAAAGATGGCTTTACCCAAAATCGATGCAAGGTGCAACCAAAGATTAGATATTCCTTCCTTTTGTGCCAGGAAATCATGTACACAAAATATTGAAAAAAGCATAAAATGAGCAGTTCAAAAGCACCTGTGCAGAATAACAAGGGAACACACAAAATTGCCCAAATCCAATTAAATAGATACCATAATAACCCTGAGCAGCTATTCACTGATTTGAATTGAGGACTGTACCTGGGGAAGGTGCACACAGATTAGCCAGAAGGCCTGAATTTGAATGATGACAAAAGGTTCAGTAGAGCTCAACAAAAAAGAATTCTGAAGAGCATCTCAACACATACATACACTCACAAGCATTTCCTAGATGAGGGATAGGCAATATGAAAACGGACAAAGGGAAAAGGGATAAATGTGGGCCGTACAAGGGATAGTGGTCAGTCCTTGAGAGACTTGTTGACAAAAGCTGCACTGGATTTTCCAGCACAGGATCCAACCCCCATGGCACGTTATGCAAGTAAAAGACAACACTGTAAACACATCCGAGAGCAGTGTCACCAAGGGGGCCTGAGTGTGGGGCAGGAAGATGAGCTGTATGGGGAAGCTGATGGCCAAAAAAAGCAGCGTGAAGACGAATGAGCTGTGTAACGTGTAAAGAAGTTGGAGAGAAGAACCACTTTCCCTGGTGAGCAGCAGAGGGATGGACCTGGACTTTGTCTACACAAGGTGTCAGACTCTATCTATCTTAGAGGTTTCATTAAGCTGACAAACTTGACTCACGGGGAGCACAGCACACATTGCTTTGACTTTAACACTGGGAAATTACAGCACGGCAAGCTTAGAACTGCTTAACCCACAAGGTCTGATGTGTGCATACATAATTCATCACTTTCATGCAAGGGCTTAAATGAAGTGACGCTAAGACTGAGCTCCCGCCCCATAAAATATTCAGAGGAAAGGCTAAATATATATGTTGCTTTGGATAAATGGATCAACTCAGAAATTTGGCGTATTAGTAATAACATTGGCTGTGGTGAATTTTCAATATAGCCACCTCATACTGCTTTCTGTTTGTGGCACTGCCTGTATAGTACCTATTAAAAGCAATCACAGTGGACTTCTCGTACTTTATTGCTTTGCAACACTGAATCACAATGGATTTAGTCAGGCTTTTTGACAGTGATCAGAGGAACGATGCCCTTAAATGTCAATCCATACGTTATCGCTAACTGTTTAAACCTGGTGGGTGTGGAGCTGTGAATCACTGCACCGAGTCCATTAAACTACTCACAGACGGTACGCCAGTCTATTGCAGGGTGGCAACGCACACACAGTCACACAACACAGGCAATTTAGAGTGACCAATTAAACCAAAACGCAAGTCTTTGGACTGTCTTTGGAGGAAACTGGAGCATCTGCACAGACACGGAAGAACATGCAAACTTCATACATGTTGAGCTGGATTTAAACCTGCACCCAGCCAGCCGAGGTGCTGTGAGGAGACAGTGTGACTCGCTGAGCCACACTGCCAGTGTCAAAGCGAATAACCATTTCTACAAATAAATTCTGGATTAATTACAAGCATAAAACCCATAAACTGAAAGCGTAAGTAAGTGTTCACGGACACAGTTTGCCGCCCCATACCTTCATCTGAGGTGCAACTAATTTCTTGCAGAAGTCACTTAAAAAGATGAAACATCAGCTGTGTATACTTGACTAGAAGGTCTTACAGTTCAGCTGGTTTACTTTTTTTATTTTTAAATAAAAACTACATTATAAAGACAAAAGAGGAAACGAGTCTACATTATAAAGATGTTCTTAACAAATCCATGGCTTCAAATCCAAGGGTCTTGAAAAATGTCACTTATGGGAAAGATATGAGAATTTCCAAGACACCGAATATCCCTTCAATGTACAGTTGAGCTGATGTTAAGACAGAGGAAGGAATGTGGCACAACTGTGAATGTGTGCAGAGCAGGCCAGTCTGGGTCAGGTCCTGTAATACATGGACAGGTGGGCTTCAGGGCAGGTGGCCTTAGTTTACCTTAGAGCTACTGTGCGGGAAGCCTCTCAGAGAAGCGACCTTGAGTTTTCACACTTTGCGCACCCGCGTGTCCGTGAAGAGCACTGGTGGATCACGCTGCTCCCACTGGCAAAGCTACAAGACTGAGAGTCAGAGGTCCAGTTCAGATCAGGACACAGCAGGACGGCGTCTCTCCTCCTGACCAACCATTGTGCAGCTGCCAAAACTCACACAGAGGATGACAGTCTGTGTCTGCTGAGCAAGCAGCGCATTGCTACAGCAACAGGGCAAGAGAAATTTAAACCCGAGCCCTGCTGGTCTGAACAGCTCAAATCACTGCTTTCCTTTTTCCTTTCATTTCTTTTTTGTGCAAGGGAAACGGGAACCTATCAATCATCGCGTCACACAGAGGGGAGCAAAATGCAACACTCAGCTGGGATTCACACGTGACTGCATGTGTCTCGCTCCACTCGAAACTCTTGCTGGGCGTTTGGCAGCACGTTCGCCTTCAGAGGGGGGCACTTTAATACCGGTCCTTCTGAACAACACGCAACGCATCATCTGCTTGAGCGCGAGTGTATGAGAGCTGCTCTGGTGCTGTAATCAAATTTCACGGTGGCGCAGAGGTCCAGCCCCAGATAGTGTCGCTGCTCTGCAAGCCTTTGAAAGATAAAAAAGCTCTCAGATGTTACACTTGACAAATAATGCACTGCACACAACCAACAAAACAATTAGTCAATTACTGCTTCAACATTTATCACATTGATCAGATACTTGCAGCAGCAGCACATAAGGGAAATAAACATCTTAAAACCATTAGGCAGCTTAATTAGCTTGAAAAACCACTGAAAGCCCTTAGAGGTAATTCATTATGCAAAAAACGGTGTACTTACTAAGCAGCATGTTCTTTTTTTAAACTTTGTTCATTAATATTTGGAGGATATTCATGTTGGATATTATCCATCATTAATTTAATCGGTGCTACTAATATTTAAGATATTACAAAGGTCGAACACCCTAACGGAATAAACGCTGCTCAAACACCTTCAGGACTTCTAACATGACAGTTGGGTGCAAATCATTCTCAGATCTGGAGGTGCACACCGGTCTAGGATTTAAATCATTATCATGTTTCCCTATTTCTTCCTTTTTATGCCTTTCATTTAGTATTTTCTGGCATGTTATTTAATCTCACAAACACTTTTAAATATACTGTACCCCCCCACTGTCAAGGGCTGCCACTTGCTCCTCAGAGCTGTCCCAATGTGAATGTCTTCTTTTTCACCGCAGCTGCTGGGGTTCGGTGACTCACGGCTTTGCATAAATATTTACAGAGGGCTCGCTCCACAGACAGCCAGCTCTCCCTGCCTAATCTCGGTATGCTTCATAATTAAGACCCCTGAGAGCAATGGCTAAGGCCCCCAGTGTCGCTATGCTGGCAGGTGGCAAGACTGCACCGTACCCTTAGGGGGACACCGTGACACTCAGCCTAGAAGCGCCAGGACAATATTGCGTCATAAAGGAGTAGCAATGCCATCCACAGGGCTCACCCCACTTCTTTTTCCAGCATTCTCCATGATGCCTTGTCTGAAAAGATCTGGGGATGCTGAGATCCTCCTTTTTTAGTGTCCTGTTGATGTGAGCAACTCTCCCTCCCCTTAATTACATTTATATTTATTCTTTCAGGTGACATCTGCCTCCAAAAGGATGTACAATTGCTGCGTAATACCGAACCGACTCCTTTACCCAACATCCACTTACAAGTCTAGCTACACAACTCTAAGCTTCCTACAATCATTCACCCATTTATAGGCTGCAGCAGAGCAAAATGACACACACACACACACACACACACACACACACACACACACACTAAAGGGAATTTCAAATTACCAATTCACCTGAACCACACATCTCTGGATGGTGGGAGGAAACCAGAGCGTCCAGTGGAAGCCCATGTTTACACAGAGAAAACATGCAAACTCCAAAGAGACTGCTAATCGAACCCATGTCCAATCGCAGAATGCAGGTGCTGTTATCAGGACGCAAGACACTGCACTGTCCACACTGGCTATTGATGCACTCCTGGGATACGTTGTGAGGCCAAGGCCAAAAATGGTCATCAATTAGCCAATGAAAAAGTGAGGGCAGGGGGGTTTATATACACCACGGCTGTAGATGACTATAGTTAGCACGAAGTATGATGCCAACATACTTATGAAATTAATGACCAAAATTATAGCTGCTTAATCAAAGTAAAACTAAACCTCAGCAGCAAATCCATGAACGTATATTTCCATGAACATCCAGCAGGTGGCAACAGAGGTCCTCGGTAAAAGAGCTCCCGCCACAATCATTCGTGTTGGAGAGTCTCTGCTGAGCCCGATCCCTGAGGCTGGGCCACGCAGCTCTTTGATCCGTTCCCTCACAAGAGGAGCGGGTAGGTCTTCAGTGTTGCAGGGTGGGATGGATCTGGGGTTGAGGAAAATAAGCAGGCGGGCAGTGGGTGGCCACGGGGATGTGCATTTGTCTGCTGTTCTGGTTTAAAAGCTAACCATGAGTCTGCAGCTCCCCACAAGGGAGAGCTATGATGTGATGACACTGGGGCGAAGATTTGTGCTCCACAACTGACAGGCCCTTGACTCACTGCCTCAACAGAGCTGCTGCCTGCATTCAAGGACCCAGGTTTGAATCCCACCTCCAGTCATAGTGCTGCTAGTCAAGGCAATTACCCCGAGTTAATAGAATAACAACTACACAGCTGAATAAACAGATAGATTGATTGCTTTGCAGAAACGTGACAACTAAATAAACAAATGCAAACGTGCAGAACAAAAGGAGCAAGGACTGTTCTGAAACAGTGTTGAACAGGTCACCTGTGGGCAAAGCTGGCCACTGCTCCTCAGTTTTTCATCCTTCATGTCTCATCTGGTCCTCCTGTGGTACCTCTCATTCTAGTGAGCTATGAATCATGGCAATGTCCACAACACAAGAATAACTAGTCACAGCTGGATGTGCATCTCCTGGATGCAGATTTTGATGGTCAGTGCTCTAAAATCCCTAGCAGGTATTCTGTATGGTACAAAAGTGCCTCCTGGAAATCACCTCTCAGACAACAAGACCTTCTTTTGTTTAGCTGTTGCTTTTATGTGAAATGCAGCAGGCGGTATAGCTATTAAGGACTGAAGTTGTAACTGGTTCAAGCCCCAGGAGGGCCTTGCTGTAGCAACTCTGGGAATGGTACTTCACTAATAAATGTCGCCAGATGTATGAAAATGTAAAACTGCAAATCGGGCAATTATTATCATCACCATCATCATCATGACGGCGCTAATCCTGCCAGGCTGCTTTACTCGTCAGTCAGATAAGGGAGAAGGGAATACAGCTGAGTGCATCGGCAGTCCTCCAGCACGGGCAGTTCTGTATGGGAGGTTCATTCTGCAATTACGGACAAATGGAGTTTCTCAAAAACGAAACTGACCATTGGGCCAGTCAGTAAGCGTGCGGCACTGTATTTTGAATAACGTATAACTTCGCCTTTCTATAATAATCATGCTTAATGAAGCTTGCTGAATGCATAATAGTATTGTTTTTTTTAACCCAAATCCCCCACTGACAAATTTGAATAAGGACGGGGTTTCAAAGTGGGGGGTTGTACTGTTTTGCATAAAAAGTTCATCATAGCTTGTGTAGAAATTAATTATTACGAAGGCTAAAAAAATTAATGGCTCAACATTGCTGACTACTAAAACTAAGCATCACTACTAGCACTTTGGTGTGTTTGCTGGAAAACAACATTATTAAACAATTTGTAAAATGCAAACGGTGTTATGCGCCATGTGCTTCTGGCAAAAACATTCATATGTTCATTCTTGGCACTTCCTCTTTTATTGCTGTGGAGCTTTTCTGTATTAATACTACTGACAATAATAAGTGAATTTTTAATTTGTCATAAAAAACATTGGGTTTATCGTGCCAACACATTTAAACATTTTTACACAATTATTTGCATTGTCTAAAAATCCAGGAAAAGGCATGTTTATGCAATGAACATCTATAAGAATGCTTTGCAATTATAATGTCAGAATTATTTGCATGCTTTTGATGCATTCAAACTCTAAAAACATTGTAGTTCTTTGATATCTGTGTCATTTGAGCATTTAAAGCAAGGTAGCAGAAGCTGAGAGCATATGAATATCTTTATCTATACAATGTGAAACTTTACAGTTCCAGTATGCTGCATTTCACGTAAGAGGCCTGTCCGTCACTTGTATTGCTTATGAATCGTAATTAAAACTGGAAAGTCGCTTTTTCCTAGGCCAGAAGAGAGTGAAACTCATCCGCCAAGAGTCTGTGTCTGTACAACACGCAGAAGATCAATTGCTTCCTAAAATATTCCATACAGAATATTATCTACCCTTGCCAGCCACTACTTGGAATCAGTTCTCACATCCTTGTCCTCAAATGTCAACTCCAGCAGTTTGGTAATCTGAGTGGGATTACGGAGCTGTTCCATCTACCTACGGTCCTCCACTAGACCACGCAGCGAGCGCAAGGTCAGCTGCAAGACAAGGCTTTAAATCAACACGGAATCCTGGTAATCATGCTGTACCACGGTACCTGGCACAGTAATGAAAGCCCGTGTCTTCAAAACAAAACATAATGGCTTTACAGCCAAAGGACACTTCAGTATCCTCTTATGTGCTTTGCAAAATGGCAGAATTTGTTTTGGCGCCGTTCATTGCATGACACATCAACATCTCCCTGCCCAGTAATTCTGAGTAGTTTCCATGGCGAATTTAAAGAGGAAATGAGTCTCTCACATGTACAAGGATTTCAATACACTTATATCCTATCACAAATTTCGATTGCATTAAAATAAGGGTTTATGCCAAAAGACTCTTTGTTTATAGTTAAGATATAGGCCCTTGTATTTATAGACAAGAAAGTTCCAGCATTACGTTGAAGAATAATGAACTCTAGAGAGAACAGATGCTAATGAATATTCATTAAGCAATAAGACCGTCACTTGTTTGGATCTCATTGCAATCACTCTCAGATATCAATAGAATGGCTGTACATGTCAATCACTAAGAGCCAAAATACTTAACTGCTTATTAATATTCATGAGCATAGCAGGAGGCCGCAATTTAAATAAAGGCAGAAATCAGGGTCTGTGCCTGAACACGTCTTTGCTCTTGTTAATACATGATTATCTTTGCTTTCGATCACAGTCAGTTGTGATTTACACGCTCATTTGATACCTGCTGTTTTCTCCCAGAGACTTCACTCGTCACGTTACCCCCCCGAAACTTTTAAATCCTTCGGAGATGTTTTCTTCTTTTCACCTGTTCCCATCGATTAATTTTGGACAAGTAATTAAAAAAAAAAAAATCCTAATCTTGTATCCAATAAAAATACACATACCTGGATGTGCATTATTTTGAAGAGCAACTGAAATGTGTGAAGGCAGCGAGTGAAAATTTGTGATTTTCCACTGTTTTCTGGTCTTTTCCAGGCAGTACATTTGCCGTGGGGCTGCTGTTTTGCTTCACACAGTACGCAGGAGCTGCCTGTGGAAGCGCGACAGAAGCCTCTCCCTGCAGACCGTGATGTGTGCCGCTTGCTGCGGTGTGTGATGTGTGTTGCGTGCCCAGTGCTCCACAGCACGCTGCAATATTAGCCCACTAATCTGGCACGCCAAACATGCGCCGTGCCCCACGCACACAGCGCGCGCTGGTGCTGGGCCCAGGTCGGCTCGGCTCACCGCTACACAGAGGGCAGAACCCGATTCATGTCTCCCAGACAACAGAGAAATTATACGGCAGAGTGATCTGATTACTCGGCGTGCTGGGAGAGGGTTGCGCTGGAAAATCTGTTTAACATACTGGTCTGACTGCAGTGCAGAGCCTTGGTGTCTCATAAGTTAACCATAACAACACAGTACAGTCAGGGCATAAAGTGAGTTACAACTGCAGCAGTCTGTGTTGCTTTCATAGCACACAAGAAGCTCTGAATTATTGATAAACCAAACTCAAAAAGGTATCTATAATAAAAATGTAAGACTAATATCAAATAACCGTAGCTGAGACTGAAAACTGGCACAAATTCAAGAATGAGTCATTTTATTGTTTAAAAAATGGACTTAACTGCTTAATTCAAATTAAAAGAACCAGAAACATTTCAAAAGGAAGTCAGCACCACTATAAATTTGCTTTTTAAATTAAAAAACCTAAAACATTTAAACTTAATGTTGATGGCCACAAGCCACTACTTAAGGCCACCACAGCAAACCCCTGTAAAAGGAGGCGATTTGAAGGTGACGAAAGTACCTCATCAGGCATGTCTAAGTGTCCACTGTTTCGCTGAGCTTTTTCCAGAAAAAGAGGCTAGAAATCCATTCAAGCGAAGCATCACTGAGCACAAATTAATTCGTCATCGGTGTAGTCAATTACAGCAGAACATGAATATCTGATAAATCACACAGAGGGCAAAAGAATGAACAAATGAACATTCTATCTTATATTATGAAAAAGAAGAAAGATGTAATGGTTTCAGCCTTTCTTTGGGTGTGGAAAGTTGTTAAATTGCTTTGGCAACACAAGT
Organism: Heterotis niloticus; assembly: GCA_018136845.1. Taxonomy (NCBI): domain Eukaryota; kingdom Metazoa; phylum Chordata; class Actinopteri; order Osteoglossiformes; family Osteoglossidae; genus Heterotis; species Heterotis niloticus. The sequence goes on along the minus strand of CM030901.1, from coordinate 24,546,308 downwards.
GAACATTTGTCATGCCAATAAAGCACAAATTGAATCTTATTAATTCTATCGCAGGCATTTCTGTTGTCTGGGGTAATAAATCAGGGCACAGTGGAAATTTTTGTTTGGTGCAACCAGTCTTTCCTTACTGGTGTTTAAAGCACACAAGATGCTCCCTTTTGGCACGACTGAGGTAAATTCCCTGAAAAAATAAAAACATCACAATACTCAATATCTCTCTTACCTTCATACAGCCAGTCGCTGAGCCCATTAAATATAACACCTTCCTTTCCGGAAGAAACAAGGCGTATCGATCTGCTTTCTACGGTGGCTCGGTAGTAGATATTATTCTCAAATATGAAGATCTAGGAAGGGAAAGAAAACAAAGTGGGTAAATTATCCATTCGATCGGTATCTGACCATATAGTTTGGGAAGAGCGATGCTGTGTAATATGTAATTCATACCGAAGTGTCACTGATGTAAAAATGTGTCTGTTTACTCAAACATCCCAAATTTCAAGATTAAGAGTTCAACTGTTTAACAATATTTGCCAAGTGCTTTACTGGTGGCAGATCAGTGGGCAGGTCCAGTGAGGACAGGGTCAGCAGCAGGCCAGCTGGCCAGGGATCTTCCTGCTGACTCCCCATCACAGTTTGCCTCCCTGGCAGCCAAAGACCTTGTTACATAAAGCAATGCCACTGTCACGTTCCTGCACCGTCCATCTGAGCAGGCAGGGACCTGAGCATCCACTCCGGCTCGGGAACGTCAGCCCAAGCCTTGTGGATTAGTGCTTCAGCGCATTAGGGTACTGTGCTGCAGAAGCAGGGAGAATTATATATACAAAAGCAGTTTTAAATCCACAGGGATGGGAGAGAACCAAGTAGAGATATAAATATGAAAAAAACCAAGGACAACATCCTATCAAGAGTAGAAATGGGGAGGAATAACTTTGCTAATAGTTGCATTTGTTTTTTGCAGATATAACAAAGAGTAAAAAAAAAAACACTCAAAGTTTCTATTCGGTTAAAGCAAAATATACCTCTAACTGGAACACAGCAGCACAGAGACAGAAATGGTACACAGAAATAGCAAATGCGTCCACATACATAGGAAAAGGGATGAAAGTTGCAGAATTTTACAGATGTGATCCTATAGCAGTGAGCTTCAGAAGTCCTAGACTTCTAAAAACTACAGATCAAATATAAATTTATTAAGCAGAAGAATGGTATACATTTTTGCTGACCACATATTTATGGAGGGAAGTTATAATAATAATTATGAATAAAATAATTTTATAATATATTAATAGAGATGTCATGTTGGCTGGATACCCAAAACTATGGTAATCGGTGGCAATTTTGCAGCTGCAGTGTTCACCATGCTTACTCTGGTGAAAATTGCACTGTGACTAACAATTCGGGGACAGCAGCTGCCTTTGAACAACAAGTGTGTGCACACCTTCCTCACACATGTAAGAGAAGAAGAGAGAGCTTCAGGTGTGATAAGAAGGCAGGAAGGCTCTGTGAGAGCTCGCGTGTTGCGCACTTTGCAAAATACATCCAGCGAAGGGAAGGGAAGGCAAGCAGAAATGTCAGGGATATTAATAAAAGCATGGCTGCGGGCTGCAGTGAAAGCACAGTGGGAGCTTCAGCACATGTCCCGACATGGAGACAGTGGTGGCCTAGCCCTCCCACCACAGGGGTCTGCATCAGAGGGGGAGCAGCCGCGCTGGCCAGCAGGAGGTCCAGCAGGCACCTGAAACAGTGCTCTTATCTCCTGTTATTATTCAGTTCCACAGCTGATGCTTTCTTCTTCTTACAGTTTCACTTGTTTATGCAGCTGAACATTTCGCTGCACATATTCTGGTTATCTACGCTTCCTGGTGGCAAAGCACAGCAAAAACCCTGCTAAGATTTGAACCTCTGACTACCCACTGCACCAGCCACCAACCTTCAAGTCCACTTAGACAAAGTAGCTCAATATATAAACCTCACATTGTTAATTTGGTCCAGAAAATCACACCATCAGGCAAATTCCTGATATTGCTGGGTATCATTATTATTTCTTACAAGGGGAAAAAAATAAAAGGTTTGCTACCACACTGGTCAAAGCAACATCTGTGCACACACTGGATCTCCTGGGAGGCCAAAGAGGGCAACTTATTCCCCAGCGTCCCAATGTCCCTGTTGTGAGACGTCCTTGGGAGTGGTGAGGAATGAGGGACAGTGCCTGGACACACTCTAACGGGATAATGACTGCCACCGCGCAACACAGCAGATCAATATCTGACATCAATATCACTTGCGCGCAGTAACCCGTTCCCACAAAACTACTGCAGATTTCATCATCGGGCCTCAGCCAAAAAGGAAAAATAATCCTGCGCCGAATAAAGCGCTAGTCACTTTAGCACTGGGCAGGAAATAGGCTATAATGTGCTATCAGTGAAATTCGATGGATTCAGTCACATTCAAATAATAGGCCACTGACATAACCTTAGGGGCAGGTGGGGTGCTTCTGTCAAAGGCTAATCTCCATGACAACCTGTACCCAGAAAGGGGTGGAGCTTCAAGCTCTAGAGTCACAGGGTGCCAGACACCTGAAATGCCCCCTGCGTGTGTTCAGCCTCGCCCACCTGCGACTCTCCTAAAGCCCCACCTCTGCTCCAGTGAAGCCCTATATCCACAGGACAGAGGGAGACCTCAAAGTTGAACTCTTTGGTGACCCAATTAAAACCAAACAAGCTGTGAACAACAAAGCAGAAATTAAACACAATTATATTATGCAAATCGAACAACATTATCATTCTGAGCAGTTTTCTCTTTTGTTTTTTCCTCATATTTTGCTGGCAGTTTATGCAAATGGCATAAAATATAATTACACCCTCAATGAAAACACCAAACAGACATTCATCTTTTAAATCTGACATCCCAAGAGTTAAGGAACACCATTTGACCATTTTCTGTTGAAGTGAGAAATATAATAAAATGACTCTATTGTAAATTCATGGAAGAGGAAGAGAAAGAGGTACAGTATATAGTTTTCCAATCACAATAATACTGCATCATTTTACCTTAATGATTCCCCTTTCAATGTGCTGGGCTCTTATACTGAAATCACAGTCATTGTAAGGATTAGGAACTTGGCTTCCTTTTTAATATCCACATATATGAGATACATGCCTCAAAAAAAAAAAAAAGACTGTCCATGAACATGAGAATTTACAAATTTACTTCCATCCTAACCCTTCTCATATTTTTTCTTTACTCTAACACCTCTGTGTGAAAACGTGAGCGAGAAAAGAAGGTGAAATGACATAAAGGTCCATGAGGCACTAGAACTAGATATCTTTATACACCTGCTCTCCTCTTCTGTAACTATAAGGCAGTATGGTGGATGCAGGAGATGCTATACCACACACAAGGACTGGTGGCAGCTCGTGAATGCGTGCGCTCCCTGTGGCAACATGGCCGCAGTGCTCATACACCGCTGCCCACAGCCAAACGTAGGCTGCATTATAGAATAGGTCCATCCCTTGTCCAAAAGTACCAAAAGAGGACAACTGTCTCCAGTTAATCTGCAGAACACACACCTGTGAGATATACACACACTGTCTGCAAGAACCCAACCTATGCCCTTCCATCTTTTCTCAGCTGACTGTTATAGCACCAAACAGTGGCCGTGCAGCAACGCAAGAGCAATAAAGGAACTAAGCGGCATATTACAAAGACACTTAAAAATCCCTTCCCCACCATGGCAAAGCAATGCTGAAGACATGGGACAGTGAGCAACATAGCAGTATGAGAACATCTTGCAATGAATAGAACTGAGTTTGAATCCCACTCAAATTCTCTCAAGCAAGGTATACAGTAAAAGTTGATACAGTATAAACTACTAATTTGCACAAATGGGTAAGTCTTTTTAAGTCACCATGAAAAAGCATCAGATAAATTAATAAAAAGTATTAAAAAGAGTGGTAAGAAGATGACTGTGAAACAGACAGAGGGATACGCTGATGACTAGACTGGCAGGCGCAAAGACACAGCCTGCCCCAGTGACAGTGAGCTCTTCTTGGGTTTAACAAACCAGTGTCCTTCTCCCCCTGTTGGCCCACAGTTCCAGCAGGATCCATGTCTCTCCCTCAGTAGCACAGCTTCTCTATCATCTATTTGCACTGGATCATCTCAAGTGCCGGTGGATCCTCCACACAGTGTGTGAGCCCCGGAGACACAATACTCTGACAAGAGGCTCCAAATAGAGAGTGGCGGGTTTAATCCAGGCGCCAGCATGACTAATGGCGAAAAATGGAGTACGGTACTCATTCAGTCATTTGATTTATTCATCTACTGGCTGCATTACAGGAAATTAATTACACAGTGTGACTCTGAGTGATCGGTGATCACTCATTATCTGTCCACAGAGCAGAGAGACAGAGTGCTGCCTGGGAACGTGCTGCGGGTCCCCTTTTAATATCAGATCTTTTCATGAGGTTAAGATGAAGCATCCACATCGTCTTGTATTTTGTTTTGCAATTTTTTTCATGTGGTGATTTATTACATATAAAATGGATGCACCTCAGTGACACCATAATTAGTTTCATGCAGGACAAATCCAAAAGATGGCAAAACATGGGAAGTTATACTGTACAGGTCAAGGAAAGAAAACAGGCCCTCACCAGTTGTTGGCCTCTGGGGCCCCACCCGGCATACTGCAGGGCAGCACTGCGAACCTCTGGGGGGTTCAGATTCCAGGTCTCCCTGTAGATGAAACGAAGCACACAGCCACAATGGCTTTAAATACACAAGTGGTACAGTGTCGCCTTTTTTATCTTTTGGGGGCCTACATGCCCCTAGAGGTGACTGGAAAAACTAACTCACAGGATCTCTTGCACTTGTGCAGCTCTAGATAAGAGGAGCACATGTGACTGGTCACTCCCAAGCTGGACACACAGATCCCCAGAGTGACACGGGGTGTTACATAAACACAGATTATCTGCATTTATAAACATGCAAAGCCTACAGAAAGCAAAAAAGCATCTGCAGAGAGCTGAGGTGGAGGTCATTGTCTATTTGTGCAGTCACATTTTGTGCGTGGTCTCCACCAGATGGCAGCACACACAACTCGACCAAAGACCAGATTATTAAAATTAAACCCATAAAGCGCTCATATTAAAATGAGCAGTGGAATTCAAACGTAACTTGTTACCTGTGTTCAAAAGCTGACCTGTTATAAAAATGACCTGGTGTGCAACCAAAAGGACTGCCTGGCTGTCCCTTTGGCTTTAAGAAATTCAACTGACACACAGTCATGTAGGCAATTTTCTAGAAAGTTCAACTACCGTGTCTATAAACAAAATGAAGGCTGCACTTACGGTGTTACCAAACTGCATATGATGTAGAAGGCTGTAAATGAGTGCTGATACACCTGTAGGAAAAAACAAAACGGTGCAGGAAGTGCATCAGGATACAAGCAGAAGACACACACTGCAACAAGCTGTCACGCACATACAGTAGGCAGGCTGCACTTCCTGTACAAACAACTACCAGATATCTTAAATGCATTTAGCTGATATATTTTTCAGACCCAGCACAGTGCTGTTTGTTTTCCCACTTTCCCCTGCTGCGCTGTTTTGTTTCGATGCCCTGGACGAAGCCCAAAGCTGTACTGCATTCTGGGTGTATGGGTGGTGATGGATGAGATGCAGGTGTGTACAGGACTCGGAGCTGAATGAGGGGCACACAGGAGCTGTACAGTGCTGAGCAGGGGGCCACGGGCAGTGTGAAGGGCGTGCGGCACTAGGACGGATTGTGCAGGTAATGGTGCCATCATCAATCAGGCCTACCGTTATTGGTCCTGCATAAAGAATGTGTGCAGTTCTGACCGCTGTAAACAGCCATTCGTTGTGCAGCCTACAGGACAACACAGGACTTTGTTCATTCCTATCAACCGTAAGAGCTGAGGGGTCGCCAGAACCTAAAAATACCAATTGAGTCCAGTTCCCTACCTAGCAAAGTCATCGCGCTTGTAAGGCTGCTTGAATTTACCTGATCACTGTATGTGACGCTACTGAAAACTCCAAAGGTTCGCACATGTGGTGAGACTTGTGCTGGCAAATCAAATACATTAAACTGCTTTTAAGGGCACTGTTATCTGAGGGGCGGGGGCAGGGGTAACTGTCATCTAGGTCAGTCCAACTAATCTTCTGACTTCATTCCATTTTAGATATGTGTTATATGTGTTGGTCAGTCCTTCATCTTGGTATGCCATTTGCTTTATGCCTAATCTTTAAAATTGCTCTGCACATACTTAGAGGATAAAGAAGTTTATAAAAATAAATGTTATTGTAAAGTATTGCATTGATGTTTTGGTGAGGAGACTCCAGCCCTTTGTGATCATTAGCATCACACAGAAGGCGTGGTAGATAAGGAGCTACAGAAGCACCACCCTGTACACAGCAACGACAGTGCCACCATGTAACCTAACAGGTGTGCCTGTCACCTTTGTCATTGTGAGGCATTACCTCAGGTTGTATTCTTCATTACCTACACATTTTAAATGGAGCAACATAAGCAAAATACCATTGCAACAAGAGCACTGTATTTCCCAAGATCACATGCCCGCAGGGTCAGTACCGTGTGATTTAATCGCTACAGCACCCGCCTGCCTATAACTCCATTTATTAGATCAGTCATTACCGATGCTGTGGCCCTTTCCTCCTTTTGTGCGTTTCTGTCACCGCTGATGGCAACTGATTATGTCGAGCTTTTACACACGCCATTATTACCTTCAGCACTGTGGCATTTCTTTTTAAGGTGAGAGGAAATATGGCTTGGCTTTTTTGAAGCTTGAAAACAAGCTAACAAACGACTTACAGGTGCAACGTTGTAGGCGAGCAGCACATGTTTCATATCAGGAGAGATTTGGTACTTGCTGGCTTTGTACATTTCCTGGCAAGGAAAGAGAGATGAGACCTTTAACCATGCATAAGATTTTCATTAATGCAATTCTTAAGTGACTGGGTTTGACGGATTGCTTCCAACAGCAAGCAAACACGGGGCCATTAATCTTGTCTCCGACTTTGACATGGAACAAACATAATGTGGTGTGTCGTTACCTCAGCAATTTCCGTCCTGACACCGCATTCTACCCAAAAATCACGGGATAACAAGCAAAGATGTTAATCAATGACTCTTAAGTAGTGATAAATACTTTCAGAAGAGACAAAAGGGTTTCAGGACTGTGAAAAGCCAGTCAGTAAGGAATGACGGTTTGTTTGGTCAGTGCGCTGGCTCCTCAACTTACAAATACAGCTGGACCCAGTGGGCCATTCACAACTCATTCCAAGTAATTTCTGCCCCTACAGTAAAATTAAATAAAGTGTAATAATCAAATTTCTCAATTAATTTATGGGATAAGTTGCATTAAAATTCTTCAAAAAGGTGTAATGAAGAAAAATGCTTTTAAAATTTATTTTTAACTTTGACAGTTAAATTAAAATTTAAAATAACAACACATAGTTATAGACCAGCTGTTCTTACTGAAACTATAAAACTCTCAAATTCCAGGCACACGCAGTAAACATTGTGGAAAGGAGGTGAATTAAGTGGTCCCACATTGCTATTCTGTGTGGGTTTCTGCTGGTAAATATAGAAGAAAATCATAAAAGATCAGTAAGTGCAGAAAATACAACTAAATCTAAATAAAAATGAATAAATGATTAAGCATATGTTAAAAATTTTTAACTTTGACTGTAACATGAGGAACCTGTGTATTATTATAACACATGCGATTGGAATAAGCATTCTTCAGAAGCACTTGATCATAAAGGAACTTACAAACTTCTTGTTTTCAACCAAAACCGTCCTCTCTTTTGTCTCGACGTTAAATCTGACCACGTCGCCTTCCCGTGTGCGGTACAGCAGTTCATTTCCTGCAAAACACAAAGGAAGAGAAAGACAGGACGATTAAGCTGATGGCGATCACCCCTAAGGCACACTGGATAATTTCATAACTCCTAGCAGCAAACCCAGAGACGTGCAGGTGGTCACGTTTTGGTCACGGAACTCATCTCCGGCTCGCCTTGTGCCCCTTCATATGACTTTTCATTACTTTTCAGAGAAGCAGTTGACTTATCTCTGAGGGGAGCAATAAAAACACCAGCTATCACTGCATAGGGCATATATATCAAATGCTCCTTTCTGACAGCGATCAAGGGAATTTTATCACACTGCTTTTCAATTTTGAAGAATAAGGCAACACATATTAAAGGTCCTAAGTCGAAATCCTGTGGTGCTGGTAATAATGGAAATGGATGCATCTCTAGCTAACCCAGTATGACACACCCAGTATGACACAGAGGTGGCACCAGTGTCACCATCCTCTAAAGTGGAAACCAAACAGCACTCATGTTACACAGCTGTGAAAAGCTGGATTTGACAGCATGGGGCGATTGGTGACATCTGTTGTTTCTTTGAGGCCGGTGGGAAAAGAAGAAGCAGTGCAATGCAGTCTGTCACTGACCCGCTGTGACACGGAGCTTCATCGGCTTGCTGTTAACAGTGGGTGGGTACAAAAGCCCATTGTGGTGAAACGTAACTACGTCCATCTCACCTCTGCTATGCCAGTGGTCCGCTTGTGTTGCAATACCTCCCATATTCCTCCTCCCACAAGAAGCCCACTGTCGCCGGATTCACTCCAGGGAACACCAGCAGCGCAAATATCAAGATAAAAAACTATTTTTTTGTCTTTACTTTTATCCCTTGACAACGTTCTGGCCTTCACAAAACGCAGATGTTAAATATACCACAGCTGCTACAAATCCGACGTCTGTCCCCAAATGTGCATTAATCTTGGTGGCTCTTGAAGGAATTAGAAGCATTGTGGATATTTTTAAATTAGCATGCAGCAGCCTCGTCCTCTCAAAGCAAGAATATTTAATAAGAAACCACACAAATACTATTAAAATGGCATTTCTTTAAAGTGCGCCTGCAAAAGCTGAGTAATTGCCTTTTCAGAATCAATGGGATATTCATGAACACACTGTCGTGTCCTCAGATCAGTGTAATGTGCGAGGATCTTCAGGAGGTCCTCTTGTCTAGGTAATAAATGCTGCAATAAGAACGTCACAAGGGCCCTCTCTCCTCAGTCCTGGTATTCCATTTTTCTTCAGCAAGATGTGACCTTCATATTCACCCATGCACAGGCCCTTAAATGGCAGAAAAACGATTCATTTAGAGCACAGATCTCTATTCCCCAGGGACAGGCTGCATCTAACAGGGTCTCCCCCCTGTCAGGTTTCTTAGTGAAGCTTCACCCCTTTCGTTCCTCTAGCAAGTTATCCTATGTATTGTCTCCCCCATCCACCACACAGTGACAGATGGCCAGTCCCCTCTCCACAAATTCATCTGTGCAGGCCTTAGGCTGAACAAGACGTTACTTCACACTTATCTCACAGACTCTTTTGCATTGTCATGTATTTGCTACGCAAACAGACACATTTCATCCCCTTGCTGTACACAGCAGGAAATTGGACACATTCAAGTAACAGGCAAACATATAAGATAATCTGATTTGCTCCAGGGTAGAGGAACCTTTTACCAGTGAGCGAACATTCCCTGCTGCTCTCAAAGGCTCTCGTGAAAACCGATGCTCTGTGGCCTGTCTATGTCTCGCCTGCAGATCCTTCTCCTGACCATGTACTTAGACATCTCTTGTTCTCACCGCTGTTTCTGCAGTACCATAACCGTTGGAGGTGCTCAAAGAACAGGTGCCAAATGCATTAATGCACACCACTGGGATGCAACCCCTCTGGCTGAAGATCAAGAGACCCAAAAGCTTGTGTCGTGCTGGACCCTACACCCCTCCTTTGCCCTCTCCCATTTATTTTGTTCCCCTGATGTTCTTTACACCAATTTCAATGCTCAAGCCAACAGCTTCACCCTGCAGCCACACTTGTCTTTCCGTAACATTGACTTCTTCCAAGGACGTTTGGTAGAGATTCTGTTATAAACAAGACTGTTGTTCTCTCTCCATTCTTTTCCCTACCATGAGATTCTTCACCTGTTTTTCTTGCTGCACTGACTTTTAGGTCCTCCCATTCAGCATGACATTCCCATTCAACCTCATTCAGCTGTCTGTCCCTATCAATACCCGCCAATCTCAACCCTTTTCTTCTAAGGTTCAAACTCCTGGTCAAAAAGCCTTCATTTTTCATTTTTTGACCCAAGCCGTTCAGATGTGAAATGAACCTTCTGGCCCCCAGAGATCATTCTCCAGAACACCTTACCTTCTTTGGCACAAAAGACATTCCATTAATCTACATTTAGCTGTACCACTAACTCCCATGTCTCTTGCCCTATACCACCATGGAGGTACTACTTCCAGAATTTTCTCTGCCAGAAACATAAATCATTATCGTTGACAAAGTTGACATGAGCCAACCTGAAATGACAAAGTTCTCATGTTGATGTAGGGACATGTGATTGAGTTGTCAGGCACTCCCCTGGGCATCCGAGAGACAATTTTGTCTTACTCAAACCAGACCAGCCTGTCCAGTAGTTAAACACAGATGGAAGTATAACATGATCACCTGACTGATACGTTCCTTACATTATTAACCATACCTGACCCCGCTTTTAATTCTTCTTTCACTACAGATTTTTGCTTCTTTTCTGTGGCCATAAGTAGACTTTTGCAGAACAGCAAGTCAGGATCCCTATATATGATTTCGCTCAGATGCAGCTCAGCTAGAATTATGGAGCTTGCCTGCAACAAAATAAAACAGCCTCGCCTTCACCGTGTTAACGTCCTAAATCTCAGGTGCCTGCAGGCGAAGTGTGCTATAAAAAGAAATGGATTAATAAAAATTTCAATGGGCCTTTAATTAAACCCAGCACACATTTGACCACTTTTATTATTTCGTTTGAACTTCATGTGTCCAAAAAACTGCTTCAGCTCATCCAAGTGCCTGGGTGTAACTCATATTGCCAGACTTAAAAGGAGTGATTTGATACAAGCTACCGCTGTAAATTTAAGGCTTGTGCCTCCTTCACCTGTAAGTCTTCTGTACTGCACCTCAAGGAAAGATCAGAAGAAATGCTACACAATGTGCCAGAGGTGAATTCTGTCTAAAGGGTATTTGAGAGGTTTTTTCTTCACGGTGTTTTATAGTTATCAGCAATGGCAATCAAGGTCATTTCTGAATCTCATTTTTCAGCAAAGACACTGAACTGCAAAGCCCAAAATGTCTAGCGTATGGTGCAAATGATGCTGAAAATGGCAACGTTAATGGACAGATTTCTTTACTATTGCTTGCATGTTCCATTGCTTAATTTTTTTATGATGCCACTCATCAAAGTAGTGCAGGAGTGAAAAGGCAGGGGTGCTTGCATCTAGCCTGCGAGGATAGGAAAAGGGGAAAAAAAATCAAATAAATAAATATGGAAATTTGCTACATCAAGTTGTGTGAAAGCGACTGATGAAATAAGATATGACACAGACGAGTATTGAGCTTAACCTTTGAGCATCATAAAAGTAATTCACCAAACTCCGAACACCATGGCTTCTGGTGGCTGCCTGAAAAATGTGCTTAGTATTTCATATTTTATGATTAAGTATTTTTTCTACTGAATGACTAACTCAGTGTCAAAGCACGTATACAGACTATATATGGTACAGTTGCAGTTTTGATTTATTAGTAACAGGGAAACTGACTTCATGTTTAAAAACAAAATTAACCAAAAAAAAAAAGACTCACACAGAAATGTCTTATGATTTCTGCCCATATTCTAAAGGCAAACCTGGGTGACAGCATCAGTTTAATAGGTGATTTTTTAACTTTTTTTTTTAACATGTCTCATACTGTCCATAAATCAAATTACAGTATATATTCATGTGAAGGTTATATTATGGTTTATAGCAAGATCATCAACAAAGCAGAAACAAAAATGTGTTTAAATCACTTGTGCTACAGTTGCTCATCCATCCAGGAAGAACAAAACAGAAAAGCAAAAGAATAGACTGGAGCATCAACATGAGTCTAAGCGTGTGCGTGGATGACATCGGTTTAATAACATTTCTGAGACTAACCTATAGGGGGAAACACAGACAAACTGTGCTTAAGTGACGAGTTCCAGCCACTTTTCATTTCTGAGATAAAGGCAAAACTGGTGGACAGGCAGCAGTACGGGAGAGTCCTAAATAATTCAAATGGCTCTGGCTGCAAAACAGTGGGCTTCCTCTCCTGGAGATGCTTCTGGACTGTTACAGACCTACAGAAGTGTTCTAAAGAAATCATTTACTTGGCTGGGCTTTTCCAAACACTGCACTACTGCAAAAAAAAAAAAAAAAACCAACAAATAATAAAAACAAAGATTATTAGATTTACATGCATTTGAAAACTATTGCTTTTCCATAATTATTAGTATCATACAGGAAGACAACTTTACGATCAGGAAGCCAAGCTGACAAATGTGACCTGAAGCAAGTGAAAATCGGGCCACTGAAACACAGTTTTGAACTACGTAACGGCCCATTTATCACAGCTAATCAGGTCATTTTTCTGGAATAACCTGCAGACTGCAGGGCATGAAACTATTGCGTGTGTGCAGTGTTATTAGGCTTCTTGCCAGATGTCTCATTCAGCACCTGTTAAGGAGACAAAGGCAGTCCGTCTCCATTCCACCCCAAAACAGCCTCCACTGGTATGAATGTCACCCTTTAGATGTTACTGACACCAGCTGTGTTCAATTCATGACACTCAAGCCCTACTGGAGATTGGGAGCTGCTGTTATTATATTGAGCTTTTATTATTATTATTATTATTATTATTATTATTATTGCTCGCTGCTGTTTTCATTACAAAGAAGCTGACAAACAGTATAATTTTACTAAACTTCTGGTAATCCATGCCTTTGGTGCCTGGGAAACTGCTTGGCAAGTCTATCAAAACATTGTTTCCAAAATGTGAGCAGTTTTCGGGGTGTTATCAACATGAATTAAAGATCAAAATGGATAAATGAGGTGAGGCTGACAGGTGATGTACCCACAAGTTCCACTGTATATCACTTAGTAAGATTGAAGTTCTTTCTCTGAAAATCCTATTAATGTGATGCTGTTCTTTTTGTAAGCATCCTTCCACCTCACCAAAGTAATCTATATGCAGTGTCTGTTAACCAAGTGTTGACTGATTGTGTTTCCAATCAACCCCACAGAGGAGGACAGATTAAGAGCAGCAGGTGGTCAATGTCTGAGCAAAGTATTCAGTCGTAAAACACACCTCCTAAAAAAAACCTCCTTTCCTCAATGCTTACTTATCCTCCCTGATTACAGCAGTCTTCCAGCTTTTGGTCTGCAGGCACAGGTTGTCATATCTTCGGCTTATTTACAGTGGGGCACTGGTTTGGCCATCGTGTACAGGTGACATTCACGATGACTAGGGGAGAGACGCATGGTAAAACTGGGGTGGCTGCCAGTGACCCCAAGGCAGCACTTGGATAATAAACAAAGAGTGGCACCATTTTCCACAGGCTACCTGCTCCCTCGCTGAGACAAAAATCTGCTTGTTTGTTTGTTCTTCCCAGCTTTGTTTCAAATTTCCAGTTCTTTATCAACATATACAGCAGTGAATCCCAAACAAATGTTCTCGACCCACGTGAGGGTGCTTGAGTATCATGGGACAGTCACAAACAAATAGAAATGTTAGTGTTAGGTGATTTCTTCCCTAGTGTATTATTTACTCGGTAATTAAAGTACAATAGTTGGTTAATATAACAATGTTCGAGTCAATTTGTGTCCAACACAAGCTGACCATAGAGAAACATCACCATGACCACCATCATCATAGAGAAGCATAAACATCTCCACCCGGTCTCTGATTTGCTGTGGCTTCTCTCACATCGCCAATCACATTCCTGCATGCAAGAGCAATGAGTGCTGATTGGAAAAGTGATCTGCCTGCCCCAAGGCAATCAAGGCAAAAAAAAAAAGCAGCAGTTAAACAAAAACGCAAAATTTTCACTGTTTCCAGCTGGGCGATTAAACCTATACAATTCTGTTTTCATATTCTAAATGGCTCCTGTTCAAACCATAATCATATTTTTGTGCTCGGTGTACCGTAAAATAAGAATGAGAAAATACATAATTGGCCCAAAAACACCTCTTCTTCCACAAAGTGACTTTGTAGGGTTTGACAGGAAACAATCACACTATTTAGCACACACCGGTGGCTGAATTTTTTGTACGCTAAAGCTTGTTATTGCTTTAGAGCCCTCCTCCATACCCTTGAAATGGGTCTCCCAGCAGGATGCTGTTTCAGGGCCTGGCTATGGCTGCAGGCTGTAGGCAGAGCAGAGCATTAGGGACTCAGAGAAGTCCTCCTGGGAGTCACTGCATGGTGTGGAGCCACTGCTCATTATCTCCGACCTCCTGCTCCTCATGGCCGCTCAACTTTCATTATCACCATTTATATTTTTCTTTATTTAACCCCCTTTGCTTGCCTAAACTTGACATGTCACAACCAGCCCTCTGATAATGTGTGGATGCCAAAAAAATTTTTAAAAAAAACAGCAGAAACTGTACTCCTGGTTGGGTTCTGACAGCAGCACATCATGAAAAATGGTAAAAAGGATAGGTCAATTATTCTTGTTTACAAGTAAACTGGGCTAAGCGGCAAACAAAGCTATGGTAAAAAATCTGTTGCATTCATCATGTTATGGCGAAAGCGTTGTGCACAGGTGGGTGAGCAGGACATCGCACAGCACAATGCTATCACTACAAGGAGCCCTCTGGCTGGGAGTGCTCATTACTCTCATTAAGTTAAGATCCACAACCTGTCGCCAATGGTTGCCAAGGTTAAAAGGCACTTATTCCTCCAATCGTGAGTCTATGTGTTTGCTTTTTTGCCATTTCGTTAATCTACTGCACACGTTGCGAATGTGACCCTGGCATGATGTCAAGTGACATGGGTCACCAACACTCATTCCTGCTGCAAATTTCAATGGGACCATTAAATATGCCCTAGTGATGCATGGAATATGATACATTTCAATTTTTGTGGAATAAATTCATAAATTCACTGGTGACCTTTATTATGCTGCACAAATAAATTCATTTTGTGTAGAGGATGAGTTGCATGTAATGTTTAGAACATGAGAACCATTTTGATGGAAAGATTTTATCAACTATTTCTCACATAAAATTGTGTTCTGTCCACCACATTGTGTGGCTTAAGGAGCAAGCAGCTGACCGCCAAGCAGAAGTTCCACTAATCGACCAGGAATAAATCTATCCTTAACTCAACCATTCCCATATTTTGCTCATTGGCAATGCAAATCGGCTGTGTTCCCATGTGACTGCCCAGAACTGACCACATGCAACCAGCAGCCGCTGCCAATCAAACAGCAGGGCAGGAACAGTGATGAAAGTCCAAACCGAGACGCTGTGTGGCACCTTACTGGAGCCGCTGGGCAGAAGGGGACTGGAGCTGCAGCAGATGGATGGCAAGGCCAGGACCTGGCGCTCTTTCACTTTGCCAGTGAAAATGGTACTGCTGCAGCTTTACTTGATAGTTAAACACATAGCTGCACTAATGGGACTGCATCTCACCTCCGTCCCACTGCTGGGCCGACATCCTGGAGCCTGTGGGTCGACCTTGTGTCACCTGTTATCCTCACTCTATGGACAGCAAGCTGATGCTGGTTCACAGTGCTGCATCCTGTATGCCTACTGGAATAAGTTCCTGAGTCCAGCACACCTTCCAACTCTTCTTACACCATTTAGAGCAAAGAAGGGGGGTAAAATTGGCTCAATCCAGATTTAAAGATAAATCAGGCTGTTGTCTGGCTGGCTAGAACAAAAAAACCGCCTGACTATTTGAGCAATCCTGCTACAGACTCCAAAACCTGCCTACAAAGGTGAGTCTTACTAATTATTTCACATAATGGCAGAGAATAATGGTTGCATAACTGGTATCTACAAGAGGGATACAATATATAGAAGATTTCAAAAAGTGATGCCAAAAAACATTTTATAGAGCTATTTTAAGTTTTGAATTTCAGGTGGGGACAGAATCTGCATATTTCTCTTATTAACGTGGCTTGTTTAAAATGTGGTCAGACTATGGATGTCATGCAAAAATAAATTCCAGGATCACAGAAACCCCATGTCTTCACAGCCCTGGATCCAAAATTACACACAATTTTGTGGGCTTCAGCTGGCAACATCGCCTGCTGATTGTGTTACGTCATGATGCAGTTCTAGTGCCTGGAGTGAGAATCTTCAAACAGAATTACCTTTAAATACCCCTTGTGTCATAAGCATCTATTGTTTTGGTTTGTGGCTCAGCCAAACTGGATGAATGAAGAGGGATAACAGAGTAGGCGGAGAGCCGCGCTCCCAGCCCATGAGACGAGTGGCAGCAACAGCATCAGTCTTCCATGCCCCTGCGAGATTAACAGGTGATAGATTTTACAACCAGCAGGCTTTAGAAAAGAGGGGCTGTCTGATCAGAGATAAATGGATAACTGCATGGACACAAGGAAATTTAATCACTCCTCTGCCCTTCTCTCTTTCTCTCACAGAGTATCGGTCTTCGTCTTAAGATGGTCTGCCAAACGTTCAGGTATGCTTTGTCAAACCTTTCAGCACGGCCTAATGTCAGGCGTCTCGCTCACATGTCTGCAGCATTTTCTTCCCCAACAGTAATTTAGGTCTGACATAGAAGCTTAGAAATAAACAATTGATTATACATTCTATATAAACTTACAGATGAATCAAAACATTTCCTTTTTGGGATACTGGGGATACTGGACAGGAAGTGGGAACCTGCGTCCTCACCCCACAGTTTTAGCTGTGTCTTACAGGTAAGCTGCATCCAGTGATCCACAGGTCTACTGAAACCCTAGCTATATGCCATGCTGGCTAAACATAGCCAACATGAATATAGTAAATATAAAATCTAAACATTTATAAAAATACAAAACTTAATATATCTCAGATCAATAACTCAGCTCTATTATGATCAGTCCCCTACAGAGAAGTGCATTACAAAATATATTAATATTTCTCAAATCAATACCTCAGTTCTACTTTGACCAGCCCCCTACAGAGAAAACATGTATAGATGTTTAGTATACATTGTATGCAAATATGAACAAGAAAATAGCTCCAAATTTAGCATATGCTAATGCTTTAACTGTAGACACGTACATGTACAGGGTAAGGCTGGTGCCTCACAGTGCCAGAGCTGCACATTTCTCCCTGTTTTCTTCCTGTGTTCACAACCCAAAAACAGGCATAAAAGAATGCAATGGTAAACCACTTCTGTACCCTCTCCTAACCATAAAAACCATGCCAGTGGTTCACAAGAGTAAAATTTAACTTTACGGCACTTACACTACCCTAGAGATATGCAAATGTGTCGAAATAAGACATTGGCAGGAAATATACTGGCAGAAAACATATTTCTCTTCCACACAAGGCTGTTCAGTCGCATGTCATTATGCCAAAGCCACAGACAGGCATTCAAGCACTTTTAAGTTACAGCTCTTGTATACATTTAAAAAATAAAAAATAAAAAAAACTAGTCAGCTGTCATGCTATGGGTTGTGAGTCACAGATGACGTACACAATCTATTAATTTATTGACCTAACTTAATGAACAACCAAATTAATTAATTTCCTGTTACAGTTGCCCACTCAAGATGTAGGCTTAGAACTGCAAGCTGTGTATGAAAGATGCTGTACTGGGACAGATGCCTCATGTAGTTGTCTATGCTCCTGGTTTCTATAAAATTGTGTTGGTGGTCTGTGGGGGTTCATTCACCTCAGCTGTCTGTTTCAGAGTTTTACGTAACAGCACGAATATTAAACAAGGCACTCTGACAGGAAACAGGAAATAATGGCTACAGAATCCATCAGGCATATTATCTTTGAAAAAAGTTATTAATGGAGTAGTTCAGCAAGACACAGCAGTCACCTGGGACTGTGTTAGCATGACGTCTTCGTTGTCTCCAAGGTGAGAGGGCCTCCTTGGAGTAATTGGAGCGCAGTAATTTCCTGTGTGCCGAGGGCATCCATACCAGTGGCAGGAGGTAGCTGGGGACCACGGTAGCAGGTGAGAAAAGACCTCAGCTCAAAAAAAAAAAAAAAAAAAAAAAACACAGTACCCGAGCTGTCCACACTATGCTGTGTCCCCAAGGGATGGTGCATTTTGCTCTGTGAAGATTTAATGAAGGACTGGGGAATGGAGAGCAACAACATAGTCATGTTCATGGTATCCAAACCTGAGCACTTTCGCTCATTAGCTCCAGCTCAGGAAAGCTCCTCACTGTTTATCCCTACAAAGAAGCAGCGGGCATCTGGTGCACAGCTGGAGCTTCCGCCAGACGCCGGACACAAACTGGTTGGCTGGCAGCTTCTGCATGTTTTGTTCACCTTACACATCGTGTTTTGCAAACTGGTTACATACACAGTGTGTGTGGGTCAGAAGGTCATTGGATACCAATTAAAACGTACCGGAAGGGCTATAACAAAATAAAATGGAACTCAAAGTGCTTGCAAAGGTTTTTCACTCAAATAGGGTGAATATTAAAAAATGTCAACCCTGCTCCATCAAGTTCTGAGTGACAGACTGTACTACAGGTAACACTATCTAATAAATTAGTGATGGAACCCATCAAAGCAAAAGCCATTACTGCAGCGTAGATCCAAACTGGGAGGCATAGACATCTTTCTCTTCGAATGAGCTATATTAAGTGCACTTCTTCAAAGGCACGTTCGGCACCAGATCCTCACAAAATTCCAGCCTCAAAACTGACAGGATTAATTTCTTCATCTAAATGAAACAGGTCTGGCACAGGCTGCTGTGCTCGCACCACCCATTACAGGGTGCTTGTGGCTTTTTTTGACAAAAAAGCTTGTAATGACTGTGTGCTCAGAAAAGAAAGGAAAAAAAACATCTCATGTTTTTGTTTTGTGCCCTGCTTTCTGCTGGGAAACAAGATGTCTTGTTTCGGGGAGTCAATCTTAAGAGTTCACGGCCAAAGCATAACTCACCGCTAATCCACTTGGCCTCGGGGTCATGGATCTTCAAGTCCTTGCTGAAGATATCCTCCACGGTCACCTGTGCCTTAAAAGCAAGGCTGTTGTCCTCACCTGCAGAAAAAACATTTGAACAGTGTCGTCTGCCCAGGATCAATTCACACTGCAAGTACAACATGAGAATACCCACAATTCCTTGTGCATTTATATCATATTGCTCCACTCTACTTGTGTATGATAGTACAAAATAACACTAAACTGACAATTGGTGAGGAGAAAGAAACAGTACAATTACCTAGATATCTGTTCAGCATCTTATTTTCTTCCTTTGTCTAAACCCAGCCCCACAATCCATTTCACCAGAGAGTTATTTCCTGACAAGAGCTACTTTTCGTTTACGCCTCGAGATTTCTGAACTTTCCAGAACAATGGTGCTCAAGACCAAAGATATACTACTGGTTTCTCCCAAACAACACCCCTGCATGAATTTAATGCAAATGTTCCGCAATGCAGTACAACATAACCTACACGCAAATAATAATTTTATTCTGATGAACGACTACAAGCTACAGCATACTTGGAAAGTGACTGGGGTGCAGCACAAACCACATCTTGCCTAGAACAAGACCTCCAGAATAACACAGGTGCAATATTTGTGCCTTTAGGCCTTTACTAACCACACTGGATGATCTGTTTATCAAAACAGAGTAGCAAACCTGTACCGGGGTTTGGGCTAATTTAATTTATTAATCCACACCATTTTTTTCACTTACATTATCTCTCTGACTGGTGTGATGGAGACCCCAAGGCAATGTCAGACTTAGTTCCACTTCAGCTGTTTGAATTTTCTTCCTTTTCCCGTCTTTCAAAACAGGAAATGGAAGGGGCCGCAGTAGTTCAAGCTAAACTCAGAAATTTCCTCAACAACAGTAACAACCTGTATAGACAGACACATAATGGCAATTTATAACGAATTCTAAAACTACTTGTTTAGCGTGAGGATCAGAAGGGTAAACTGTGAATGCAGACTGCCCAGGTTTTGCAATAACTGTTTAATATAACCTTCCTCAATGGTTTCATGGTGATGGGGCAGTCTTTCCATCCTGAGCATAGGCTCACTTCGCGCAGAGACGAGAGCAAAGATGAGCACAGCTGGCAGTCACCGCTTGCATGAGACATCTCACTAAATTGCCAGGATTTGCTCTGGTGGCTTTAAGCGCGCCCAGCTAAAATTTCGCACCGTGCATCTTTAATTCATGGGTGCTAAGCTAACAACCCATTTACAGTACATGAAACAGTAATGAGCAATGCTATGCGTTGCCTGGGAGTGCTACAAGGCAAATGGGGGCAGATGCGTAGCTTGTGAACTCCCACACCGCAGTGGACCTTTTCAGGCATTTCTCAGGTGAGAAAAACAAGGGCCACTGGAAAAAAATTTGAATGACCAACAATACTACTTTGTCTTTGTATTATCACTGAATTTGATGTGGTACAGGAGGCTTAGACTGGACTCATTCTGTCCAAGCATGTTATTTAAAGAACTCTTAACAGGGTCCATACGTCTCAGTGATGATGTCATTGTTGGGCCTCGAAGCAGACGTACAATGCCCTTTAAATAGTGCATGGGACAAGCTGCCTGCCTGGGGATCATTTTCAAAGAAATCAATTATTGACACCTCACTGTGGTGACGTGTATTTGCTCGGGAGACATAAGGGTGGTTTGGATGTAGGTCTGGATTTGAGCAATGCAGAACATGACATTCACGACACCAGACGTGTCCTCTCCAAAGGGTGTTCACGGTAAGTTGCCTCATTAAAAAAACATGCCCTCCGAATCCAATCAGAGTGCAACCGGCTGGATTGTGCATATGTTGCAGCTTTTGTCTGTCACAGACTTGCAAATACACCATGAGGGGTTTCCGTGCCCCCTGAGTTTCTGGCTCATAATTACATTTAACAGAACTGTCATGAGGCTTGTCAGGCATCACATATTTGTCAGAAAACTGCAGCCATGCTCATTTTTTCCAACAGATATGAAAGAAAATTCACAAAAATGGAAATCAGAAGAGGCAAGAGGCATGGCATGTTTTCCATCTTCCATATTTTCCTGTGCTCATTTAGCAGATGGGTGTTCTCCAAGCTTAAAGTAAACCAAAGTACATTTCACCAATAAGAAAAGAATTATACATGTAAACAGAATTGTTCAAACACAGCAAGTTTGTCTGACATCATTCTTGCCAGTTCACATTACATTAGCAGCTGCCTATAGAACAGGAAATGGGAAACACAGTACTGTTCTACATCATCTGTCATAGTCACCTGGTAAGTCTGTGGGACTCACTGTGACAGTTTCATGACACTGGACAGGTCTCAAGAGCAAGGAAGACAGGTTAACCTGAGCCAAGGGCAGGTATCAAGCAAGCGGGTTATATGTAGAGCTAATAGGTCAATAGCAGGCCAAAAAACAGCCAGATAAGTGGTTTGATTCAATACCATGTATCGGGTTACTAGGAATTGGTTTTACTGGCTGGAGGAAATTCAAAATATTACTTGTCTGTCCTCTTCGAGTTAATGAGACATTAAAGAAAGGTAAGTGTTTTCTTATAACTGTAAAACCCTTCATTACATCCGTGATAGACTGTCGTATTAATTGAGTCATTGTAGAGACAGAGCCATTAGGACCTGCTCTTTTGCTTGAACAGGCAAATTTGAGTATAAGGGAAATCAGAGGAATGAAAACTAAGCTTCTTTCAAACTAACCATTTTCCCATCTTTTATGATTATGAGATTATTACACAGCACATATATACCTATTGTCTGAAACAGAGTGATATTATAGCCCTAATCCTCCTCTTGCATGAAAGAACGGCTTTGGAAAAAAGTGTTTGCTAAATTAATGTAAAAATACCTTTAAAAACCCAAAAATTTTTGGGACATATGACACGCAGAATAATAAATGAGAAAATACTGGACCGGCTGAATGTCTTAGTGCTTTATAAGTGCAACACTCTTTAAAGGTGCTTTATGGATATTTCTCGGGTCAGAAAGGAGGCGTTTCAAGGACTTGGGTTCAACTAAGGGTTTGTGAGCCCTTTCTAATTATACAAATTTTTTCTTTAGATGACTTAAGAACTAATGCTTGTGTCACATTTCATATCATCTGTGTCAGCCAGTCATCCCTCACCTGCAGAGAGTCCTGACCCACTTTCCCAAAGAGCTGCAAAGTGACAGAGCTCCATGTGGACCTATCCATTACAGAAGGCATACTGTCATCGCAAAAAAAGGCACAGTTGAAATAACGCCTGCGATGGCATTGATCAGACCCAGCTCCTGTCAACGAGAATTCAGTGCCTTCCCTCCTGACGACTGGGTCCCCTGTCATCACTGGGGCCTTTTCTCCATGACTGAGAGCTTCTCGTAAAACATTTTTTTTTTTTTTTTTACAAGAGTCCCATAAGTTTTTTTGTTCATCGCTTACCACCTGCCCAACCAGATATTAACAGGTGAGATGAAAGCAACATCAAGGTCTCCCAGCACTGACAGTCTATGTGGGGAAGACAGTTATCTAATCCAGGTATCTGCATTTCCTTGAACAGGTGACTTTTTTTAAAAAATCAAAATCAATTCACTAATTCAGCCATTTAAGCAGCACTGCACTTGAACAATTCCGATTACCTTGCAAAGGTACTCATAAATGAAAAACCTTTTGTAAGGTGAATTCTTGTAAATCAAAGATGCCAATTATCATTATTTTGAATGGTAAGTTTTTTTTGAATTCCTGAACCCCAAAACTGATACTTATGTACAATAAAATATCAACAAAATCCATTAAAACAAACACAGTTACTAAATTATTAGTTACCATAACACAATAAAACTATTGCCATGTTATGTTTTGAAACTGGCAAACAAGGGGTAATGGAAATTGAGAACTTAATGCAGCATGAGCCAAATACCTGCAAAGAAGGTCAAATGCTGGCTATGCTCTCAGCAGTCAGGTGGCACAAGGAATCCAAATTTATGCCTTGTAAACACCAAAGAACGAGTCGATCTGAAGTAGAAGTATTAAACGAAACTCCTTGTAAAGTCAAATTCTTGTAACCCAAATGGGTGTAACTCTACTCAAGTTACAAGTCCATCTTCTTAAGCACTATGTGATATGCTGAAGGCAAAAAACCCTTTTAGCCATTATCATTCTTTGAGAGAGAACATGATAAGCTGGAAAGTTACAAAGTCAAAAGATGCACAAGAAGAAATCCAGTCCATCACATTCCTCTTGTACTGATCCACAGATTTCATGAAGTTCTCTTGCCTTGGAAACCAAATGACTTTTCACCATTTTCCCCCCTCATTACATTCAGCGGACACTATTATATGGGTCAAAGCACAAATAGGATGTAAGATGCAACGGGTGTGTGTTTTTAAATATTTATGCCAATATGATCACAGTGTACAGACATCCATGGGGATCTAAGGACATCCAGACTGACCTCTCTGATGATTCCATGACACTAAGTAAAAAATATCAGTAGCAAACACACCAGAAAGGGAAACTCTCTGGTGGCTTCACAAACTCTAAGTTTGCATTTGAGCATTTCAACACAAACAGTAGAAGAGAGCTAACCACAGAGCACATATCTACTCCAGGGCCAAGCCCCAGTGATGCACCTATGTATGAATTTAATAATACCATCAGTTTCTCTGTACACTTAAACACTATACATCTGTCCCCCTGTGGATGAATAAAAAATCTTGATAGTAGCAAAACTATTCTGAACAATAGCATCATGTTAGTTTCCACACACTGCTACTAGCTATGAGGCAAAGAGATTATTCTGTGAATGTCTCTTTATCTGTAGCAACCAACAGGCCCCACAGCAGAGTCACAAACAAGCATAGCATCCTGGGCCATATGAACTCACTTGAGTGACTCTGGCTTCCTGTATCGCTAACCAGACTGCAAAGACAAACACAAAGCTGTTCTAAAACACATGGCTATAGTGCGGATGGCAACAACAACTGATCAAATAACGGACTGAGAGAGATAAGAGACACAAACTCCGCTGAGAGGGATTAATAATGTTGCTAAAGTCTATGGAACGGCCAACAGGAATCTCTTAAAATTTTCTCTGCCAGAAATATTGTTGACCTCATTCTGTAAGTCACAAATGTCACTGGGAGAAAAAAGATCGATTTTTGTGGAAGTGGAAATAGGATGTGGTACAAACGCATCGTCTGTGTATGACCTGGAGTTTGGAAGGCTACACGTGGTTAGCCTCACGATCACGTTCCCTGATGATATTTGCAGTTAATCTTAATTTAAACAAAGAACCTACAGTAAAGGACATCATTCAATGAAAAAAACAGGCAACCTAAAATTCAAGTCTCATTACTTAGCCCAGCAACTTAGAGAACTTCAGCTGTCTCTGTAGTGGCCTCACCCATCAACTTGGCAAATAGCACATGTTCCCAAATAGTCCTAAAATAATAATTAATGCTGTTACTAGTAAAGCCTTTCTTGAGTGTTCCTAATGTTTCCACCATTAATGGTCCACCTTGATCTTGATATTCCAGATTCTGTTGTCCCCTTTCAAAATGATGTTTGGATCATCTGTAATAACTATACTGATCAACAGGCAGGTCTTCTGTTTCCTGTTGTGTTGCATTGTATCTGGACAGTTTGCTGACAGTGTGTGGTCTGTAAGTGTCTGTCTGCAACTGTATGTAACTATTGGCAACTCCCAAGTTACAGTAATGCCTCTGATACTGACAGGCTACTTGGGCCTTGGGTTCAAAGTACTTATTGGCCAACTGGACCCCGAGGTGTTAGCACATTTCCCAGAATGCTGTGTTTGTTGGTATACTTGGTCAGCGCTGGAGCACTGCAACATGCAACTATGTGATTTATGATTTTTTCCACCTTGTTGCACATATGGTGTCCGCTTAGTTCTTTATAATCATTTCCAGTGGTACCTGGGGTTCAGTGGTCATGTCCTCTGCTCTGATAATTAAGCTTTCCATCTCTCTACACCCGGAACTGCATAAACATGTAACCAACTACATGGTTGCTTCTTTGTCAACTGCTGAACTATCAAGATTTCTAAAGTACTGTGTGTGCAAAACACAAATTAAATTAACTAATACAAAGACATTAGAACACAAATAATAGTGAAAGTATAAGAAGGTAAGTGAAAATACAGGGAATATGCAAATGCACCACTTGAAAATGATTCTGGATAAGGTTTTCAGCCTTGATTTAAAGGTATCCAAAGCATGAGACATTTTTTATGTTTTTGGCGACAGAATTCAAGTTTAGGGGAACAACAGAGGAAAACCTGATCTCCCATGAAAATGCAGCCAAGCTTGAGTGACAAGAGTGCCCAGAGTCAAGTGAGTAAAGATAGTGAGGTGATGAATAGACAGAAAGAAGGTCAAAAAGGTACAGCAGTATTAGAGGCTTAAATATGTGGGATGCCATGTTATCCGGTTTACGGTCTTCCCACCTGATCCTGCTCAGTGGCCCACATACTATATGAATACATGCAATTTGAGTGCCTCGTACATATAACAAATTGGGCATTTGTTACATATCGGTTCAGTTCAGTTTAAAACTGCACTTCTCCATAAAGTGCCACAGGGCATTGAACAACAGAGCACATACAGTGATGTACAAGTAACAATACAACATTTACATGTATTCATTTAGCAGGCACTTTCCTTCAGTGATTATATTGTGTTTAGTTGACACCTTTGCCCAACAACAATAGACAAAGCACAGTTAAAGTCCCTGTCATTCACACATGAGAATTGAAACACATCTACTCATACATACACGATATGGACATTTAAGTTACAATCCATCTAAAGCCCATGTACCTGGACTTTTCTGATGTTATGTAATTAGCAACTTACTGAACAGAGAGGATGGTGAGGGGCTTTGGTACTGTACCTGGTGTCAGGAGGATCACAGAGGTGACTATGAGAGAGCAGATGACCAGAATGACGAGAAGGGCAATGGCAATCCCCTTCCAGTTCCTCTGTGGAGGGTTGCTTCCCACCAACTCCTGAGGGATACAGTGCAAAAGGGCCATGTTAATAAGGCAGACAGGGACACCAAACACAACACGGTGGACATAAAACACGCGGCTATCACCTCTGTGTTTATTATCATAGGGGAGACTTACCATAATGAATCAAGAGGGTTGGGAAATAATGGTTAAACAATTGCCGAAGAAACCAGGATTAATGTGGAGTTTGAGAAGTGGGAGCTGCAGGCATTAAGAGACAAGTTTTTAAGCTACAACCACAAATAACCTCACCTAGGAGGTAACTTAATTCATTTCAAATTGACCAGCAGCAATTCTTAAATGTCCAGGCAACTTATTTCTGTGTTCATTTTATTTTGTGTTTTTTTCTGCATTTTATTCCACTGCAGCTGCTAGATGCTTCTTTCAGACCTACGGTTACAGAGTGCTAGTTATTTCTATTAATGTGTCAAATGTAACAGCATGCCATTCTTACAATCCCACACCACAGGAACTGATGGAAACTGCAGACACACAGTACATTTGAAAACCTGAAAAATGCTGTTTCTCTTCAAGTGATGGAAAGTCATTCAACAGGTTCAAACACAGGAATAAAATCTCCACTACAGACTTTGTTACAGCTGTGTTTTCCAAAACCGAACAAAAAAGTGAACTTTTAATTAGTTTAGGGAGGAGAGGAAAAAAGCGATCTGACCAGAGGATACCCCATGAGAGCCAGTGGCTTAGACTTTAATTAATGCAAAATAAAGGTATAATGTAATACTAGGGAAGTATATGAGGTGAAGTAAGAAGGCTTTCTAAGTGCCAGGCTTTTAGTGACCCGGTTCTTTCCTAATTGAATGGAACTTCAGACATCATTAACTGCGTGAAAACAGCAGGGAGACTGTTTACTGCACCTCCCATTACGGACCCCATTAAAGGGAACCTGTCTTCCGTGGCGTCCGTCGGCTCCCATCTGGTCACTCAGACTGGACTGACCCGAGCAGCAGGGCTGGAAAGAAAATCACCTTTAAAGAGCAACTGTGAGCCTCAGTCCTCTTACTGTGCCTCCTGCGTGTCCTGCATTTAAATGTGGCGCTCGACGTGGCCTGTGTGCCATCTTTTCGCTCAACAGCTGTGTGAGGGACACCACAGTAAAACAGACTGAAAGAATAATAAGACTGCATGCACTTAGAGAGGGAAGGGGTTGAGATGACCTGAAGCAGCCACAGAAACAGATTGAACATTAGATTGCACCTGGAATAAACATGGCAATGCAGGTACACAGAAAACCACACCATAGCCACAGATTTTTACAAAAAAGACAAGATGTGTTGATGTGAACTAAATGTGGATAAAACAGATGATCCTATTAGAAAAGCTTGTGGTCTTCTCCACACTCCAATCAAATATCGAATATCATGAAGATTAACTATAATATGAGAAAGTACCACCACACAGACCTCTCGATCCTGCAGGTGTAAGAATGCTGTCAGACTTCAGAAAGAACCTAAGAATACCAGCTCAACACAATAAGTTATGCTTATTTTAGTGTCTCTAAGATTCTAGATAATGCACACTCCCATCATCACCACTGCAAACGCAAAGAGGAAAATATCTTTCAAAGCTTTAAGAAGAAAAAAAAAAACTTCTGCTTAGAGTATGCATCTTGTCAGCAACTTTTGGGGAAGCGAGGATCTGCGACCAGTCCATTTGTAAATAGCCAAAGCGGTTTCTTCACAGGCAGTCACACTCTGCTAAATATATACATATGAAAGAAAAGCTGCTGACAGCCTGGAAAGCTGTGAACCCTTCTACACACAGTGCAGGGTCCATTACTCTCACACGAGTGGAAAGGCAGAGGCAAGACTACGGTGAAGCGACTGAATGGTCTGGGAATCATTGATAATGCCAATGCCATGTAAACCAAAGAGAAATAAAAGAAGCAGATAAAAGACACAGAGCCTTGAAGATGAGCATCAGATACTGCTGCCTTCCTGGTAGCACACCTGCTGCTTTGTTGGCCATTAATGTAGGCAAATTCACTTTGTTAAAAGAGCCAGCAACTGACGTTTCGATTCCAATAAACAAAAACGAGTTCGCAAGTGTCCACCCGAGGGAGGGCAGGAACCTACCTGTGACAGGCTGTGCTCGGATACCTGTAGGCAGGTAACACAGCTGGGACCAGACAGGCCCTTACTGAACTACTGAAGCAGGGCATGCATATTTAGAATGAAACTGAGAAAAACTGCAAAAATATTAAGATGTAATACATTAAGGAACAAAGCAACCAAACTTTAAGGCATTACTGAAAGTAAAAGCTTGTACATTATAGGAAGAACAACAGAGAAGAACTCTCCTCCATCATGCATCCTAATCGATGTTCAATGCTTTGACAGAGAAGGTGCAAGAAAGGCACTGTGCACAAGCAGCCATAATTCGCCAGACAAAACATCACTAATCACCGTATGTGGAGGGACTCCTGTTCCAGTCATTTCACAGGGACTGAATGTAAGGCTATTAACGGTGTAAATATCAGCAGGTGGCCTGATGGGAAGAAGCTGGCTGCCGCATGGCTAAGGAAGCCCTTTAATCCACAATCCTTCAGTAAATACCAGCCACTGAAAATGGATAAATCTGTAAACGAGAAAAAAAACTAACTTGTTATGGGGCTTAGCAACTGTTAAGCAAGTAATACAATGCAAAACTTTTATATGACATACATTTATTTAATGTTCAATAAACAAATTCATCAACTTATTATTTTACACTTAAGCTCCCCTTATGCGTTTGTGTTCCAATTGCTTTCACTGGGTCTCGATGTCAATTTAATTTCTTGACAAAGAAGTTATCTCAGAACAATAAAGATGGTCTCATTTGGCCTTGGTAGAGTTTCCTGAGTATCTCTATCAGGCCTGTGCATTTTATGAAGACAAGAACACTAAAGAAAGTAATCCTACGGCAAACTGCTGCATTTTACACTGTGTAGTAGTTGCTAAAGGGTCATGATGCAGAGTTTATTCCAGCTGTGCAATTGAATGTCAGGAAATGCTGATTAGCATTGATCTGGTTTGGCCCCAAGTTGAAGAAAGGCCAGACAAACAAAGGGAGAATGGAATGCACACACACACAGTGAAAATAACTTGTTTCAACCTAGACAGCATACATTTCGCTAGCCATAATGAGAAGGCCCAAATTGTTCTGAACTATGTGCTATAGCTTATATTTTCAAGGCCTATGAGTACATCATCTACAAGAAAACAATCCTATTTTCAATCCATTCTTGTTTGTTAGTACTCTCTACCCCCATCGCATCATTCCTGAGATTTTAGCCAACGGCTTCTTCTCAACAGTGAGTCTTTTGTGTTTCTATTAACCATTTCACAGCTGAGTCTGTTTGTAGAGGCTGGCAAGAACTTTCTGCACTTTCCCTGCGAGAGGCTGCACTTCCCGTAGCTCCTCAGCAACCGTGGCTCAACTTGATTCCTAATCCACTTTAGCTAAGAGGGGCTGATTGGGCCTTTCATTGAATACTGATCTGGATTTTACACCTCTTGACAATTATGTGCTGCAAGTCCTTTGCGGGCGGTGCGAGGAAAGAATTGTTCAATTAACAACTCTGTCAAACCTAATTAGCTTGGTTAGAATGGAAAGTCGTATACACAGTGGGTGCCTGGGACCTGGATCGGGAAACAGTAATTACCGTAGACAGCGGCAGTGCACGCTGCATAAAGCACAACGTTCACCTGCTAGATCGCTGGAAGAACCAAAATTAAAACGAAGGCCTTAAAATAGCTACAGATGCACAGACTGCTAGGGGAACATTTAATGATGCGGGACAGCTTTTCCATATCTTTGTAGCTTTGTATGAGCTGTGCGGCACCTGCTTTCTGGAGCTCTGACGCTCAGCTGACAAGCACAAAGCATGCTGGGAAAACAAAAGTCTTTCATTATGGACTGTGTGCAGCAGATAGTTAAAAGTTTTTTTTTTTTTTTTTAAATGCAACAGAGAGGAAAAAAAAAGAATGAAAGTTGTCTTTGACAGGAGAGTGGGTCGGACTGCATTTTAGCGTACCCGTGATATTTTCTCATTTAAATTTGTCTGTATTTTATGGATTTTAGTTGTGACACAAATAAATCAAGTTATTCTCAAAACTGTCAGCTCAACTTCAGCCAGGGATATTAATTAATTAATTCTGTAACTATTTATGCACTGTAATGTAATTAAGCCATGACATTAAGCCCAGGTTTCCAGCACCAGACGGTTTATAGAAAAAGTCCTCTGCACCACTTCCTGACTGTTGTTGCTATTTTATCTTCCGAATGTGTCATACTATTATTTTCATAAAATTTCAGTGGAAAAAAATTCAGAAAAATGTGGGAGGCATCCGTTACTGTCTGAATGTGATTTTAAAGGTTAAAGAGACATAGTTATAAATCCCTGGAGGTGGAAACACTCACTGTCATCACTTGGAGCACCTGGGAGACAGGGATTGTAGGCGCTGCACTCCCGTTGTCATTCTCATTGTTAGCTTTATTAATCTGCCAGAAATTATGTGCGAAAAAATGCTTTGTTCATGTTCACTCACCACCAGTTCAGAAAGGGTCATTGCGATACGAAGCCAATCCCAGGTGCTGCTAGGGGTGTGAGCAGGGGCACATCCTAAACAGAAGGCCAGTTCCTCACAGCACACTTGGACACACATTCAGCTGTTAAAGCTCATTTCAGTGACCAAAAGCAGAAACTGACGCGAACATGGGGAGAACTACAAATGCCCCAATGTTAAGCATCAGTGCAACTTGCTGAGCCACCACATCACCCCACCCCAAGTTCTAGACAAGTGGCTCATTTTGGCCAGCGTGATGGTTTGAAAGAACCTCGGTGCAAAACCAGCGCCGAGATTCGTCGAGCACCATTTCTGAACGGCCACAGTAACGCCCCACCTTCTGGGCAACCCCAAAGCAATTATTCCACGCGCAGGCCCTTATGCAGGCTTAAGGAGGAGGGTGGGTAACCGCGCTGTTGTGAGCACTCACTGATCTGCAATTATGATAATGATTAGCACGATTACGGCCGCTCTTGCGCTGGGTTAATTAACAGGTGCTTAAACAAGGCAGAAGCGAGTGGAGTTCGGAGTGAGGTCGGCGGACGAGCAGGAGGCATTCGGCGCGTAGAAAAGGAAAAAGGAGGGGGGAAACGGATAAAGAGATAAAAAAGCTGAGAGGGAATTGATGGCAGTCGCAAGAAAGGCAGGAAAGAAAAAGTGTAGCAAAGATAGCATCTTTGCCTCTGATCTAAGATAGGCAGCAGCGCGTTGTAATTTGTTCAGCAGAAGAGCCTTATGCAACATTCAACAAAAGAGGGTGAATTTATGGGTGGTCCAGGAGGTCACCGTTACTCAATAAAGAACTAGCAATTGACTGTGTCAAACCCAGTTTCCTTGTTCTGGTTCTCTTTTTGCTTTTGTGTCTGCGCTCAAGAGATCGGCCATTGCTATGCTACTCACACTTTAAGGCAGGGGATCCAACCTTTTTTTGGCCGAAGTCTGCAGCCGTCATTGCAAACTAGTGGGCCGCATGAATTTAAAAACAAACACACAAATAAATAAAAATCACTTATACAGGTAAGTAGGTATAATCATTATTAAGCAATTTACTGGATATAGAGATATAATTCTTGTAAAAGTCCAACAAAGAGAACTTGTTGAACTGGAAAACAAGCTTTAAATCAGCAAGCTCCAATAAAAACACCGCCATGGACTTGTGTAGGTGTTCCCTGCTTAAACCAGCACCCTATTCTTCCAGGAAAGGCTCTCAACACTGACAAGTAGGTAAGGATAGTGAGTGAATCCAAAAATAATAATTATAAAATTGGATCCTTTTGTTTTTAAAGTGTTTTCAGCATTACTGCGAAACTGGTCAGTACAACAAACCACTATCTGTTGCGATAAGCTTATTTTAACCATTTTTCTCCCCCCAAGACATTATATCATTAAAATATGAGCTTGAAAAAAGTGCATTTCTTAGCATTAATTTGAGCTTTTGCACAGCTTGCTTTGGCAAGTCATTCTAACTAACAGTGTACTTTTACCCTTGGAATTTTGTAAATTTAGGAAACTGGCCTTGAAATCTCTAAAACACAGTTGCGTATTTCTGGCCACAATGTCTTTTAGCAGTTTTATTACTTAAGCACTGAAACCACCTCATTGCCAGTCATTTTCATTTCGGTTTATATGACTTCTTGCATTACACCTGAACACATCATTAGTGATGCAACCTGGAGCCACAGGGAGAGGGAGAAAGTGCAAGTTTGTCCATGTCATTTGAAGTGTCCGACATTTGTCAGCAGTGTATCTTTTCATGGTCAAGACAGATTAAGCAGTCAAGTTCAAGTAAATACAAATATTGAGTAAATATAGTAGTAAGTAATTCTAAGCAGTATAGTAAGTAATTCACTACAAACGAGTTAACAGTGATAAAATCTTATGAGCCCCAACACAGAGATGTGATGAGAGTAGCTTCGGGGATGACTGACAGTTTCGTCCCTCACTCATACTGGCCCTGGCATGCTGTGTGTGTCTGACTGTAACTGTATTATTATTATGTGATCAATACAATTTATAGTATTTATAAGAGGTTTGCATTAATAATTTAATATTCTTTCAGGTTGGACACTCCTGGTTTAAGGCTTAGCTATTTACCATGGATTAGTATCTTTAGTCCAGATGGATAGGACAGATAAACACCCCACATCCCAAGACCCCAGGATTTATCACAAAATAACCAATTTGTCCAGTGCAATGCATTTATCCTAAGGCATGCATTTTAAATGATCCCGTAACAAATAAAAGCTGCACAAGCTCAGATAAAAACACCTTGGAAATAAAAATCTTGATCCAAATCTACCCTGAAGAGCAGGACAGGTGCCCAAGGCTTCAGCAGAATACATCCACCATCACACTTTAAGGAGAGAAAGACAGCTTTGTGCAGGTACGCTCAGAGAGTGCTGCATCACGGGCAATTACCGTGGTAAAGGGGCCATCAGTGCAGACACTGCAATTAAGTCCTTGGTAAACCTCACAGCTGTTGGTGTCAGCTGCTACTCGACTGCTGAAATGCACATGTTTTAATGTTGCGTGATATTACCAAACGGGGAGCTTGGGGTGCAGATCTGCAGACATACATCAGCAGCAGTAAACAATTCACACACTAACCAGCACTGAGGATCTGTTTGAAGAGAGAAAAGGACAACAGTCTTTTTATTATGGAAATCACACTAATTGATCCCCACCTACAGAACCTAGCACTGCTATGTAGCAATTCTTTTATTGCTCTTTTTCTCTGATATTATGACCACATCCTTGACCAGGCTCTCAGACAAAAGGCATGCAGTGGATACTGGAGGCATCAGATGGTATGTGATAGTCTACTGTCACACAGTTCTGTGAAAATTTTTAGGGTCCATTACAGGTTAAACATAAAAATTAAAGTAGTAAAAAAAAAAAAAAAGGATAGCAACAGGGCTAGGTTTAATTGCAAAAACAGTTGACATTTAGGTGCTAATGGACTTCAATTGAAATTAAATTTTAAATTTCATCATCAGGAGAGCTAAAGTTGTATCAGCATCAAGTAATGGTGATCTCATGTCAGGATTTTGAATCCAGTCATATGGCTAAATGAAACATGAAATTGAAAATACACTTAAAACTGAACTTTAAAACGTAACTCAGAAATGGCCATGAGTCCAGCCACTACATTCCAATCAACAAAAGCTCAATAATACAGCTAAATCCCTCAGTCTATTCATGTTTTTCTTAAAATCATAATATAATGGCAAAAGGAACTGAAAATTTGCCACAAGATTTTGCTGTATCTTTCTATTCTGCAAACATAAGGCATGGGATTGGATTCAAGGTGGATGGGACAACAGTTTATTACCTTTTATGAAAAATAAACACCATTAAAATTAAGTATACTTTAAAATGACTGAAAATAAAAATAAGTGATCTTCACAACCTTCTATTTACTTGTATCGTGTTGTGCTTTATTACACAGGAGACAGCGCGTGTTCTCCTGAGCACCATGCAGCATAAGGGAATAAATGTGGAGGAAAGCGAGTGAGCTGCAGTGTAATGAATAATGCGGTGAATGTATTAAAAAAGGATTTTACTTAAAAATAAAAGTCGTGCGCCTCTATTCCCCCGAGAACAAAATAAAAATGACCACAAGGAAATTACCAATTCAAACACAAACATGTTTGTCAGTATCTGTCACCACAGATATAAAAAATGGTAATAATAGATATGTCCCTCTATTCAAAATATCTCTTACAGAGAAGGATTACAATCAATATACTGACTGAAACTGGTCAAAAAATATGTTTGGTCCCTCCCCCCTCCTTCCACACCTGCATTTTGCTGCCATTGTGGGTTGGAAATAGAAATGCGGGTCATTTTGACTTTGCAACAGAGAAATTTTAGAAAAGAGAAGGATAAACAAAATGCAATTGACAAAATAGATAAAATGAAATGTCTGTATCTTTGAAAATCCATAGCTCGAATGTTCATAATACAATGTAAAGTGTGTAGGGAAGCAGCTATAAAACTACAACACTGGTTGAATCAGTTTATCGATGTCACTAAAATCATAACTGCAATTTGTGTTAATACGTAATTTAAAAAAATACTGAGTATCACACAAGTAGTTGTCTTTGCTTAATTTACAGAAATTACCAGCCTTTTAGAAAATATTTAGCCTTCTCTTCATTTTTAACACTATAACACAAAACTATCAAGTGAAATAAACATGAAACATAAGCCAAATGTCAGTGTTTTCATAATTTCAGTAACAGAAGGATGATTTTTATTTAGAGCAATATCGATATTTTCATTATAGCTAACTGAAACCAAAAGCTAAGAAATAAAACTGATGACATAAACAAGCAATTGAACTTCTATTGATGGAGAAAGAAACTCACTGACCTCATACCCCACATTTTTTCCATCTGATTTGTATCAAAACCTTTTTTCCTTCATTTGAAAAAGGCCATGTTGCCACAAGGGAGTTATAACCTCCCTGTGTAGGTCAACAATAAACACAACATTTATAAATGTCAAGAGTCCCTTCGAAAGGCAAATATATATTCCTGTCGTCTGCTCTCTTGGTGCACTGCATCGAAAGCCTAGATGCTACACTGAAAATCCACATTATTTCAACTGATATTCACAGTCACTCAAAAGACGTAATTGATTTTCTTTATACATTTGTGCTAAATCCTGCTGTGATTGTGACAAGACTATGAAATCCATCTTTGCTTTCAGTGTTTTTACAATGGATGAAGGAAAAGTTTTTTTTCAATAGTCTCAGTATTTTTGATTGACAGTTTTAAAATATATTTTTTAAAATTAATTTGCTCAAATTTTTCTGCAATGAAATAAAAATAAGCACAAGGCTTTCTTCAGTCTATTTCCAAATCACAGGATGACCTTATAAATGAAATGTATGACATTGCAGCAGCTTAGTCTGTGAAAAATAAGTTGTCTTGCTGTTTTCCTGTATCTCTGGGTAAAAAAAAAAAAAAAAATCTGGCCCTCAGAGTTGTCAGTTTTTGCAAAAAGTATTGAACACAATCCAGGAAAATCAGATAAAAATAGTTTCAACATTATGATGATCAAAATTTTTAACATTACATTTCAGTCTTCTTACTTGTGACATTAAAACAGCAAAAGAAATATATATTTTTTAAATATTCTAGTTTTCCCTATAATATAATATATCCAAATATTGCAAAAACTATTTCCCTATAATATAATATATCCAAATATTACAAAAACAGTACCATGACTACATTTTATTTTGCATGACAATATTAACGAAAGTTAAACATGTACCGGAATTGAGTACTAAGCAGAGAAAACTAAACACTTGTTTTGTCCTCTTAATCCACATAGAATTTACCACTGTGTTCTATGAAGTAGGTAAAACTGTCCTCAGAAAGCAGAGACTCACCTGATCACTCACTTTACTGCAGTATAAACAAAGCAATGTCACACAAGAAAGAGTCTAAGCAGGGTAAACTGGTGGAAGAGCAGTAACAACTGCAAAGTCCCTCTACGTGCGCAGCTGCCAGTCAGCTTTCTCCTTCTGCAGTACGGTTGTCACAAGAAATAAATTACCACCAGGGGAAACCATACATACAGACCGACATGCTCCACCACAGCCTGACAAAACCACGGCCTGGATTTTCCATTTCGAGGAAACTGTGTCCCTAATACCCATTCTGTGTGTTATACATATTTACCTTTATTAATTTGTATACTTCATACCTGTTTTGTATTCACAGAGCATTTTCAATCGCATGCATAACTTCTGTCAGAAGATAGAACAGCCAACCAGGTTGCATCCTAAGGTTGTGCTACGAAAGAAGAAATTTGGTAAAAGTGATCCTTTATTATTGTCATTATGATCCTAATGTGTCCTGCATTAAAAAGCCAAAGATTTACCCCAAATTAATAAATATTCATAAGCAGCCTGACACTGCACATCAGATCTGCATTGAACATACAAGGTCATGCTTTCACTACTGTGTTTTAAGTACATATGATTTGTAGTTAATAAACCTTTTTATGAGAGGACTGCTTTTCTGCTGTGTTTTCCTTAATCTAAAATTTGGCAATGCTGCATTTTTTAACTAAACTTTGCATAAAATAAAACCTCAATGTTTCTTTTTAGCATTGTATTCAAATAAATGTTTTTTAAACAACTCAGCAAATACAGAAAGTAAGCAACAAGCATTATTACCAAAATTAAATGTAAGGAGAGCAAGCGTGAACAACTGAAAACCACATCAACAAATGCATTAGTGCAGAGTAGCCATCCCTTTTGTTTGCTTTAAAAATGAAAATGCTCTTATTTGTTTGTTGGTTTTCAGTTGTCATGGCAACTACACCAAGGCCAAGACTCCAGTAACTCTTCAAGCCTGCCAGCTAGATTTAATCGTATCTTTATGATAAAGTGTACTATCTCAGGACAATCAGGCCCTGAAGCTCCATGACAACCACCACTCAAACATCTTAAAATGCAAATAAATAATGCAAGATAATCCTCTTTTGACATAGGTCAGTGAAAACATCGGGCCCGTGGGCTGTTTTTCTTCTTTAAAGCACTGTGAGCGTAAAAACAGACTGGCCATTCGATGACCTTTTACCATACACTCCTATTAAGTCAAAGTTGAAGCTGTTAGATATTCACTTTTCCAGTTTCCCCATCAGCAGATATTCAGTGAAAAAAACAGTTAACATGGATAGCTGCAGTGCTTTCATATCTTACTTTTTTGAAGTCATCACACTACCAAACACCACCTTCGTTTTGCCAGCTTGTCACTCAGGCACGAGGTTGAGTGTCCTAAGTTCTTTCAAACCAGATCTTAAAAATATTGTTCCACGAAGTGATGGTTTTTCATACATAATGTTCTTCAGTGGAGAATTTAGCAGAGCAACCCTTTTCAGGCCATTTTTGCAAACATATAGTACAAGGATTTCCATGACAAACACTTAAGAACCAGCTGTTTTGAATCTGACTGCATTTTTTAAAATTTCTGTCCTAGAAAGATGATATTTACTGATTTCCCATTTGTAAAAGTGATTTGGGGATGAATTTGAAAGGCTGGTAATGTGGTGTAAAGGTGGTATCAGTCATGAACTATAAACTGAATATGTTAATTATCCAATATCAGATCTTTAAAATATCAGTAAGGCTACAGTTGCAACGATGCAATGGGTTAGCAAACAGGGGAACTAATCCACCTCAGCTAACATTCTCATACTGAAAAGCAAATCCTTTGCAAGGCAATTTCTGTGGTGAAAGAGATGACTTAATTCCTCAGTGACAACTACTCACTTGAAATGCAGTCGCTAGACCTTCACAAGTGCACGAGCTTATTATTGGATACTTAATTAAATGCTTTAGACAGACGTCAACACCAGCTTTGGCTGGACGTAGCTAAATATTTGTCTAAGTTGTCAAAAACTACAAGATTGGTCTGTGCCTTAGGCGATGCCTTCCAGCATGGGAAGGGTTTTTACCTTTGTGTCTGGAGGCTTACATGATGACGTGTTCTCAGGGTTTAGTCAGAGCTTGAGACCCTTACCTGAGATTACCCAGGGCTGATGCAAGCAACTAAGCAAACCAAGAGAAGCATCTGAGAAGCACCTGCGACATGACAATCTAATGAGGCTAATTCGGCATGCTGCTACTACAGATGGATAAGAGAAAGGAGGAAAATTATGTGCTCTTGATTGATAAGGTTGAGAAAGAAAACCTCATTTGGTCCTATTGCCACAGCTCTTCTTCCTTAATGATGAACGAGTATGCCATGGGAGGGGGTGCTGCGCTGGCCATTGAAGGAAATGGAGATAACAGACCAGGATCACTGTGTACTCACTGCTGTTACTGTGCAATTTATTAATCTCATTACTCACAGGATTCAATGCGAAAGTGGCCGGTTCTATTCTCTTAGAACTGCAATGGCACTGCTACAAAGTCCAAAACAATT
Organism: Heterotis niloticus; assembly: GCA_018136845.1. Lineage (NCBI taxonomy): Eukaryota > Metazoa > Chordata > Actinopteri > Osteoglossiformes > Osteoglossidae > Heterotis > Heterotis niloticus. Next base: position 24,507,715 of record CM030901.1, on the reverse strand, counting down.
TCACAGAACAGAACAAGGAGGGGAGGTTAACTCAAGCCCTCTTTCACATATGGAATACTCACAAACAACTGGTTTCTAAAAATCACAAGAAGCTTATGGGCCCATAACTCCACTGTGGTCACCAAAAAGCAAAAGAAAGACCAAATGCAGCCAAGGAATGAACCCTCTGGCCTTTGTTACCTGCTGTTTGTTTGCAGTGTTTGGACAGCTTGACAGTGGGAGGGCGCAGGTGGTGCCATTGTGATTTGGGGTGGCGCAACTGTGCAGACCGATCACAGCTGACCAGGCTGGTGGCAGCTTGAGACACATCTACTTGCCTGGCTGTCAGACAAAAGGCACAAACAGCAGGTGCTCCATCGCCGATGGCCCTCTCAGGCTGGCTCCTGTCCTATAGCTGATGCATCTGGGCCTGGGCACACTCTCTCAAATCCCTCTTTACCCAGAGCTTGACAATGTGTTTCTGTTTGGTAGTGCACAGGACAGGTACAGTTAACAATTTTCCTGTCCCTTCAAATTTCACATTTGTCCAAGTTTGGAACATATCAAACTAAGACAAGTAAATATATTGGTTTAAAATATTCTTGGATATTGCAATCAAAGTGTCACAGGAACGAAAGCGTGCTCACAAAAAATCTCCAACATAAAAATTTGTCCAAAATACTTTTTTTGACAAATTTGTGCATTTTCTAGAAAGAAACCAAATTTAAATCCAAAATGCAGATAACTGATGATGTCGTATGGTTTCTTTTTTTGATGGCAGTCAATATTTTGTACTCAATTTCTTCTTGTACCTTTATACCTTCAATTATTTCCCACCAGTCCACTGCACAGGTATGAGAATGAGTGAACCTGTATGACTATGAAGATTTAAGCAAGTACTGGTCAGTTAGATGACAGTTAATGCCAAGTCCTACCACCCACTGCCTCCAGTTCCTTCAGATTGCCACACATTGGTGCCCAACTGGGCAAGGAGCTTGAAAAATACCAACCCTGAAGGCACAGTGAACAAAGTTTACACACTTGTCAAGCACCATGCAGAGCAGGAGTACATGCTGAGCACAGTGGTGATGGCTGCAGGGTTTGTGAGCATTAGCTTGTTGTCCTACATTAGCCCAAACAAGAAGCCTGCTCTTATCACGGCATCTAATGTGAGCTCTATCAATAAATGAAGGACATGGCTATTTTAACCTCTCATCCCTCAGCGGGGGTCACTGGAAAGGAAGGTTACATCTTTATAACTTGTTAGACACACAGGAGGACAGAAAACAACATACCCGGAACGGACTGGATTGCCCCTCCAGACAAGATGAAATGAGGTCTTTAAAAAAAAAAAATCTACTACCTGCCTTCATTCTCACTCTATACTTGACTCCTTTGAGTCTTGCCAGATGCTCTATCGCTCTATGCTATGTGAAGTATGAAATGGATCTTTCCTGATCTTGGAGTGAACAGTTTCCAGGGGAACGGGGGCCGTAGGGGGTGGTAGTGGTAAGAAGCTATGTCGCTTCTAACAAGGTGAAGAAAACCCACATGGCTTTCCAACCAGATGCAGGAAGAGTGTGTATCTGAAAGCCAAAAAAAGATTTGGATGAATACTTTTTTGGTGCCAGACTAGATCTGCCGAAATCCGATACAATTGGACTGAAAATGTGGCAGAGCTTAATAGATCTGAAACACGATTCCTACTATACAATATGGTTCTCCATCACCACATGAAAACTGAGCTCACCAACTATCCCCAAGTTCGAATAATGTGGCAGGATTAGCGGAGGATGAATAATAAAACGCTTTTCGTGACAGTGTATTATAAAATCTTGACAAATATATCTGCTTTTTTCTGTGGATTCCAGCTGAGGTTGTGCACAAGTATAGAAACACAAATCTGTATTCAGTGTTTGACTATGTTTATCAGTTCAGTTTTTCATCATAATAAGCAATTTGGATATGAGCTTACATATTAAATTCCACAATAAAACCATGAAGAAAAAAAAATGCATAGGCAGTATTGATAAAAAAAATTTTTGCACACAAATAACACAGTATGACAGCATGTTGACAGCAGTTCCTTAATTACCATAAAGAAGAGGTTGACACAGGAGATTACTTTCTCTTTAAATATTATTAATAAGTGATGCATATGAAAAAACCAAATTAGGAAGTCTTTCTTGTGAGATATACATGTTTAAGGTTCTTGAGAGTTTTTCTTTTTGTGTTCATTTGTTGCAGCAAAAAGAATATAAGAATTAAAGACCTAGCATCCCAGCCAGGTTGTACCCCTCCTACCCCTAGAACCTAGTGATACCATGACAAGGACAAGTGAAAGGGGATGAGTGAGAGTGAATTTAAAGTTAATGTAACATTAGCAAATACCCCCTCAAAAATCATTGGTCAGAATGAAACAGATTAATGGACAATCACAGGTCATGGGAATCTGACCGCTGTATTTCAAATTTTCAAAACAAACATAAACTGATGTTTACACATCCATTTTTAGCAAGACTGATCCAAACAGATTCACAGTGATCTGGGGTCGTACTGAATAAACCAGTTTGAGGTCTGACCGTTGGACCCCTTAACTGCAAAAATGCTTGAATCTGTTTCGTTAGTTGTCAGCACTGATTTCCTAACTAAAACAGGCAGTGTAGTATTTTCAGCTGTCGCCTTGTAAAAGAAGGACCCAGGTTCAAATGTCCCCTCCTGCTGTAGTACCCTTGACTGAGGACATTCACCCTTAATTGCGCCATTAAAAAATATCCAGCTTTATAATTGCATAAACAACTGTAAAAAACTTAGTATACAAACCTGACATTGAAGCTCCTTTGCCAGCAACATGAATAAATATTGAGTAATTGATGCAAATAATGAAGTTTCTGTGTTTTCCAGGCTTTCCACATGCCATCCCCTCCCCCCTACCCAGCCCTTGGGATTAAAGAAGAGCAAACAGGTAGAGGGTATGTGCTGGAGATGAAGGGCTCACTGGACAGGGACACATTTACGCTTCATTGCCTCTCACAGACCTGACAGCATTTGTGAGGCTCCCTTTCTCACCAGGTTCGCTTCATAACCAACTGAAGATTAGCTTGCACTGCACTGCCAGCCAAATATCGCATCAGAATTTTTTTCCCCCACTCCCTCTCTCCCCCTCAGACTACATCAGCATGAGTGCTGACAAAAGGGGACAAGGGCATATTACTGGAAAATGACCCGACTACAAGTAAAACCGAACAGCGTTTCCGCAGCAGTCGCAGTCTGGGCTGTTTAAGTTCTCCACCAGGATTTGACTGTAGCATCTAAGCACTCACCAGAGCTACATCACAAATCAGTGGGGCTGAGGTTTTGCAATGCCTGCTGTCCTCTGAACCATGTTGCTTACAGGTCAGTCTTAATTAATGCTTTATTTCCCTGCCTTCTGTAACACCTTTCAAATAATTGCTGAAAGCCGTCTGGCTCTTATTAGGATGTGCTGTCCTTCTTGGCTGTTACAGAATGGTGAGCAGTTATGTGGAAACATTAAGCTGCAACAAAAAGGAGGTTCTACACACACACACACACACACACACAAAAACCTTATTTACATTTATTTATTTAGAAACGTTTTACTCCTAAGTGACTGAAAGTGTTAATGATATGCCTTATTAATACAGCTAGGTAATTTTTACCCCTTCAAGTCAGGATATGTTCCTCGATCATACTACAAAAACAAGTGGAATTTGAACCTGGATCATGTGCAATTCAGCACTTCTAACTTCCACCTGCAGCCCCTGAACTGCAAAATTAATAAAAAGTAAAAGAAGCTCATAACTACATCTTCTTCTTTATCTTTCGGCTGCTCCCATTAGGGGTCGCCACAGCGGATCAAACATTTCCATGTCTTCCTGTCCTCTGCATCTTTTTCCATCACAACCACCACCTGCACGTCCTCTTTCACCACATACATAAATCTCCTCTTAGGCCTTCCTCTTTTCCTCCTGCCAAGCTCATAACTACATCATGTTGCTAATTTATACCGACCAGTGTCATTGTCAAAGAAAAAACTGATGTGTGTATATATGCCAACAAAAAAAGATTTAAAATGTGGCGTTTATCAGAATATCTGGGATTGTAAACACATATGATGTAAAACTGGAACCAGTACAACATTTGACACAGGAATATGCAAGCAATAGCTGTCCAAAATGTGTGTGAATTAAGCTAGAAGTAGCCCAACTGACCATGCATAATGTAGCTTTAGGCAACAAAACAGGAAGGGACTGTCAAACTGCCACAAAGCAGCCAAAGGAAACATCAAGAAATCATCTGAAAAACACATTACATGACACTGGTGGGTAACAGTGTCTCAGTAGCCTTACTTTCCCTTCACAGACCAATATTGTTGTTTGATTAAGAAATGCAGTGGTGTCAAAAGTAATTACTCAAAAGTAATTATTCTTAAGGGAAAACATTGGCAGCGTCAGAATGCTCCAACATAGCACAGGATTGTAGTTTAAAACATCAGAGTATATATATGTATGACGTATCGGCACAAATATGGTCAATGCTGGCAAGCCAGGAAGAAAAACATAACCTTTGCATAAACATGATCACAGTGAGGGTCAGTATTACCCAAAGCCGCCATTTTCAGCTGCCCTGAATGATATTTGAAAAAGGCCTGAGCATTGTATGATGTCTGGGACCATGGCCAAAATTATATTTTAGGGGAGCTGCCAATTTTCACCACAGCAACAATTTCATTGTGGAGCAAAAAATAAATTGTTCTCACAGAGACCTGGAAAAGATTAAATGTAGGAAATCCAATGTAGTTGATTGAAAACACTCCATGTGATGTTAGAATTGTTTGCTTTGGGTGGGGGTGGGGGCAGAAGCGTAAATAACGGTCTTTACAAACATATTAATGACTTTTGTCCAGCAGATGGAACACCAGAAAGTCCATTTAGTATAAATCAATGGCATCTCAGGTGCAGCTGCCTCAAAAACACAGTGAGCAAGCGCAAGCTTATTCCAGAAAGCTGTGTTGGTGTGGTGAGACAGGGTGTCCCAATGCCATGCAATTTCCCCTGCTATCCACATAATAGGCATTATTTATTAGCTATAAAACCATTTGCTGCAGCTTGAATCATGAATTACCCTTCCTCCTGTTCCGGGGAAATGGCAGGCAGTCGTCAGCCCCCTGTACGGTTGTCTGTTTCCACCATGTGAAAGGAGCGGAGCACGTGTCGCATCCTAAAGCAGCGAGCATCAGCCCATTAGGAGTCGCGCCGTTGCTGTGTGTGTTCGTGTGTGTGTGTACCACAAAGCAGAGATCATTGACAAAACAACAGTGTTATTTTAAAAGCAGAGTGCATCTTGGAGTGGGGAGCCAGATCCATTACTCCAAAAGGAGAGAGGGTCCTTGCCATGGGTCACAGCATATCAAACTGTCCTTGAAAACAACCTCGATTCTCCATTATCACCAAGAACTCACATAAAAAAAATTCATTACAACTGCCCTTTTCTTTACTAAATGGTTTAAAACATCATTGAGAGACATCGGCAATATCTTTGCTGGGGTGAAAAAGACTACTAGAACAGCAAGATTTCCCTGTGCTTTAGCTCAGGGTTAAGGCTGGGAAAGGGCATACCGATTATACTGCTCTGATGGGAGCTTACCATTAAATCTTAGTGTTCAAACCTGACAATCATATTTACAATGGGGAAAACAAGCTGCTCCTGACTTGTAGGAAAACAGCACATGATATGCATTTTTTACGATGCCGTCAAAACCCATTATTGAACTCTGTAAGGCTGATCATAAAGCCCACCAAGAAGAAAGTGCATCTCGAATTTTGATCTTCGACTACTGTCCAATGCAGAGGAAAACACAGGCCTGCTATCAAGTGTTGGCTACAGTTATTTGGTTATAATTAGGCGTACGTTGATTTTTAAGGTTGATGCATTGGTTGGGATAACTGTTGATTAGAATAATTGTACTCTTAAAGTTGTATAAGTTATTTCACTGACCTGTAAAACACATTTCCCTACTACAACAGAGAGAACTCTGGTGCTTTTTCATATAGATGATTTTTATATCATCCTACAAATATGATGTTTTTTTCCATTTTTATTTGTCCCAATGATGATTTCAACATTATATTTACATTTTATTTTAAACATATTTTCAATAAGCTTCTAAGTGATGTTTAAAGAAAATGTCTGGTATATTACAGCCACACGACATGCTTCAGAAGACGAAAGATGCATTTATGTTCCACCACTGTGTCCAGCGGAGATGGCTGTATGTCCTAAAACCCACAAAGTCATTGTGCCGCCCGTGGACTGTACGCGGCCCGCAGAGCATCACTTAGCAGCCTGCCAATGACACAGTTGGATGTCTATTTAATAAAACACTTCAATTTCAAGTGCAGAAAAGCTCCAGCCAATAGGGGGCACCGTGATGTTACGTTTATCATTAATTGCTGCAGAGGGTCAGCAGGTTATCAGTGCAAATGGGAGGACTAGTTTATCAAAAGGTAAAATGACAGGGTCAACACAGGTAGAAGAAGAAAACTGAAATCTCAAGTTAAAAATTTTACAGTTCTACTTTTCTGTTTTGTATTTTTTCTAATCTAAAAACTACTGTTTTTAAGTTGCATTTGCTGTATTAAGCACTACTAAATTGTTGAATGAAATGATTAAATATAACTCAAGGATAAATATTAATTTATCACATTTCTATTAAAAAATATTAAATAGACTGTTTTAAGCTTTTTTTTTCAATCCAAGCATCATTTCATAGTCAAGCAAATAAACAGGGTCACAAAGTATTTTTTCATTGAATATTCAGATAAATACACTGAAATGTATTTTATTTAGTTAGTTTGGCTTTTAATGGCTTCATTTTAAATGTTGCAGAAGACACACAATTTTCATTCTCTAGAAATTTAGAAAGTCAATTTGTAGCACGTTACTATTATTTCTAATCAAAATATCATACAGGATATATTATATGTTTATAGTTTACCATGGCCCCACTGATGACCATGAACTGTCAGTATGGCCTGCTGCAAAAAAAATAGTGACTATGACTGTCCTGAGGGGTTGCATCACGACGGACATAGGTAATACCATCAGGGTGCAAAGGCAACACAGGTGACACTACTAAACTTTATGCGTCTTTGATGGAAGTAGTGTGGACTAAACACCTTCTCCTTAGGGTTTTCAACAAGCCCCACTGGTATCCAAGCTTCTAGAGGCTTTGATGGAATGCTTTTGTAATCATTTGCAGTGCCATTCAGTGGTGTGCAGGTCTGTGCTTAAACATACTGTATTCATTACAATTACATTTATAAATCATTGAGCCTCATGCAGCACAGAAATATTCAATATTACCTATTGATTTTGCATTTTCTATGTATTAGAGGATAGTCAACAGAGCGTATAAAATAAGATGCACGTATATTGACTGCGTTTGAATCATTACACTGGCTTCAACTGATGGATTCAAGAAGAATGCGCCATCAATTCGAGCAAAATACCAATCGGGCCAGTGAACGTGGCTCGGGTGCTTTTTAGATTTCACATTTCAGCTTCACATTGAATATGTATACCGATCTTTTAAAAAGGCCCCTATTCAACTGTCAGGCACAGTGCGTCGCCAGGACAAAGACAGGAAAGGCTTTGAGAAGGACAGACGTGCCTCTAATGGTGACGAAGGAGGGATATAAGCTCCACCAGCAGCTCCACCATTAAGGTCCGAACGAGACGTCAGATAGACACTTCACCAGGGACCTTTTGTAAGTCACGTCCACTTTTATAATAAATCCCCATTTGTTACACAGCGTACACTCAATACGCATCTCTCTGTAGGTACAGTAACACCTATTAGAAAGAATGTCATCCAAGAAAAAATGTCTTCAACAGTAATTCATTTCTTTTTTCCACGCTAATCACCTTGCAATTTAGGTAGCTTCAAATCAATACCCTTAACAAAAATGCAAAAAAAAAAAAAAAATTGTAAAGTACCTTTCTTTTTGAACAATCACAACCATTTAAGGATCCTTTAAGTTATTTTACAGTAAGTAAAAAACATTTCATAAACTTGCACACAGGTATTGCTTTTTAAAAACGTTTTTTACCTTTGAAATGAAAACCAATGCAGGCATCGCATTGAAAAATTACTTTTCTGTTCCTGAGGAAAACAGATGCTTGCAAGGACAATGACTAATAAGCAAAAGTTATTAGTAACCAAGTTCACACATGGAGTCTACTGAATTCATACAAAAATCCCAAAGTGGAAATGTGGTAATAACCTGAATGGTTGGAGGGTACAGGAACACATAGGCTGGCCCAATGAAAAAAACAACACAGTTATAGTTTGTAAAAGTACATGAAAACTATTCCAAAAGATTATTCTGGACAACCCTGAAAGAGTACAACTACAACCCCATCTCGGAAAAAGTTGGGATGGAATGGAAAATGCAAATAAAAACTGAAAACAAAGATTTCAAAATTCACTTTGACTTGTAATCCATCAGAAACAGTATAAAGACAAGATATTTAATGTTTAATCTGGTTAATGTCATTTTTTCATAAAAGGTTTTCCAAAGTACTCCTGAGCCCACGTGGTTATTTCACTTATTGATGAATGACGGTCCTTCATGCAGTGCCGTCTAAGGGATCAGAGATCACGGGCAGTCAGCTTAGGCTTGCGCCCTTGCCCTTGAGGCATTGAAATTTCTCCAGATTCCTTGTATCTTTTAATCATATAATGCACTACTGAGGGTGAAATACCCAAATCCCTTCCAATCGGTCTTTGAAAGACATTGTTTTTCAAATTTTGAATGATTTTCTCATGCATTTGAGGGAAAATTGGTGATCTTCACCCCATCCTTGCTCTTAGTGTTGCAGGCAATGGCAAGAATGAATGTATATTTACAAAAAATGATGCTGACTAGATTAAACATTAAATAGCTTGTCTTTATACTGTTTGTGATGGATTACAAGTCAAAGTTTTTATTTGCATTTTCCATACTGTCACAACTTTTTCTGAGTTGGGGTTGTATTTTTAATCATCTCCTGCTAATGTTTTCTAAAAATTTGGATGCTTACCTGGGACTTAAACTGTCAGCCTACAGTTTCTATACCTGTGTCCTTTTGCTACATCACTCTTTATTAATCACTTCTCTAGGTGAAAACTGAGGTGGTCCAGAGCCTATGCATTGGTGTAAGGTGAGCTGGCATATACCCACACGGAGAAAATGCAAAACTCTGTAGAGACTGAATCAACTCTACACTGAACCACCCGGGGACTGTGGGGCAGAAGCAAAATCTGCTGTGCCACTTTTATCACCTGCTACTCTTTTTTTCCTACTCCTATTACAAAGGTCTAAGACCAGCGCACAATCTTTACTTAACAGCCCCATTAAACATCCTCTGTTACAAAGAAGCTTTGATACATTTTCATGCTAAGTAAGTATTTTCATCCCACACACTTGGTTTCCTGTTGACAGAATTTTATTAACAAAGCCCCAGCAACGATGGACCAAGTCAATTGTTCGCCTTCCTTTTCCTTTTGATTCCACTCAGCACAAAGCCTGGGCTGGGAAGCCCCCCAGGACTGAAAAGGCGCACTTGTCTATAAACCACACCCACACACGAAGTCAAGATGCTTTGCCCAGTAAAGCTGCTACTTGTGTGTTGAGGGCAAAATTGATGCAAGCCTACCTTTTCCAGGAGTCACAATGATCCCAAAGTTAAAGCTAATGAAGTCGGGAGATGGGCTTGTAGGAAGTGGGAGGGTCTTCTGGCGGGTCTCAGACTACAACAAAGCATACTATACTCTGAAAAGGGAGGCTGAGCATCGACTTTGCTCAATCTATGGCACCAGCAGACACAGTTGCGCCAAAATGCTGGCAATGTTGACATCATGTCTAAACTGTACATAAAATCCTAAAACAAGCTATACAAAAAGCACATTATCATATTCCATCACTAAACTAGAGTTAGTGGTCACCATTGTTTTAAAGAAAAACCATTATTTTCTCTCCATGGCAGATTTGCTTCTTATAAGAGGTGGTGTTATATCACTTATTTTTAATCAGACTTTAAAAACTATTTCCAGTTTTGCAACAGCAGCTTTTGGGAGGCTTCTGGAAAACTATCACATAATGTTTAACCTCCTACTCCTGATCATAATTTAAATGTACATGTTTTACATAAAAAAACATGAATTCATTGCAAAAAAGCCCCAGACCTGTCTCACCCCAGCAATCATCTGTTCATCCTGCTGAAATCAGCCAAACGATTCAGAAGCATTATGGCCAAAACGGAGAGACTTAGGAGGAGCTTCTATCCACAAGCCATAAGGCTTTTTGAACCTTTCACAATCCTCAAAATCACGGTCTACAATATCCTCTAACTGTCCCCCTCCTTCCTGTCACTGTAAATGTCTGTTTATTATTTAATTTTATTCAATTTTATTTATTTATTTTATTTACTGTTTCATTTATTTACTTATCTAGTTGCTGTGTGACTTAAATTTCCTTTAAATGTAACCACACACAGTCTCCTGTCGATTCAGAGCACATTTTGCTATATGGTATACCCAGTAACCATGTAAGTAACAAATAAACTCTTTTGACTCTGACAGTATTTGAGAGAAATGTTTTCTGAAAGTTTATCATCATATCTAAGCTATTGTGGGATATATTCTCCTTTAAGACCATTTCACCTTGTTTTTTTTTTTTTTTAAGAAGTATCACTTGAACCTGGTACGCTGTGCCTGTAGAAGCACAAACAAAGCAGCAGCGTGTGTCTTCTGTGATGGAGGCTGGACACAGTCCAGACTGTGTCATAATGAAGGTCCGTTATGAGGGATGATCTGTTACTCCACACAGAACGGTTGCCAGTGTTTGATTAATAAAAAAAACAGTATTAAAGGCGGCTGAGCCACATTCTTTGCGACAGAGCAGGGTTTGCCAAGTCTGTGATGAACCTTCAAGGAGAATGAGTTGTAGGTGCCAGCAGGAATTTTTTTGGATCATCAGGCGAGAACCTGACTGATGGAAGCAGCTTCTTCCTGATTGTGCTTTGCTTCATTAAGTTGTGCTTGTTAAACTGCCACTCGGTTATAAGCTGTAATATCCAGAATTGTAATATGAAGACCATAATGACACAGAACCTGCTGAAGGTGCAAATATACATTTTCTATCGCGGAACATAACAGTGCTGAAACAAAAAACCATCTCAGCCAAACTGTGCCTCACTACATCTTTCCTGCACCATTCATTCAAATGAATTACATGCAAATAAGAATAAATAGCTTGCAACCTTACAAGTTCTAACATGGATCTTTTCAAATGGAGAGTGTCTAGCACCAAAGACCAGAAGATTACGTAACAATGCAATGCATTATCCCACCCTGCAATGGCCCAGTGTAACATCCAAGGTGTTGATTTCTAGCCTTACACCCAGTGACTTAAGGATAATGGCTTGATGGATGGATGGATGGATGGATGAATGGATGGATGGAATGTGTTATGTGCACAGAAACTCTGGATAGCAGTTTTCAACAGGGCTTTTGGGCCCCAGATCAGTTCTGCTTCTCTGGTGACTGGGACTCATTAAGGTGCTTATAATTCGACCCCTGACAGGTACCCACCTTTCCTGTAGCAACAGCACCTGATGCATGATCAGAATAGTAATGAAAAAGGGCTCAGGTCCCACACATAACCATTATTCACACACACACACACACACACACACACACACACACACACACACACACACAAAACCTTTATAGGCCACACACGAATTTGTCCCTCAACCAGAACTTACATTTTGTTTTATGAGCATATTGCTGAGACACAATAAAATACCTCTGGCTTCAAGGAATAAATACAAACAAACATTAAATTACAGGTGACCTATACTCCAGGCATCGTTAACGTTACATATAAACCCCTGTTCAGGTGACACCCGAACTTGCTGTTAAACCATTTCATTTCTCATCTCATTGGGATGACAGGAATACATATATTGTATATGTGGACAATATCTGGATATATCGGGAGAAGGATGCTAGGGATGGAGCTGCCAGGCAAGAGGAAGAGAGGAAGGCCTAAGAGGAGATTTATGGATGTGGTGAAGGAGGACATGCAAGTGGTGGGGGTGACGGAGAGAGATGCAGAGGACAGGAGGAAGTGGAACCTTTTGATCCGCTGTGGCGACCCCTAACGGGAGCGGCCGAAAGAAGAAGAAGAAGAAGAAGAAGAAGTATATGTGGACAATATATCATCTAAAAACAATTCCATCATCAAACAGCAGCTTCAAATATAAAAAACTGAATAAACACTTCAAGTAAATGATATTTAATTAGTTCACTCTATACTGTAAACTTAAAAAAACTATTAGAAAGTCCCAATTGCCTGACAATTATAATCTGCATTATAATTTGATTTTTCCTTTCAGAAACTTAATTATACCCTAAGAACGATGCAACAGACGTGTTTAACCCCAAATGTCAACTACAAGCAAGGGGAGCGTTTCTAGCCATATGCTCGTCTCTACTGAGATGCTTGTGCTAATTGCAGGAGGTCAAACACCTCAGCCGAAAAGCCTACAGCACCTGCTCTGAGCCAGGAACTCCTCCAGGGCCCGGAAACTTGTCTTTGCAACTCCTCCAGAGGAGGAAAAACACAAGACACTTTTCCCCTGGAGCGGGGCTGTCACACTCACTGCACGGATGCACTGTACATTAGCTAGTTTCCTTTGCAAAAGCAAATTACTTGATGTAGGTACTACAATTAGTCCATTAGGGCACATAAACATTAATTTCATGTTTTCCAAGAAAGAATAAATGTACACAGTTTGCCACCACTGCCCTAATTCACCTGAATGCGTATACATTTGCTAAACAGAGAAATACCTCAAGTTTTTGTTTTTCTTAATTGCTTGTCCACACCTGTACAGTCAACTTTGTGGCTCAGTAATGGCTGGACTTTTAAGCAATGGCTTTTTGAGACAAATATATCCCCACCGCTATAGGCGGACGTAGAGGCACAAACCTGACACACAGCAGCATGAGCTGTGGCAGTCACTGAGCACATGTGACATCACTGGGACACAAGCTATCTCTGGGGTGAACCAGTATTACCGACAGGTAGCGATATCCAGTCCATACCAACCTTAAAAATCTTTTGTTATTAAAAAAAAAAGGAAATTAGGTAGCTGGATATAACTATTTTAGTTTGTGTAATAAACTGCTGGACAGATTAAAATAATACTTTAATACTGTACTTTAAAAATAAAAAAGTATTTACATCACTACTTTGTACTGATATCAAAGCACTCAGTACTCATACTGCTGTAAAAAAAATGACAGTTCACCAAGTCTGTTTTGCTACCAGTGGGAACTAAGGTGCATGCATGCGCACACACACAAAACGCAAACAAGGGAGGAGTAATGGTGGTAACTGAGCTTTAATTGTGCACATAACAAATCTTACCTTTTTAAATGATTGGTCTAATTATCATTTCAGCATATTTCTCTCAATTATATTCAAAGTGCTATCCTTCTGCTAGAGGTGACACAATATTAAATAAAATTCTGCGGTGAGTGCTTACAAATAACCTGGTTAAGGGTCCCACAACAGCTTATGACTTAATGGGAGTTTATTATCCAGAGATTAGCCAGCAAAGTGGTTGCACAAAACAATTGCGTAATGCCTTTTTGTCGGCGGTATTTGTCAATAACCCAGAGACACAATTAAAAAATCATAAGAAAAATGTCACAATGTCTTCTTGCAGCTGACATCCATTCATAGCCACTGACACGTCCCAAATTAGAACTTGCAAAATACAGCTGCAAGCAGCAATTAGTGAGGGTGTAAGCAACGTGTCTGTCAATCCATGTAACCACTTTAGAAATGCAAGGACGGAACAGCACGTCTTCTCAATTGGGAAAATAACATCCGTTAGAGCAATTATATGCCAATTTGGAAAATTGAAATTAAACTGGCCCAGGGAAGCCTTTGTGTGCACTGTTGATGCAGCTCATGAGAAACAGCAATTTAAGTGCAAAGTTCAAAAAGACTACCAAAATAAATGACATATTCTGCGGCCTATAATCAAAGATCTCATTTGCTGCACAAGTGACATAGGTGTCACTATAAAAATTCTTTAAAAAACGTCAAATTTTAAATGCTACAAGTGACATGACATGTTTTTTTTTTTTTTTTTTTAATAGAGAGTAACTCTGAATACATGACTAAAAGTTACAAATGATGTCCACATGATTTGAGTTCTGAAATACTTTTAAATCCCCAGTCTGTAAATCCAGGTGTACAGCAAGGGGACAGGATAATCAGTGACACACTGAATTGTTGTGACATTTGGTTTATGCTTCAGATGGGAGAAAGGTGCTCGTTGTATTAAATATTTATAACTGTATTACAATTCTATCTTGCTGCCATGAGCTACACTGGAACAGCAGCTGAGAGCAAATTTAAACTTCGGAAGAAGAAAAAAGTATGACGCATTACAACAATGAAACCCAATCTACCAACTCATCACAACGATGGAGCCGACATCACGGCTCAATTGCTCATAATTACACTTAAAATAGGCACGCAGCAAACAATGCCTCCAGACATCCAGCATGACTCTCACTCAGACCCATCTTCTCGTGTGTCTTTGTCAGCGGCAGAATTCTAAAAATATTTTTTTTTTCCTTTCGGAAAAGAGCGTATTAAGTTGGATTTCCAGAATCTTCATTTTTGGCCCAACTCCTTATCAGGGCCTTGCAATGCTGAGTCGGGGGAAAGCAAACAAATAAATAAACATACCCAAAGAGCTACACAGGCTCCAGAACACACAAGCATCCTTGGTTATGAAACACAGCAGTTTTTTTTTTTTTTTCCAGCAACACGGCAGGGAATATCGTGAAAGAGTCATAGCAGACAAGTGCATTACAATGGAGTCGCCCATTAACAGTTACTATATACAGCGATTCAATGCAGTGTTTCCGGCGCATAGTTCTCGATAAGCGTTGGCCCTCCAGCTCCAGCTGAGCCTTTTTGGTAAAAGAAATCTTCTTCCATGCAATAATCCCTGTCCACTATGGCAACAGTCACCTTAAACCTAGTACTCCTGAGCAGCACACATGGAAAAGAACTGGAACATTTTGTTAACAATGAGCCCCCCAGTTTGAGGGCCCTCTAAACACGGCTTCCTCTGGATATTGGCACTGGCTTGACTTCAGGGACTCTCCATCTGCTCGGAACTAATGCACAAAACTCATTTCCATCCAGCAGCAGCGCGCTTGACCATCAGAATGAGCTGAGTCTCAAACCCTTTCCTTCAGACAAGATTCGATCGCGCGCCGCACCGATGTTACGAAAGAACGCCTGGAGGACAGTGTCACTTGGATGCGTGTGGGCCTTCTGGCGTTCCATGGGAAAACATCGCATGCCGGCATAATCGCGTAAGAGAAACGCAACCATGGAAATACGGCTTAGCTGGAGGGCATCCAATGAAATACACGTAGAGATGTACGGTTAGGCATTTAAGACAACTAATTTAATTACCCTCTGTTTAGGCAGTAATCAGTGCTGTACTGTGCTGGCACCGCGGACGTAACGTGATTTGAAAATATGAATCGTCTCATTTGTATACTTCACTGTTTTTGTGCCGTTTTACATTGGAGACAAACCAGCGGTTCTATAATGACAAGTCTACCGTTAACAGTGCTCTTGTGTCGGCACACCAACACACTGAATTTAATTCTGCTGCTGATAAACAAAAACAACACACATAAGTCCGAATCATTAAAGAATTACAACGGTCTTTGTCATTATCAGATGAATGATTAGCCTGATGCTGTTTTCCTCCGTTCCTACCCACTTTCTGTCATCTTCGAATGAATGCTGCAATAAATCAGGGACCAATGAGAAGAAAAGGAAAAAATACTTAAATCCACGCTGCGGCCCTGGCAAATCTGTGCAACACTGTGCTCCTCCTTCCAACACAGTCCCTCTGTACGAAACAAAACAATATCAGCCGGATGTGTGGCAGAAAGAAGACCTCTCTACCTCATGTCATTTTGAGAACTTTAAAAAGGGGTCATCAGAAATGCCCGCTGTCATAGTGGGAAGCTCTCACCAGTTTCGTTTTTGGTACATTTCATTGATACTGCTTTTAGTGATGAAAATTCACTGGAAGATGGAATATTTTCACCTCTTAAAGCGAAATCACAGTGTGGCAGTCATGAGTACTCTTCAAAATTAATTATCAAAGTGATTAATATTGTTCCAAAAAGAAAGCTCACCGACTGTACGAAAATCACCGCAATCCACGTCTCTACAAATCTACATCACTGAACAGATAAGCCTCCTGATTAATTTCACACTGTTTCCTACACAAATGTTTCCTGCCTTGATAAAAGGCAAACATAAGTAAATAAAAGTGTTTAAATACCCTTTCTGAAAGACATACATTTCTAGACACAATACTTCACATTAACCAAGTCTTTTCTCCTGCGCTGTTGTAACGGAACATTAACTACGGTGCTTGTAAAATAAAGTAACCCGGGTGATACAAGGGATAAGTGAATATAGAACGTAGACGAGGATACACAGTTCTTTTTTACGGAACGTATGTACTGCCCAGGCATAAGAGCAAGAGTTATTATTTTATTACTACTATTATTAACCTATATATAGTCAGTCCTTTGTCAAAAATATTTAGTGTTATACAACGAATAAAATGGTTATTTAAACAATGTTCATTTCCACACATTTGTGTCAATAAGTCTAAATAGTTTAAGCATTTAGGCAACATTTACACACTTTCCTGTGTACAAGGTTACTCGAGTTCCTTAAGCTCCTGTGTTCATAAATCCACTCCTATACTTTAACTAAGATATTGAATAAGCCATGTAATGAATTAATAATTTACAGTTGCAAAGTGAAAGAACAATGGAAAGAGTCCCATTTCCAATTGACCACACAGTGGTGAGTGTGGGATAAAAAGTGTTCCAATGGTGAGTTTATGATTAATGATGGGTTCTGGAGCTCTCCTAATGAAGACAAGCACAGAACCTTTCTAATCTTGAAAACACTCCAGCCAACATCTCCAGGTGTTCGTGGGTCTTCACATTAAATCAAAGTGCAAGGGATCTCTGATCCACTGACTGTTATCGCTTTGCACGGATAGCATCACAAAGTGCAGGAAACAGAGGCCGAACACTATGGTTTTATCCACGCTTCATCTCTTTGAATTCTGGCTCCTAATTTCATTTCCTCGCATTTGTTCTACTTCACTACGTAGTAACAGCTCAATAAGCCATAACATTGTAAACCGCATTGTGAGGAAAACCACTTCTACACTAAAACATACAGCGATATTATAGCTAATGGGTAGTCCGGCCCTTGAACGGTTGTGGGGTTGGGGGTCTTCATTTTGTTTCAATACATGCAATAAACAATTTACACTATTTTTAACTGAGAATTTATTTGTATTAACCTTTATTTAGCTGATACCTTTGTCCAAGACGTCTTAATGTTAGATAAGCAACTTTACACAGGGGCAACTGTGTGTGAAGGAAAAGAAGAAGCATGAGATCTGGACTGAGTTTCTCAAGTGGTCATCTGGAACACCTGGACGGCGAACTGTAGCGGTAACAATAATAATAATAATAATAATAATAATTAAACCCACGAGACACAACTTTGCAGGATTTCCCCAATATGCAAACGCAAAAAGGAATATACAAAAATTTTAAAGAAGGTGACGAAATAACATTTCGGAATGGCTTTTTCAACAACGGGTGCTTCCGATAAAGTAGAGTAGAGCGAGCAGGCGGCGAGCGGTGAGTACCTGGTCCGGCTGCGGAGCCGCTTTCGCGGGCGCGTTCTGCTGCTTCGCGGTGGTCATGAGCACCTGGAGTCGGAGCGCAGCAGGTAAACTGAGGAGCCCAAGTGCGTCGGTAAGAACAAAAAACGACCGTTACATGTAAACCGGGGAAAAAATGTTTTAAACCGCGGTCAACAACAAAAAAAAATGTGAAAAAAGGAGCTAAAAATGAAGGAAAACGAGCAGCAGCCGGAGGAAGAGGCGCTGGAGCCGCGTTGTCTGCGGAGTCTGAGGCGAGCTGAGGAGGGCAGCGCGAGCCGCGCGCGCTGCAGTCGTCACGGCCGCGGGGAGGACCGAGCGCGAGGACAGTCGCGTGGAGCGCCGCGCGCGCAAGCGGAGCAGCGAAGCCCGCCGTTCACCGCCCGGCCTCCCGTCCCTCCTTCTTCAATCCCTTCTTCTCTCGCGTTTCTCCAAGCGTGGGATGATGCGCAGGGGGAGGAGTGTGTGCTCTGCTCTGCTCTACTGTGCGTGTGGAGGAGTGTATGGCGTGCACTTCACCTGCCCGTACTTCTGTTCTGCCGTCATGTCGAATTCAAGCTTCCTTCCACTGTACTCGTTCTTGATCCGTAAACAGCATTTTACTTTGCTGTACCAAAACGCACATTTCTAATGCCGCCCTTCTGTGCTTCCCTTTTGTTTAATACACGACTTGAAGCATTTATGCTACGTTTCATTCAGATTTATCTGTATTAACCTTTAACTGATGCCTTTATCCAAGGCCACTTACAATGTTAGATAAGTAACTTTACATTGATTTGTCCATTTATGCAGCAGGGCAGCCTAACTGTTGCGGCTGCTGATGCGGCAAACGGAGGCGCAGAACGTTTAGTCCTGGAGACATGAGATGTGGATGCAGAGAAGATACCACCTACAGACTGTGTACTTCTTCTAGGACATTCTAATGGACACGTGGCTAACGGTGCAGAAATATGGGGGCTTCTTTCAGGGTAAATGGTCTTGCCTCTTCTGAATTCGAGGAGCGAGCGTTTATCGAACTTCTGGAAAAGTCACCGACCGGACACAACAAACACCTACAAACTAGTCTAAGTATATAGTAGATCACGCAGCACGCATTTGGTACGGGAGTATCTTGGGGTCAAAAGTCAACGATCACTTGCGTGGATTTGTCATGTTGCGGACGTTTGGGTAGAGAGTGGCGCTAAGCTGTAAGCCGGTCGGATCCTGGTGGTGTGCTACACCAGGCAGTTGGAGAGACTACTGAACCGTCCTAGAATTTCCAAGAGAAAAGAAAGCAAGAGAGCAACCGGCAGATGTGATGAGCTTAGCTTCCACCTGCAAAAGAGCTTCTCCTGCATTCGCATGGAAGTCAGTGACATGGAGTCTGAATGGCTCTTGTACAAGGTTGCTATTATGGGAGCTGCTGCAAGAAGCTGTGGCTAAAGGGTGGTATTGCCTTTCACTGCAGCAGGGCTGAGTATGTGTTAGTAAAACAAACTATCAGGTTAAAGACAGGGAGGCCTATGATGCACTGCCAGAACAGAGAACTCCAGACTTAGCAGAAAGGAACTGACAGGCTAAAAATGCCATGACAACAGCAGTTGCAGAAGCAAAAACTCAAGATGTGGGAGGAGCACAAGGCTGTGTTAAATCGCTTTTGGATGTCTTGGAAAACATTTAAGGTAAGTTCTCCAAGACAGATGGTGGAAGCTGAGTTTCATCAATGATGGAATTGTGTCGACTTTAACCGAGGTTACCGCTGAGAGGTGGAAAGAACGCTTTGAGGAACTCCGGAACCCAGAAAGGAGACATTTCTTCTACACCGCATTTGGATTAGGCCTTGGGGCAGACCTAAGACATCATGGAGTGAATATCTCTGCTCTGGCCTGGGAAAGCTTCTTCAGGAGTGAGTGACTTTGTGTTGAAAGGGAAGTATGATTTGCCCTGTCACCATCCTGACCCTCCCCATGAGAAGCAGTTTTAAAATCAAGGTATGAACGGGAGGGTGGATAGATGGTATTCTTACTGGATTAACTCCTCGATCACAGATTTTACAGCAGGTACATGATTTAAAGTGGCAACCTTCAGACTGGGAGATGAGCGTTCTAACTGCTACCCTTTCCTGCTGCTTTCAGATAGAGAAATAATAAAAATGTCATAATAATTCTATTACATTCTATTGTATTCTTCAAGATTCCAAATGAGAACCAATTCTCCCAAACCAGTATGCTAAATAACTCATATGTTTGCATGCCAGAGTAAAAAAGTGAACGTTATCTCTAAAACATGCTATTTGGGAACTATTGCTAAAAACACAGCAAAGTCCTGGGAAAGCATCACTCAAAGCAGCGGAGCATGGGAAGGCGACAGGAACGCAGCGGAGCGTCGGAATGCCATGAAGCGGCCCACATAAACGCTTCCATTTACATATGAATCACTGCCAGGACACCGGGGCCCAGTTACAGAGCCAGCAGCTCTTCACACCCCGTCACCTGTAAAATTCAGACATATTTACATTTAAAAAGTCTATTTTCTGGTACAATGTGGAATTTTTTATTTTTTATTTCAAAAATAAATTTGGTGTTCATTACTACACCCAACTGTGGTACACGTGCTGAATATACTGTATTGCATTAAATTGGCCCGTTCTGCTTTGCAGACAAAATACAGTAGCAACATCTTCAACTGACGACAAGGTATATATTTAATACGTACGAAATGAGATATATCTGTTTTAGGCTGTGCCAAAATACAGTGCTGAACAATAATTCGAAGTACAGTGGTGGCATAATTAAGTGCACTGTGTAATCACATTTGCTGCTACTCAGTTTAGTAGCTTAACTCACCGCTTAAAAAACTAACCTCATATGTACTTCATCCCCTGTATGATAAAACCTGATTTAATTTGTTTCTGTAATATGTTCAGTTCAAAACCCCAGAGAACCGATGCGTTCATCCGAACTGAGCGTTTTTTTATTTTTTATTTTTAATAAATTGGTTACTTTTAAAATGAAGTGTTACAAATGTTAATTAATAACTTATCTATTATTCTGCTTCCCTTTCTCTTATTTTAATAGGCACAATGTCCTCCAGTAATTAAGGTCACGCCACATTTGTATAGTAAGTTATCCCAAAATGCTTTGCAGTTCCTGCTCGCAATTTTTGCACAATGCACAGGGGATGCGGGCAACGTCCTTCAAATACCAACCTAATTTAAGAGCACAGTTTGCATTATTAGAAGTGCTCAAACTGTCGTATTTCAGGACCTGTCGCTTTGCATTCCACTCACCCACAGGGCTAGGGTTCTCACTTTGCGCAGACAAATAAATACACATGAAGGCTAACGTTTGATAAATGGGTGCTGGCGGAGGCATCCATCTGTCCACTGCAGTAAAAATATTAAAACATATATTCAAAAGCTCAACAGAATAATAATTTCCTTATGCGGCCCATGTGATTTGGTCGAAATGATGCATTTTTATGAACAAAAACACTAGGGAAACATATAAAATTATTCCTGGTTTACAGGGATATACTCATATCCGTGTCCCCTCAAGGAAAACTGCACCGTGAAGACATCACAATTAACATGAATTTGCCCGTTCCTGTAAAATACTAGTTCTGCCATTTTTCTCAGCTATCAGAAGAGAAACAAAAGTGAGCGACTGAAACGCCAAGGGCAAGAGGAGAGACGGAGACGGTTAACTCCCCGCATTGTCTCGGGTTGTGACACCCACATTTGACATCGCAGAGCATTTCTGCCCTTCGACCGCAGCCGTTTCCGGCGAGAGGTTTTTCAGACCGAGCAGCTGTTTGCGTCGGGGCTCCACGGCCCCGGGTTCAAGCGTCAGACGTGCCTGTAAAAGTCATCATGGGGAAAAGTGCCCTGCGCACAGCCTGTCGCGGGCCTCGCGTCAGACTCGGCCAAGCGTACGAAGGCAGAATAAACAACGATGCCGCCAAGTTGGTCTGCAACGGCGAACGATAATTAAATAATGAATTAACTAATTAGCCAGGTTATTACGGACGAACAGCCCTGCATTTTTCACAGATGGCACAGGGAGCGGTTTTTAGGGTCTCCACCTCAGTAAAGCGAAAGCCACGTTGAGTAATGAGAAGGGACCGTCACCCTTGAGCTTACAGGTGACCGCGCGGGATCGCGCATCGGCATCCCTGTAAGGACAGCAAGGCCTGGCTAACACTGAAGCACTGCAGTGTAAGGCAAGCGTTTGAACATAGCTTTTAAGAACAATCTGCAGTCTATTGCTTTCCCACCAGAGAATCCTTTTTCCTTTACAGCAAAATCACCGCATTTGTTCTTGAAAGCCCATGTTTCAATGTACAATTGCTTTACTGGCTATTTCTTTGGTAGCAACAAAACAGCTAAGCAAACAAAATAAATAAATAACTACAGAACAATATCCAGTCGGTCTCCTCAACCGCTCGTTCTGCTCAGAGCCACAAGGGTCAGTAGCCTATCCTCTGGATGTGATGGCAGTCCATTGCAGGGTGGCAGGGTACGTTTGCATGCAGCGGACACGCACGCACACACACAGTGAACAATTTATGGTGACCTGTGACCAATGCACCAAAGCCACGTGTATTTGGACCGTGAGAGGATACCGTAGCACCCGCAGGAAACCCACAGAGACACGGGAAGAATATGGACACTTCACACAGAATGAGCTGAATTTAAACCCACACCTGAACAGGGCACTGCATCACCCTAGTATTATTAACATTGAAAAATGCCTGTAATACAGAAACATATCAATCAATACCCACCATATTCAGTACAGTACCGTTGTTACCGTAATAACTTTTTGGACTGCATTCTTTCTTGCCGACAGATGCTGCCGGTGCCAGGAAAGGACGACGAAAACGGCCGTCCTGGACAACTCCGGCACTACGGGAGCTCGCACACCCCGCGCCAGCGTGGGGCACTGACAAATGGGAGGGAAATGACAGATGCCCGCAGTGGCAGGTCTGTTTAAACACACGTTCTGTAAGCGGCTGCAGATTAATTTACCGAGAGCGACAGGTCGAACAAATGGAGTCAGGCTTCCGGAATCATCCATTCTGGCTCCTAATTGCATCGCCACTCTGCCAAGGCCAACGCCAACGTGAGAGAACCTGAAGTGCGGAGAATTAATTAAAACATCTGCAGCCGATCGATACAGGTAGGTGCATCTTCTGCTCCTCAAACACTTTATTCGTTCTGAAGTCATTGATCCTCTGCGAATGACCTGTTAGTGGGATGCAGCCTTCCAGCGTAGGGTCCGTTATTACCAAGGTATGACGCTCGAACAAAGGAAACACATTTATTGGAAACCAAAGTGGTAAAATCACAACAGAACGCGGTCAATTGCATCTTTCAGACAACTTCCCTCTCTCCAAAATCTCCGCAAGAGTAGAACAACTGTAAACACTCAACAACAAACACAGTGCAAACAGCTAAAACAAGAGACAAAAAAGTAACAATTCTTGTCCCCGGTTTCTTCATTTCCTCATTGTTTTCCGCTCCTCCAAAACAGCAGGGCTCACATTAATCCTGGCTTTGCACAGAGACGCTGCCTATGGTGTGAAAACCGCCTTTCCAGCGAGCCTGTTTAATTGAGATTTTAAAGATCCGAACTTCGAAAATCCCCTTGAACCCTGCTGGCAGCCTGACAGCTGAGCCCCTCGCTTTCTGTTATTGAGGGCTGTCTGCTGGCCTCAACAGCTTGTAGACACCTCCATACATTGGAAAACTGTCTGACTAAAATGTATGAGAAAATCAAAAGAGTTTGAGGAAAGACAGAGGTTTTTATATTAAAAGATGTGCTTGCTGCATCGAGCTAAAAACTCCACTCACCGTGAAATAAAAGTGTTTAGAGAGTTGCCGTTCCCTAACTCTCTCTGTATTTTATGAAGACACGGCGAGGGGTTAATGGTGAGCTTTCAGACCGGGACACATAATCACTTCATGGCACCAAATGGGAAGGAGAGGGATCGGGGTGCTTGTCACGCTGCATTACGGCAACGGGTACATCCCCACAGAGAAAATGAGGTCCAAAATGGCCCTTCGAACTATATTCTGTTGCCACCTCCGGGGTGCACCGTGCCGCTGTGCTGCTGCCTAAGCAGTTTGCCCAGCTTTTCATACGCTCAGCGTTCAGGGATGCTACAGGTCTGCCAGAACCTGTAGAACCCAGAGCAACAGGCCATCTTCTGTAGTCTTCAGCGTCGCCTTGGCATGTACAAGCACAAACCCACAGCTCTGGGGAAGATGACAAAGCCTGGAGTCACATGAATTCACATGGGACCATAATGTACAAATTCCCACCGGAGGCCCAAAACCGGCAAATGCTGCACCAATCTCCAAGCCCCACTTGGGCTGTGGAAGCCTCGTTTCATTATGTAACTGTTCTCACACGCCACACCATCCGTCGTGACATGCTCGCTGCTAAATGGGGCTCCGCCTCTCTTGGTCTCTATCTGTCCAGCTGTGAATTGGAAATGAGCAGCGTTTTGAGGAGATGCACTCCGGAGTTCAGACATCATTTTGGAGGAGCTCCTCCTCTCCCCACATGCGGATCCCACCGAAGGGAGAGCCCCCCAGCGTCTTGTTCAGAAGTAGCACAGCATGATGTTGGTCATCCAGGATCCAAGAAGACGTTGAGTAATACCAATCTTCTGGTCACTCA
The DNA here is from genome assembly GCA_018136845.1 of Heterotis niloticus. NCBI lineage: Eukaryota > Metazoa > Chordata > Actinopteri > Osteoglossiformes > Osteoglossidae > Heterotis > Heterotis niloticus. Next base: position 24,483,185 of record CM030901.1, on the reverse strand, counting down.
GCTGTGAAATGAATGGCAATAGGAGACAGTGCTGTCCCCTGCAGAAATGCTCGGGCAAAGAGGTCATCTAAAGATGTTCAGCCGTGATTGTGTATCCTTCATGCCATATCCTGTTGCTGAGGCATACAGCTGTCCCCTCTCAAAACGCTGTCTTTTTCAAAGATCTAAATAATGCGTCAAGGTCCAAGGCGAATGCTTTTTTATACATAGCCGGTATCAAACAGATATTTCAAATGTAATACAGTTCACTGTTTACTAACCAGAGGCAAATTAATTTTAAAACAGGTTTGGCAACCACTCGGTCAAAGCATGTCCAATTGCATACAGATTTAATGAATTACCAAAGCAGGCATGCGGTTAAAATGTGTATGTGCAAGGGAGCTTGAAAACATCATGTAAATAACATGGCACAGTTAAATAGAAAACAGCCTGTTGGTTGGTAAATACAAACACACTCGCCCCTAGGGTTATGAACGGTCGAGTTATGACGATGCAAACTTTTTGCTTGTTTCCAGAGATCCCTTATACAAATCCCCCCCCCCACACAACAGACTTTTTCTCAATTTATTTCATTCTGTACATCAGAATCACTATTTATTTCAGACATCTGGGGAACACAGTTGCACACAGTGACCCAAACCCTAAAGGTTTTTGCCCATTAATGGTGTCATCCACCTGCTTTCAGGAAGGATCTCATGTATTAGCCCCCAAATTACCCTGGCACTTATCTTTATCTTGAATAAGGCCTTAATATATGCAACAGATGAAGTCTTTGAGTGACATCTGTTGCTCATTCTACACAGGGCTTCTAATGTCATAATATGCTCTGTAGAGTGAAAGACATTGGCAGTGATCTTGTGATTTTTTTTTTGTTTTTTTAAATAATACAAACATCTGTTCTCTAAATTATCAAAACATATCTGCAAAAAGAAAGTGTATAGCAAAAAAATTAAAGGGAACCTATTTATTTCTAAAGAAACATTTTCTTTCCTCACAATGGGATTTCACCTAATGGGGGGATTTTGTCACACAAATTACTACAGTTACACAATGGATGGGTATATTTTATGTTGCACCTTCATCACTTTCCTATTTTCAAAAATCTCCTTTTCTCTTCTTGTCGATAAAATGCAGCCTGTCCTTGTGTGTCTAGCAGTACAAAGCACCTAAACAAAAAAAAATGCGTCTAAATTCAAGAAAATTCCACGGTGTTTACGGTTTGTGTCGGGTGGTCATGAGTGTCGCTGATGGTAGATAATGCATGTTTATGGGGTGAATTTGAACGGCAGCCTTAAAAGGATTCTGATTTGCTGGTGTATGAATGGTGTTCACATTTCAGAAGCACAAGACGGACAGCTCACACAGCTCATCTCAGCACTATGGAATGAGGTGGCAAACCCGTGACAGGCATTCCACTCAAACACCAAAAGATTACTAAAAATGTCCTTTAAACCTGGAGCTGTCACACACCCACATGACACACGAACGTCAGCGCAGACAAAATTCCCCAAGGCAAATCATAGTAAAATAAAAGAAGACGTGCAGAGAAACAGTTCATTGTTACTGCTAACAATTAAAGACCAGGTTAACAGCAAATATATATAAATGGGTGCTTTAGTATCCTTGTATTTGTACCATTTCCTGATGTCAGATTTCTTTTTTAATCTCACCGGTGATGTCTCGCACCAAATTCTCATCACGATCAAATCTCGCCCCCCACAAGTCATCAAAACCGTGCTAATGGCCCTGCGAGGGTCCATGTAGCTTCTGTGAATATTCATTGAAAACCTTCACCGCAGGAAAAGATGGTCAAAAAACCGAAAGCAATCCAACTTCATTTGAGTTTAAGAAAGAGGCGGCACACCAGAGAAGAAGCTCTTCCACATTTTTGGGGGCAGAAAGCGTCAGAAAAGACCTCAGATGAACGCGTAAGATGTACAGCAAGGGGTTCTGGGAGGCAGTAAACTATGGAGTTAATGGGTGAATGGAAGTACTCTGTTACACTCAGGCAAGTTTCTTCGGGTCGCTACAGTAGAGATGGAAACCAACTGTTCTAGAAGCCTCTCTCTGCATTTTGACAAATGGGACAAAAGCAATAGGAGGATTGCTAAGATGGTGGTTAAGAATGTGGCCTTATAAGCTGAAGGTTGTCAGTTTAGGTCCCCTGAGGAGCCCTGCTGTAATTCCCTTGGAGAAGAAGGTGAAAAGCACAGGCTGAATACAAGTGCAGTACGAGAGGACAAATGGCTGTGCAAATTCGCTTTATATGGCACCAACGTGTGGCATCACTGCTGTACACAGTGTTTCAACTTGTTGTTTTTCGCATACTGAATAAAACGCCTTCTGCTATCAATATCTCTGCATCCGCGCAGTTATTTAGTCGTCCAACCAATAGAATGAATTACATTTCTCACCTTATTCCACTTCTGCATGCCACCCTGAATTTACTAACAGAATCCGTCGGGTTACAGATTTTGAACTTGTGTGTATGACCACCTCCGCCTGTCTGTGACCGTGAGGTATTATTTGCCATGTTTCAGCTTATGAAATGTAATTGCCTGCAGCGCTGAGATTTCCTACAAGCTTTTGCTCCACAATAAAGCAATGAGATGTAAAATAACCTGAAATAAAAGCAAAACAAACTACGGCCTATCCAGACAGTATCGGCGATGGCTGTAGGATTAGTTATGGCTCCAAACGCATGTCGCGACTTCCGTCTACTCCATGGTGCAGCTTACCTCAGAACTTACTTATTCAGATTTAACTGGCGTAGGGAGGCAGGAAAATAGCGGGTGATGAAAGGATGAAGGTTGCTATGGATTCTTCAGCCATCTGTTTGGATGCAAAGGTGCCCCGTGATATACAATTTCAGCACCAGTCTTATGTAAGGATATAGAAACACCGATCACTTGCACTATGCAATGGGTGCATCGGCAGTCCAAAAGAAATGTGTCTGAACGACGTGACAGCTTTTCATGCAAGAAATGCAGCTTGTTTTTACCTATTAGACAACAAAGCGAAGTCAGGATGTCACAGTTTTCTTCTGCTTGAAATTATCAGAAACAACAAAAGTCCTCTAGAAATAACAAAAGAAGGCAATACTGACCTCACAGATTAATACCGAGGAGTCCGCTGATGCTTATCCTTATACAAACAATAAAGTGCTGACAGCCAAACTATGCAGTTGTTTGTTTTCTAATTACAAAATTTGTGTTCCACGAGGACTCGGCTGGCAGCAGGGATTTTTTGCCACTGGATACATTTTATGATCATAATCTATTTATGAATTTCTTCCCATACATTTCGACTCCAAGGCTCCGCGGAACATCCTTCGTCCCTTAACAATAAATAAAATTAATATATTCCTGCTTCTGAACTGAATCATCTTCTCTGCATGGTGTCTTTCAGCCATTAAATATGTTTTCTTCTTACTGATTCTCCACCCCCACCAGCCCCCAGCAACACCACGGGAAGCACAATTGCAAATAAGTTTTTTCCTGATCACTCCCTTTAAGACACAGGATCACCTCTGTGTTTTATGTTCAAGATTATTTTTGTCCTCTTAATATTCAATTTTAATTAAGAGGCAAGTAATTACATTATCAGCTTAACCATGTTAATAAATGAACGAGAAATAAATAAATAAATAAATAAATAAATAAATAAATAAATTCTTAGCACCGATTTAAGGGTAGCCAGAAGTTGTGCAAGACCAAATCCTGCTGCATGTGGCTTTGTAAAGAACACAAAAAACCGCTATTATTATTTTCAGCTATACACTATATTTAGCCACTGCGAGGCTTTCACGGCACGCTTTTGGATGGAAATCTGTTCCGACCTGGGTTGGCTTCCCTCCAGATCTACTTCTATCCCATGCTGCCGTGCTAAAGCACACACAAGAATTGGGAATTCTTCCGTCTATTTTACATTTACAGTCCCAAATGCAGTCATCCGTATCCACAAGCTCATGACAATGGGCTGAAACTGCAAGCCACAACTTCTTCTCTGTGATGAATTGTTACTGGAACAGGGGACTCGGGAAGCAACATCTGGCCTCCTCTTTGTGCCGCGTTTGGGCACAATTCCTCACAAAACTTTTGTTTATAATTTGTCTTTCTGTCACATTATGAATTATCTTTGGATTTGCAATCCACTGAACATTATTATGGCCTGACAGACCCACTGTCACTGCTCTGTGCACAGTGCACAGAAAGAAAAATGAGCCCCAGAGCATTTCGACAAAGGAAGCCCAAACAGACAGATTAAACACCGCACAGGAGCGTCCACCGGTGGGTGGGCAAGAAAAGCTTTACACTGAGAGGAGGCTCTTCTAGCAGCAAACACATCAGCAACCAGCAGTTTGGCCCAGGACTCATCGCAGCTGAGTGAACTGCTTCAGTGCCGGATGGTCAATAAAACAACAGCAACGGCAGTTGTTAGCAGAGTGGTTTGAGCTGCTGCCTTTGTACATGTGAAGAATGCAGGTTCAAATCCCACCTCTTGCAGTAGTTCCCTTAAGCAAGGTAATTACAGAAATGTGCCAGTAATGTGTTGCCCTGCTATAAAAACTGATGGGTTGTTATAAGAAGCTTAAGTTGGAAAGTTCCTTGGAAGAAAAAGTTTCAACTGTAAAAGCTGTGCCATCTGGTATATAAGTATACATACTTTAAATGTTAATGTACTTAGATACACATATTTTGGGAATACATTAAAATGAAAGCTCACTGGAACAGAGTTCACGTAACAATTCAAAAGACCTTTATGATAAAGTTTCATTTGCCCCAATCTATTTTCCTGTTAAACCACAACCTCCAAATTCTCTTTCTGAAGTAGTCGTGGAGCATAGGCTGTTTACACTGACATATTTGGCAACGAAATGTATTTTAATGCTTTGGTCCATACCTGAAGTTCCCGCTGTAAACATGCGGATGTCTATAATTTTCTTGTGGATGTGTTTAATTTTCTTCCTTATAAGAATTTAACATTTGAACTGCAATATAATTCAAAGTAATTTTTGAATGGATGGACACCCTTCTGAAACTTGTGAGAACTTGTGCGCGGTACGTGATCATAGCGGTGATGCACGGCAACCATCTGACCTTTACCCCCTGCTTTCTGTAAATGGATGTGCAGTCTCTCGGTGTTCCATCTCCGCCTCCATGTTTCTGTGACCTGTAATGCTGCTCATAAATCTAATAAAAAATATGTACTATAGGGAGAAATGAGAGAGGAACTGGAATGAATGTGCAAGGTGAAAACCAAGGTAGCCCCATTGGTGCTAGAAGCACTTGGGGCTGTGACCCCTAAGCTCCACCACGTTCCAGGAATGACAGCATCGATCTCAGTCCAGAAGAGCGCAGCCCCATGCAGGAGGCCTTAGCGTGAGGGAAGACATCGCCCACAGGGAAAAACGGTGAGAAAGGAATTTAAAGTATATACATACATATTCTAAATGAGAACTCATCACCCCTTGAACTACAGTTATTTCGACAGAAAAGGTGATATTTAATAAATCATCTGAGCATCAGAAATAAAGAGACAGGAGGATCCCCAACAGGTTGTCACTGGATTAATTTGTTGTCCATCTTATTCACTGTCACCTTCAGCAGCTCACATCCATCGTGCGGTGAAAATAAACTGCTTCCTCACTCTTAGCCGATGCTTAATCCCATTTCAGCGCTAGATGTTTCCGCGGTACAAGCGTGGTAAAGTACCCTGCTCATCCCCGCAGTGGAGCCACCTCTCTTGGTTTTAAACTCTGACTCCGTAACAAAGATGATGCCAGTTTCAGCAAACATGTCATGCCTTTTTGTTTTCCATTGTTTGCGTGACACTGTTCATTTTCTGCTCACTCCATTGCTGGCACAAGCACAGAGCGATGGAAAAACAACTCGAGCCAGGAAGAAATGCACCTTCCACCTCTTATTTTGCATGAATCCTTAAAAAAAGAAAATTCCAATGTGGAAAGGTGAGGTTGCTACAAGGGGGTCTTTTGAAAAACATGGAACCAAACAAGTAATTAAAACCTCTCTCCAATAAGCATAAAAGCATGACTGGGAACAAACGGAGTAAAACCATCCAAGCCTGGTGCTGAAACAAAAGGCTCTCCGTAAAAGCATACGGAGGTTGATAAAAGACTCTGCGATAATCTTTGATCTTCTTCCAAGAAGCAGAGGATAAGTGCATACTTCACTCAGGATGTGATGGACCCTTTTTCTCTTCCACGGCTTCCTGCAGCACAGGATTTCGGTCGGGTGGGGGGGGCGGAAGAATTTGAGGAGAACGCACAAAGTGGGCCAGAGCGAAAATTAACCAACAAATTATTGGCCTTACCAGTAATGGCTGCCTTATGGATGTTATGCACCACCGCCTGATAATCCTTGCAGATGGAAAAATGGAAAACAAAATGGCAAGCGGCTCGCAAGCCGCCATTAAGTGCATTAATAAAGAAGTCATCTGCTCCTAACAATTGCGCCGGATCCAAACACGGCCACTCGGCGTGCAAGGGACAGCGTCGAGGACCTTTTTCCGTGCGGCGGGTTTTGCGGTGATCTGCAGCCAGGTAAATGCTCGCGAGGCGGTAACTTCCATACAGCTGCCTGATTTGGCCGTGAAATTGCCTGCCTTGTTCTCTGCAGGAGGAGAGGAAGGCCTGATTGCCGCCAGCGCCTCCCCGATCGCCAACCCCTGCGAGTGGCCATGCGTACCTTCGCAAGGCCGGCACACTTGACCTTCGCGCATCACCTAAAAAGGAAACTCCGCACCTCACTTCACAGCAGTGCACCTGGTGCATTAACTTGCTTTTTTTTTTTTTTCTCGTGAAACTGGGTACCAAACCAAGCGCCGGTTAAATGTATTAAAGGTAGTAAATGTGTAGTGGCACTGACCTCCTTTTCACAATGAGATCCGTCCTTATGGAGACGCGGGTGATGAATGCTCGTCCGAGCCTGTTTATCGGCACGTCGAATCAAATTTACACAGGTTCGCGTCCAACAAACACCAATGGAAAGTGCATCTTGATCGTACAAGCATAAAGAAAAGCGGTCTAAAAAGGGATCCCGCATCCTAACATCCAGCTCAGTATTATTACCTTCTGAAGGCGGGCAAGCAGAGCACAGGAACAGCCACGCAGGCAGCAAATGTATTCTGAAAATATGCATATCTCATAGGTTAAACTTCAAAAAGTCATGGTTTGTTGTGCAAACGTGAGGACTTTGACAAGACATTAGCTTTTCTGTTTGCCAACTCTATCAGTGGTCCCACAGGTTTTTGAACACCACTCTCTTATGCTGAAGGAGCCCCACTTTCCAGCATGATTCATAAACCAGACAAATTTCCTCATTTTATTATCAGTCACATAACTGCAGCCCACACTGGTGATTCCTGATAACTACCAGAATCCTGCCAGAAAGGCAGATTTAGAATCAACAGTCAATATGAAATATAGCTCTTCAACTGGTTCAAGTTCCTCAAGACCCTGCTGTTGTTTGAGAAGATTTCTGAAGGACTGCAGCCAAAGCGGTAATGGGGAAAATTGGGGCTTTAGCCAGTGGGCCCATGAGGCGTTCACTGAGTGGAAGAAAACAGTGGAGCTGAGCAACAGAATTCCAGGCTTCTACACCCAGCCTCTGAACCTGACACACACACACACACACACACACACACACACACACACACACACACACACACACACACATATATTTATTGTGCAGTCAAGTCTATGTATTTGTTCAAGGATACAGTAGCTAATATAAAATAACTTTGTAAACGCTGTACACTAGTGGCTCTTATGCTGTGTGCTAGTTTATTGTTTTTGTGGAAAATATCCGTTTAATAAGTAGTGCAGCAGGTAAACCAGTACCCAACAGCTGAGTTATTTGCTCAGGTTTAGGTTCAAGTTCTGCTCAGGGTTTGCAGGAGTTCTGATTTTTTCCCGTGAATGAACCACTTCCATATCCTCCCTTACAAACAAAGCCAAGCGAGTGGTTGCTATACATGGAACTCAGCTCCGTGGCACTGACCCCTAAAAGGACTCTTCAAGTGCAGTTTTCCATGGACTCATCCCACTAATTTAGATAAGATGCTGCACAACACATTAATAAAAAGGCACAACAGAAATTCTTAGTATGTTGACACATGAAGGTTGGAGTATTATAGAACAGTGTTCAGATTTTTTATCTGATAATTTTCTCTAAAGCAATTTACAGTGTTAAGGTACCTACAATTATTTACCCATTTAAACAACTGTGTAATTTTTTTTTACTCTACCAATTTGGGGTAAGTACCTTATTCCAGAGTACTATGGCAGGAGATGGGAATTTAACTTGTAACCTTCACATACAATATAAAGGCAGCAGCTCCAGCTATTATTGTACCTCTGCACATTACATATTATTAAATTATTAAAAGTGCAAAAGGTAAATAAAATAGGTAGGAATAAATTGAGGACACTTATTTCACAGTTTCAAAAACCGCAAAAATGAATTGCGATTGTTGCCAAAAAAGTTTTTCTTACATGTTCAAGTACATTTGGATTAGTGCAAAAGGAACTTTATTAATTTTCTGCATTCGAGACGCTGAAGAATAGAATGAGGGCCTTGCACTCTGAAGCACTTGGAAGTATTCATGCTCGTGTCAGAGAAACAAATTCCAAAGGCCTTTAACTACGAGATACTCGTTTTTGAAGATGACATTGTGAGCTAAGCCTCCAACTGTAATTTCAGGTTGCTACCTTCCAAAATTAAAATGGCTTATAATGATGTGATTTTTTTTGTTGGGTGTTAAATTGTTTTCTTTTCAAATGCACTATTATTTAATTTGCTATATGAAATAGCTTGTTTGGTTGGTGTACAGTGGCATGACAGCTCCATTAGTTACAGCTTTTCACCGTTCATTTTCCAGCACAACTAAAGGGCAAGGCTGCAGCATGTAATGTCCAGACTAAAAGTGAGTCCCTGGTTGTAGTGGAACATCTAGCTGTTTGAATGGGAACAATTGTAGCTCCCTACGGATACCCTGCAATGGACGAGCATCCAATACGGGGTTGTACCTTCCTTAACCCTGTGCCTTATGCTTCCAGGATAAGTTCAAGGCCACTGCAACCCTGACTTGGGCAATAGTGGATGAAAAAATCCACAACAAACAGCAGGCTTTTGGTGAGGTGGGGGTTGCACTGATGGGGATGTACCCTGAGCAGCTGTGGCCTATGTGATGTCTCCACTCCCAACCTGATACGGCCTCACCTTCTCTGACAGTCCAGGGGTGCCACAACCCAAGGACATGAGGAAAATGGTTATTAAAGCCACCATTCACTTAAAGCAGATGCTGATGGCGTACATGGATATACAAAAAACAAACCACATTTCCTTAGGGAAACTCAAAACACAAGATGTTTCACTGCGTGGCCTGCAGTGACCTGAGATGCTGCAGCACAATGTGAGCTGGCTGGGAGCCCTCAAGGCAAGTGACAGTTGAACAGTGCTTTCTGGACTCCGTCCAACCCATCAGCAGAGGCTGGAGGCGAAGCTTGGCGATGCGATTCTACCTCCTCTTATCTACCCATGCCCCCCCAAGCCCCAACGGAGGTGTTGTGAGTCCCCTAAAGATAGGTGGCTAAAGGTTGCTGACTCGGCGCGAGATAATGCGGGGACAACTGGGAGCAAGTGGGCATTTGGTTGGGGAGGGGGTGGGGCGAAACGGCGATAAGCCCATAATGGATGTGTGTGGAAGGCAAGCTTCAGTGCCGATAATGCGAACAGAAAGCGTGCCAAGCAAGCGTGAACCTTTTCCTTTTTGTGTTGTCCCTCTTGTCGATAACACTGTGCTGTTGTGAGTTTTTTTCTTTATGATTTTGAGTGTGTGTGTACTCGGACACGACAGGCAGCAACTCCACATTTGAACACATCGTCTGCGGAGGTGTGCGAGAGCACACTCTTTACGGCAGCTGTAGCAAAAAGGTCCAAAGAGTAATGTTAGCTTTCGTGCCCGCTGTTTAATGCAGCCTCCAATTTGGGAGATTACCAGGCGATTTACGCTTCACGTTTCAGCGACCAAAGCAGGGGTGTCTGCGGTCTAATTACCTCTATTTGTCTGAATGCAGAGCTGCATCCACACTCTCATCTTTTCGCTTTTTCAATCATATGACAATACGGATGTAACGTTCCCCTTGTATAGATCCACGCTCCTCTCAAATGGCAACAGGTACAAAAACCGGAACTTTAACAACAAACCTTAACTGCTTTAAGGAAGAGCGGCTTCCTCGTGTTGGTGCCAGACTCCCAGGGGGGCCGGATCACATTTTGTCCAAATCGATCACCTCCACAGGCCACTCTTAGCAAAGCCGACTCGGTTCCGAAGAGTGACCGCTGGGTCTCGTGTGCTTTGTATCACCAGTTTGACTGTTCTAATTATCTCTATTTGTTCGAACACATAGCGGCATCCACACTGCGATTCCAATATAAATAATTCATTGTGTTCATTGCTTCGCTTCTGATACAGACCATACCCCCCCCCACAATTCCCTGCCTTTATTTCCATATGAATGGGTTGACTGCTGTTACAATGCAAGCCTATGACCAAAAAGTGGTCACATTTGCAAACAAGTTCAAACTTCCCAAAGGATGAGAGGATACGCAAGGATTTTGAGCGGTTTTTGTATCATACGTCAAAACCTTTTTCAGATCGGAACCCTCGCGTTTTAAGAACGTACGGAAAGGCGGAATGCGGAGTACAGGTGAAGGACTGCGAGCCGTAACCCGAAGGCTGCTAGTTCAAGCCTCGGATGGACCCTTACTGTGGTAAAGTGTTTTGCTGCATTATTAATAAGTCAAATTGAGCATGACCTTGAATAAATGTCAGATAAATAAAAATAAAAAAAAAAAACAATAAAATAATGCGCACAGAAATCGCATGAGACGAAGTGCAGGCTGAATGGTAGTGAGCACAATGGAAGTGGCGAGAGCAGTGAATGCGAGCCATTGTAACGGCATTGTCGTGCCATTGTTGAGGCAACACAACGGATGAAAGGATCAGCCAAGTACTGTAGGAATAAGCCTCCAACGACGGGATGCATCAACAAAGCATTTTCCAAATCGATGAGGGAGCTGACAGGAAGTCCTTGGAGGGAATGCCAACCAATGAGAGAGCAAACTTGTGCCGCAAGGTCAGATTCGACATGGGCAAACAAAGGTCTCCCTGCAGACGCTCGCCTGAAGACACAGAATTGCTTTTCGGTGTTACCCAGATGATGAAGACAAAGCAGCCTGCGTATGTCGGTATCAAGATGATGTTAATTATCAGTATAGACTTATTGACTCTTCTCATACAAAATCAGACAAAAGCAATGCACAAACACCTTGCTTTTGAGCTCCAGATTGACTCGGAAAAGGCGACATCCTTCTCAAAGGCACCCGTACTGTTATCACGGGGCTCTGGATCCCCAGTAATGAGGAGACCTGCTTGTGCAGGTTCTTAGCGCAACACTTCCATTAGTCAACTGCAGTATTTGAGAGGTGGCCAAAAGAGACAGAGCGGGTATAAACAGAACTGAAAAAACAACCTCTTTACAGCGATCATTAAAGAGCGAGCAGGCGAACGGCTGAATCCCAGGTGCCGCGCCGAATGAATGTGAGGCAAAACGGAACAAAAGCCAAATCAGAGAAGAGCAGGCAGAATCCCTGACTACTGCGGCGAGCAGCAGCACGGAGCGCCGCGTGCGTGGCCAGAGGGCCAGGACCGCTGCAAACCGCATGCTAATCGTGTAAAACAAAACAGCTGCTTGGGAACGCAACAACAGCAGGAAATCAAAAGATGGAAAGACCCAATGCGCAAGCAAGAAAGGTCGTTTCCAGTTTGTTGCTGGAGAAAGTACATTTCCCGATTTAGTCTTCATTTGACTTAACCAGGCTTCCGGTATTGGACAGATGTGGAAAAGTCAGAAAGGTACACTAACTACCACATTTTAGTGGCCTGCTCTATGTTAGTTGCTACACACAAAAACCAAGGAACCCTTTCGAGTTCAACTGATCTTCAAAATTCTATAATGCTTAACATAGCCGTAGCAGGACGCCACCTCAACAAAAACCAATTTGAAAATATTATACTTGGAACTCTAATTTTAAATAATAATAACCATCATCATCATCAGCAGCAGAATCCAGTCACAAGGGGATGCACAAACTAGTGCATTTCTTTGTGCCGGTTCCAAGCCCGGATAAATGGAGAGGGTTGCGTCAGGAAGGACATCTGGTGTAAAAATTTGCCAAACCAAATATGCGGACAAATATACAAATTTCCATACCGGATCGGTCGAGCCCCGGGTTAACAACGACCGCCACCAGCACTGCTAGCCGACAGGGTGCTGGCGGAAATTGGGCTACTGTTGGCTGAAGAAGGAGAAGAGGCCGAAGGAAAAGAGGAGGAAGGCATGTCTGGAGGAAGGAGGAGAGGAGGAAGGTTAAGAGAGTGGACATGAGGGTAGGAACTTTGAACGTTGGTAGTATGACTGGTAAAAGGAGAAAGCTTGCTGATATGATGGAGAGAAGGAAGGTTGATATATTGTGTGTGCAAGAGACCAAATGGAAGGGGAGTAAGGCTAGGTGCATCGGAGGGGGGTTTAAACTGTTTTACCATGGTGTGGATGGGAGGAGAAACGGGGTAGGGGTTATCCTGAAGGAACAGTATGTCAAGAGTGTCTTGGAGGTGAAGAGAGTGTCTGACAGAGTGATGATTATGAAACTGAAAATTGATGGTGTGATGATGAATGTTGTTAGTGCATATGCCCCGCAAGTTGGGTGTGAGATGGATGAGAAAGAAGAATTCTGGAGTGATATGGATGAAGTGGTGAAGTGTACCCGAGGGAGAGAGAGTGGTGATTGGAGCGGATTTCAATGGGCATGTTGGTGAAGGGAACAGAGGAGATGAGGAGGTGATGGGTAGGTATGGTGTCAAGGAGAGGAACGCAGAAGGTCAGATGATAGTGGATTTTGCAAAAAGGATGGACATGGCTGTGGTAAACACGTATTTTAAGAAGAGGGAGGAACACAGGGTGATGTACAAGAGTGGAGGAAGATGCACACAGGTGGATTATATCTTATGCAGGAGGGCCAGACTGAAGGTGATTGTAGACTGCAAAGTGGTGGCAGGGGAAAGAGTAGTTAGGCAGCATAGGATGGTGGTATGTAGGATGACACTGGAGATCAAAAAGAGAAGGAGAGTGAGGGCAGAACCAAGGATCAAATGGTGGAAGTTGAAAAAGGAAAACTATAAGATGGAGTTCAGGGAGGAATTATGACAGGCACTGGGTGGCAGTGAAAAGTTACCAGTGAGCTGGACATCTACAGCAGAAGTGGTAAGGGAGACAGCTAGAAAGGTGCTTGGTGTGACATCTGGACAGAGGAAGGAGGACAAGGAAACCTGGTGGTGGAATGAGGAAGTACAGGAGAGTATACAGAGGAAGAGGCTGGCGAAGAAAAAGTGGGATAGACAGAGAGATGAAGAATGTAGACAGGAGTACAAGGAGAGGAGGCATAGGGCAAAGAGAGAGATGGCAAAGGCTAAAGAAAAGGCATATGGTGAATTGTATAAGAGGTTGGACACTAAAGAGGGAGAAAAGGACCTGTACCGATTGGCTAGGCAGAGGGACCGAGCTGGGAAAGATGTGCAGCAGGTTAGGGTGATAAAGGAAAGCGATGGAAACGTACTCACAAGCGAGGAGAGTGTGTTGAGCAGATGGAAAGAGTACTTTGAGGGGCTGATGAATGAAGAGAATGAGAGAAAGAGAAGGTTGGATGATGTAGGGATCATGAATAGGGGAGTGCAATGGATTAGCAAGGAGGAAGTTAGGACAGCTATGAAGAGGATGAAGAATGGAAAGGCTGTTGGCCCAGATGACATACCTGTGGAAGCATGGAAGTGTTTAGGAGAGACGGCAGTGGAGTTTTTAACCAGACTGTTTAATGTAATCTTGGAAAGTGAAATGATGCCTGAGGAGTGGAGAAGAAGTGTACTAGTACCAATTTTAAGAATAAGGGTGATGTGCAGAGCTGTAGTAACTACAGAGGGATAAAATTGATCAGCCACAGCATGAAGTTATGGGAAAGAGTAGTGGAAGCTAGGTTAAGAAGGGAGGTGACGATTAGTGAGCAGTAGTATGGCTTCATGCCGAGAAGGAGTACTACAGATGCGATGTTTGCTCTGAGGGTGTTGATGGAGAAGTACCGAGAAGGTAAGAAGGAGTTGCATTGTGTCTTCGTGGACTTAGAGAAAGCATATGATAGGGTACCTAGAGAGGAGCTGCGGTATTGTATGAGGAAGTCGGGTGTGCCAGAGAAGTATGTAAGAGTGATACAGGATATGTACAAGGACAGTGTGACAGTGGTGAGGTCTGCGGTAGGAGTGACGGATGCTTTCAAGGTGGGGGTAGGATTACATCAAGGATCAGCTTTGAGTCCTTTCTTGTTTGCAATGGTAATGGACAGGTTGACAGATGAGATCAGACAGGAGTCACCGTGGACCATGATGTTTGCAGATGACATTGTGATCTGTAGTGAGAGTAGGGAGCAGGTTGAGGAGACCCTGGAGAGGTGGAGATATGCTCTAGAGAGAAGAGGAATGAAGGTCAGTAGGACTAAGACAGAATACATGTGCATAAATGAGGGAGGACAGAGGAATGGTGAGGATGCAGGGAATAGAGTTGGCGAAGGTAAATGAATTTAAATACTTGGGATCAACAGTTCAGAGTAACGGGGAGTGTGGAAGAGAGGTGAAGAAGAGAATGCAGGCAGGGTGGAGTGGGTGGAGAAGAGTGTCAGGAGTGATTCATAACAGAAGGGTACCAGCAAGAGTGAAAAGCAAGGTCTACAAGATGGTAGTGAAACCAGCTATGCTTTATGGGTTGGAGATGGTGGCACTGACCAAAAGACAGGAGGCAGAGCTAGAGGTGGCAGAGTTAAAGATGTTAAGGTTTGCAATGGGTGTGACGAGGATGGACAGGATTAAAAATGAGTATATTAGAGGGTCAGCCCAGGTTAGATGGTTTGGAGACAAAGTCAGAGAGGCGAGATTGCGTTGGTTTGGACATGTGCAGAGGAGAGATTCTGGATATATCAGGAGAAGGATGCCAGGGATGGAGCTGCCAGGCAAGAGGAAGGCCTAAGAGGAGATTTATGGATGTGGTGAAGGTGGACATGCAAGTGGTGGGGGTGACGGAGAAAGATGCAGAGGACAGGAAGAAGTGGAAACAATTGATCCGCTGTGGCGACCCCTAACGGGAGCAGCCGAAAGAAGAAGAAGATCATCATCAGCAGAAGCAGCAGCAGACTGCCGCAATCCTGATCACGCTAGATAGGATGGATGGATGGATGGATGGATGAAATTTACTCTGCTTCACATTACACAAACTCAGAATACTTCCCACGATAAGTAGCAAGTACATCATTCACCTAATAAGTAATACAATAAGATAAAAAAGATACAGCAGATAAAACATAAAAAAGAAAAAAAGAATACTAGTATAATGCGAGACCTTTGCACAAAGCCATTTGGGACAAAGGGGAAGAGGAGTCTGTGGGTGGGTGTGAACCGGATGTAACCTTTCCATTCAGTGAGGACGGAACCCCGCCTGTGGGAAGCACAAGGCTGCCAGATGAGGTCCAAGACCACTTTCTGCCTGTGTGTTAAAAAATGTGTGCCTAGGGGAAAAGCAGCCAAGCCCCTATAACCCCTGCAGTAGCTGAAGCCTATTTGCCAGGCAAACTGAGCTTTTTTCCAGGCTCCTGCTGCCAAATCGGAGTCCTCCACACGTCGCCTTAATGAGAGCAGCAGAGCAGGCAGGAATGATGCTGCACAAGCTGCTTCGCTAATTCCGTGTGTGAAATCAAAAGGATGGCACTGAGACACAGACTGTTCAAGCCGGAGCTGCTGCTGCTGCTGCTACGCAGTCAGGAAAACACTACGCAGGATCGCTCGACAAAACAGTGGGCAAATGCAGCAAACCTAACCATCTCTGCTAAATGATATGCAGATGTGTCAAGAAAATAAGGCACAGGAAAACAGAAGAAATTACAGGAAAGAAAGACATGCTTGATCCATATCACTCTGAGCAGATTGTCACATCAATCCATGAAACAGAGAGCAACCAATAAGCTGGGCGCTACCTGTAGGAAAGGTGAGAGATGCGGTAGAGGGAGAGAGGATTGGATTAATGGCGTTGTGATTTTGTTCGATCAGCTCGTGTCACTTGGCAACTCATCTAGTTTGTGTTGGCTGCCTGACGCACCGGGGTGCCTGGAGAGATCCCCTGTTCTCTCTGGCAAGATGTGCCGTCCTGCCACAGGGGCCTCTGAAGCAGCAGGGGCTTCGCGTGACTGATGCATTGTGGGATAAAGCACAGAAAACCTCCGCCTGCAAACGTAGACATATCAAACGGCTGCAGGTGGGAGGCCGGCGGAGGGACCGTGGTACAGATGCGTCTTTTGGTGATAGAAGCAGAAGTGTTCTGTGACTTAAATTGTGAGTCCTGCGCAGGTGGAGGCAGCAGGTGGCGTAGTAGTTAGACCTGCCAATTTCCAGTAATACTATACGTCGCTTTGGAGAAAAGCATCAGCAAAAGTATATGGAGGTTTGGGGTATGAGCCAAAGACTGTTGCCCAAGCCTGCAGTGTTCTGGCATGTTCTCTAGCAGCAGTATGAAAGTATACCCTCCCTAGATGACACTGTAAGGCCCATACCCTGTTTGAGCTCATATTGCTCCAGCCTGTTCCCCTGGCAGAATATATAAGTATATTAATTGGATGTTATTTTTTTTTTGTCCAGATGACACAACCCCCAGGAATACACTCCTTCTGGAAGGATCCCCAACCTGCCTCTATTCTGTGTAACATGCCAACTAAATGCCGAGTTCTCTAGTCTCACAGACATGACCATAAAGTTGACTGTAGCTAGTCTAATGGAAAAATTAAATAAGCACATTCCTCCAGGCCAGCATGTACGGGAGACGGCTATATTTCAAATTCATTTCTGAAGCAAGCAGCTGTCTCAATTCATATGACAAAACAACAGTAAATAGTCTCCGTAAATTGGATATTATGAAGAAAATAAATCAATGCCATTAACAACTACAGGGCTTGCACACAATAACAGTGGTTGAGGTTTTTTTTTTTGTTTTTAGCATACTTTCTGCTTGGTTCCCTTATTCATATGCTGGTAGATTTTTCTCCATAAAAGCCCTTCGCTGGTCAGCTATTCTTTGTCTGCAACAATAATGCACGAGGAGCACTAGCACGCTGCCCTGAGAAATGGGCGAGGGGCACATTCAGGAGGACCCCTTAGGAATACAAGTTAGGATGAAGAACTCACCATCCACAACCTTTTGGCCATCTGTACACGGGACAGCTTACGGATGCCCATCCCCAGAGCCGGGCGTTCGAGATACATCTCAGAGCAGGGAGTCTAGCCAGCGAGCTGAGGGCAGCTGAGAGCAGAGGATTCCTTTGGCAGGCAGGCAGGCAGGCAAGCAGGCAGGCACACCCCACCTTCCACTCCTGTGGCTAATAGCCGCACAGCAACTCATAGCTCGGCAGAAACGCAATGGCCCAACAGCACTCTGGGATAAAAAAAAAAAAAAAAAAAAAAAAAACACCCATACAGCAGATAGAGCATCTCTAGGTCTGCTTTCCCTTGGGAGGTGGGGTGTGGGGGGGGACCGACAGATTAATTTCAAGGTATCTGTTCTGCACCCCTGCTGCGTCCACCAAACACCAGCAAAACTCAACCTGTTATCAGAGGAGGCTCTAACGCACTAATGAAGTTAAAATTTCGGATGACTTCGGCTATTGAGTGGCCACAGGTCGACAGTGTAACACTACACCTTGCTGACAGAGCCAGCAACCAGCTCTAACCAGTTTATCAACCCATTATTCTACGTGCCTTGATGTAAAGAGTACCACCAGTTCATACACACACGCACACGCGCGCGCATGCATTTGTGTACCGTGTAATACATCTCAATGTTTAATTCAAGTGTAGTAAATAACTCAGTAGGCCCAAAAGCTCAGTGCCCTCCCAGAGGTATCCTAGCATCCTGGAACACTGCCCCCCCGTGCTGCCTCTTGGACAGGCCTTGCCTTGAAGACTACCAACAATACCCAAATGATTCTGTAGTCAGGAGGCCGCACTGCTCAACATGCAATCACGGGTCTGGATAAGGACTTTCACACCCCCAATGTTCAGCACTTCCTTGAGGGACCTCCACACATATTGCATCACCAAAATTTAATGGCCAGGAGGGGTTAGCAGCCACTGGTACTTGGACCTCCAGAGGTTTATTTTTTCTCTCTTTCATTGCTGTTGGGAGTCTATTACCGCATTCTCCCCTCTGCTTCCCCTTGGCTTACCATAATAACTACTCTAACTATTAGCTTTACAGTAAAAATCTGCATTGTACCTTTAACTTCTCTGTTGCATTCTTGCCAGTTCCAGACACCTAAATAACAATAAACTGAGCCAAACTAGATTTTAGCAGAAGACCTCCTACTCTGAATTAAGACACCATTCTCGTAAGTGTGTATTTCTGTAGGTTAAACGAAATGCCTAAAGTGAATGAAGGTGAGGTTTCCTTTCTGAAGAACACAGCTGCCAGTTCCACATATAGTATGTTGGTCAGTAGTGCATCAGTTGTACAATATTCTGGTCACTAGTTTTCTCCAAGACTTTATTATGTTCTCTCTGTCTGTGACCTTCCCAGTTCATTCAAAGCCACCCACCACTCCCTCAGAAAGCGAATTCCCATTTAGGCTCAGTTCAATATTTTCTCAACATCTCTTCCATTTATCTGGGGTCAAACATCTACACTTTTGCAGCAGTAGTTGCCTGCCAGTGCATTTTCAATGGCCGCTAATAACTACACCCAATGAACATCACCGCTCACATGCAGTACACCAGCAATTGGCCTTATGCCATGCAGTATCTCCTGGGACAGATTAGCATCGGGCAATAGCGACTAAACTTATTATAATGTGTACTTTTTCCACACTTACGCTTACATTTATTTACATTGTCAGTGCTTTGACCCAGCATACAACGCAGCAAAAACAAAATGCATTTCACCAACGGACAGGGAAGCAGATACAGAGTCTGTAAGCGCAATGCAAAACCACTGTTGCTAAAGGTACACATTAAACCTGCAGCTGTGTATAGGTTCGATGGGGGTACAAACTTTTTGCTGAAAAACCTAACAATCCAGTCGTTGAGTTGTGCCTTTTCACTTCACCGTTGCCTTTGCTTTACAAAGCGACACTTTGACAACACAAAAAACACCTGGAAAATTATTCCTGGAAAACCTCATTCCAACTGGCCTCCATCGCTCCGCATGCACCTGAGGGACGGTTACGGGTGAGCCATAAAAGGCCTCTCTTGTCCTGCTTTACAGAGCGATGCATTTGCTTAGGGATCAGGTGGCAGAAGTGGACCGACAAAGGAGGAGGTCACTTGTCTGCAGCTTGGACGTTTTCAGAGACAGTCCAGGTTCCGGCAGAACAGACAAAACCAGAGCAACCACAATGGAGACTGATGGCAAACTGTCACCAAATGTCTCGCCCTGCGTGGACTCTCCAAAGATGGCGGTACTGGCTTTCAATATCAGTTGATATCAATCCATGCACTGGGGCCCCACAGGACAATAGAGCCATCACCATCACCCTGCTGAACATGTTTGGACTATCTGTCCTTGGGGGTGGGGGGGCACTGCATATAATGCTCTTCTTTTGCTATGTATTTATACAATGGAAGAACCCCCATACAAAATGATACTCGCTACATTAGCTTAGTAAAAAATGAAATGCTGCAATACTGAATATGCATTTCATTCGTCATGTTCATGTCTCGAAAAGGTGGTCCCACAAGAAAGCACGAATGTTCCGCAGCACAGTTATTAAGCGCGCTCATAATAAAATATTATAGATGAACACGCTGGGAAAACGACTGAGAGATCTATTGGGAATTTAGGCTTCATCTCATCATGTTGATCATGGATGAGTGGCCCCACTCTGTGTATGACTGCTACCCTTTCCCATCATCCTCCCCCCAAACAGCGATCGCAGCTCACGTATAATTATGTTCTCTAAAAAACAGAAGAGGTTTGTCATCCAAGACCATTTTTAACCCTGTCACAATTCACAGACACTTAAATACGTATTCATATATGTTCTTCCCCTGCACAAAACAACTCTACCAACACAACAAAGTGCATTTGGTTCCAACTCTTTCACCGTTACTATTTCATTTAGAGCAATCAGGACTGCTCTCTGAGTTTTGTGGTCAAGTTGGAGCAAACAAATAGTAGAGCCTCATAAAATACAGAAATTGTTTTATTGAGATGTACCGACACGCCATGAGAACAACGCAAAGGCTACTGAGAGTGGAAATGCAAAATATCCGGCACCTACTGCCATGTGTAAAACAAGTTAAAGGAAGGGTACGGTATACTCCCTGCGGCAATGGAACATTCAAATGAAGACAGAGCGGTCTATCGCAAATACAAGCAGCGGCCGCAACCTGGTCCTTGACCCTCTCAGCTTTAAGAGAGTAGCAATTTCATTGTTTTTTTATTCCATTTGCGCTGAGTGAATAAGTGAGCCGATTTTGCTCTGCGCCGTGAACAGATCAGCCAGTTAAACAAAAAATGCTGGCTGTTCAGCCTTGGTCTCAGCCATGAAATATTGCGGAGCGTCTCTCAATTCCAAGCGCAAATAGAGGAATTCTGCAGAGGGGAGGACTGCTCTACAGGGAGAGTTTCCAGTCGAGTTCCCCTGACCCAAACCCTCCCAGCGGACTCGCAGTAATGTTCCGCTCCGTCAGACATGGGGTGACAGGGGTGAGCGGGGTTTTTCAGGGAGGAAATAGAAAGAGGAGCTCTCCCGTTCCAAATTCTATCAAATGGGTCGGAAGCGAAGGCGAGGCTTCAGAGTCCGAGTGAACCGTGAATGATGGATAGGATCTAATCACAGGTCTCGTTTGGAACAGCAAACAGAAGCATCAGCAGAAACCGAGATTCCAACTGGGTTTTTCCCCATCGCTGAAAACATAAATAAAATCTACGGTTGCTCTCAGACACACCAAGAGGATTAAACAGGGTGTTTGTGGAACAAACATGTACACACACCGAGTCCTCAGCTTACGAATACAACGGGGACCAGAAGTCCGCTCAAAACTCAATTTGCCCACAAATTCAACCACTGTGTAACAATCGGTAAAAACTTTCTAATACACATGTCCCTCTGTTTATTTATGACTTAGGCTGTATAAAAGTTTCAATGGCACGATAACAAACCTAAAATCTTGCTGTAAGAATCGAATTTACTTTTTCCAACCACTTGTCCTTTGCAAGGTCTTCCAGAGCATATTCAGAACACCAGATTTTCTTTTATCGTCCTTTAGTGGTTTATAACAAGCGCAGCATGTTCTATGTTTGTCAGCATCTGGTCACTTTCAGTCTCCTTAGCTATTTTATAACAGCTTCAATAATGAGAGACATGAACCTTGTCTTACTGGCGGATTGATTGTATCTTCAAAAAATGCGCAACCCAAGGACCCAACGTAGCTATGAACAGCCTTATAGCAGAATCTGGTTTTAACTCCAGCGTAAGCGTACACAAAGGACTGAAGCAGAACGGATTGTCTGGGCCCTTTGAAAATTAGCTGACTGCATTTGTACTGCCCGACATGTTTTTTTGCAACGCTAAAATGAGTCGACGTCGAAACCTTACAACCCTGTCATCGCATACGTAAGAGCACTTTGCAAGAATGCTGCGAGAAAACCATCGCTCCTAATGAAACCTCTCAGTGGAACAGCAAAAACCTTTTGTGAAGAAACTCGCTGTACTTACTCATCCTCCTGTAAGAAAGTCAAATACACGCTCCTGCACTCTTTGTCGGCACACTTACAATAAAAACGAACAAAACACACTTTAAAAATTAAAAAAATAAACGCACATCCTATTAAGTGAAATGGAATTCAATTTTTAAAAATACTTAACTTTTTTCTTTCTCTCCTATAAGACAAGTATTCTTTGCAACCGCATCTTCAAAGCTACCTGAAGGCCAAATGAGAAAGCCATTAAAATTCCTGGCTTTCTTTTAAGACCGTGCAACCGGCACATTAAAGGCAGAAGAACATAATTGGATATTTGTGTGTGTAATTTGCCAAGTTATACACGGAGCAGACAATGAGAATGTGAGCGCGAGGATCCCGGGAGTGAAAATGACAATTTGTAGAGGAAAAGGGGGCGATAAAGAGAGTGATTGATTTGAGAGGGATTGAAAAGGAAAAGCAATACAGCGGAGGATCATTAAGATGTGTCTTTTGATTAACTAAATAGTCTGCTTTCCCCTCTGTTGTTGGTTATGCAACTTTCACTTCGCTTTGTATTTGCATGTCTGCTGCGCTCGAGAGGGAGGGGGAAAAAAGGGAAAAAAAAGACTCCAAACAGTGTCAAGCCTTAAAGATGATTCCAATCTTTTATTTTAAATTATCTGGCAATGAAAGCGGCAGTTTCGTCGAAACGTAATGGACTTGGATGCCACAAATTGGCTGGCTCGTTTTTTTGCTCGCTCCCTGCTGGAATCCCGAGTACACGCCGCCGTGCCTAAATTCTGTCAACAGCAAAGTTGTGCCCTCGACACACTTCATAAACAAAAGCAGGTAATCCATGGGCTGTCAGGGTAACAAATACGCGGGAGTGCTGTGGCAATAAGGACGGGCTCACAGAGGCAGCCTGTTATCGGGCGCAGGGACCGGGGGGGGGTCCTGATGGTGATTGATGAGGCCTGCCTGGCAGCATGTGTGTTAACCACTGCAGGCCCACGCCGCTGCCTGCCGAGGCCTTTCGGCAGCTCCCTGAGCCCGAGGCCGGACCCCCCGCGTGGCCACCTCGACTCGGACGACGCTCGCAAAGGGTCCGCTTGCAGCCCCGGGGAGCCGTACCCCCGTGAGCCACGTGCAGCCCGGATGCGAGCGAGTGGAGGAACCTCGCGAGCCCGTTTTAGATGAAAATGCTGTACAAAATTGAAAAACAGCAGCTTTCATGTTTTTTAATCCTGCTTCAAATAATTCCTTGTACAGCTCAAAAACACGAATTTGCAAAGTAATTTTATATAAAAATTTGTCTTAATTACATTTTACATAAAGGCATGTGTATATGCATACATACAGTATGCACATCTCTATGTGTGTACAAGTGTATGCACACGCAAAATGCTTTTATTTAAATTTAGGAAACTGAGTTACTTTTAGAAATGTCAAAATCCCTTTACATAATCTTAAAAAAACATGCCTGAATTCATGTACCATAATTTAAAAAAAATAAATAAACAAAGCCCACCTGTCATGCATATACTTCTGTAAACAATGCACTACATGCATGCCTTTGTTCCCAGACTGACATCCACAAAGTAACTGGCATGAGGAGGGCAACTGTGAGAAGTGCCCTTCAGTATGGGAAACCATCTGTGCTTCACTCATTACTTTGGTTTCAGCACCAAATCCTGTAGACACAAAAAGTAATGAACCAAGACAATATTTATGTGTGTGTGTGTGTGTGTGTGTGTGTGTGTGTGTGTGTGCGCGTGTGCGTGTGTGTTCCTTCAAAGTTGTAACTTCAGCTGAAATCAAAGTGCTGACACACGGTTCAAGCTTTGAAGTTCCAACCTAGAGCTCAAACAAAATGTGACACGGAGCTTTAAAAATCTAAAGACAAAACCTCAGCCGTATTCCCCTTTGGTCTCACCTGTCTCTGCTAACCAGATTATAACCTGTTCAATGACCTTTTACAGATATCAACTGCTTCCAACTGCGCTTAGTCTCCAGCAGCACACAGGCTCTCTGCTGAGTGGGACACACCAGCCAGTGGATTTGCAGGCAAACATTTAAAATTTCAGATTAAAAACTGTTACCTGTGGCAAGCAGCATCTTAGAATAACTCACCTGAGGACCTCCGGGCACCTGTCTGGAGTGGCCACAGGAAGAGACGCAGCACACAGCCAGGGTGGCTTCAAGTGCAAGACCACAAAATGACCACAAACGGGTCGCTCTTTCTTGGGCACACGTTTGCCCTCATTTGTGGTTTTTTTGTCATTTTGCCTCGCAATAAATTGCCTTTATCAAATTCCCATTACCTCCAACAGGAGAGAGGTCCTAGGTTCAGCCTCATAAACCGACCTGGATGGTTGCTGAATAAACTCAAAATCGCAGTGAGCCACATGATGAGATAACTTCCATTCAAAGGTCTTGAATATGGTATTATAGATACAAAGGAGATATAAAATCCAGTGTCATCTTTTTGTACCTTCTGCGCAGATTAAGCAGAAATGTGACAATGTAGTGGGACGTTCCCTGAATTACTCCAAATTATCCAGCTGTATAAATGGGTACGTAATTTAAAGTAGCCTAACATTTTAAGTGTCTTTGGAGAAAAGTGTCAGTTAAAGGAATTAATATAAATCCACACACCCTTTCGTTGTCCTTAACTGCTTTATCCTGGCCAGGGTTGTAGCAGTGCACAGCCTGTACCAGAATCGCTTGCAGGGTAGCAATAAAGGTGAAAGCAATGTAAATTACAAAAAAGGAAGGTGCAATATAATGGACGACCCAGCAGCATTAAACACTAATAGAAATATCGGGATCTTGTGTCGATGTGACCCCATCACTCAGTGTGTGTGACACAACCCGCCACAGGCAAGCGGGAAGGGGCGTCTCTGAAGAACCTCTTTTGCTACCTTTAGCCTCTAGTAGATGAGGCTCCAAGGGTGGTCGCCAGTCAACCTGATTTCGGCAGACCCCAGCATCAGCCCTTTAGGGGCAGGGCAACCTCCCCTATCTGTTAGAATGGCGGGTGGGATGTGTCAAGGCACGAGGGGATGTTGCAGGCTGGCACCGCATGATAGATCAGTGCCCGGGTGGACAAGATGCCATAACCTCCCTCCATCTTCTTTGCTTTCATAAAGGACTGGGAAGAAAGAACACAAAGTGTGTGTGGACAGCAGTGAGCTCACAAGACATTGCCAAATGGAACAGCATGACTGGATTTTTAGGGCCGGTATTTACTGTACAGCGACCATACTTGGTTGTTTCACTTGCTGGGATTTTATTGAAAAGTTTTGAGATGCTGCCTGTCATTCTGCATCTGAGGATTCCTTGGGGTTGAGGACCTTTTTTGACACTTTGAAACCGTCCAAAAAAAAAAAAAAAAAAAAAAAACTTCACAGAAATGTAGAGCAGCACATTTTTTGACATTGTCTTCAAAGCAGAGGCCGTCGCTTTTTCATCTCATTTCCATTCCTGCAATTTTTTGGTCTATGTCCTATATGCTTGATTCCAAACTTCCAGAAGTCTTAGACCACTTTTTCTAAGCTTTGCACAAAATTGTCTCACAGCTGCAGAA
This sequence comes from Heterotis niloticus, assembly GCA_018136845.1. Lineage (NCBI taxonomy): Eukaryota > Metazoa > Chordata > Actinopteri > Osteoglossiformes > Osteoglossidae > Heterotis > Heterotis niloticus. Next base: position 24,457,752 of record CM030901.1, on the reverse strand, counting down.
AATATTGGCGGGGACGACTCAAGGACTAAATGGAAGCGGGTCTTGCTGAAGGCGTACATTCACAGGGCCTTGACCTTGATGGCCTGGAACTGGGTAGCCACAGCCACATGGGATGCAGGCAGCTCAGTCGGTTTTGAAACTTTACGGTCAACTCTTATTGCATGCAGCTAAAAGTTTACGTGATCGTGGGCCATTTGAAAAAACCTGCATTTTTATACAATCTTTCTCCCGATGAGGGGCCCTCCATGATTCGGTCCTTTCTGTCCAGGCTCACCCCTGACTCGATAAGGTTAGTAAGGTCAGCTTTTTTGAAACCCCCCTGCACGGGGCGTGAGGAAAAGTGGCTCCTTGTGTTCCCCTGCGGAGACACATTACCTAAAAAGCAAAGTTTTCAGCCACACAGCAGAGTCCAAACTCTACTGCTTCTCGGTTTTAAAACCTTTCTGACTAGCAACATAAATCATTTCCAAAAGGCCTGTGGAATCATAAAAAAAAAACAAAAAAAAAAAAAAAAAACACATAGGTAGCAACTACCTTACTGTCCTTATTAACAGCCGAAATCCGATTTATACGCGCAGCATGAGCGCATCACATGGGAGGAGGAAGGCGTTATGAAGGGGCGCAAAGCCACTCCATTTTCTCATTCTCAATTAAAACTTGAGAGAATCCTGCCCCCTATCGACAGCTACTAGTCAGCTGCTCCTGTGCAGCATTTTGTCAGACTTGTATAATTTTTCTGCTTTTATGCAATCCGCGGATTTAGGTGCGCAAACGTTACATCACAGCAGAAACTTGCGCGAATGCTAGAATCACACGATGATGTCACTGCAGCACAAAATCTAATTTTTGGCTTTTTCATCGCTCTGAAAGAAAACCAAAGCCGAACGGACGTAAATCAATGAGAGCCAAACGCTAAGACAGAGTCATCAATTTCATTACCGTCATCATATTTTCACGTAGACAAGACTTTCAAACAATTAATCAACAAACTACCTGTATCGCCATTTATGTCATGAATCACCATGACGAACAGTTCGGGAATTCATTTTCTTAATGACCGGCCAGTGCACATTACACGGACAATGAAGCATTTATGAGAATTGAACTTTTGTCCACAGATATTCCTTAACCGTCTATTTGGATTAGCTGACACATTCGATCAGCCATGCAAATCCTAGCATCCCCCCCTACATCTCCGGGGCCAAGAGCCCCGGGGGTACACGGGTCAACTCGTGTAAGCTTTACTGGGGTGGATGGGGATCCAGTAGGATCCAGGCCGCTCCCGCTGCGGCACATCTTTGCGAACCGCTTACTGGGACACGCAGTGGTGCAGGGAACTCCGAGATGCTGACTCTGGTTAGAAAGTCAGCTCATCCCTATTCTCTCTGTTACAGATGGCCAGGTGCGCATTTGTTCCGCCTCTCTGTGTTGCGGTGGACCACACCATCAGCAGGGCAGCAGCACCGCAATCTGAACCGACGGCATCCAAGGAGCTGGAGCTGGAACATGAGCGCCCCCAGTGGTAGAACTCAGCCATTGCAGCCACACAGCCAGCCCTGCTCCCCTAAGTCCATGCCCACAGCAGGATATTTACACTTAACCTTCACATTTACTTATACTCATTCAGCTGGCACTCGTACCCAAAGCAGCTTATATTGTAGAACTATTTACACAGACTTACTCATTTATACTGCTGGGTCTGTATCAATTCAGCATAGGCACTGTGCTTAAGGGTACTGCAGCAGGAAGTGGGGCTTTCATATGCAAGGCTAAAGTTCTAACCACAACACCACTTGCTGCACCAGATATGCAGAATACTAAAATGGCTGACCGTGTGCAACAGTAACCTAATATACACTTGTTAGCCACATAATTGTTTTGTTCATCTTAGAAAGGGGATAGTGACTGCTTGAATGAGACAGAAACACTCCTTTCTGCCTCCTAAGAGCAGTTTCAAAAATACCTGCAAGCAGAAATCAGAGGCTTACTCCAAGGTGTGCAGCAAAAGATCAAGTGTAGGCTGACAAAATGCAGAAAAAGAAGAACACAAATATCTACACCCCAGACATTTGTTGTGAAAACGTGTTAGGCGAACGTGAGCGTTGCAACACCAGAGACCATATTTAGATGCGGAAAGCTTGCTTCTGAAGAAGGCGAGGAAGAAGACACACCTTACAAATATTCCATCCATTGAGTTCACTCCTGAGGGAAGCACTGCAGTTGCGCTTCAACTGGGTTACATGCATAAAAAAAAAGAAAAATCAAGTCTGTGTTCCAAAAAAAAAAAATTTAAACAAAATGTCCCCATTCCTGTGACACAGAATGGCACAGAATGTGAGGCTAACACGGTTTGAGTTTGTCCAAGTAAACAAAAATGACAGTAAGACAGATTACCATCATAAATAAAGACCGATTGGCTACTTTAAAACCCGTGACCCAAATCAAAGTGCTCCGAGGATGGATGGGACACGGATTCGCCCGACACGTCCCATTGAAGAAGAATTGTGTCCTATTACTCGTCCGCACAAAGCGTTCAAGAAGCAACTGCACAAAAGTCGCCCGGTGAGGAGACACGACTGTCTTTTACAGGAACGACAGCGTTACCGATGACAGCAATCTGTCACCGCTTCGCCTCACCCCACGTCAGAAACGCTTTCTCAACAGGAAGTAGCGAAGCACATCATGCACGCGTGGAAGCAGGGAATTCTGGGTAACACTAACAGCAACTTCATTATAGCTGTACAATCCATGAGTTGTGAACCCATGCACCCATGTCAAAGGTCCACTGGGAGTTTACATCCTCAGTATGGACACAAGAAAATCACAGCTCAGAGTAAAGTGAGAAACAAGATGCGTCCCTGACAACTGTATCAACCAAAACAGCTCATTCAGACCCATTCAAAAAATCAAAAAGATTTGTCTTGCTGTAATACTTATATATACGCTTGGATTTATGAAATGAAATGGCAGCCTCATGGATGGGGTGTGTCTTACATCAACAGGACTTGCTGGAAGCAATGCTGAGCAGCTGCATTTGGAAATGGCCTTTTTACCCCCAAAACCATGGCAACAGAGGAAAGCGTCCTTGGTAGAGCAGAAGTCAAAGCCAGTAGAGGCCAGAGAGCTATGGTCATCCATTAGTAGAGCTAAAAGGAGCTAGTTGAGAGGGAAAGGGGCAGCCGCTGTCCACCATCCTGTCCACAGAACCCATTACCTTCTGGAGCTGGAGGACAAGACAGCTCTGTGTCATTGTCACTTTTTGACTGGCTCTGGACATTAGATTAGCTACCTTTGCATTTGAAGGCCCCAAGTTTAAATCTCACCTCCTGTTTCAGTACCCCTGAATAAGGCACTTACCCTAGATCCAGTAAAGCAAAAAATCACGTAGCTGTATAAATAAAAAAAATTTTTTAAAAATTATTAAGGGTTGCTGAGCACTGCAATTTGCTTTGGAGAAAGGGATCAGTTGAGTGAATAAATATAACTCCAGTGGTTAAAAACATGTAGGTCTGTCAATGAAGACCAGGAGGGTTTCTACCCCAGTAAAATGTCCAGCTGTATAAAACAGGACTATTTTGCAGCTGCTACAGATAAAAGCATCAGCTAAGAAATAAGTTTTTAAAAATCATATTGCTGCACTTAAATTAAACTGATGACAAAAGCGTAAATTATGTGGCAAGGCCCCATTTTACAAAACTAGTATATAAAAAGTAAGAAGAGGCAGCCATTCAAAACCAGTTGTGCAAAAAAAGCAGATTTTCGCAGAAGAGGTCAGAACTCTGCTGGGTTTGGGGCAACAGGGAGTTTACATTGTTGCTACAACAAACACTGCATTATGCATTGCATTGTTTGCAACTAACACACACAGATGTTGGCAAGCAGAGCGGGGTGCTTTGAGGAGAACTCGCAGCCGGATCCAAAGGCAGACGTACGCCGAGTCGGGACACCGGATTGGCTGGCGGCAGCTGCGACGGCGGAACAGGGTGTGATTTACCCATCGGCTTCAATGAATAAACCACACAGCCAACCAGCAGCTCGCAGGCAACATCATAATGAATGAGAATGACATGGGGTCGCATTTATTTGCACGTGCGATGGATTAACCGCGGAGGAGCATGCAGGAGCACGTAGAGTGTTCCCCACCAAGACCGCAAACACGGCGTGGAACCAAAAACGGTGGTGGGGAGACCCTGAGGAGGGCTCTGTATTGCAAGATGGCATAAAGTAATTTGTGAATTTAAAATTGGATTTTTAGAGCATCGCTAAGGACAACTCTCTAACATCAGTAAGGACGACCGTGCGAATAAGCATACAGTACCATTCAGAAGTTTGAGTACACCTGGACAATGCTTGTACAGGAGGAAGCAAAGAATCGAGTGCGAAAGCAAGGCAACCCATAAGTTCCCTGCGGAAGAGCTAGGAAGAGATGTCGGCTCTTTTTCCGAATCAAATATCCTAACCAAGTGCGTTGTGAGAAAAAAAGCTGGCTCCAGCAACAGACTTTGGACCAGCGCTGTCAGCAAGGATGTGTCTCTATAGCGCGTACTGTATAACACGGTATGAGCAGCAGAACTGCAGACCTTTGTAGGGCACTTGGGCATGGACAGCCATACATTCTCAAGGAGCAGATGTCACAGCCAGTAGAGGCCAGAGAACCATGGTCATCCATTAGTAGAGCTAAAAGGAGCTAGTTGAGAGAGAAACGGGCAGCCGCTGTCCACCATCCAATCCGCAAAACCCATTACCTTCTGGAGCTGTAGGACAAGACAGCTCTGTGTCATTGTCACTTTTTGACTGGCTCTGGACGTTTGCATAATTCTGTAAAGTGAAGATGTGTCTCTATAGTGCGTTCTGTATAACGTGGTATGAGCAGCAGGACTGCAGACCTCTGTAGAGCACTTAAGCATGGACAGTCATACATTCTCAAGGGCCTGCAGGGAGCCCACGGGGGGCACACATGTGGCTGGAGACTGTAGCTCTAGAAGAAGAAGGTTTTCGACCTGGATCACAGCAGAGAAATGCACTCACTACCAGTTACCGAGTCTCCCGCTATATTTTTTTAATTGACAATTTATTGTCACATACTGTAGTTAATCGGTCAAGCCGGTTTGCATCGTGGTGCGGACCTGCGACATTCAGCTCAAGGTGATGAACTGAGACCGCATTTCAAAATGACAGTGTAAAAAGTAACCCCGTGTAGAAAAGAAATTACATGAAGGGCTGAGTGTAAAATTATGTTATTCACTCACACTTTTTAGGCCTCATTCAGTGTTATTCTAAGTGCACTTGAGGTTGAAACTAATTATGGGCTTGGAACCAATTTGAATTTTTCCCTGTACAAAATAATGAATTAAGTAATTTCATTATCTGGTTTTTTCAATATTCATCCATTGAGAACAAAGTTTGACCAGATACGTGTACAGTCAAAAAGGTGCTTGGAAAATCAAAAATATTGAACAATGCAGAAACAGGGGTTGGGGAGAACAAATCGTAGAGTAAATGGCAGAAAAGTACAAGGACGAAATGGTTTATTGATAACTGTTCTACAGCATCACTAAAAGGGTGCAAAACTACTCTTGGTCACTGTGTTACTCCTTTAGGTTTGTAGCTACGCTGTGTGAAAACGGGCTGGAATCCTGACTCTTTCCTTACTCTTATACCCAGGAACTCCAGCTTAAGTCTCGAAGGCTGTGCTGTATCCACTCCCTCAACAGTCCCTCTTTGCTGACAACACAGCACAGATTCACATTAAATAATTTCACATTAAATATCGTAAAGTCTGAATCTGCAGATAATTTTTCCCCGTTCCCCTCCGCAATATAATTTGTGTCAGCAGACTGTAGGTAGACGGCCAGGTGTAACAAAGCAGAATGTCCAGTCTTTAAGGCTGTAGTGTAAACAGTGTAACTGTTGGACAAACTGCTTTCCATAACAGCGACAGTTAAACAGAAGAATATCTGAATAAGATTGTTTACTCATTCAGGAGAGAGAACCTTGCATGGCACTGACTGATATTCCCTTTGATGTTGTTTAAGTTCCACAAAGAATCACTTCATTATGCCAAGAAAAACTGTTTATTTTGGTTCTTGTCTTACTTCTGCTGCGCTGTAGTGAAGCAGCGGTAGTTGGTGGCCCACGAATAACCTCACTAGTACTTCCCGGAACTGGACCGGAACTAATCCAATGGTTAATTTAAGGCGCTCTGTGAGCTACTCCCTCTGCGGGCCTACGAGGTCCGGCTAGTGCACCGCAGACCGGTCAAAACTTCAACTGTGGACCTGCTTCCCCTGTGCTTTCCTTTTTAACAGGAACTTTCACACTCCACGCACTTCTCCTCGCTTGAGTTATCACACGCTTGCAGTGCGCCACATTTTCCAGCAAGTTGCTCTCTATATGTGTCAAACTGCACGCCAGAGAGCAGCACAAACACCATCTATAAACCTTTTTTTTTTTTTTTAGTGGTAATGCAAAACCTTTATAGCTATTTTCAGACATGAAACGTTGCTCATTTTGACAAATCAAAGGTCCGTCTATTCATTCCTCAGCTCCGACTTCTAAAGAGAAACGGTTGAACTAAAGTACTTGCTGATGTATCCGAAATTTTCCCTTCTGGGATTAAGGATCTAATTGACAGGTACAAAGCATGAATATTCTTAAATTTATCCCCCTGTGTAACCGTCTACATTTCAAGTCCACAATGATTTACACTTCGTTCTGGTTTTAAGCATCTCGCAGGATAATATTTTATCTGAAAGACTGCTGAAAGCAAGCTGGCTGTGAAAATACTTTTCTAATGGCATTTTAAGTACAACTTTCCTGGCAGGGAACAAAGAATGTTGCACAGGGGCAAATCTCGCTTATCCCACCGGTCTTCTCCAGCACAGCTCTAAAACCACAAACCACAGGGCAGCCAAACAAGACCCTTCCGCTCTCTGCTGAGGTGCTGCTGCAGACAAGGAGTGAGGAAACTTCACAGCTTTGAACGTGATAATTGGAAGGATACCCGGCAGTGGTGTAATAAATGGCTTCAGCCGCCCTCCTGCTGTTTCAGCGAAGCCATCAATTATACATCCCACCTGCCTCTGGACTACAGTAAATCGGCAAATGGTGTTTTTGCGCAGCGCTCGGTATAAATATATGCTGGAGGAACAGGTATTTCTGATCTGGCTGATCTTTGCTCTGATCCAGCGAGGCCACACAATTCATCCACACTCCTCAGTCAACGTCCGCAAGACACGGAGGTGCTAAATCATCGTTCGGTTATTTAACACCACGATGACTTCTTACAACATGTGAAGCCAGACGTTGCTGCCAGCGTTCCTTTCACACCCCAAGACAATGGGCTCCAACTAACAACTACCTTTACACCTCAAAATGACTAACATACCCTTTGAAAACCACTCGGCAATAATAATAGCAACAATCTTTTCAGCTGGCACTTCTATACAAAGTAACTTACAATTTAATGGTGGCATGAAGAAGAATTTGTTTTTTTTTTCCTTCTTTTTGCCCATAGACACAATACAGGTTAAATATGTTGTCCAAGAATAGATACAGCAGGGATGCTGAAACCACCCACACTGAAAATCTGTACCCTTAACTACTACCCTGCCTGCTGGAGGGTGCTTGGAGCAGCACCAATAATATGAATAACAAGAAGGCAGCAGGAAGCAACCCAAGGAACTGGATCTGAATCGCAGTCCTGCTCCAGTCCAAATGATGATGCTACTTACCCTGAGTTACCCCATAAAAAATTACCCAGCTGTGTAATTGTCAAAATCCACAATTATAGTTTTATCATCAGTTTAATGTATTAACTGCAGCAATATAAAATGTTTACTAAGCTACTTGCAATGATTTATATAAACTGGTTTAGCTTATGTCTTATATGTTGCTCTGGAGGAAAGCACCAGCTAAATTACTAATGATAATATTAGCAACAATAATAAAATTATAAAAATAATATGCAAGACAAGAGGAATAAACACATCACAAATCTCAGACGCATCCCAATGACCAGGGTATGAGAGTAACAGAGAACAGTCTTCTTGACCTTGCAGTTTGCGCAGGAGAGCTGGACCTCAGCAGAGTACACAAACTGGTTAGTTGTTTTTCATGAGTTAAGACATTCTGTCCCATTTTGGGAATCGGGAGGAGGCACCCAGATGCCGGCAGAATGATGCTCAGGGGAAGATTTCCACTCAAACTGCGTGTGCAGCTCGGGGATTAAATCCAGCCCTGGCCTGAATTAAAAGCAGTCTTTATTGTAATTGTGGATTTTGCTAAATCCTTTTTACCTGGCATCGGAAAACAGAAGTGCATTAATTTTAAAAGCCATCTGTCTGAAATCACCTTTGACAGGAAACGCAGCTTTACCTGTTGTGTTACCGCTCGACTCAACGAGTCTTGTTATGTTTCTCCAGCCGCCTGGTACATTTACCGGTGTCAGAGAGAACTTTGACAAATAAATCTGTCATTTTTACCAGGCCTAACACACACTAACAAGATCCACTGGTATATTCTCTGCGCAACCTGTCTTGCAAGCTCCATAAGCTATTGACAGAGAGTTTGCCAGAAAATGTCCAACACATGTCTACCTCAATGTAATCTAATGAAAAGCAGGATTCTCAGCCATATTTTTTGCTTTAGTACACTCTACTCAACCTCGGTATGGTGACCACCCAACTGAGGAGGCAGAGTTCAGACAGTTGGAAAGAATCCAAGAAGACCAGGTTCTTTCCTTTATGATGATGGCAAAGGTTCATTCACCACCACCACGACACCACAATGGTGGACCAGGATAGCCAGTTCTCAACAGTGTCTGAAGTGCATTACTTACTCATTTAAAGACATAATTTCCTAATAGAATAAGTTCAGCAACGTCAGAAGGCAGAAAGTATAAACACATTAGTCTGTAAAATACTGAGTTTTTATTCTCTGCTATATTAATTTCTTCTGTAACCTGATTAATTCAGATTTCCCTCAAGGGTTTTTATTATGTATGGTACTATATAGATATGAAGTCTTTGCATAATATTCAGCTAAATATTTTTGTCCCCTCTACTTTAATGCTGAATTCATACTAAGGTAATAATTATAAACGTTTCCTTCTCAATATACTTCATGGAATGCATTCACGGGAAATTTTATGTAAGTTTGTCATTTACAAATCATCACATGATGCCAAGTGCACAAATCCAGGTTGTGTCAAGCTCTCCTGATCCATTCCTGCGGAAGATACAGGCTCCTGTTTGGATGTCGCGTTTCAGCCATGCAACCATGCAGCCATGCCCTGTGTGGCTCTGACTCCTTCTAGACCTAATTTTTCTTATTCACGCTCATATTTTGCAACTTCAACAACTGCATATGTATTAGAGTAATTTACATAATGTGGAAGCAAACATGCAGCAAGCAAAAACCCTTTTGCTGTAGAATTTAAAACACTTGTTTTCGCATGTCTAATGCATGCATTACTGCACTCACTAGAGACTAAGATCACCCTGCAGGAACTTAGTAAATAGTCAGATTTAAATCTCCAGATTGTCAATGCAGCTGTCAGTGGAACAGGACCCACAGCAAGACAACTGTTATAATAGCTAAACAATCAAGACTGAAGAGCAACAAGCCACCATTAAACAAAACTGAAGCCTGACAACTGCCGACTGTTGCACATGGATCTTCATCCATTAGTTCCTCAAGATAAAGTTTCTGCAGTTTAAACCACGGTAAATCGGTTCCCTACATAATCGGACTGTAAATGTATTTGTTCGTAACTCCAGAGTTAGTATAAGCTTAACAATAAAGACATCCGATTTATAAACAGGTTAGATCCTCTCAAAATTTTACCCACAGCTATTTAAAAAAAAAACAAAACAAAAAAAAAAAAAAAAAAACTTTGCAATATTTGTTAACCATATGAAAAGAATTTAAAAGTACAAACAATAAAACTGTTGTCTTCACAAACTCCTGTTCAGTGGTGACTGCTGACAAATTCATTTAAACATGCAATTGATCAGCAAAACTGAACACCAGACCCAAACTCTAAACACTATGAAATGAAGCTGAATTAAAGCTTTTCTCGCGTTATTATTCAGTTAGGGTGCATTTTACCGACATCTATCGGCTGGAGAGGGAATTGCAGGTTGTGTTTTTTTTTTTTCAGTCATGCTGAGGGACAGTTGAAGGTGCCTGAACTCAGTCACTTAAGCCAGCTGGTCTGAAGATCTGGAAGAAGGACAAAGGAGCTTCTTAATCTACAGTCCTGGTTGAAGAGCAACTGGTTTTGAGAGTTATATTTTCTTTTTGTTAATTCGGATTTGCCTTACAGAAGTCCCCTCCCCTCTTTAAATATGCATTTGCAACAAAACCCTTGATTTTGTTTGGGAAAACTTTTCTGTCCCTAGCATTTGCTCCACCAGTGTGGTCACCCCTGCAGCACAATAAAAACTGAACAGGTCCCACTAAAGGTCTTTAGCAGAAGAGTCAGTCCCACATCAAACAAAGAGGACGTTCTAGTTGAACAAATACATAACTAATTCATCCTTCAAGATGCATTACATTTAAAAGTTGTATCTAGATATTTCTTAGGAATCAAAATAGACAAATGAAGTTACCACTGATGCAGCTGAACACTGACAATCACAGTCAGTTCACATCCACTATAATGGAAGGCCATGATTCAATATTAGCCTTCTTGCCCATGGTGAAAGAAACGAATGTGGGAGGAAAAAAAATAAAGCTCATCAAAACAGGTCAGGAAATAAAGACATGTGAATCCCTCTATCTTGGGCTCAATAATGGAGGAAAGTCAATAGGTTTCTCATCAATGCAGGATTAATCTTCACAAGCCTCTTTCTTTTAAATGCCAGCCCATTTCAAGCAGTTGGCCTTTGATGGTTAATTAAGGTCGCTTTTATTGAATTCTACCTATGACACCAGAGGCAAGGGGAGGGGAAAAAACTCCTAGCAACCACATGCTAGCTCCTACAGATACGACACAGCTGACACACCGCAAGCATCCACTTTCCGTCTCTGCCAGCACATTTGCGCTCCGTAGTCGTTTTTATTAACGCTGCATCATTCATACAGCCTTATCATAATGAAATGCCATCGCGTTAAAGGCACAGGCAAGGCAGAAAGTCAGAACACCCACTTCAGGTCCCAGTAGTGCATTTAGCGACAGCTATCAAAAGCAAGGAAGAGGCCTTTGACCTTCAACCACACAGCCGCGTTGTAGCTGGAAGCTCATTCTACTTTGGAGCTTCTGGGGTCACACAACTTAGTGGAAAAAGATAGCCATGCAAAGTGTTTTGACTGAAGCTCAGAAGCTGATGACCTTTCAGACACTGCGGTTCTGACCCATTTGTGGTTTGGAAGACCTGACCGGTATTTTGAACCCGAAAGGGGAGAGCTGGCAGTTGGGTGGGGAAGAGGTGATTAGAAGGCACCTCCCCTTCGGTCAAGGAGCAGAAAGCTATGCTAACATTGGCATTAGAGCATCCCACTGGGACACGGTCTGGGCTTGGGCTTGGACCGCAGCTGGTACACTGCTGAGGGGACAAAGAAATGTAAGTGTCCTACTTACTGGTGCTGAGTATAATAAGAAGCAATTGGCTACTGAGGGTATAAATAAATTGTCATGCAATTTTAGATCACAACTTGAAATAGGAGTTCTGCTTTCCTCGAGGACTGAGCGTGAAATGGATCCTGTTCTGCAGTAAAAACATTTCAGCGTCAGCTGACAGTTTTCGGCATTGTTGGAAGCAACACCATCGGTTACAGATTGTTTGGACTAACCTCTACCAGGGGACTGTGTGTTTGTGAATGTGCATTAATAATTCAGCAGCGCACACCCACCGTTGGCCTGAGCCTTTACCAGAGACAGAACCGAAAGACCCTGACGTGGGTCGCCATGACGACACGGACAACAAAAGGACCATCGCTACCCCACAATATTACAGCTGCACTGAAAGCCACTGGTGAAAATGTCCAAAAAGTGTGGAATTAAATATGCTAAAGTTTAGGAGAACACTGATATTAGCCTTAATTTACCTGCCATAATTTTTCAAGGCAGCTTACAACATAAGATAATCAACTTTACAACAATTTACCTTTTACATGGTAGAGTACCATAATCGAGGGCACAGCAGCAAAGCTGGTGATTTTAATCCAGAATGTTCTGACTGCAAGGTGACAGTTCTGATAGCTTTGCCACCTGCTGCCAAACTAAAAACATTTTTAGCTTCACATGCAGAACACGGGAGGAACAGGAGCACCAATAAGAACCTCCGTGTACCGGGAAAGCAGATGAGAGATAAAGTCCGACCTTGAGAGCGCTGAACTACCACAGCACCATTTCCACATACATTTCACTTGCATACGTTCTCTGAAGGCCTCATCTAAAGTAAGCTAAAGAATGACAGCAATAATTCAGAAAAATGCAGTTTATTGTCTTATCAATGTGTTATTTTACAAAGACTTCCCATGAGTGAAATGGTAAATTCATCAGGTGGTTAAGAGCATCAGCTAGAAAGTTGCGTGTTAATGATATTTACGGTCAAAACATTCAGGTCAATGTTAAAGGAAAACCATTACAGCTGCCAGGAGCTTGATCAATGTAATGACCCTAAATGTTCCTTGCCTTATAGTGGTGCCCACCTCCCAAGCAACCCCTCGGCAGCGGTCACGTTTCACACACAGAGACCTCCTCCTCTTCACCGAGACACAAACGTGCGCGATGCGGTCAGTCATCAGCATGCGCGAACGCGTTATTTTGAGCTGCTAAGGGGTTCAGCACCGCGGACAGCTCACAGACAAAGAGCAACGAGTGCCGGGTACCAGTGAACTTACACCTTCATCGCTCACACGGTGCACGCGTCCCATGGTGGAACCCAAACCTAAACCGTCACGAGAGGAGGGTGCAGGTGGGGTCTGAACAAACAACTGAACTTAAAGCATTACTTTAAATGCTTTAACCAATAAACACTATTCAACTGTTACTGTTAACTGTAATGCCACTGAGGTGAAGTTGTGTGAAGTTCCGTATTGAGATGATTCATGATCGGTTATGATGGGTTCAGATCCCCTAAAACGCATTTCTGCTTAATTGCTTTGCACCTTCGTTGCTAGATAATAAACTTGACAGATTTACGCAGGTATTCAGCAGGGTGTTCTCACTGTATCGGTTCATACTAGTAAGTGCTGTGATGAACGGTTCTGGAGCAGGAGCGGAAGTCAAACCAGATACCTGCAACGGTGAAAAAACAGGCCAGGGCTGTACCTGCTGCTCGGCAAGAATGGCCAGTCTAATGAAACCTGTTCTGCGTGTGCGTGCGTGTGTGAGCGACAGAGAGAGACTGAGATGGGGGTCTGGTGTGCCATCTGTTTGATTTATTCCCGTTATGTCCAGGAAGACGGCCAACCGGAGCACAGAGACTCAGACCCGGGGAGGTTCAAACTGCTCAAACCGTTATGGCTTTAGGGTGCAGAATGAAGAAGCTCACAGAGAAGAGCACTTGAAAGACTGACCATGCAGGTACACGCACACACGCATTCAGATGAGAAGACAAACTTGAGCACATCGCGTTACTGGTGAGCGATGCGCAACTACAGCAGGACTCTGGACAGACACACACATACACACACGCTTGCACGGCGAGAGTTCGTTCCTTACATCCTCGTCCTCGCTTCTGTCCCGGCGCGGTACGCGTGCCCGGGGCTCCTGGGGGCCGCAGGGGGTCTTCCGAGCGACGTCCTCCGCGGCGCTCTGACCGCCCAGCAGGCGACTGGCCTCGGGCGGCGCCGGGAACGAGCGGCTGGTGTTGATCTTGCCGGTGAAGCGCTGGTACAGCGACGCCATGAGTCACGCGAGCGGCGCGGGGCGCTGTGCGTGCGGGGTGCGCGCGGAGAGCCACTCCACCCGCCAACTCCAGCGGCTCGGCGAACGGATCGATCGACTGATCGATCGATGGATCGATCACTCAGCGAGAGGCGGGGACGTGTTCGGGGCACGCGGGACGGGGCTCGGCGGCGCGCGTCCACATGAGTTCCGACGAGATCGCGACGCGCAGCACGTTGCCTTGTTTTGGTTTTCTCTTCTTATGCCCCGGCGATCCGCAGGGGGGGTTGGGGGGAGCCGAGAGCAGGAATCCCGCCCCCCGGGACGGCGGCAGAGCGGCAGAGCGGCGGATCCCCCCGGCTGCTTCTGGAGCTACACCAGAAAACTGCGTTTCAGTTCGGACGCAAACGATCTAACGCGCGGCGCGGTAAAGTGCACGAGACGGGCGCGTGAACGCGCGAGCCGCTCGAACCCCGGTCAGCCCAGGGCGCAGGCGCGCACGCACACAGAAGGAGCCTGAAAGGAGCCGAGCGGTGCGGTGCGGTGGCCCCGGCTCCTGCGGTCCTGTTCCCACTTGGCCGACCGTCTGCTCGCTTTCCCTCTCGCGTCCCAGCCGCATTGGAGGTGTCTGAGCGCCGCCCCGTGGCCAGTGTGTGCATTACGATAAGTGCGCAGGCTTGCAGCTCCAAAACTGATTCTTGGGGCGAGGAGTGAAATACATCGTCGGCAAAATGTGCAGCATTGGATCAAAATTGAGGATAAGTGACAGGAAAATTCATAAAAGACCAACAGGCCAGTAAGGACCAACTGTTGTAAATTTCATCCCACTGGAGAAAACGTGTTACACCATTTCAAATTTAACTTGCTGTAGAAGCACTTCCACATACATGCATTCGTTTAACAAACACTTTCCTCCAGAGGGAAACACTGTTTATCATGTCAATTTGTCACAAAGAATAAAATTTTACTAGAGAGTAAAACATGTATTAATAGCCCTGCCAAGGATTCAAATGAACAATCTCTCCCGAGGCTTCACACAATACAGGTTGCGAGTCTGATTCCTTAACCGCTGCTACGCTACACACAGGAGAAACACACAGGGGTGCGGTAGACTGGAGCCCCACCAGGCCCACTCACTGTGTCCAAGCGCACAATGAGCACCAGGTGCAGCCAGCGAAGAGCCTTGAAAGCCTTGAAAACAGAACTGAGAAGATGGCAGCAGGGAGTGCTGAAGCGGTGTGGAAAGACAGCTGGAGACGGTTTGATTCGTTCCTTCGGCTGACAGTGTAGTGACCTGTGTTTGAGACTGTTGTACATTTGGGCATATGAGCTCCTCGCTGCGTCTGTTACACACCCTGACATACAGTTTGCTCACTCTTTGTGGCTTCTGTTGATTTCTTTTTCTGAAAGCTATTTTGTTTTTTTTTTCCAATACAGAGCACTCTGATAACTTTATAAATATGGGGAAAAGAAAGAGGAGTTCCCAAAACTCAGCACAGTCATCCTTCTTTGAACCCAGCACAGCCCTGCACACTGCAATGCATTTACTGATTTTAATAGTTTGACGTGAACTTCTTTTTATAGTCACGGAATGGATGACATGACAAGGCATGTTGAACAAAGCAGGAAAAGTTGCAGGCGTACAATGAATTTAGTCTGCATAAATATGCATACATTCTCAACAAAAGCCAAAGCGATAGCTTAAGCTCCACATTTAAGTGTTAGCAAATCTGAAGCAACTCACTTGTCCGTCTGAAAGACCCTTCTTTGAGCTTAAAGAGTGACGATTCAGCAAGTCGCTGCGGAAACGTAAATCCCAACTGATCCAGCGATATTCGCAAGTAGGAAAATGTCATTGCTGCGTGTAGACAAAACACACAAATGTGACAGAATCTAAGAAAAGATACCACTGTGGGGAAACGCTGCTGCACACAGAAAGTGTACTCAGTGACCATTATGTTACCTTTGTCCTTCTGTATGCTTCTGTTCTGAACTGCTAATCTGACACATCTCTGAGCTATGGCACCCAGATGTCTCTGTCATACAGCACCCTTGAGCAGAGAGCAGAGCAGTGGCCCCATTTTTGTTCTGCCATCCTTTGAATGAGTAGTGTGACCAGCATTAGCGATAGACAGACTGCCCTAAGTCATGTTGGCCATGCCTCGACCCCTTCTTATGGGTTATCTAAGGGTATATGTGCACATCATACCTTATATTATGCAAGTGTCTTACAGCATACAGTATAATCTGCGCTGCTGAGGGCGGCATTTTGTGTCTTGCGTTGCTTTCTCAGTTTTTTCCAGATATCTCTCTATTCTTCTTCTGACACCATCTCAACATGAGGAACTATGTGGCAAGCAGCTCCTTATTTGCAAACTCAAATTTTCATCATTCATTAATTACATGTTTCTAACCACATACATTTACAGTTATTCAAAGTCACTGTTAATTCTTCACACCGAATCTGCTGTGCTATTTGGCATTTGTCTGCTTTATATATGGCAACGTAGTCTGCCGGTGTGTTTGTGGTCCGGGGATTGACCGGGCAGGACACAAATATAGGAGGATTTCCTCTTTCTATTTTTCCTTCTTATCATCTAAATTGAATATAACAATCACAAAACAGAAAGGAGCCAGCAACACCACAACAGAGCCAAACAAAACAGAAACCGAGGAGCATCACACTGCAATGGCCAGACCACCCACTACACAACCATGCAGTCCTCCTTCTCGCAGAGCCTGGGCTTTAATGCTGTGCCTAGCGGACGAGCTTTACCTTCGGCTCCTTATTCCGTCTTGGAGATGGACATGGCTCGGCATGTCCTGGTGTCAGCTTGCCTTGGCCAGTAAAAAGGGTGGCCAAGGAACATTTTGTCGTTAAATAACTGAACAACTCAAAATAGAAGACGGAGCTCAGTGAAGGATAAGCGCTTCAATATTCCTGCTGAATAGCTTCTCAAAACAATTATCTGGTAATTTCACTGGGCCCGCTTTCCCAATATGGTGAATACCATTTAATCATCCTATGGGGAAAAAGGAGTCAATTTATCCCAGGAAATAAACCATAAACTCAAAATGGATATCCTGCACAGGCAAACGTTGTGCCAATTACAATGCTAACTGCAACCTGCTCATGGCCAATGTCCGATTCAGAGCGGAGACCGAGAGCAAGTCTGTCCCCAGGTCCTCGCTCCTTCCAGTAAAGCAAAGCGAAGGTCCGACACGTCATTTCAAGGGGGAGTTTGGGTCGGCACCGGAAAGGCTTTCAGAAAGGATCGGGAACAGAGGTGGAAAGTTGCGCACAAGTTGCCTCTGTTCTAGTCCTAAAGAACCGTGCTTTACATGCCATTTGCCTTTGAGAACCTTTGGCACTCATAAGAAGGCTGAATAAGTTCAATAACGGAAATCTTTCAAACTCATCATGTAAAGTTTCTATTTTGAATTAATGCCTCTGATTTTAGCCTCCCCTGCTAATACACGAGGGATGACAAATATGTTACGCATAAACCCCAGTAGACCCAAGCGAAAGGGGAAATTTTGTGCAAATTCAAGCAGTTTTATGTGTTTAATAATTTATCAGAATCACAAGAGCACTATAACAGATTCCGTGCAGCGGCTTTGATTGAAATTGTCACTTCTTCATTTTGGCCGGGACCCTCCGCTTTACACAAGGGTGGCCGGAAGACAAATGTCTTTGTGGGCATTTCTAATTAGAGCATCCCTGTATCTCCTTCAGCAGCACTACACTGGCAGTCCGTATCAGCTAAGGCAGCAGCTCATACAGCACTATTTTGTTATTTATCCTTTGTAGGGCCCTGAAATGAATTTTAATACATTTTTAATCATTCAGCCGCTGGTTCGGCCACTCGTTGCTCATTGATTTTCTCGGGCTCTCTAATTCAGTTCACAGAATGAATTCATGCCGCAAGAAGGGATCACAGTTCGCAGGCAGCTCCGCCAGTTCTCCACATTCACACACATGCTGCCGCCTAAAGAAAGAGTCCACAGGGCCTCAGCTGTGCTACAACAGCAGCATCCCTACTCCGATCACACGGCAAAACACAGTGCTTAACCTTCACTTTTTCTATATACGGCTCTTTTTGAAAAACATCTCTGTTTGTGAGCAGAGAAATCTATTAGTAATGGCTTTGCTTTGAATATCAACTTTTTCTTAAGCAAAAGAAGTACAATCAAATTTCCATATAGGAGTGTATTTAGCAAAGACGTGAAGCCAAATGATTTTACAAAAATGATTCAACACTGGCATCTAGTGGATTTGTGCACCAATATTAATTTGCATGCATGCATTTACCAAAAAATATCCCGCAACTGTATCATAGAGCTCATATAGGCAAATGAAACTGCAACTCTTTTCTTTTGGATTTTTAAATGCAGTAGAACCATTAACCCCAAACACGGGTGATATACACACTCTCTCTCTCTCTCTCACACACAGACACTCACACGAATACGAGGTGCAGCTGCGTTGCCATCTCACTTTGGATCAGCTGGTCTGCAGACACGCACTGGTGCAACAGTGCTTCCTCAAGGCTGCCGATGAATGCAGCATCAATCTGCTGCCCCACTACTGAGCATCGGCAGGGTCTAATCTATGCCACACGACACTCCTTAGACACAGACAGGTCGGACCACATCTGGTTGCGTGCACTACAAGATGAGATGAGATGCAGGCGGGGCTCAAAATGAGCCAGCTCACCCCTTTTCATGTTCCGGTGTCTACAGGCCAGAGAAAACCTTAAAAAACATTACAGACAAAAGCCAAAAACACTGGATGAAAACAGTGTTCCCATCCTTCCCTTATTTTTATAAAGCCATTACCTTTCACATGTGAAATGCTTTAATGCATAAAAACAAAATAAAAAATAACACATTTGTGGCACCGAGTCTTAGAGATTATACTAAGTGTTATTCAGAAAACAGCACAACTGGTTTGTATAACATGACCTCCTGGGTACTGACACAAGACAGAGGGCTGGACCTACTGGTTCAAATCCCAGAAGTAGAGTGACTGCCCGTCCTGTTAGCGCAAGCAAACATTTATTACAGGGTAGTAGAGTAGCTTTAGATTGCAGTTCATCACATTAGCAAGTGAATTACAATAAATCCCCTCCATAATGCAGTAAGCGAGGTCCTAAAATTCAATCACGCAAAATGCAGGATCACCTATCATCTACCAGTTAGTGTGTGAAAAGAAAAAGGAAAAATCTTTTCATTTATTAGACATGCAGTAAATATATTGCAAATGAAAATACATACTAATACAATAATAATAATACTGAAACGACAGACTTCAACCGTGCTGTTCTGTGGGAACAGAAGCCGTGTTTCTGCGACATGTTTCAACACCGGCACTCACAGAGCGCAACAACATGTCCGCTCTCAATCCTCCTTTAGCTCTAATACTTTTACCCAAACGTGCATCATCCACAGTACATCCTGTACATTAGCTGCTGTCATAAAAAGATGTTTGTGATGGGAAAGGTGGCAGGAGGGTGGGAGCTAATCGCCCATTTCATTATATCCAAATTCATATTATTGCGGGGATTGTAACTGTGGGGTTTTACCGTGTTTTAATGAATTTGCCTGTGAGCAGCATTGTGTACATTAAAGGGGTTCAAACACATAGGTATGAGCCCGATCGCTCTTCTGGCTGCTTCTTGACCTGGCACGTAATTCGAATTGCTTCGGTAAAGTATCACACTGTATAAAAATATAAGCTATGCCATTTTTTACTTGACAAGCAAGTCTTGCGAGGTAATATATCACTTAGAACTTAGGCAGAATTTTTATTTCTGCTCACTGTGGCAGTGAAAGTAACAGGGTGGTTAAATGAAAAAGGTCGAATTGAAACTGACCGTTCAGAGGACTGCAATTCCCCACAGCAAACACCGCTTTTGTGTTTTACCCTACACCGACCATCGAGGCGAGATTAGTACACACAGGAGGAAGAGTAGAGGGTTTTAACAAAAGACGAAGACTCGATCACAGACGGACAGGGGTTCAGGAGGCAAACCTTCACAGCATGCGGGGGAGGCAATCCTCATCTCTGTGGGGCTTCACGCCCTCTGTACACTCTCTCTTCTGCTCAAAGCCATGGTCTTCAACCTCCTCTCCCTGGGTTTCCACGATGAACCACCCTGTTACCCCTACACGGGACCAATGCCACGAATCAGAATGCCACCAACCCAGTGTACAGGAAGAACAGAATAAATTAGGACCGTTGTCAAGGTGTCCACATGCATCCCGCTACTGCTTATCAACACAGAAGGTTGCAGTTCAGCCTTTAAGTGTTTGTCTTTCGGGTTCAGGTGTTAGACAGACAACTCAAATTGCTCCATGCGCTGCTTCTGAATCTGCTCTACATGGAGCTCCACTGGGTAAGTGAGGTCCTATCATGCAACCTGATCTCATAATGAAAACAAACTCATATCATATGGGAGCCACACGTTAGAACTATTTATGCTCCACTATAGCAAATAAACCTTTCAAACGCATAGCAAACATATGGTCTTCAAGCCCATATACAGCTGCAGAGCATTGTGGATTTTGCTCCACTGCAATAAGGGGTTAACTCTTATAAATTATTTATAATAAGCACCATTTCATAAAGTTCATGTTCTGAAGCACCGCAAGGCTGTAAATAGTGGATGTTTTTCCCAGTGAGACATCCCGGGTGAACATTTTGAATTTTACAGAATGCATTAGTATTGACCTTCATTATGCCTCAGACATTGGGCTAAGGTGAATACGATCCTCTCGCCGAAGTTTGGGCTGCCACTCTTGGGGCAAGATTTCCGCACTTGGGACACTACTGCGAATGTGACTGGTGATGAGAGTTTGGCTGTGCGATGCTGCGGGAGACTGAAGGCACTGGAGCCTGACAGTATTTGTCTATCTTACAGGCAACAGGAAAACTAATGGGCCCTGTCACCTACTTCCTGCGCTCTCCACTCCTCATCGGTCAAAGGGAACTGCTGCGGAAACAGCTTCGGCGCAAGCGGTTAATTTCCCCCCACGTGGAACGCACCCATAGCAGAAGTCAGAGAAAGAAAAGCGTTCCTCGGGCAGAGAAAATAAACAGCAAAAATTGGAAATTTGCTTTTGTTTTAGTATGGTTTTTTTGTGGCTGTTCTCAAAAGCTTCTGGAAATCAGCCTTCAATCACGCCGATACGAGGGCAGCTGGTGTGCCTCCTATCCTATTAGAAATGGGCAAGATTACTGTGCCAGTGAAATGGAGGGGGCTCTATAATACGCAAGAAGAATGATATGTTTCTGGTATGCACTACGCACTATGAAAACCCGAGGCACCTCAGTGCACCGAGTGGAGATACAGTATTCGCCCTTTAGCTCCTAGAAAAAGCACAGACCCGACTCCCAAATCCTGATTTAGTGCCTATTAATGTTTCATCGCTGGACACAGAGAGTCTGCAGTGAGAGGGAAAAAAAATATCAAACCAAGCCATTTGAAAAAGCATTTTAAATTATTTCCCACAAAGGTGGCAGAAGGTGGCGATGTAAATGGTTTTTGGACGCGGTGGGCCAGGTACTTGAAGGTATGTGGTGGGAGAATCATTGAAAAATTGGGCTATTTTGATGTGGAGAACATGGTAACACACTGACCTTAATTCACGGGCTTTAGATACATTTGACGGTCATTTGAAAGGCCATGTTTGACTTCATGCAGCTAAACCACACTGAGTTACAACGGTCCCTGAGGTACCACGTTCGGGCCAGCTTGTTTGATACCCTGTTTGTGGTGCAAGTGGTGCTGCGCAGACTGGACACTCCATTATTCATGTACCTCTGTGCACCTACCTGTGTGTCCTGCCCACACCCTCCCTGCTATCAGAGCGGAGAAACACCCTGTTGCAAAGCCACGTCCGTGAATTTCAGAGCATATCTCATGGTAAAAATACGAGACCCCCACAAAGCCCTGAGGATAGCTGACGAATCAGAGCTGAGCTCAGGAGAAGATCCACCCGCTTCACAGTGAATAGACTTGCCCTCGTCTCTTGGAATGGAAACTGACTTCTGTAAAAGACTTCTTTCGAAAAGTACACTTGACCTTTTCCTTTTTCAAAGGTTCAGCGTTGCGCTATTAGCATTGGGTCGCAATTTTCACTGACGCTGCACTTCAATATCCTTCCAAAGCTTTTTAGCCTTAAAGGAAGGCTCTGCTATTGCACCCTTGAGCACATACTTTACCTGGATCGCTGCAGTAAACATTAAGCCATATAAATGAGCATAAGGTATAAAACTGACTGCCAAGCAGCTGAAATAACAATAAACTGCAGCGTAACAATATGAGTTTAACTTTTACATCTGGCAATGAGTTGGGAGGAGCAGCACCTACCAGCAGGGTGGGGGTGGGCAGGAGGGAATCTCAGTACTTCTGCTGCTAACCAGACACATTCATCACCCTACACTTGGAGAAAATTACGTTCGAGGGCTGCCGCATTAAAAAAAGTCCCCTCCGAAAGAAAGCAAACCTGCCCCGGCTAACACGGGGGCAATTCTACCGTCTCATTTATATTTAGAGTACTGAGCAAAATATTACACTAATAATTGTACATATCTTCACAGTTCAATGGGAAAAGCTCCCATTAAGCAAATGGTTACTTTAGGGTAATTTAACTTGTTATTAAAAAAAAGCCAAACCAAGGATTTCAAACTAAAAAAAATTTTTTAAATATGGTGTTGATTAAACAATTTACAACAAAACAAATGTAGACTGCTGGTTAATAAGAACTTACAGACTACTGCCTTGCAACATGGCCACAGAGCCCTTTGTACACCAAGGAACAGTACAGGCAGGTAATTATGTACTGTATTATTAAAAAAAAAAAAAACTATAATGTAGTGGGTCATAACTGAACATATGATCCAAAAAAAAAAAAAAAAAATCATACAAGACCATAAAGCGTTTTCACATGAGCATTACCTTTGCTGTGTGTTTTCTGCAGATTACAGCTTCTGAATGCAACACAGGGAAAAATGCTGACACAGGTACACTCAGAATCTGCAATGGCTGTCAAAGATGTGGCAAAAAAATTACGATTTGAGGATGTAGCTTATTCAGGTGCGGGGAAAAATTCATATGAATTTAAGGGAAATTTTGCATTACAGATGTGAGGTATCAACTGAGAAAAGAGATTGTGTGCTTTTTCATGTCCTATACTGCAAGTCTATAGAGCTGGGCATGTAACCTATGGAAGAAAGTGTGAAAAACAATGGATTTGTCAAAGTATAAAAGGTTAAAAAAATGAAAAAACATCACACAGGACCATAATCACGGGGAATGAGCAACACATCTGGATGCAAACCAAACACTGTGCTATAACTTTCACAAGTGATCACGCAAACACAAAGGTGCAGAATGTCAGTCTCCTGCTTCTGCTCTGTATCACTGCAGTATAGCGTCCTAATATGTACCTACTGTCTGTTCAGCAGGACCGTTCCTCAACGCAAGCATCTTCACACGTGGAGATGCCTTTGTCCACTTATTAGTCTTAACAATCTGCTGCCAACTACAACACACAGCTACAAATCAGAAAAATTCTTTTCTTCTTTTATAACAAGAACAGAACAAGTTAAAAACCTGCTCCCTCATTCCGCAAATGCGAAAGATACATTTTGGAAGGAAAAATAGAAGCAGGTCTTACCCCTTTGGAGCAGGCAGTCATGTTGATGGTCTGATGGGTAGCAATTAGGACAGACATGGCACTGCCAGTCAGAGATGCTGCCGGCGGTATTCCTGGGCTCAAGTCAAGGTTCAAGTGCACCGGTGGAGACGCCCTACACCCTGCACCTTCCTGCCAAGCTTCGGCAAAACCCCGGGAGGTGATCCGTCAACCCAACCCATCAAAAGCGAGAGGGCTTCCGGCCCTGCTCCCCCCCCCCCACTATTCCCGCTTCTTCGGGATGCTTGGCTTGTGGGGGAAGCGTCAGGGAGCTCCGGGTTCAAACTAGCGGGCGAGCAAATGGAAGGCAGCGGCTGCAACGCGAGGGGGCGACAGAATGGGAACGGCTGTCCCCTGCGAAGGAGCTACTCTGCGGGGAAGACGCCGAGGGTGTTGTGCGAGTGTGTGAGTGCGCAAGCGAGCATGTGCGAGTGTACGCTGGCTGCCCAACCCGCTGACAATGGATCAATTCAATCAAGCTCCACAGTTAGGTAGTGATAAAGCTCAGCTAGTATTTATGCTGTAGGTCTAGCACGCTGTAAATTACGCCGGCTCTCGAGAGCACATCTCCCCCTGTGCATTGCACAGCGTGCCATGTGCTGTTTTATTTATGTTGCTTTTGCGGCCACATATTGAATCTAGCGCCTGCACCAAATAACTGATTTATGCCAGTTCCAGAGCCACAGAACCCGTGCGGAACGAAGCAGCGCATCTCCCGAGCGAAGACACTTCCAGCACGCTGAATAACTGCCTTAAAAAAATAGCAATTTTTAAAACAGGCCCGGTTTCATTAACACACAAGGCAGCGACTGTACGCAAGAAAAAAACAAGTATTATCAAGTCCCCATTAGCAGCATTTTAAATTAGAAACGGAATAATCTTTGACTACTGTTCAATAAAGCAGGAAGGGAAGCGCAATGAGGTTTTACTGCACGCCAAATTGACTTTCGGCACGATAGCAAGAATCCCGCTGAATTACATCTGATATGTTAACAAGGACGCAGACGCACGCAGACTTTGGAAATGTGGTGGCGCGTGCGTGGGACAGATTAAGTGTCGCTTCTTTTCATCATGCTGCCACTTTTATTGTCTTTCTTTTAGAGTACTTTTCATGTTGAAGGCGGGACCACGGCGCAAGCAATGCAAATGCTGTCCCGTGCGACAAAGGCACCGCGAAACTTCCTGCTCCGCAATGATGCCGTTCTTCAAGTTTTCAGGCACGGCTACATTTACATCGCATTAAAAATAAACCTTGTGCAAACCCACAGACAGCAGGCCATTTTGTGGTACGATGAACAGAATCATTAGGAAAGCTTTTCTTTCTTTTTTTTTTTTGAGAACTGAAAATTATTTGGAAAAAATCACGCTCGCTGTGCATGCTAAACAGCTCTCGAATTATACAAGTTACTATCGGTGAATCAGGCTGACTCCTAGCCAAAAATCATGAGAGCAGCTAAGATCTTAAACTCAACCATTTAAAGCGGAATGCATAAATATGGCCTTTATCATATTACGTTGACACCCCAAATGTTCATTAATTACCACTCCCTCTCTTTTACCCAAAGCTACTGCTGCAGACAGAAATGCATTGTGGGACAAACTCATAGCAACAAATGATTTTAAAAATCAGTTCATGTGTTCCAAACCTTAACTGAACTTATACTACCTCCCACAAAAAGGTTTTTTATGAGCCCTGAACTATATATGTGGGAATTTTATAACTGGTCCTAAACCAAAATGGTAATTTATGGCCTCTTGGAGAACTTGGACTATTATTATATGTGCTGCAAAATAGAGATGGGGATCATTCTGTAATGCAGCTGCAGGTGGAACTTTATGGACAAACTTTTCTGCTGATGCACTCCATTTTGTGAGTTGCCGTCCGCTCGTAGGAAGATGAGCGAGAGGAAACAGCTGCTCGGCAGGGCCTTCCCACCTCCACAGAGACGTGTATCTCCAGTCATCCTTGCATTGTGTCTTTTTAAAATAAATTATTATTCCTATTCTGTTCCTGAACAGACAGTCATCCAGAGCAATTTAGTTTGATCTCTTTAGACATTTGGATATTCCACTGCAGAAAGTTTTAAGTACTTCCTGTCTTCAACTTAAGACATACCCAACATGTGAGGGATTCACTCTTACAATAGTCAATAAAAATAAGTATAATAATAAAAATTTTAAAAAAATAAATAAATAAAACCGACAGAATTTATCAAATAAATTATTTTTTTGAATGACTTCCAGGAATTCAAGTAAATGACCATCTTATAGCTAATTAAAATGTATTATAAACATCTTGTCATGTACAATATATAGTACCTGTACAACGACAGCATCAGACTACAGCTGTATAAAAGCATATACTGTACAGCGCTACAACAGGGTTAGGTGCTTACAGCTTATACTGTAGATGAACAATATAGAGAAAATCCACTAAAACACTGCACAGTTATACAGTCCCTGCACCCTATGTTTGTGTAACATCACAGAGCAAAAAACTGTGTAAGGTGCTGCACATTTGAAGGGGCTCTGTTGCCGCATAACAGTTATTTAGCCTAAGTTAGACATATGAATCTGTGTTATTGCAAGTATTAAAAGTAAAAAGAATCAGTTCGCTTGCAGTATGGTGTCCATCACCTTTTATATCATTTTGTTTTACTATTGTGGAAAACACAACATAAGATGACTGCTATATGAGACTGTGTGCAGTGACAGCCTGCAACTATCTTCACGTCTCATGTGTCACACAGTGCTAATCGTTCTCACAGGGACGTGGACGTGGCGGGTTAGAGGTTGGGAAGATGTGCTGGATTATCGAGCATCTCACAGCACCGAACTCACTCGAAAACTCCACTCAAGCCTCCCTTTTCTCTCCCGTACACCCTAACCCAGCACAACCGTATCACAACATAACAACTGATGCTGAACGACAATATGACAGCAAGCAGTAAACGTCTTCCCAAGACTGCGGCTGTTGCCCCCGTTGCATTTGCCCCCGCACCTTTTGCCCCTCGGACCGATGGCTGCCCATAAATGAGCTCGACAGACTTAAGAGGTCACGTCGCTTGCGCTCACTACCCCTCGCTGACATACGGCACAGTATACTGAGGTATTTAAAAAATGATATGAACGTACTATATTGTTTAAAAAGACACTTTAGTAAAGAAAGAAAATATATTCTATATGAAAAGTGCTTGGTTAAAAGACACTGTCATGCAGAACACATTTTAAACACATAATTATAGAGAAAAGAAAATGTATACTACAGACTCCCATAAAACATGAAAATGCTGAAAGAAAATGCTTAATATTCTTGACATTTTCAAAAAGCAATTTCTAGAAGTATTCCTTCTATATCTGGATTCTGGGAGCTTCTCGAGCCAACAATAGTCGCCTGCCGCGCATGATGGCCATCTTTCGGTATCTTTTCTCTACAGCAGAAATATCCTGACGGAGTCCTTCTCCATGTTCTTCACTCGCCGCACCCATGTTAGGCGGAAAGAAATACAGATTAAAGCAGGGAAAAAAAATGTATCACAAGTGACACATTGCTCCATCAGCCCATTTTGTTTGTTCCAAGCACATGTTCTACAAGTTCACAGTGATGTTCAGCTCTAACAACCACAAGACAGACTACGTCAACGTGAAAAAATT
Source organism: Heterotis niloticus (assembly GCA_018136845.1). Taxonomy (NCBI): domain Eukaryota; kingdom Metazoa; phylum Chordata; class Actinopteri; order Osteoglossiformes; family Osteoglossidae; genus Heterotis; species Heterotis niloticus. The sequence continues at coordinate 24,430,559 of CM030901.1, read as the reverse complement.
TGTTACATTCTTGTGCCATTTCTCCCTCTCTGAGTGCATCAAACTCCATAAAAACCACATATTTGTATGTCACAGTTCTATGTTGAACTATGTGATGTTCTGTGTTATATTAATATACATCTCAAGTTTTTAGGTTCTTGACACAGAAGATTATGAATGATAGCATCAAGCAACACTTCATTTATAATAATATACAAATAAATAGAACCAAAGAGGTAATGACAGAACAGTTTTTTTTTAATTGCTGGTGGTATGATTTAAATTTATGTGGTCTTTACATTGAATTTGCAGTAGACGCAGTTGATGTATACTCCTGTTAAGCTCAGTGTTGTCGAAATAAAGAATACAGAGTGCATTCTTTAAACACCCAGGGGATTTTAACCCTAAACTGCAACATCCTTCATAATACATCTTGCGCCTCCGATCCTCTATGGTTTTTCTGCCACAATTGATATTGATAGGATCACCAGACTGGTGGGCTAAGTAAGCGAAGCCATCTTCTGAAAAAATATTTTTCAAAAGTAAATGAGACGGCAGCACTGAACAGAAATGCACAAGACATCCCTGGAATACTAAACGGCCACTTGTTGTCGTACAGCCCTCGTGGTTCTTGGTAGCCCCACAAAGGCAGCTTTATGAGCTCGCTTACGGCGGTTACTAAAACAGACAGTTTAAATGTCATCTAATCCACAGCCATTAGGCTATGGCGGGCACCCCACAGACAGCAGAGAGAACCAGCAGTCCCTTCAACACCAGTGCCGAATGGAAGAAATGCAGGATGGCAACAGCAGCCTGCGGCTCGCAGGTCCGCCGCACAGCTGGTGTAGGGGGTCGGTCCAAGAGCCGCCTCCCAGACTCACGGCATCGGGCGCAATGCTTCCTCGCCCTTCGGCGCCGCTTTGTCTTCTGCTCCTACGCCACAGACAGGCCGTCGGTGTCGCTGCCTCCATCTCCTCTGTGAGGGTTGGTCTTCAGCCTGTTGTAGCTTCAGACCAGGGAAAGCTCCCGAGAGACACGCCGTGCTGTGGCCCCATCTTCAGACAGAAGAATCCTCATGATCGCACAGTTAAATCAATTCTGATGGGAGTTTATATGAACTCGCTGGGACAAAATGACTCTAAGCGAGTCAGCTCTCCTTGATTTGATTTAATTTACCATCTGTGCATCTTGAAAATATATAGCATAATATGTTTAGACGCTGCGATCATAATTCGATAAACAGTTGCTGAAAATGGATAGATGGATAGATAAATGGGGAGAGGGTACATTTGCATATACGTGTTGTTTGTACGCAGGGAGCTGTCAGGGTATCATCATTCAGTTCCTGCTTCCACAAGCCAAGCAGCAGAGACCATTTATGACCGCCCTGTGGCAGATCCACCCAAAAGGGTGCAGCTGCCTGCTGTTTTGGTGATTTTGTTTTATGTTCCGGCCGCGCCGCTTTCCTGATTACACCGAGCACTCGAGCCGGCGGGGGGCGGGTGGGTACAGTTCGGTTTGTGACCGAACCATAAGGGCAGCACAGAGGAAAAGGTGACGCAAAACTGGCTGCTGCTCTTCCAAAGGGGGACGGGTTAATTTTATGCAACCTTGTGCAACAAAAATACTGGGATCAATAAAAAGTTCCCTGGAAAGGTTTCCTTCTTAAATGTCACGGCATGCTAATGGCCATTTTAAGACGGAGCCCGTGGAACTTTTAAAATATTTACAGCAATAGGCACATACAGTTACACTACAATGGAGAAATAAATACAATAATGGTGACATAGTACTCAAATTTTGACATTTAATTCAAATAAATGGTTAATTACTGTATTTTCATAACCTAATCCACAGATCTTATCGTGGAGACCACTGTGATTCGGACTAAACTCTGGGGAGCGTGAAGCACCATTCCAATACATACACGCAACCCAGGCGTAAACCACAGAGAAGAACTTCCAAGGCAGAACGCCTGTTAATGGCCCCCACTAAAAAAAAATACAAAAAAATCAAATTAAGCCATTAAACTTATGAAAGTTACACTTCTGAAGGCTTCCAAATAGCCTATTGAGATGCTGCACATGCTTAGACACAGGACATATTTTCACACTTTGTCAGACCACAGTTCCTGCAGTGATACTAAACCTCTCCCTCCAGAAGGACTCCAGTAGTGGAACAGCAGGTCCCACCACCAGGGGGCTGCACTTAGTACACGGTTAGTGCACTGCTAGTCCACTGCTGCTAATGCTTTGCTTGCGCATTACTAGTCCACTGCAACTAGTACACTACCAGGCTGCTACTAGTATGTTACTAGTCCCTTACTGTTCCACATTACTGGACCACTACTAATCCACCGTTGCTGGTCCATTAGTACTCCACTGCTCGTGTACCACTGTCAGTCCATCACCGTTCATTTTGATTCCAGTTGCCACTGGAGTCAAAGCACTTTCCTGGTTACGCAAGGTTTGCTTCATGCCAATGAGTTCTGACTGGTTGGGAGGCGGTGGCTCCTCCAACAGAGTCAAGCACAAAATCACTGATCATTCTGTCTGGGGACAACATACTTTTGTCAGACTGCATACCAGCTGAAGCTGCTGTGATTGTGTATATATTTACCATCATACAATAAAAGCAAGCTAAATGGGTTTTATCTGGCAAATTAAAATAACATTCAAATACTAACAGGGAGTGTTATGTTATGCAGGTTCCTTTCTCCACTGACTAACTGAAAGTAATGACATATTAGGTTTTATGCACGACTGATGCAGACTAAACGCAACAATAAAAAATAGGAAACCGTCTACATGTTTTTTTGTAACCGTTTAATGTATGCCCTCTAGCCACTTTATTAGGTACATCACTGTTTACATATACAGCTTCCCCCCTTTGACTACCACTTAGTATACACAGCATGCAGACAGGGTCAAGAGGTCAAGTAACCATTTGAACACGGAAATGGTGTCATGAACAAATACAATGCCCGGTCCTGTCCACGAGAATGTCACTAAAGAGTGAGGTCAGAGGTGAGCGGCAACACTTGTACACACTAACGTGGCACATGTAAGCAAACATGTCAGCACAATAGTGTTGTGTGGAAGGGTATCTCAGATTGCACAAATCCTCGAATCCTGTAACATCTGGACTACAGCAGCAAGACCAAGCAGAGTTCTGTTCTTGTCAACTAAGTGGACATGAAGTCACCAAAAATATTAGTCTAAACAGTGGGAAAACGTTGCTTGGTGTCAAATCCCATGTTCTGTGGTAACCTGCTGATGGCAAGGTCAAAAAGTGGAGTAAAAAAGGTGAATTAAAGAACCAATGCTGCCTGGTATCAATGGTAATACTTGGTGATGATGTAATGATGTAGGGGAATATGTTTTTTTGTATTTTTAGAACAAACTGAGCATTGCTTGAGTACCACAAAGCACAAAAACATTGTTGCTGACCACATATAGCCCTTCATGTCCCCTTGCCTTTTTCAGACTGATGCTTCCAGCAGGACAATGGTTATACAAACATGACAGTGCCTTCACTTTATTCCAAAGGCCTGCACAGCCCCCATCTCTCAAGCTAGTAGAGTACCTTTGGATGGAGCTGGAGCGCAACTTGGCAGAATTAATATAATGCCAAAAAATATGCTGAAACTTTATGAAGCTGTCAAGCCAGCAAGGATCAGAAATGTTGGGGAAAATATCAAGCACCCTGTGGCTAAATTCATTCTGTTCTGAAGTTCCATCCTGGTACCAGCCAGGTGTACCTAATAAAATGGTCAGCATGTGTATCTAGTGGCAGAGTTATAAAGTCCATACATCTTGCATCTGTCAGTATTTAAAATGCGGTTTGGATCTTGGCCTCCGCATTTTGAATGACTTGTCAGAAAGAATCAAAAAGAAACTGTTGTTCTAAGGATGAAGGGGAAATATCTGACAACCTCTGCAGTTACTGTAGAGAAAGTTTGCATTTCACTTCCGCAGGGCCTAGCAGAGCAGCGAGAAGATTGCGGACTGAAAGGACTGGAAAGACAAGCCAGCTGTGTGTTTGAAGCAACACGCAGCCATGTTCCATTAAAAGCAATAAGCACGGTGTGTGTGGCCCTTTGGAGGGGTGAGGTAAGCATGATGCTTTTAAGAGGTGTGGAGGACTGATCCAAGCCAAGTACTTTTTTTAATACCTTATTGTAATGCAGCCATTATTTTCCGCTGCTTGAAATTAACTGGTGCAATATCTACAATACCTCAACTTGCAGCTTCCTTACAGCAGCTTGCAGTCTGATATCCAGCTCCCCGCCACATTATTTGCATATGATCATCTATGTATTCGGTTATTAAAATGTAGTACACGTATCACAGGCCACACAACCAGCGGAGCTGAATAATTACAATCCATCAAATTAGGAAACAATTTAACAAAAATAGAGGGCCAAGTTAAAAAAAAAAATTTTTTAAAAATCCAATAATTATTAATACATCAAGTATTTCACAGTTAAATAATAATCATGATCTTAGTTGAGACAAGGCTGAAACTAGAATAAAAGAATGTTGAGCATCAGTGAAAATCCCCATCTTACTTTGCTCTACATGGGACAAGAGTCTCCTGCTGGCATTCACACCATCCGCTTATATGGCTTACACGGATCATCTTTGTTCTGCCACTCCAATGTTAGAAAAAGGCTTTTTTTGCTCAAATATTTAAGTTTACTTTTACCCAGTCCACATGGTCATCTCTCCAAAGTTGTGTTCTTGCTTGTATTTCAGGGCTAAAAGACACTGAAAAACACAAATATGCTTTCTTCCACATTCTAACAAGATGCATGAACAATGCTGTCAGCAACTCTTTTCCACTTTTTTCTGCAACTTAGTTTGCTCAGAAGGTGGCCAGTTCAAGTCCCAGGAGGCACCCTGCTGTGGAACTTTAGAGCATGGTACTTGTTTTGAATTACTCTTTTAAAAGCTTACTCCGGTTTAAATAAATGAGAAAGCCCCAATTAGTTCTTCACAACTGCGTAGCGAAAAGGAACGTTAGCCATTCCAAAGCAGTCCGTGCATCAGCCAAGGTTCACATGAGCGCTGCCCACGTTTGAAGAACATTCAAGGTGCTGCTGTCCTCTGCGGCGATTTCAAATCCTTTTTCCAGCATCCACAGCGATTACCCTTCAGGACAGAGCACAGCGCATATCCAAGTAGACACCCAGCCAGGCTAAGCTCGGCCTTCGTGAGCAAACCTTATTTGTAGGGACAGGGAGGCTGTATGGCACCACGACTCATGGGAATGCAAAACTACCCCTGGCAAACATCTCTCATTGATTGAATCCAAGAATTTCACAATTCCCTGGCAGCTTTGACGGTGCTGGTTTGTGCATTGTGTTGTTAGGTCTGAATTTCAAAATCACCCAGGCACTGCTTCCTGGGCCTGAGCGCTTCTCTTCATACTCAAGCTGCATTTCAAAGAGCACTTTGCATTACAAATACATTTAACATACACTCCATATAACGTATAATTTTTCTCAGCATAACATTGTGCAAATTCAAAATGCTAAATGGTTAATTTTCAGAGTCAAGCTCCTTGCAGACATTTCCAAACTAGCCATTCCTACAGTTCCACGAAGGGCTTCTACAGTGTGAAAGTCATAGTTCATTTGTATTGCTCGCTTTTGTGAGATGTAAGCCGGTAATCCTGAAGTTTTATACCCTCCATCCCACTCTTTTGGCTCTTCAGTCCTAAGCCCATTGTGCCTCTGTGCACCCCTTGCAAGCTTTCACTTCCTCTCAGATCGACTCAGCCCATTATACGTCAACGAAGACTCTCAAGGAAATGGATAATCTAATGAACTGGGAGAGGTTGGACTATTAGTGTGAACCCCTTGTAAGGCCTAGTTACTTCCCTGGAAGTGATGGACAGGTTGCTGTTGGCTCACCTGAAAGCATGCTTGTGTAGGAGAGCAAAGACCCATAACACATAAAGACAGCAGGATTTCCTCTAGCTTTCCTCTTATCTACCTTGCTTTATGGCCTTTGTTTACCATAATAATGCACAGACAATAATACAGTTCACTTGGGAATACGCAGTGCATTCGTATGCATTGGGCATGAGGTAAAAAAAGGCAAAAATGAAAGGAAGCCATTTGTAAGGATGATAGAGAGGCACGCATTTACCACAGCAGCCTCTTGGTTTAGTGATCAGAAAATGAGGGCACTGCAAAGTAAAGGCATTTCATTTTCTGCAAGATAAATTAGAGCAGTCCACCTAACTTTCTTGTGGTTCCTACGAGGCAGCCATAACCAGGACCAAAGAGGGGGATGTTGCATTTTGGTGGCGAGGGGTTTGCACTTATTAAAGCAGCACCATGCAATGCTGATTCATTTCCCAAAGGAAGTTTCAGGCTCTCTAAGCCACACTTCTCATCAGCATATCAATTTCTGCAAGCCAAACTCTGCATCTGTTTGCAGGAAAAGGCAACAGTGGATTTTTTAAACCAAGTCATTTATGAGGTCATATTACTAATGCATAATGATATCTACAATGTAGCAGCAAAGCCAAATGTTGTCAACCCCATGACCGAGAGAAAGAAAAAAAATTAAATCTTGTCTCAATATTTATCAGCGATTTTACAGAAGACACGCCATAACACTGATTCAAAACAAATGCATAAATTGTTGCAGGGAAAAAAAATTCAGGCTCAGAAACTGACCGCATTTTCTAACTTTTATAAAGAGAGAAAAGTACAGAAAAAAGCAAGAATGTTCAGAGAAGACTAAACATGGGCAAAATAGTACAGAACAATTGTGATGATGTTCTAGCAACCTTCTGAAGATGTTTGGCTAACATTAAGCTAGTCGAAAAGATTAAAAAAAAACCACCAGGTTGCCCTTGGTCCGTTGCCAGGATGAATCCAATAAACTGCATGACCCTTCAGCCGAATTACACCAGTGGCCCCATGCTATTTACACCCAATAACATTGAGCTAATCAAGTCCATTCTTTTTATTGCTTATACAATGTAGAAATGGGATGTCATGATCCTGTCATAGAAAACCTTCCTGATGTTGCAGACTCATCCCTGCAAGCAGGTCTGCACTGACATGTGTGAAATCTGGGTGCTGGGTGGTGTTTTCCATGTGTGTGAGAAGGTTGCTGCAAGCATGCATAATGTGGCTCTCCTCCAGACAGGATGTGTGGCAGGGCCACTGCAGGAGAGTTCCACTGACATCTCTGTACACAGACAGCTAGCGTGGCCCATTGTTTTGAGAACCTACTCTTCATTTCAGCTATGTGATATCTAATTCAATGCGTGTGCATAAAACTACAACTCACATGAGCTATTTTTAAAAAGTATCAGTCAAAAGGCTGATAAAAAAGTATTATTTTACACTTAAATGCATAAACTGAAATTGTATTTAAACAGTAAAAAAACTTAAATATGCATGTACAGTATAAGTGAGAGGGGAAAAAAAAAAAAAAAAAAAAAAAAAGGGCCGGGAATTATATGAAGCCTAGCTGTCTTCTATGTATTTTTGGTATCATCAGAATTTTAGAAAATTTGATAACTTCAGCCAGTGTTACCTTTCACTTGAACTGAGAAACTTGTGACACTCCCTGAACCCAATGATGAACCAGCATTAGACTTACATTAGCCATTAAAGACACATCATGCCTGCCTACAGTTCGCTATTAGGAATAGTAGGGCAAAGCGATTGCCCTGGCAAAGTTAATGAAGCACACCAAGCTCCATTACCTCTCACCGTAATATATCACGACGGCTCGGCCTCAAGATGACTGCCTCTTCTGCTGCTGAATGTATTATTTACGAAAGGCAAACCTCTCTTGACTTTCGTCTTGCGTGGCCTTTGTAACTTCCTATGTGACAGCGAGAAATGACACAAATGTAATGGGCATTCGCACGAGATGCGGTACAATGAGGACACGCAGAGAGGAAAGAACATTTGTTTGTTCGCTGCCATCTCTTTGTGTGCGCGTGTGTAACGCCGTGCAAGGTGACATTTCCAAAGGGACAATATTAGCAAAGACGTAAATGTCAGCACCACATACTGTATGAGGTGGACGTGAGGAGTAAAGGGGTCACATTTCGGTGGTGCAAAATTCCACACACACTTTACTGCAGGGAGGCTTTAACGCGGGGATATAGGGGGCTGCTACCGACTACTGATCACTTCTTGGCTTTAAATATTTTGATAGTTAACTAGGAAGGTGGCCTTTCACTTCTAGCAATAAAAATAAGTCTTTGGCTGTCAACAACAAAAACAAGGCCAGTGTTGTTCATTATGGGAAAATCACCCAAACTATACTTTTCATTCTGATGCTTAAGTGCAGTTGGTCTGTTTATTTCAGTGAGACAAATACTGCCATCACTGCAAGAAAATGAATTGGACTGCATTATTCATTGTGTCCCATGGGCGTGAGGGTCCACTGTATTTCAGGGAGGCACATATATTCTCGTCACAAAAGTCCCGCATTGTAGTTCTCAGCAACACCCAAGCCATATCCCCTTCATGTTACTTGCAGAGTAGAAACTTGCCAGGAGGCTCTGAATGAATTCAGCACATTATCTAAAATTATGATGAATGTGTGCTCTGTGACTTTCACTTGTTTCAACTTTTTTAATATCTTAAATCAAAAGGAACCATGAAAAACAAGGAAATTTGAGATTAAGCCACACAACAGAAGAGGGAAAGAGATACATGCACGCGCGCACACACAAATTCTTATAGCAACTGTAAAACAAAATGCATCAAAATTGACATATTGATAAAAAAAAAAATACTGTATGCAGAGTTAACAAAACTGTGTGCTGAGGCTCAAATCCACCTCTCAGTTTTCTATTCCTGTTGGACCGTTGCAAGGGATTACAGAAACCAATCCAACACACAAACGCACTTAAAAATGAATGTTTTCAACATGGCTGGCTAAGCAAACGGCATGAATCACAAACTCGACAAATGATGCTCCCAACATAAGGGATCCGTAATGATACTGACAAATTTGTATCACCATTACAGTGATACCTTGTGAAGGAGGCATGACTTGATGTGAGTAATTTTTCTACTACAGGGAAAACCAAACAGTAGAATAAAAGCATTAGCTGGTTTTCTTTATCATTGTACAGAGTATTTGTTTACTTGATGTTTTTCTCCAAATATTATTTACAACAATTCCAATGTTGCAGCTTCCATTTACAGGGTACGGCAACCTAAGTGCCACTGAGTCAAATTAAACTCGTGGCGACCGTTCGCATGGTTTTCACCATAAGGAAGGGGTTAAGAACTGAGTTCTTATATACATTTAGGAGCCTGACACCTATGCTACTCACTGCACCATGGTGCCACATTTATACAGCTGGGTACTTTACACTAAAGCAATTCAGGGCAAGTACCTTCATCAAGGGTAAAACAGTGGGAGGTAGGATTCAAACCGTTGCTTCATGGTCTGATTAACAGGCAGGTGGCTGTGCTCAGGTAATGGGGGTAGGACTCCTATTAAGGTCATAAGGTACCGTACCTATCGAAAAGAAACCACATCCCGTCGCTGAGTCGGCCAAGATGAGATCTCTGGGCACTGCCGTGTGGGACGTCAGTTGGCAGGACACGTCTGCATGAGGGTGAAGCCATGCACAAAGGAAGCTTTGGAACACCAGGTTCAGGATCCATTCATTGCAGAAGTGGAATACATTTTGGACAGAGAGGAATAGGTTAGCCATGACCTTCATTTCATCTGTAATGCTCATCTTCCGTTTTTTGGCAAGGGCAACTGTTCATTACGAGATGAAAGGCTTGTTAAATGGTTTCGAATGCACCTCCATCTTGTTTCTTCTCCTCACTGCACTTATCTGCCCATCTCCTGGACCCAGAGGAACAGGCAGCTATCCGAGTTTTCTTGTACAAAGATTTCTTCCCAACTTCCCATGGGAATCCTTTGAGCAAGCAGGCATTTGTCTGCTTGCTCATGCTATGATTGTACTTTCCATAGACATCAGCACAAGTCATCCATTTCAACCAAAACTCAGTGCCATAATGCGTCCTGTGACTCTGTCACACACCCTAAGGCAACACAATGGCTATGGGGGCTCTGTTAAATCTTTACACCCATTGATTTCATAAAAGTATATTTTCAACATGCACCCAGCTGAAGTGGCACTAACATGTTGCTCCCATCCCTCATGTAACACACAGAACATTATAGGGCCACAACAAAACAACTAGAGTCGGTATACGCTGGCTCCTCGCATCACGAAGACAACTGACACCGGAAATGTCTTAGCATTGGTTTCTCGTAACTCCAAAGCATCACAACCACATGAAGTGAAACTGGTTTATTTACAAGTGCAGCTGTAAAACTGGTGATGAGGGTAGGCATTATGTGGGGCTGATCCAGGGACTCGTGAGCAAGGAGGGACAGGGACTTGGAGAAATAGTGACTGGAGGACTCGGGAGGAACAGGAACACACAGGGAACAGGGGCTTTGTCAAACTAGAGACTGGTTTGCAAGATCAGAGGCTGCTTTCATAGAAAATCACAATGGTAGGGGCTGATCAGGATTCTGCAGCCCTGCATACTGTAAGTCCCCTACACCTTTGAAAGGGCTAATAACCAAGTAGTTAGAAGATTTACTTGCTAGGAACAGTTGTGGTGGTTCAGCTAAGGGTCTCAGAGCAGGACCCCCCATGGTCACTGCTATTAGTCCTAGAGCTTGTGACACAAAGTCACTTTGTTTACAAAAGCACAAGCAGTAATAGCGACATAGAACATATGTCTTTCCATTTTTTCGCAGGTTTCATTCTGTAAAAATCTCAGATAAAGCCATAATAAATACAAAATACCTTGTAACACCTCCAGACGTACATTATCAATAGCCGCCTGTCCAGTCCAGGGTCACAGTGGTCTGCAGATAGAGTACACCATGGGTGGGACACAAGTACATTACCGCATTTAAAATTCTAACTATACTGAAATTAAACTCATCTAAAATTACTAAAATTAAAATGCATCCTATTCAGCTCTTATTTTTGTCCGTTTCTTCACCTAGGCAGTGTTCAGTGTTATTTGGCTTCTATCCACTTTAACTTTCCTTATTATGTACACAATCAATAAAAGCTTAATACAGACACCCCTTGATTTATTTAGAGGTAAAGTTCTGTGGAGATATTGGATGTGGCTATAGTGAATAAAAATGCTTTGTAAACCTTTTCATTTTCAGATTTTTCTATTAACTCTGACCGACATTAAAATAAAAACTAATATAGAATTATTGAAAATACAAACATGCTGTCCACAAACCTGTACTGAATGCCGACTGCTGACATTTGAAACTCCTAATTTTGTTATCGATCACCAACACTGAGAGACACCACAAGGAGCTGTAAACTGTGGAAGCACACGATTAAAGGTGGGCCTGCACTCCTATTCTGTTCATTTTACTGCTAACTAACAGGTCTGTATGGATTCTCAGGTCACTCAATCCTTGAATAGACAGAAACTTAAGAACAGAGTGAAGAAAATGGAACTTAAAAAATAAGGAAAAAGTGGAAAATGTATCTTTGCAACTCGAGCCAGGGTAAACAAATACAGGTTTTCTCACAGGAACGCTCATATTCCCAGAATTTGCACGTACACGTGTGTATAATTTGTACCCTGAAATTTCAGGATCAAGTAATCAGCTCACACTTATGAGAAAATACAAAATACAAGCCGTGGTGGAGCACAGGATTGAAAGGCTTCTATCTGAGTGAAGTGTGGCAGGGTTTCTCCTGCACATCTCAGCTGGATTTGACTCTCAAAAATCTTGGAAATTTTCATTAGAGTGTAATCATACTGTTACCATCTATCATAATAATGTAAAAGCAAAAAGATTTAAAGAAAATGCTACAAGAAGTAGAGAAGGCAACCGCAAACCTTACCTAGCAGTTCAAAATTTGCCATCAAAAAGATGACAATTCTCTTGAAAAGTAGCATCATTACAAATGCTTTGTGTGATATAATTTACTATTTATTTATGACAAATATTGCGTGAGTAGCTGTCTCACACCCTATGCTTGCAGAATAAACGCTGGACCACTACAGCCCTGCATTGGATAAGGGGTCATTGATATTAACTGGAGCGATTGATGGTTATGAAGCTGAAGTTCCAACATGTGTCCAGATGAACTAAAATTTATTTGCTTTACTGCAGCTTAAAAGTTAACTTTACTGTAGGCAAATTAGTGACATGCATAAACCACATTTTTGCAAATGGAGCATCTGTGTATTCCATTGCACTAATTTCCACATATATATATATATATATATATATATATATATATATATATATATATACACACACACACACACACACACACACACACACACACACACCTTTATCGAAAACATTGGAGTTCAGATTTAACAAGCAGATAGGAGGAAACAAGCCACACTTCATGAAGGAGACAAAACAAACAAATATTTGTCAACTGCCTTTAAATTTATTGAAATGACTGCTATACAAACACAGCTGAGAAGCATATGGGAATTTCCTATAAGGACTTACTGGTGTGAGGTAGAGGAAGGCCACTCCTACCACATAAATTTATTTTGAGCATATGGTACTATGCCAGCTTACTGGAATGCTGTTCATTCAACCATTCAAAAAATCTTTAGCAAAAATTTAGCTATGCCCTCCTTTGAATTCTTAGTAGACCACAACCCAAATTTGTTTTGTGACGAGGTTATGGAACATAGCTTCATTACTCTTACATATTTGGCACAGAAATCTATTTTACCAGCATGACCTACAGAAAAAGCTCCTTCTATAAATATGTGATTGACTCAGTTGTCTAACTTTCTTCCCCTAGAAATGTTCCACATTTTATCTGTATGATAAGTCACATAAGTCCGTGAATCTGTGGGCACTCTATGGAACTTTTTAAACAGCGTTACAACATTGTTGTCACCCCTGTGAAACACTGCACCCTTTGGCCCTTCTGTTGTATTATGTATAGGCACACATTTCCAACTTCTCGAGAATGGCTGGTTAGATGTAGTCTCTCCACATTTCTGTGACCCAGGACTGTGCTCTTAATTAATAAATTTTTTTTAAAAATTGAAATAAAAAAAAAAATTTTGTAACCTAATATCATGAGAGGTGCCCAGAATGAAAACTTTAGCACATATGGAAAGCCAGTCATACTTTCTGAATTTCAAGTCAAGGTCATGCTCCTGCGTCTCCTTGAACGCATCATAAAGAAAGTACAAATGTTTAATATGACAGGCTATAATGTGGAGCTTAAACATCAGGAGCTGCCCAAAGAAATCAGCTGTTCTTCCACTTCGGTTAGCACTACCCACAGTCTATTCTCTTTTTTGGACTTCGGTGAACTAGGATTTCAATTATGAATACCTACAAAAATCACAATGCGATATACCAAAATTAATTCTACGATGAACAAAGGTTTAATTGGCGACTCAGTACGGTACATCCACAACCCCTTTTGACATCCATGCACAAATGTGTCTGAATGTGAAGGGGAGATCTGGGTTAACAGCAATAAGAACCAACAGTGATAAACCTATTAAAATCTCCAGATACGCATCTCACGATGTCTTAACCGGCTAAAAGAGAGTTAAATACAACATTTAACATTCAAATTTCAAAATTTCCAGGTGATGCTTGTCCCAAACGCAATTTCTAAATAAATCGCAATCATCTGAAGCTCTGAGCAACAAGAGCGGTTCTTATTTCTACTAGAAAACCAAGTACAATTTACCACTGAGCAACCAGTTTACAGGTAAGTGTGCCCAGCAGACAGGACCACGTGTTTGTGAACATAGCATCGAAAAAGGGAAAAGAAGCACACAAATCTGTAATCTTGAGCAGCTTTTCAAAATGTATACAGGCATCACCCGGCCAGCGGAGACACATGGTTCATAAATATTCATAGCCAGCACTCCCTCTGTGTCTATGGCAGGATCTCTGCCAATTGAGGAAAAAGAAGCTCAGGTGATGTATGGCTCCTTTTAATGGAATTCTGTTTCTCTGTCCCCCTACAGCAATGCATTGTGGATGACCGCACCAAACAAATCAAATTATACGTTTAGATAGCCAGGCTTCTCCATTGTCATTGCAGATACTTTTTGTTATGTAGACTCACTTAGAGAGGACCCACCTGAAGATACTGATCAGACCCAGTAAATTAGTCCACGTCGCTTCTATTTGCAAACCTAAATGGCACCTGTTATAATGATGCTCATTTGTGCAATACTGCAAAAAATCAGGTATTAAAGTAAAAATAAAAACTGATAAACAAAACCTGCCTACTGGGGGTAGCAAGTGACAAGGGAGTGACAAATGTCCAACTGAAAACTCTTAACTGTTCAAAAACGGACAAACAGAAAAAAGCTGGACAAACGGTAACCAACAAGTTGTCCTCTATCAAAAAGCATCATCTGCAAGCAGAAGCACCTTATCTGTGCTGCGCTGCTGTCAGGTTCTCGCAGCTCCTTGCTGGGTGCAGGCATTGCTGAAAAGAGGGCAGCTAGATCTTCTGCCAAAGTGCCAACATGCCACCAAGCAGAATCAGAGTAGGAATTAAGCCATTCTAATAAAGGGAAGGGCACTAAAGAAAGCTCCAACACTGATTCCTCCACAGAGCAAGAGCTGGACCTTGTAAGAGGGGGGAAGGAGGGTGCTTTTTGTTAGTGAAGGAATCTTTTGTTAAGTGAACTTGACACATAATTTAATTGCTGCCGATTATCTGCCGAGCGTCTGGGATATTGATTGTATTTGTAGAGCTGTAAAAGCGCATGTGAAGTGAACTGCTTTGGCAGGAAAGCTCATCATCATTGTCACATTAACTTCGTCCCGTGAAATGCCCTTGCATCATCGGTATTGTTCTGTACATTACATTAAATTTCATCACAAAACAGTAACAGAGGCCTTCATTCACGTGTACAGGTGAACGCGGCCATCCCTCCTTCCCGAAACTGTTAACAAACACCTTGAACTCAAAGACGAAACGGGTAAGTGGGCGCCTTGGTGACTCTTCTGCATATTTGTCAGCTGAAAGAGGGACGGCTGTATGTGGCACCGAGGTCATTGCAGGCGCCCTCTAAAGCCAGTTAACGTCAGCTTGCGCACAGGGACTCGCCTAGACCGCGTGGTCTGTTCTGCCTTGTCTACCCCCTGGCCGACCCCTGGACAACAGGCGGTTGCAGTCAACACCTCAACACCGGCCCCAGCTTCACAGCGCAACGACTCCTGTCTTCCATCAGTCCGTTAAATGCTGTAGCTCCACCTATGGCTGACATTCATGCAGGGTTCACAACTGTGCTTGTGAGTGGCAAAAATATTTAGGTTTTTTTTTTTTTTTTAAATTAATTCCCTTTTAACTTATTTTGGACTTTTGGTCTGTGTTATTAATGACTCATGTGCCAATTCAATAAATAACCATATTCAGTAATATCTGGATTAGTTGCGTTCTTGAGAACTGAAGAGCTTAACAAAACACCACTGTAAAAGGTTATTAATACACTATATTATATAATTTGGACATGAAAACTTTAATATCAGATAGATTAGTTCGACCTTTAATAACAGCAAATAAACACAGAAAACAATCTATTTTATTATGGGTGACGTCTAAAATTAAAACAATTTTCATTTTTTTAAATGCAAATTATTATAAATTACTCAAAATGGATAAATTAAAAGAGTATCATCGCAAAACAGCTCTCTAAAAGGTAGCACTAACTGAGGTATCCCTGCGCTGCAATTTTCCAACCGTTTAACTACAACAGCAGATAAAAGTCATAGGACTGCAAAACAGGGGCGTTTAACCCAACCGCAGTTAGGGGACAAACTGCAGTTAACGGAAGTTAACCAAGCAACGTAACTATAGCAGTAAAGCAGCTAGCGTGTGAGTCCAGAGGACCACAGTGCAGAATTGAGCTGAATGGCGGTTAAGAACAAGTCACACTGCGCAAGTCAGCTTGTCACTGAGATGCTAGAGAATCGCTGCCATCTTACGATGAAGGCCTAATGAGCACTGCTGACGGAAACCACCATCGATTTGCCCTTCCAGCAAACACCTGCCTCGTTCAGAAACCTCCTCCATAGGTGGTAGCTGGGCTGTGGCATCACAGAGTCTAACCTGCTGAGCGTCACTAGCAAAGGACCTCTGATGCGTCACCCCAGTCACAACACCGCTCACATTAGCGCATTACCTGCGCACACGTAAAAAGCTGATGGATTTGTGTTTCTGTCTTTCATGACTTCCCCTTGACCTGCTACAGACAACACCTTGCCCTGCCGCCCCCGTCTTACCACATACACCCCCGTACAAGCAGTATCTGTGTATCCTTCTGCCTCTGTTTATCTCTTGAAAACAGGGTCCCAAATTAAACTGTTTACATGTGGCCTCATTTATTATCTGAACCCTCAAGCAGAGGCTGTGAACGACTGCCCAAACATACAGCACTGAGCTGCATGGAAGCTGAGGATATCATTTATACGTCTTTGGACCGAAAACAGACCCACAATGCATCATTATGGTGCTCTGCTGCCTCCTAATTTGTTTAATCAAAACGGACTTCCTGTTTATTGAAGACAATGCACTTTCCGACAATTAATCGTGGAAAAAGTGTTGGAAATGTTCGTGCGATGTTCGCAAAACTCC
Organism: Heterotis niloticus; assembly: GCA_018136845.1. Taxonomy (NCBI): domain Eukaryota; kingdom Metazoa; phylum Chordata; class Actinopteri; order Osteoglossiformes; family Osteoglossidae; genus Heterotis; species Heterotis niloticus. The sequence goes on along the minus strand of CM030901.1, from coordinate 24,413,921 downwards.
GGGTTAAAGAAGTGCAAACGTACGCGGGTCCTTTATTAAACGGGGATTAAAAAAATTAGCCGCAAACATTTGAATTGTCATCACAACACGCTTACTCTGAGGCCGCAATAAGACGAAGCCCATGCAGAGGCAGCGCTGAGGTCAGGAAGAACCACGAAACATTAATCTATCATAAACTCATTATTTTGCTGGTCTTGCCTGGCTAAGTAGTGATTGATTGGTTTGGACTGGAGAGAATGTGCAACAGACAGAAACGAGAGGGTGGAAGATGAAATGGCTTTACGTGCACTGTATTTTTTCCAAGACAATCATTTCTGGTATAATAAAGACCTTTTATCACAAAAATGTCAGCTTTTAACATTTAAGCCTAATGAAATGCTGTCCATAATAAACAGAAATATATTCATCCAAATGTAACATAGTTGTTTTTTCCCCCTTTCCAGTGTCTCCACAGCGATGACAAAATAAAAAAAAAAATTAAATTTAAAAAAAAAAAAAAAAAACAATATTCCATTACCTTCTATAAAAAGTAATCTGAAAAAAGCGGTGGAACAATGTATAGGCATTAAAAATGTTTTAGGACTCAGAAATCCCTTAAAGATACAACCATCGAAACAGAACATGAAAGAGTTTTCTTTAATTGTGCAGACGGCAGAGGATTAATCCTAATTACTCATCGCATGATCAACCAGCCTTGACATCAATACAGTTCGATTTTATCATCTTCCAAGCATTATCCACTGCAGAAGTCAAATACCTTAAAGAAGTCAAAAAAAAAAAGGATTGAATTTACAATAAATCACAAAAGCACTGGACTATCTCAACTGTCCTGCGTTAATGAAACGATAATGTATCATATAGATTTATATTATTTATCGCTTACCACGCAGCCACACACAAATGAGCGTGACAGCCCTCGCAGACGATCACGGGGATGAAAGGCGCAACAAACGCGATCGTGAACTCGTGTGATGACCACTAGTTTTGTGTTCCAAGGGGGGAAACTCATGTCCTTGAGAAAGGTTCCCACCTCTCTCTAGTCAAGAAATATTCTTCCGAATCAAAGAGGAAAGAAGGCAAAATCCTCAGTCCTACAACAGCAGCCGGGGCGAGTTAAAAGGTAATGATTTTACTTTCCGCTGCAAACTATCGATTTAAACATTTAACCCGCACAACTTGCAGTTCGCACAAAGATGAATGATAACAGCATTTTCTGAATTTCTTCATATCTGTTCAAATCGATCCAGACCTTAGGACCATTCACCACACCAGATACAGTGTCATAATACTCAAACGCCCTGGCAACGTAGACAAAAGAGAAACACATACAGTCATGCTCTCCCTCTCACTCATGCACGCGCACGCACCACTCGTCCTCACTACAGTGCACAGTAGCAGATGGAGGAAAGTGAGCTCAGAAAGTATTGCGCTAACCACTGACGCCACACAATACTGTTTCACAGGGATTTGACAACCATAACCTTCATGTTCAACACCTAAGAACTGTTACCTGAAGCTGTAAAGAAACTTAAACAGTAACAGAGATTACAAGCAAACAAGTCAATGACTTACAAATTTTCCAAATGGTATATTAACATCATTGAGAAAGGAGGAAATATCATCAAGCAGGGTTAGCAATAGCAATAAGTGAATTTGTTCTGCAATGTTATTTAAAAGTGACATTGCTCTGAAGAAAAAGGATAAAGAAAGAAACCCTCTCAGTTTCAGGTCTTTGTGAAGGAGATTTCACATCAAGGGAATTGCACTCTCAATTATGTGTCATTGCATCAGACAAACGAAAGGCCTTCGGGGACACGTGTCCATGAAGTGAGTGCAAATAGTGAGCCTCGAAAAAACCGCAGGAAATCATCTTTGTGTGTTTTACCACATGTACTCGGGCTTCAAGATCATATCAGGCGCGGTAATGGAAGAGAGTTCCTGCTTGTTGTTTACCACGTTTATTTTGACTGTTTCCAAGTTACGAATAAATAAATAAATGCACCGTCACACCATCTGTATGGAGAAGACAAGAAACACGGTGAAACATGTAAATGAGAACCTCAAAATTCCCAGTACAACTTTTTTTTTTTTTTTTAAATAAATGAATACAATTAATGGCAGTCATCCTCCCCAACACAATACATTTTAAAATTTGCTATCCATCTTGTAATACAGTAATCACTGGTGTAAAACTTTATAAGCATTTTATTTTGTTAATTATTGCAAGTACATTATTTACTGATTTGATTCCTTTTTCCAAGTCAACAAACAAATTTAGGTTTGAAGACTAATCCCTTTATGCATAATAAATAACAAATAATGTTTTACTTATTTTTTCAGCAAAGCAATTCAAGGTAAATACGGCGATCAAAGATACTACAGCAGGAGTGAGGATTCGAAGCTGCGCCCTTATAAGTTCAAGGTGACTAAGCACAGCTGCACCTGTCACCCCTAATATAAATTGGGATAATTATAATATAGTGTGCATGATACTGTATCCTCAAGTAATGCCACTGGCTGGCTTTCAGCGAGATAACCAGCTTCTTAATCACTAGACCCCCTGTCGCCCAGCAAATACTGACCCGGTTTGGCCGAGCTGTTAGGTTTTGCAAAGCTGCCAATTGTTCCTGCTTGTTTTGTCCTTAAGAAAGCTGTAAGAATACACCTGAAACAGGATGTCATCCTCCACTGAAAGACAAGCATTGCGAACAGCAAAAACATCAAACACTTACTGCGGAGGGAAAACACTAAATTGTCACTTCGTACAAAGTGAATGTCATTCAAATCAAACCCAGCAGACACCTATTCGGACACCAGCAGCAATTCACCGCACGGCATGAATCAAATGTGAATGAAAGCTGATGATGCAGTCAGGCCCACATTTCAGAGGTGTCTTTGACTGCTAAATCTCCCACTCCACCTCCCGCTTCACTTTGAAGTGAATGTTACACCCCTGTGTGTATGTGTGTGTGTTTAGGCATGGGGGCTACTCTTCACCACCGCGATGCTGTTCTCCATTATTTCCAGATAATGGACCACAGGTATCTCATTGGCCAATGATTGGTGCCATCACCATTTATGGAGCATTATTCATATTATTGACTTGCTTAGGAGGTGCCTGTATCCAGAACATTCCATCTTCTGTACATATCCGGTCCCCGTCTAGTAGCATATTATTAATGCTGTTCAAGCTGTATGAATATATTTGAAATAATCTTTTCATGCGGGAGAAGCACAAATGCACAGTGGCACACAGAGGTTATCTGGGCTTTTTGACTGGGAGGTGGTGGGTTCACATCCCAGGGGCCCCCTGAGTAAGACTCATAACTTAGCCTGAAGAGCAGTGGGAAAGGGAATAAGGGGTGAACTTGTGAGGTCTGTAAATTACCCTAGAGAGCACATTCCGCTCTGCATGCAAATCAAAGATTTTGGCTTATATACACTTACACCATGCGTGAGCCGTTTTGCTATATAAATACGGCATACTGGGAAATAAGTAAATTTTTCCCTTATCATAACAATGCAGTCACAATGCTCCTATTCTGTGAATGTACTAAAAGCCTGTAGCTCTGTACCTGAGCAGGATAAAATGTGCTTTGTATCCTCTAGTCAAGCAGTCTTGATTATGGCCACAGTATGCACAGTATTTCTATATAAACAGCATCAAGGAGTGAAAACATGATAATGAAAGAGTGACAATGCAGTTCATTCAACTGATAAGGTAAAGAACACTAAATCCACTGTCTCTTGGCAACTTCAACATGGGAACCATTTCCAGACACCACCTGGCTGCATCACCGCCCATCAGAAGCTGCAAATGGACAAGACTCCAGGACTTGGCAGCGTGCTCTGTTCCGTGTGCGGTCCAGACTCTTCACCATGCAGCAGTCTTCATTTCAGAGTCACCAGAAATTGCAAGTCAGTGGGGTCTTTTAGCAGAAATAGATGGAATGACTCTCTTATCTGACATTTCTCATAGTTGTGCAGGGAAAAGGTGTATGGGGGAAAGGAACACTTTCTGGGAGGAAAGGTTGTTCAGACCTAGAGCAACATTTCTACATCCTGACTAATCTGCCCATGTTAACATGTGTTAGTAGTTCTATAGTTAAACACATCAAACTCCTCACGAAGCTCATTATCAGACATTGCAAACTGGCATGATGGAGCTGAGGGCAGAGCTGTTACCTTCTGGTCAGCCCAGGCATCATATGTGGGTTACATACGAGTCCAGCTCAGTCTGTGTGGAGTTTGCACGTTCTCTCCATGTCTGCACAGATCCCCCCCATGGTCCAAAGACGTACGTTTCTCACTAAGTGGTCACCCTGGATTGTCCATGGTGTCTGAGTGTATGTGTGTGTCTGCAATGAATTGGTGTCCCATCCACTGTGTAGATTCACAGGCCAGCACGCAGTGTTTTTGCAATAGGGCTCCATACCACCACGAACCCAAGCTGGACAAAGCAGTTAAAGATAACAGATGAATACATGTATCTCACCTTAGACAGCAACTAAATAAAAATGAATCAATCACACAGCTCAAGGGAGAGGTGAACATTTAGGAAACTTCACAAATGAACTTGAGAAATGGGGAAGTGAAGGTCCTGCAGCAGCCTGGCTGATCTGTGTTTGTGTCACCCGTCTGCGAAAAACCGTGTAAGGACCTCGGCTGTGTCGCTCCGGTCTTCTCAGTGCATTCCATGGACACGGAACGTTTACGGTAGGTGTGGTAAAACCCCAGCAAGCGCTTTCCCGGCAACAACGCCGCTTTCTAAGTGCAATTCGCGTGAAAATAAAGTAATTTTACACATTTTAATTTAACCAAAATCCGCAGCCGCTGCCCTTCTCGTCGCACAGGAGCTGCGCGTGTTATGAAGGAATGGAGAACTTGCGAACTGATGTCCACACGGTGAGCCGGACGGTCAGGTGAGCAGAACCATCGCAAATAGACGGATATCAACGGAACGAAATGAGCCCCAAGTACCAATTTATAATCTCACAACCTGCCGAGATCCCGATCGTCCGACACACACCTTTTATACACGTTTTAAATTCATACATTCAAATCGCCGCTTGCCCGAAGATGGATGGACAGGAGCAGAGTCGATTTGAGAATAAAGGGCTTCTTTGATCTTAACATTAAAGCCCTTTTATATTCGCTCGCACAGTTGCAGAGGCGTCCAAACGTGAGGGACAAAAAAAAATAATAATAAATAAAAGCATCAAACCTGGCACTTCCCAATTTGAAAGAAACACAGAAATTGGTCGCCGGGGCATTCCGTGAAATGTATATAAAAAAATAAATAAAATTAATGTTGAAAACATGGTTTCTCACTTACCAGCACGTTGCCCTGCATCTTGGCCGTCTCGATCAAATCCTTCTCCTTCATTCTTCCTCCTGTGTCAAAAAAAGCGCCTTCACGAACCGTCTGTGCGCGGGGGGTCCAGTGGCCGGGCGCGCGCCGCCCTCGCGGATGTGCCGCGCGAACAGGTTCTACGGCGCGTCCGTCAGGGAGCTCGCGGACCTCCGCATCACCACCATCATCACCACCACCACCATCGTCCTCCTCTCCTCATGACTGACACATCGACGTCCCGCGTCCCACGCCAAACATGGAGGAAACTTGATGTCGCTGCGAAAAGGCGGGCGGGTTTGTGCCACGCGCGGGCTGGGCGCGCTCGCTTCCGCGTCGCCCCCCCCCCGCAACGACGCGCGCGCCTCACGGGAAGCTTCCGCGACACCCGCAGTCCACAGGTGACCGTGCGTCGGCGAAAGACGCGGCAAACAAGCGGCTCCGTGCCGGAAACTACTTTACCGGCACTGGGGGGGCTTTCTCGCCTCTTGCTACAATTACCGGGGCCGTGATGCGATGATCAAATGAGACAGAACACTGAAAACGTTCACACCTTCGAGGTGGACCCCCCCCCCCTTTACACACTTCTAATGGTCAGCTACTTGTTGCTTGTTCGTATATAGTGGGACAACATACCCGTGTGTGCGCTACACACACTTAAGTCGCTACCTTAAGGGCCACGATGGTCAGGGCCGGAGTCCATCCAGCAGCCACAGTTCTCATCCTGAACTGATTCAGTGAAGTCAGCCAGCTCTGTAAACAGGTAAAACACTCAACTCAAGATGACTGCCAGTTTAGTGACATTCATTTAGCCAACACTTTTCTCCAAACCAACTTACAGTCCTAGATGCTTTACCCATTTATACAGCCAGGTAATTCTTACTGGAACAATTGAGGTTATGTTCTTCCTTGAGGAAGAAGGGGGATTTGAACCTCTAATCTTTTACTGCAGAGCCAAAACATCAAACCACAATGCCACAAACTGCCCCCAAATGAATAAATGTATATGTACAGTGAGTCCAGGTACACCCTGGCCATACTTCACTGTTCCCTTTGCTCACAAAATAATTTAATTTTTGAATATAAAAATGCTGCCTTCCTTTAAAATATTTTGTACTGAACATCACTACTTTCCAGAAGCTACACTTTATTTCCCCTGCCATTAAGACCCGGTAAAATGGAATTAGAAAATTGAGCACTGCATAGCCAAGTGCCCGCCAAGGTGCCACATGTTCTTTTGAAGGTAGTAACTGCAGCGGCTCGCCACATCGGCAAGCACCGCACTGAGGACTGAGGCTGGGTGACGTGCCATATGGCTGTGGAACTGTCACATCTACAGAACCTTGTGGGAGAAGAAGAGAGAAGCAGACTGCTGCCTGAAAGTGTGTGAAACTGCCGTTTAAGCACTTTGTGTTGGAGTTGTTTGATTGCTCACCGATGCCATGGATTCCCGACGGCTGTAATCTGTCCGCCCATCCATCCATCCATCAATAATAAACTTATGGAATGCACTTAGAGTGTACACCAACTAGCTTGCCACTATGTACTCCTGAGACATACTTCAAACCTCCATGGTGCTGACTTGAACAGGTTACAGATAGTGACTGCATGATAATACATTTTATTTTTATATACACACTGCCTTTAAAAGTAGGCTCTAATTTGCGGTAAGACAGAAGATAAACAGCATACAATAATGAAATAATGTGAACAAATTTACAGTCAGCACTAAAATTGCAAGAAAATCAATAAAACTAAACCACAAAGCAAAATACAAAGATTATAATGAATAATCCTAAAAGAAATTACAATATATGAAATTCAAGAAAAACAAAGGTGCACACAAATGTGTGAGCTCAAGCCTACTAATGACACATTAATGAAAAGGCTGTTTACCTATTTATTTTTAAAATAAAATTCTACATTATTTTCTACACAATGATCAGACACTTTTTCACCCCAACTACTCCATTACCAGCAAAGGGTCAGGGAATCATTTCCAATGTTTCTACACTCAAAATATTTCTAATATTTGGTTTTTACAAGCTAAGGCTACAGACCACTTAAGAATACATATGATATAAAGTATATTTGTTTCCCCTGCTTCATATTGGGTTAAGGCAGTTGTGAGAGATGTTACAAGAGTGGAAACCAGCTCATGACACTGTTATTGCATGTTTGTGACAATGTTATGAAGGCACATAGAAGCATATTTTACTGAGTAAAATCTATGTCCCTGATAAATGGCCCAAGATTAAAAAGGACCTGGCATGACAAAAAAAAAAAAAAAATAAGAAAAAGAAAACAACCCCCTTATCTGTAGATTCTACTCCTGCAAGATTTGAAGAGTGTAAGAAGCAATACTCCCGGTGCATCATAAAAACATATGCCACTTCAAAGGGCTGTGTGTACTGGCTTGGAAGCCAGAGCTCATCTGTAGCGCCGGCCAGTGGCTGAACACAGAGAAAGTGGTTCTGGTGTGATGCAAGACCACCAGCACGAGAGGAATCGTGGGTAACACTGACACAGGTTTGGGCTCTATGAAACAGTTTCTGCCCTAAAGAGATGATCATTGACAGCCATAGTTATCCACAAACAGCGCTTTCACGTGAACTGACTGCCAGGCGTACTTTTTAGCGTACTGTTCTGTGATGTATTTCATTCTGGAAATAGTATTACAGGGCCCGAGACAATTGCTGTGTTACTAGTGCTGCGTAATAATCCGAGTAACGTCATCTAAACCGAAATCAATAACTCCATGATTAGGTGCATTTCTTAACATAATAACATTGGCTGTTCTATCCTGGCAATTCAATTTCAATGGGACATACCAGCTCCAGCTATGTCCAGATTTTTATTCTGTCATTAGTCAGGATACTAAAGCAGATCATATTATCTTAATATTCATAATATGATATAGTGTTATAAGTAAACAAAAAAAATGCAGGAAGGCACACAGTCTGGTTCACAAAGGAAACCACCTACACTTTAACCATTCCAAACGCATTTATTGTAAAATATTGCAATGCCTCTTGTTGCTGAGGAACTGTATCTGCTGGGAAAAAAAGATCATGGATTATAACTGGCAGGATGGCGGTGAGGTCATAACATATTTGACAGATGTAAGAAGCAGTTAACTGGAGGGAATTAAAGGACAGAGGTTAATTGTGCGTGTACACACACACACGCACGCACACACACACACACTCCGATCACCACAACATTAAAACCACCCGCTTAACGCTGGGTAGGTGACCCTCATGCCGGCAAAACAGCTCTGACCCGTCAAGGCATGGACTCCTCAAGACTTCTGAAGGTGTTCTGCAGTATCTGGTACCAAGACATTATAAGATGTTTAAGTCCTGTAAGTTGCGAGGTAGGACCTCCATGGATCGGACTTGTTTTTCCAGCATACCCCACAGATGCTCGATCGGATGGAGATTTGGGGAATTTGGAGGCCAAGACAACACCTTGAAGTCTTTGTGATGTTCCTCAAAGCATTCCTGAACAATTTTTGCTGTGTGGCAGGCGCACTACCATCAGGAAATACCGTTGCCATGAAGGGGTGTACGTGGTCTGCAACAGTGTTTAGGTAGGGGGTACGCGTCAAAGTAACATTCACATTAATGCCAGGACCCAAGGTTTCCCAGCAGAACATTGCCCAGAGAATCACATTGCCTCTGCCAGCTTCCCTTCTTCCAAAAGTGAATCCTACTGTCATTGCTTCCCCGGGTAAACGACGCACACACACCCAGCAGTCCACAGGGTCTAAAAGAAAACATAATTTGTCAGACCAGGCCACCTTCTTTCACTGCTTCATGGTCTAGTTCTGACACTCACGTGCCCATTGTAGGCGCTTTTGGTGGTGGAAGGGTCAGTATGGACACTCTGACACAGCAAAGGTGCAATGCACTGTGTGTTCCAACTCTTTTCTATCATGGCCAGCATTAAGGTTTAGAGCAATTTGTGCTACAGTAGCTCTTGTATGGGATCAGACCAAACGGGCATCAATGAGCCTTGGGTGCCCATGACCCTGTCACCAGTTCAGTGTCGCTGTTCTTCATTGGACCGCTTTTGGTAGGTACTGATCGCTGCATACCAGGAACCCCCCACAAGACTTGCTGTTTGGAGATGCTGTGACCCAATTTGGCCTTTGTCAAAGTCACTCAGATCCATCTCAGATCTGTACGCTTGCCCATTTTTCCTGCTTCCAAAACATCAACTTCAACAACTGACTGCTCGCTTGCTGCATAATACAACCCCCTTACCCTTGACAGGTGCCATTGTAACAAGATCATCAAATGTCATTTACTTCATCTGTCGGTGGTTTTAATGTTGTGGCAGATCAGTGGCTATATACGGTGTACACATAGATACAAAACAGAAGCTACAGTTGTGTGTAAGGACTTGTGATTCACCCATAGCAAGCATTACAAGTCAATGAGATATAAAAATAAAAATTTCAGGGTTGAGCTGCATAGAATATTGATTTCTTTTTAGTTTTCAACAGTCTCCAGCATATTTCCAGAGAGAATCCAAAAATGTGCCTGACAGACTATTTGAGACATTTTTATGGATGTTGGACTATTTTAAAGACAAGGCTAAAGACCTTTCTATGTCAGATTTTAGTGTTTTCATAGCCTATCAGTGCACTGCTGTATAAACTCAGCAGATGTAACCTTAACTGGCAGGAAAGTGCATAATTACATTCCATATATTCTGCAAAATTATTATGTATACACTTTGTGCCATGAAATGGTGACCATTCAAAAAGTGATATAATATAAAACTGCAGGACAACAGATTAAAAAATCTCAGCTTGAAAAGGCTTTTGCTCTGGCCACATGTCTTTCATTTAAATTAAAAAAAAAAAAAAAAAAAAAAAAAAAAAAAAAAAAAGGCCACCGCAGTTTGGACTGTGCACCTCCTCATAGCAGCCTCCTTGCCACATGGATATGTCCCCTGACAGTTTTGTGCAGCAAATGAGAGGCCCGTGAAAAAACAAAAAGTGAAAACCCCAGTCATTAGGAAACGTTTCCCAGGTCCCCGCAGGGGGTTCATTATTCTCCAGACAGACTGCACTCATCTGCACGTAAGCGGACAGTGAAACACATCTTTGTTATTATTCTGCTTCACATCTATTTTCACTCATGCAAGTAACTATTCAGCATTTTCAGAAAAATACTAAACAGCACCTTTCTCTGGTCTCATATCAGCATATATCAGTCATTAATTTCAGATCCAGTGTGAACTTTGTAGGCTCCAACTGAAGGTGGACACCACCAGCTATCAGTTTCAAACAGAACTGCTGGAAACCCAAATGAAAGGTGATCATATTCATTGTTAGGGGAAACAGCAACAACAATAAGGGGGTACAATAAGCTCATCCACTGTGTACAACAGCATGTGCCATCAGCTCGAAGCAGAATTTTTTCAGATATTTTTATATATCATTTGGAAAGAGTTTTCATCATATGTTTTCAAGTTAATATCTCAAATCTGGAACAGAGTTATATGTTGGAATAATGTTATACAATCAAGGATGGCAGGCTTTTTGGCACACAGTGCAGACCGTGTTTGCTAATGTTTACTTTAGAAACCAAGATCATAACCACGCATTCTTTAAATGGCCACCTCTTGCATATTATTTTTACATAGTTCATTCCTTTCTGTTCCTTTTGTATTTGCAGTGCTACATTTTAATTTTCCCAACCTTTCTACCAAAACAGTGCTAGTCATGTTGATTGCTTTTAAATCATCCATCCGTCATCCTTAAGCACTTGTTCTGGTCAGGGTCACATTGGTCCAGAGCCTAACCCAGAGTCACAGGCAGCTGGGATAGGACGCTGCACCCTGGATGAGACAGCAGTCCATCACAGGGTTGCCACTCTTGAACACAGGCGTGTGCTATGTTTAATTTAAGCCTGAAACATGTCTTTAGAAGGAGGAGGAATCTAGAGTACCATAGGATACCCACACACATATGGGGAGAACATGGAAGCTGAGCTGTAGTCATAACCATGCCCAAATATCCCGGGCACTGGGAGATGGCAGCGATACCCTTGATACAAATCCAATTCAGTTCCATTCAATTTATTCTTATATAATGCTCATCTCAACAGGGTGACAGAGCACTGAACAAAAATCTATGGGGTGTAAAACAGAAAGAATAAAAAGCATAGGTTACTCATTTGTTAAGCGATACAGACAGCTGTCTAAATAAGCCATTTGGCAACTGAGGAGAAGAAAACAAAAAATAAACAGCTCCCAACACCACTGAAGGAGAGAAAATCAGTTAGTGAATAAATATGGTTACTGGTGGCAGTACTGTACCTAACCCAGAACTTCTGATATATGATATTGATTACCCCAAATCTGTAACTACTATAACATGTTAGGATTCATGAGTATATGAAATTAACATCTCAGTATATTACTAATACAACTAAGACTACTACATCTACAACATTCCTGAGATACTTAGTCAGAAGCTATTAGATATTCCATCCATGTTTAGTTAGGTCACAGACCAACATAGTTTTTATTTAAAATAAAAAAAAAAAAAAAAAAAAAAAATCAGCACTTTGTTCAATTTTACAACAATATCGGTGTTCTTCCTGAAACTGAAGTAGACATCTGTTTTCTAGAATGTCCAGCTTCTTAACTATTAATCTACATGATGCCCCATAGGACTCACAGGACAATTGCTGTGGCTACTATGTACCACATATATACGTTTGTATCAGTACTACCAAGCGATAAAAATCACTAGCCCCACTTAAATGTTGGACACGATTTTTTTTTTTTTTTTATTTCATTTCAGCAGTAAGCTAGATTTTCAATAAACAACCAAAGAAATGAGTAGCCTAAGTAGCATAAATAAAAAGGATTAAAAAAAAAATAGAGGTTCCAGTGTTTACAGTCAGATTTGATGCAGTACTTATCGGATAAACATTTATACAGTTTCTTCTGGCCCTAATTTCAAAGCAATACACCTTTGCATCACTGTGAAAAGACGCACCTACTACCATATGTTAGACAGCTCTCGCAAACTCATTCATAAGTGAAAACATGTACGTGTACCTTATAAGCTCAAGGTGGTCTCTGAAGCAGTAAGGATCCCAGCAGTCAGCGCTTTGTTGTCACACCCGTTTTTCCAGAATGCAACTGCCTTCCACCAAATGTCTGTAAACAACTGCGCCTGTTTACTTGAAATATTGGCGTTTCAGCTTTCCATTTCCCTTATTTGCGCACGTGTAACATGTAACTTTTTTATGGCACCAGAAATACTCTGTCGCGCTTTCCTCGAGACTGCTGCAAACATTTTTCTCCTGCAGGAATCGATTCACTGTAAAGAACCACATACCCTTATCTAATATGTTAGCTATTCAATTACAGCACTTTCTGTGGAGACAAACGCTTTGGGCACGCTTTATCTTTTGATTTGTGGAAAGCAATAATTTCTTGTTGGGAATTTGATTGGGACACTGGTTATATATGCTCAACTGCGCTCAACAGTGTTGTAGTGTGCAGGCATGAGGAGACAATCATTGCACAATTAGGAGTGGAAAATGTGGCTGCAAATAGAAAAAGGCTTCACGGGGCCTGGAGTCTAAGTTCATTCCTTCTCCGTAAGGTACTCAATATACCTCGATATTGGCATGGTCATAATTTCCAGAGAAACAGTGTGACACATTGCACCCACAAGACACTTTGTCTTTCTCTTCAATGAGGACAGATCCCAGTTTAGAAAGGCTGTATACAGTCTTCCCCCGCTTTACCAAGCTACCATGTTCCTGAAAAATCCTTCTCAAGGTGAACTGTTATAAATCAAAGATGTAATCACCATTGCTTCAATGGTAACATTTTATGCCTTTCTGAGGCCCAAAACCGCTATCCTTCTATGATAAAACATCACGAAAATCCCCCTAAAACAAACATAATTACTTCAATAGTTAAGATTTGTCATAATAACACAACATGAGAAGGCAGCTTCCTTTCACGAGTTCCCGTCTAACTGTGCTCATTCAGCTATTTCACAGCTAAAAGGCTTAGTACACATAACAAATGTACACAAACAAAACATATATACAAATTATATTCAATATTTACGATTGATAATTATTGCAAATTCAGACTCACCGAAACAAAATGACATCATACGGAAAGTGCAAAGGGGGGCCAGGATTAGATGGATTTTTAAAGGCAAAACCAGCAAACAAAATATAACGGGTTCAGAAGACAGCGCAAGCCAAAGTAGAGCCAAAAATAAAACTATATGGTGGCTTTAGTCATTGTACCCCAAAATGTACATTCCTTTGGAGAAAGGCATCTGCCAAAAGAATTAATGTAAAATTAAAGTTATAACAGTGACCATAGCAAACACCATAGACAATGTCCAACTCTCACAATCTTGCCTGTCCAAAATAATGCGGAATTCACCCATCCAGCTCTTCAGAAAGTACATTGTGGAAACCACTAGCAAGGTGCAGCAAACTGCAAAGGCCACCGCCACCATGCCTGCTCATGACCAGCCACTGAAGTCAACTGAAAATCATGGGCTTAAATCTAACAGGGTCATGAAAGGGTCAGCTCACAACTCTCATGGAAGACAGCAATTAGAAGGATTATCAGTCAGCAAGGAGGACCTTCTCAATGCATGAGGGATACAGATTCCAGGTATTCTGACTGAAGATCTGATGCTTAGAACTTGTGCTCAAAATTTTAAAAAAAGCACAGTTAATATCTTGACCTTGTAAACAGAATGTTGTGCTTTGTGACCTCCAAGGTCTCCTACAGTCCATGTAAGAATACTGTCACACAGAAGGATGCAATGATGCTATGCTGCACGTTAAAATCCACCACACTTACTGTATGTAGAAGGATATAGATCAACAGGCTGCCGTTTTTTTCCCACAACTGGTAGGCAATTAACAAAATTTATGTACCTTAAAGCTCAATAATGTCCCCAGCCATTTATATCACCCGGAAGGTCTTAGTGCTGCAATTCATGTCAGGCATCACACCTAACAGTGAAACTGGTACATTTTAGTCACAATATCAGTTCTTTAGCAACTATGCTACCACAAGTCCCAAAGACACAGACGAAGCACAGATAATATCTGTGACAAGACAGAGGGTTTGGGTCACAGCACAATTCCACAACCAGCCAGCCATGGCTTTCAGAGGTCTTGCAATAAATCCCACTGTTCATCTTTCAGCAGATGTAAGTGCTAACAAGAAAACGCATTTCAAAAACCAGTATCATGGCCACTCCACTTGTGAACAATGCTCCAGAAATAGGTATCTGCCTGCACACCAAAGTGAAGGAATAGCAGATGTGCAACCCCCCCCCACCACATTAAAGCATGTGATGGACTGCTGTAAACAGCTGGGGATCCTAGCTTAGAAACTACACTGAACCTGCCATCCACAATCGCTAATAAGGCAGCTAGGACCTGTTCGATCCTCTCTGGTGAGCGTAGTGTCCACTGGCCACTAGAAAGAGGTCCAACACACATCCCTCCTGGGTTGCAGCACTTCAGTCATCTCAACCTACCGGTGAAGAAGTCCTGTTATTCAATGCAGCTACATTAATTTTTGGAAAGGGAAAAGAGATGTTGGCCTAGAAGCAAAATGTTAACTTCTGTTACCAAAAAATAGTCCCAGATGGTCTGTGAAAGAATGCCACAAAATTTTGTATAATTTTAACAGTATACAGCCTTAGAGTGTTAAAATGTGTAGGTGCGAGTGTTTATGATTGTACATAAGGGGATTTTTAATTGTGCAAACCCTTGGCTGTGAAGAGGGTGGGGGGGGGGGCGGTCACAGTTTCAGTGAAAACACAACATGGATAAGATGAGCATTTAGAGGAAAAGCTGATGCTCAAGGAATTCAACACAGAAAGACATGAATCATTTCATCAACAGTGACAGAAACATGAAGGCAATACCAGGGTTAATGCCAGACTCCCTCAACAGTAGTTCAGTCATTGATACAACTACCACAAAGGTGGGTAGTCATGCTCTGCTTGCTGGTAAGAGTCAATGACATCAGGGTAAAGGCAGGATTTTTCTAAGATGTGATGCTCAGTATCAGTATCCATGGTACCATTGAACATGAGACATCAGACCATTTTAGTCTGCAGTATGTGACTGAAGAGGAACATATCTGCCATGCTACAGGCAATGCCCTGGGGGTTGTAGGAACAGGAAAGGGTCAGTTGGAAAAAGCCCCTCAGGTGAAAAAGAAACATGGAGCCAACAAGGTTTCGAGCTGGTCCTCGATACCTTCCGTCCTCCTGGACAGCAATCCTTCCCAACATGTCCCTGCTAGAGTTGCCCAGATACCTATGCATTGAAGAATATCTGATAAAATTGGGTGGGCTGCTCCACTTTTAAAGGAACATTTAGTAAATTACCCGTACTCAGCAGGATGTCCTTAGGTTGTGGATCAAAAGCAGGGGGCAACTGGGTCTTTCATCTTTGCTTCAAACTTCCTCTCATTAAAAAATGGCAGCTATTCAAAACTATCAGCTTGCCTTGCATAGTCTGGTAATTCTGCATTTCAACAGTGCCTTACACACCAGGTTTAAATTTGCAGTTGACCTTGCACTGCACATCCACAGTTAATGCTGAATTTTAACTGTGGGCAGCAAAAGAAGATCTCACCTCACATGGTAACGTACAAGGAAAATGCTAAATATTAGCAGAAATCAGTTTTCTGCACAACATCCATACATGTTTTTAAGGGCTGCTTTCATCAGACTCCCTATAAATGCAAGGAATCCTCACAGAATTTCCGCTTTGCGCCAACATATTGTAATTAGGGCAGATAAATGGAAGCGGCCCAGCACGAATGTTCTGAATAGGCAGACAAACAGTATTAATCTTGAAAGTGGTGCGTGGAGCTAAGCGACTGTTTCAGGAAAGGAAGGCACTGGGGACAAGGCATCATTCTGAACATTCTCAGCAAGCAAGGACTTCCAGCTCTCCTGCAGGTCTTCTCCCAGCAGAGGGCAAGCTTGGGCAGTGATGCTAATGTAACCTCACTTTTTTGCGGGCTTGGTGACTACAGAATAGCTCATGCTCCCTCAGCAAATACTGTATCACATATCCCAGTTAACTCTTGGTCATTAAATGGAAGTGCTTGGTAAAATGTATTTCTATTCTACTGTAATAAAACTGAATCAGCACTTTATTTTGATCACAACTGAGATTTTGTTTTAAATCTTGATTTTTTTGAAGCACCTTAATTGAAAGCAGCTCGTAGTGTTTTTCCTTTATAAAGTACTTTTACAACAGAGTGCTGCCAAGGAAAAAGTTTCCTCATTCCCATTTCCCCCTTTCCTGCTGTGTAGAGTAGGTGCACGTGGAGGTTTTGTTTGGAAACAGTGATGCAGCACATGGGATTCGCAGACACTGATTCGGTCTGTATTTCCTTTCAGAAGCGTGTCAGTAACATTTGTCCTACTGGCACCGTGGTCATGCCAATTCTTCATCACAACTACAGGTCACGACCTGGACATTCTTTGCCAACAACCATTTCCACAGGCAAGTTTTAAAAATAAAAAAGAAAAAAAAATAAATAAATAAAAAAAACCAGAAGACCTTCCAAATTTTGTCACTATTTCGGCTTGAGCGTCTAACATTACAGAAGCCATGTTGCAAAATATGTGGGGGGGAGAAGGGAAAAGAAAAAAAAAAAAAAAAAAAAGGATAAACAGCATGAATTGATGGACAAATGATTCCTGAACACCAGGAACCAGGCATATGTACAAGCTCTTGCCACTATGCTAATGGTTTTATTACGTATATTATTTCATTATTATCTACATTTTATACTGTTAATTGCATACTGTTCTCTTGTATGTATTGACTAATGTCTATGAAAATCCCTCAGTAATACATTTTGGTGGATATGGAAGATTGAATTTGGAATCCAAATGACTAAAACCTTCTTTCTCTCCACTTAAAAAAAAAAAAATCAATGCTAATTTCCATACAGTGACACTAGGGAATTAAGCGATAACTATACATTAATGAGGTTTTCGATCAATACTTGGCTTGTTTAGGAATGTATCTCAATTTATTTTTGGTTTACAAGGGGTCGGTAATTAAGAACAGCGGGAATTCTGTGCATTCCAGTTGCTTCCTTTTGCACACTCAGCTTTATCTTCCAGCGAGGCAACTTCTTGTATGTAGCATTCAAATGCATTTCCATGCATTATGCAAACTTAGTGAATAGTTCTTTGTTATTTTTATACTGACAGTTTGAGAACAGCAATGAGCGTGACCATTTTCATAGTTACAGATTTGATCAGTCCCATTCAATCGATACGCACGCAATTGTCCTGAATCATGTCTTTATAAGTGGACAGATGAATAAATTAAAGACAAGATTAAAGAGCACATTAGAGATCTCACTGAACGAGAAACTTTACAATGTCGATGTGAACACAGTTTATCTTTTAGGATCTTTCAGGAAAACATTGAATGACAAGAGCCGAACTTTCAAAAAAGGAATCTAGGCCACCTGTACTATTCTTTGTATACAAATGCCACCATATTAGATGCAGAAGGAAGTTGCAGAGCAAAAATCTACGCGTGATGACTTACTGCCCGGTGACTCCGGCGTAGAAATTCAAAACAAACAACATCCTCTGTTCAGCCACTCCTGCTACTAATGATGAGCAATTGAGGACCTCTAGTGGTGGCCATCACTTGGAGTCCTGACATCCTTATAAACAGCACTCAACAAAATTTCAACTTATTTTGCAGCAAAGATGTGATTTTTTTTTTTTTTTTTTTTTTTTTTTAAACTGAATCACAAGCCCTGAATTCATAAAAGAAATGCAGAATGTTGGATCATCTAATGTTTCCTCTGGAATGCAAATTACATTTGTCAAAAAATACAAAACACGTTTCACACTTTACCAATGCCAAAGGCATATAAACACATAGATGATAAAAATTAAGTAAAAATAAGATTCATCGAGTAAAATATATTTGTAAAATTTGATTGCAGGTAGGAAATTACAGATGGTGTGGTTACATTTTGCTCAAGACTTTTCTAGAAGCTTTTCTTCTGTATCTGGATTCTTCTCTACTGAGATCCAGCTATAGTCTGCTGCTGTTTTTAGTGACCATCTTCCTGTATATCTTTCTTCCATGCTGGAAATATCCTGGAGTCTTTCTCCATTTTTATCACTCATGGCACCCAAGTTAGGTGGGAAGAAATGTAAACAGGGACATAAAAAGCTTGCATCTTAAGTAACAGATTGCACACCATATTTGATTTAAATACGCAAACATATATTCAACACTTAGTTTGCAGCCCTAACAATCTAATGACTGCTTCAACACCAATAAATCTACATACAACTCTAAAACTTTAGGCGATATCAAAAAACGACTACCGTTTTCTCCATAAGCACATTTCATTCCACAAGAATCTCATTTTATGCTGCATTGTACTCTAATCTTAATGCAACACAAAGAAATATTTGCCATTTATTCACATTTGCCTGCAGCTGAACAAGAAATATTCCTTAAGAAGTGTTTTTATTGTATATGGGCCATTAGCATGTGGCAAATAAACATATGCTCTGGTATTTCATTCATCATGGACTGCTGTTAGTGTCATTAATGCCATGATCCAAAGGCCACTCATTTGCTGCTTTAGGAAGGGCGCTGTGAGAATATTTACAGAAATTAAGCTGCCGTGACAGTACCTTACGTTGCATTCCCAGCCCAAGAGAACAGTTCATAATAACACATAAAATAAAGTGTACTCAGTGGTATTATCATTAAGCCGTGCCAAATAAGGTTGAATAATTTCAGTGCAACTGACATGACAACTGCAAACAAAAGCTAGTGGCCACTTCCTGCTCCATTGGTCGGTTGGCGGAAAGAGCAGAGCATGTTGTCAAGCTGGTAAACGGAAAGGTCACCGCTGCGGAGCTCCATCAAACAGGAGGCCAATTCGCCTTTGCCAAAATGTCATGAAGAATTCATGAGCACGCGTGTCTCCTTATGAAGGTCATGCGTACGCAGATCAACAGTTGTGTGGGGCCAATCAGACAGTCCCCAAACACGGCTAACTTGAGCTTCGAGCCGCAGTTCTGCCTGCGAATGGCGTCATGGGGCCTTTCCAAGCCTCTGCCCTCAGCTTTACCACATTAGTCACTCGGAGCACAGTAATTCCACCTAGGCCTTTACAGTCTAGTAGCCCTCAGACTTTTACCTCGCAGTTAGCAGACGGTCATCGTCTTCCTGTCAGGTCTGTATTAATGCCCTCCTAGTGTTAAGGAATTCGTTGTGGGGCATAATGAAGAAATAAACACAGGTGAATGTTAGCAACCTGTATACCCTAAGGAAGGCATCAAAACCACAACACCTGACAACCAGGAATCAAAATGTGCAGTTCTCTGACAAAGGCCACAAGACCTGCAGGAAGGCTCCTCCACAGGTTGAGCTGTCACTCAGGTGCGCCCAGCCTGTGTGAGATGAACCTTCTTACCCAACATATTCTCTGGTCCCAGCTGATACGAGCGTCATAAGCATCTTATCTATATGTGGCTCAAAAAAAAAAAGGAATGGTGGGGAAATATGGATAAGGGTTCTGTGAAGGGCACAGAGTTATTAATTCCCTTGTCACTTGGGATCCTTGCCTAGGAATCATGGGAGATTTTGCTGAATCAACACTTTCAATCCCTTGAGCTGGAATTTCTTTGTATGTTTTTCTCCAGCCAATTCCAGCTTGTGTGCTTTATGACATGTGCCAGCTGTTTTTATTTTTTTATTATTAATCCAGACCCTTAAAAGATTTAAGGCTTTCTTCAGAGGCTTCTTTCTCCAAAGAAGAATATATTTTGCAACCTCATTTAATGAGGGGGAAAAAAAAAATGTTGAATGAAAACATAAATGGCAAAAAAAAAAAAAAAAACAAGCTCTGTAGCATCTGAGTTGTCTGTCATCGCTATCGATTAATGGGGGCAGGTGATGTTGCAAACATTTGAGGAGCACACGACTATGAGCTCCAGGATATGTCATGAGAAACCTCTGGGAACCACAGACAGGGATCTGAGGGTGTTAACTGTTAGTGAGCATGATCACCACCCATCCAGAGAGAAACATATAAGAACAATAACAAGAAAAACAATCCTTTTCCACTCATTTAATCTGTTTGTTGGATTAAGTTGCACCATTTAAGAGTGAAGGCACATAAACATTTCCCAAAAACTGGTCATTTAGAGTCCCCTATTCTGGTGTTTGTGGTGAAACTATTTTAGCCCTCAGTGTTTCCTGTTTAGGAAATGTACAGAAAAGTTGTGAGAAACCTTATACTATACATGGATATATATGTATAGGATATACACTGCCTGGCCAAAAAAAAAAAAAAAAAAGTCCCACACTAATATTTCGTTGGAGCGCCTTGAGCTTGGATTACGGCATACATTCGTCGTGGCATCATTTCGATAAGCTTATGCAATGTCTCAACATTTATTTCCGTCCAGAGCTGCATTAATTTTTCACCAAGATCTTGTATCGATGACGGGAGAGTCGGACCGCTGCGTAAAGTCTTCTCCGGTACATACCAAACATTCTCAACGGGGTTAAGGTCTGTACTCTGTGGTGGCTAAGCCATGTGTGAAAATGATGTCTCTCTCGTGCTCCCTGAAGCACTCTTTCACAATCTGAGCCCCATGAATCCCGGCATTGTCATCTTGGAATATGAAGGAAAAATCCATCGATGGAAAAACCTGGTTATTCAGTATATTCAGGTAGTCAGCTCACCCCATTTTTTGGGCACAAAACGTTGCTGAACCTAGACCTGACCAACTGAAGCAACCCCACATCATAACACTAAGTTAAATCCAGGTGATGACTTGTTTTTTGGCCAGGCAGTGTATTAATATATTTGCATGTAGCTATTTCTATATAGAGTATAATCTAAAATAAATGCTCATACACAACAGCAAGAGGGCTGCACAGCACTGAGCGGCTGACCTCAAAAGGCATCATCATGTGAACGTATGGTGTACAGTATACATAGATACACAATAATCTCTAGAATATACAGCAAATCTATTTCAACTGACCTTAGCATGTACACCTGTACAATATGATGGCTAAGAGTTGAGCCGCTCCAGCCCTCGTGTTCTTTTTGTGTATGGGGGGGGGAAACAGATAAACAGCTATAACGTCCTGCTGGGAAGGAATACCATTTCGGAGACCCTTCTCTATTACTGTGAAGTCTGTTTGTTCAAGCTTACACGAACCATTTTCGCTTATCTGTCATAAGCGGTGGTACAGAGAGAGAGAGCAGCATCTCCACAAGTCTCCCCCCCTGAAACCCTTTACTCTCCAGTCACCTGGGAGCATCGAGAAAGTGCGATGCCCCCCACACCACACCACACACACAGGTGAAAGACGGCTGTACCTGGCTCACCTTGCCGCCTTTGGAACATCTTCTGTAGCTTTCGGTCACACCTGCCGTTTGGTTCATGGTCCGCAACTTCTCACCTGAGGAGCGGGAGATGTTCACGTCAGGGTCGAGTCTCCTTCTCAAGTTCTCACTGCTTCCGCGCGCCGATCCACTGGGCATCGAAATAAAACGCAAGCAAAAAAAAAAAAAAAAAACAACGGCTCTCTTCTTCCTCACAACTTATTTAGAGCTGCGCCACTGTAGTCCCGGCTATTATTATTATTATGTGGTCGTGCTGCGAAACTGTCCCTCGGAGTGGCCGTGGGTCTGCCGTGTCCTCCAGCAGCTCTGGGATTCTCTTCCCCTGGACGCCGACACGGCACGGGCAGGAGTTGCAGCCGCCCGCCACCTCCCCCCGGAGCCGCTCCGATCCGCGCTGCAACCAAAGTTTAACGGCGGCACGACAGCTTTTCCAGGCTCGGCGAGAGGACGGAGACTAGCGCGGTGAAAGCACGGTGAAAGCGCGGTAAAAGTGCGCGACGCTCCGAGTGCGGGCAAAGTGAGGGAGGAACCCCTCCCCCACGGGCGCGCGCGGCGTGGGTCTCCCGCTACTCCGCACTTCCCGCCGCGCGGCGGAGAGCAGCCCGTCGCTGATTCGCTAATTTTAGCACCAATATAATTAATTATGCACTTTAATTGGTCCGTAGTACACACCGAAATACAACCAGAATATGCAGTGTACAATGTTAACTGTACTTACAGTCAACAGTACTATGTTGTGACAAGGTATTTCTGACCAAAAATATTCGTAAAAGTTGTCAGATGCGTTACACGGGGGCTGCTGGGAAATTGCAAGGGACACGCCCATTGGTGAATGAGGAGCGATCGGTGATTGGACAGCCGCGAAGCCGCTACAGCGGGCGTCCCCAAGTCAAATCGTCCGGGTTGCTGTCGCTGCGGTTAAGACTGCTTGTGCGACATGGACACAAGTGTTCGCCAGAAGGAATTTTATATGCGTTTTTGTGGAAAAGGGGCTTCGGGGACATCAGCGCACCACTCCTGTGGCCAATTAACTGTTACAGTGATTAGACTCGAAGACTGATCCTCCGCTGTGCTGTTTTCCAGCAGCAGTCGCTCCGCCAGGGCTGCGGGTCCCATGCCTGCTGTCACTGTTGATAGCAAACACTGTTGCTGCAATCTGCCAGTGCTCTCATTGCTGTCACTGCTGTCACTGCTGACTGTAAACAGTTACTGCTGTCAGTGCCATTCCTCCCATTATTGCTCTTACTGTTTTCTGACGCTACTGTCAGTGCAGTCACTGCCGTGACTCGTGTCACTCGTGTCTGTCATTACTGTCACAAGCGTCACTGCAGTCGGGTGCGTTCACTGCTCTCACAGCTGTCTGTGCTGTCAGCACCATCACTACTGTCCCTGCTGTTCTTGCTGTCACTCAAAGCCCCTCAGGCACCCATTTCACGCCTGCCACTCGTCCACCAATCGATTGGACATCCTCTTTAATTTCATCTCCGTTCACTAAGTGTGGTCTTTGCAAAGAACTGAGGGAAGACGTGTCCTGAATTTCCATGCTCCTCTTCATTGGAGTTACATTTATTTGTATTTAAAAATCTTTACATTCTTGTGCTGCCCATGCAGAGAATCCCGCAGTTAATGTGTTCAGGACCCGTTTCTCAGTCTCAAAGGCAATACCGAAACTCCTGCTGAGGCTTCTTCCTTCTATTTCAAAAAAAAAAGAAATGATCTAAAGAGCCGGTGGCCACCAGTGGTCAGTATGCGCAACACACACACACACACACACACACACACACACACACACACACACACACACACACCTGCACAGTGTGTGTACACACAGCTCAAGTCACTTGGTTCTGACAAGATAAGGGCTGCAAAGAACAGATAACCACAAAGCCACAGAAGTCCAGATTGTGCAACATACAAATGAAAGACAGCCTTTAAAAATAGCTTTTTTTAAATAAGGCTCTTAAATTATATTTAGAACAGTTGCCAATGTACATCTACTCATTGTTGGAAAGGCTGCAGCTTGGTTGTAAACAATATTTGGATCATCAGGTATCTGATAAAAAGAGCAGGAAAAGCATTTGCAAGGAACATAATGGTTTTAAGTAGTGATTCTCATTTATTTCACATTTAGAATATATAGCAAATACCTTAAATTGTGCTTCATATTTTTAATAAACTTTATGAAAAACATCAACAAGGCTTCTACATTCTATCTTGATATCACTGGGTGCTAGACTAGGAAATGACACTCTAGACATGATGCCAGTGGCCACACACACACACACACACAGACAAACACAACGCAGTTTAGAGTGAGCAGTGAACCTGCAACACGTGTTTTAGACCCATACAAACTCCACACGGTCTGAGCTGGACTTATTCCTATCCTCAGATAGCCCAGGAGCTGAGCCTGAGTTTGCATTCCATTGTGGAGCTGCAGTTTACTGTTCAGCTCATTAAACATGACTTATACAAGAGGGGAAATAGAAGCATACATGAGATGAGCTGCACAATCTCCATCTTCAGCATAATCGCAGGTGAGGAACATACAGGTCCTGTTGAAAACATGCCCGCTTGGGTCTGACCATCTGTGTTCAGCATTTGTCCTCACTTTGGAGAGCAACCACTTAGCTCCACTTCCACCCTCTCCTCCCTGTCAAGCTGTGTTGACTGCCAGCAAGGAAACCCCCCCAAGAGGCACAGCTGGCCTGTTCCCCTGGCAGCACCGCTTGAAGTGTTGCAGCCTCGGCCTAAAACGACCATTTAAAATGGCCACACGTGGTCAGTTTACCGCAACCACCCGGACGCTCTCTTAGATGCTTCAGCATAGACGAAGCTAGTTTACGAACCACATAGTCAGCACATTTTATGGTGAATGTATGCACAGAATCATTTATTCTCCACAGAGGTAAGGTTACTTTGATTTGTCAACATTTAGGTAAGCCATTCCCTCCTGACTTATGTCTGCATTAAGCATTTCTATTTTGGGTATGTAAATAGGATCCTCAGCTCACAGAGAATCTGTAACCAAATAATGGATTCATGCATATCGCACACTGAGGATAATCTCATTTGTGCACCGCTCTGTTCCCGACAGTGTAATAACATTATCCTCAAAATTCACCTCAATGAACTGTAGTTTCCAGTACCCTGTCTGTACTGCATCTGGTTTTAAAAGACTCATCGCACCTTGTCACAGAAAGCCAAATGGATTTGATCCAAGCAAGCAAAATTTTTGCTGTTTTGTGGCTTAACGAATAATTTTTATGTAATGCAACTGAATTGTGCCCATTTAAGCTGCTGGATATTTTCTCCGGGGAACTCTTCGCTCGCATTAAAGAAGGAAATAAGGGATCTATGGAAAGGGTTCGGACTTAATGTTAATTTCATGGAACATAGAGAGAAGGTCTTCAACCTTTGAATAATGGAGCGATTGCGGGGCTGTTGTTCTGCGATACGGCTTCTTCCATTAAGGCCATGCAAAACCATTAACCGTGGTCCCACACAGCTCGATTAAAGCTAATTGTCAAGCATTCGATTTTAACTGGACAGCCAGTCAACCGAAGCCTCTCTGGTGTGTTTGTCAGGATCGCACTTGTCCCTTAGTGAATGGCAGGGGACTCTTTGCTGTGTTTGGTTCTTTTTTCCGTACAGATGTTTGGAATCCATGCAAAAAAAATTCAGGTTCCCACACAGATATCGCACTTGATCTTTTTCGAAGCTATGGTCTATCATGGACAATGGGTCAAATACCCTACATGAAGTGATCACCATATCATTGGTGCACTGAGAAGAGCTTCTGAGAGTCCTTCTTAAATGCAGCCGTCTGCGTCCATAATGCCACACAAACAACTGTCAGCTACCACATTGTCTTCTGTTTTTATTATTACTGCTTGTTGGTTATTAATATGTTTATTTATTTACTTTTTGCTTCTCTTATTTATTTATGATCATGGGTCTAATGGGTGTCTTATATTACAGCATGTGTCCTATGTGTCCAATGATTATGCAGGGATCAGTAAAAATCCTATCCTGTCCCATCATTTTTAAATACTGTGACCACAAACAGTGTGTTTGCACCCTTTATACACTGGAAAAAGAATTCAGCACCCATCAACAGTGGTCTATAAACTGAGTGCAGCGAGATGTTTGTGTGGCCCAGGGTCCTCCATCTGGGGGTGAGACATGTTGTTCTGATGGCTCTTCACTGTAATTACTATACCTGTGCTTATGCTGAGGACATGTTGAATTTTCGATAGCATGCCAGTTATTCACCTACGCTGAGAAAATGTTTGGAAGCCATCTCGCTGCATTATTTTCATAAACTGGGCCAATGAATTTTTACAAAGATGCATGTTTTTCCCAAATGTAATACAGGAATTGAGACTGAATAAAGAGAAAACTACTAATAAATGCAAAAAGACAGTTTTTTGTTCTTGCAAAGTTACTGGGCTGACATTTGACATACTCTTCTCTGTCTTTGATTTGAATTGCAAGGAGGAACTAAAGCAAAATTGGCAACACATCAAGGTTACAGTAGGTGAGTACTGAGTTTCTGAAGTGTGCATTTTTGTGGCCATTCTGAGCTATAGGGAAAATAACAAGTGAACTGACCTGTTTGTACAAATTAAACATAAGTGAATTAAATTATTGTTTGTGCCAAATTTTTGCATTTGTATGGATGGTGGAATTCCAGCCCAAACACTAGAGCCCATGCCCAGGAAAGAGAATAACCAAAAGGTGCCCAGCAAGATAAAAGGGATTATTATCTCAGATTAGTTTTGTCTTTAATACCTCAACCTCTATAAACATAAACAAAGCATGAGCATCTGTCCTGCTATGGCCAGCTAATTTAAGGGATTTTTTAAAAAGTTTTTGGGGAATTCTTATAGCCGCTTTTCTTCATTTTCATTCCAGTTCTCTTATTTTTACCTTGAAGTTCTGACTTGTGATTGCTGCAGTGCATCCCCTTCCTTTTTTCCTCCCTGATATCAAACCCTTCTCTTTTCTTTCAAATACAAATTATTTTTTTCCTTAGCAGCCATATGTTATACTGCAGGAGTTTTTGTTTTCATTATTTATTAGGGGGACATATGGTGTTGGAAGGTAGTATTTTTTTATAAAATATAAGGCTTTTTTATTTATAAGGATGAACTTTAAGGTAACGGAGGCCCAGGATACCAGGGTGGGTGCAACATTCCAAGGGGAAGCAAACCTCATCTCACTGGAGTTCTGGTGTTCGGTACATCACACTGACCCTTCAGGGCTCATATTAAAAAGCCCCACCATCTGCTGTGTTTCACTCATTGCTGTAGTCAGTACTCTTGATTGTTGAAAGACTCATCTGATGAGCGAATGGCCTTTATTGTCTTTAACAGGTAGAGGAAAATGTAGGCACCATGTCCTGACACACACACAGCACAAACATTGTCAAGGAAGACAGTGAAACATTTCATCAAAACAACATGACCAATTTAGCCTTAACTGAAAAACCAGCAATAACAATTACTGTATGTATTAAATAACTAAAATACCTGTACCTGCTTTATTCCCGCTGACGCAATGCTTCCGCTGTGTATGTAACTCCACAAAAGCATTAACCTTACATCACTCTCTTAATTCACCCGCAGTTACGCAGAACGAGAAGCTAAAGCAGGATAGAAATATCAGGCATATAAAAATAAAGGACTTTTCAAAAACAGTGACCTAGAAAGGCATTCATACACTGAAGGGGTTTAAAGTCCCATTGAATAAGAGAATAAGCATGAGGTCAAATAGTTATGAAATGTACGTAACAAGCATACATATAGGACGTACGGTGCATGGAATTAATGTGCAAGAAAAATGATTAAGAAAAACAGATTCTAGTTACTGGCTATCGGCATCTTGCTTAATGAGGTCTGCTGAAATATCATAAATACTTCTTTTAAATGATAGTTATTTGTACCACAAGCATGGACTTCAGATGAATCTTATTAGGCCCTCATAAAGGGTCTCCTGGCAATGATGTCTACGGGCTGTATTGCAAAATAAGCCATTGCTCATTAATGTGAGGCTGCAACACTTCATCTGATTCTAATGCACTACTTGTTGTTCCTGCAATTTTAGGCGTTCCTTTGGCTTCTTTCTTATTTGCAGCCCAATATTAATTGGTTTCACTCAAACCATCAAATGCCCAACTTTTTATACCCTCCCAACTTTGTGTTTCCTCACTGTACAATCTCTCTTATTTAACAGCACATTTCAACGCTATAAAGAAACTGGAAAGTAGGTCAAGAAACCCCTTTGTTGCTGATCTTCGTGGAAAACTGTCCCTGTGTAACTGGCAACATTTCTGGGCTTTCCTCACACACACACACACACACACAGTCCATAGACCGTAAAATGACATCCCTGATGACACACTGAGATTCGTGCCACATCTTAATTGCTTTCATGGTCATTCACAGCCTCCGACTTATCACTCAAACA
Source organism: Heterotis niloticus (assembly GCA_018136845.1). Lineage (NCBI taxonomy): Eukaryota > Metazoa > Chordata > Actinopteri > Osteoglossiformes > Osteoglossidae > Heterotis > Heterotis niloticus. Next base: position 24,385,630 of record CM030901.1, on the reverse strand, counting down.
GTCAGAGCATGCAGTGTGTCTTAAAACAGTACAATGTAGCCGTGAATTTGAGTGAAAAAACACGAGCGCCTTCAGAAAAGGATTTTGCACACTGCCTGTAATCCACTGGAGCACTTGCGGTGCGTTGGGACAAGCCTTGCTAATGAGTTCTGCACACAATGTGGTCACAGCATGGACTGAAAACGGTTTGTTCGAGCCTTACCTTTCAACGGTTAATATGGACGGAGTCGACACTGCTTCTGTATATTGACTTTCCCTTGTGTGAGAGCATAGATGGTGCACTGAGAAAGCAGGGTTGGGGTAACCCCGAAAACAGAGACACAAACTCGTGCTGACAGACCCTGCGTGAAGAAACAACCTTTTCACTGCCAATTAGCTCTGGGCAACTATGTCTCTGTGCTGCTTAAAACTCAAAATGCAATTCACAGTGGGCCATCCTGGCAGAGATGCACATCTGCTGGGCTGAAAGCTTTGGAAGCTCTGTGTGAAAGTACACCCCCACCTGCCCCATAATCCTATCCATGATGGCCAGTCCTGGTTGAGCTGGTCTTTATAGTGGTGGTGGCTGGTGTCACACAACCTTGAACCAAAGCTGAGAAGATATGAGGGGGGACAGGGCATGCAGATGTGACTGAAACATGGGATATGTGAAAGGTTAGTCGTTTGTGGGGCCTGCTGTCACGCGTTGACCGTTTGAGGACCCCCAGCGGTAGCCTGGGCTGATGAGTGACTTTTATCTGGCTGGGATTCCAGAAACTGTCCCCTTCTCTTCACAGCAGCAGCATGATGGGTAAACAAAATTAAAGAGCAAGGCTGCAACACAGGAACTGATGTGGAGCTGGGAATAACATTTCATTAAAGCAAAAGAGAGACCACTCTGCCAGCATGGAGACACAATGGGATTGGTTCTTCTTCAGGTCAATTTTTAAATCATAATGTGGCTGTTACACTTGCAAGATGCTATGTCAGGCCTTATATCCATTTTAAACATATTAAAAATACATTAATATACACAAATATATACACATACAATATACACAAAGTGCTAATAAGATGTGTTTGATGTGAATCTATATATTCTATATGCACATACACCTGTGTGTGTGTCTGTGCGTGCACGTGTGCGCGCATGGTCAGGGTTATAATATTGTTTAACTTGTGGAAAGCAGTAAAACAACATTTTTCCACAACTCCAACTGGGAATCAAGTAATGCAACGGTTAGAGCTGCAGTTTTTAGCCTCAAAGGATCTGGGTCCAAATCCCCCCACCTGCTTTAGTACCCTTGAGCAAGGAAACTAACTGTGGAACAACAGTTCCTGAAGAACCTTAGTCTGCCAGTGGTTTTTAAATTTTGGGTTTCAAATCAACGGGATTGACAGTAACAAGCGCAACCCCAACCTGGAGGACAAAGTTAGACTGACAGATTAACCTGAGAATATTTTTGGACCCATCCTTTGAACCCATTTTCAGAAAGATCTTCAAACCTCTTGTTTAACAGTATTTAACACTATGCTCATGTACGTAGAGACAAAGACCAAATATTCGGAGAATCTCCACTCTGCACTTGAGTCTGCCCTCCCAATTGTAGAATGCCATGTTTAAAATGTTTAGTCAATCTTGGACTAATTTACTGAGGTCTCAGACCATTTCAGCATAGTAAGATTCCCAGGAAAGACAGAGTGGGACTGGATCAGTCAGTCATTTGTTCCAGAAGGAACCCCGCTGGTTCCAGTGCCGCAGGCCACAACAAGTACGGAAAAACATCTCCCAGGATAAACCCTGCTGTAGCATCACCGACTCCCAATCCTTTGTAGAATCAGGCCAACACACTCCATGGCTTGCGACTTGTCCCATAATTTTCTCTGATAATTCCGGTTATTGACCACAAACCACCTGATGATGGACCAGGCATAGATGCTGCCTCATATCTGATGAGATGGCTAAAATTTTTAACCCCAAATAGGAGACCGGCCTGTCACACTGTGGGCAGTCACCATTATTTCACTCTGAGAGCTGTAGTCATTTCTAAACAAACAAATAATGCAATTACTTGCTTCTGCTGTAACTAAATATTAATCCATATATTCAAGTAAAAAATGTGAAAAATGGTGCAAAGAAAGGACCAACTGAATCAATTTGTTCAGCAAGACTCTTGTTACTGGAGTTGCTCACTACATCAAGGAAGGTAAAACGTAGTTATTTTTGTACCTTAATTATAATTACTTACATTTCTTTACATAGTTTCTGCAAAATGTATAACCTTGGGTCATCCTATATCTGCTCTTCATAAATTCCATTGCCTACAGCCTTAATAACTTCAGCTGTCTTTGTCTCTCATTAGGACCGCCATCTCTGTCCATCAGCATAAGACCATTGTATTTCTGTTTAAATTATTTATCAGATCTATTTGAATCACTCTGATTCTTATGTTACCCTTCGTGTGATTCTTTAAATAAGTCAATTAGAAACTGAACATTTTTATGACACATTGATGTTTTTTCCTGATATGTCCCAATTACAGTAAGAAAATACTAGATAGATATTCTGGAGAAAGGAAAAATATATTTAAACCAGGCTACTTAAAATATTTTTGACTTTTCAATTCAGTAATAATGATATTGCCGCTCAATATTAATGAAACACACTTATTAAAAGCCCACCTTTTTTAAGCTTTATTACAAGTTCTTGAAGAACTGAAAACCATCAAATCGATATCGAAATCTTTGTATGTTATGACTATTTGCAAGTTTGCAATTTAACGGCAAAAGCCTCATGTCTCCCAAGCTCAGTATTGCTCATGCTGAAAAAACTGCATCGAGGTGAAGACACTGAGGTCAAAGATCTCCAAGATGGAGAGTGGGAACCACACGGCCATCCAGCCCCACAGGCTCACAAACTGCAACTAATGCATATAAAAAACATGCATGACCTCCTGAGTTGTGCAGGAGCAGAACTCTGTCACATCCCTGTGATTTCCCCAAAACCCATTTCACTGCAATTTCCCTCATTTAAATAGAAGCCTGGCTCACTGATTTGTGCAACTTTCAGTGGGAGCATCGATGTACCACAAGTGAATGCACACCTATCCACCCACACAGAAACAGAGCACAACCAGGCCAACATAGAAAAAGACGTACTGATTCAGCTTCCCAAAAGCAAAGCAATTAACCTGGTTCAGTGGGAAGACGCAGCTGCATGAAGAGGCAAAGCTGTAATTGTTAAAATAAAAGCATAAAAGCATGAGCTAAGCAATATGATAGGAATAGTCATTTTAATAATACCAGTGATTCCATACATCCCTTATTGTTAGTACCTTGGTCAGGTGTACAGTGGTATAAATCCTAGTCTGGAGTGCTTGGCTAGGACCCTACACCTTGGATGGCATGGTAGTCTATAGCAGAATAATAACAATGAGTAGCAAACTAAATACTTATTATTATTATTATTATTATTATGAAGAAGAAGAAGTGAAAATCATGTTTTTCTAAGTTTTTTATTATTCCATCTTCTGAAGAGTCCATAAATCGACTATACTGTAAAAATGATGATATTTTTAAAAAGAGCAGCAGAGCAAATCAGATGAGGGAGAAATATAATACAGAAATTATTTGTTTTGTAGACATTTGATCTGCCCAAAAGGGGAAAGATTTTGAAGGCGGCTGTAAAATATATCTTTGCATTCCTGTCTAATTTCTCCCATGGAATTGTTTGGGTTACAATGCAAGGTTCAAAACCAGAACATTGGCAAGTTTTTAATGAGTGCTCTCTAAAAAAGTTCCGCTTTCATATGTTTTTAGGGCAGGAGATTTTATTACTTCCGCATACAATTCATGTCCAACAGCTCAAGCTGCAGACAAGGCTTGAGTTGTGTAAGCTGCTAATGGTCCATTTCAACAAGAATAAGCATCGATGTAGTCAGCTAACTTATTGGAATCATTGCTTAGGTCAATGCTAAAGGTGCACTTGGAACAGCAGGTAGCCTATTAAGGAAGCAAAAGTTGCTTGGTGAACATGTTAACACCAGACTGCTTTAAAAATATCTCACAGGCTGTGTTATGAGAGCAGGTGATCGACATTCTCTGTTGCTGGAGAGCATTGGTCTGATCGAAAGTTTCCTGGCAAGTGCACAATTCAGTGTAAAAGAGGAAAGTTAAAATTCGTTTCTGAACACAGGCACCGCTGCTTGTGTACATGAGTTATACAAACTTATCTGGCATTGTGATGGCCAGAGCACTGGCCACACAAGAATACCATGCATGGTATTATCATGCATTTTACCTGGTGCAGAATGAAGGCTGAGTGTGCCACTTTCAGGCCTGACAGACAAACCAACACCAACTCAATGGGTTCCCTTTAAATCCCCCCATTAGCTGTACCAAAAGGAGTCCTCAGCAGGGGGAAGGGGAATGGTTTCAGGCATAATTGTTTGTTATTTTCTAGTTAAGGGTTTCTTTGTTTAGTTTTCTGTATAACACTATTTATATAATTTTGGGAGCACTGAGAATGTTGTTGGCCTCATTGATTTATGTGTATGCATGTTTAAGTGTTGTGTTGGTGTTCCCCCTTGTGTATGTTACTGGTTGGATCACCCAGTATATATGTTTTCCCAATGTATCATTTGGGAGAGGGTCAGTTGTCTTTGTGTGTAAGTTTTGGGTTTAGGCAAGTTTTGATGGCCTCTTTTATTGGGCCCAGGATGTTGTCCTTGCTGGAGGTTCTTTTGTATTTTGTTTTTTTCCCTATGTAAACTTAGATTTTTTTTTTTTTCCGTATCAAACTCTGTGTCTCTCCTGTTTGCGTGATTGGTCTCTCATAGGCATTTATCGGTGTTTTAAGACATAGTTAAGACACATTTCTTTTCTTTGCCAGTACAAAGCACTTTGTGTCGGCTTTATTCTTACATAGAAATATCCCAGGCCGGGAAAAGAATAGCCAGGATATATAAATTATCCGGTATAACTACAGTGCCTGGCCAAAAAAAAAGTCACACACTAATATTTTGTTGGAGCGCCTTTAGCTTGGATTATGGCGTGCATTCGCCATGGCATCATTTCGAGAAGCTTATGCGATGTCACAACATTTATTCCCGTCCATTAATTTTTCGCCAAGATCTTGTATTGATGATGGGAGAGTCGAACCGCTGCGTAAAGTCTTCTCCGGCACATCCCAAAGATTCTCAATGGGGTTAAGGTGTGGACTCTGTGGTGGCCAACCCATGTGTGAAAATGATGTCTCTCTCGTGCTCCCCGAAGCACTCTTTCACAATTTGAGCCCGATGAATCCTGTCGTTGTCATCTTGGAAGAAAAAATCCATCGATGGAAAAACCTGGTCCTTCAGTATGTTCAAGTAGTCAGCTCACCTCATTTTTTGGGCACATAATGTTGCTGAACCTAGACCTGACCAACTGAGGCAACCCAACATCATAACACTAAAAGTTGAATCCAGGTGGTGACTTGTTTTTTTGGCCGGGCAGTGTATTATGAGGCACAAGTTAGTTTTAAAGCACCAAATAGTGTGTTCCACTATAACTAGTGGACAATGACAAGATGTAGTTGTTTTATAAGAGTTTATGGTGCAATTTATTTATGACTTAAGGCTTTTAAATCACCCCGGGAGCTTTATTTCAGACATAGCTTCTGGAGCTCTTGTATGAAATGTTTTACAGAAGAATGCAATTTAACGTACTCCTGTGGACTTGGAGTTCCACATCAGTCAGAGTACAGATGGAATGATGGGCACAGGTATCACAGCTGAACAACTTGCACAAGAAGATGCAGGAGAATCACAGGTTGTCGTCAATACGTCTGTTTTCCTCATTTTCTCCAGCTAGCAGGCAGGAATGAGTACAGACCCCAGGAAGGCCAGGGGATCAGGGTGGAGGCAGGGGGAGAACCACTGGCCTCCCACCCTCGGGCCACATGCCCAGAAAATTTGAGCACCTGTGTAACAAAGCACAAAAGCCCTGGGCACAACTGCCAGGATTGCTGTAGACATGGAGAATACTGAACCCATTGGGGACACAGCAGATCCTGCTGTTTTTTCCAACCCTTTGAAGTCTGAGAGAAAAAACATTTTGCAGTTAATATTCTTAAGCACAGGATGATGTATAAACAAATCAATTTAAAGCCTAGTGTAGGGATGGAAATGTTTCTCACAGCACCAGGGCTGTTCAGGCATGGGTTTGAATGTACATAATATGTGGTTACACCCATGTGGGTGTCCTCCAGATGCTCTGGTTTCCTCCCACAGTCCAAAGACATGCACTTCGGGTATAAGTGTCCACTGGAGATGCGCCTTCTTGCTGAGAAGAAGTTTCTCCTGTACTTCTAGAAGTGCTGCATTTTTGCTGTGGCCTTGCAGCACAACCCTTTGGCTCTTTGTGTGTCACAGGTAGTACAGAGCTGTAGTTAGTTAGTTAACCAGTTAGTCTGGTTTGGGTTGACACAAAATGTATTTTTTTGGGTTCTGAAGTCGTCTGCATGAAATAACAAATTGTGTCAGGTTATGTTTGACTCTTCTACTGCCACATCTGGGTTTCCTTTATACTGTTTTCTAATATCACCAATTAAACACAAACGTCTGCGTTGTTTGCCCTAGTTATTTCATGTCAGTTCAAAACAAATTATTTCATACAGAATTTTGTTATACTCCAGTATACCTCTTGACAGCCATTGGGTTGAAACAGACCCACTGCTCTCTTGAGCACCGACCTGCTCCTGTCTGCTAAGTGAATAAAAACAAATGTAATGAAATGGCAATAAGCCTGGCCTTAATTTTTCTTACCAAGATGTGAAAAACAATGTTTATGCTGCTGATTCTGACAGTGCAGATGTATCAGGTAGCAAGGAACGTTAGAAGAACGGAAAGCTAGCGTTGTTTACCTTCTTTCTCATACAGCTGTATGGTGCAGGTAAGGCCCTGTGGGTTTAACTGTGTCTTGGGGAGAGGCAGGAACAGCGGTGGCCGATGAATTTTGAGGCCAGTAATCCTATATTGCACAGATGCCCTTTAGAGTTGAGTGAAAAGAGTTCAGCAACCTTTCCACCTCCATCCTGCACTTTCAATCTCCCTGGTCTGTGTATAACCTTCTCGAGCTCCACTTACACTCATACAACATCCCTCTGCCCCTCTCCAAGCCCACAGCCTGCCTCTCAAGTCCTCTAAAACATCGGCCTCCTACCCACCAATTCCAACCCTGCCTCCCAACCTCCAAGCCCCAGCCATTCTCTAAGTTGCAGGCTGATAAAATTAAAGCAGCCGTCACCGCTGACCTCCGTAGAGGGAGACGGCCTTAATGTTCTTTTAAGCGTGGAGCAGTCACCTGAAATTTAAACTGCTCCATTTAACGGCAATTTACAGTACCATTCCAAATCTAAATGGCTGGGTAATTCTTCCGCTTGGGTATAATCTTACCACCGAATGACTTGAAAGGGGGACCGGGGCAGAATATCAATGTGTCACGCCTAACGCAGAAAAATCAGCAAGAGCTGCTATGGGGTGTTGAAACATCACTTAATGGACTTTTTACCATGTTTTGAAACACACTGTACCCAGAACAGGGCACTGCTCTTCAGAAATGAACTCCAAATGACTTCCCGTTGTGTTTTATCTCATCGACTTGATACAAAACTGTGTCACCTTACATTTCCGCCAGACATTTTGAGAAGTGCCATGCGACAAATCAAGACTGCGTACATAAGCCGCCGCGTTTCATTTGTATGCGGTATGACTGAAATATGTTTGACTGTTTCATCACGCTGGCAGAACAAGCAGGTCTAGCTTTATGATGTATAAAGACAATTCAGCCTGAGTTTGGTGTGTGAGATTACTCTGCTCACGCTGAACTCGGAGCCAAAAAAGGCCAGCTGTCATGAAATCGTGCATTCAATTTTGCATGCAATATGAAACACTTCATATTCTTTTATTCACCATTCATTCATTCCCAGTAACCGACCGTCCAGCGCTGCGTAGTGATTCTCCAGAACACATCATGGAAGCACAGGGCATCCATCACAGGACAAGCACACATACACATACATGCTGAGGATAATTTAGTCTGGCAGGTTTTCCCGAATCTCTTCGGACTGTGGCGGGGGACTGGAGCATGTGGACCGAAACCACAAACTTAACACAGCCTGAGCTGGATCTGATCCCATATCCAATCCCATAGCTCATGACCTATAAAGGATTACACTGTTTGTTGGTTTGTTTTATTTTGTTAAAATGAAAAAAGCAACATTTCCTTGAAATTCCCTTTTCTTTACCATCAAATAAGATTTACACAGTAACTCCATATCTTCTGCAGTGGGAATAAGGGCCTAACAGGATTGTCTCCCCTCCTTCTTATGTCAGACCATCAGGTCACAGGCATCTGCTTGGGCCAGTGGCTCAAGCCTCCTATTTCTAAGGCACAAATACATGATGTAAATAAGTATATTTTTTTATAAACACCGGTGTTAAATGAGGAAACACAGCTGTCCTACTTTAACCACCCATTCCCCCCCACCACCGCCACCACTGCGGATTTGCAACAGCTCTCCTGGGAAACGCCAACGCATATCCGGAGACATCAGAGAACTCATCTGAAGTCACTTTTTGGATAACTCTTGATCATGCATTTTATTTTATTATATCTGCAATACCGTACACAGTCCGTCTATTCATTTGCTGGGTTTCATCAAATATGCTTGCTCTCTACAACGCTCGAGAAGCCTTAAGTGGCCACAAATATGTGTTCGGCACATTGTCATCGCATAAGCTCTTGCTGTGATCCTGTCTATGATCTTCAGCTCTTTTGCTTCGGTTCTAAGCTGTAAAACTTCATCAATATACATCACATAGTCAATGCAGAAAGACTAAAGGCCTTCATTTGCTTTCAGTCCCACTATAGGCATTAATGGTCTTTTTCTTACAAGTCAGCAGTATAAATAATTCTGTGATGGGTGTCCTCACTACAAAAAATGGCTGCAATGCGTGCGCAAGTGAAGATATTGGCAGCCATGGATTCAAGCACTTCTTCTAGGTAAGAAGGACGGGACACCGATTTCATTTGTGAGATTTGAAGATTTTTTTCTTTCCTTCCCAACGATTATCCATGGGGGGCATCTTGTCTGCATAATAAAATTATAATGGCATCCACTGGCATCGACTAAACCGAGCTGGAACTTTAAGACAGCGGCCTGACAGCCCACAGCTGGCAGCACAGCACGTACAGAAGTAGAGTACAGGCAGCGAGTTCCATTTACGGGAAATAGCTTGTAGCTTGTATTTAGAATTAAAATGCTGATTTAAAAATAAAATACAGTGAACAATCCATTTAGGAGTCCCGTTTTGGTTTTGCTTCTGAGATCAATAAGAGTTGAGGGGCCAGTTAAAACAAACGGTCAAGTACAGGCTCGACTCAGTTTGCGCATCGATATAAAAATTATATACCAATAAGCAGTTTAAAATGTTTAAATTTTAAGAACTGCTTATTTGTATATAAGCAGTTCTACTAACATCTGTGCTGGCTACTGTCAAAGTGTTAAGGCCCATTTCTTTGGTGAATAACTGCAATGCAGTATTTACATTAGAGCAGGCTGGAAGGACTGCTTTGTCATGCAATTCACACTCCTGGGTGGGTCCATGCGTACGTATTGCATCAGTTTTTTCGGAAATGCTCATATGCTAAATGCTCGCAACTGAGGGCCTAAATTACCGCTTACACCCATTTCAAAGTATTACAGCTGTTTGTACGATTTAAATGTTTTGGTTAATCTTTACATGTTTACAGTTTATTTCTGAGAGGTGATATTAATGGTAGAATCCCGGCTAGGGTTCCACCTCCTGCCGTGGTACTCCCGAGCAAGGTACTTACCCTGAATTTCCCCAGTAAAAATGGCCCAGCTGTTCACACAGGCAAAACAATTGTATGCAACTTAACACAAGTCATTTTGGAGATTTTTTTTTTTACTATTTATTTTATTATTGTTACATAATGATGTACTGTATAATAATGTAAAATAATATATAATAATGCATAATACACTGTGGTCTTTGCCAAAAGGCCCAGAAGCAATTTAATAATAATATTATAAAAATAATAATAATTAAATATTATTTATGTAATAATTCAACAATGAACAAAAATATAATAATGCTGGTGTTACATTATCTAAATGAATTAATAATAATGTTGAGTCTGCTGTTGGAATTGTGGTTTATATTTACTCTGATGTATGGTTGAGACTGCAGATATAATAAAGCAAATAAGAGGGAGAAAGAGGGAGTAGGACCAATCCAGTGAGCTTTGCTGTGGAAGAAGTGCAACCGGGGTAAACAATTTTTGGAGGGATACAGTACCTGTGTATAACTATATTCAAAGAGAGAAGTCGACGCATCACAATTCAAAACCCAGTCTTACACCAGCTGCCATTGTTTTCAAGGTCATTTAGAGTTTGACACAATAGATTCAGCCAGAAAATGAAGCTAGACTGACACAACTGATGGATAAAAAAATAACTTTTTGGCGTGAGACACCAAGTGTGCATGTTCCAAAATGCCTGATGCGAACTGATAGAATAAAATACCCACCGTAAGAACAAAATAACCAGGGAAGAGGAAAAGCCTGTGGTACTGAATAATAAGCCCGTTGTATCCTAAGTTGCTGAGGCAGTTTTTCATTGTGCACAACTCTGTTATATAAGAGGTAAACACAATTTAAATGTGTACGTTTCTAATATAAATTAGGAACGTACTGTATACTTTCAAAAGCATAAAGAAATCTCAGCACGGTCGCTATATATACATTATCCCGAGGACCCTGCTGAACAGTGCATCCGCATCCCCCTTCCACTCCTGCATTCCTGCAATATAAAGTATTTGCGGTACACAAATTATTATATTTCATTTTAGCACTCATTTCATACAGGTCATGACATACAGGCAGTTTGTGATGCCTTTTTGCCACAGCACATGTTTCCCTGCTGATTTAGGCTTTGTGACTGGACCAGAAACTCTCCCCTTTCCAGAGGTTAAGCGCCCGTGTTATTGCTGCGCCCTCTCAGCGGCCCAGGTTCCTTTTGGAGCCACAGAAGCGGTGAAGATATTTTATGGATGAGTCCCTGCTTTCCAGGGTTTTGATCTTCAGCCTTCTGAGGTGCTACCGGTACATCTGGGGTTCATTTTGGGTTTTTTTTTGGTCTTGCTTTGGTGTATTCCTGAAAGTCGGACGTAGAGAGCGTAGTACGGTGCGACTCTGTATCTGTGCTGAGAGCGGAAGCCGCTGACCGTACCGCCGAGGCTAAACAGGCTGAGGTACAGGTGCTAATTGTTGGCTAAAATAAAATCATTCAGAAAAATTGATTCCCAGTTAAGAACGTGCAAGTGATCATTTAGGTTCTTTCAGTCCCGACTAAAAGGAATAAAACCAAGGTTTAACTTGTCAGGGAGATGCCCTGCTCCGCTGGGCTCTGAAAGCAGAACCTTATGCATTCATCAATCGACAGAATATCAATACCAACGTCAGCCGAAAGCTCATTAAAGACTGGAAATGGCACTTGACAGTCTTGTTCCTCTTCTGTAGGTTAAACGGTTGCGATGTGGTTACTTTACATCTGAATGAGGCCGAGCGCAAATGCCAAAATATTACGATTCATTAAACAAATGATTGATGTGTTCTGAAATGCCGCAGGGTGAGCAAAAATTGGGAGACAGCTGACCTTGTCAAACGCTTTTTCTGCATCAAATCGCAGTTGCTTTGCATGTGTCATTTTTCTCCCGAAAAGACAAACTGGATTTTACACCTTTACGTCGCTGACTTGCACACGATTAGTTCGAGCTCGCCGAAATAGAATATTCGGTGTGTCTGGGGCTTTTTTTAGTATCTTCGTAAAGGCCGAAAGCCGAAAAGGTTGCAGTCCGCAGCCGCTCATTTTCGGAGTTGAGCGGTCTGACATATTGACATGGCCTGGGAGGTTAAAGGCTCTAAATGAGAAGGATTGTGGCTTTGCTTCACCGACTTTATATTTCAAGATGATAATTTGGTCAGATGGGGTTCGCTTTATTTCTCAAATTCACGGACCCGTGCCAAATTTGACTGCCTTCTTGTAGGACCTGAAATGAAAACAAAACACGTCAAATTGTATTGATTATCTAATAACTTATATACTCATCCCTCAACTGACCCGGGCTCACACAAGGCGTTTTCGGCAGAACGCAGTTTCGTTTTTGACACTTCCATCTGCTTGATACAATTCATTCTGACCAAAAAAATCTGCCAAAAAATGGGGAAAAAACTTGACTTGCGTATGTTCTGGAATCTGTTTAGTAATGCGAATACTGTGATATGTGGTGCTCTTCTACGTAAGTGAATGTCATAATATTTGGTGCTGTGCTACTTCAGTGAATGCAGTAAGGATGCAGTGACAAAAGAGTTCTAGGTGCTTCTTTTGTCAAGAAGGCTGTATGTATACCTGCTTGTTGATAAAACTGTTTTATTTGTTTCGGTTACAACGCAGCGGCGAATCCTTATAAGCGCCACCATGAAGGCGTCCACATAGTGTCGTTTCTTTCTTGCAAAAGCCTTTTTCAGTGTTCTAGTGAAGTTTGGGGCAACTGCTGGGGTTTTTTTCCCCATTAGAAATTAAGGCAAAATCTTTATCGACTTATACATCTCCACGCAAAGCAGCCTTTTCGGGAAGCAATTAGACGCGTAAATCGAGGGATGACTGGGGTTCCAAACAGCTCTTCGGTAAGTGCGGATTCCTTATGGAAATATATTCACAAAAATAAACCTCAACCACTTTCAGTGAGTTAAAAGCTACACCGGGGAGAAAGAATACATCTATATAATTTCCAATAAGGGATGAATATGCTTACTGTCATCTTCCACTGTGTGACTTCACCCGCCTGTGGCCTGCATCGATCATTCTTATTGCTATCACTTACGTTAAGAAAACCAAATAAGTAATGGAGATGCGAGACGCGGTTTGGAGTCGCACTTAATGGATTAATAAAATGTGTATTTCACAAAGGCGGCCACTAATGCAGAAAGGAAATTGGGAGAATGGTTGCAGGGGCCGTCTCTGGCAGGTGCACGGTGGCCGCAAACCACAGGAACATAATCGTGGCTTATCGGGCCCAACTAACTGTTCGCTCTCAGCTAAACAGCTTTTAATCCAGTTTTGCTAACTTCTCTCATCGCTGGCGATACTCTTCCGGGCTTCAGCAGCACGTCAGCTTGCGTCGCAGGGGATGAAAGACCAAAACAACCAGTGTGCTGCAGGTTACTCAGTCACGCAGCGGTTGTCAGAGGCACCAAACGGCCGAACGAATTCTGCTCGCGATCCCATCTATGACATTCAATTTATTTTATCCGGCCACAGATGCGATCCATGACAGTTTGACTAGCCTGGCTCTGCCAGCCAGCTATCTTCCACATAATCAATCAATGTACTATAAGGAGGCCTGACAGTTTATAAATGGGGATCTGTTTTCCTCTGAGATTAATGCCGCGTTTTTCCCTAAACAGGACGTTCTGCGGAGCAGGTCGTTCGCGGTCATCCGCGGTCCGGTTTTTTCGCTCCGCTCGTCGCTCAACACGACACTCGCAGCTTCATTCTGCGGCCTCGTAGCTCCCAGCACAGATTTGGCCAAAGTCCACAGTTTCCTTAGCGTTAACATCACGTCGGACGCTCGGCTCCCCTAACCGCCGTCCGCTTTGTGGCAGCAAATTAAAATCGCAACTCGGCGTGCAAGATTTCGGCAAACGAAAGGAATAAAGCGGCGCTCGCTCACTGGGAGTAACTGCAGAGGCCACCGGAAAAAATGCAGGCAAAGACGGAAAATTTTCACGATGGAGGTTTATTCATTGGGGATTAGTTGTGAGGGCCACATAAAGGCAGAGGAATATGAGATGAATCGCCAAGAGGCCAAGACGCGAAAATAAGGAAACTCAACCGCGATTCTTGGGAGGGAAGGTGAGGCTCATTTGCGACGGGGACACAATGACGCGGTGACGTGTGACCGCCAGCGATCTGCTGTGAGCTGAAGCTGAGCCCAGAAGAATCTGTAATTAATAACTCATCTGCTGTAAGGTCACCGTAAATACAGAGGACCGAGAGGACAAGGTGTCACTTTCGGCTCAGAGATGCCGCAAGTGACAGCCAGCGGTCTCGGAGCGCCGGAAGAACGGAGCGCGGCTTTAATAGATAATGCATTTCACAGCGATAAGCTTCTTTTATTCAAAGTACTCGCGAAAATTTAATCACGAGCGCCTGCGATAATGAAAAATTATCTGCTGTATAAACTTACATCTTTAATTTCAACTTATTGATAGGGAAATCATTTCACTCTAAGGTTAAGTTGCCCATCAAAAGCGGAATGTATATCTCTGGAGACATGTCAGAGCTCTCTAAAAATGTGTGCGAATTCAGATGAAGCGCAGGAGACCCAAAGCTCAACTCTGCCTTTTTCCGCGGCAAAGCCAGCCGGGTTCTTTTTCCAACAGGTGATTCTGCTGCTTCAGCAGCAACACAAATGAAATCATTTTCACGTGTGCACGGGCTGGGAAAGATGGATGACGGAGACAAGTTAGTGATTTTGCAAAGAACAGCATCCTTTTTTCCCCCACTGCCTGTTGAAAGAAAAAAGTTTTAATCCAAAAGTCAAGATAAGGGTACACGACACCAACATGAGGGGTGGGCTTACAGCCCCTTCCATTTGAAAAGGCAGATTTGGTCTTTTTTGAGCGATCGACAGGTCCATGATTTAAGGATGATAAATCATGCACCCTCATTTATAAATTAGTGGCAGTTGCTGAGGAGAGGAGGCCAGGTTTAAAGAAGGAGCCGACTGGCTGAAGTCAGAACCCAGTCGGACCAGCAGCATCTGCAAGTGGGCAAGTGGACCCGGGTTGGTTGCGCTTTATATTTACACACGCTGGCTAAGTAAACATGCGCGACGGAGATGTATTCCACTGTTGTGACATTAAATCTGTTAATAGACGCCTGCAGTGTTTCAGCCCAATACTAAGATGTAATTACTCCTACGTTTATGTGTAAAACAAAATGCACTTGTTCGTAGCCCCGGCCATACCTTTGGTTGAAATTGCGGTGTTAAGTTGCATGCTGGAAATTTTCAGCATTGGCTGCGAAGCAAACATTTATTTAATCACACAATGGTTTGAAGGGATGATGATGACTGTCAGCTCCAGTGTTTGACAAATAGAGCTCGGCTATGATTTTTTTTTTCCAGTAACAATGCGAATTAATACCTGAAGGATTGTACAAGGTGAGCTTTTTGTTTTTATCGTGGGCCTTTGTGCAATATTGACAAGCTTGAGTGCGGCTGGTATTGCGCCGCATTCAAATGAACAAGAAGCGTATTGAAACCGAGAGCCTGAAAATATTTCCATCGTATATCCATTTAATCCGAATTTATGATCAGTTTACACTTTGTGCTCTGGATATTGCAGTTAAACTTCGCAACCAGAGGTCAATATGTACCCTGATTTTTCATTCTAACCAATTTCCTAGCCAAAATTGGACCTTCTAACCCACTCCGTAGTAGTAAATGTACCTCTAGATTTCCGCTAAAGTATGATAAAAAGTATTTTTAAAAAATCCACAGTTACTTAAAGTACATTTTCACACGCTGTCAGATGTCGTGTGCAAAAATATGTCAAACGCGGGCCGATTCTCGGTAGGCGGCGTCGGACTCGGATTTAATTTGTCATCGACTGTGCGACCGCAGCAGGCTGCTCCTGTCCGTATCTCTCTGTCTGGGTCAGATTACATCAAGAACGCACAGTTCCCGTTGCCAAATTGCTAACCTCGGGGTGCGGCAGCATCTTCAACTTTCCAATCCTCAGACCAGTGCTTACCGAAAGGATTAAGAGTCTGCGAGCAGTGGGACTCCAACACTTCATCATTCAAAGATGAAGAGCAGACCCAGTGAAGACAAAGGGACTTCATTTTTCATAGAGCTCCTGGGACCACTTGGCATTACAGTCCTGTGTTGCATAAGCAGATTTTAGGTGTCTATCTAGCTTTAGACTTTTAGCTGGATACCCATATACCTGCCACAATGTAACTAAAGCCAAAGGCATCTTTTGGCGTGTGGGTGTTTTGTGAGATACCTTCAATGCGCAGTAAACCATCAGCGCTAGATGAGTACAATGGTATTACGAAACTATTCAGTGCAATTCTAGCCATTGTAAAAAGTGAATTATTCACAAGAAACAATGGCTTCCTGCTTTTAAGGTCTGCAAAGAAAAGCATGTAAATCCGTTCGGTGTGGGACGATCAATCCGCCCACTTCCTTCCTCAGTGGCTACTGAGAGGCGCATAGAAGCAGCAGAGCTGTCTGCTGTGACTGGGACGTTCGCCGAGTGAAGTAAAAAGTTCCTTCTGCGCATCCCAACATTTGTGCGTGCGCGAGGACTCTGTCATGTTTGTCTCTGTCAAAAAAAACATGCTTTTGCTGCAATAAAAGCATATTTCAGCCTATACTGAGCTGTGCAGCGACTGAGAAGTGCTTGCGGTACCGCAAAGTCCAAGTCTGCAGCGACCTGTTTAGGCTCCTCACATCTGTACGCTATTATGATCAGATCGTACCCGCGTTAAACCACGGATGAGCATCACTTGGGGAGTTTACACGGTATTTCCATTTGAGGTCCAGTACGAGATGCTGGATGATATACGGCGCGAAGTACAGTTTCGCTAATAGGCTGGGGTTCAGCGTTAATCCGGCACATTCTTACAGCACGGCTTTCTACTACACATTCAGTCATGAAGTGTTAGACTGTAGACAAACCCAGGAAAGCTGGTTGAACATTCACCCCCCCCACCCTTGGTATATTAAAACAAGCACACCTTTGCGGTGCTCACACGATGTGCTGAATTTAATGGCTAAGGCAAAGCTAGGAGATCTACCTTACATAGAAAAAGTAATATTTTGAAAAGTAGGTTGCAAGAAACATACTGATGGGTGGGCGGATAAGCTTTTTATTGTAAACGTTTCTGAAACTGCGTTGAATGCTCAACATCCCACCTCCTGTTATGCTGCGATCACAGAGTTTGCTGTGTATTTAGTGCCTCTTGTTTTGGCTTTTTTTCCATCCGACCTATCAAAACGTCTTCATACGGCGCCAGCGTTTTATTGAGGTTGTCTTTCCCATTGTCCTCGGTGTACAAAAGTGCACCGTGACTCAGGTTCAATATACAGGCGCCCTTCGAGCATCGGAGAAGCCGGCGTGCGGAGCACACGCGACTGGCGCTGACGGCAAACAACTCGGGAGCGGCATCAGGGGACGGCTCTGTGGGAGATCATTTGCATTCCTCTCCTCTCTCCGAAACAGCCTCTGTCCCCTCCCTCCCCAAATCCTCCCTTTGTCCTTAATGCATTCACGGCGAACAGCCATGAAAATCAGCCTGCCTGGAAATTATCAAATGGAATTTATTCATTACCCTAAAGAACCCCCGCGAGTACCCTGGTCGAGGCTTCCCAGAGTGCGGTGATACTGGGCTGATCCACAAACAGGGGACAAACAAATTTTTCATGAAGGTTATTGCTCAGCTAAAATGAGGCAAGGCAGCTCCCGTCGCCGCTGCTCTCGTCGCTTGCGTACGCCGCGCGAACACACGTATTCCGCAAGGCAGACTTCGGCTCAAACTTTCACCGAAGAAAGGAAACGCGACGTTAACGTTCAAATATTTATCGCTGATGATATATTGCAGCTAAAAACGGCCCAAATTTAAACTGTGTGCGAATTGCTTTTCCTCAAAACAGAAAAATTATTTGTAAATACCGAGGCCTCGGCCTCCGTTGTGAAAAGAGGAACGCCTTCAAATATTAACTCTCCGGTCGGTTTAAAGTGTCTTTTCAGTTTAGGAAACGCGTGGGTTCTCATTAATGTCACCAGACTTGAAGGAAATTTCGGACGATTAAAAAAGATCTGCGCTTTGCTGCGGCGGGGCCGTCGCGCGGCAGCAACGCCGCAGCTCAATTTCCTGTCGTGCGAACGCGTTGTTGGCTCCGATGCCACGCGGAAGTCATCCCGCGTCGAGGACAGCGTCGGAAGCGGCAGCGTTTAGCGCTTTGCTTCCGCTGAATGGCGGCTGCAGAAGAAACAAACAAAACGCCCGTAAGGCTGCGGCACGAGGAGAGCAGACGGGCGGTAATAACACCGTCCACCTTGCATTAGGGTTAGCGGACAAGCAGCCACGGTTGTCCATGCTTGTTATCGCAGACCCGACCGTGCTAAACGCCTGCGCTGGGGGCTGTGTGGATCTCCTTGTTTATAGTTTTAATAACGTCTCTGCGTGCCGCTCGGCCTCCTGGGTGACACCACTGCATGCTATCATCAGGTGTGAACTGCTGTCATTAACCTGCTTAGCTCAGGTAATTTTTCCAAGGGTTCTTACACAGGTGTATAGTTTTCACGGTCAGTTAAGGTTAAAAGTTTTGTACTTGAGGGAACATTGCTCTGCAAATTGAACCTGCATCTAGGTTGCGATGCCTGGCCTTGGAGGAAACCCGCGCCCATGTGTTCTGCTGTTCTTTTCAGCGTTTCGCGAAGGCTTCCTGGCTGAGAGCAATCTGAAGGAGGCCGGCGGGCCAATAACTGTGAGGCGAGCGCAGACATCCTGCCGTTTCTTTACGCCGGGTGTGGATTGGCGCCATGGCAATTTGCAGCACTTGTCTTTGCGCGCGTCTCCGAAATATATTTAAGCTTAAACAATACAAACTTCTTTCTGGGAGAGCGCAAAATCTCTGAGCTACAGCTGAACCGATTAGGCTTTGGAAGGCGTGATGCGTTGAGATGGCTGAAGTTTGCTTTTGGAGGATAAGGTTTTGCCTCGCTGCTTGTTGTACAGCAAATTCTGTGATTTGCTAAGATATGGCAGATGGAAGGATCTCTTCTTGGCAAAATCTGCAGTTTTGTGTCCTTGCCGGATTAACCGGCACGGACGTCCGTGCTTCGTACCGCTGCTGTCTGCTGCGGTCAGGTCTTCCCAGGGAGACGTCCGTCTGCGCTCGCTGTTCCTTTCATGCGCGCCCCACCTTTGCAGACCCACTTCTCGCTGCTGGACTCTGACTCGGAAGGTCGTGCCGTGACTTTGTGCCTTCACAATTACGTCTGTGGCAAAGTGCATTTTATAAAGAGAAAAGAGCAACTTACGCGGTCATCTGTTAATAATTCAGTCCCATTTGTTTTCCCTCTTTCTTTAAAATTCATACGCGATCAGAAATAACTGTGTCACAAACCCATGATTGACATATAGTTCTGCTTTAAACTGCAGAAACCGCATTTCTGAATTCATCGCCCCTGATTTATTTAGGTTGACAAGAAGGTTATGGAACCGACAGAGGAAACGCAGCAAACACCCCGCGGCATTACTACGAAACTACTTCCCTTTTATCAACTCGAGCAGATCGATGCAAGTTTAATGATTTAAAGTGTTTCAGGGAAACGTATGCCCTTGATTACTCAATGTGAAATATGGCTCTATAGGCCGAGCAGTCTGAATTCAGCAACATCATGTCTGAGCCTCTTGTCACTGAGCAGGAGTTACACAAAGCCTGGAGCAGAATTTTGTCTTGTTGTGCATCAACAGTTTTATAGGTTTTACTCTCCCATCAGAATACTTTAGTCTGTGCTCACATCACATACAGATGTGTGAATGTTCATTGTTCACTAGAACTGCATGCTGTTCCTCCGACAAAGCTGCTCGGGCGTCTTTCACACGGACAGAAGAGTCGTATACGAATCGGAAGGTGGCCCTGCAACGCATTCTCGCAAACTGTGTTTCTGAGCCTGGTGACCAGCGTTTCTTGTAATCCACACATATATGTGTATGCAAATAGGCAAATAATTTTAAATGACAATTCAGGAGTGCAAACTTGCTGCCACCCTGTGATGGACTGGGCTGTAGTTTCACAGCCCAGCGATTTTTGGATCATAATGTACCTCTTAATTCTGACCAGAGCAGTCAGGGGCCAGTCCTAGAATATCTGGGCACTGAGCTAAGAAACTACACCTTGGATGGGATGGCAGCCCATTGCAAGGTGCCCCCCGCCCCCCCCCCATACACACACACGCACGCACGCACGCGTGCAATGGACAATTTAGAGTAACTAGTAGCAGAGTGACTGAAAACTAACCTGCAACATATACACTATCTTTGGACTGTGGGAGAGAACCCACATGTAGAGAACACGAAAACTACTCAGACTGAGCTGCATTCAAAGCCAAACCTAAGAAGCAGAGGTGCTGTGAGGCAACAGCGCTACTACCTAAGCTACCGTGCTACCAGCTATGAATATACAGTACATATGTCTAAATACACGCAATCGAGATCTAACAGTGCAAATTCTTACATGAAAAATAATCACAGTAATGAATACATGCACAACTGTAAGTGCTGCCTACCCATGCTCTCTTTTACTGATACTGAGGAACCTTTGTTGCAAACACATCATCCATTGCAGTGAGCCAGCAGCGTCTGGTAAGCCATAAGACAGATGCAATTTGACATGTAGTTGTATTTTTTACATTTTAATTTTGGGAAGACGATTATTTCAATGCACAGTTAAATCTGCGAGGGGAGGCTCCCCGACACCACCCCCTGGGCTCTGAAATCAATATCACGCTGAGTATCTGTTGTCGCTCGGCAGAGAGATATTAAAGATGTGAATGGCTGGGAACTGTGTCTTGATTCTGAGGGTCCGGATGACATCTCGGGCGTTTTAGTTAGGAATAAATCTTTTACTTATTGAAAGATTCCCCCACAGTTTCTTTCAATAAGTAAAGGGTTTATTCATGTTAGTAACATCTCTAACATGCGGGAAAGCTCAGAGCATCCTGTGAATAACAGCTATGGACTGATCGATAAACCATCAAACAATTAACAGTTGAACAAAGGATAAATAAGGCCGGCCAGATTGGGCTGTCGACAAGCAGAGTCCGTTTAGACTTGAATCGTCCCTGTTACATCTACAGTAAAATATATCATTTATCAAAATTATGATATCTGCCCAAAGTTGTGTGACCTTGAGTGCCACAACCCACAGCTGACGCGGATTCACACCGACGAAGGCCACACCAGTATTCAGACTCCTGCAGCAAACCGGTGTCGCATTAGAACGAAACCTTATTTACGCTGACAATTATTTCTGCAAAACATA
Source organism: Heterotis niloticus (assembly GCA_018136845.1). NCBI lineage: Eukaryota > Metazoa > Chordata > Actinopteri > Osteoglossiformes > Osteoglossidae > Heterotis > Heterotis niloticus. The sequence goes on along the minus strand of CM030901.1, from coordinate 24,364,460 downwards.
AACTCGAAACCTTTTCGAGGGCAGTCAGTGCTTTGATGGCTATGGAAAATATATTAAAACTTCTATGTCTAAAGTATAATATGAAGGCTATGTACACACAACACGTACACATTTTGGGACTGAGGTGTAACATAGTTAATGGTTGTATCTTTATTATGATTAATTCATAGGGCTGACAGTACAGTGACTGCTTAAAAACATTTATTATTAAAATGTAATAAGCAAGCATTATGCCCTGTTTTAAAATGACTTGCCCAAAGACACTGGTACATGAGTATTAAAGAAATAAATCTCATTTTTATTAAGGTTTGCTGATTGCAAAACACAGAGCTGAGAGGAAGCTCAGAGGTCCAATTTGTGTTCCGTAGTTAAAGGAGGAGGCAAAGCTCATGCCGCCACCTGGGATTTTGGGGGAGAGACACTTTGCTGGGCGCTTGTGCAGCTGCTGGGCTGGAGGGGAACTTTTGCGAAATGCAGCCCTGTTTTGGAAACTTTAAAACCTCTCCTTTTAAGAACAAACTGTCGTAATGATTTCCTGGCAGGGCTACCCCGGCGGCCGTACGTCAGCCACCGCCTTGCCAAGTGCCTCCAAATCCGGCGAGGAAGCACACGGATTTATAATGGTTATCGATTGATAATAACCGATAGTGACCATCGTTCCATTACAATATGGCAGTCATACACTGCCCGTCCAAAAAAAAAGTGACGCTCTAATATTTGGTTGGAGCGCCTTTACCATGGATTACGGCGTGCATTCGCCGTGACATCGTTTCGATAAGCTTATGCGATGTCACAACATTTATTTCCGTCCAGAGTTGCATTCATTTTTCACCAACATCTCATATCGATGACGGGAGAGTCGGAGCGCTGCGTAAAGTCTTCTCCAGTACAAAATCCCAAAGATTCTCAATGGGATTAAGGTCTGTATTCTGTGGGGGCCTATCCATGTGTGAAAATGATGTCTCTCTCGTGCTCCCCGAAGCACTCTTTCACAGTTTGAGCCTGACAAATCTTGGCATTGTCATCTTGGAATATGAAGGAAAAATCCATCGATGGAAAAACCTGGTCATTCAGTATATTCAGGTAGTCAGCTCACCTCATTTTCTGGGCACATAACGTTGCTGAACCTAAACCTGACCAACTGAAGCAACCCCACATCATAACACTAAGTTAAATCCAGGTGGTGACTTGTTTTTTGGCCGGGCAGCGTGCGTCTACTGAAATGCCCACTTGCCTGTAACTGAATGGAAATGGAAGGGAAATTGAATTAGAAAATATACTTTCATAACCTGTTTTCTGCATATTTTGAGATAAGGGTACCTCAGCTGTTGCGGTGTGGGAGTTTTTGCTTTGCCATATTTACAAAATAATTATCAGTACCATCGCTTCTCAGTTTATGGCGCACTGGGCCAAGGTGTTTCACACCATTTTCATGGGCAGCATCAAGGATCCTTCCCTGCTTTTTGTCTGAGGTCACATTTTATGGCAATTAAGTTTGGTTAGCACTCCAATGTTTACCATGGACGAATCGGGAGCAGCCGATTATACAAAAATATCACCGCGACGCAATTTTAAATAGAAAGTATATCTACCGAGTGGATGAAATTTAAGTCTCGGCAAAACCAATTTGATATCAGCTTTATAGTCCATTTAGCTCAGCGGAATTTCAGCAGCTTTATTTCCATAGTGTTCTGCAGTTATTAATCTAACCAAAAAAAAGTGTACAGCCTCTCAGTCCAAACGGGTTAGGGGAATGGGTGTAACAACATTTGTGTCGTGTAATTTTACGACGCTGCTGTAAAAGCACGTCGGACAGAACCGTTGCTTGTTGCGTGGCGCACGGTAACATTTTTGGGCACGTTTGCTTCGGAATAGCCGTTCTCGGTCGTGTTGTCACTTAGCCTAAAAATGACAGAAGTAACGGACGCGTTACGAGACGCCCTATTTACCACCTCCTTCGGATAATATACCCGTGAAATGTAAATAACTCAGAGTCGGCCTTTGCGAAATTTTGTGGAGCGCCAGTAACTTGTGTTTTGCAGAAGGATCCTATTCTTTGGGGTGTGACACTTTTAACAGCTGGCATTATCTTGCATATATAAATAAATCAAATCCACAGAGCAAGAAAATTAGAAAATCCAGCCCCATGGCAGGCCCTGTATCGAAACATTATCCCGCTGATAGGGAAACGTATTTCCAATTTACCCCGACCGCAGCTACTCACAGAGCCGGCAAGCTTTTAATCTCCGCTCGAATCTTTTTTCCAGGCCACGGGGCAAAATGAAGACGTCCCCCATCCGTTTTGCACTTTCCTCCGCCTGCAGCGAACACGCCCGATCCGTTACAGCCACTTGTGCTGCTCATTGGAGCCCCGGGTGTTTCACATCCCATCATGGTGAAGCGGGCTAACCTAATGGCTCCTAATGACTTTTAGGATAAGAATACGCATGAAACTGCTTCATGAAAGACACATGAAGGAAAAGTTGTTCTTTTAAATAAGCAAGCAAAGTTCCAAAATCCCTTCTTTTCCTGAGCCGTCCTCTTTATCTTGTTTAACTCCTCAACGGCGTGGCTTTACAGCACCAAAAAGTGGTTGAAAGTCTAAAGCAATGCTTCATATTCCACTGATCGTTGCAAGGCTGGGAAAGACTCAGTTCAGCCGGTTTGGCTCAATCTGAGAAGGAGAGGCGACTTTTCCCCAATATGCTGTACTTCGTGCACACTATATTTTATGCTCAAAAAATGTCCTGGGTTTGCTGTTTTTAAGCATAATGGCTGTGGGATCTGCATCAACAGATTCTCTCCAGCACCTTCTTATCAACTTCCTTGCTCTCCATTGAATACCGAACAGATGAAATCGCTTGAAAAAAATGAGCGCAAATGTTCTGCAGAAAGGAAAACTTAACCAATGCGCACACAACGGGTTACGTCTTTATTATCTTCTCCCTTGTCCGTGTACCACCCGCTTCCGTAAGGTAGCTGCGCAGAACCCTTGAACGATCCTCCGGGCAGCCGTTCACCTGAGACGTTTTCGCGTCTCGCTTCTGGAAGAAGCGCTTTGCGGCCTTTTTAAGGAGCGACTCGCGCATCCGCCGTCTTTTTGGGCGCACGTGTTTATCGACAGCCTTCGGGAAAGCGTTAAATAAATAAGCACAGAGGCTGCATCGTGCGGTGCCGAGCAAATACACCTGAAGGGCACGCACGCACGCCGCTTTCCAGACAGACTGCAGACGTCGCAATTCCGTTTGGTTAGAAACGCGCCGTTTCCCTGTCCCTCGGAAAATATTTTATTTAATTTCATTAGAGGAATGTCAGGAAAGGAGACTGAGCTAAAAGTCAATTTTAGCCTTTATCTTTTACCCCCGTGTGCATGTTATTGCTTCAGATGACAGCTTCTCCTGTCGGACCTTGTGCAGCGCGGCGAGATATTAAACAGCATGGGTTAGCGGCAACGCCAAACCCCGAGTTCGAAAGCAGCGCGGAAACACCGAGCTGTGTGCACGCGTCGCTTCTTCATGCGTTCCGCCGGCCATTTAGCGCCGTGCCCCTCTCGCCCCGTGGCTTTGTGCGGCAGCCTTGTGCAGCGGCAGTGAATAAAGGCAGTCACGGTAGATGATGGGAGCGAGCATTCGTGCTGAAGGCATTTACGGGCTACGTCTGTCCATCTTCATCCGCGTCCTTAATTGCTTTTCACTTTGCTTCTTTGTCGACAAGGAGCTGCTTGCTAGTTTGTCGTTCGTAACGGCAATGCCTTTAAGGCAGCGAGTTATGCATTTCTTAACATTAATACACCTGCAAATGAGTGGAAGCGGAGTATAAATCTGGGCAAAGTTGCTGGAAAGACCATTGGCCTTGCAGAGCATATGAACAGCGACAGTAACAAATATCACCGCATGAAGCTTATTTTTGACACACACCGAGGATGGCTGGTCAGGGCCTTCTCGCGAGTGTCAGGTGGGGAGATGCAAACAACGCAGACAAGCACGTCGGGCTCATTGCGTTTTCCCCCAGTTTCTCCAAACCACCCCTTGCGGAGTCACTCCTGACCTGGCTGTGGTGATTTTCCTGCAGATGCCACCTGGTTCTGTGCCATTTTTCCTCTAACCCAGAAGCACCGAAAGGTACTCTGGCGTCTCCCTCATGAATCCGTGGACCACAAATGTGATACACAGTGGTGTGTAAACACCACATTTAACACAACCCAAAACACTTTTTGAAAGTGAGTGGAGCATCAGGCAGGAGCAGGGCTCAAAAAAAAAGCAGGTTGTCGTGTTTGAAGGCTGAAAATAATGTTTATATTACTATGCATTACATTTAATCCGTATGAAGTACTGCTTTTTGATCCTGTCATTTCATGCAAATGGTTGTTTTGCTTTGGGGACTTATGCTGAAGTTAAAAATTTACTGTTGGAAAACCACAAAAAGAGCTCGAACAAACAGCAATGAGTGTTTGATATTTGCACAGATTCAGCCTCTCTAGTTTGGGCTTCTGAAAGATTTGCATTGATGCATAAATTCTGTTAACAATAAAGGAAACTTGCAGGCGCAAAGAAGAGATACAATGGTGCGGCAGACCTCCCGTCTAATAATCGTCTCTGGTTGTTTCAGGTGAAGCTCGGTTACGTTGTGCCATTTGCATTGGTGCCTGGAGACAGTTTATGCCACTGAATGACCATCCACGCTGTCCCTCTGAATTAATGTTCGACTTATTTTATAAGGAAATCGTCCGAGTTCAACAGTTCTATATTTGTTTGCAAAAACACCAGATGATCCCCAAGCCTTCTGGGTTAATGTTGCTTGGACAGATGAACCAGACTGTTCCTTGGACAGGTAGAACTCTTCAGACAAAACAGGTGCCTTTAAGTCTTTTGTAAAGCAAACATAGCCATTCCACAGTAAACATTAAACCAAGAGTCAATCATGGTGGTGGCAGTGTGATGGTGTGGGGATTCTTTGCTGCCTTGGTACCTGGACACCTTTCCATTATTGAAGGAACCATGAATTCTGGACCGAACCAGAAGACTGAAGCTGAAGTGCAACCACATTATGTGGCTAGGCAACGATTCAAAGCACAACGCAAAACACAAAAAGGTAGAAGCAAGACCACATCTGAAAGGCTGAGAAGAAACTAAATTTAAGTTTTGGAGCAGCCAAGTCAAAGTCTTCACTCGAACCACGATGCCGTAGAACGTGAAGATTAACGTAACCAATGTAACTGAACGAAAGCCGTTCTGCAAAGAACAGAGGGACTAAAATTCTTTGACTGTGATGTGAAAGACGGACATCAACTTACAGGAACCTTTGGTTCAAATTATTGCTGCTAGAGGTGGTGCAACCGGTTAAGTTTAAGGGGACCGCGACTTTTTTATGCGGCTGATGTGGGTGCTGCACAATTTTGTTTCTTCAGTGTACTGCCATGTGTTTACTAAGGTTTCCCTTTGTCTTACGCCACATTTTGTCTGAAGATCCGAAGCCGTTCAGTATGACAAATATGCAGTAATAGGGGAAATGAGGAAGGGGCCGATACGTTTTCAGAGTGCTATACGCGCGGGACATGCATTTCGGTGTGTCATGTCATGGCTTCAAGCCCTCCAGGGGACAGCCGTCCTGTAACACTGACAAACATTAAGATTAACCCAGCAGTGTGAGAAATTTCCGCAGCGTTGGCCAGCGTGAACAAATCCGAATATGAACGCTGCACTCGGTACACAGTGCCCACAGTCCTCCTACTCCGCAGACAGCGTAAGCAGTGTAGTGTCAGTGTGTCGCAGTGTGGTGCTCCCGAGCATGTGCTCTGCTGCATGGAGAAGTCTCTCTGGTATCTGAAAGCCCTTACTCATTAATCCTTGGTATCCTTCTCAAGGTGAATAGCTGTCATCTTCCTTCCCTTAACACTTCCACGCTGTACATTTAATGGCTCCTCTGGGATCTGTAATGGCTTCGAGAAAGAACAGCCATTTTATCAAATTTGCTCTTTCTTACAGAACCGTGAGTGACAGGTTAGTCTTGGCGAGAAGTGTGCAATCCCCTTGCAATGACAAATTAAGGCATGAAATTTGACTGTTTGCAAAGGAGGTGGTTCTGGACGGAAAGAATTATTATTGCAGGATTGTTGAGCTCTCCGCTACCCAAAGCCAAACTTGGGAGACAATTTGAAAAGAAAATTGTGGAAAACAATGAAACGTGATTTATGTCGGAGTTAAGGCTACGCCAGCCTTAGTAATGGTTATAAAATGGACACATTTCACCTTTTTTCCACCTCTATACGTGCACACAAAGGGGGGGGGGGGGCAGTTTACAGTGAATCTGTCTTGCTTTAAAAGGTCAGTCGTCGCTTTAGTCGGTACATCGCAGTTACCCTGAGGAAAATGACAGAGGAAAGCAATCCAGTCTGTACATTTCCCACCGTATTAAGAGCATGGCTGAGAGACACGCCTGCAGTGTTTAGCTATAAGCTGCCGGTGCTCATAAGCCGAGTTCCGTGTCAGTAACAGATTTTTTATTGTTGGTTATCAGAAACATCCTTCAGGCTCTTTCTGACTTTCACAGCAGAGGTCTTGTTGCATTAAAGCACTGAGAGACTTAAGACCTTTTGCCAATTTTTCTGATGCACTGCTTTGATGAGACATCATTCAATATACAGTATTTTAGCTTGGCTTTAATATTTACAGCTGATGGAACCTTGCATTATAGCTGTTATGCTACAGTTTGTGTGGGTCTCCTACAAATGCTGTGCTCTCCTCCCACAGTCCAAAGACTTGTTTCACATGGACCTGTCATTGTAAAGCCTCCATTGTGTGTGTATGTATGTGTGTGTGAGATCTAATGTGCGGTTTTCAAGCCCAACACCCAGAGAATAGGTTAAGCTGTGGACACTGCAACACCAACTAGGTTAATGCAGGTATTGAAAATGAACAGCTATCGTATTTCTGCCTTGAAATGTAGTTTTTAGGATACGTTATTATTTCCTTTCATGCAACGTCAATAAAAAAATTGTTTTTGTGAGCTATTAAAGTATAAGCTGATGGAGAATGGCATTTTCATAGAAATTTTCATTTTCGTGTTGCCGCTACAGCTGAATTGGTAGCATAGCTTCAATTATACATTCCCATCAAACATTTTACCGCAGTTTTACAGAAAAAAAAAATTAAAATTACAGGGGGGCATATAAAATTTTTGATGACATAACTCCCTGTATAATTTCTCATATTGTTTCCACCAAGAAGTGTTTCATACTAAGCAACTTCTAATCACAAAACCCACGGGGACTCATCTTTTCCACAATTTTCCATGGACCATTTCATGCCCACATTTTGCTAAATGCAAAACAATGAGCTTTTTTCCTGAAATAAAAATATTTCTTTGTGTAGGATGGATCAGTAGCATTGCCAGAAGAGCTCTTTCAGAGCAAGCATTTGTAAATTCCACGTTTTCCCTCCGACAAGGCATGCAGTACCGAAGCTGAGTGGACAGACTTGGGAGCCTTCTCTTGTTCTGCATGAGGTGGAGCAAAGGATGGGCCAGATTTGTGCAGCTTTTCAACTGCTTTGGAAATATACTGCATGATCCTGTGCTCATGACCAGGAAAGGGCCTATAACGGAAATGGTAAATAGGACTGAATGCAAGCTCTTGCTAGGGAACATAATTTGTGCGACTACACCTGACAATTTGTAGGTTAGTGCTTTTCCTGACCCCCTGTTCAGTTTATTCTTTTGTTCTTTTTCACTTTAAAACTTAATCAGCGAAACCCACCTGCTAGCAAAAAGCATATCTGAGGAAGGTGATGCAGAAAAGCAGAGCATCTTATCAAAACACCCAGGAATAACAGAAAACCAGAAATCCCCTCCTGCAAGTTATGCATAAAATATGAAATCTCACTTTGTTGTTAAGCTAAGAGTTGTATTAAGGCCACCACTAAACAAAATAATTAAAGTCTGTGCTGGAAAGTCATTTTACATATCACAGCTCTTTCAGTTCCTTTTATTACTTTCATACATCCTGAGATTTACGAATTGGGCCTTTTTGCAAGGAAAATGTACTTCCTCTTATTGAGGATGTTCTGTTGTCCTGTGATGCATTAGTATTTTGCACATCACGACTCTTCCATCCCACCGCTGATGATTCCCTTCATTATGGTACACAAGAAAGATGGGAAAACCTGACAGCAGCCTGCACGTTGGCGGCTCTGTTTAAAGTCGGCTCCTCCTGGAAGCCCAGGTAGCTGCACTGATGCTTCGTGCACAGGTATAATAAGTGCAGTAGTACAACAAGGACAATAGTTTATTATTATTATTATTATTATTATTATTATTATTATTATTATTATTATCCAGTCTTACTGCTAAACTTGACTGTATTCAGGGTAAATGTGTACCACGGCAGTAAGGTTAGCAGATTTTACAAATCCCATTTTGTTTTATGTATTAAGCTGCTGGGGCACTGAAATATTGGGCCATGGATTACAATTTACAGCCAGATTCACCTTGATTTCCTTCAGTACGTGCTCATGCTGTCACGCAGAAAACCCCTCATTGTTTTATAATAAATTTTATTTGACTTTTAAAAACATTAAAAACATTTTCATAGATTCAAATCTGTAACTATTTTCAATGTACACCCAGATCTTCTGCCACAGAATTTCAGCACAACAGGCAGCTAATAACACATGCAAATATATTCCGAAACGGTAATTTTTTTTTTCTGTGTGTGCTTGTATGTTTGCCAAAAAATTATGTATACTTGTCATTTAAAGACTGTTTGTTCTAATCCCAAGAGTGGTGCTGCTCTTCTGCTCCAATGGAAAACAGTATTCAGCAGTATTAATAGGCACTTCATTAAGTTAAACATTCATCCAAAGGGCATTCATGCAGAAAGTAACTCATTTCTCACTCTTGTTTACTGTGTTCGAAACCTTCAAAGTTCCATACCTGGGGTACATACATTTTCCCAGGGTTTAGAAGTTCCATGTAAAGTAGCCTGGAATGTGTAGGAATAGTCAGAAGATTGGTGGCCCTTCACTTCAGAGATGAGAAGCTCCACCGAAGGTACACTGATATTTCAACCAAATGCGGTGTGGAACCACGAGCTTATAAATGTATAACTTGTAAAAATTTCATGCCGACTCATTTCTAGCGTAAATTTCCTCACGGGTTCCCTTGTTTGGTGGTTCTGACCTTGAGTGACATCATGCACCTCTCCGGGTTGCAAATATTTGACAAAAGCAAGATGCAGGGAAGATCCACGCTGTACATACACTGACGTGTGTGGTCATCGATAGTACATAAAGGGACACTGCTAGGGCCTCATATTTGGGACATAGCCCACCGATCTCCTTCTGCTCCTGTACAGGGTTGTTGCTCACTTGTGCTTACTCTCAGAGAGCTATTTTGTCTGTGTTTTTACACGGCGACAGAAGACATCCTCAGAAAGGTTAAGCAGATTCGATATGACCTTGAGGAAAAGAAACTGAAGCTCGTCCCAGGTCCTATTTAAAAACCAGGCCCAGGCTGATTCCTCACCGGTGAAACATCATCCATTCCCTGTGGTGGAAATAGCGTGTGCCCATTGCTCCTAATGAACTTCCTCAGCCCTTCACCTTGTCACAACAAGGATGATTTGTTGGGTCAGAAATACACAGTCTGAATCGCATTTTAGAAATACATAAGCATTTCAGTCAGGTTATTGTTTACTTCGCCCAACATAAACACCCAGGAGACACAGAGAATGCTGTATCACACGGGTGATGTCTGTTATCATGATGGGACGAGTCAGCTTGACACTGAACATCAGTTGCGGTTAACAGATGCGTGAATGCAAGATTTATGAAGCAAAAATAACCCATATTAAATATTCACTGAACTGAAAAAGGAAAATAACAGTTCTATAATGAAACCAACATACTATAACAGGCACCATATCCAGAAGTGGAACCCATAAAGTTGCAGTTTTACAAAGATCTTCAAAAGTCTTCCCCAGACTCATCAATTTTGAAAAGATCCAAGACATGCAAACAGCCTTCTGGCAATCCGTAATGGACTTGAAGGATATGATTTATTTATTTTTGCTCAAATCACAGCATTACTTAAGGTTTTCTACAATGCCCCTAGATCCACCACATGTATTGGTGGGGGCTGTGTCCAAGTTCCCAAAATAATGAGTCGCATATATTAAGATCCATATTGGTGTCTAAGTGAAGAAGTCCTGGCAGGATGACTGGACTGAGCAAAGCTGAAGCACATCAGAGAAATATTTGAAACTGATGCAAGTGCAAGGGCCAAAAGACAGGTGGCAGCACTGCACCCATGAGCCAATTTCTCAGTCTTTGCCCCATGTGGTCTGTGCTCAAACACAGCTTGTGCCTTTTTAAAGTTTCCCCTTCTGTTCAGTGGGTTAGCTCCTCAGTCACACTTCATTACAATAGGTGTATTTTATTCTTTTTCTATTTTATACTGTTTTCAGTTATTCATTTTTAAATAAATTTGTCTATTAAACACACTTTGCTATAGTTCCAGAATATAAACACACAGAAGCATGCTAATTACCTCATGAATTGTTTGCTAACTAGGTATTTGGTATTTAAAGGGCTTTTTATTACATTAGAATAGAAATTTTCGGGTTTTGGGGATATTTTGGCTAAATTAATTGCAGTTTCAATATTCAAGCCATTTCTAGAAACGAATTAGATTCCAATACTTCTGTGTGTGTGTGTGTGTGCGCGCGCGCGCGCGCGCGCGTGTGTTGTTAGCATTTCTTGCACACACAGAAAATCGACTTGCTAGGACAGAGGTTCCTGTATTCCTCATAAGTAAAGGGGCGAACCTGACAAGGTTCAGCACATCATTCCATCACTAAACTCCAGCTTGACAGCTTCCATACCCGTGTCAATGACAGTAACAACTTCTGCTTTTCCCAGCAATTTACGACATGCTGCATTATGGCCTGAACCATTTGATTCTCATAGCACCATCTTCCTTTCTTGCCTCTTCATAGCCTGCAGTGGAAATTTGAAACCTGTCTCAGTTGGGTTTCGTGTGACAGCATGTGAAGGCTCAACGTGCGCTGAAGATGAACTTGAAAAAATACACGTGTGATGTAAATTTATTGAGCTCATAGGAGATCAGCAGAGAAGCGGCTCCGAAAGATGCTTTTTGAGACCCTTCCTGAATGCCAAAAGTGTTTTAGCGGCGCTAAAGGACAGATGGGACTCAATCCACCATACTGGAGCCAAAACCCACAACTGCATCCAACTCTGCACCCCTCTTTGGCAGCTATTAAATATGAACAGTACAGTACAGTATTTATTATATATACAAAAGTAACAAGAATGAGAAAAAGGCAATATTTTTTGTGGCTTTCCTGCCATAGTAGTAGTTCTGCAGTAAATTCTTCCAAAGGTCTTGCAGGATTGCCACAGAGAGCACGGAGTGCAAAACTGTACAGCAGCAATAATTTAACGTCCAGAACTTTCCCATGCAAGTAAATGTGTTTGAAATTTGAATTCTGCTCCCTGTTGTTCTTTTTAAAACTGAGCAGTGGCATGGAAACCTAAGGAGAGGCAAAGCAACTCCTCTGCATTCAGTTTTTTATAACTAGTCAGTACAAAAACGGGAAAATAAAAGAGAAGAAAGAGGCAGAGGCAGAGGCATTTCCTCTGGGATCTCCAATCCATTAAAATGTCAAAAAGGGAAGAAGGCCCTGACTGTGGCATGTACATTTTTGTTAGTTTTTTGTGTTTCGCTTGTGTACATGAAAGCTGCTGAATCAATATATTGTAGTTGACAGTAAAACAAAATTAAAATTTCAAGAGTTAAGAACTTTGGATTATTTCCTGCACTAAAAAAAACAAATGCATCCTGTTTGCTTCTAAACAGTTATTATACTTCTAGGACTGCTCTGTCAGTTTCAGTGCTTTCAGGAATTGAATGCGGTTATAAATACAGCTGTAATACAAAGAACCCAGAAAACGCTTTGCGTGACTCACGTTAGTCGTATTTTCTAACATTAGAGCAATTAATAAATAAACGGTTTTGTTTTAAACTTTATCACGGCTCACTTTACAAATAAATTCTGATAAACAGGCTTTCGTGTGCATGACATGTCCTTGAATAACCTTTTAAAATCGATCTTAAGAACACAGTAAACGGGGACTTTGGGGGCGACTGGCACTTTCGTACTGAACTGGATCTCATCTGACTTGCACTACGATACAAAATTCATACATTTTAATTGAACTGTCTATCCTTAGAGAGAAGTAGATTGACAGTTGACAAAGCAAACACTCATTTGAAATCTAAACAGATCAGCACCCTAGAAACTGCCTGCAATCTGGCATTTTAGATTCCTGAATCTGTTTATTGTGCAACTGTAGCAGTTAATACAGCTGAAAGCAAAGACAAAGGCAGGCTGTACTGACAGTATATTTTAATTGCACTAAATGGGGTTTTATGTTCTTAGTGCTTGGCTATAGTAAAAAATTAGGAGCTATAATATCAGTTTTCTTCTCCTCAGAGCACTTCAAAGCGACCCAATAAACCATTACTGTATGCAACTGTCTGGCAAGCAGACCATCTGGGAGAAAAACAGACAAGCAGATGGAACCAAAACATCTAGTAAGGTTTTCAGTGACTGTACAGTACTCACCTCTCCTCTTTCGCTTAATACCAACATATTCACAAAATATCAAAGCAGCAAGCAAGTCCCGTGGGTGTTCGGCAGCCTGGGCTGTGTGCGCAGGTACACAGGTATACTTGTTTACGCACTTTGTTACGACAGTTTCCATGACAACACTCTGCGGTATGGATCGGCCGCAGAATGTGATGGGTTTTCAAATCCCAGTCCGATCATTTCGCTTCCTCAAAACTGTTTGTCTGTTGCTTTAGTGTATAGTTTGGCACATTTTGCACATCCTTGAACAGCAGTATTTTTTCCTATCTATGAAGCTCAAACTCTGTTTGTCTGCTTGTCTGTTTGTTCTTTATGCAAAACTCCAAGCCACAGACTTTTTAAATTTTGCACACAGGCACTTTTCATCCTAAGTTATTATTTTTTTTTGCGAAGTAAAGCTCATTAAACTCCAAAAGGCTCCTTATTATTTTGAACGGTTTGCAGAAGCAGTAGTGACATCAAATACAGAGGTGCGCTCCGTATTATACGTGACACTGATGGATATTTCTGCTCCCCACACACACACACACACAAATGTACTAAATGCAACCACTTTAACACTAAAATGTGGCAGTTATACTGTATAATTTGCTCTTACTTGCTTACCTTTCCACTGCTACACCTCATCTAATTAATAATATATTTTTTTGGCTGACACCTTTGTTCCAGATGACGTACAGCATTGTGCCTGAACAATACACACCTACATAACTTCCTGCAGTGTTACAGGGCGGCGATCCTATGATGAAAATATAACCGTGCTTTGGATAAGTCGAGACGAACCTATAAATAGACTAAATACCTATAATTTGTAGGTATTAACAAGGTGATATGTTGGGAAGAAGCACTGACAAGAACAAAAGAAGAGCAGAACGAATAACAAACCTTCACTAGAATTTGCATTTTTCACAGACAACCGGTCAGCAAAATAAACTAAGGTTATATTCTGCCATTTTTATGGTGTTGTCAGTCCTGTGGTTGATAAACTGCAGTTGCAGAGATTGTAAAGGGAAATAAGATTGATGTGAATTTCTAGTGTGGGGCATAAACCTTATTTGTCAACCACTGGCTATAACTAAAATGTCAAAAAATTATAAGATTTGATAAACCAGACATAATCTAATGGGCGTCTTGTTTACTCCACTGAAGGTTGGATGTGACCCAAGGAAAATGTGAGCAGACCTTGTGCAAGAGCAGGTCGAGGAAAGAGGGGAACCAAAAAAGTAAACTAATCAATTATTGAAGTGAACGTGTTTGTGAGCTACAGCAAAGGCAAAATGTTTATGAAGGTAAGAACGCTCAGAAATTAAAGTTTAAAATATTCCAAAATAGTTCCACCGACATCAACACTTTAATCTGGTCACTGCCTGTCAGTCATGCGAGACAAAACCTTCTGGTCTCCAGGCACATTAAAAACTGGATTCCTGCTTTGCAACAGCTGCCCATCTTCAGCCTGAAATCCAAGATGCAAACATCTGGGGCATCAGTTTGGTCTCAGTTCCAGCTGTAAAGACATTTGAACTCATTTGTGGAATCGACTACAGAAGGTGAACACCATCAGTGCACCATTTATGTGGATTACTACAAGGTGTGAAGCTGCAGGCTGTGATGTTTACTGTGCCAGATGAACCCTTTCCTGACCACAGAAGAGTCACGCTGGAGAGAAGGCCAGCCGGTTCACTGCTGCACCGAGCAATATGGATATTTACAGTCCGGGTACAGAAACTGTTCTGCACATTCAGCCCAGTATGTCTAACACATGCGAATTACACCATGAGTTCAGGAAGCCTTCTGACCCCTACTAACCACTTCGAGATTTCTTCCTGATGTCTGCATTCTTGACTTAGCATTTGTGCTCACTGAATAGCCAAGAGGGAAATCCTGAGTTTTCTGAAGAAATTCTTGTGAAGTGCTCTTCAAACCCATCCCATTTTGGGTAATAAAGAGAGCATTTTATCCATGTACTTGCACTCTAACCTAAAGATGGCTACCGGCTACTCGTCCGTCTTAATTCTAAAGGTGTGTTTTCACGGCATGTTGTCATTCCCAGCAACCAGAGAGATCTCGGAGCGGATCGATACCATGTTGGTGTGACAAACCACACGGTTAGGGTGCTAATGCACAGCTGGCTGTACACAGTAAATACAGCTTCTGTGCGAAAACACCACATTAATCGTAAAAGGCTCATTTGGACAACCGGTGCACTTGGCAGCCGAGACCTAGAAACATTTGGGAATCAAACTGCACGGTCGCTCCAGAGACGGTCCTTTGATTGACCAGTAAACTGGTGCTCTGAGGACCTGGAAGCAATTCCGCTCACCCAACGCTGTGTTGTTAACAAAATGAAGTGAATTTGCAGCCAAACTGCAATTATAATTGTTCACCCATTGCCAAGGATCGCTGACTTTTATGGCTGGGTGATACAGTAATTGAACACATTTCTCCTGCATTGTTTGTCCAATGCAGCCAGAATAAAGGAAAAAACAAACTTCTGGTTATATTCAAGAAGTTATTAAACAATTTCATTTCCACAGGACTTTTTCTCACTAATGCATGCAAATAATTAATACTATAATTTACCAGTGGGTGATATGGAGGCACAGCGGGTTCTGCACATCTCACCTGGGCTACGGGGTCATTCACCTTGTCTGGTTATCCCCCCGTGTCTGCGTAGGTTTCCCTCCAGCAATGCATTTCAACTGGGTTGGTAGCTCTAAGTTGCCCGTTATGTCTGTGTGGGTGCGTCCGCTCCACGAAGAACCTGCTTCCTGTCCGTCGTATATCCCAAACCCCCTGGTGCTCTGTGTTTCTGGGATAGACTCCAGACTGCTGTGGCCCCCCTCCCACACATACACACCTTAGGATGCAAACTTATTAAGAGTGAGCGCATGTTATCAATTGAGCGCCTTATTAACAAATCCCTCATTTGTCCTTCTTGGCCAAATATAAGTATGTTTAAATGCCGAAATGACAGAGGGGGCAGTGCGTGTGCTTTAGGAGTGTTTACAGAACATCAGCTCATGCTAATCTCTGGATGTTTCTCTAAGATGCATGTGATCCACGAGCATGTCTGTTTTCTCGGGGAGGGCACTTTGTCATGTCAGAGCTCGCTGATTTACGGACGGTTTGCCGGGGGTGCAGTTCTCCGGTGGGTCTCCAGCACGGCTTGTCAGGCAGCAAATGTACGACTTCCGTGCGGGATCGCGGCCTTCCTCCCCTCGGGTTGGGCTGCGCATTGGGCAGAGGCAGACGATCGTCCCGGAGCTGCCTTGTCAGGGAGAGTAATCGCTGCACGTGACTCCTGCTGGCGGAGAGGGAGCCAGGGTGGGCTTTGGTCTCAGTGCCTCTTTAACCGAATGATGAAACGCAGAATTCTCAGTCCTCCTCAACTCTGAAGCATTTCATCTTTAAATCCCAGCCCACAGGTCACGCTCGCTCTACTGCATGATTAGTTTATGGAGTGCTGAAGCCTATTGATCGAGGAGCCGGGATTCTTCTGGCCACAGTCGCAGAGCTGGGGTTTTTTTTTCCAGGTTTCATTAAATATCGCTCAATACACCATTTGGTTTTTGGACAGAAACAAAAAGTAATTAATTGGTCGCAATAATGTTTTTTTCCCTTTGTTTAGGAAAAAAGTTTCATTGCAAAAATCATTGTTGCAATTTAACAGAGAAATGGGGGTGGGCGACACAAATGTATTGAAATAGCGTCGGGTATGTTTGGCTCAAAAGAAGGGGTTTCCATTCGTTCTGCGGGTTTTGGAGGTACACCTCACCCACACTTGGCAGGTTATTCTTGACACTGTCCCTGTATTAACACTGCTCTCTGCCTTACACTTCAGAAACGCTTTGGTTTCCACAGAGTGACCTTCGGACATTCTGTCATAAATGGATGGCAACCATTATGCCAGCACCAACATGCAGGGGAATTCAGGGCTCCTGGTAAAATATGCTCTGCACCCCCATTAATAAAAATTAATAAAGCCTTTTGTGGGCCTTCTCTTCCCCATTCACTCCATTAAGAAAAGTTCTGCCTGTTTGTTCCAGCTTCCTCAAACGAATTCTTTCCCGCTGACCATTTCAAACACCGTTTGCCCATTGCTATTTACAAGCATGTTATTGTTTACTTATACTGACATCGATACTTAAAAAAATAAAGGAATAATATATTAAAAATCCCCCTGAGTTTATGGTTAGTTGATTTCCATAGCTCAGTTGAAACTGAAAAACTGCATCCTGGTTATATATTTTGTTTATGTATTTTCATACTGGCCTAAATATAAAAGTACAGCTGGAAGACAAGTGAAGACTGGTATACCATGTCTGCAGTTACTGGTTATTTGGAAGCTGGATGTTGCTTTAATGAGCTTGAAAGCCTTGCATGTTTTTATATTTTTTCAGCTTAGCAGTGAAAATTTTGAAACAGTGCTGGACTTGACTTTCACGGATACGTCCATCTTCTGCTAAACTGGAACCTACCATTAAATACAACGTACCATACGTACAGAATTCTAAGGACTACATAACATAGTGTACATGTGGCTGACTATATAACGTACACTTTGTTCACAACTGGGAATAAGAACAGCATGAAAGACAAATAATAATAGAGTACTGATCAAGGAAATATACCTGTACCGCGGTGTCTGAGTTTAACTGGAACAGTTTTAATGCACATTAGTGCAGTGAGAAAGGTGTTCAGGGAAGTCTTTCCATATGCAATGCATTCTCATTCTTAGCAGTGACAACTGTGACGGAACTACTTTAGTCCTCTCTTCCTAGACCGGTTTGTTCAGTGAAAACCCGATATTAAAATTGTTCTGTATTGTACTGCATCTGTTTTACTTTCAATAATCGATACTGTAGTGCACGGGCATATGATTTTATGCTTGTTCTGATCATTTAATTCCAGAACAAGAAGATTCTTTCTGCCTCTTCCAGTGGAGTTGACGTGTAAAGGAACCTGTCCTTTGTTTGCGGTTTTCTTGCTGAGGAAATTGATTGCTTCATATTATATTCCCTTTGTAGCTGGAACCCAGTCGTCCCCCTTCAGTAAAGCCAATGTCTAGCAATGTTGGGGAAATAATAATGTCAGGAGTGGCCATTCGGGCCAAACCTATAGCAACCGAGTTCAGAAAAGGCCCTGTTCTAATAATGACAGTTCACTGTAGTAATACTTTACATTAGGCCTACAGTACCCTGTTAAGACAAAGGGTTAAAAAGGTAACAGCTACTTGAATAAACAAACGGTTAAGGAATTTTATAACTATTACTTTGTTTTGCCAATGATCGCACAGCATTCCCACACCTTATCCAAGGCATCTGTTCCTGCACAACCCTTCATAACTCAATTTCTCATAAAGTAGGTTTATGAAAATTGCTTTTAATGGTAAAAATATCTGTGCTCTTAAGCCCCAAAACTGAAACTCATTTAGGTTAAAAGATCACCAAATTAAATTGGACACAATCGCTCCAATGATTTATATTATTCATCACAGCACAGCATAAGCAGACTGAGTCGGTTTTCCTGCACCCGCTCAGCTTTTCGGTGGCCATCACGCGCGTACGTATGCTTCAGCGAACGCTCCCAAACAAAATGTACATGCATTTGACTGAATTTTTTTTTTTTTGTTATCCTGTGGCGGGGGGGGGGGGGTCATAGCTACCAAGGTGAATCTAAGCAAAGATCTAGCAAAAATCACGCGGTGGACCTGGTCTAACTCTGCTCAAAAATGAAGAAATGTCTCGTAAGGTGGAGCTATTAGGCTATTAAAAAAGTCACTCGGCATTCTCACAACTTAAATGGGTTTATCTGCCCGCACTTGTAATATTCGCAATATTCACACACAAAACAGATTATTTTTAACGTCAACTTCACCGGCGGTTACCACGGAAATTCCGGCAAATGGCCCTCGGCTGTCACTGCGCAACGCTGTGCAGAGATTCACCTGCGCATCGAACACAAGGCACAGAAACCCATCCCGAACCTCATTAGCCGATCAAACGCAGCCCCGCGTTTCTCGGGACCGCGATCGACGGCGCCAAGAAGAACTTTTTTAGCGCAACTTGGACATAATTGCCAACTCGCCGTAAATGCGATCAATTAAAATACAGCCGAAACTGTCCGCCGAGACAGAAGATAATGAAGCGGGATTCTGTCACGGCGCTCGGCCAAGGCCCAATTACGACGCAGCGAGACAGGTCAAACCTGACATGAAAGCAGCTTCAAAGGAGAAAAAGTTTACAAATGAGCTGCGAAACATCAATGAGCGGCAGACACGGAGAAGCGTCGGCGCAAATTAAATGGCAGAGCGCATCGCATAACCGAAGCCCGACTTCGGAAGAGACGGCCCCGGGCCTTAAGGTGGAATCCGAAACGCGACTTACTGGAAGGATACGGGAGGTGGGTGTCAAAAAGGAACGGGCGGTTCAATTACGGTGTGAACGCTCGCAGTGCCTAATTGAATCGTTGGCTGTCGGGTGGACCAAGGGGGCACGGCAGCTTTTGATGTGCCAGACTCCCAGACGGTTCAAAAGGTTTAAAAAGGTTCGCTTCCCCTGCTTGCCGGCAACCTTTAAATAGACCGGGTCCCTTCCTTAAACTCGGTTTATCCCCTTTAAAGTTGCGGCTGCTACACTAAGTGCAGGCAGGAGGGACGAGGTGCCGGTCAAAGCTTCTGAAGGGGAGAAACATGTAGCTCACATTGCACAGTACAGCAGAATAACCTGACAAACCAGCCTGGACCCCATGGATACGTTTGCCAGTTTCAAGTGCTATAATCTTGGAAATCACTCCTGACCTGTGGTCAGACCTATTTTGACCATGCAAACTACACTACAACGCCAAAAGTACGTGGACCCCTGAGCATCACCATCAACAACCCATTCCAAACCATGGGCGTTCATATGGAGTTGCCCCCCCCCCCCCTTTTGCTGCTATAACAGCCCCCACATTTCTGAGAAGGCCTTCCACCAGATTTTGGGAATTTGTGCCCATTCAACCACAAGAGCGTCAGTGAGGTCAGGCAAGAAGGTCTGGCTCATAGCCAGAGTTTCAGTTCATCCCAAAGGGGTTCGGTGGGGTCAGGGCTCTGTGCACCCACTGAAGTTCTTCAAAACCAACCTGGGCAAACCATGTGGTTATGGAGTTTGCTTTGTGCATGGGGGGGGGTGTACAGTCATGCTGGAGCAAGAAAGAAATTTCTTCCCCAAACTGTGGCTACAAAGCTAGGAAGCACACAGCTGTCTAGAATGTGTTTGCATGCTGCGTGGATGCAGCTGAAGCGGCTCAGCCATTAGAAAGGACGGGGGGTGTCCACATACTTTTGGCCATACTACGTGTGCCAACTTGCTCAGTAAGAGTGACTTTATTCGCTTCTTTTGTCTTTACAAAAGTTAAGGGTCTTTTCCATCAAAGGCTGAATCCTTAACTTTGAGTATCGTGTGTGTCTGCTTTGTTTGTGAGTGAGCATTCACGACAGTGCAGGGAGAAATAAATTCACAGAAACTTCCGTCTTCTGTTGCAAGGAACCTTGACCGCTCGAGTAAGTACGTCCATTTCGGCACGTGCGTCTACTCTGGGGCCCTAGAGCGCACAGAATATTTTGCCATTGAAACGTAATTCTGATTATGTCTTTGATTCATGAAAATTCTCCTTTTGAAGTTCTTCCAACAACAAATATCCTTTGCAAAGTCAGAGAAGATTGTGCCGGCTTTCGTGTTGTGTTGCGCAATGAATATTTTATTGCAAAATGCAAATTCTCAGCACCTCCTCCAAATGGAAGATGAAATGTGTGATGAATGCACAACTTTTCCCTCTTCTTTTCCGCCGGTTTAAGTCTCAGCCATTTCCTGCGCCGGGTTTGTACTTCGTTTTGTTGTTCCTTAATGCTGGTGGCTCGCACGAATCCAAGCTCAGCAGCGCTGACCCGCCTGCTCTGCGGCACAGGAAGAAATTCTTCTTGGATTTAATCACCGCCACGCGACTCGCTGCAAGCGATGCAGTCCTCGTTCGCGTGGAAGATCTTTTCCTTGACTTTCCCGCGGTAAAAACGGCAGGGGGGATGGCATGCCGTCTCGGTGCGTCGTGGGTTCTTCGTTCGGTTTCAATGTTGCTGAGTCATCACCAAACGCAACGATGCTGCAAGAGAGCATTAGAGAAATTCCCGATCATCGCTGCTCAGATCCCCGTTTTAATATTTTTTCCCCCTCGCATCTTTTCAGTGCAAACTGGCACTGAAAAGCACTGCTGCTGCTGCAAAAAAAACTATTGTTGTTCATCCTTTGTGATATTTTGCGAAAAGAGACAACGGTCCATCTGGAGAGCAGCGCACAAGCAGAACTCCCTCGGTGTTGCGCTATTGTACAGAATCTTAATCCTTCCACTCATTTCTAGCATTTTATCACATTTGCTTTCAGTGTCTCCTGTCCATCAGTTCCAATTCCATTGAGTATTTGTCATTGTCCACTTTTCCACGATTTAGGGCCGCTCTTTTATCGCCCTCTCAAATCTCTGCTCCCCTTCAGAATTAGAAGCATTATTTCGATATTCAAATGTGTTTGGTTCCAGTGTGGGTTTCCATTTCCAAACAAGACACCATTTGCTTCTTTTTACTGTCATTTTGTCTCACTTTCAATTCTGATGAGACCACTTGTCCTCAAAGAATGGCTTATTTTTAGAAAAGCCGAACTTCAGGCGAGACAAAAGATAACTTGCGTAGATGCTCAAAGAGGAGCCTTAAGGGGAGATCATATACAGCACACCTATATAAAGAAGCTACATTTTAATAAAGTTTCAGTTCTGTCAACAGAGTCCAGAGAGATGTTTCAAAGGGCCGGGAAATCTGTGAAGCCGGATGAAGGGGTGCAGAAGGGATGCGGAGACGAATTACTAATCGGCTTTTCCAGCAGAAGTTACACGGTAGGTAAAGCCTGCACGAGCTATGAGCAGGTGCACAAATGGTGCAATAGTTTGATTTTTGTTTGCTGTAGCTTGCGGACGTTTCTAGATGTTTGCCCCCCCCCCCCCCCTTCCAGAGGCCCCCAGGTGGCCACACAGGTAACTGCCGTCTCAACACCCATGAACATCTCCGCCTTCTTCAATCCCTCCGTGTCTCCAAGTAAATAAATAAAAGCCATTTTCAGAATATTGCTGCATACTACATTTTTATAAAGATACAAAGATATTTCCAAACTGTAAATCAACGTATGAGCTGAACTCCTGCTCAGAAATATAGGATTGCACAGTAATACTTGAGCTGCTTAAATAGGTCATGTTTATCTGCCATACATTTCTTTTAGTGTAAGTTCATTTTCAATATACTGTATATTTTCTTTTCAAGGCACCTGAACCTACCTAGTAAAGGCCTTACAATACAAAGTGTATGCAAATTCATATATTCTGCTTATATTCTGACTCAAGTCACACATTGTCTGTAAACATCACATTATCGCATCTCTAGCAGTCTGCTTAAATCAGAATTATTTAAAGTATTTTCCCATCTGTTTTATGTGCTCCCTTCATTTAAGGTTCAAATAACCCACAAGCTACAGCACAATTCACTGACAATAAGGTAGAATGTATCTGAAATGCAATTTAAACCAAACCTTGCAGGCAGGTTTTCGGTAAGAAGCGCCTTCTGATTTGCATTCGCCGTCTCTCTTTCCCGCTGTCTAAATTTTATTCTTTTTACTCAAATATTCCAACAGGGCAGCCCTTCCAGGTCAGCCTGCATTCCTGGCTGTAGCTATTATAGTTTAAAATATATTTCCTTTTCTTCCGACGGTAACTCGGCTGTCGTTTGCAGGAAGGTCTGCATCTGGCTTTAAAGTGCCATCCGGCTGAGCAGATGGGGGTTACGTCCGGGTTGCGATGCGGCCGAGAGTACTGCGGCCCGGCTCGCCAGCGCACATCCAAGCAACCGAGGAGTACAGGCCAAACAAAAACGCAGTTTTTTCTGTCTGAAAGTAATGAGCGCAGCCCTGAAATAAGTATAATAAGCGCTTATAGTAGAAATAATAAGACATAATAAAAAGAGGTACTTTTGCACACAGTTTTAATGGTGTTAGACTTGAAGCGGGATTTTTGGTACTGAGACGGGTACAGATGCTACACAGTTGATTTGTTTCTCGGATGCGGTTGTAAGGGCATCTGGATTTGTCCTCGATGCTGTACCTGGCTGTTCTGAGGATCACGTCTGCATTTGGATCTCTGTTGTGAAGTCCACTTTGCTTGCACTTTTGTGTGTCATGTGTGCAAGGGGGACACTTTTTGAACAGGAGCAGAACTCCGCTCTCTCTCGTGAAGCAGAGTGGCTCCTGCAAACTCCTGCACATTGACTCCTCTAGCTGATGCATTTAAAACAGTGCAAGAAACCCAATAAAGAGGCTCAGTCCTTTCACTCCCCCCTGCTACACACCCACTACCAATAAAACCATAATTCTAAGAAACGGAAAAACAACGCAGGTTGTGTGTCGTCTACCTTTAAGCGCGCATAAATATGCAACCTGGAGCCAAAGACCTGACGTGTAGGTGGAGAACGGCGGAGAGACAGCGCATGACGGTCTCACAACTGGTAGATGTCAAATTCATAAGATCACCACACCTTCTGCTCTGTGCTGAAAGACGTAAGGCAGTGCTTATTGCTCCTCATCCATCTGCACATCAGGGGACGCTTTTCCACGTCGCTCAAAATGCTTTGTTTTTTGGAAAAATAGTGCCAGCCACTCCTCAGTTTATTGGCAAAAATGTTGTTGCTTCTTCAAAGCTTGGAAGTCAGGGACCAACTGTGTTTCATTTCTCCTGCAGAGTTGTTGCCCAAAGTAATTTAGACTGTAGAAATATTTGCCTTCAGCAAAATATCCTCTTCAGCTGAAGCCCTTTTTGGTGGCTGTCCAGTTGAGGTTGAGGTTTAAATGAAAAGCAGCTTTCAAATGATCCCCTCCACCCACCCTTTTTTTGAGAAAAACTGCTGAGAGGGACATTAACCTCAACTGCGGTATTTGGACACAAACAATATTCTGACCCGAGACCTCAAGAAACAAATCCTGTTCAGCAAGATGCGCTTCCAAACAACCTTCTCCTTTGGAGTTTCAAATCAACATGCAGACGTTGGCGCGAAAAGGACGTGGTCTGCACTTCCGTCCTTTCATTACTAATAATAGTAATTATTAAAATTTTTATTTTTAAACGCTCCGTTTCTCAGCAGAAAAGCACATTTTTAATTTGATCTGCATCGTCTTGCTAGCCAGTAATGTCTGAATATATATTTTTGTATAATTTTTTTGCTTGCTTTAATGTTCTTTCAAATGATGTGAACCTGAGCTGTGGCCTTTTGTTCCACACTTGCAGTCCACTGTTAAATATTGGAAATTCCACTGGCAAATCATCGCTTGCTCGACAAACACCAAGGCGAGACACTTTGTGAAAAGAAAGGACAGCAACACAAGAGCAACGACAACACTGAAAAGAAAATAAAAGGTTCGCGTCGGTCACTGTCCGTTGAATAAACAGCCGTAAGCCTACAGCAGGGAAGTGCAATTTTCATGAGGGCAAAATAAACTGCACCTTGCGGAGTGTAAAAAGTAGCTGTGCTTGTGCGTTTCGAGAAATATTGACATTATTGCCATTTAGCACTCGGATTTACGTTCATCCCCGTTTATCGCAAGAAAGAATTGTAATACGTAGGCATGCACAAATTGTAAAACAGATTTGAGATATAGGAGATAAAATACAAACGATATAAAATAAAAAGGATTGCTAAACCATGCCAAGTACCTTAGCTTATATGTCTGATAACTTGCGAAGATGTATTTAATTCACTCTGTATAACGGAAGGTTTTGCTAGATCAATATTTTATTTAACCATCTTAGCTACGCTATAAAATTGCAAAGCGCTAAAGGTTCGCCGGAGGACTGAGCCTGCAAAATGCAATACAAATGTATTTAATTAGTAAACACATAAGGCCAAGCAACAATAAGATACAAAAATGAAGTCGGTGTCACATCGGAAAGGGAACTGCAATATGAAGCTAATAAATTAGAGGCTGGCGTTCTAATAAAGAGGGAACTGGCGGAAAGATGCAAGACAAAAGGAGTTGATAATGATGATATTGCAAAGCTCTCTTGTGAGTGACATGTTGCTCTCAATGTCGGGATGCAAATGGAGGAAGCGGCTGGTAAAGCGGTTTTGCGCAGGTTCTGCTGTTAATAATAAAATCTCCCAGGAAAGTGGCCTTGGCGACACAACAGCGGCATCTCGCACCCCCGGCTGCGGCCTCCTGTGCCCGTATCTGCGACCCGAGGCTCGGGAGGAGCAGCACAACGGCACGGATTTCAGCCTTTTACGCTGTCCGTATTCTGCAGCTCAAAATTAAGAACAACGGAGCTATATTAACCAGCTGCCACTTGAACAGGAAGGAATAAATGATGATTTGTCCTAGATCAATAGCAAAGATCAATCACAGGTTTATCATTTGATATGAAAAGTACAGTATAGTCAGCAGTAGTGTATTAACAGCATACGACACGGCTCAGTGACATTGATAATAACCTCTAAGTGTTGGGTCATGGGTCACATTTAGAGAAATGTGCAAAAACACACAGGTTAACAGAAAGGGATGCTGAGGATGCTCCAGAGAGCAATTCTGTGTCTCTGGGATGTCAGATTGTCACACAGATGGCAGTGGAAGGCCAGAAAAAAGACTATAGACCAGGCAAATGACGGAGGCTGAGGTCAAATGAAAGTGTGTGTGTGTGTGTGTGTGGGGGGGGGGGTGTTTAACAGTAGAAGAATGGTTGCAGAGAACTAGCAGCATGGAGTTTGGTGCAGGAAGGTGTGCAGTTATGCCTTGTTCACATCACATCTGCATGCTTTGGACTAATAGAAAACTTTATTGTTCAAGTTTTAAACAGAACACCTTCTGCTGTGGTCATCAGCCAGACCTGATGAAGTGAGGAGGGCCAGGGTGGCATGGTATTTATATGGACTCTTGGAGGACAGGAGTTGGCCGCACTGGAGAGCTGTGTTTGTAACATGACGGGGACTGACAAAAGCACTTCCCCTTCTTTTTTTTGTCATCGGTTTGTCTGGTTAATAGCAGCCTCATAGTTCTATCAGTCGGTCAGCGGCGGTTTAAACCAAGTTCAGGTACTCAGGTCATTTTAGGGGATCAGTACACAGTTGTGTGTTAATACAGTTATGGTTGCTCTGTCAAAACAGGCACGATTTCAGCAGCCAGACTGTAGTTAAATCAAATGTACTGTCAAGTTATGCAACGTCAAAGAGTCAAACATGAAGCCATACTGCATATTTTATTAGTTGCAGGGTATTTCACTGCACTTTCAATTCGGGCAAATACATATTAATTTTAATATAGTATTTGTCCATCACTGTGGTTATGTAATGTCTTTTTTTTTGGTCTGTAATTTGTTCTATATCATAAATGCTGCACAGCTGCAACTCTTCTATATTATCGTTTTCTTAAAATACAATTTAAGTGTAACTCAGTTTGAATACTAAATGGTTTGTTATT
Source organism: Heterotis niloticus (assembly GCA_018136845.1). Lineage (NCBI taxonomy): Eukaryota > Metazoa > Chordata > Actinopteri > Osteoglossiformes > Osteoglossidae > Heterotis > Heterotis niloticus. Next base: position 24,338,264 of record CM030901.1, on the reverse strand, counting down.
CTGAGGTTATAGGTCCACCTGCCTGAACTGCGAAATGGAGTCAAAACCATCACAAAGCAAATGGGCAACAGTCATGGACTGTTGGACCCCCTTTAGTTTTGATTATGGCAAGCATTCGCCGTGGCATCGCTTCGATAAGCTTATGCGATGTCACAACATTTATTTCCGTCCAGAGTTGCATTCATTTTTGGCCAAGATCTCGTACTGATGATCGGTGAGTTGGACTGCTGCGTGAAGTCTTCTCCAGCACAAGATCCCAAAGATTCTCACTGATGTTAAGGTCTGGACTCTGTGGTGGCCAATCCGTGTGTGAAAATGATGTCTTTCTCAAGCTCCCCGAAGCACTCTTTCACAATCTGAGCCCAATGAATCCTGGCTTTGTCATCTTGGAAGAAAAAATCCATTGATGGAAAAACCTGCTCATTCAGTATATCCAGGTAGTCAGCTCACCTCATTTTTTATGTACACTACATTGCTGAACCTAGACCTGAGCAACTGAAGCAACTCCACATCATAACACACATAAACCCCAGTGGTGATTTTTTTTGTCCAGGCAGTGTATTTTGCAGCAGACATCTGAAACCCCGATCCCAAGATGGAGCTTTTTATGGGGTGCTTTGCCTGCCTCGTGTTCCATCACTTGTGGAATCTTCCATAATTCGGGAAAAGCACCATCATCCTCAGCTACAAGGAGCTCCAGAGCTGACCAACAGCTGTCTGACCTCAACACCGCAGCTGGACCTGACGCTCCCAGCGCTGCGAGCGATGGATCCGACATGGAGTAGCTGGCGACTGTCAATCGTGTCTGGCAAAATGTTGCTGCTAACTTCTCCTTTTTACAGTTTGATGGCTTTGTTTATTTTGGTGGAGGGGTTATTTCATCACTTTTGTTCAGCTGAGGAGTCGTGTCTAAATTTTAAGCTTTAATGCCAGCAAGAGAGCGAAAACATGGGTCGTCTTCACCAGTCTGCGGGATCGGCTACTGCATAGTTACTGTACAAATCTGTTCAGTTTCTCAGAACACTGCGCTCAGGGGATAAAAAACCCAAAATCAATAACACAGACATACAACCCACTCTTTGGCTTTAAAAATGAAGGCAGACACCATGAAATTTTAAATGTGTTTCAGATACATTATTAATGCATTTAATATTGCCTTTAGTTCAGAATTATGTCAGAACTACCTACATAACACTACACATGATGTAAAAATGTAAAGTTCTAAATATAAAAAATGTCTGAGATAGAGATGTGTTCAAATGACAGCCTTCCGCTTCTTGAACCTCAGCTAAACCATGAGATGAACGTCAGACAACGCGGAGGCTGGCCGACTTTAAAGTGACACGGTGGCCATTTTGCTTTAAATGCGACTTCAGAGGACATAGCAGCCGAGTTTAAGAAAACAGGTGATTTATTCCTGTTTGGATTTAGCTTAAACTTTAAACCACAGCCTAATGACAGACTAGCAAGTCTGCACAAAAGGCAGCCCAGTATTCAATGGCCATCTCCTCCACTTCAGTTTTCCCGCCACATGGCCTCACCGAGCATCCCTAAAAAGAAGTCCGCAATGACTCATTGTCTTTTAACTCTTTGCTCCATCTTTTGTATCCCAGAGCAAAAACATCTGGGCTCTCACAAACAAGCAAAGGAGTGAAACTGAGGACAATGAAACGTTTTTGCAGAAAGAATCATTCTGAAGAGTAAGAATAACTCGAAGAAAAGCTGCTCTCACGGTAAGGTCATGTATTTCAAGTGTAGTGTTGGAGAATAAATGCTAAATCAAGGCAACAAAAAAGTGGAGAACAGACCGGCCTTTGCTTTGCGCGGCTCTGGCTCGACGCCTGACTCACATACAGATTAACTCTTTTTTTATTTCAGCTCACTTTACGCCAGCAAGCAGTTGCAGTGTCGCTACATTCAAGGAAATTCACAATTTATTTGCCCATAAATTATCCATTAATACGCGTGAGTATTTTCTGTTCATTACGGGACTCGGCAATTCGCGGTGCACTTTGTTTCGTTCTTCGCATTCAAATCCATGTTACTGAATCGTGCCACTTCAGTGGAAAATGTACACATAGTTGGTTCCAGTTCTGCTTCCTGTTCCGCTCAACCGGAACACGACCCGACGCTCCCCAAAGACGGAATCAGAGCGCATTCGTCTCACAAACCTCCAGTGACATGTTGGTTCACAAAATGAAAAATAAATAAATAAAATCTCAAAGTTTCCGTGCAACCGCATTAATGCGAGGGAAAATGAAACGGCACAGTTATTCGCCAATTAGCTTTGGCTTTAATAACCCGGCTGATATCAATTTCTCACCGATTCACGCTCCTCGGCCTCACGCCAAGTAGTTCCGAGAATTCCACACCATCCTTAGGATGACAAATAGACATCTGGTTCAGCATCAGCAAAATTAGACAGACGGATGCCCACGCATGGCGATACATTAGATACCGCTTATGAACATTGATATTATTTCTGGATACTGAAGTAGTTTGATCCAAATAAAAAAAAAAAAGAAAAAAAATGGTGCTGCTAAAATTAACTTGCATTAAAAATTTTTCAAACTCGGCAGGACTAAAAATGGAAAGTAGTTACATATCTTAATCTAAAAGTAGCAGTTAATTTTGGGAAGAAGGGTCAGCATTGTCAGAGGTCTCCGCTTCAGCAACGCCGATCATTTCTTTCACGTAGAGGCCTAGTAGGGTAATAGAAGGCCAGGACTATTTGTATGCAGTTGGACGTGCGCAGGTCTGTGGATGGCTGTCTGAAGAATAAGACTCTCATAGTTTCATTTTACTAGCAGAATAATAACGGTCTTCTCCCCGTGCATCACATCCATCAGCCTGGAGAGATTGTTACCTTCATTTCTACCCCATTTTTCCACTAACAATGAGATCCAAAATACGAGGAAACGAGAAAACAAGAAATGAGAAGCTGGAAAATATGTATTGGCAAAAAAAAAAAAAAAAAAGTTAGTCGGTGTACCCGCTAGAATATTAGTCCCACACTATGAGTTATTAATAAAAAAAAGGAAAAAAATTGTCAGATGTTTCCAAGTAGCGTAGCAGTGTTAGCAGAAATGTACAGCCATTTACGCGCAAGTTACAGCAAGTTTCTGGAATTCCTGCATTAAAATTTATGGACATTTTATTAACCAAATTAAGGGCTGAAAATCTTGCCATCGTGGTCAGATCTTAAATCTTTTTAAATGCGGCTGACATGTTAACATGTCTCAGGGATTTCTTACATACACTTCACTGTTGTGTAACACCTTCTCTCCACTTATGTCCATTAATTTTTAGTCATTTAATGGCTCGACAGTAAAGTTTATTACTTAAATCTATTCAGCTTGGATCAGGACTAAAGCACGCGCTGGAGAGCATCACTGAATGCTGGACATATGTAAACATGGGAGTTTACAGCCGGGTCCTTACGCCAGCCGCTCGGACCCCGCCCGATGCTTCGGTCTTTCGGCGTGTTTTATACGGGCCGCAACTCGCTGTGCTCCATCACGGCTGCAGTTCCATGACACAGGGAAGCATCTCAGTATAGAAAGTCGCCATTAGCAGGACAAGATGAGCTTCTTCGTGCTCCATTAAAAATGCAGGCGACAGCGGTGCAGACACCTGTGTAGCCCTGCAAGCCAAAGTGCACATGAAGATAAAGACAAGTTGCGATCGGTATTCTCTTCCAGTCACATTTATCAGTGTAGTAGAAAAGATTACCCAAGGAGGTGCAATAGAAATTGGGAAGAATTTTACACCATTTACTTTCAAGACGAGGTTCTCCTATCCAAACTAAAAAGGAAAATGTAAATTAAGAGGTTTTAAGGCCTTCAATAAGCTTCCATTACTTGGCTTGGCTTGTCTAATCTTCTCGAAACTGTAACTATGGACCTACGTGAGTGAAAAAAGGAAGAGAAAAAAAAATCAGGTTAAAAAGGTTGCCGGAGTCTTGGAAGGAACAACAAAGGGATGGGTGATGCAGTCTGGCTTTGTTTTCTTCTTCGCGGCTGCAAAAGGCTTTGGCACTTCTACTCCGGCACAGGGTGGTGGCACTTAGCCGGGCACAGGAAAAGCATCTTAAACGTTTAAGACGAAAATGATTTATCCCACGCATATTCGGTCCAGGGCTGAATCTGGGCAGCAAAGCCTCTGGATTTCCTTAGAAGAGTTATTTTCATCCTCAGGATGTATTGTAGCTGTTCGAAAATCTGGCACGGCAAGATCTGTCCTTCGTTTTAATGAGGCCTCCAGAGGGTCAGTGGCTTCTGATCGTCCACCGCCCCCCAGTCTTCCCCAGCCTCCGTGCTATACTCCCCACCAGCAGACTTTTGCTCAGAAAGGGAAAAAATACACTCTGCACTTTTGCAGTTCAAATGAAGGGGAAGAATAAAATTTTTTTTTTAAATTAATTGTGAGCTGTGTCAGCTGTGCTTACACAGAGCCAGAAGGCAAACAGTTTTAGAGATGTTGTTCTCCGCATCTTAATCGGAAATGAAGCGTTTGAACGTTTTTTTGACCCATCGTAGATGTAGATTTTAGTGGCACTGGAGTAAGGCGACGAAATCCATATAAATCGGCAGCTTATCTGATCTATGAGAATGACATAATTAAAATGTATATCAGCGTTATTGTACCGTTTTTTTTGTCCGCAGTGTAATTTGTGAAAGATGCTTTTTGCCCCAACAATGTTTCGGCTCAGAGGCGTATTTGTTTATTCCATGTATTTGCTAAGTATAACACAGAATTTCAAAGAGGCCCTCTGAGCCAAAGCAGCATTGTTATAAGCAGCTTTCCTTGCCCGACAAAGGTCATTTGCTCCCCGTAACCTCTCCAAAACATGAATTAGTTTCAATGATAAAAAAATGGATTTTTCTCCCAAGGCCCCAAAATGACACCCATCTGTGCTGAAATATCACCAAATGAACACAATTACTACAGCAGATCGCCATAGCCATCATAAGGACCAAAGCAGTTTCCCTTCTATGAAACAGCGAGGCAGACCACAGGCTACCAAGAGTATTACTGGTGAACAAGGTGTAGAAGAGGCAGAGAGCTTAATACAGCAGAAGCCCAAGCATAACTGTGCAGAAGACTGCGTGGCAGCTCCACATTCATGCCATTCAGCTATCAGAAGATGCATGAAATCCACACTCGGTCCTCAGAAGTGTGCAGAAATTCCTCTCCGGCCTGAGCTGAGATATGAAATGAAACTTCATGAAGTAAAAATTCTCATAACCCAAATGGGAGCATCTCTGCGGCGCGACTGTAATTTAAAGTGGGTTTAATTCGGCTTCTCATTAAAAGAGCCACGCCATCGACTGCAGCTGGATGGAAGAGGGCTTCGGTTTCCAGCGATCAAAGAGCGAGAGCCGAGCTAAACCGAAACGTTCTCCCGTTACCATTCTCCCTTTGCGCGTGCGGAATCGCGCAGAGCGATGCCACACGACGGGCAGCCACACGCCGGCACCGCGCTGCCCGCGAGCCCGCGTTTCGCCCCCTTGCGCCCGGGAGGAACTGAGGAAAAACAACTCAACCGTTCATTCCCATGAAAGAGAAGTTGGAAACGACACCCCGCTCACGGTCTGAACTGCATGCCTTAATGTGCGGATGAAGATTGGCATCGCTCCTCTCGCCAAGAGACTCTCGCATTTCTTTTTATCTTTCGAGGCCAGCTGGAGTCATTTAAGGAAACTCTGCCAATACAGACATAAAAAAGTTATGTCTCACCTGTCCTAATTAAAGCCTTTGGCAAATCCATTCAGATCCGTTTTTCCCTTCTCCGTTTCTTTTTCCTCGGTAAACTTTAAATAAGGCCACTGGGCACCAAAGGAAAACAAACAGATGTGAATTTTTCAACTGTCTGGGGCCAGCGTCCAAGCAAACCGGTCTGGCGGATTCTCCCCGTACCCTCCAAGCGAAAAGCACGACAACTCATTCCTTTGGTTTGCACGAGCGACTCTCACACCCCCAGGGGATCATAAAACCAAGGCCCGAGTGTTCGGAGACATTCGCCCCCACAACATCTTCTTTACAGCAACTGTGAAAGTCGCTCGCCCTCACTTCTTTTATTTATTATACGCCATTAAGCCACGACGGATGGTTATTTTTATTCTGAAATAAAACCAGAGGGCAAAGAACGGACTCATTTACAAAGCGTTGCTAGAATGAATTGCTTTCATAGGGAAGATAATGTAAAATTGGCTGGAAGGTCCAGAATGACAGGTAAAACATCCATTAAGAAGGAACACACGTATTTGGCTTAACCACTACATTTAGAAATATTATTTGCATCCATGCTTTTACCACCTGAGCGATTCATTCACATAAAGGATTGCACAGTATCTGGCACAATGAAAATTCTTCTACATCATGTTCACAAGCATTTAAGATATCGGTAACTAAGTAGGAATAATTCCACTTACGGTGACGGATTATAGCGTTAGCACCCCATCCTCCTCCATCCACTCTGCCGTGGCTGTGTTAAGCTGGCGTTCCCCTTCGTTGCTGCAGGTAATGTCGTAAGATGGGGCTACCATTGTTTTTCTCAACAATAGACTTTTACTTTCTCAAGAAAAAGTGTTTAAAATGCTCTTATGTATCTGGTATATCTGATTCAAAGAGTTTGCTTCATCGAGCTTCGTATCAAAGGAGGGGCTTTGAACCAAGAAGCGGTAAGAAAAAACTTGAGTGAGGATAATGGGCATTGTTTTCTTTCTTATTACTGTGAACTAAATGATATATAACCTGTACAGTTTTTGAGAGGTCAAGAGGCATCATATTTTAAAGTGTTTTTTTTTTTTTTTAAACTTCCATGTCTCCCTTCGGGTTTTCTGTATAAAAACAAGGTTTTTCAATACAAGACATTTAAATGTGTAGACACGTCAGCCTGCGATTATATAGCTTTTAACTGAGCGGCAACAGGTTTCTGTGTCCAAAACTTTGATGGTTATGGTAAGGCAAGACTGGTCACTCTCCTCCTGGCTTTATGACATTTCTTCTTCCTTCCTTCCTTCCTTCCTTCCTTCTCGAAGACCCAAAATGTCAGGTAAACAAAACCCCGCGCGCACAAGCTGTTAAAAAACGAACCGATGCCTTTCCCGTTGGCCTGAAGAACGGTAATCTTCTGCGAAGAGCTGCCCCAGGCATTTTTCTTACAAAGATGGACTTTGATCGCTTTAGCAAATGCATTTTTTCTACATCTAGGAAAATCAATATTAAGCAAGGATTTCTTTAGCCGAAACAATAATATGCAACCCTGTAGGCCTCTGCGAAAGTAAAATAAAGGTAAATTGCAGTCTAATGAAATCCATGGGCGTTGCACCACCCGGTTGAAAACGTATGCAAATCATCGATCGATATAAAATTTCCGACAACTTTGTAAAGGACGACCCTTTAAGAAGCGTACGGTTGTCGTCGGCAACGGTGGCGTGGACATTAAAGACTCGCAGCACAACAGATGGAGAAGCAAAGCTGTGGTAAACACTGCAACGGCACCATCGCGCGCCCGTAAGTGTCGCGTTGCAATAAATCGTCGTTTCCGCCGATTCTTCTACCAGCTTCGGTCCGATCCTTTCGCTGAGCGAGTGGGTCTGACCTCGGCTACCGGAGCAGATTAATGACACATTAGGGCTAATGAACCCACCCAGGGTGCCACATGTTTTTAGATATGAATTCACGCCTATTTAAATTACTCACCAAGTGCTCTTAATGGAGGCCTCCTTTATATCAAGCTCATTTAATTGATATGTTGGGATTAACCTGCACCAACTTAACTGCTGCCGACCGCCTGCATTACATGAAGAAGCCAAATTAAATTGCCTTTGAGCTTTATTAATTCCTATCCAGGAAAGCGAATTGATTTTCGCAACCCATTTGCTGCCGGCTTCCTGGTGAGACCGCCGGCTCAAGTCTTTCCGTTTACGGAGCTTTCCGAAGGCGACGACGTGTTCCTTGCGCGGAAGCGGCTACGGAGGACTCCAGGATTGGTCTTTGTACAAAGATTTGTCACCGATCTTTTGCGCGGTGGCACAGAAGCAGAACGCGAGAACCTGCTAGCCAGCATACCAAGAAATTAAAAGGCTGCGTGTACGACGTCATGGAAGAAGCAACGTACAGTCTTTTCCTGCAACGTCCTTCAACCAGGAAAATGTATTACGATGAACTGGAAGAAATCAACCGATGGCGATGGAGGCAGAAGAGGTTCCAGAAGGAAACCAAGTCGTTTCTGCTCACGCCGTACAACACCGTAGTCCATAACTAAAAAGTCATTTTACTTCTCCACCTCTGGGTGACATGATTTCCTCATGAATATTAATACGGGAGGAAAAAATCTATTTGAATTCATCGCAGAGCTTGTCAGAGTAAAGGAGTAATAGGCTATGGAAAAGGAAGAACAAAACTGAAAGGTATAAAAGGTGAGGAAATCACAGTCAAGGACAGCTTTGATTTTAAATGCCAGCTGATGCGGAGGGGATGCTCTCCTTGAAGAAGGCAGCAGCGTTACGAGGGCAGCCAACGCACTCGTGACCGTTCACCTTCAGCGGAGCAAAAACGCCTTTTTGGCCACAGGTCCGTGCATCACGGTGACATTCGCCTCTGAAAACACGGCCTACTCCGCCAGCAGATTACCCGCACAAACACGGCGCGCGCTGGTCCTCGGCCAGATGATGCTCAACTACCGCCATTTGTATCTACGGTTTTATTTGCTTACATTCGTTTTGTCGTCACAGTTCTGCTTGCTTAACTGAGGCCAGCAGTGAGAGGCTGTATATTTTGGACGAAACTGCCACTATTAAAGCATCTCCACATGTTGAAGTAGGCATGGCAGACAGGCAGAGCACCAGTGTTTCATCTTCCCTCATTTATTTGAACTTTTGAAGTGGCAGATTGCAAGATACTCGAATATGAAGACATTCTTTCCGCAGAGAAAAATCGCAGCGTCTGCAGAACATTTGGTCGGTCGTAATTGTTCAAATTGATTAAATGTAATGAAATAATTTTCAAACATTTGATGTAAGGGAATTTGTGAAAATCTACTACATTCATGGGAGAAATTACAGTATTAGAGGCGTATCAGCGCAGGGCAATTATTTTTCTTTTTAATCGATCTGAATTTTTATTGCAAGCATAAGCACAATTATATTGCTTAGAAAAGCATTTGCAGAATTAAGCCGTAAGAAATCATTTTGAAACATGATCTGACAGTCTTCCACGGCAAAGAAAGGTTTTATTGTGGCAGAACAAAGAGGGTTCACGAATCCAGCCACAAGGGGATGCACAAACTAGTGCATTTCTTTGTGCCATTCCCAAGCACGGATAAATGGAGAGGGTTGCGTCAGGAAGGGCATCCAGCGTAAAAATTTGCCAAACCAAATATGTGGACAAAAATACAAATTTCCATACCGGATCGGTCGAGCCCTGGGTTAACAACGACCGCCACCAGCACTGCTAGCCGACAGGGTGCTGGCGGAAACTGGGCTACTGTTGGCCGAAGAAGAAGAGGCCGAAGGAAAAACAAGAGTGAAAGGGAAGGTCTACAAGATGGTAGAGAGACCAGCTATGCTTTATGAGTTGGAGACGGTGGCACTGACCAAAAGACAGGAGGCAGAGCTAGAGTTAAAGATGTTAAGATTTGTAATGGGTGTGATGAGGATGGACAGGGTTAGAAATGAGTATATTAGAGGGGTAGCCCAGGTTAGACGGTTTGGAGACAAAGTCAGAGAGGCGAGATTGCGTTGGTTTGGACATGTGCAGAGGAGAGATTCTGGATATATCGGGAGAAGGATGCCAGGGATGGAGCTGCCAGGCAAGAGGAAGAGAGGAAGGCCTAAGAGGAGATTTATGGATGTGGTGAAGGAGGACATGCAGGTGGTGGGTGCGACAGAGAAAGATGCAGGGGACAGGAAGAAGTGGAAACAATTGATCTGCTGTGGTGACCCCTAATGGGAGCAGCCGAAAGAAGAAGAAGAACAAAGAGGGTTCACTATTTTTAGCCCAAGAACACATCTACTTCATTTCACAAGTTTTAAATCTGTCAACAGTGGATGCAGTTAAAAGCAATGAGACTTCTTGTTTTTGGAACAAACTTTCAAAAGCTCTCCTGTTCCATGAACCTTGTACTTTCTCAGAAGAATATGAACTTTTCCCCCATTGAACCGAGTGCGGTTGGCCAGCCAACCAGTCAGGCACTTGGAAAATTAATTTTAAAAAATATTTAAATTCAGAAGTTACCCAGGGATTTGAATATGTCAGTCCCATTTGGATCTGTTTTTATTATCAGGGTACATTTAGCAAATTCTACTTGGCAGGAGGAGGAGGAACAGCAGTCACTGTCAAGCTGCAGCAGAATCAAACAGAAACAAGTAACCTGGCCACTAACTCGGATTCATTCTATCACATAACCGTTTCCAGGATTACAGAACCACTGCAGAACCATGCAGCCCTCCTTTCTGCCGGTGTGGACTTTTGTTTTGTCCCCGGTGAATGAGTTGCAGCTGTGGCTCCTTGTTCTATCTAGCAGATGGTTGCAGCCACATGCAGTCGGGCTTCAGCTTGCTCCACCGTTATGCAAGCAAATTTATCTTATTTGTTCGCTTACTTCAATAAGGAACAGCAGAAACATCTTTTCTTCATAAATAGAGTACTTTTGTTTTAAAAATCAATTTGAAGCTCAGCATCTAAAATAAAAATTCAAACAAGCTAAATTTATTCCTTCATTCATGACCCATATGATCAGTGTTTGTATGCAGAATAACCTGCTTTGGCATTTTATTTATTTATTTATTTTTTTATTCTACCTACAAAAACCCCCACAGATGCTATAACAATTCCAGGCAGCTCAGTAGAGCAGAATTTAAGCAATGGCTACTGGGCATCCGGGTCAGAAAATCAAAGGCCAAGGTAAAAAGTAATAGAAATCAAGTCACCCTTTAAAATGAAGCGACAACGTGCACGAGCCGAGGAGAAGTTCCAAATTAAGAGGGAAACGGCTGCTTCTCGGTTCCGTTTAAGAGCCCCGTTCGATTTCGCCTGCTTGGTTAGCGCTAACAAATAGGAATCAGAGCGGCTCGAACACACCGCTCGCAGGCTTATAATTGGTTTCTTACAGGCGGACAAAATACGCTGCGATCATGTAGTTTAGCACCAATATGAACACGGAATACACAGTTCAATAGCTTTACTACAAGCTACCGTAGCTCTATTAAAATTAATTTTCATTTCGGTTCTCAGTGCTGAAGGTGTCACCTGTTTAACCTGATAGCACCCGCGTGCGAAGCGGCCCAGCTCGACAAGCGCTAGACAGCCCTGGTATAGATACCAAGAATTTAGCACTTAGGCGCTATAATGTCAACTGTAAAGAAAAACAGATGCTGCCAGGCCGCTCACCGCAAGGCAACCCTATTGAAACAGCTTTGCGTAAAAGTAATGTGCTTTCATTGTCCTCCGATCAAATGAAAATATATCGCTGGATGCGAGCAAATCACATTTTCTTCCCCTGTAAATCATGTCAGCCACAGAGTGGAATTGAATAAAAAGCTTTCAGATTAGAGGTCTGCTTTGTCCAGTTGCCAGAAAACAATCGTGTTTTTTTTTTTTTATTCCCATGTTCTGCTCATGCTGGAGAAGTTTAAAATTTCCCAGATAGAAAACGGACATTACATTAGGGCAGAAAGCAGTGTTAATTTTGGTTTTTATGGCCATCGGAGCCGTCTTCTGTTTGTTACGGAATAAAAGTTCCGACGATTGCTTACTGAAACACTCCCGCTATACAAGTAAACAGGGGTGAGAGTTTTAATATTTAAATCTCAAATCTACCATCATATTAGAGAGCAAACGCTAGATCTATAAATTCAAAAAACACCCATTGCCCAACAGCAGAGAACGCACTGGAAAATGAAAAACACACCGATTACAGCAAGGGCCCCAGTGAGAGGTTACCAGTCATTTCTGTCAGACGGCAAAGTAAAAGGAAGCGTCACCAAATGTAGTTTCTATTTCTAGCATTTCCAGTTGCTTTGGTTGAATTTAAAGCTCTCTTGTTCAAGAAGGGGGATGTGAGGAGCAAGGTGTTGCGAATCTGTTAAACTAGATGTATGCACTCTTTTTTTTGCCCCCAATGGCTATGCGATGAAGCGTTTCATATGCAAACCGTTGTCTGTGCACCGCTTGGGAGAACAGGAAAGTGTCACCTTGCTTGTTGAAAGATTTTACTACCTGTACCTCACGTTTCATTCTTTTACATATTTGCATTTTCGGCTCTGGAACACCGAGGTTTTTACACACAAGTTAACTTGGTAAACAGTTTCCTTTAGCTCCTGCTGTTGAGGTGTCACACAGAGCAGGACAGTTGCACTGAGCACTGTTGGGTTCTCTCTCCAGCGTCCAGTGATGTTCTCGCAGCCAACATGAAAACAGCCTTAACACCCCTCTCTCACCCCACATATCCACAATGAGCATAAATACAGTCTGGATAGTTTACCTGCGCTGCTCAGCCAAAAAAACAAGTCACCACCTGGATTTAACTTTTAGTGTTATGATGTTGGGTTGCTTCAGTTGGTCAGGTCTAGGTTCAGCAACATTATGTGCCCAAAAAATGAGGTGAGCTGACTACCTGAATATACTGAATGACCAGGTTTTTCCACCAATGGATTTTTTCTTCATATTCCAAGATGATAATGCCAGGATTCATTGGGCTCAGATTGTGAAAGAGTGCTTCAGGAAGCATGAGAGAGATATCATTTTCACACATGGATTGGCCACCACAGAGTCCAGACCTTAACCCCGCTGAGAATGTTTGGGATTTTGTGCTGGAGAAGACTTTACGCTGTGATCCGACTCTCCCGTCATCGATACAAGATCTTGGTGAAAAATTAATACAACTCTGGATGGAAATAAATGTTGTGATATCGCATAAGCTTATCAAAACGATGGCACGGAGAACACGTGCCGTAATAAAAGCTAAAGGCAGTCCAACGAAATGTTAGTGTGACTTTTGGCAGAGCAGTGTATATTATCACCCGGAAAAAAAAAAAAAAAAACTTGTGCCAGATGCAACTTTGTTAAAATAAAAACTCCCTGATGTAGATCCTCTTAATTGTAGGATCTAACTACACCGATCACGGGTGACCCTGTTTCCAACATATGTTCTTACTTCCAAACTACTCTTGAGTTAGTAAATGAGCAACCACCAAGCAATCCAACCCATTTTTTTGTATACATAATGGTTTAAGAAGAGGGTTGCTTGGTAACACCACCCCAGATCGAGCAAAGACGCCAAGCAAAAGTTGCTTATTTGTGAGAAAGATCAGTATACAGAACCTGGGCCAGGACCACCACTAGTATAATTACACCCAGAATGGCTCCTGCCCTGCATACCTGAATGCAATTCATCTCAACAAGGACCTTTACGCTTACTATCAAGGCAACACAACAAATAGCAAAAAAAAAAAACCTTAACGTCAAAATATAGAAAAGCATTTTACATATGATAGTTTAGAAAATGGTCCATATTTTTTAAATGGTCAAACATAAAGCATTAGGTACAGCCCCTAAAGAGCACCTTACCTTAAGAGAAAGTCAGCTTTCTTATGGAAGCTTGGAGCACTGGTGGGAGCAGGTTCAGTTCCAGAAAAGTTTGCCTTAGGCTGAACTTTACAAATCTGCAGCCCACATGGTGCAAACATCAAACGTGTGTTTGTTTTTATGATTTGATGGGAGACTCCAAGACAGCGACGCATCACCTGCTAAACCTGGGTCAGCCTGGGAAATCACGGAAGCCGTGGATCATAAAGTGGTGAAATGAGGGCCAATCCACACGATTACCATCCACCTTGAAGCTTGCAAAGGACTGGGTCTTCCTGAGTTGGGGAAGCTGCAAGTGACTGAGTGAAACACCACAATATACTTGGGCACCCAGGATCGCCAAATCACTCAGCTGAAAGTAAGACCCAAACTTTGTGTTAACACACATTCTACTCACTCATTCTGAACCACAAAAGTCTGTTGGAAACTAACTTGGTCTCCATGCCTCTCACCTTCTTCATCTTCTAGTTCTGCACTCTGAGTACTATGGGTTTGCCCAGGGCCAGACTTATAATTGGGCCAACCTGGACTGCAGCCTGGGGCCTCAAAATGTACCAAAATAAATTTTTACTTTATTATTACTATTTATTTTTTTAATCATTCCCAACTCAAAGCTCCATTAAATTTAAATCAAGTCTATAAGCTACATTCAAACAAGAAAAAAGTGTTGGGCTCCTGTTGCCAAGTTCCAGCAAATTGAGTTCTAATGTGTTTAGTTACACTTCAGCCATTACTTCATTTTATACTCCGACTGATTCGAGGGCTATAATTGTATCACTTATGCAGCAAAGGTGGGCTACACTTGAGAGCAGGGGCAGTTCTGCAGTGTTTTATAGCAAAAATTACTTTATGTTCAGATGTACCATTAGGAATTTGTCATTTGTTTTGCACACTTGTTTCCTTGCTGTTGCCTGTGACTGTTCAGCCTGGTACGCTATGATAATTATTGCCTGTAAGGTTACCAGTTCCATAGAAATGTATAGATGCATGTGTATTTGGCTCAAAATACCTAAAACCAGTAAAACCTGCACATATATTCACTTTGCTTACTGCATTGTTTTTTCAGTAGACCTGTTACAGTTATCAACACCTGTAACTTGTATTACTGTGTAGGAAGGGTCTGAACAGTGACTTAAGTCCATGGCTTCCACCCCTGTAAGTCCAGGTATGCCACAAAAAACCAACATTGACAAAATGGTGACCAGGGACTAAGAAATACCATGAATTTCTTCTGTACAGGTGATGGGACTTCTGTGATCTTTGGTATCACACAACCTGGACTCAAAAAGGGTTTTCTCCTGCACAAAAATGTTTAATTCAACAGTCAGACAACCGCATTATTCTTTGCTAAAGAATGAACATAATATCTGCTGGAATACAGTGTATAAAATAACCAAAGGTTATAGACTTCAGTTGAGTTATTCATCCAAAAAGAAGCTGCACTAAAACACAACCATGGACAATATCAACACTGCAAAGAAAATGTCAAGATTGAATTTATTATGCATCCTAATTTTAGGTAAATTTACAGCAAATTGTGTCCAGTTTTCTTGAATGCAGTTGCAACATTTGGGGACATAATGAAGTCCTTGAGGTTTTCATTTCATGTTATTTCACTGACAGTACAACAGACTATTATAATTTAAAACACCAGAGGATGACAAGGACCAGGAAACAACCATACAGGGATTGAGGAAGGATTTGGGGTTACTTTCTCCTCTTCCAGAACCCAAAATTAGTAAATAAACAAAAATGTAATAAGTGCAAGAATTTAAACACAGCAAAGGATAGCTGGGAGGACAAGAAAAACCACAAGAGTGAGCAATAAATGTACTACAGTGCATGCCTTCCTCTTTCATGTAACCACCCAAAAGAACAACTTACACCTCCTCTCTCCCACTCCTAACTCTCAGTTTCCTTGCAGTCAGGGGTTTTTATGGACTCCTTCATTGGATCACTGGCTGCACCTGGGCCTTGTTATTCCATTACCAGCCTCCTTCCAAGTGCAGCTGCCAGTTTTGCAGACTGGGTCCAGCCAGGCTTCAGCCTAATACACACTCAAAAGTACAATAGTTGCGGTTAATATAGTGCGCATATACACTTAAAATGATAACGTTCAACTCTATTTATTCTATTTATCAAAAAGCCCAGCAGTGAGCATTTTTCAAGTAGCGCGCTCATGTGAAGGTGACATTATAAATGGCTCTGTAATTTTACCATTTTAAGCTTCACAGCACCACTTTTATTTGTGAAACATCCCTCCATTTTCATAAACCGCTTACCCTGAGCAGGGAAGTGGCAGCCCATAGTCTACCCTAGAATTATAGGGCACTAGGCTCTGAAGCTGCCCCTGGATGAGGGTGACCACACACACATTATGGGCAATTTAGAGTGGGCAATTAACCTGAAACACATGTCTTTGGACTGTGGGAGGAAACTGGAGCTCACAGACATGGGGAGAAGATGCAAACTCCACAGAGACTGTTCTGGATTCAAACCCTCACCCACGTAACCCAGGCAAAATGAGCCACCACTGTTTATGCCACATCTTTATTTAAACTAAAAAATGTTATTCTTTTACATTCACCACTGTTCCTGGGGTTTTGTTTCTGCAATTTATTATAACTCAGCTCTGCCTATTGACACAAGTGACACTTAGAGAAGTTCTCTCACGAAATGAACCAGTACTTGGTAACCAGACAGGAAACCTCTGACTGTGCAACAAAGTCTCATCTTCATTTAGATTTCTTTCTCATTTTATCCGATTATAAACTGTTTGAAAAATCATTATGCTGTGGTGATTAATTCAGTAAAAAAATAAACAGAGAAATCTAAATGATAATTTATTAATACTCCATGGACCAGCATTTATGGTGACCGGACCAGGAAAAGACTGTATTGAAGCTCAAGTCTGGGAACTTCCGTAGCGTGAAAAGCGCTGGTTCGATCATCAGATGCACTGTGTGTCTGTGCTCGACGTTCCCAAGGTGGTAATAACAAAGAAAAGGAGAAGCCGGGTAATTTTCCACGCATGGGAGAAAGGCGGCAGGGGCAGGAGTTTATAATCGGGGTTCGGCACGCAAACACTGCGCTGTATCACTACCTCCGATTAGCCATGGGGTATCTGGACACTGCGCAGACACATGAGCGAAAACACTCTTTCTAGCCTGACGGGCAGCGACACGACCGCTAAGACGACCGGGAACGCTCTGTGATCCGCGATTTGGAAACAAGAGGTTCTGTCATCGCGGATTCTAAACAGCTGCCGACTTCAAACCGAGGTGTCGCTGCTCAAGATCTGGTTCAGGCCATCGCCCTCAACCATGACGTTCATTAAACAAGTGTGCTGGGATCATTAGCAGAACGTGCTCTGCAGGCTGAAGCTGCGAGAACATCCTTTCCTTGTTGCTTTGACGTGCGGCTCTGTGTTTTCGCGTCTAGCCTTAAGCCATGGATTCTGGGATACGGGGGGCCGGTTAGGTCTCATCTGCAGCTACGTGAGCTTCTTCGGCTTTGGTTATCTCTTTCCGGAGCGTTCATTTGGTGCGATTATGTCCTAATAAGATGTAAATCCCAACCGGGAGGCAACTTTGAGAGAGGCATCCCATTTCTAATGAGTCTCTCAGGACTGCAGTGAGAGGAAATGTCCCCACAGCTCAATAAGAACACTGCTGTCCCTCAGCTAAGGACACTCCTGCACAACAAGGCAAACTTCCTGCTGCTCTTGCCTCTTTTTTTGTTTCTAGTAACTACTCTAGAGTACGTGTGATCTCCATGGTCACCCAGTCTACATTTTATACAGGCCTCTATTAACAGCGAAGTATAGTGGCCTGCAAAAGTATTTGCAACCTTGATAAAAATGAACAAAAAGCTTTTTAAAAAATAAAAAATAAAAAATCAGTGTAGATTAACTAAAGCTGTGTTGTAACCGAAGGAAGTCTAGAAGATTTCGGGCTTTTATTCAAGTGCCCTTCTTTTAAAATGTAAAAATCATACATGAATATGCACTGGAAAGAAGATGACAGCGTTCAGCTAATTCCTAAGCCACCTTTTCTGGGGACCCCTTCCTTGGGCGTAAAAAGGAGAAACGGAACAGAACGGCCATCACCATCTATGGGGGAAAGTAAAGAAGTGACCGTTGAAAAGGCAAATGATTGATGGTCTCGACAAATCAGGCGACAGATACAAAAAGAAATATTAAAAATTCATTGTACGACTTATCGAAAATAGGGGAATAACTGCAAAGAAGAAAGCCACAGAACAATGGAGTTTTTTTCGCAACTTATTTTGTTAATTTCAACAATGATAACAATGAGCAGCAACTGTATTGAACACATTTTCCCTAAATCCCCTCACATGCCCACCACCCACCTGGGGAAAGAAAAAAAAAAAAAAAAAACCAAATACATAGAAAAGTTACACAAAGCAAAAATTTAGTTCATTTAAGTAGGATATTTTTCAGAAACATTACTCTGCTTCCCCAAATTTGCTAAGCCCTCGGTGCAGTACTGGTGAGCCTTGCCGATGAAAATTCAGGAAGAAGAATGTGCGGCACTGAACATAGCCGGTAGCTCACTGGTAAATTATGGGGGGAAATCCAGCGCTGAACGATGGTCAGCCAGTCAGATTTTCTGGCTCTTTCTCGATGGAAACTTTGGAGTTGTTATTCAGGAGACAAGGAGCAGGGTCCATGGGGAAATACCCTCAACAACCTTCTCCCAGAAAGTAGACACCTGCGGACCATCCCAACAACCTTCTCCCAGAAAGTAGACACCTGCGGACCATCCCACACAGCAGGCATGAAGGTGGCGCCCCACATAGACAGTAAGTGCAGCAGAGGTGTGGGATAACCCCTGTAGGTGCCTCACCTTGGTGGCAGGAAGCCTCTGAATAAACTGGTAGGTAGGGTCCAGAAACACTGTTCCGCTCTGCATCCCAGCCTACCTCCTTTCCCTTCTGTGCCACTTCGTCCTACTTCTTTTGGCCACCATTATTAACAGACACATGCGACTTAAGCTTAGCATAAAAGAAGGAAACTTCTTCTAGAAATCAAGAGACAGCTGGGTGTCGCTTTAGCGCCGAGCCCTAGAAAACTGTGTTTAACTTTCCAGGAAAAGGATACAACCGATTCTTGCAGCCCTTACTGAGAACATGGAGCAAACTGAACTCCCTGGTAACCTTGACTGGTGACCTGTTTCGTGATCAAATTGGGCGCAAGTGGAACCGTTTGGCCCCTTGCACTTTCAATGCATTTGGTGCGAGGAAAGGGATGTACACAGAGAAAAGTTTGTCATGGCCACAGTGATGCATATGTAGGGCTGCAGGACTGCTCAAGTTGTGGAGCCGCTTTGCAGAAAGTGTCCCTGGGGCCCTGTTAAGATTGGTGGCATAGTGAACTCCTCAAAGTACAGCCTATACTGGAAGAACAAATTAAAGAGATGGTAACGCCACCTTCAAAGAAGTTCCACTTTTGTCTGCTCTACCCAGAGAATTTTTCTGTGGCACGGCTGTGAATAATGCATCTTTGGATAACTTTAGAGGGCTGTCGCATACTCCCTGGTATTCTTTTATGCTCATTGTGAACACAGACATCACCAAGTTCAGAATCTAAGGTGTCCTCCTAGACTCTCCTTGAGGTTTGGACAGCTGGGTCTTGCAGTAAATTCTACTGGACAGTCTCTGCCAATGAATTTCTTCTGCCTAACTGTGGAACAAAGGCAGTTTAGAAATGCATCTGTGACCACTGCTAATTGTGGGAATTTGTCATTTTCTGTGAAACTTCTTGAGCCAAGTATTTTTCACATCTACAGATTTGTGCTGTTAGGAACTGTTGGTGGAAAAACACCGCTTTTTTTTCCCCCTCACACGGTATAGCAGGTCAAAGGCACAACTGAATGTCATCTTATTGACTGCGAGTTCTGACTCCTGGTATACAAGTCATTATCAAAGAAGATGAGCATTCCCACAAAGAACTGAAATGTATACACATTGAATAGCCAAAAGTACATGGACCAATCTATGCTTATTGAACCTCCCATTCCAAACCCATGGACATTAATGTGGAGTTGTCACCCCTTCTTTGTTGATATAACAGCCCCGCTCTTCTGGGAAGGCTTTCCACCAGCATTTGGGAATTTGTGCCCATTCAGCCACAAAAGCATAAGTAAGGTCGGGCAAGAAGGCCTGGCTTGCAGTTGGCCTTCCAATTCATCCCAAAGGTGCTCAGTGGGGTTGAGGTTAGGGCTCTGGGCAGCCTCTTAAGTTCTTCCACATGAGCCTGGGCAAACCATGTGGTAATGGAGTTCACTTTGTACATGGCGGGGGCGTAGTAATGCTGGAGCCGGAAAGAACCTTCACCAAACCCTGGCCGCAAAGCTGGAACCACACAGTTGTCTAGAATATGTTTGTATGCAGTGTGGGTGCGACTGAGGCACCTCAGCTCAATCATTACGGGTCCACATATTCTTGGCCATATAGTGTCTTGATGTTCGCATCCCTTGTTCAGTGCACACATGAAAAGTGCAGTTATTCTACATTTATTGAACCGGACTGTATTTATGGAGGATCATGAATTGAATAAGATCACAATTAAAACTACATATAAGCTCTTATCATTGTTAGTCATCCATAAATACGAAAAGCTTAATGCAAATCAAAGCCGCTCCACTTTAGTAGTTGGCTTCCTTTTTTGTTTCATTTATTAAACTGCAATAAAATCATGAACACTCAAATAAAACAACAC
This sequence comes from Heterotis niloticus, assembly GCA_018136845.1. Taxonomy (NCBI): domain Eukaryota; kingdom Metazoa; phylum Chordata; class Actinopteri; order Osteoglossiformes; family Osteoglossidae; genus Heterotis; species Heterotis niloticus. Next base: position 24,317,929 of record CM030901.1, on the reverse strand, counting down.
TTCCTAGAAACACTAACACACACAACATGCTTGAATCCACAGTGCATGACAAGACTCAATCATACGCCCAGTTACACAGCAATTCTCCTGCCCTCTGCGTCAAACACAGCCTTTCATCAGGTTCGGTTCTACTCATCCGCAAAATAACATCACGAGGATCCAACAAAGAATAAAACCTGCACATCTTCAGAAGAACCAATAAAATTAGGACATTAATTATGCACAAATACATGAACGCTCATACAAAAGACTTCCAAAGTCGCATCTTCTTACAAATCACTCACCTTTGCAAAATAACCAGTCCAATTGTTGTAGCGGATTTATTTGATATTCGTACTACAATCTGAACAATTGTTTTTGCATTAAAATTACCTTTATTTGAACATAGTTTTTTTGTCTATTCTACCCACCTCTGGAGAGTGAAGTGTCCATCAACTTTAGCCTACTGGGGGGGGGGGGGGGAGTCTATTTCTGGTCTACAGCAAAGTCTGAGCTGAGAAATAACTATGAGCTGAGGAATGCCAATACTGCAAACTGCTCATTCTTATACAATGACCTTGTTCTGAGAAAACAAATGTATTTTTCATGAAAATATATTGCGGTTGTATATATTTTGTAGTGCTGTGTATCTCTGCTACTTGTCTACATTCACTTCCTGTTGCTGTCAGCACTAAGTTCGACATTCTGGCTACGTTCAAGACCATTGGCGGATCTGCTCCCCGATACCTACAGAACCTGCTTGCTTGTTTGCTTGCGTACTTGTTACACCCCAAGCCAGACCACTGTCCCTCTTCCCATCTGCGTACTGGGAACACCCCACAAGACAGGCTGCCCTTTTGGAGATGCTCTGACCCTGTCATCTAGCCATCACAATTTGGCCCTGGTCAAAGTCGCTCAGATCCTTATGCTTGCCCATTTCCAACATATCAACTTCAACGACTAACTGCTCACTTGCTGCCTAATGTGATCCCCCACCCCTTGACAGGTGCTATTGTGACAAAATAATCTGTTATTCACGTCACCTGTCGCTCATTTTAACGTTGTGGCTCATCGGCATATAGCCAAAGCAGTGACAGTACTGTTGTATATAACGCACTGCACAGGGAGGACAGGTATGGACACACCAGGGGTGCACCCACTCCGCCACATACAGTAATCTGAGCTTCCCAATTTACAGGGATCTTTATCTGTGCAGAAAAAACACTTCAAATGTTATCCTGCAAAGCTGGGTGCTTGAAGCTGCATTAAGGGACCTGGCGAGATCCCACATCCCTGATTCACGGAGGACTGTGCAGTCAAACAAAAATCCATCCTTCTTCTCAGCATATGTGCTTCTAACCTTGATCCAGGTAAGAGTTCTTATGGAGACCCAGAAGTACATGCAGCTCAACATGAGCACAAAGAAGGAGACCGGTTCAAAGCCAGAGAAAAGGAAGTCGTCCTAAATTTTTTACATTTAGGAGGCCGGTCTGGTTCCCAAAGTCTGTGGAAATTTTCAGCATGAGTGCAGAAGGCCATCACCATAGATACCACAAACTGTTTTAGCAAGGAGTGCTGCATGTCAAAGACCTTCTCGTGTTACGAATTAACATGGGCTAATGTGGAAAAGACGGTTCAAACCGAGTGCTGTTTTTTGACTCCCGACGGCTCCTCTTTTCAGTCATTTTCGGATCGATACCCGCGAGGCGAACGCAAGCATTTTCCGAAGGCGGTTTCCTGAACCAGCGGTGCTCCTCTTCTATGTTCCGGCCCAGCTGGAGCTATAATGAACCCCGCAGATCCATTTTGGAGAGCAACCTGTTTGTTTTCTCCTGCTAACAGCTGGAATCATTAATCGCCATCAATTAAAGCTGATGTCTCAGTTAGCATCCGTACTTCAGAGTCCTACAGTGCTACCATTTAACAGTAAATTACATTTTCCAATAACATCTACAAATGGCAATGAAAAAACATACGTTTTAATCATTATCGCACTATACAAGGAGCCAGCAGGTCAAAAAGCCGATACAATTACGTATTCGCTTGAGCTTGTGCCATCCTTCTGGCCCTTTCCCTTTCAAGCTGTCATTTAAATGTTTAAGCGAATGTTTAAGCAACCCCCCCCCGACTTTTATTTCAAGTTTTTCTCTTTCGTTGCGTTTGAACACGTAGGTATGACATGACTGTGATCCGTCCGCCTGCAATGGTCCACTTCATCATACGTCGGCGCCTGCAGCCTCCTTCCAGCCACCTTTCCTGGCCGTATCTGCCGGTGGTTTCATCTCTCTGATCTCTCTTCGAGCTCCTCGCAATGTGACCCGTGATATCGATGACTTCTCATGATCCGTTCGCACCGACAACGGGCACTCGGTTTGTACTTCCGTGACATCGAGTTGCCAAGGTTCTCCTTAGAAGCCGTGCATCTTCTCTGTCGCTCCCACACCACCTTTGAGACTTTATATACATATGTGAAGGACTGATCAGCTATTTTTGCACTCGTCTATTGTTGATAGAGGGAACTCTGGAAGCAGCGTGTCGCCCCATCTGACCTCAGGCACAGCGTTCCAGCATAACCATATCAGCAGCCAAATAGGGGAGAGAATCCATTTTGGCCTTCATTTGAGGAACTTGAACAGTTTCGCTAAGCCTGTCAGCTAACATTATAGAGGGCGTCCCAAGATGCATTGCCTCCTCCAGTCCAAAATTATTAGACCCTAAATTTCAAGAGCTGTCTTTTAACAGTATATACCCATACTTACAAACTTTCTTTACTTAACATGCAATTTTGTGTTCTGGTACAGGCAGGGAACGGTGCCCATTTTTCCGACCAAATATACATTATTTGTTCGTATCCTTCTGCAGAACAAAAATGTCGTTGCATCCATTACATTCTTTTCTGAGTCTAACAAAGCGAAACCCCATTTGTCACAGGGCTTTGTTTCTTGTCCACATTAGGATGCAAGAGAAATCATTTCGTGGAGCAACAATAGACCAACGAACCTGAACTCATCAGTAGTACCGCAGGGGGCCTTGAAATTTTGGACACCTTTGTTCTTTCTTTCTTTCAGGGTCTTGTTTATATCAAAGACTTCATCATCACAAATTATTGATTGTTCTTGAGGCAAAATCCCCATTTGGCATTTGAAATGGAGCCAAGCCATTTCCTTGCCCGATGCGCTGATGAAAGTTAACATTTGCGCAAGCGAGTGCTCAGAGACTATTATTTTTGGAAGCTGGCACTGTGCATAAAGCTCAGGTTTATCTTCAATGATAAAACCATTTAGATGGTATAAATAGCAGCAGAGGAAAAAATACAGTTGTCCCAGCTTTCAAGGTTCGGAGTTAAAAATAGTTGAGTCCAGAGCCGAGAGCTTTGTTGGGACAATATTGGATTTAACATACGATCTCATTCAGCGCAGTGCCAAAAAAGTGCACCCCCGTCTGGAAGCGAAGCATCAAACAGGTTCCAGCCCTCCAGTCGGCCCACTCCTGGTTGTCGGCCATCGAATATAAAGCTGAAACAAGACCCAAAATGCAACGATGAAAGTGGTGGGACCAGCCAGGGGGGTCTTATGTGTACCACGGGGTCCTGGGACTCTGTGGGCGTTTACTTAGGGCTCAGACTGGGTTTTTATCGTGCAGCTCACAGGCATGTGCTGAGCCACAGTTCCTTTCTAGCAGGTAACCCGGTGGAGGGCGACGTGCTCCGTAAACAGGGGCTAAGGACAGCGTCACGACGTTCACCGACAGTGACAGCGGAAAAAAACGCAGCAGCCTGACTGTCTCTCAGTCCCCAACACGGCACCCCGAAAGCATCGGCACCCTCACGCTGAACAGAACAGGGGATTCGTTTCTTTATTAAACGGCACCCTGCATTCAAAGGCTCATTTGCAAAAATGTACTTTCTGTTTCGTAAAATTTTAAAAAGTTAAAATGGGAATGAAAAAAAAGTTGAAAGAGTTGAAACAAATGATATTATTTGTGTCTTTGTCCTCGCAAGTTACACAGTTCTTTATTTAATCAGATTACATAATTCAATTTGCTGATGATTTGGAAACAGAAACAGTCGAAAGGTAAGGGGTGCTTTATTTAGGTCAGCCTGGTACAGCAGTCACTATTTTCAGTCAACACAATTTCTTAAACTATAACTTACTTTTATACTCCAAACATTGCAAACCCAAAAAAAAACTATAAATACATGATATAAATATTATACATATATTAAGTGATATACAGAATATATTACCAATTTTTTTTTAACTATTGATGGAAGAAATAATATTCTAAATATAACTGAAACCAAACTACTTATTTTTACGAGCTTAAACCTGCGTTTTAAGTCAATTAACTAGAGTACATCCTGTAACAACCACCTGATTTCGATACTGTCCTCTTTAATACAAATATATACTAATTTTGTAATACTCTTATACACATACTTATATATATATATATATATTATATACAACCTGAAAGCATATTTCATTAATCTCTTAAAGAGAGCTCTTACAAAACTAAAGTTGTGTGCCTCCATTGTGCAGCAAATACATTTATCATATAATATTATCCTCTAAACAGTGGCATCAAGCTCTGCAGAATGGGGGGGGAAGTAACATGAATTAAAATTTATGTTCAGAAAACAGTCATCAGTTTATGGCTTCACCTGAAGATTTTCTGGTTGCCTGGTTTATTTTGAGTAAATCGAATCCTCCCGGCTCCTGCATCTGCTGGTGCTGACAGCCCCTGGGACACGGAGGGTCTCTGCTGGGGATTGAAGGCCACCTCTCATGACATGATGCCGAAGACGGGGTTGTGCCGGCAGATGCTGGGTCCGTACTCCTCGTAGTCCTTTTTGGTGTGGCACACGTGGAAAAACTCGGGCTGTTGGAGCACACAAAGAGCAACTAACTATTTATTACTTGACATAAGAGCCGTTTCCAAGCACTTAAACGCCCGCTCCAAGTGGCCCTCTTGAGAAATTATACCAGCTTTGCTTACTTTTGACCTGCAGGTCAATAACTGAATCCATAGCAGGTGGAACATTAACGTCTGCTGGGCGCAAACCTTTTTGAGCTCAAAATCAATTGCAAATGGTAACATAATGCAATAAAAATGTAACCAAGACAATAAAAAAATTCTTCGGCTACACAATTTGTAAGCTTATATAATATTTCACAGATGGCAAACTTCCTATATAAGAAATTTATTTCCCTTTCCTTTTTCCAGTGCTCCAAGGCCAAAATGGACTAAACTCAATACTTTCTAGCCTTGAATTACATGTAACTGTTAATATTTGATGCTAGTTATCCTGGAATTCTACTCTTGCCATCATATCCACGAGAGATTAATTTCTTTTGAATATTTGTGAAGTCCGCACAGGCACACGGATGCTGCGCACTCGGAAAAATCTGACATATCATGACTCTTGAAATAAATAGATTTTGACTCAGTGTTTTTCAGGCATCTTGCCCAAGGTCCCCTGAGTACGCACACTTACAGTGGAAGCCAACATTGAGCCCCCAAACCAAACGGCATAGCGCTGCATGTGATGCGTGACCACCTGGACCTCCATGGGTTTGGGCTGCAGCAAAAAGAGAGAGATGCCAGAATTTTCAATGCAGCTCACCTGGGTCCATTTGCAACAACATGAAACTCTTTTTTTTGTCTGATATACATTAAATTGTATTGAACCTTCATGGCAATTTCATAAACATAAATATTACAGTTGACGTCATGGCTCCCATTCTTACAACCAAATGCATTCCACTGATTTTTTTTTTTTTTTTAATGACAACAGAGGTTGCTTTTGTGCTCTAGTTGAATCAGGAAGGTAAACAGGTAGAAAGAGTACATCATCTCATACACTCTTTTCCATTAAAATTAAGTACTTTGGACACACTGATGGGAGTGCAGAGGTGAGACAGCACTGAGCAACAGAGCCTGGCCAGGAAATGCAAAGGCCAAAAGAAAACCGGACTCAAAGGAAGCAGGCAGCTCACCTCAAATCAATAACACCGGGTTGGACGTCTATCTAAGCGGTGGGGTGAAACAGAAGACGACCGTAGAGACATACCTTTATTCGGCCCCCACTGAGCTCCTCGCTGAACTTCAGACGTGCGTCCACCACCCTCTTCAGGTCCCGCTGCAGGCGGCGACCAAAGTCACGGAACATGGTGGAACCGCCGGAAAGGACGATGTTCTACAATGCGGGTAGGGTAGACTGAGCCAGGATAAACCATCTCATTTACATTTGTTCATTTATCAGATGTCTTTCTCCAGCGGGACACAAAATTATTACTAACCACTGTTCAGTTAGTTAACAATTATTAGCATCTACCTTTAAAGTGGCTTATGGTGAGACACAGTGCATTGAACTCCCTAAAACAGCATGACACACAGAATGGGCAATTTGGACACCCCCATCCTGAAACAGGAGCACCCACGCAAACACGGGGAGAGCACGCAACTCCCGCATAAACCGAGCGGGGATCGAACCCGCATCCATCGCTTCATTCCAACCCCCACGAAGCACTAGCACTATCCGCTGTGCCGCCGAGCCAGAAGAGCGCTGAATATCCGAAAAGACCGAGACACGGCTACACAGCAGAAAATTTAGCATTCAGAAAGTCTCCCCTTGTTGAATTGATCAAACTCGGGCTTCGCCAGGTACCTTCCAACATCGCTGAAAAGATGCTAATGCCCAAAGCCTATTACGCCAGCTGGGTCAAAACTGAGATAATTAGCAGTACCTCCTGAGACCCAAACAAACAGGGAAAACGGGAGTTTAGCAAAATTAAATATCGACGGCCACCGATACATGGATCTTTGGCAGATCCTGTGTCGCGGCACCGCGTGGGGTGTCAGTCGCTGTTTAACGGGCTCAGAGGAAATGCGGCCCTGTTGTTTGCATTGAAATACAGCGATGCAGCATCAGGAGACAAATTTGCTGCATTTTGGGGGGGTGGCAGCCTCCCCCCTTCTGTCCACGCATTCATTTACATTCATTGTCAGCCGAGGAGATTACCGGGTAGATGAAGCAGTACGGCGAGCGATTTCACAGCCAGTGAAAACTTTTAATTTGCAGTGCAACATTTTCCCTTGGCTCCACGCCTGCTTCGGTCCCGGTGGACAAATTAATTGGCCGTACTTATCTTCGTGTCTGTAGCTATACGGCAAATGCCTTTTAGCGATTAAATTTGGAGAAATTCGCAGTCGTGGGCCTTGTAACTACACTGAAGGGGACCAGCAAGCACCCCTACTTTTTTGTTGCTTCTTGTTACACTTAAATAAGTCAATCAATCTCTCTTAATCTTTGCCAAACTATTTTTTGGGGTTCTCTAATGGGAAAATCTAAAGCTTAAATCCGGTAAGGTTCCTATACTGTTGGCCTGCAATACACACAAGGGTATCTGCTGCACTCCACCCCTACCTCTGGCCTCCTGTTGTCTCACACACAAGACGTGCAAAATCATGGAACGAACTCCCTCTGTCCCTCAGGAGTGCTGAATCCCTGCCAGTGTTCAAGAAGAGTCTCAAAGCACATCTCTGTCAAACCCACTTCTCTCCTGAACTCCTACCTGTTTAAAAAATTAAACTTCCCATATCAATTTCATAGCCAGCTACAGGTATAATGTGCATCTGTATCTCTCCATCTGTTGGTGAAATGTATGCCATTTGGGTCGCCTTTGTCTTCAAGGACTATGAGGCTGTCACTCTGCTTTCATGTTTTAAGTGTTTTAACCGAAATCATTATTTGGACCGAGAGTCACGTCACCAGGCATTAGTGCAGTGAATAAGCTGCGAAAGAAAAGGCCGCTCTGAAATCCACAGAAGCGCAGCCACCAACCTGCGTCCCTGAGAAGCCCACGAGACCTGCAAAAGTGTCTGTTCCAGACGCAGGGCTTCCTACCTGAGGATTAAAAGCGCTCTCAATTTGCGTGAAATGATATTCAAATAAACACGATTCCTTTGGTAAAGTACACACTGCCCCCTAGCCATAAAAATATGTAAAACACTCAGATGCCTCTTATTGATAAAGCAGATAAAGGAGCGATTTAAGGTCATTTAAAATTTTAACAGGGCGATTGCTTCACACAAAATGCCACATATTTATTAAAAAGGAATTAGCAAATCATCTCCAGTCATCATTATCTGGAAATCTAAATGTGCAACTATTTTCAACCCCAAAAATAAGCACCTTTTCTCCTTCATTTTTGTAAGATGCAAGAGCAACCCAGCAACCCCTCCGATTACTCACCTAATGCAACTTTTCTTTGTTTTCCTTGTAAATAAATATCTGTTTACTCACACTATGTTAAACGTTTGCTAATAAAAGTGTAAGTACAAGTAAAAGCATTTTGCAGTGTTTAAAGGTATTTCACCCAGGCGTATTTTTTTTCTGACCACCATTATTTACCATTATCATTTTGTTCCTTAAATTATGCTTTTGTCTAAATTTACTTCTGCATCTGACCCATTTACACAGCTGGGTATTTCTATTGGAGCAAAGCAGGGTAAACATCTTGGTGAAGGGTAATACAGCAATAGCAGGGTTTAAGATTTAAACCAAAAATCAGGTTACAAGTCCATGTCCTTACCCCCATGTCCTTATGTGAGTTTTCAAAGCAACGTGAGGCAACCAACAGCATTCCAAAAAGTCAGTGTCTAAATTGAGGTTGCATGGGCAAATAAAAATGCAAAAAGATTTAACGTTTCTAGAACAGCCTGAAAAATAATGACAGCGTATGTAAAAAGTGGACAAACTGCTTCAACAAAAAGGATCAGCTACCGAATGCCACAAAAAACCGCCTCAAAATGGCCACAGAAATGAACCCGCAACCTATGTACCCCAATCTCAACAATAACTTTATGTCCAGAGCATCACAAAACGGGAATCTACGGCAGGGCTGTTATTCGGAACCAACTTGTATCTGAGACCATTCCAGAAAGACATGTAACCTGGTGACAGGAACAAAAAACCTGGACCTCTGATCAATGGAAGAAGGTAATGTGTTCTGACGAGTCATCCTTCGCCCCTATTTCCTACATCCGGACAAGTGCACATCTGTAGAAAGCCAAAGAAAGCCATTAGTGCGCAATGTTTGTTTCCAACAGTTAAACATGGCAGAGGATCAGTAGTGTTGCTGAAATCAATATCATCAGCATCTTTAGGTCTGATCATTGCTCTGTAAGTTTGTGTAACAGCCAAGGATCCAGGGTGATTTTGCAGAACCAGATGCTACCTGTGGTGCAAACACTGCTCCTATATGATGTTCCCATGTTCCAGTACTCTGCTGCTAGGTGGTTGCATGAACACAAGCAAGAAGTGAAATGCCTTCCAACGCCTCTCCAATCACCAAAGCAAAACGTTAATGAACCTTGATGGGAAGTTCTGAAAGAAAATTTCTGCCTCCTCCATCCCGCAAAGAACTAGAGACTTTTCTTTCTGAAGAATGGTCCAGTATCCTACCACGCACATTTCAGGACTTCTACGACAGCATTCCAAGGAGGCCCGAGGTCGTTCCGAATGCAAACCATAGCTACGCTACCTACTAGGTCCTGAATATTAACAATACAGATTTGTGTTTCCTTTATTTTATACTGCATCTTCCTGCTGTTATATAACAAATTTAAGCGACAGAACTCAACAGCGTATGAAGGTAATCTTTCACACAGAGACCTAAGTGATGTTCAGTGGTGTACAGAAACCATTACCTTGTACAGTGGTCTTCTGACATCTATTGGGCAGTTCTGTATGACCTCATCCACTACATCAGAAATAGGCTGCATGAAGTCAGGGTTGGCAAACTAAAAAAAAAAAAAAAAAAAAAGAAATCGTAGAGAAATTATACCTCATATTCCAAATTCTCCCTCCATGTATATCCCCACTGCATTGTGAGCTCCTTGAACACAGAATTCATGCATATATTTTATGTATCATTCTATTTTCCAGAAAAAGGTTTTCACTTTAATAGTTTCAGATTAAAAACTGCAACCAACTGTGTTAGAAAAAATGTCCTCAAGATTTGTTAGTTTCTGTCTTTAGCAAGCTGTTTAAGGTCATGCATAAATATTCTGCATTCAAAGCCATTTTAATACATGAGCTCGCACGTCCGCTCTAAAACGCTGCACTTTTCTCTGGAACAAAAAATGATCCATGTAATTGCCGCCCCAACTCAGCTCTCTTAGAAGGCTGCATTGCAGAAGAATGAGTAGAAACAAGCTTATAGAAAGTATTACCTCTGGGTGGAAGAATATTTCAGGCCCCAGGAACCTCTCGTATCCGACGTCTATGAGAAATTCATTTTTGCTGATGGCATTTATACCCTTGTACTTCTTGATCCATTTTCCAGGATCAGCATCATATTTTGTAAATTCCTTCACAATATCAGGGCAGATGTAGCAGTATCTCTCCTAAAAGAGGAGGAGAAAAAAAAACATTAAAGATTTGACGTCATCGGCAGGGAAACATTCTTTTGATTTCTGGCAAAAACCTCAAAGTGCTTAGGACCAGCAGACAGATAAATCCAAAATGTGCGCCTGGGCTCCTGCGTTCAGATTTGTGTGAATTGTATCTTCTGTGTCTGCATCTATGCATGTGTGAGTGTTTTGCTAACAGAGAGGGGGCATTTTTTGAAGATATTTCCCCAGAGAGAAAGCAAATCCAAGAAAAGACATTACAGAGGCATCTCCACAAAATAAAATACTGAATTTAAAGTTTCAAATTAAAAAAAGTGACAAAAGTATTTTTTATCAACTTTCACATTTCCTCATACTTCCTTAGGGTAGAATTATGAACCCCCCAAAACAATTAGCAGCCATCTATTCTAGCTATGCCCTGTGGATAAAAATATTTGAACTGAACTGCAAACATAATAACAGTCCATTCAATATTGATATCACTTTTAAAGAGAAAATGTCATCACAAGCTTTACTTCCCTTGAAGATAATGCCAATATTATTTGCAATTGACTTGAATGTTTAAAATTTATATTAATACTCACCATCAAACTGTTTCAAAGTTTAAAAACAAAAAGCAATAGAAACCTTTCCTGTGTTTAGTTTAATCTCTTTGTATGATGTGTATCTAGAGTGTGCATAGAAAAGAATCACCCCGCCTTCAAAATATTCACATTTTGTTGCTGTGCAGCCTGAAATGAAGACACACACAAAAAATATTTCTCCAGCTGTATTTACTCCATGCAACTTATAACAGCCAAGTGAAAGATTTAATAATCAATCCCTAGGAGCACAGAGAAGTCCATAATCGAGAAATGGAAAGTGTTTGGTACTACTAGGACCCTTCCTGGATCAGGCCGTCCCTCCAAACTGGATGGAAGAGCGAGGAGGAAACTGGTCAGAAAGGCTACCAAGAAGCCTATGGCAACTTTGAAGCAGTTACAGGAATTTCTGGCAAAGAGTGGTCACTGTGTGCATATGACAACAACATCACAAATGCTCAACAAATGTGGCTTGTATGGGACGGTGGCAAGAAAAAAGCCACTCCTCAAGAAAGGCCACATTAAGTCTCAGCTGAGCTTTGCCAAAATGCACCTTGAAGATTCTCAGGCCAAATGGAAAAAGGTGTTATGGTCAGATGAGACCAAAACCCAACTATTTGGCCTCAACGCCAAACAGCATATCTGGTGGAAAGCCAATACAGCTTACCATGCAAAGAACATCATACCTACGGTAAAGCATGGAAGTGGTAGCATCCTGTTGTGGGGTGTTTCTCTGCAGCAGGGACTGGGGCACTTGTCAAGATAGAAGGGAAAATGGATGGGACAAAATACTGTCAAATTCTTGAGAAAAACTTGCTGCCCTCTGTCAATGGGAAGAAGGTTCACCTTCCAACATGACAATGACCCAAAGCACACAGCAAAGGTGACCACACAGTGGCTGAAGGAGAAAAAGGTGAATGTCCTTGTGTGGCCTAGTCAGAGCCCACACTTAAACCCTATTGAAAATCTGTGGCATGACTTGAAGATTGCAGTCTGCCAACAGTCACCATCCAATTTGACTGAGCTTGAACAGTTCTGTAAAGAAGAGTGGGAAAATACTGCACAGTCTAGATGTGCAAAGTTGGTAGAGAAGTATCCCAACAGACTCATGGCTGTAATCAAAGCAAAAGGTGGTTTCACAAAGTACTGATACAGGTGGGTGATCCCTTATCCATCTCAGTGATTCTGGTTTTCATTTTTTACTGAACTGTTTCTATTATATCCTTCACTTGGCTGTTATAAGTTGCGTTGAGTAAATACAGCAGGAGAAATACTTTTTTGCGTTTGCCTTCATTTCAGGCTGCAAAGCAACAAAATGTGAGTATTTCAAAGGGGGTTGCTTCTTTTCTATACACACTGTATAGTACAATGTGTGTGTCTGGCAATGTTGCTAAATATGCTATACAGTAAGTACTCTTGTTTAGATTATATTTTGAAGGGTTGTTTAAATAATAAAATCAATTTATTCAATAAGAAAAGAGTCAGGTATTGTTTATGACATTTAAGCAAGATTCAATGTGACATCCTGGGAGTGACAGGAAAACAAACCTGTAGGTATTTGTGTATTTGTGCGTGCGAATGTCCTGCCACTTGGTCTCAGTATGTGTTTGCACTCTTGCAAGTCTCCGTCCACACTTTTGTACATAAGCATGTACTCGCATAGCAGAGTTTACAACTGAGCTGAGAGTTACCTTAACTGCTTTCGCCGTTTCCAAGGACTGCTCAGGCGGGATGCCTATCTCTCGCTCTCTCAGGAGCTGCTGTATGAAGTAGGTGATGTCCCGGCCAGCAATGGGAATGTGCTTTATGCAGCTTCCGATGACATATCCTTCAGCCTGCGAGAGGGCAAAACATACAGAGAACAGCTGAGCTCATGCTGGGTGGACACAAGTGCATAACACTCAAACCACAGTCGGGTGGGCTTGTTTATAGAGGGATGAAAGATGCAGATCAAATGTCTTTTAGTTCATTTTAACAGGTCTGGCAAGAAAACAGGAGAAAACGTACACAAACTGTGTGCACCCCTTTGCTCATTCGCTTTTCACAGCAAATTCATATTGAGATACCCAATTGCTGTGCCATTAATCTGGTGCAATGTGAATATGAGAAATGACAACAGAAAAAGCACAACAAAATTCCCCACAGCCTCCACAGTTAAGAAGCAGGGAATCTGCTTTTGAACAGCCGACCGACAGAGGAAGTGCATGTCAGCACATGCAAATGATGTACAGGCAAAATGTCACTTGTGGATATTTTGTACAGAAAACACAACAGGTTTTTTTAAAGCACTGGTACTTAGAGGTGTTTCCCCAACTCTGAAGAATGAGGAATGAAGGTCCATTTGAAATACCACCAAAGCCTTTCCATTCTGATTGATACATGATCAAAAAATGCTTTTTTTCCCCTGCATTTCTGCACCACGGTGAGACAATTCGATAATAACTGAACGGCGGCAGACCATAAATTTTTCATTCTTCCCTGTCTTTCGGGTACAATGTCAAGCAAATAAATTTTCTTGAGAAAATCCCGGGCTGGTGCAATTTCATTGCAGTTCCATGAGTTATTCTACAAGTTTGTAAGCTGAATGTGAAACGTGGTCGACCAGGAGGCTGTCCTTAATTTTACATGCAGTTCCCTGTGTGTACAGGCACAAACTACACATCTGTGTCTGTATTTCTCTCTGTTGGTAAAGTGCGGATTTTTTCACTTTGAATGGTCCGCTAAAAGAATAAATGTAATGTAAATGTGGCATGAATGTCAGCAACCAAGATAACTCCAAGAACTGGAAGGCAACAGCGGAGTTTTTCTGACAGGAACAGAGTTAACTGTGGAGAAGTCGGGGGCAGGCAGCCGCTCCCTTGGTGAGATGAGATATCTAGTGCGTACGCTTGCATGTTTTAACCCCACTGGCAGGAGTATTTACAACAATGTAGATAATAAAGTACAATAAAGAAGTGTAGCTAGAAGAAGACCAGGGTGTTGATGTTCATGTTTGAAATGGTATGACCGGCACCTTTTTTTTGAAAAAGTAAGCGTTAATGAAAAAGTTCAAATTGGAAAGTTTGTTACATGAAAGTTGGTAAGTAAGGGACCAACCATAATACTTAAAAAATAAATTACATAATAATAATAATAATAATAATAATAATAATAAACCATAATGAAACCTTTAGTCAATTGTCAGACAACCTACCGCCTATGCTTTGTGTAATCCTGACCTGTGCAGGCTGTAACTAGATGACAGGTACACCTGTCCTTAAAGTCCATACAGCGTCTGTTCCGCTGCAATTAAATTTACATTTATTCATTAAACTAACACCTTCCACAAAAGTTAAGATATTTGCAATGATTTAATTCTTTATACAGCTGAGGCATTTTTACTGTAGCAACTCAGCATAGGGACCTTGATCGAGGGTTTTACTGCATGAGGTAAGATCCAACCCTTCATCCATTGGATCTAAAGGCGGCGGATCCAACCACCACCTTACCTGCCATTTTCTCCCAGTATTCACTGCTACAGCTCAAGAAGGAAATAACTGCATGCATGAGGAAGGAAAAGCACTACGGTTCTCACCACAGGAATGGCGTGAGTCACTCCGTCACCGCTGTCAATCACGATTCCTGTCAGGGTGCGTTCGCCCACTGCTCTGGAGGTCCAGGAGGCAGCTAAGGCCAGAACCGCCTGAGGGGATTCAGCCCCGGTGTAAAACAATGTTTATGTGGCAACTCCTGAAGAGTTGGAAAATGACATTACGGTTTCCAGCGTCTGCGTACCTGCACAGCGATATACAGTCCAGGGACATTGAAGGTTTCAAACATAATTTCTGCCAGGTACTCCCTGTTCTCTGGTGTGTTCAGTGGTGGTTCTGTCTGCAGATGAATCATTTTCACATTTTATCACAAATATGTTAATATTCAAAAACCTGAAAATGGTCTATTGAAAAGTGTTAAACAATAAAGATTCAGTCTGTTTTTTAAACCACCACAAGCATCATGTTAAACAACGTAAAATGACAAAACATTTTTCGGCTACAGTAGTTGGCAGGTTGTAACACTCAGAGGAAAATTTATTCGGCTACATACATGCTGAACAGTTTATTTTTTTTTTAAATCTAGCATCCGTTTCCCATATGTAGTTATAGGAATGTCCTACCATGAGAAAATAATGGTCTTCAGGCTCTGCGCGCAGATATTTGAATATGACTTGTTCCATGAATTTTTCCATTAAATCCCAGTCCTCTATAATGCCGTGCCGAATTGGCCACTGCAGAGCAATAGATTTTGAGTTCAAACTGCATGATATTTTAGCAGCACAAAATAATACATACATGGTTTAATTCCATTGTCTTTTAATTACAATTTTTTTAACTGGAAAAATAACAAGCAAATTTACTAGATACTATGGACCACTTTGTTTTTTAAAAAAAAAAAAAAAAAAAAAAAGTCCAGTTACTTATACCACCTGGCCAATAATTTTTTGGATTAAATCTAAAAAGCATAAATAAACTTTGAAACATTATTATTTCATGGACCTTCTGTTATACCCAATGTAATAATCACTCAATAGCTGTCACCTTTGTTGCATAGTTGGGTTTGTCAACAGCTTCATCTCCAATGAAAAAATCTAAGTCGTCGACTCCACGCATTAGACGTCTCTGGGCCTGGTCTCCGACCCCAGCTGACTCACGGATAGCTATGCCTAAAATCATTTTTAAAAAGTCTTCAATTGTGGGAAATAAGCGTGTTTTCCACAGCTATCAAACATGCACAGGCCTTAACATTGGCCAAACAGTATTTGAGCTACAAAATATTCTAACACAATTTTTTGCAAACGTGGCTGACCCAAACTAGAAATGACTGAACGCAAATCCTTCATTACCCTAATACATTTCAGTAAAAAATAAGATTGTACACAGCATACAAAGCAAATGAGTAAAGGAGCAGGACGAAAAATTGAGATATTAAATTCACTGAACAAATGTCATTATAGGAACCTATTATTTTATGTTACCATTAACACGTTTCACTTTAATTCCTGACAACGAAGGGAAAACTCATTCATACACATGCTTCATACAGTAATGCTTTTATCTGCATGCAAATAGTCCCTTCTTTCCACAACTTCTAGCATTGTTTAAACTATCCTGTAAGCACCATTTACTGCTACAACAGACCAAAGTTTTCTTCTACAGTATTTCAATATAATTTATAGTTATAATTTAAAACACATAATTTTAAGATTAAGTGTATACATTTTATGAGTGCTTTAGTTTTCAGATCACCTTCAAAGTAAAACAGGTGGTACCTGCTTAAAATCCATGACCTTCATTGCAAGCTCACTTCCTTAACCAAGCACTACTCTACTGTAACGGTTTTCTTACATCTAAACATGATCAATCTGAAATTCACATTAGGATGCACAAGATACAGGTTTACTACAGCAGTATGAAGTCAGCAGCACATTATTTTGACAGACTGCTCTGTCTAATATTTGGAAGCTTTCCCAATCTATCTTGATACTTACATGAAGGGATGATGAACTGAGGTTCTGTATTGCCAGCATATCCAATCTTGGTGTACCTGAAACGTTCACCAGCAAAGTGTTTTGCATATAAATATACATGCACGCACACACACACAATATACATATATATATATACATACATATATACATATATATATACATATATATATATATATATATATATATATATATATATATATATATACATACATATATATACATACATACATACATATATATATGTATAAATAAATGCTGAACAGTCACTTTTTAGTTTGTATATACAGGTAGAGTTGCACAGCTGTTTCACAAACATGACAGGGGCCCTACTTGACTACAGTGGCCTGTACTGTCCCACCGCTCAAGCCATTAGAGTATCTTTTGGGATGAAGTGGAGTGTGATATTAATATAATGAGTGTGTCATCAATAAAAGCGCAGAAACAGCAAAGCTGACAAGCTACCATGAACAAAGAGCACTGCGGAAACAAGTCCAGCACTTTGTTGCTGAAGCCCTGCCGTTCTGGAGTCAAAAGAGGACCCCGATCCTACTAAACAGGTGTTCTTGATAAACGGGCCAATAAGCGTGTGTGTTTCTGTTGTGTGTGTGTGTGTGTGTGTGTGTGTGTGTGTGTGTGTGTGTGTGTGTGTGTGCAGCTGACAGTTTGGTCCAACTGGAGGTGTGTTCCTGAGTACATCTCCATCAGCGCCACGCAGCTGCTGTTCCATCCAGTAAACAGTTGCCTCCTTTATTTGTACCCTGATTAAAATTGACTAACAGTCACATGGACTTCCCACATGTCAGTATGGAACAGACGCAAGCATCTCTCCCTTTAGTCATCACATCGCTGTCCAACACTAACATTTACCTGTGGACAAAAGCCAAGTCATTTTGTCCAATATACGTATATTTAAAGCATTTCTGCAATCTGGAGTGTCAGTCATAAAGCAGGACATTCTCTTTGCTCACTGCAGCGCCGTATGTCTCTCCTTTAGACAACTCTCACATTAAAATGTGACCTCATTTTACCTTCCCTTCAAAGTATAACTAAATAAATCACTCCCATCCATAATTAGCAGCTCTGACACATTTACAAACCGTAACACTTGCAGAAAACTAAATTATAAATACAGCTTCTCAACTTAGCTCATTGCAAAAGAGATTAATCCGCTGTTTTCTACATTGTTCTTTTAACAACAGCAACCTGTAAGGAAATGGAGGTATAAGGAAAGCAGATAAAGAGCCTTATAGATAACTTTGGACTTTAAACCAACGGCAACTGCAGCGAACAAACTGGGATGCTAGCTGGATAACGGTTTGGTATAATAATAATAATAATAATAATAATAATAATAATAACAACTTGGGTGTAAATAAAGCATGTAAGGTGAATTATAGCTAAGTTTGGCCTCTAAACCAAAACTGCAGCATTGAAACTATCATGCTATCTGGATAACAGTTTTGTAATAATACTGATAATAAAAGAAGAAGAAGAAGAAAAGAAGAAAAAGAACAACTACAACTTAGGTTTAAGTAAACCATGTAAGATGAATCATAGGTAAGTTTGGCCTCTAAACCGAAACTAGCATTGAAACTATCATGGTATCTGGATAACAGTTTTGTAGTAATAATAGTAATAATAATAATAATAATAATAATAATAATAATAATAATAAGGATGATGACGATGATGATGCACTTACCCGGTTCCGCCGTCAATGACGCACGGAGGCAAGTGAACCGCCATGTCTGGCTCAGGCGAGTGACCAGCGCCGCTGCTACAAGAGCATAAAGGGGGCCCTGCGGCTCCGACCCGCCGTGCGCTCGGTACTAAACGCCGCCGTGAGGTGGTCGTGTAACGGCGCCCGGAGTGTCTCCGCGGACCCTTGCGCCGCTCCGCTACATCCAAGAGCGGACAGCGCGACTGCTTCCCGAGTCAAAGGGCACCGGGACGCAGCGGGAGCCGCACACTGAATTCGTGCCCGGATGTTAAGCGAACCGGACCGGGATCGCGGTTACCATAGGAACGGCCGCGCGGTGTTCTACAACGCGCCGCTGGGGGCGCTCACGAGCAGGAAAAGCCGGGACTCTTGTGTGTGTAATATGCGGTGGATATTTTGTTCAAAAATTGCCGTCGCGGTACTTTTTACTTTTAAAAATGTCACAAATCTTTGTCCGTGTATTAGTCCCCGTGCTTTATTGTGCAGATTGCCAAGGACACGTGCATTTTTAAATAATATTCTTTATTTAGCGGATTTCGCCGGGGTGATTTATAAAGTTAAATAATCAATTTTACATTGATTTACCCGTTTATAGAACAGGGTACGCTTGCTGAATGAGTTCAGGGCGAGTAATTCCAGCGCGAACCCTATAATAGGAGTGGTATTCGAACCCCGGTCCTTCAGATTGCGAGATAAGAAAGTGCAAATAAAGAGGACCGACTAACTTTTCAGCCGTCCGCTGGTGGTCTAATGTAAACTGTGTTTTACTGTAAGATACAGGCTGTGATTCGGTGTTAGAAGGGCATCGGATGTTCTGAGGAGAATCTTTGGCATAATGAAGCAACAGTTTTAATTTTTAGCTTCGACTGAAAAATTTCGCACATTTATACGAAGCTATACGGTAAAATACAAAACGAGGAGCAAATAACGAATTTTATCGTATTTAGAGGCCATATATATATATATATATATATATATATATATATATAAACGTTTCGTAAACAGCATTACAAATTACAACTTTTAAAATATAGATATTTTGCTTAGAATACAGTAAATTAAAAAAATCTAAAATAAGTGGAAAGTAGTAAGGGAAAATAGTATTATAAAAAATAGAATATAAAAAAATTGGGGGAATAATGTTCCAGTATGCAGTAAAACACAAATAAGGAGGAAGTAGTGCAAAAAAGGTACAAACTTGAAGGAATCTTAAAGCGTTCAGAGTTCCGCGGGACACGTTGGAAAGGCTCATATATCAGGCAATTTACGGTAAAACAACCGCGAAAACGAGAAAGATACAGGAAGCAGCTCGTATATGGTTGCCCCGTCACGAATGGGCTTGTTTTAAAGTGGGCACATGCACTGTAGTTTAGGGTAAACTGTAGAAAGAAGAACATTTAAATAAGAACAACAACGTTGAGGAATCTTATCAAGCTGCTGACCACGTGGAACCGGTTCGAAAACACGCACGATGATGACACATCAGTTAAAGTCATCAGAATCCGGAGCTCAGGTAACAGCACAGCACAGCACAAACGAGAGTAGTGAGCTGTTGTGCTTTCAGAGGTTATGCAAAGTCGCACCAAACAGAAGCCATAGAAATACCCTTGTAATCGAAGGGCAAAAGTTGCTCAATCATTAACAATAATTGATAAGAAATTGATAAAAACGGCGCCGAATTCTTCCCGTAGTCTTACTTCAGCTGCCAGTAAGATAACGTCGTTCGCGGGTCTATTGAGCAGCGTGATTTCTTTGAAGGGGGGAAAAACTCATAAATACAGGTTGAAACGGGACGTCAGTCCAAAGTGCTGTCAATTCAGGTTTAATTCCATAGAATGAAATGGAAATAGGCTTTTTGCTTTATGGAAAGAGTTCTCCGCAGCCCACTGTCCTTAGCAGTTTCACTCCGCCGCATTCTCTTGCAGTTACTGGCCAGACTCGAAGGGAGGCGCTCTCTGAAGCACATCGAGCCGCAGCTTTTCCTGGAGGACAGCAGTCCAGCTCAAGGTAACGTCATTATTTTTTAATTTCCTCTTCCTCTTTTCTTCTCTCTTGCCTCCTAGCATCTTTCCCACGTTCATTTAAAGTTGTCGGTCATGATGGTACAGCAAAATTCCCTGGTGCTTCACAGCTCCTGGACTGTAGGATCGGACTGGTTCGAATGGTTATGTCCATGTACCTTGCATGTGGGTTTCGGCTGGTTGCTCTGGTTTCTTCTCACGGAACAGTTCAGGTGTTTCGGGGAACTTTTTAAAAATGCCATGTGTGTATGAGAGAAAGGTGAATGTGCATGTGATTTGGTCTTGGGCTTCCCACCTAAGGTGAACCCTGCCTCATCCCCTACATGCAAAAGGATGGCTCTTAAGTTAAAGTACAATATTGACATGGATCCTCCAGGTATCTTGTGACCCTTCTCAGGGAAGGAGGGGGTCCATGCAAGGCCACACTGCTCAAAAGCCAAAGCCACAAGCTGCAGCCACTCTCAGACCTCCGACTGAGGAGCTCTGCAGCATCTAAAGAAGGCTGCCCAGTCTATCGTTGAGTTGTCGCTGGCCACCACCCAGACCACCTACAACAAGCAGAGTGTCAGGAAAGCTTGTGGCATTGCTGCAGAACCCTCTCACCCTCTCCATTCCCTGTTTTCACCACTGCCGTCTGGAAGATGCTGTCGCAGCTTGTAGGCCAACACCACCAGGCTCAGGAACAGCTTTTTCCTGCAGGCTGTTAGGCTTCTGAATTCTGGACCGCATAGGGACTAATGGCTGCCACCACCACTGAACCCCGTCTGCTGTATTACCACCATCACTACTGACTTCTTTTGCGCTGGTTCTCTTTTCTTATCTATGTATCTGTTCAGCTTCTCTTTATAAACGTTGTTTATCCTTTCCCTGCGTATTTATAGTCTACCTCAGTTTGTCTGTATTGTCCGGGAGAAACTGCGTTTCATATAAGTGCCAAATGACGACAAAGCCAAAAGAAGTTTCTTCCTCCTGAACTTCTCTCCTTCTTACAGGTGATGTGGTGGAGTTCAGTGGCACAGAAGGAACAGGGAAGACGGAGATGTTGTATCATCTGATTGCCCGCTGCATCCTCCCAGTTGATACTGGAGGTCTGGAGGTGGAGGTGATGTTTGTGGACACAGATCACCACTTCGACATGCTGCGCCTGGTGACAATCCTGGAGCACCGGTTGCCACAGGGCTATGAGGAGGTGGTGCGAGCCTGCCTACAGCGGCTCTTCATCATTCACTGCACCAGCAGCCTCCAGCTCCTCTTCACGCTACACTATGCAGAGGACATGTTCTGTAGTCGGCCTTCCCTCAGCCTTCTTGTGGTGGACAGCATCTCAGCCTTCTACTGGGTGGACAAGAGCAGTGGGGGTGAGAGTGTGACCAAGCAGGAATCCAACCTAAGGAGGTGTGTTGAACTCCTAGAGAAGCTGTTGAAAGACTACCAAATAGTCGTGATTGCTACCACACAGGCCATAATGCGCAGCTTTGTCCCCGATGGAGCTGGGCCACCCGAATCGTCCCTCACATCCTGGAAGCAAGACTCTTTCAGCCAACCAGACTTCAGCAAGGCCTACCTGTGCAAGCCGTGGCAAAAGATGGTCACACACAAAGTAGTATTTTCAAAAGCTGACACAAGGAAAGACAAAAAGCAGCTTTTTTCTGTGGTGTCCTCCAGCACAAGGACAACTGGAACAAAAAGATGCTACTTTTCAGTCACAGATATGGGTGTCCAATTTGTTCTATAAGGTTTTTCTACACCATTTAGTCATTTAAAGATGTATGTTTAGGATCAGTGACTTTTTTTTTATCATTGCTTACAATTTTCTTCTTTTTGTCTGTTAATAGCTCTTTAAAGCTACCTAATGTAGTATGTGAAATTCTTTTATGAGAATACAGTATTATATTTACTAAAATGTCCTCCCCCCCCCCCCCCCCGATAAAGCTGTGATTGTTTGTTTTTGTAAGAAAATTCGATGCGATGAAAATCCTTGAAATTTTACTTCTCTGAGAATGACCTGCCTGCCCCATCGGACAAAAAAACCAACTAAATGGCAGCTTACTTTTTTTTTTTTATTTTTACAGTAATACTTACACTAGTTGTTACTTAGAGTTCATCCCCAGGCAGTAGTCATTCTGAGAACCAAGGCTAGAATGGGACATTCATGCTATGGGCCCTGTAGAGCAACCAGTTAACCAGAAATACATGTATTTGTACTGTGGCAGGAATTCAGAGCACCCAGAGAAACCCACACAGAAATAGGAAAACATGCAAACTCCATACTGACTGAGCTGGATTCAAACCCACGTCTCAAAAGCCCAGGCACTGTGAGGCGGCAGTGATGCTTGTGAATTATTAGTTATTTATTATTATGCACCGTTCTGCATGCCGCATCCACAATATACATAGTTTTAATCGATTATTAGAATTTTGTACTTTTCTGTAATCACATTTCTATTCCATTTGTAGTGCAATAGCACCATTGTGTTAAATAACTGGCCTTTCTAATAAAACATTTTTAGCCTTTAATATATGTCCCTCATTTGCTCTCCCAGCAGGCCAAACCCTTAAAAATGTTTGGGTTATTACATTAATAAAGAAATGCAGAAAAGTGCGTGAGAGTTTGTCATCGTGCGCTCGGGACGGCGAAGTGGCGACACCTGATCAGCTGGCAGGGCTTTTTGCTGGGCGCGTTGAGCATAGACACTCGCTTTGCCAAATTATCATTTGACTTCTGACACCTACAGGCTGCGTGACATCACAATGCCTCCCGAAAACCATCAATCACTGTGTAATTGTGTCTCTGAACGTGACCCACGGAAGGAGATGGCTAATAGTTCTTTGCTACGCACCAGCTGTAGCGTAAATAATAGTCGCTGTTATTTTCCTAGGAAATCCCAATATTTCCTTTTGTGTTCTGTGTGGTAAGCATCCTACACAGACTCATTAACTGAATAAAAAGCTATTAAGTTTTTGGCTAAAAAGGCCCATTTGTATCAGGTGTGAACCTTCCTGCACCGTCATGAATGTAACCTTTTCGAAGGGATTTCACCCCACTTTTGTTAGGTTTTTCATGTGAACACTTCCGTCTAACACCAGGTTTCAGTGACTGCTACACTTCTCTGCCATTTAATGCTATTTCATCATTTATTACTGCAACGTTAGCCTTTATCTTACTGAAGATAAGTAAGTACTGAAGATGTGCTGTTTAAAATCTCTTCATATGAACTATTCAACAGCTTCCAGTGTTATTTAAGCTCGGTTGAGGTCATATATTTGAGGGACCGCACACATAGACATTCTTGTCAATATGTATAGGATTCTTTGGAGGTGTATTTGTACAAAAAATGAGATAATAAAAGTGAAGCATCTTTTTGATGCAAAAATGTATAGATGGTTAATAATTGCATTGATTGAAACGTATGACATTCATAAGTGCCGTGTTGTATAACTGCCATGTCAGTTCCAATAGCCTAAAAAACTGGTTGAAACAAAAACTATCATAGAAAGTGGACACATGAACCACTTTTGAAAAAGACTGCTTTAATCTACCTGCAACATTCAGTAAGTGAAGTGACCATTTCATTTACTTTGGTATCTTACAGAAAACAGCCTTGAAACAACAATATCTTCTAGGATAGTATTGACTGCAAACCTACCCAAATGCTTAATGTTTTCTTCCATGCTCCCATTTACATGATTTGGATCCCGTAGCCTCAGGTAAGATACACTGCCTGGCCAAAAAAAGTCAATATCTGGATTTAACTTTGTTATGACCTGGGGTTGCTTCAGTTGGCCAGGTCTAGGTTCAGAAACATTATGTGCCCAAAAAATGAGGTGAGCTGACTACCTGAATATACTGAAGGACCAGGTTTCTCTATCAACGGATTTTTTTCTTCCCTGATGGCATGGGTAAATTCCAAGATGACAGTGCCAGGATTCATCAGGTTGGCTCAAATTGTGCAAGAGTGCTTCAGAGAGCATGAGAAAGACATCATTTTCACACATGGATTGGCCACCACAGAGTCCAGACCTTAACCCCATTGAGAAAGAATCTTTGGTATGTGCCGGAGAAGACTCTACGCAGCGGTCCGACTCTCCCGTCATCGATACGAGATCTTGGCGAAAAATTAATGCAGCTCTGGACGGAAATAAAGGTTGAGACATTGCATAAGCTTATCGAAAGGATGCCACGGCGAATGCTTGCGGTAATCCAAGCTAAAGGTGCGCCAACAAAATAGTAGAGTGTGTCACTTTTTTTTCGGCCGGGCAGTGTGTAATTTACGCTTCCACATTACCTTGAGGCAAAGTAAATTGGTTTTCAATAACCTTAGAGACATTTAATTTAAATGACACCATTGCACTTATGTTCTGCTTCAGTGTGGAGTGTGGTGCAAAAAATTTTATGTAGGTGGATAGAAATTATTACAGCTCCAAGACCCCACTGTATGAGTCAATGTGAGACATTTTGGGCCCTGGAAATAACAGAACAGTGAGAAAGGCCGCTGTTAGCCCAGCCGTAGTGAGTGTGTCCACATATTTACATACTACTGTTCTAGTAAACTGCTAAACACCGGAAATGGGCACTTTGAGCAGTTTGCATATTAGCAGCGATTGTTTCACCTCAATGTTTGGTGGATGAGGTGGGGTCTTTTTTAAACACTGACACAATCTGTTCCCCAGGGAAGCAGATGACTGAACAAAGGTTGGGGAGAAAAGGGTAAAAAAGATCATTTGAGGGGCAAAAAAGCTATTCCACTGTATTATGGTTAATCATTTGCCAGCTTTCTGTAGTATGAGCCTAGAAGAACCCTTGCCTGTCTTAGTTTATTATAGTTTTTTACAGGCATGAAGAATAGAGGGGGGTCTAACTAAACTAAATATAGTGGTATGAAAAAGCAGGGCCCCCATGCCTGATCTCCTACTGGAGAGGAATGTAAAGCTCACTGTCAAAAATATAACCTCAATGTAAAATGGGTCCTACAGGGTAAAGCACTAAAATGCTTTAATATGCCAATATCTCAAAGAAGGACGTTTAGACTTTTGGAATGGTCAAGTTAAAATAGAGATTTTTAAGTAGCTGAAATGTTGTGGAGTGAGGGGTCCAAAGTGAGTTGCGTGTGCAAAAAAAGCATTTAAAGGTGTTATTTGCTAAATGTGGTCACTTTATAACCTATTCACAGCATTTCAATGAGAATCGGGCATCCTAGTTTTGGCCGTGATCATTTACATCACAATGATCATAATTTAATGGAGCACATTCGAGGCAGCTGCTAGTCTTCCCATGCGTGGGTGTATAATGATCAGAGAAATTTCAAAGAAGAACCTAGATGCTACACTCAGGGATTTAAACTCCTCCACCAGCACAGGAACCGTTACAGTCCGTGGCTCCACCATTAGAGAAAGTTTTAACAAGTATGACTTTAATTTGCCGGCAACCAGGAGAAAAAAAAATGTTCTCAAAAAAGAACATCGCAATTGAAAGTCTTAGAATTGCACTTAAATGAGCCCAGGATTCATGAAACACGGTCCCAGGGGTGGACTTACCATTAAGTAATGATAGGTAAGTGCCTAGGGCCACAAGAATCCTAGGGACCCCTGCAGAAAAAAAGATATATGCATTTATTTATGTACTGATTTTTATTTAAACTTTTGCCAAAATATGGTACAAACTAAAATTGTTCTCATAGATATCATTGGATCAGTAGCCCACGGTCAGCATAGAGTCCCCTTCAGTAAGGCTGTATAGCAGTGCTGTATGTTGTTGCACCACTACACCTGGCACAGGGTACAGTACCAACAATGTAGCTAAAGCAGGGCAATGTTTGCGCTACACACTGGTGCGGTGCGTATTTTAACAGTATCGCTACACGCCCATTACAGGTTCCGACAGCCAAAGTGCCTGTTTTCCGCTTCTTAACCGAGTTCTGGACACTCAGGAACTACACACCTGTTGAGTCAGAGCGAATCAATGGCGATCAATGGCAGGTACAACTACTCCGTCCACTTCCATCACTGAAGGAGAATTTTCCTCATTTTGATTTTATTATAATTATCAGACATTTTCTCCTGTTACCTGCCTGCAAATTCAACCACTGGCAAATGATAGCTAGATTTAAATACTAGTGCAGCAGTCCAGGGAGCCTAAGGGAAGAACTAGGTAAGTGCGTGGATTTAAGTCAGTAGTGGGTTGCGCTGTTAAAGTCATGTTTCATAAATTAGTAGAATTATTTTCTCTCAGAGTAGCATACATACAAAATACAGCCTGGACCTTTACAGCAGCTCTTCAGCTAAGCAGGACAGGGACCAGTGAAAAGGTGTTTTTACAACTAGGATTGTTTACACTAGTAAGTGTAGAAAAGGATGAGAATTGGTATCGATGAGGGCCCCTTCCTACCGTCGCCTTAGGCCCCCAAACCATTAAATCTGCCTCTCCACAGTCCTTGTGACAGGCAAGACCAAGTAATGTTGTCTTCCCACTGTTTGCACAAAGCCATGTTTGGCAAAAATGCACTGAAGCAATTTTATATGGGGAAGTGGGTCAGAGCTCTTCCATCCCAGTATAGGAAACTAATAAACTTGAATAAATAATGACAAAATTCATTTGGTTATGCATTATTTGTGTGATGTTTGGACTTGGTGAGGACCATATGAGGGTTGATCATTTTCTAATATGTAAATAATTAAAAGAAAGTGTAATTTCTTTTCACATTTTTGTAACTGTGATCCTGTGTGGGTCACCATGTGAACCACAATGCAACCTGCTCGCTCGCAGAAACAGTCGCGCGGTACTCGACGGATCGACGTCGTGCGCAAAGTCTGACAGACCGAGCAAAAGACGCAGCCTGTGTGAATATAGTCGACTCCGCCAAGCGCGGACTGCTGTGAAATACCGGGGTGTAACGAAAACGCTCAACGCTAAATCCGTTTTAGCAGCACCGGATACGTTAGGGGTTTGCGTCCCCTTGCACTCAAAGAACCCAGGTTCAAATCCTGCCTCCTGCTGTAGTGCACTTGAGCTTGGCACTTATCCTTGAATTACTCCAGTAAAATTATCCAGCAGTTTAAATGAGTTAACAATTGTAAATAGCTTACACCGTAAGTCCCCTTGGAGAAAAGCGTCAGCTACGTAAATGAATAAAAGCAAATATAATATAGCTTGCGCCACTAAAAATTATCCAGCTGTATAACTGGGTAGACACTAAGTAGCTTAGCATCAAATGTCTCTTTGGAGAAAAGTGCCCACTAAATAAATAAATGTAAATTGCTGCCTTATTTGCCAAAAATAGCAGGAGCAGTAACAATTTAACAGGAATATTTCCTAAAAGCTGGCGCATGCACCGTAGATCCAAGTTCTAGTGGAGTCTGTTGGTTTGCTTTCAGGATTAGATTATCTGTGCAGAAACACCCAATCTGTAAACTATTAAGGCGATACACGGCGAATTGGCAGGACGGCCCCCTGCGTGCATCTGGTGAACGATTTGTGGGTGGAAAAGCTGGGACACCTTGTCTACTTAATCTACATCTTTGGACACGACTCTCTGGCTGATGCATGCAAGAAGGTAGACGGTGATAATTATGACCAGCATTTGTGTGGCTTCTGGGGGCTTTCAGTTGTCCAGGCCCACCACCTGCTTGGTAAAACAGGCTCCGGGACCATCACGTAGGGTGGGTGTTCTGCGGGCCGCAGAGTCCTGCTGGCATCATTTGTGAATGTATAGCTCGAGATGCTCAAGTGCTCGGTGGCAGCTGGATGGCAAACAAAGGAGTCAATTAGTACCAATTGATCGGTGTGTCTCATCATTATTCTTTTGTTCTGCCGAATTATCGTGTTACAAAGGCCTTTGCTTCTTCGGGGAGTCCAATAACATCGGAAGATATTTTCAGGAAGCCTTTCACGTGTTTGAAATAGAAACCTGAAAAGAATATAATAGTTCTCCGGAGAAAGGTGCGCGTACGGAAACTCGTGCGGATAAACGCTCGGTGCTTTTATGTAGGTATGTCGGTTGTTTTGCGAGCAGCCAAGCTGACCAAACTTTCGGTTTATCGCAACTGGAAAAAGTCATAAACGTCGCGAGCGTTTTTTTTTTTTTTTGCGCGGACAGGTGACACGGGAAATTTTATTTGGATAAACATAATCTCAGATAGTAGTGGTTATATAATGAAGTCATTTTATGACTATTTAGCCTGACCCAATCTGAGTGGCAAAATGCAGTCACTCCAGCCTGGCAAGAGTATAATGGAGTTTATTGCTTGCCTTAGGGGAATTACAAGAATAATATGTACAGTTTACAGTATGGGGCTGCACAGGAGGTGCCATTTTAGAGCAGAGACAACACTTGCTGGAGTTAATTGTGCCAGCTGCTGCGTAGTAGTATTTAGTCCCTTTAACCTTTTTTATTAGAATGGTAAAATCGTAGTTTCTCAGCCTATGGAGTAATGGGTAACATGGACAGAGACACAGCACTGCTCGGAGATATAGCACATTCACACACACGCAACCAGGTGCATGAATAAATACTGTAGATCCGCGAAACCTCTTTTGTCTGCACTTGGCTTCCGCTCGAT
This sequence comes from Heterotis niloticus, assembly GCA_018136845.1. Taxonomy (NCBI): domain Eukaryota; kingdom Metazoa; phylum Chordata; class Actinopteri; order Osteoglossiformes; family Osteoglossidae; genus Heterotis; species Heterotis niloticus. Next base: position 24,289,129 of record CM030901.1, on the reverse strand, counting down.
ATCCTCCATCCAGGCCTTGATCTTCAAGGTAGTTAGGTTTTTTTATTAAATGAGAGGAGAATTCTAGCCGGGGGACAACCTATGGTTTTATTTATACCTCTTACTTCTGAGGACTTGCGTACCTGCTAGGGTTAAATTATAATCCTCTACTCTGTCCAGAACTCCCCAAACAAACAATAAGATTAAAATATAATACTCTTTTCAAATTATGGTAGGTTTGTGCAACATAACAAGGAATACATTTATTTTGCTGTGTTTTATCATCTGTGAGGAGGCCTCCAACAACAGAGGATGCGTTTACTTCTGTTAAAATTACAAAAGCAAACCGGGTATTGGCATTTCACGATCATAAGTTTAATTAAGCATCAAATAGGCAAAAGTTCATGTATAAATGTTGTCATATTTGTAACGCGACCCGCCGTGTACATCGAAACTCTAATATTAAAAAAAGGTACCGCGCTAGAAGAACCGATCCCGATCCGACGACCCGTTCGATCTAGACCGGATTTTCGCGCTCTCTTGGCAAATGGTTGCGAAAAAAAAAGTCTCTTCACCTGGAGAACGCGCTCACGTATTACTCCGCGGGGTTAGAGAGACTTATTTTAGCACAACGTATTTATTGTTTTTACCTCAACATTTGGCATTTTTCGTGTGTTCGAGATTAGTTGCGCGTACGCGGTGCATATTCTGCGCTTCTGTCGTGTTTATGTGTGGTTTTGACGGTCTGCGCTCAACTTAAAGTTTATTTGGGACTATTTGTCCGAGTGTTGTTGACAAGCAGTGCTTCGGTCTCTCTCAAACATGGCCACCATGATGGAGTGAATGCAATAACTTTGAATTTCAGATTTTTATGGGGGAAAGTCGGTTTTTTAATCCATTGGAAAACGAAACGCTTAATCGGAAAACTATATATATTACACTTTGTCACTGTTGTAGCTTTTGGAGAAGTTGTCCGGGGATTCCACACTCGTGTAAGTTGGCTGGGAGCTGTAACGAGAGAAGAATTGCATCAATTTCGTAAGCATTATCCGTCTCTCACGAATGTTGTTTTTCTTCATTTTCCCGTTCCGTCTGCTGGATAAAGAAGGAATCCTTTTCAACTTGATTTTTTGCTGCGAAAAATAATACGACTCGGATATAAAATATCACCTTTTGTATTTTGTAGCCCGCTTCGGGAAAAGGAAAGTGATCCGTTTTAATTGAAGGGAAGGGAGCGAAATTCGTCGCTGGATCTACCGAATATATATTTTTTTGATTCTGGACAAACTGAAGAATTTATTTTCGGAGTATAACCGCACTTATATGGTTTTTAAAGCCAAATAATTGCATTTTTCCCCAAACCGGAGAGTCTTCTACCGATATCCCCCACCCCCCAAACCCTTTAAAAATACAAAACCCAAGTGTCACATTTCTTATATGACAATAAAGGTCATGAAGGCAATAATTCCACACTTCTAGGGGTGTAAAGGTAAGTTGGTGGGGGGGTCATGGGTGCAAATGGGCAAATTGGTGGGGCTGGCGTTGTGTGCTGTGTGTCTGTGTGTGTCCCGTCTCAGCCAACAGTTTGGTTAGGAAATCCCATTTTATTTAAATGAAGCCCACATAGGAGGAGAAAACTTGTCGGATTTGTAACAAAGCAAGGAAACAAACGTCAACCTTAGTTATTGCCCACACGGACAGTTTAATAAAAAATAACATTGGCTGCGGACTCCTCTGTGGTGAGAATGTTATATAATCGAGATTTCGAAACGCACGTCCAGGAGGCGAGATGTTTCTTCGCTGCTCCTCTTCATTCGCCTGTACATCTAATGCCAATACCAGCACGTTTTTCTTTTAATAGTACGTATGAGGCGTTTTGAATTTTTCTAAATGTTGTGGGAAGAAAGTGTAGCCCGGTGGCTTTTGTGCCACAGCTCATCTGATGTTTTTGTCTCCCGAGGAGACCCAAGTTTCCTCCGTTTGAGCAGTTGTGTCTGCAGCGAGGCATCCGTTTTTCTTTTAATTTCCTTAATACTTATCACCAGTTGCCCAGACTGTTGTGTTTGTGAGTTTTTGGGTCTCCCTGGAAATGTAAAGGCCGGAAAAGGTTTTTGGTAATTATTGTGGCGCGTTTTTCTGCGCGTGTCGAAGGGAAACTAGTAAAGACGACTGCTCTTAAACCAAGCGATATCCGAGCTAGGGATGACAGACCAGTTGCATCATTTTTTGAACTCCAAACCTGCCGGTCTCACCTGCGTGGATGACGATTTCTGGCAACAGATAATACTTTACTTTGTTCTCGGCTTTCTGCTGTCAGACAAAGACTTGGGCACAGGGTTGAAAAGCAGGCAGCTGAAACTTTGAAGTCGATATTCAATTGTCATATTTACAGTGGCGTCAAACACAATGCATCTGCCGGACCGTCTTTTCTCAAATGAGTGTGTATTTGTTAGAGGGAGTTGAGTCAAATGAGTATTTGTAAGGGGATATTGGCTATGTTTGGAATTTGGAAGAAGTTGGAAGAAATCAGTAATGGTACAAAACTAAATCTAGGCACTAGCGAGTCCTGATGCCTATTGAGTGACAATGGCATTAATAATTGTGTGCTATATGGCTTATATGGTGAGGTATAGATTAAAAAAAAAAAAAATCTTATGATACCTGCCAGTTACCATTTACTAGTGACTTAGAATAAATACACTTGGTGTAATTGATAAGAAATTGAAATTAAGGAGCTTTTTGTATACCACAGTATATATCAACTAGGAGGTTATTTGAGTACAATAATCTAATTTTTATCCATCTTATTTCAGCCCAAATAAGTGTGGTACATGGTCCCAGTACATGGGTGGCCAGTCTACGGTGTCACTCTAGTCTCTACCACAGACTGAACAAAAAAAAAAACAAACTTGTGTCCACTGGAAATATTGGTGCCGTGATGACTTCTCAAGTCATAGACGGGTGCACTTTTCTTAATGGATTTGTATGTCTTAATCACTCTTATTTATTGTTGGGTGGTTACTCTCAGTGTATTATTGTTTCTTAAGTGGTATTGTCAATTTGACTTGACAGCTGAAGTAATACAACAGTTTAGGTTTACATCCATGTATTAATGTTAATCTGTCATTTGGTAAGAATTTGCTTTACTTTTGCTATTGACTACATGCTTGTTTCCTCACTACTGTATTACATTTAGCTAAATTCTGCTTAAACACTTCCTGCTTGAATTCGTATGCATTTCTTGTTGTTAGTGGGTCCTGCGGTAGATGACCTCGGGTTATTTATTTATTTTTTTTACTTTGGCAGTGAGAATATACTTTCTGCTGCATTAAAACGAATGGTGACATCAGTACGGTAGTCCCTCGGTATCTTAACTCTCTCTATCCAAATGAATACATTTACTATAATGCCTCTTATAGTAATACCTAAATATCAGTATCCAGTTGTAATGTATTTTTATTGGAAGGTTGTCCAAAATGTTAAAAAAAAAAAAATGTCATAAACAGGAGCCTTCCTTTCAAGAATGCAACTGAAGATGGTGTCTCAATTTCTAAGGTGGATGAAAGAAGGACCATGAAGATCCAGACTATGGAGATGTAAACCAATGCATAGTGGCTGGGCAAGTTTGCTGTAGGTGTGATTGTGGGGCTGCTGTGTTGTTAACAGGTCAGGATAGGAATGAAGGTTAGGGTGTTGGACCTCCTTTGGAATGCGAGTCCTTTTATTAGCACTTTGTTATGAATCTGCCGTCACAATTTCTAAAATTGATGAAAGAAAAAGGCGAACAATGTTCCGTTTCTTTGCCCACATCCACCCCTCCGCCACGTCTCTAATGAGAGAATTGATGCAGCCACCTCCTTCTGACGCAGCAAACCTCACGAGCTTCTCTTCCTTTCATTCGATGAGTACCTCTTAAAAGTTGTTAGCCTTATTTGTTTATCCTTTTTGTTATCAGTAGCTCTTTAATTTTTAATAAACCTGTTTATTTAAATGTGGCACTAACATACAAACTACTGCACATACTGTACCATGTGTTATAAACATGCACGTAAAGGAGATTAAGTGTTTTCTGATTAGGACTGGTGTTTGGAGAGTTTTATCTTGCTGAAATCATGGGTTGATGGTTATATTGGTGTTTTCACAAGGGCCGGCAGCACGGTATTTTTTTTTTTCTTATTTAATGAAAAATAAGCATTTGATATCTTAAATTTTGTTTGAACTCATTTTCAGGGGCAAATTAGATTTGGATACCGATGGATTACTGTGTTTGATGGAATATACATCTGGCCAGGATGGGTGTGGCGCTACAATGTTTTCTATGAAGGAAAGAGTATGGTTGCTATTCACCGCCTTAAAATGATCATACAGTAATGCTTCTTTTTACAGCCAAACAGGATGAGAAATTCGGGGAAGCAGCCCTTTAGAAGCACTGCGCAATTTCTTTCTGTGTGAGCAGCTGAGCCTAAGATTGAGTCATCAGTAGGCTTCCTCTTTCCCCTGCTCCCACAGTCTACAACAACAGTTTTTGCTGCATGTGTCAAGCTGCTGTTTGCATTTCCACTTTTGGTTTCTAATGTTGACAAGTAAAATATGCCAGTACTGTCAGTATATACCGTTGCTAAATATAGTGCTATGCCCTAAACTGTTTTGCTTGTACCCCATGGTGTTTTCTTCTGCCATTACATACAGCTAAATAGTTATGAAGAATCCAGCAAAGTGCCAGTATAGAACTGTTTCTCAGAACTAACTTGCTTTAGTATAGCAAAATGGCTGCCAACACAGGGTGTTGTGCTGTCCCCTCACCGCACCTGGGCAAGTCAGGTGTGCGTTGGAGTCTGACTTGCTCTGTGTGGAGTTTGCATGTTCTCCCTGTGTCTGTGTGGCTTTCTTCCCACAGTCCAAAAACTTGTGCTTCAGGTTAATTGTTCACAATAAAATTGCCCATGGTGTGTGACTGTGTGTGGCTACTCTGTGATGGTGGGCCTTCTAGGGTGTAGTTTCATAGCCCAGTGTACTGTGACTCTTGGATAAGATCTGCTCCAGCACAACATTAACCATAATGATCATAATGGCTGGAATGATGCTAAAATAACACCGAGGCATGTAGTGATACCTTGTAACCTTTTAATAACTTTAAAATATTACTTTAGTTCACATTAAGATAAAGGCAACAAAGAACGGGATTGTCAGACCAGTTGTCTAAATAGAATAGGGTGATCCTATTTTGTTGGTTACGTCTGTAGAAGATGCACATACAAACGCAATAAATCCTACTCATACTAATTGATGTCTGTTATGTTTCGTACTCAGCAGGTAAAAGCTTATGTAGTTTTTTTTTTTTTTTTTGGACATTCAGACATCCTGTTATCCTCTAGCGATACTGTTTGTTGTTGGAGCTCTTAAGGTAATTTTACAAAACTCTTGTATGAATCAAGATTAATATGTTAAAAGCCATGTTTTAAAAAGGGTTTTGACATTTGCACTTTACACTATAGTCTCATTCTATTTTTCAATTACTGTATATTTTTTTATGATATCAGCACAAAAACTTTGACCGTTAAAGCGGGTTGATTTGTAATCACTTACATCTGTGCCTGGAGGATATGGGCTCTGGAAATGACTAATAATTACTAGTGTATTGGCAATGCAGCTGTTCATTTGCTTTAAGCAGGTATGTAGGTGCATCAGATAAAATATTAATTGCCTAGTTGTACAGGCTGACCAGAGGGAGTAACACCAGTCATACATAATGGTTTACCCAGAATTCACAGTAGGGTTGGCAGAGCTGTTGGTGGTGGTAGTGGGGGGGTGAAAATGGCCTGGGAAACTGGCCAGTGATTACGTGTGACCACTCAGGCGTGCCTATCCAGGGTCCCTCTGTCCCCTTTTCCCCCACCCCTTGTAAACCCCACCCGTTTTTTTTTTTTTTTTTGGTGAATAGATTGGTGGCGGAGGGGTGTGTTGAAGAGGTGCGCGGTGGCATTGGTGGCCCTTTGTTTCCGTCAGCCTGCCGTGCGTGACAAATAGGTAAAGGGAGACAGAGGCCCTTACACAAGGTATTGCAGTGAAAGGCAGAATGATGGAAAGGCATAGCTAGCATGAGGGAGGTTGGAGCAGGGTTGGTGGTTGGCTTGTGCGGTGGGTGCAGGAGGTCTGTCTCATCAGTGAGTGTACACAGAAAAAAGGAAGCACGGCTGCTAAAGACGTTACCTAGCAAAGGAAGCAAGAGGGAGTTGGTTGGCTGTGATGTGAAAGTGAGGCCGAATACAGGGATGTTGACTGGAAAGGAAGGGGCGAGGGCTCACGGGCTCAGGAGGCAAAGTGCTCAAAAAAACGGAGGAACAGCTGAGACTCTGACGTGGATTTATGTTCACACGCAGAGCTGTGTTTGTGCTGCTTAGCAGTTGGTCTACTTGGTGTCAGTGACAGCCTTTCACTACATTTCCTTTATTGTTTCAGAGTTCCCCATCTTTGTGCTCTCTCGGCTTGTGGCGTTTAATCTTTGCAGTACGTGCAACCTCTACTACTTTTTCTGTTCGGGCTGGCCCGCACTGTAGCTTAACTACTGGCAAGTTAATGACAGAAAATTGTGTCCCATAAGTTACACCAGTTTTCTGTATGGATCCAAGTTTCCCAATCTGTGGACCGCAAGTGGTAAGTTTCTGGTTTAGCCCAATGCTACTTGTTTTTAATTTAAACCTGAAACTGGACTAAGGATTCGTACCAGATGTAGGCCTGTGGGATTATGGCAGAAAATATTGTTGCCGAAGTAACAGTACACTTACGACTTGATGGCGTGAAAGAATGTTGATTGGTGAGTGGCATAAGTGTGCTCTGTGAATTTCTGTTGTCCGTGATCTTGTACCAAGTGCCATTTATAACAAGCAGCTCTTCATTTTCATATGGATGTGTGCAAAAAAATGAAATGCGCTGATTGTCAGCTTCCGGATTTATTTACAGAATCAGTTAAATTAATCTGTAGGCCTAATAATTGTATGCCTTTAAGATGGGTTTTTTTTTTATATTTAAGACTTATGTTTCGATTTAGATTTAAGTTAAAGAATAAATTGAGTATTGTTGCAAGGATATGTTGTCTAGCACCGATGACGTGGTCATGTCTTAAGTTTGGTCTCGATGGACACTAATACTGGGTAAAACCTTGTTTATATAATGGTAATTAGGTTGTAATTTGTTCTGTGGTTCCTTAGTTCGCTGTAAGTTGTTGGCAGATGTGGAGCACTGTGTCATGCAGGGAAAAATGCATGTAGTATTTGCAGTTCACCTTGGTTAATGGGCTCCCAGCATGAGTAGGTCGAAGGAGGAACAGGAATTGTGCCTGGCTTTTGCCAGGCTGCCGAATTGTTCCACGTAAGAGCTGCACCTCACTGTCAGTAATGGGGAGAGTTCCTCATGAATTGTAGCTTGCATTAAAGTTAGAGCTGCCAGTGAGCCGTGTGCAGTGGAGATCCTCATTATAGGTACTTTGTCTTCTTTTCTGTATGTTTTTGCTGTCGCGCAACACTTTCTGTGCTTTATAGTGGCAGAATGAAGACTGAAAAGGAGTGTGTGCATCAACTTCTGATCTTTGGAAATCCGAGTGGCCCGGTCTTAAGGGTATTTGGGACGAAAAGGGAGTCGTATTGTGGTCAGGATTCTTGACAGTTGAATTCAATCCCCTGTATCCATTGTGTGGTGTTTCTGCCTGTCGCGTGAGCCAGCTCTTCAAACAAGGCTGGTATGGCGTTTCATTTCCATCAGTAGGATAGCAATTTGCGGCTAATGCTGCTTAGACCCACTTTGTTGCACTGCTTCTGCTGGACATGGAATCATACTGGGCAGCAGGTAGAGTGGTTAGAGCAGTCAACTTGTGTTCAAAGAACCTGTTTTTGTATCCCTGCTTTTCCTGTAAGCATCAAGCAAGGGGTTTAACCATGAAATACTCTATTTAGAATTACCCAGCTGTTTAAATGGGTGCATAGGTGTTTTGGGGTAGCATCAAATAAATGCACGAAAGGATAATTTCCCCCAGAAAAGTCAGTGAAGTTGGGGTTTGAATATGATGTAATCTTGCAGAGTGACTTAATTTATTGCTGTACATTTCCTAAAATTCAGATGGAACTTAGTTTTCATGCTTTTAGAATAGCCATGGCTTTGAAAAAAACTTGAGTATACTACTTGAAATAGCCAGTGTTTTCATTGAAATTGTGGGAGACTAAGTGATACCTTTTGTGCCAGTGTCACTAATTATTTCCGACATTAAACTTAGTGCTGTAGCCATACCTTGGTGTTGTACTATTTTGAACCCTTTAGGTAAATGCTTTTTTTTTCCTGGAAAACTTTATCTAAACATTCTCTTTTACTCAGTTTATCTGTTCTCTTCTTGCCTTCATAGTCCTCTATAGTGTTTGCTTTAATGCTTATGTTTTGCCTACAATTTGTTCAGATTTCTCTTTGAACCCTAATTTATGTACATCTCACCTATCTGTTACAGTTGCACCAAAAATGTGTTGAGCACAGCACCTGTTATATCAAGAAGTGTGATTATTATTTATGGCACTTTGGTCTTGTTAATTATATTTTGGAGTATTAGTTCTGACTTTAAAATTTACACCTGATGAAAGAAATGGTTTGGTTGTCATGGACTAAGTATGGATGTTTGCTTGTTTCTTTAACTGAATGTGGTATCTTCTCCATTATTTATAAATGTGATGTCTGCTGAAAGTAACTTTGTTTTGTATTTAATACTTTGATCTGTAAAGCAGATATACAGTATTCTTACTAGTCAGTAGGTCATTAATAGTATTGCTTATGGAACTGAACTAAAATATGTAACCTAATTCACAATAGTTTTACAAATTAAAAACTAATTTTGTTGGTGGCTTCTGTTCAAAAAGTTTAATCACAAGATTAATTGCAACATTTTCACTTTTTTTGGGTGAGGGGGCAGTGGTTGTGTCTTTGGTGCAGTTAAAAGTGGTGGTGACAAAATTGACAGATTATTTCAGACCCCAGTTATACTTTCTCCTTTTCAGAACCACTTTTCACAGAAACGTATAGAACACTCTTAAAGCCATGCAGGTTATACGTTGTGCATTTTTCCTTTTGTATGCTTTACACCTATCCCATGGTTTTTGTTTCTAATCTGTTCCTGAAAACCATGACAATGGGGGAAAAGACAATATTTCAAACCCCCCCCCCCCAAAACACCCACTTTCCACAAATATCACACTAAAATGCCTGTATATACTGTAAAGACCATCACTCTCTAGCTCTTTTCTTGTGTAGCAGTGGACACTTAGCAGTAACAAAAGACAGAAATTTAAAATAAACAATGTAGTTCACTTTAATGAACTATTACATACTGTTTGTTCTCGCCTAATGTAGAGAAGACTTGATACGCGCAGTAGCAGTGAGGGGAGGAGGGCAAAGGAGACCGACATGTATAACAAATGAGAAGGTGCTCCAAACAGCGTTGTATGATGGAGAACAAAGCCTGCAACTCGCACACACTCTGCACTGCAAGGCACTCACACATTTCCCTTTCACTCACCACTGAGAGCATGTTTGGGCGCCTTCCTTTCTCCCATTTTACATGTGCTTTGTACGTTTTCTGTTAATCTCAATGAACTTGTTTGTTTTGTAGCTGTTGCGCAGGTGGCGATTTTTTTTTATTTGTACATTGAGGGTTGTGTGTACTTATAGTTGTGTGTATTTTGCTGGATCAGGATGATACTTGCAGGACTGGGGCAAGTTGGCAGTAGAAGCTTGCTAGGGAGAAGCACTTGGTGCGGTTACAGGTAGTCCCCGGGTTGCGAACGAGTTCCTTTAAGTCTTTAAGTTGAATTTGTAGGTAAGTCAGAACAGGTGCATACAGTTCTTATTTAGTGTCAGTTAGTCAAATGTTTGTCTTGGTATATATTTTACCTTTCCATGCATATAAAACATTTAAGAAACCCTTCCAAATGCACTAAAATATCTTAAACATAATACAGTACATAATATTTCTTTCATGTATCACCAGCACTTGCATCAGATTTACGCTATGGAGGCATGGTTACAAGGGTAAATAAAAGAAAACTTTAAACCAAATACAAAGTTACACACTTAAGTGTTGATGGCAACGTGACCCGACTTAAAATGGTGGATGGTGTTCTTTTTCGAGCTGATGAACTTCTGAAGCTGCGCAATGTTTTCATGAGTGTCACAAAATACTACGTGCATTTGTTATTACGAACCATTGTATTTAACTCAAATTTTTTTAATATTATAGGCTTTGTGGCAGTCAGTAAGTCTTAACCCAGGGTCTACCTGTATTATAATAAAGCACCTGCTTTGCAGAGCTGACTGGACAAAAAGCCACAGCAGATCCCCTCCACCTCTTATCACGGGCTGTTTATTACACCACACAATGCTGGGAAAAAAAAGACATAACTTTGGTGTCTTATTCTACTGTTTGAATAAAGTTTTTTTTCGCATCAAACACCATACGCAGTATGTTGATTTAAAAATATGCAAGAAATTGTTCACCAAAAACTAAATTTTTTTATATTTTTGCATTGTTAGGCTAAAAAGCATATGGGGAGCTCCAAATTTAAATGGAATTTTTGACATTAAAAAAAGACATTCTTTTGGATTGATGGAAATAAAGGTGTATACTCAAGAATAGTTGCATAGGTTATTCAAATTAAGGTTTTTTAAAAGTGGAAGTCTTTATTTGTTGAGCTCATTTTTGATAACCTCTTAAATTCCAGTTGAGAAATAATTGCTTGGCATTTGGTTTTCAGTTTCACGTACGGCTCTGTGTGGGCGTATGCTTATATGCGTTCAGTTCCTCTGAATTGAATGTTTTTTTTTTTTTTTTTTTTTTTTTTTTTTTAATGCAGTGACTATGAATGGATATTTGCAAAGCCTGGCTATGAGTTCTGTTGCATCTACACCACAAATAAACCTGAGGTTAAATTGTTGAATTTCAATCACCAGTTTTGGAGGGAATGTTCTGGAGATGTAAATATTCTTAGGAATGTTGCAGTATAACCTTTCCAAATTCTATTGGCATGGCTACTTCAGATTTTATTTATTTTTCTGTTTGTTTATTTGTAATGCAGAATCTTTCAATATCCAAGCACCCAACAAGTGTAAATTAAAGGGGTGGGGGCAGGATAGTGAATAGGACTGCTGGGGTGGGTTTAAATCCAAATCAGTCTGTGTGGAGTTTGCACGTTCTTCCTATGTCTATGTGGGCTTCATCCAGGTGCTCCGACATGTATTTCGGGTTAATTGGGCATGCTGTATTGCCAATCCAGCTCCTCCAGTTTGGGGGTTGGGCTTGGGGATGTCAACCCCACCTGTTAACACAACTGACTAAACCGAAAAGAAAGACAAAACTGGCCAGATCTGCTTGGGGGTAGAGAAGACTGAAAGTTGATGTTGAGACAGACCAGCGTTGTTCAAGCAGTCTAGAGCCATGGAGATGCTTAGTCAGGTTCTTGTGGTATCAAAAGGACCAAACAGGTTCACTATGTGTCCTCTGTGTAGGTGTTAACATTGCCAAGACGTTTAGTAGGAACTGTTAAAAGTGTCTGAAAGTTGTGCAGCTGCCTTGACAGAATATTATAATAAAACTTCCAGGTTCTTAAATCTTCTTGTCCTCCTCTTTAAACAAAGCAAGCAGCAATGACTTTATTGTCTTCCTATGCCACTCATTTTAATTGTTTTACTATTTTTTGTTTTAATTTGCATTTTATGTTCAAATTGATACTGGATACCTTGGCTTAGAAATTACTGTTAGTCCATTGAAATGCTTCCCAGGACTACTTGGTACTAGTGCAAGGCCAGCAAAGATGTCTTAAGTTTATGCTTAAATGGATGTGTTTATTAGTTCAGTCAAATCATTTTTACAGTTTACTTAAACTGGAATTTTTTTTCCACACTTTCTCATTTCGACTGTATGGAATTTCTGGGCATAGCTTTGAAGCTATCAAAGTTCTACTAGTTCATGACACATTTCAGTTTTACTTATTTTTCATTTAATATTAAAAGATGAAAATAGACAAATTCAACTGTGATTATGGTTAGCCCATCTCTGTGGGAATCAGGTGGGCTTTGTAGTTGTACATGAGGCACTGTGGAATATTTATTCACATTTTTCCTGTGCAGTATTAACATTATGGTGCTACATACTGAATAGTTACTGCATTTTAGTCATGTTACCATAACATTTTATAGTGTATGCAGTGATCCTTTTAAGTAATAAACAAACCTACCTGCCAGGCACCAACAGAAAAGGCAGTGGTTTGAAATCAAAGTGTTAGGTTGCGAATTTATAATTCCAGTATTAAGGTAATAGGAAATGACTGTACAACAGACATTGTCTCATATCTTTTAACATTTAGCAATCTTCTTCCCATAATATTTCTTTCACCTTCAGGCCCTAAGTAAATAAGAGTTGTTTTAGTGGTTTTTGCCACTATGCGTTCATGAAAAAATGCAGTAGATCACTCAGGTCTACTGTGATAAGAGAAACAAGGTACCATGCTGAAAAGATTTCAGTAGACATACAGTGTTGTATCATTAATTTGGCATTAGGTTGGTGTAAGGAACCATTGACCATTGTTAAAGCTGTCAGTCCTGGTTTCAGGTCATTTCCTGGTTGCTGGCAAAGCAGCTCTCCTTGGCTTGATGTTGCAAACATTTCTGCATAAGTTGATTTATTTTAAAAAAAGTATAAATTTCAAGTTTGATACATAGACAGCGTGCATTGTTAGTCAACGAAGCATTAGTGATATTTGTAAACATGTTTTGAAATGTCCCCATAATCACTTTGTTGTTTGGAAAATGTTCAAGGACCCCTTGAACCAAGGCTCTCAATGGGAGTAAGAGATGAGAAGCCACTTTTTGGTCATGTTGAGGATATATTAAGAAAATAGCTTTATTTTGTTACTGGGATGTTGCCAAGACCCAGTATATACACAAAACCATAATTCACAATCAGTGTGGAGGAAGGAGGTTGCTTTCCTTGTTGTAATCCAATATCCTTGTTTTTAATCATGTATTATATAACATGTTGATTTAGTTTATTTTATTATTATATGATATAAAACTGTAAGAGAGGAGGAGCACATAGGTGCCAAAACTGTACAATAGTGTGCAGAACTGTAATGGCTGTGGCCTTGGGTTCACTGTTAAGACTGCAGTCAATTTCTCCAACCAGTAAATTGTGTGTGAAATGGCAGCACTGCCAGCCTGGGCACCCTGTGAAAGTTGCTTGATGGTGTTAGGAGCAGCTGATAGTGTCGTCGTAAGTGCTTTCACATTAAACTCAATGTTGCCAGTTCAATTCTTGCTCTCAATGCAGTGCCCTTGATTAAGGTACAAACTCTGAACTGATACAGTAAGAATACCTTATTGTATAAATGGGTAAATAGTTGTGAAGTTGATTATATAACATGCCAACAAGGACATAGATATCAGCTGAATAAATACCAGGGGCACAAAACGGTAGCATTTATTAAAAATTATGTTGGACATTTTCAAAGTCTTTGGAAGGTTTGGATATTCAGGGTCCAATAAGGACATTCTCAGCTCTTTGTATGTTGTCTACTTGCAGGGCCTGTAAGCTGTGGTGCTGTAATTAAAATGAAATTGGAGGTTGTTATGGAAATTTTGGCACAGCATTAATAATGGATGACTGAAGTCATTTCATTGCAGAAAGTTCATATGAAAGAGTTTTGTTTTTCTAAAAGCTTTTGAATTTGGACAGGCATGGAAAAATTAGGGTTATCGTGTATGATTGCATATTTAAGCAACATTGATGATGCCTGTTCTCGGGAGTGTTTTCCTGAACAAAGTAAATGTTCCTATTAAAGACATTGTACACAGAGGGGTATGTTGTGCAGGAAAATACCTGAAATGTGAGAGATAATAGGAGCAAATCCAACAGCCCTCTCTTTACACATAAAATGACTGCTTCATAAATCAATCTTTCTCTTGCTCTGTGTGTGTGTGTGTGTGTGTGTGTGTGTGTGTGTGTGTGTGTGTGTGTGAGAGAAAGGAAGTTCAGCTATAGTGAGCCCCGAAACAGTTTGGTTTAACCGACTTTCTTTCATTTACCTTCCCGAGCTGTCAAATTATAGTATAAAGTTAATAAATGGTTTTATTCCGCTTAACTCTTTCAGTTGCCTTATAGAGAAATGTCAGCTGATTAAATAATAAATGTGGTTTTTTTTTTTTTTTTTTTTTAAATCAGTGTCTGTTACTCTGCATGTTTTAATTTCTATTAACCAGTTAGATGCTGTCAATATGTGGTACATTTAAAATGAATTCCTCTAAGATTGAACACTAATTGTTAAATCTGTTTGCCTTGGGCCACCACTATGCATGTTTTACAAGGCCCATTGACTGGCTGTCTTTGGATTGGTTTTGTCGATATGATGAACAAACAATTTGATGCACAAAGTACCACATCATGTCTATGCCATGTGGATTTATTTATTATATATGTATTTGAGTTGCTTTACAGAAAAGCATTGGCTAAAAATAAAACGTAAAACATTGTAGTCCTTAAACCTGTTCCATTAAACTGCTACCTTTTGTGTTGTTCATAGCAGGAGTCGGGCTAATTGTGGAGTAACGCTTGTAAGTGAGCTTTCAGATGTTTTTGTGTGCTTTGCTGTCCAGTCTGTTCAGCAGGAGTGGGTATTAAAGGGCGGTAGCTAGTCCCATGTTATAAGTGTTCAGCCCAGCTCTGTGATGGCGTTTCTTGGTCAGCCACATGGCAGTTCATGTTAGGGCTTCCCTCCAGCTAAATTCATCAACATGAAAATAAGAACTGGTGCTTAAACACTGCAAGAAAGCTTTCCTTCCTCCTCCTCCTTTTCCCCTTCCCATCCTCACAGTACAACTGGCAAAAGAAATATCTAAATTAAATTGCGCTGCGTTCCAGAGAGACAAGTGGCACCACGCAGGCAGAGCCTTTTGCGATGCTCGTCTACATGCAGCCGCTGCTGGTGTCCTTGCTGCCTGCGAAGGCCCCATGCTTGCTTTGTAATTAATTTGTACAGTATTTTGGATAGACCTGCGACAGGGGTTGGGGAGGGGGTACTTGTAAGAAAGATTGACCTGTCTGATTAATCCTCCTGTGAAATACCATATGGATTTGTGTGCTGGGTGGCTCGGCCCATCTGCGTCACACTTTCCCCTTCTGGCAGAAGGATTCATTGATACGCTAACTGGCCAATTTATTAGGTGCACATGGCTGTTTGTATATACAATCTTTGAACTGTTGCACTGCACAGGGTAGTGGCTCAGTATGCAAAGCTTGCAGACAAGGTCTAGAGGTCCAGTTACTGTCTGAGTGAACATTAGACTAGATTAATGTTGTCTAAACCAGACTTCTGTCAGTGAATCTGAACATGGCTCGATCAGTCACAGATTCCAGCAAAAAGTGAACCTTCTGTGATTTTTTTTTTTTTTTTTTGGGTACACTGCAGTTTCACAAACATGACAGTGCCCTTACTTTGCCAAAGTACCTTGTACTGTCCCACCTCTGAAACCATTAGGGCAAATGCGATGTTAACAGGATAAAAGTGACAAAAAATCTGCAGAAACATTAATGTTGACTAGACAGATGGACAACAACCTTAGGAACAAGTCCAACCCTTTGTTGCTGAATCCATTCTGTTCTGAAGTCAACAGAGGATCCTTCTAAATAGGTGTTTCTGATACAGGGGCCGGTGATGTTTGACCTGTTTCATTTTCTCCTCCGGCCCCAAGCTTGACCTTAGGGCATTTGCACTTGATGTGCGCATGGCTGAAGTTGGTCCAGGTTTTGATGTTAAGGGATGAATCTCCTGCCTTGCCGTGCACGTGGCAGAATTGATGTGTGAAAGAGTTTTTGTCAGGATCGTCACAAAGTTGCCATGGTTTAAGTCTTTAAGACAAATTGAACAGTTTGGTCATGTGATTTGCTTGCTGGTGCACCTTTTGGGAAGGTGCTTAACCTCTGTTATAGGTCCATGTCTGACTGTTGGTACAGTATTTTATTTCATGAGAGATGCCTTTTAAGCTTAATTTGTGTTTTTTTTTCTGTTTTATTTACCTGTTGTTAAGTGCATTCATTAAATCTCCTATATTGTCAGAGGCATTTTATGTGAATGTTCAGCTATTGTCCTCAGTTTTTGTTCCTCACTGGTTTACTATTCATTCATTACCAAGCATTTACAGCCTTGGACACTAGTGGTATTTTTTATATTAATGTTTTGTACAGCCTGCAGTATTTGTCATTACAAATGTACACCCACACTGTCTCTTGTCTCCCCCAGAATGTCATCAGAGGACAAGAGTCAGGAAGCCTCTGACCGTGGACCATCCCCGCCTCCGGGCGGTGCCGGGACAACGCCGGCAGGCAGCCCAACTGCCATTGACAAACGCCCCCGGGGCCGGCCTCGCAAGGATGCAGCCGCTACCACGCCCAAGGCCAGGAGGAAGTAGGTTTGATGCTGTGCTATGAGATGTCAGAGGGATGTGGGATGAATTGAGGTAGCTATGTAAATTGTCGCTTTGTCGTTTAGCTATGATCAGTAGGTGTTGTGGGCATAGCACATTCAGTTGTTCACTGCAGTTGGATTCTAAAGCCCCCCCCCCCCCCCCCAAAGATTTGCATCTCTAGTGCTGTGTTGTAAAATCTACTTTTGTTTACATTGAGTTATGTGTCATTTAAGTGAAAAGCATCTACTAAACGAATAAATAGAAAAATGTTTGTAGACTTGATGGCAGAATCTTTGGTTTATTTAAGATGCTTGTGGAGCACCTCAGACTTCTTCTTTCGGCTGCTCCCGTTAGGGGTCGCCACAGCGGATCAATTGTTTCCACTTCATGGAGTACCTCAGACAATTGCCTATAATCATAGAGATAGAATAAAAACCTTAAGAGGGTGCATACTTGAGGTGCATTGAGTCTGAAGCTGATGCAATGGCCAATAAAACTGCAGTGTTATAGTCACACATTAGATAATTTGTATTAGTAATTTAGGTGTCAGATTGCAAAATTTATTTTTCTATGCTTTCACTGAATGCATATGATTGTCCGTTTTTTACAGCAGCTGGACAAGTACTATTTGGCCCCCCCAAATGTGTTATAATTTATAAATCTTTATCAATTATTTAATATGAAGGCATTTAATTTCGTCTGATGAGTCCAAGTGGAAAAATATGAGGTTTTAGCAGGATTTCATGGCCACTAGGTAACCTTGGTTAACCCAGCAGCCCTGGCTTCTCCAGCTTCTAGCTGCAAAGGCGGAAAGGGGTTTGGGGAGGGGATGGGTGTGGTTTGGAGATCAAGCAGCGATGCATTGCTGGAACATCACAGGGGCTCCTCAGAGGAGGCGGCGTGTTGATGTGCAGCAGCGCGGAAGCAGCGTCTCATGAATCACACATGGGGCTGGGGGGTGGAGCTGGTCCTGGGTGGGGTTGTTGGGGGGGGGTTGCAACTCGGAGATACTTAGCTTCTCCCAGCTCAAGCAGACGCAAATGCAGCCATCACTCATGTTGGCAGTGATGGATGTTTGCCTCTGACCCCAGCCCCAGAGGTAGCAATTCAACCCATTAGAACTTGAAAAAGAAGTATTTATTGTTTCAGTTGACTGGATTTCTGTGCAATTTTGCCAAATTCCAAATGCACACCCTTCATGCCATTAGCATGTGAGAGAAATTGGCAATTTGAGAAGGGGGGGAAATTCAGGCTTAATTTTTTTTCTACATTTGATTGCCAATAAATAACATAAAAAAGGTTGACTGTCTAGTTCTCTGCAGTTCCTTTGAAATACCAGGATGTAGTTTCACCTCCTGGGTTCATATGACTGCTCTTCTGTGAACTTTCCTGGCATCTGAAGTGTTCCAGAGCACCTGACACTCCACGCACAGTAGCTAGTCTGTTACTGGAGAACTCACTGGGCACAGCCTACAAATGCAATGTGTGGGATTATTGAAGCAAAAAAATTGGTATAATTTAAAAGGTCAGATTTCATTACCATTCAGTGTGCACTGCAATGTATTGACTGATTAGTAGAAAGTTGAGGCATTAAATTTTCAATATTATGAGACAGAATTCTTAGTATCCCATTAAGTTGTTTCATGAGTGATAACTACATTTAGCTGTTACTTTTGCTCAGAATAATAGTGCCAGTACAGCAGATGCTTCAAAAAGTTTACATTGAATATTAAATTGCCCCAAGTCTAGGTTTGGCTTCAGTCAGCACAATTGGTAATGCAACAGGATCCAAGTTCCTCCTAAAGGTGTCACCTGTTGTGGTTATTCCTGGGCCACACTAGGGGCAGCCAAAAGACAGCACAGTATTCTACATTACTGTTAATCTGCAGAATTACCAAACAGGTAACTGTGGCATCTTCATGCCAGTAAAAATCTTGAAATATGCTTCAGAGGAAATGATTTTTAAAGCAGTTTCCCATAAATTTTTGTTGTGAGGCCTTTTGTTTTCTAGGAGTCGATTTGTGTCAGATCTGTGTCTAGTTTTATGTTTTTGCGAGACTTTCCTTGGACCATCTACATTTCAAAAACCCATCGTAATGTCCAAACTGCGAGTGGAGAAATGTCGAATAGGTTGCCGAGTGTGCATGAGGGAATTTGCTGTGGCTTTGTGCACAAATGACATTGCTCAATTTCTATTGGAGCATAAGGAGAAGAGTGACGATGGTTTGTGATTTATACGGGGGTGCAGGCTGTATCTATAATAACCCAATTTTTTTCTTTTTAAAGATGCCTAATGATGGATTAATCTAACCTAAGGCATGTAATTAATTATAAAGTCAGTTTGAAGGCAAAGAGCTTCTGTTTGGACGTTAGCATAAGCCTCAATGATGCGTGTCTTCAAATGGTCCAGAAGTTCTTCAATGTGTCCAAACTGACTGTAAGCAACATCCATAGCTGCCTTGCTCAAAATGGACAGCACAGTGAGCACATTCTGTGAAATGGTCTTATTTATGCCTTTATCGTTTGGCATGGTTGCTTCATGTCTGCACTGTGACGAATCAAACTTCATAACCATTAGAGGTATCAAAAAGGACTTCATCATTGAATGTCTTTTGAAATTTTAAACAGTGGTCACATGACCTCCCTTTCCAGGCCGACTTCAAGATGGCGGAAGGGTGTTCACACATACCTCGCATATGCACCCATTGTCTAGTGTGAAATGGCTGGATCAATAAAACGTGAGGCATCTCAAAAATATTTATCTAGTCCCAGACTTTTGACTCGCCCCCATATTGGTGTTTTGTAGCATTTTAGTAACATTTAGTAAAGCTGGTTGTAGGCATTTTGGAGGAGGGGGTTGGTTTACAGTTTTCCTGTTTAATGGGAAATAGGAAAATGTGCATAAGGAGCCTCTTTTGTCTGGTTTTCAGGAATGGATTAGGAATGCAAGAGGATTCCAAGAAGTCTTGTAGATAATGCTTAACAACAACTTTATTTGAGGTTTTTGCAAAAACAAACATTAATAAATTGAGGGATGTTTAAGTTGATTGTGATGTTGCAGTTGGATTTGCGAAAAAATTGAGTTATAGATTTCCAATCTTGGTTGTGATCATAAGTTGAGGACTCAGGGTATGTATCATAAGTCTAAATTTACTGTGTTTGTACAATTGTGCCCCCATATCCGCTAATTCAGTAACAGTGGTTTACCGTGGACAGAAAATAAATTGGAAAATTAAAGAAATAAATGGTTCATAAGTTTCAAAATGCGTGCCAAGCAAGAATGGGCTGTAACATGGTGAAATCCAGCAGCTCAAATGTGCCCAGTAAATGACTTGCTTTTCTTTGTCCTCATACCCATGCTTCCTTGCAGAACTTCCAGCGTTCTCACCATTCGCATTAATATATAGCGATCGGTATTATCTGCGGTTTCACGTAACCGCGGTAGGTCTTGGAATATATTACCTGCGGATACTCGGCCACTACTGTTGTAAAAATGCATTGATGAAGAGCACTGAACAATTTCCATGTGTTGCAAATTGTGTTTTAAAGCGCTGTGGTGTAAACAGTAACCGTTCATGCCAAACTTTACTGCTTTACTTAGCGTTTAACACGGTTAAATTTGTACAGAGCAATTTATTGATATGAGCTATACCTCACAATGCTATGGCCTATTTTTTTGTACTGTAACTCATCAGAATATAAATCTGAGGTTTATCAACAGCTTGCAGTAGGTGTCTGTTAAATCTATTGTGTACAGCCAGCTAAGTAGCTTTGGAATGATAGTCTTGTCTGTTGTTTAATTGCTTGTGAAAAGAGTAAAGCTTGCTCAGGTCCTATTGTCAGGTCCCTGTTAATTTCAGCTAATATTGTAGTGGTGAATCTGAAAATGGTGTTACATTTGCTTGTATAATTATTAGTTTTATGGTATTTATATAATTTAGTAGGAAACGAAACATAGTTGATAAAAAGAAACACTTCAGTGTGTGGGTGCAGTTCAGTGCGTTTGTATTTAAATTCCCTTTTTATTTATAATTTAGTATTGACACAGTAGTGGAGACAAAAATGTTGATGTGAATGGTATATGTTGTTAGTCTTCAAAGACTAAAGAAATTTGCAGTTTTCTGTGCCTTTTGTAAAGAGCACATTGACTTTGGGCTTTTTGCCTGTATTGCAAATAAAACTTTGGCCTTTGGGATGATCAGTGGTGGAGAGCTTGCTTGCTGAGAGCTTTCAGGTTGTGTTGCAGCTCCATGCCGGGTTTTCACACCGTCCTTTCTGCACTGGAACTACTTGTGTGTGTGTGTGTGTGTGTGTGTGTGTGTGTGTGTGTCTCTGTGTGTGTGTGTCTCTCTCTCTCTCTCTCTCGCTCTCTCTCTCTCTCTCTCTCTCTCTCTCTCTCCCCCCCCCCCCCACTAGAGTGGGATCATGACGATAAGTTATAGTGTAGGGAACTGGGGGGTTGGGTTTTCAAGGGCTTTTTAGGTTTTGTTCTGAAAAAGAAAAGCCTGTTTTTATTATTCTAGTGACATTGTATAGAATACACAGTCTTTCGTGCAATATTAATGCGCATTGCAAACTTGTAGGTGTGTTTGTTTAATATGTGTGGCACTTGTATGTTGTTGACACAAAACCCATTATGGCCTTAGTGTAGGCCTGTCTAGGAATTGCTCACTGAGTGCTGGTGTTTATTTTGTTTCCATTGCATAGTTAAGGTTAACGTCTGATTATAACTTTTTGTATGTAAAAGGGAACAATACAATCAATAGAAACATTATACGGTACGTAGCGCCAGACCTGGTTTTTGGTGCTGGTAACTCATTAAGGAGGAGGAGCTGACAAATGAAGTAAAACAATGACGTATCAGGTCTGTTGTCCTCAAGGCCTCCATGGTGTTTTCCAGTCTAGGTTTGTTTCGTAATATTTCAGTGTTTGTGTAGTTTTTGGTTACTAGTTACCCCGTCACTTGTTTATTTTGTTTCTGGGCAGAAGCAAAATCTGTTTTGCAATTCCTGTTAAGAATATCATAGTATTCTGCAATGGTAGATAACCAGCAAGCGTATGCATCATTGCGTGTTATGTTACTTCATGATGAAATTATTTATTTATTCATTATAAATAATATGCGTGGCTTGTTGTATAAATCGTACTGAAAAGCGCTTTTTTTTTTTTAATAAAAAAAACAAACAAAAAACTAAACCTTTAAAAAAAAACAACCTTTGTGTTCATATTAGTTGTAGGTACTATGTTTTGAACTTTTTGACAAGTTAACGATGGGTCTGTTAGTTGTGTAGAAGGTGTTCTGAAGTCCAGATAGGTCCTGGATTAGAGCCGGGATTGCTACCAGGGACCACTCTGAAATCACCTTGATACCACAGTGCTGGGTTCCCTTTTCCTCACAGCACATGTGTTATCTGCAAAAGCCCAAACGGTTACATCGACCAACTTCCCGTGTGCAGCTTGCTGCTCTGGAGAGGTGTGTGTTTACACTGCGTTTCAGAGAGGGTTTGGGTGACCCGGTTTAAACCTGCTCCGGACTCTGTGCCGCCATGTGCTTTTTTGCTGATATAGGCCATTGATTAGAGGTGAGCCCGTGGTATCTGTCTCCAACAGTAATCCAGCTCGAAATTTGATGCCTTCCACTAAAGTCGCAGGACGTTGTTTGAGAAAATTAGTTGCAAAGGCAGACACACTCCACCGATTAAGCCAAAAAGCAGATGTCTGCTTTAAAATTGCTTTGATTGGTAGCCATGAAAAAATGTAATAATGTGCACTTTGTAGCAGTGTGTAATCTTTGTTTATATGAGTAAAACGTAATATACTGTTAATATTTTTTTTATTTTTTAAAATGCAGTCTAAAAAAAAAGAGAGAAAATAATGGATTTCTCAGCACAGTTGATAATCCATACGTTTTTCTATCATCCTAACACCTAACAAAACTGTTCAAAGCAATACCACAACCCCATTGTCATTAGAAATTGTTGATTTGTGACCCAACTCATGTTCATAAGTAACAAAAGCAGTTGATGATGCACAGTTTGGAATGGATATAAAATGTAGTAAATTGTACTACAGCACCTGGCAGTGTGGTTAATCATTTTGTGTACTGGGCAACAATGGAAATCTTGAGATGAAAGCGTCATTGATTTAACTAAATGAGTTTCTGAAATGGGCTTTTAAAATAAGCATTAGCCTCTCAGATAAGTAATTTAACAAGCTGAATGAAAGATGAGCTAGACCTTTGTAATGGGGAAACTTTTCTTACGGACTAGTAATTAATTTATAGGTGTCAAGTCCAAACAAAAATAATTGAAATAGCACTTGCGGCTAATTGGGAGAAACCCTTGAGCAAGTGATTTAATCATAAAGATTTAGAAATGACATTGACTGTGAGGTGACACCACTGCATTAGTCTGTTTTTGTCATGTCTGAAAAACCTTTGGAGGAAATAATAGAAGGGAAGGAATGGCAGTGAGGGAGCCCTCCCCCCAGTTTGCAGACAAAGCCACTTTATGAGAAGTGGGAGTTCATTAGGTGGGAGGTGTGATGTCACTGTGCCTGATTGAGCTCCTTGTTAGCAACAGCGATAATTACCCACTCGGCAAATGGAAGTTTAGTACACATCGCTCCCCCCCCCCCCCCCCCCCCCCCGCAATGTGGGGAAACTCGACATGCTCTGTGGTTCTGTCATTTGCCACCCCTCTCTCTGTGTTGTCCAGCTGTGGTCTGCATAGGTGCATCAGGTGGCAGAGTGCTCAGAGCTGCCACCTTCACACTCGAAACACCCAGGTTTGAATCCCACCTCCTGCTGTAGTATTCTTGATCATGGTACTTAGCTGGAATTGATGCGGTATAAATTATCCAGCAGAGTAAATAGATAAATAAATCAAGTCGCTGAACAGCGTTGCTTAAATAAAATGTGAAACGTACTGTTCCCCTGCTGTCTTCTGTATACGCCTGAGAAAGAAGGGTGAACATCACATTGATGGGGTTTGCCCCTGACTTCTAAGGCAAGGCACTGGAGCCATGTCGCAGCAGATTGGAACGCTGTTCATTGGGCAGAGTTGGCACAAAGAGCCAACACACTTTTGTTTGTTTTGTTGCTGAACATTGAACTGAAGAACTCTGAACCAAAATGTTTTTCCCCCTTGTAGTTTGGGCAACTGTAGGCATTCATACTGTTAGTCATTGCCAGGTCAATGGCATCATTGCCAGGTCAATGCCATATGCAGCTAATGACAATACACTTTAAGGGTCCTATATAATAATAATTGTAAGACCTCATAAGACACATTGCTCACCCCCCCCAAAATCTGGCTGTAGCTCACAAGTGCAGTTTCGGGCAGTGTTTATCCCTGAAATAAGGCAGCAATGACTGCAGTTTGCATTCCCTTATGTATTTTGTTTGCTCCCATTCGCTTGTTCCAAAACTCAAAGATAGAAAACATGGAGACAGTGATCATAAAGCTCCGAATGTATTTAAAAAAAACAAAAAAAAAAAAACAGGGGACTTAAGAGCTTATGAATGTAGTCCAGTTGTTGAACGTTTTGATTCTTGCTGAGTAGTTCGGGGATGTGTACATATTACAAATTTGTCCTTGGGTGAAATCTGCTCTCGATTGTCCGTTAATTGTTAAAATCCATTTAATCCATGTGGATATTTAATAAATGTGGATAACAACTTCTGTCCCTACATTCAGTACCAATAACTCATAATTGTAAAGTATATTTAATTTTTGGCCCCACGCTATATTGGCACTACATGATGTGCAATTCAGCATATCCTGAGAGCACATACACCTGTTAGGTAGTAACTCATCCAGGTGACACGAGGTGACTCATCCGGCAAACACAAGGAAGCATGTAAAACTGAGTGTTGAGTCATGCTGGTGAAAAGCCACAATATGCAGCCCTTGTTCCATCTGTACTCGGCCACCTTTGAAAGGTACATTTGCTCACTGCTTCTAGACGTTCTAGTTTGTTCAGCCTAGTGTACAGTGTGGAGCCAGAGGGGCTGTGAAAATTGTTCATAGTGAGTGGAGAGGGGCTTCATCCGCAACTTTTCGTAGAACCTTGACTCATAAGATATTCCTTCTATTATTGTCGTCTGGGCAGGAGCTGTCACTGCTGGAGGCCTCATATCCATGTTTCTTAAAATATTTGCTTGACTGGATAGCGTTGGCCCCAGGAGACAGGATGTTCCTTTATAAACGTTAGCTGAGCACCGCTGATGAGTGTCTTAATGGACATTTTATTTGATGCAGTTGGTCAAATAGGATGAAAAATTCCGTTGTTGGGGTTACGGATATAACCTTTCAGATTAGCGGAGTGGGCATTGCTCAGTCTGCCAGAGGAACTTTTGTTGGCTGTGAAATGTGGGGAAAATGTCCATTTTTATGCCATTCTGAAAATAGTTAAGTCCCTTGTGTAATTAAGACCTTAATCGCATTTTTCAAAAATATGATTTAAGCAACATGAAACAAATTACAATGTGTTGTAATTCAGGTTACTTTTGTCTCAAGTTTAAAAATCAGCAGTGATTTGAAAAACATGTAGAAGGCTTTGTATTGACAGCTATCACTGAAAGTTGTCCTTTTCACAGATTAATTTCTTCGTCTTTTAATGTGTACTTTGCCGAGTTTGCAGCAGAGCATCTGTTATATGAAACTAGGTTCTGTTGCCTTGGTAACGCTCAGCTGAGGACTGGCTGTGGGCGGCTCAATGTGTCCCATTGGCTGCTGTCAGCGTGCGTGACACCAGTGCCGGCTGCTTTGGAGGAGGCAGTGCCGAGCCGGTGGGGGTTGGGGGAAGCGGCTTGGCTGCGCGACACGGTGAGCAATCGGGAGCAGGAACTCAGCCGCTGAACCGAAAGCAACAGCCTGACTGAAAAGGAAAGTAAAGTGGCCATCGAGTGTGGGGGCAAAAGGTGAGGGTGGCCTGAGGAGGGCGAGGCCATTTCTCAGTGCTCTGAGATGCTCTGAGATGTAAAAATCAACTAAACTGCAGCAAATGCCATTATGAACTGCCTCGTGTGTGTGGGGCGGGGGACATTCTAACTTTATAAAACACAATCACTTTTAGGAGTATTTTGATGTACGTTGTCATGTAGAGTTGAACATGATGCTCAAGTTACCAGTGTGCATTTAAGATGTTTCCATGACACTCCCTGTCAGTTTTAGAGGATGTTTGGTGTTTGATAAACATTCCTTTAAGACTTGGGTGGATGGTGCTGGTCTAGGTGTGTGTGTGGATGGTATGACTAGTCTGGGTGTTCAGTGATGTTTATTTCAGAGAGCTCGATACATTTTTCTTAGGTCATCTACATTGTCATCTACAATAGTAGGGTTTACAATTTATTTATTACTGTATTCTTGTATGCAAATGGTGAGTAGTTGGCTTTCCTCTCCATACCTCAGCAGGATTTTATTCATGTCTCGTGTGTATGTGATGTCCTGATTATACACGACATTATGACTGTCTGTACACACGTCAGATGGGGGACACCAGCTGTGCCACCTCATCTTGTATTTATTACAGTAGACGTCACATATTTTAATGCAGTTGGCCCTTAATTGGGTTTCTTATTCCATTGTTTTAATAGTAGGGAAGGAGAAGATGCCCTTTTTCCTGTGTCTGTGATATGTTTTAAAAAGTCTTGCAATATTGTTTTCCTGCTGTGTTGTCTTGAAATGTGTCCATATTTTATCTTGCTGCTATTTATTTATTTATTTATTTATTTATTTATTTATTTCCATTCAAAGTTAGGGGAGAAGAATTATAAAAAACATATTTGACTCCCATTTAGTCTTTATGTATAAACTGCTTAGTACTATCTGCCCAAAAATTTGTCTGAAGGTTTGTAGTTGAAGTGTAAGTCATGCATGCTGTTGACTAGATGATGAAGATATCTAGACTGGGTAATGATTTTGTTCATGTTACTTTGAAACTTTGGAGAACAAACCACTTGCAGTCTTAATGAATTAATAATTCAAAACAAAACCCTTGTCCAATTTTCTGGAAAGGGTAAATGTGGTAATACTTTGCAAAATTATTGTATACTGCAATGTTAAAGTGAAGCAACAATACTTTGCAAAATACCCAGCTCTTTGGTTACTAAAAAGCTGTGGGCTAACAAACATGGACAGCTATTGTGTTTAACATTAAACCTGCTTTTGTTACACAATTTAATAAAGAAAAAAACAACCATGGGACGAGACAAAGCATATGAATCGGTTCCAATCACAGATGCAGAAGTACAAGTTTTTATGCTGATAAGAATCTGCCCTTTACTGAAGTTGGATTTCTGCATGTTTGGTAACAGGGTAGGGTATGTATTGTGGTCAGCCTTCACCAAATTGGATGGATGAAGCAGTGACTAGAGATGCATGTGCACTGTTTCTGTAAACGTGATAGTCTTTCATCTCTGATACTGCCTCAGTGTTAAAGAAAGCTGCTGGCCAAAGCTTGGGTATAGATATTGCTTCATTGTGTTTTATTGGCATCACTACTAGGAACAGCAAAACACTAAACATCCACGTCTTATCCCTAATGGCAGATTGACTGACAACTGTACAACTATCATTGTAATATTCTGGTGTAAAAAAAAAAAAAAAAGCTGAAAATGTTGAATATGTATTTTGGCTTTAAGCGGAGTATACTGAAAATGTCAGAATCATGTGTTGGTACTCTGTGAGCCACAGTTCTGATTTGTTCTGTTCAGGTGCGTGATGTTTCTTGCAGAGCTTGTTGGTCTAACTGTAATGCAGAATGTGACAGACCTGAGAAGCAAACCAGCATGAATGTATGAGAGAAGTGATGATGAGCTGTACAGCTGCTGCTGATAACATTCCTCCTCCTGTCTCCATCTCCCCCAACCCCTCCTTGTACAGAGCAAGAGCATTTCAATTAAAAACATGGCAGCTGCTGCAGTTTTTAACTAATTGGTACTTTGCCTCCTCTGAGGTGGGAGCAGCTCAAGCCTTAATGCATTTTCTTGCTGTTGGTTTAAGGTCCCGCAGCAGAGGCAAGGCAACAGCTGACGATGAGGACAGCTTGGATGGTATGGAGACCGGGGAGACTGAGAGTGCACTGGAGGCCGGTGAGTTGCAGCTTCTCTGTTTGTCCTTGTTGCATCTTTCTGACCTGATGGGTATGTTCTGAAGGAGGGAAAGGGTGGAATTAAATGTTCCATCCACCCCCCACCCTCTTCTGAACCTGCGCAGACTTAATGGGCCTCTAGAGGTGATGTGGGATGGCTCTCTGTTCTGCTTTGATAGCATCCACTATATAGTTTCAGAGCCTCAACATGCACACCGCCTGTCGGCAAGGTGTACACCAAACTGGTAGATGACTAATGCCCTCTAAAAGCTTTTTAAAATCCCATCTCGTATGCTCTTTATGCACAAGTGGAGTTTTGACTTCTCTGCTCAGCCCCCTTCTCTATGCCGTCGGCCTGATCGTTCTGGCAGTGGCAAACAGATGTGAGGGCACACCAGAAATTAAAAAAAAACAAAAAAAAGAAATTAACACACGGACTGATGGGGTTACGACGACAATGCTAATATTGTACATTTTAATGGAGCAGTGGTTCTCATTATTAGTTTAGCCATCGTTCATGATGACGCTCAAAAGAGTCTAAAAGCTTTTACTGTTCAGTGTGTAGCAAGTAATAAAGTACAGTTAAGAGACCTATTGTGGGTGTATATTTAAGTGGGGTACTTAACTGGAGTGTGTTCTTGTTTTGGATTATGTCCCTCACAAGATTTTTCCCAACTCTACAGAATCCCCTGCAGTGGATATTCTTGCTATGTCACAATAAAATGCCAAGGTGCTCAAATTGTTCATTTAAACTCCATTATGAAGAGATAAGGCTTGCCTGCTGTTCCCTGATGTTTTCTTTTTATGGACCAAACACTGCCCCTTAGGGCAGCAGGAGGTTTGACTGGAGTTGCAGGAATGAAGACAGCCAAGGCCAGATGTTATCTGAGGAGAAAGTCTCCTGTAAGGCCAGTTTTGATCAAGTTGGTTCACCATCTGTGTCCTTGTATTAGTGTCTTGGTAGAGCGAGCCTCATCGACAGGCCTCCAGGGACTGTGCCTGTCTAGACATGGTAGAACAGAATAAAAATAGGGATGTCCCGATGAGCTTCAGTGCCATTTTTTAAGTTGCAGGAAATCAAAGCTCATGTTTTTTCAGTAAATGCTGCTGGGAAAAAAAAGTCCCAAGCTCTCTAATGAGAGACTAGAAATCATCTTCGGGTCAGTGATTCCAGACAGCTCATTTTGCCTTTGTAATGTAGTGGAGCGTAGGGATGTGAGTGAATTTGTGAGTGAAATGCATTACCGAAAACTGTCTTATTCTTTAAGGATGTGATGTTAGCTCCTCGAAAATATGAAGTAATGAAGAAAATATGAAACCTTGTGGTGTTTCTGTCCTTGGAGTGGTTTGCTTGAGGCCGGTGAAGTGCTACTGCTGCTTGGCTCAGGTTGCTGTACTGATTTTACAGTTATGGTGCTGTGAAAAAGTATCTGCCCCCAGAGTTTTCTGTTATAGTTATAGAATTGGTTGATCAAAATCCGGCACTAAATTTAATTGAAATCTGTGCTGAAAAACATGCAAATGTTGCTACACTTAAGCGGTTGTCCTTGGAGGAGTGGACCAAAGTTCTTTCACCATGATGTGAGACCCTGGTCAATAGCTAGAGGAAGCATTTACTTGCAGTCATTACAGCTGATGGTGGGAGGAATGTTATCGACTATAAAGGAGTTATTACTTTTTTACATAATGATTGCACATTTCATTATACCTGGCAGAAAAGGCAGAAATTGTTTTTTACTGCTATTTTCTCTCAGACTTCTTTCATATAATGCTGGAACTGAACAAAGATCAGATCATAGCTGGAACAGGTAAGGACACTGAAAGGTGTTGAGAAATAGCCATGATTCCAGTAACTCCATTGTTTTTCTCTCTACCTAAGATATGTTGACAGCAAGGGCAGTTGGGCATCTTTCTGTGGGTTTTTGAAGTTTAGCTCTGGCAGGTTGTTGGGTGTAGAAACAGCCGGTCAAACCCTGAATTCCACAATTCGGTTCTACTGACATACATAGTTGTAGCAGAGTTGGAACCTTCTCTGTCTTGGCAGTACCTTGCACCTGTAGCCTTTGCTGTAAATACTGTCTTCTGTAACTTTTTTTGGACATTTGGTTTGGTTTTTATTTGTTGTAATTGAGATCCATTCCTATTATTTGCTTGTTCTTGAGGCATGAAAGATCTTATGTAGATAAAACCATGTTCTCACCAGTCCTGTGTGTTGGAAGTACAACGTGGGCAAATGTGAGCGCCACAGGAATGTTATAACGATTGGCATTAAGGTTGCATTGTTTCTGTTGTATGGATTCCATATTTAGTTGAGTGATATTCTGTGCTTTCAGGTGTCAACACCTTTCCAGTTATCATTCCATGACTCCCCCACCACCACTACTGTTGCTCACCCTGCTTGGAAAGGCTTGGGCCCAAATTGAAGCTTTAACCTTTTTCAGAACCAAAAAAGAAAGCAAAAGCCTTAGCATTTAATTCAGCATATCTTCAGAAAACAAATATGCTCCTACGTTAAAATGTTTGAAAAGACTCCCATATGGTTATTTAAGAGTTAATTTTCACTCCTGGCTGTGTATATCACCCTAAACGAAGTTGTCCATTAATACACCAACAAAGCTCTCTGTGGAACTGGGCAGAGTCTTTGTGGTTTCCAACATATTAAAATTCGAATAGACTTATGAGAGGTCTGCCAACTACAGAACAACTCAGTGGCAGTTCTTTCACTGCCATTTTGAAGCAGTCTTTCCTTGTCTTACGAATGTAATTTGTGCTTGAAAGAACCCTTCATAAGGTTGATTCCCGTAAATCAACACATTTGTTTTAACAGTAAAATTTGGATGTTTTTCTGGGCCCAAAAATTGACAGCAAGTTACGCTAAATTGTCACCAAATCCCCTTAAAATGGGCAGTTACTTCGTGACAGTACTATGCCATATTCGTAATACCAGATGAAAAGTTAGTTTCTTTTCATTATTACATAACACTTTATGGTTGTTTTTTTGCACTAATCTTTATCGTAATTAGCAGGTATTGTACATATAGCAAACGTATACATGCGTGTGATACTCAATGTTTATGTTCAATATTTAATGTAAAAAATGGTTGACAATAGATGAAATAAAAGTAATGGAACTGAATTCATACTTTCAAACGTTTTTGGACAGTGCAAACAGGGGCCATGATTCCTGTGGTTATAACTAGCAGTCAAGGGTTGTACAGGTTGAGAACTTAATGCGGAGAGAGCCAAACTATATGTAACTGAGTGGTAGCTCTGGTCTCGAGCTGCTTAGCTGTCTGGAGACACGTGGAAGCCAATTTTGCTTTTTGTGAAATGCCACATAGGCTCAAGTAGAACTATTAAATGAAACTCGTTATGAAATCTAATGCAACAGAGCAGGGTGTATTTAAGAGTGTGACTATTTTATACAGAATTTTTAAAAATCTGCCAATCTTAGAGAAAGCAAGTTTGCATGTCAAGTTCAGTGTTGTGCTGGTGAAATTGCAGTTGACAGTTTTGGAAATATGTAGAATTGTGTCTTTGTTGCCTGAAACCTATGCGTTGGAAGTAACAAAGCTGTTCCTGCGGGGCTTTGTTCTCACATTGCTGACTTGCGTCTCACTTCTCAAATTCGCTTGATTTCCCGTCTCGTCGCCGAGGTGTCCTGTGTGCACGACTGCAGATTGGGTTTCTAAGCAGTTGGTGATGCTGTGCTGCATTTGCAGTTATATTGAGAAGCATTTTCTTGTCATAGATTGCATGGGCGCATGCACAGCTTGGTAATGGCCTTGTTAAATGTGCAGCTGCCTACCTCTGCTTATGACCACATAATGCAACACGTTTACTGTATTCATTTAGGCTTCAGGTCACTGACCACTGTTGTAAAATGTGTCTGTGTAGTGTTTTCTCACTTAACATTTCTGTTGTCTGTTCGCAGTTTTATTAAATGTTTCTGAAAATGTCATTGTTACAAATGCTTTCATTGTTTATCGTGTAGTGTTGAAGCCCCTCCATCCCTTTGCAAGAGTAACTTGTAAGTATTTGTTGAGTTGGTAAATTGGACTGAGGTCAGAGATTTTAATCCCACCTCCTGCTGTAGTATTCGTGATCAAAGTGGTTACCCTCAATTCTTCAGATTAAAATTAACCAGCTGTATAAATGTGTACATAACTTGAACATTGTAAGCAACTTGGAAGAAAAAGGTTACCTATAGATAAATAAAAGTAAATTTTTTGAAAAGGGGGGAAAGATCAGCCATGTTTGTTTTTCACCCATCACCTCTTTATTTTGTTTGAACAGAGACAAAGGAGGCACAGGGTGGCAGTGGGGATGCTGAAGATGGCCAGTCTGCAGAGGGACCAGATGAGGACAAGTCCTGCTCCCCTCTCTTTCAGCGTTCTGTATCGCTGGACTCTGCTGGATCTGTTGCCTTCGCTGCTGAAGATGCAAGAAGCAGGTTAGAGTGCTGGGATGATGTCTGCTTGTGCTGAGTCACTGTGTGTGTGCGTGCGTGCGTGCGTGCGTGCATGCTCCAGTGAGTGAGAGTGCTGGGGGGGAGGGTTTCAGTGAACAGCAGGAATAATGGAATGGGGAATGCTGGGTAAGGAAAAGCGGCAGGATAAATGAAGCCTGCCGGGCCCGGTGGTAGCCTGGCAGCTTGCAGACTGGAGGGCTGGCGTTGTAATTAGTTGGGGGGGGGGGTGTGCAGGAGGCAGCAAAGGGAGGGGTGCACCATTTCCTAAGCATTGTACCCAATTAGCACAGATCAGGACGACACTGATGCACTGCACCAGTAACAGGTGTTTGGGAGGTGTTGCCTCCCCCGTTACGCCTGTAGGGCCGTTACCTCTGGTGGTTTCGCCTCCGCTCCTCACTCCCCCACACACTTGTCTTGGGCATGCACCCCCTACCTTATTCGGTGCTGACTGAAAGGAGGAGCAGGGAGTTGAAAACACCCATTTCTTGTTTTGCAAAAACATTCAAATTATGGATTTTCCCTTCCGTGAACCCATTAAAATTATGCTTGATTTAGTAAATTATGCTAAATCTGATTTCAGTGTATATGTCTGGCAAATTTTTTGACAACTCCTCTGATGGCCACAGTATTTTCACTTGGCACCTACTGGTCCAGTGTTTATACTTCTCTTCTTCCACAATACTGTTTTTGTGGGTTTCTTCAAGTGGTTGTTAGTGCTTTGCGTCAGGATTAATTTGTTAAAAATCAACATTTTGTCTTGAGGCTAATCACCTT
This sequence comes from Heterotis niloticus, assembly GCA_018136845.1. Lineage (NCBI taxonomy): Eukaryota > Metazoa > Chordata > Actinopteri > Osteoglossiformes > Osteoglossidae > Heterotis > Heterotis niloticus. Next base: position 24,256,323 of record CM030901.1, on the reverse strand, counting down.
GCCTTTTTTAAAAACTTAATTGTTTTCCATGTTGTGACAATTCTAATTTTCTTTTTCTATTCACCATACACCTGCTGCATATATAACTGCATATAGTACATATGTACATGTATGCATGTAGAGTACTGTGTAAAGGTATTTGTTTAAAACCAGTTGTTGGGAATTTTGATAATTGTATTCTCTGCAGAGATAATAGTTTATTTGCGTTTACTTTTGGGTGTACTTGGGTCAAGTTACAATTTTGTTCATTTGTTTATTTTGATTTACACATTTTTGTTGAAGGAACAGATTCCCTGGAACAAATTAGCTTGGCATTTGGTGTACTGAAAAGAGACATTTAACTGAACACCCCATGCTGAAGTCTATTTGGCTTTCCTTTGGGAGAGGTTTTTCCAACAGGATCAGTAGTGCTGCTGTATTGGGCTAACAGAGCCAATAATGGCTATGTATCATGTGTCCATTTAACCAGCACAAAGTGTCCTTCCCCTGTGTGCTTGGCCCTATGTTTGTATTCAGGCTGCGTGTGTGTGCGTGAGTATGAGAGTTGGGGGGGTTGCACTAACAGAGTTTGTAGTGAAGAAAACACGGGTCCCACCACCTACTGGCAAACTGCTTCCTGCTTTTAACATTGCAGTGGCTTGGCGGTCGTGTCCTCTTTCAGCCCCAACCTACAAGGCCGCTATGGATTGTACTGAGCAGAGAGGCCCAAGTCATTTCACAGCAGCAGCTGTTTGTCCACCTTGACATGTACAGGTAGACATTATTCAGCCATGGACGTGCACATTGAACAGAACCTAGATGTTTTTTTTTTGTTTGTTTTTTTTTGTTTTTTTTATCCCACACAGTCAATCCCCATCCCTGGCTGCCATGCCCAGAAAGGTTACAATCAATCACTTAGATTGATGGGTCTGCCAATGCCTCGCAAGGGAGAGAGACAAGTGACCTCTCTAGGGAACTTGTTAACACTCATCTCGCAAAACTCAAATTGTGACGCTTTTTCTGTGCCTTTATAGGCACAGTTGCATTTAATCTACCTCCTGCCCTGTTATATTTATTAAACATGTCTGCATGCTCAAATTGGAATGGAAAAGTATGCGAGTCACAAGAAATACTGGGTTGTCATTAAATGTGCTGCCTCACACTAGGCGAAAAACTAGTGGAAGCAGTTTTAATTAGCACAGTTAGACATGTGGACTCGTGTAGCTAAACCATAGCAACTTTGACATGCAATGTTTTGTATGCAAATAGTCTTACTCCATATTAAGAGGGTACTTCATTTCTAAAAAAAAGTCATATCTTGTAGATAATTACTATTTTTAACAATAAAAAGAGTTTGAGTCCTAAAATTGAAATCCATTTATGCCAAAATGTCACCATCTCCCAAAGTGATGCAGTTATTTCAATGGTTAAAATTGGTTAGTACAACATCCCTTCATTATGCTTAGAAACCTTGATCTCTGTGTGTTTATTGGTTCTTTATGCATGGCTTTATGTATGGGCAAAAACTTGAAATTAGGCACACAGGTACTTTTCACCCCAAGTGAGGTTTACAAGCAGTCAAGTTAAACTCCAAAAAGGCTGCTATTACTATTTTGTAAATTTAAAATTCAGGTTGGAGACAGACATGTACCTCCTTTACTAGTATGTTGAAGGTTTCTGCTTCTGACTTGGAAATACGTACCTAGTTGCATCACATGGGAAGTAGTTATAGCATGCAGAGTGTATGTCACACTGACCGAAGAGCCTAAACCACGTATGCAAATATGTAACTTTGTCTGCATTTTTCACTAGATAGTTAGTGGTTTGATACTTTATTATTACTTTATGTACAATTCTATGTTGAAAATATTTGGAATTTTTGTTCACATATGCTACATTCAACCCAGTTTTTGTATACAATATATATGTCCGTTTTAAATAAAACATGGAAAAATAACTGATTGGCCTAAGCATGATGCTACTAGTTTTTCTCACAAACACGGCGTTACACGCATTTGTGAAATTTTAATAAATGCAGCAGGTTTAAATATAGTAAAGTTTAGTGATATATAACTTAATTCAGTCTGCATGTCACTAAGGCTGGTGCTTCACTCTCTATGGCATCTGTGTGTTGAACTTTCTGCCCTGCCCATGAGCTTCCTTGAAACACACACCTCAAGTTCTAAATCAGTTAAGGGCCTGCTGCCAGAAATGCCCACAATGGAGTCCTAGCTAGAAAATAAAGGAGCCATTTGTTGTTACATGTGCCAATCTATATGGTGAATTCAACATGTGTACCAAATAGTTTTTATTCTTTTTCTGTGCCAGAACAGAAAGAGGGATGGGTGACAGGGGGCTGTGTTTGAGGAAGGGCTCTCAACTGGTGACAGGGAGAGGAGAGATGGAAAAACACAATTATCACCATTATCATCATCACAATGTCGAGTGGCAACAGGAGCAAGTACCTGAGCACCAATAAAAATGAGTAAAATCTGTTACAAAGTGAAAATTCAAAAATCTATAAGAAACTATATGTTACACAAAGCGCTGCACACAATAGTGATGCAAGGCAAAAAAGTTTGGTGATAAACATCTTGACATTCCATGGGACTATGACTATTGTGCACGTCGCTCTCTTTGGCATTGCAGCACTAACAATATTTATGTACTAAATGCAGCTACTTTAAGGGGAAAACGGTTTGATATGCAACCGCAACCACTTTATGGCTGCATAATCACCGGGCAGCACCAGGTACTTCAACTAGTGTTAGGTTTTCTAAATGTATTTTTGTGTGTGCATGTGCACATTTTTTTTCCCCTGTGTTAAGTTTGCTTTCATGAATTGTGTTACCTTTGAAGTCCAGACATTTTTAACGGTTCATTTTTGTGGCGCTGCTTCCCTTTCAGCAGGGAGAAGCTTTGTGCCTTCTGTTACTGTGGGGAGCGCAGCCTTTTGGGTCAAGGCGAGCTGAAACTGTTTGGCCCAACGCCTGGCTACGTCCCACTTCACATTCGCAACCGAAGGGCAAGCTCAGAGAATGATGATGACAGAAGCCCCGAACGAGATGAGGTTGGGGGCTCAGGAAGGTAAGTTCCCGGTGGTTTTCTCTTGCATCGATGCTCCTCGGCTCAAAAGAAAACAGTCTCCTGTGGTTAGTTTGAATGGTTAATGAGTCTGTGAAGCCTGCACCATTGACCATTTATCAGAGTTTATCTGGGGCTGCAGGTAGTATAGTTTTTAGAGGCACAACATTTTAATTCAGGGGACTCGGGTTCAAATTCCATCTCTTGCTGTAGTTACCTTTGATCAGGATTAAAAATATTCAGCTGTACAAATGGGTAAACCACTAAGTAGCTTAACACTGTAAGTTGCTTTGGAGAAAAGCGTCAGCTAAATAAATAAATGTGGATGAGCCTGTGAAACAGACCGCTGACCATTTATCTCTTATTGTCTCAGTGTAGAATTGAGATTAGGTACTTGACAAAAAAAAAAAAAAAAAAAAGACCATGACGATGGAAAATTTCCATTTGTCTTATCAAGAATCATATAGTCAGGCCAGCGCAGTGAATGAAACAGAGGGGCCCAATTTGGTCAGTCATTAGCCGTGCTGTTGTGATTTGGCAAAGGGAGGAGAACATCAGAGTGGATGATCACTGTTGAGGTAATGGAGGGGTACAATACAGACATGCCTTGATGGCGTTGACTCCCCTCCTATACTATTCAGAAAATTGGAGTTCTGATTATGCTCAAAAGCTTTTCTTGACTGAGCAGGGTCTATTCACATTCCCCACCCAGTTTACATTGTGCCCGTCTCTAGTGCCTGAGGCAGCTCTACTAACCTTTGAGAAAACAATAGGTCATCTCTGCTGGTTGATAAGTGCAAATTTATACCAAATGATGAAAATAAAAGCCATCTGATTAATTTTGTGCAGGGTCAATTAAATCCACTCTTTTAAAAAAAATTTTTGTAAAATTTTTATTTATTTATTTATTTATTTATTTATTTATTTATTTATTTATTAAACCACTGTCCTTGGTGCCAAGTCAGTGTAACTAGGGCTTTACATACATTACTGGGAACTTCCGAGTGTCTTAATTTGCCATCTTGGTACCGATCATACACGATACAGGGCAGTCACAGTTCTAACAAATTCTGCAACATCTCTAGCCAATGAAATGACCACATGATGGGTGGGGGAGACTTTGGGGGTCTCTTGAATAACCATGTATACAACTGAAGTGCCTGGAAAGCCTGTGTGATGTCACAAGATGATCAGTGCCCACAGTGGGATGGTTCTTGATGTACCAAGGGTAGTGAGGTTCTGAGTGGCAGTGGGGAATATAATCTAGAACCTCACTGCTTTGTCAGTTACATACACACTGTTTTTCGACATACTGCTTGCTTGGTAAATGTCACGGTTAGGGATCAATCAAAACACCACCGCAAATGTACTTGTTTGCCAACAGTGCGATCAGGGGACATGGGCCTTTGAGTACCCAGTCACTTGCAATTTTAGTTAAACAATTAAGTGTGTGTGTGTGTGTGTGTGTGTGTGTGTGTGTGTGTATTTTTATATATACACATGGTATTTACATATACTTATTTTTAGTACATATTTCTTACCTTTGGCTATCACATCAAGATTTATTTATTAGCACTTTGTGTTTGATATTAATGTTATAGTGAATGTTTTAGGTTTGGGTTTGCTGATAATTCATTAACCATCATCTGTCTATAAGTAATGCACATGTGTGGACCGTGCCACCTGCACTGAAACCACTATTGGTTTGTCGCACAGGTTTAGTTGTCCATGTCACTATTGGATGAATACAGTTGCCTTAGTGCACACTAGTGGACATGGTACCAAAGTGGCATGTTTGGTGTGCTGCTGCTGCTGACCACATGCAATGGTCAGTGCAATGACTGTATTACATAAAGTGTCGTGGTTTTGGCCCCGCATTGGGCCAAGTTAGCGTATTATGTATTGTACGATGTTGAGGAGCTGGGAGAGTGACCTGAATAAGCATCTAAATTTCAGTAACCTGGGTTCCCTGATTCACACGGTCAATTAGTTTGTTTCTAAAACGTCCTGGTAAGTCACGTGAAGAAGACGCGTAAGCGTATTTGATGTGGCCTTGCTCTATTGTTTCCGGCTCGTCCTGACTGTCGGTAATCACACGTGACCGCTGCCGTTTCAGGCTCATCAAAAAGCACTCCCTGCATTCATTGGATGGCTGCCTAATTTGTTTCGGCTCTTTGGAACCAATCGAGCGTCTCCCTGGGGGCAATGACGTAATGCACTCCAACTGCGGTCCTGGCAGTCGGCCAGGCAGCAGGGCATTGTTTTGCTGGAGGCGTGCGATTGGTCACTGGCACTGGAGCTGTGCCAGTAATAGAAAGAGGAAAGAATGGAGGAAAAAACATCAACAAAAAGAGTGCCTTTGAATGGCGTTTAAGGTGGCTCTTGTTTAAGGAAGTCTCACGGCTGACCAGGTTATGTCTGTCCTGTTAGATTTCAGTGACCTTCTGGTTGATCTGTTCCTGCATGAACTTTCCACGTGGATCAAACGGCCCTCTGTTCTCAACTTTGCAGCCAGTAGTTATTTCATTTGTGTGTGTGTGTGTGTGTGTGTGTATAAAATGTTTTCAGAACATAGGTAATTTATAAGGAGACCAAAGAATACAGGACACTGTTAAAAAAAAAAAAAAAAAAAAACTTGACAGGTAGTCAAAGTTTTAACATTTGCACAAATTAAGTCTACTGTTCTAAATGTAAGTTTTATCCAGAGAAAAGGTATTATTTAAGAATTGATTGTCAGAGCTAAATAAAATTTAGGAATAGGAACTTGGTGTATTGGCTAGTAATTAATCATTTGTCTGTTAGTTTAATGTTTTTTTTAATTAAAAAAAAAAAAAAAAAAACTACCTGAATTATAAACAGGGCATGTGTCCAGGCTTCTAGTGGGTATTGCTGTTCCAGTAAAGGTTAAGAATGAGCACTTTTGTATACCCACATGCTTTACTGTGCAAATGTTGCTCAAAAAATAAAGTGGGTCTGAAAGCTGGAAGCAGTATTTCCTCAACAGTTTCAGTACAGACATTCCTGACTGATATTTAGTTTTCACAGGATAAATTGCTCTCCTTTCTCCCACAGCTTAACAGTACAAATTATATACAGTTGGTTCCATAGTTACAAACATTTCAGTCTTCTTCTTCTTTTGGCTGCTCCCGTTAGGTGTCGCCACAGCGGATCAATTGTTTCCACTTCTAGGGGTCGCTACAGCGGATCAATTGTTTCCACTTCAGTTGCAAACATTTCAGTAATGAATGTTTTATTGTAATGGACTTTTTTGAGAAGTATTTATTTTATAAGTAGAGGTAGCATAGCAGTTCAAATCACATGCCAAAGTTTTACTTGAGGCACCAACAACAGAGCAATTGTGAATAGTTAACTGCTTAAAGTTTTCCAATAGCCTTCTCTAGTTCTAGTCAGGATCCTGTATTGTGCTTTTTTATTTACGTATCATAAAAAGTGCTGCTTGGGGATACAGCATAGAGGTGTGAGTACCAGGCGTCTAGGGTCACCAGAGGGAGGGACTGACAGTTTGGCCTCATTGAGCTTCTCAGTGGGAGAGAAAGTGTTTGCCAATCTGTTTCCTTCTGAAAGTTCCACTGTTGCCTCCCAACCTGTGGAGCTGTCATGTTGCTGACATTTACATTTATTCACTTAGCAGGCACTTTTCTCCAAAGTGAAATTCAGTGAACAAAAGTGTGTTTTAGCAACAACAAATGAAGACATGACTGCTGTAGCAGAGTCAGTTTGTCCAAAACCACAAGTCGTTTTACATAATTTTTTTTTTGAAAATATGCTTATTTTTCTCCATGCAAAAAAACCTTCGACCATAAACCAGAACTTAAAACACAGATAAGAAACTATAAATTCAGAGTCATTTGTTGCTTAAGTCCTCTCATCGGAGTGGTTGACAAGTCAGAATCAGTGTGTACAAACTAAATTTCCTGTACGTTGTATAATGTATCAAGCTTTGAATGTAAGAAAATGATTAATCTAGCAGTAGTTTACTCCAGTAAACTAACTCTCAGTCCCAATGCATTTGTGAGTAGGAGTCCCACTATTTTTTTCCTAGGGAACGCTGAAAGAAAAATTAAACAAGAGTGGTGTATGAACTAAAGGGAGGCTGCACTTTGCTGGTCACCAAGGCATGATTAATTGCGTTGTTTTGGCAAACATTTATAACGTTAGATCCATAATGCTAAAAGGCTAAGAGAGCTCCTGTTTTTCTTCTTATATGGCCCCCAATAGGGAAGGAAGTGGCCGAAAGCCTTTTATTTATGCAGATGTGCCTTTGTAACACAGAGGTAGTGTGGTGTAGGGCTTTCAGCTCGTCCCGGTGCTGGCGCTCTCCGCCGGAGCGCTTGCTCACAGGTCTTTTTACATGTAAATGCCTGTTTTCCGCTCTTCCCCTGCCTCAGCACCGTGGGCCTTAGTGTCCCTTCCAAGAGGCCCGTAATTCTGGGAGCTCCTCTTTTTCCGGCCCCAGTCGATGGGACCGAAACAAGTTGGCCCTTGTGTGTCGGCCAAAGTGCAGTAACCTACCTCCTCTGTAATCGACAGGGCCAGCTCTCCCGACCATGGGCCGCTCCCCTCTGCCTCCGAGAGCGCCACCGGTTTCCGAGAAGAGCCATCCCAGAAGCCATGGGAAGAGCTGGGGAACATTGGCCTCCCCGTTGGCACCGATATCCAGTCCCTCTTTGACCCAACCGGTGAGTTCCCTACCATGGCCCCTGGATGTTGGTCAGCTGGTATGGAGTGCTGATTCCTTTTTTTGAAGGTTAATGCCTGGATTTTTACACAAAATGGAAATAAGAAGTCCTCCAAAGGAACCAAATAATAAAGTTGTCTGATTTGAGATATTCCCTTGCTTATCTGAGGTTGTTGTGCTGGTTCACCACCCTATGTGTCAGAAGCTTGTAGCGCAGAGGTGTTTGATATGTGACCTGCTGTTTCATGTAGCGCAGCCAAAATAGTGTAAATTCTGTTCAATTACAATACAGTGAGTAAGATGCACTTAAATACACACAGCACCCAAATACAATGCAATTAAAATTTAAATTTAAATTTAGGAATTTCATATTTGGTATGAAATTCAAGTATGTTTTTATTTATTTATTTATTTATTTATTTATTTATTTATTTATTACATGTAGTCTTTGGACCAATTTGTAATAATCATTGTGGTTATTGTCTGGAAAAGGTTAGATACGGCTGAATGTAGTGTCTTCAGAACCAAGTAAATGTTCTGTTTAAATACCTTGCAAGCCAGCCCAAGAGGACATTGATGGGATTTGACCTTTTTCCACCTTCTGTTCATTTAGGACAGTGTTGTGCTCACCAGCGTTGCGCAGTCTGGTCACAGGGTGTGTGCAGGGGGGAGGGATCGTCGCTGCTCAACGTGGACAAAGCCATTGACTCAGGGAGCACAGAGGTAAGGCATCAACCCCTCCACACGTTCTGCTTACTTTATGTCCCATGATCGGTCAAGCTAGAAAGGTTACACACCATTAAATCTTTGTTTTGGTGTCAGAAATGAAGCCCAAGATAGCACAGGTCATAGTGATTAGAGCTGCCACCTTGCACTCGAAGGACCCAGGTTTGATTCTAACATCCTGCTCTAGTACCCTTGAGCAAGGTACTCACCCTGAATTGCTCTAGTACAAATTATCCTGCTGTCGAAAATTATAAATCAAGGTAGAAGGCTCGTTTTATTGTCATTTTGGCCTTGTACAGATGTTCAAGAGAGGACGAAATGTGGTTCCTGATGGACCACAGGGCACAATACACTAAACAGAAAACAATGACAAAAAAGGTAACAGAGAAGAACACATGGGGGGGGACAGACAATTACCGAGGTAGTTGGTATATAAATAAATGTCAAAAATGAAGACTGCAGGTAAACCACTGAGTAGTTTTAGTTTGAGGTGTGTGCTTGGGGGAACAGATAACTGTGAGTACAGGACACACGGCACTGCAGACAGTCGGTAGTGTTGGTGATACGGTGAGTTGGTGGTGAGTCTGTAATAACCAGCTTAACATTGTAAGATGTTTTGCACAGTCTTTTTTTTTTTTTTTTTTTTTTTTTTGGCAGGTATCTGGCATTTTTGCCCAGCTGTGCCATTTTTAATTTATGTCCATATGGCAAGTGCTTATGCAGTAATTTTCTGACACTTTTGGGAGGCAGGCGTTACATAGGAGCTTGATTTTGATGAGGAAGTTGGCACTCAGTGGAAATGGTTAAGCATTTTAAGTGAACGTGAAAGTAATTCTTAGATGTTTGCATAAGGGACTGAAAGCTGCCTTCCGTCATGCTCAGTTATTTTTCATTGAGCTGAAGAGTTTAAACCAAGCTGTCTCACTGGTATGATAGTATCAGTGAATACGGTACAATGTTAGTTTATGTACTGTTCCAAAGCCTTTTTCCTTTCAGTACATAGTAAAAAGCAATACTTGTAGTCATTTACCACACTGGCATGTCCTCCCATATCCCCACTCAGGGCAGGTAATTTAGTCAAATTTTCATAGATGGGTAGACTCATTCTGGTCCTTATGCAGTGGACAGAAAATTGCAGTAAAGTATTAAAAAAAATTGATGCAAAATGACAACCCCAGCATGATAAAAAAAGATACATGAAATCATTTATTGTATCTACGTTTTTGTTTTTAAAGCCTTCTTTCACTAGAAGGCACACGAAATCGCTACAAATGAAGAAAAAACCCGAATTCTTTGCTATTTTTGGTTATTTGTTTGGTCATGTGCAAGAGTACTTTTTTCTACCTTGCTTTGACTACAATTGACAACAATGTTTTGAACCTATATATATGTACTTGTTTTTATCTTTCTAATGTGTTCTATTAGACAGGTGCAGAAGCTGATGGCATGAATAAAATACTTGTCCTGTGGGTAACCAAGCATAAAAGATTAATGTCAATTCCTGTAGCTCATGTAAATGCAAGTCCATAGGTCAATAAATGAGCCTTTGATTCTATTGCCTTTTAATGGACAGAGATGCAAAAAAAGTACTGCAGCGCAGTCTGTACATTTTCTGTGGTGACATGAGTACATACTCAGGTTTCTGATATGAAAAATGGTGGTGGTTTAGGACACAGCAGCTGCTCCAGTCCAGGTTCTACAATGTCTGGACACTTCCTTGGATTTTTTTTTTTTTTAGTAGTAGTACATGGTTGGATCCATGACTTATTTCAATTAATGGGATCTATTTACAGTTTATCCTTGTACTTTTTCTATCTCTGTGTTACTATGATCCATGGCTGTTCTGGTAATCAATTACAAATATCTTCTGTGGGGTCACGAACCTTAATAGTGCTACAGATGAGCCTGAGGATGAAGAGCCGTACTCCTGTAGCCCCCTGGGAGGCGGTGTCTAGTGGGTCAGGGCTCATGGCCATCTGCTCCCTCTCGCTGCCCCCAGTGGGTACCTGTGGAAAGCTCACTCGGCCTCCCCTCCTCCTTAGCCTTGTGATGGCTTGATGGATCAGGCCCAACTGAAGGGTTGCCCCTCCAGCCGAGAGGCTCATTCATCTGTGAAGAGAAAAGGTCACGGTGCTTTGGAAGCACCCACCACCCTCCCCAAACCCTACCTTATTTTGTTCCCCAAATTACATTTGTACCCATAATCTGCTTAAGTACTGACAGGACACTTTTTTTTTGCCTTCAAGCAGGTTGCAAGACCTTATGTGTTTTTCTAAGGTTGACTCTAGGAAAAAATCTCTTTAGAAAGGTGGTTGATGGAAGAGAGGCAGTGTTTTGGCACACGTGTCCTATTTTTTCCTCCCATCAGGTGTGTTCATAACTTCAGGTATGGAAAATGAGAAGTTGAATTAAAAATAAAAACCCTTTATTCATTTCTGTTTGGCATATTTTATTTTAATTAAAAACAATGCTTCCCTTCTGATGCAGAGTTAGCCTTGCAGTGCTTTTGTGGCCTGATTTAATTACCATTGTCATGTCTGATTGTTCTGCGAGACAGCTTATGGCGTTGAAGTGGTGGCAGCCTTGATTAAATTGCACCGAAGTGTTAAAGAGACCTCTTGCGTTTGCACTTCCCAGCGTCCAGACAACCTTTAGATTGCTTTGTTCTCCTAGGCTGGCCCAAAATGGTGCCTGCGAATAAGCTGTGCCCCTGTCTTGTCCCTTGGGAGCCAGCTAGTGTCTCAGTGCTAATCACTGGGATGTCAACACTCATGATGCAGCAGTTTGTTGGGACAGGGTGACAGATCCCACCATGCTGAGGCCCCTGGACACCCTAAAATGGTTTCTGCTCAGATGTTGCACCCCTCTGTTTTTCACGCTTATATTTAGGGGATGATTTCTCTGCTTTATGTGTTTGTGTGTGTATTTGCCAGTTAATGTTCTGTTGTCAAAAATTAGGGTGACTTGCGCCAAGCTCTTTTTGAGATCTAAATTTCACTTGAAAGCAATTTTCTCCGTCACTGTGTCTGCCCTTATTGGGCCTGTCATTTTAATCAATATGTTAGACATTAGCCCCATCTGGGAGGGGCTCGGATCTTTTATAATTATGGTAAGGGATGCTTTAATGTGACCTGCCACATTTTTTAAATTGCCTTTTTATGTCCAACATTCCTGTGGTTGCTTGCAGGAGATCTGGCCCTTGGTCTTGAAATCTTGAATATAGTCTTTCCCCCTGTGCTGTGTTGTGGGGTTTTTGTTTTTTGTAGAAAATGTACCTGACCTTTCATGGGCTGAAATGTGTTGCACTGCAAAGAACAATCAGGCCTTTTTAATGTTCTCTTTTCGTGTTTGTTGTTCATGCATTCGGTCAGATACAATGTTTTAAGTGCACCTCTGTCTTCCTACTGTCCTCCTTTAACTCAGTCCTGTGCATACTGTAAGCGCCTTGGAGCATCCATCAAGTGCTGTGAGGAAGAGTGTTCCCAGTTGTACCACTACCCCTGCGCTGCAGCTGCGGGCACGTTCCAGGACTTCAGGAGCCTGACACTGCTGTGCCCTGAGCACATCCAGCTCGCCATTGACCGATGTAAGTGTCTCCTTGTGCACCAGAACCAGTAGCACAACAAGACATTCTCATTTTCATTTAGCAATTTGTAGTTTATTTCTATATATACCTATACCTTGGCATCTGAGTGTAATTCCATGAATACTGCAAACTCTGATATCAGGAGTCTGTTTCCATAATTTCTTATGTAGAAAATTGATTTGTTCACTTAATTTCCATAAAAAAAAATCCCCAAAACTCAAAAATTCCTGTTTTGTCATGATGAACACTTTAAACACAAATCCCCCAATTACCAAACAGTTAATGAGTTGCAGCATATAGATTTGTGTGATGAACTGTGGTTACTTTTCTATTTGGTGTCATAATTACGTAAGAAGTCGTAATAGTTACAATCGTTGAACAGTCAAATTTATATAAGAATGAAGAAATGAAAACCATCTAAAGTAGGGGTGTGGGCGGGGCGCAAAAGCACAAACTGTGTTTGAACACGAACTACATGAGGTAAAGGCTGAAAGCGATACCTAGCTTTGTACTCACTTAAATTTCTAATAATTCACTGATGTACTTTGCTTGGACAGTGCTTGCTATGCCGAGGCTTCTCGACTAGGATAGTGAGTGTATAATATAAACCTTGCCACATCAGGAACTTGGAAACCAGGAGCTCAAATACTGTGGTGTAGGTGTACTTTGTATTCATGCAATATTTTCTTAGTCAAAGTGAAAATACATTTCTACAGCTAAAGATACAAACTGGTCATGATATTCCATGAAAGACTTAAGGCTGTAATTGATTCAAATTGCAGCTGTAATTGCTGCGCCATCCAATAAATGCCTACAGACAATAGTGGTGTCCATACTTGCCAAATTATGGCCCATCAAAATAAGTAGGTGTAAGCAAAACAAATCCAGTTTATCTATGTTGTAACTATTGGTTGTAGTGATTAGTGTTGGTACTCCTGCAGGTGAATACTTTCTACTGCATCTGTTTTGCCCATTTTGAGAAATGTCAGTCCCTCTCCAGAGTGTTAGTTTGGCAACTGGCCCATGTCTACGTCATTTCAACCTGGGGTACTGATGTTTTAAAACAAAGATGGATAGGTAGACAGATGGACTGATAATATAGTAAAACTTGCTAGGGTTTAATGCCACAGTGAATGCGGTTGTTAAGTGTCTGATGCTGTACTTTATCATAGAATTCAATTAACTTTTTACTGGGCAAGGATTCCACAGTTCTGCCTGAAGGGCTGATCGATAGGTCCATGAATGTCCATCTTGAGATTTATTCACCACACCAGTGCTTTACCTGGGTGCAGCAGTGGGGTGATGGATGTCGAAGCTGACCTCTCTCTCTCTCTCTCTCTCTCTCTCTCTCTCTCTCTCTCTCTCTCTCTCTCTCTCTGTCTTTGTCTCTCTCTCACAATGTGTGTGTGTGTGTGTGTGTGGGGGGACTTCCTTTCCATACCCTCTTGATATCTACATTCATGCACACACTGTCTTGGGGATGTGCTGTGTGTGAGAAGAACATGTCACACGAGCAATAAAAAAATACAACAACAACAACAACAACAACAACAACGCAGCTAAGGATGAAGCGAACTGTGCGGTATGTGACAGCCCTGGTGACCTCTTGGACCAACTCTTCTGCACCACATGTGGGCAGCATTATCACGGCACGTGTCTGGACATCAGCGTCACCACACTGAAGAGGGTTGGCTGGCAGTGCCCTGAGTGCAAAGTCTGCCAGACATGCAAGTGAGTTACTCGCTCTGCTCACCCAGAGTGCAAACGTGCATTGGAGTTGCCCTGACAGGGCCAATTCGATTAAAACTCGGGTTAGATTGCGCAAATGTCAGGGTGCCATTAAAATATAGAATTCAGGGAGTGTGAAAATTAAAATTTATTCAGCTGAGAGTCATTTTGATTGATGTGATGAAAGGTTTATTTTCCTTTCATGTAGTTGCACTATGGCATTTAGTGTAGACGTACCTGTATTCATTTATTCATTTAGCTCACACTTTTCTCACAGCAACTTGTACTTACCCCTTCATATTTTTTATTTTTGTGTGTCTGTGTGTGTATACACACACACACCCCCAAGGAGTCTGCACGTTCCCCCCATATCCCCTAATCCATTATCCTTAACCATTGCAAATATGGGGTGAACATACAAACTACACAGAATGAGCTGGATTTGAACCCACTCCCAAATAGCCCAGTACTGTAGTTGTAAGGTGGCAGCACTACCTGCTGCACCACTCTGCAGCCTGCTCTCCCCATATCTGTGTGGGTTTTCTGTCGGAGTTTCAGTTTCCAATCTCAATTCAGAAAGAGGGTTTTCAGGTAGGCAGGAAATTCCAGATTGTCAGTAGCAGCATAAGACTGCTCTACAAAGAGGCACATGATTGTAGGAAGTTTAGTATAGAGTATGTTATCGCTGTGTCAACCGGTGCTAGTTCATAATTTTACATTACGGTGGAGAAAAGTGTCTTCTGTGAAAAAAATATAAACGGTTTTCTACATTTACATTCCTGTTTTGGGTCCCCTGGTAGAGGTGGGAAAGGGGCTCTGCTTTAATGCATGTCTTTGCAGACAACCCTTAGTTGAGTGTGAGAGCTGCACAAAGAGGTAACAGACCATAACTGCTCACATGTGCTGTCGCACTGTTTTGTGGCCATCACAGTCAGGAGGTGGGAATGGGTAGGGTGGCTCACATTTGGCAGCTGCATCTGGGCTGCAAAGGTTCAAAGGAGTAGTTTTGTTCACCTTGTAGCACCTACATGCATCCAGGAAGGGACTAAGAGGTGAGGTTTGAACATCTTTCTTGGGCAAAGAGGGAGCGGGGGTGGAAGAGGGCTGGGGGGTGACCTGTCAGAAGAGGATGGTGGGTGGGGGCGGCTTGAACTCAAAATAGGCTGCAAGCGAGGTTTTCTGTGGGGGGCTCATGGGTGCACAGTGACAACAGGGCAAAAAATGAGCTGAACAGTGCCGGATGGCTGTAAATACTGAATGACACTCTCATTTGGTGTGGATTTGCATTGCCCCCTAAATTCCGCACTGGCACCCTGATTGATCTCGCAGGTCCTGCAATCTTAAAGGAAACCCCGGAAACATAAATCTGTGCCCGAAGCCCTGGATTTATTTCCAACACAAGTTAAGCGTACAAATCTTGGGCTGAAAATCGAGCCCTCGCTTTTAGCGAAGGGGATTCTGCTGAGGCACAAAATGAGTAAATCTGCATAGTGGTGTGGACCAGGTGGCTTGGGAGAGGGCAATGGGTTTGTATGGTTAGGGTCTTGATCCACTGGACTTTTTTAATAAACAAATGCTTTTATATTTTATTAATCAGTGCTTTCTTGTAATAGTCAGCTACTTACTTGAAAACTGCCTATGTAAGACTATAGGGTTCTGATCCAGAGCCTTTCCCAGAAATACAGGGCACAAGGCTAGGAAGGGGGCATCCTGGGCACCAGATTCAAACCCATGTTCAAATTCTCAACTTAGGTGCTATGAGGCATCTGCTTATCCACTGACACCCAGCTTTCCTTAAGTTCTTAAGTTTGGAGAAACTTTTTAATTTGTCGCATGTAAGGGTGCCACAGCAGGGCCCTTGAGATTTACAAAACAATGCAGATATGGGTGTCTTCAGTTCTAAGGAGTTAGCCAAGGCTCAGGAACACAACAGCCAATGTCAGTTAGCTGGGACCATTCATTGATTGTATAGTTTTATTTTTTGCCACAGGAACCCTGGAGAGGACAGCAAGATGCTGGTGTGCGACATGTGTGACAAAGGTTACCACACATTCTGCCTGGAGCCTGTCATGGACTCAATCCCCACCAATGGATGGAGGTGTAAGGTGAGAACATTTGCAGCTTCAAGTGAAGAGGGGTAATGTCTAGGGACTACCAGAGTTTCCACAACAGGAATGGTTACTAAGTGAATCAAGCATCTGTAGATGCCTCCTTATTTGTTCTCGCAGGTCAGCTGGGGGCATTGTGGAAGGATTCTGTGACAACTGCTGTGTTTTCAGTTTGTTCTGCACACATTCTTTGAAGAATAGCAGGTCTTTGGTCTGTGAGCAGCGATGAGATCACAGGGGTTTCATGTCCACTACTGCAGCACTAGTTTCAGTGCTAAAGCAGGGGAGTTCTCTGATTTTGTTTAGTCTGCATGTTGCGTTTTTCACGCCCTGCCATCTTTCTATGTTAATTTGGCAAACACACTGTTTCGAGGTCTGTCCAGAAATGACAGGAGAAAGAAAAAAAAAAACTGCTTATAGTACTTTTTTGCTGGATGTTAGGGGGGGGTCTTGGTTTTAAACAATCCCACTTTAAAAAATATGAATTCCCAGAATTGCGTGTTCAGTATTGATGTAGAGATATTGCCACAATACTGGAAACCTTGGTAGCCTCCTGTCTGCCAAGCTGTGGTGCAGAGCTACCATGAATAGGGGTTTTGGGTGTCAGGGCTGGGGAGGGGTTGAATTCTTCTGTGGTTAAACTGAGTATATGTGTGTGTACAGAAACGCATACATACATGTGTCCCTGTTATACCCAGTTTTCACTTATAAAGTCTACATGTCGTTCGAGATTTTTACATAGAATTTTCATTTATCTGGTCTGAGACCTGCACTTCAGCAAAATAAACTAAAGCCACATTTGAGATGTTTTAGATGTTACACTACTTTTTCCTTGTAACATTTGGGGTCATTTAGGGTCATTTTTGGGGTGAACTTGGAATGAGTTAAAATTTTTCCCACAAGAAGTATTAGAATAAATTTATTAATTTTGTCAATATTGGATTCATTTTTAAAAACAAATGAAGACCAGCTAATGGGGTGAATGGGCATGTGTCTGTGTGTTGCCTTCATGCAGCCCTGCTGGCATGCCCAGAACAGCACTTGGTATGAGTCAGCCATGCAGCCTTGTGACAACACACGCAATCTGCGCCCGCCTGCCAACTATCGCCTCTCTCCCTCCATCGCTCATTTGCACGCTTGCGGCCACCAGATGCAGTGTCGCAGTTTCGTTCTGAGTCAGGTCCTTGCAGGATTTGTACAGCAGAACCTGTAGACATGAGGGCAAAAAGATCAGAGATGTGCTGATGTCATAATCTTGATCAGTAAAGAATAACAGTGGTGATTATCAGTTTCCAGCTGTAGCACGTCAATCGGAGAGTGCATTGCCCTGAGCACCAGGTGTTTCTGGCTGCTAGAACTCAGATAGCTGGAGATAATGGAAATGTTGAAGCTCCTTTGGCAAAACGATTAATTGTAGAAATACTGATCTTATTCCGTTGTCTGTAATGGCCATCTAACCCCAACATGATCTCCTTTTAAGTAGTGTGGTTCCTGCACTGAGCTCTAATTGGAAATGCTCCTGCATTTGAAAGGAAGTAGATGGTCTTTGGTCTGACGTGGCATGTGATTGAACGCGTGCTCCTAGTCATAGCAGTAATGCACCGTCCTGTTACTTTTGTGGCTTTAGGGTGGACGGGGGTTGGACGGGGCATTAGGGATGTGGTCTTTGAGGGGCAAGGACCTCCGATTCTACGTGCTGATTAGCAGCTGGCCTCTGGCTTTTCTGTAATTAATCCTTTCTGAGAGAACGGATGCTACTGCCAGGGCAAATGCCATTATCTGGCTTATGCCATGCATAGCTGACCCCTCAAACCCCACTTGTGTGTGTGTGTGTGTGTGTGTGTGTGTGTGTGTGTGTGTGTGTGTGTGTGGGTGGGGGGGGGGTATGATTTCAGCTCTCCATGGGTTTTTGTTGGGCCTTGCTAGGATCTACTCAGACAACCTTGGCACATTTTAAAAATGGAGTCCAGCCAAGTTCAGACCAACAACTCTTAGTAGATGCTTGTCCTTCAGCTCAATGTGCTGTAGTGGGAGGAGGCGTTCTGCTAATTTTTATATTTTGTGTTCTGATGAGACACAAGTGCTTCTTTTTGAGCCACAGTAAATTTGCCAATATAGCAATCGAGGGCCTTGCTGTCTTGAGTGCGGCTGTAGATGTTCTGAAATTTCACAAGACTGTAATTATTTTGTGAGTGTAGTCGCTTATCAGGGGTGAAATGCTCCCAGAGTCAGTTTGAAAGAATCTCACTCGGAATAAATCAGGCCTGTGTTCCATATTGCTGGTTTCCTTGCATTCAGGCAGTCTTGGTGGATGTGTTGCACAGAGGGGGCTCTCTACTTTAATGTTCTACAAGGCACCCTAACTAGTCTGGTAAAACCCTTGCAGTGCTGTAATTTGCGTGTATCTGTGTGTCTATAACCTATGTATCCCCATGCAGAACTGCAGGTCTGTGTGTTTCTGTGGGTTTGTGCATGATCCCTCTCTCTCCTTGTGCAGAACTGCAGAGTGTGTGTCCAGTGTGGTATCAGGACTAGCGGCCAGTGGCACCACAACTGCCTGCTCTGTGATGCTTGTTACCAACAGCAGGACACTGCTGCTCCCTGCACCCTCTGCAGCAAACCACTCGGTGCTGACTTCCTCTCAGACCACCTCACCTGTCAGGCCTGCAAGAGGTGAGGCATATACTTGTAGTTGTATGCTGTCACCGTGCTCTAGAAAGACCCAGGTTCAGATCCCACCCCCAGTTATAGCACCATGGAGAAATTGATAGTGTAAGTAACTTAACATTAAGTCACTTTGAAGAAAAGTGTCAGGTAAATGTAAACCAGTCTTTTATACAATACATTTTACTTCATTTTATATGTCAATTTGTGGTATAGTGAAAATGGGACTTTTGAGCTTGAACATTAATTCTTATGTCCAACTTATTTGCATCACAGCAATGGACACAGTTGTTTAGAAAGCCAATTCATCATTTTTTGTTTTTGTATTCACCCTGTTGATAGATTTTGATGATGCTGTTTGATGTTAGGAAGGTGATGTTCCATGTCATGCCAAGGGTATTTTTAAATATATTTACATTTATTTATTTTACTGACTTCTTTCTCCAGAGTGACTTATTGATGAGCTATTTTAGTATGATCTAATATGATACATTTATCCTGTTTTAATTTTGACTTTTAATTTTTACAGAGAATGTAGGTAAACACATGTAGGTTTATCTATGAGTTGAGCTGATCATTTGGCACCTTACTGACACTATTTTCTGAGCTGAATTGCTGAAGAATGAGATTTCCTGAAAGGGGCTTTCAAGAAGTGGACAAAGATTGCACCGATGCTGCTTTGTTAGTTGTTCCTATGCGTACAAACATACCTTCTGTTTATTGTGGGGTGCCCCTGCATGGATGTTTCCTGTGAAACTAGCAGGCGTCGTGCACATTGTCGCTATGCCCACGCTTGTCCAAGAGTACCACTGATGCAAGAAGCAGAGGGGATGGCGTGTTGACACGGGGCACCCTGCCAAGCTTGCCCACAGGGTAGTAGCATAGTAAAGGAGCCTCAGAGAGGGCCGTCTGTCAAGTCGCATCCGTTAGCAGGCCATCCAACGGACTGCATGAACCATGGGATGTCAGAATGTGTTCTGTCTGCCAGGAACCAAATAAATGTGTTGCCTGCTAATTTCCTGACTTTTGCACAGTTTGTAGCCTCAACTTTTTAAGTGTGCAAACTTTTTGTTGCAGGTGTTTGCATCTGGAATGTGAGCGTCAGGCTGGGGGGTACGCAGACCCTCTGAATCGGGACAGCTACATCTGTACACTATGCAAGCAGGTGGAGCTGGATGTGGCCGACACGCAGACCTGTGCCACCCATGAGGTCTCTGTGCCCAGCCCAGAGTCCATGCAATGTAAGTCTGTTATCTACTTAGCCTTACCCTGTTATCTTGCCAACTTCACATCTTGCCACATGCTGTGGAACGGATTTTCTACCATGCTGTTTTCATCAAAACCACCAACCTCACCTCTTGCCGTCACCATCCATGGGATATTTCACCGCCTGTACAATTCTACCCCATTGTGCTGCCACTTATAGCTAACTATCTGTTGTAGGTTATAGTCTTCTGGCACATCCACCTCCACACACTGCTGCTGAAATCTTGTTCATTCAGGTTGTCAATTGTCCATAGTATTAAACATAGTTCTAATTCCATCTTTTTTTTTTTAACTCGTTTTTGAAGTAAAATGTCAGGCAAACAAAAGCTGTTTTGTCAGTTTTTTAGTGACTGTTAGCCAGTAGTAATAACCAGGTGTACATGCAGGTTTCCTGCACGCACAAAAATCCTAGAATTTTAGTGTTATGATCAGTGAAAATTTACAATTTTACCTGTATAGAATACCACTAAATATTACTGTATTCACAAATGAACAATAGCCCTTAATACATGCTCATCTATGTATAAATAGCATTAAATATCATGTTCACCTGAGTGGCATAGCACTAAATAGATACCACAGAAAAGAAGGCAAGCATGGATTTTTTTTTTTCCCTTTAGCAGATAGGTGCACAGTTTGAGACCTTGTATTGAAAGCCAGGAAAACTGAAAAACAGGGTGAGCAAGGAATACACACACACACACACACACACACACACAAAACTATATGCTGCTGTACAAGTTGTGAATTATCTGGCTTGTGCCATACTGACATACCCCCATTAAGTTGCCAGCTTTGCTTCTGTTATACAGAGGTGGGTTAGATAATCAGGCAAGCATGTACTTATTTATTAATTTTTTTACCCTGGCTGAAGCAATTCTTGAATATGTCCGCGCAGACAGTTACATCTAAGTTTTGTTTCCAGAACTGTGGCAAAGGAGGAAAATTTCTTTAGCTGTGCATTTACAGCATCCAGCTGAGTTTCCATGGTGATTAGCCTAGCATCCTTACTGTTAAATTGATCAAACAGCTCACTCATGATGCACAGATATTTATTCTGACCAAATGATAAATCTGTCCAAGACGCTACCAAATATGCCCCTGACAATGAATTGGCATGGTTGGTGGTGGAGCAGGCAATGTAATAGGTAAACTGGTTCTGTAACCTCTGTGGGGAGGAGTATGCATGGAGTAACAAACCTTTACTTAATTCCAGTATTTTACGGCCCTTTTGTGGGGATGTTTCAGGGCCTAACAGAAAAGAATTCTAAGGACTATTTGGTATATACAAACATGAGTGTTTTTGTTTAAACCACTTGCTTAGTAAATGTAATACGGTTTTTATTATTATGGGTTGGATAAAGAGTAGACCACATTTTAGGAGCCATTCATGCAGGAGTTCTGTTAATTTTCTCCAAATGTGCACGTTATGTTGCTGTAGACTGTGTGTTTGAGGGACTGTAGGGAGTATTGTGCATGGTATTAGCACTGTAAGTTGGCTTGCATAAAGGTGTCAGCAACTGTAAATACTATATATTAATCATTGTTACTTGGTTTGGAGAAGAGCTTTTACTAAATGTTTTTAAATGTTATAGGAATAAACTGAAAGTAAACTTGTGCTGCCAAAATATGTCAGAATAAAAGTCCTCTAGCAGTAGAACTTCAGACACGACTTGTTTAAGGCCAAGCTGCTAATGGCGGGAGCACGATCCTATTTAAAACGGCACCCTGCTGCCGTCAGGTCCGTGTCTCTCCAGGCTGCTTGCTTTGATGAATGGGCCCCTTATTGATCTGTTGAGTCAGGAGCCAGGGCAGCTTCACTGACAAGCCCTCTAGGGAAGGCCCCAGCATCAGTCTGCAGGCCTGGTGTAGGTTAATGGATGTTTAAAACACCCCTGTCTCCCTTAACTCCTCTTTCAAACTGGTAAGAGATGAACATCTCTGTGGGTCTCCATCTCAGCCCATCTGTAAAGCCTAGTCAGTAATCCTCCAGTTATGTGTATATCTCCCCATCCACCCCTAGGATGGGTGAACCATCTGCTGTAGCCCAGCCCATCTAGTCCACCGGGGGGGTTCCCTGATTTTACATGTAGTCTTTGATGCCAGGTGGCCTGCTTGCTGTTTACATGGACCCCAGCGAGGGTCCTTTTTACTACTTCTGGTGTGGTGCGTGCATTTTCCCTTTTCATTTTGATGTTCATTGCCTCATCCTTAGTGCCCACACCCTCCCACTGGCTGCTTCAGATCACCATGGTGCCATGCTTCCAGATGAGCACACCATGGTCTGCAGAGAACTTCCTGAGCTTTGCTATGTGCATCAAAGGTCAAGAACAGCCAAAATTCCTGCCAGGCCCTGATAAGCATACTTACATACGCAAATATCCCTGCTGTTTACGATCTTGCGCTTTTGTAGAGATGAGAAACTCATTGCCCGGCCAAGAAAAGGTCACCACCTGGATTTAACTTAGTGTTATGATGTGGGGTTGCTTCAGTTGGTTAGGTCTAGGTTCAGCAATGTTTTTTGCCCAAAAAATGAGGTGAGCTGACTACTTGAACATACTGAATGAGCAGGTTTTTCCATCAATGGATTTTTTTCTTTATATTCCAAGATGGCAATGCCAGGATTCATTGGGCTCAGATTGTGAAAGAGTGCTTCAGGAAGCATGAGAGAGACATCATTTTCACACATGGATCGGCCACCACAGAGTCCAGACCTTAACCCCAGTGAGAATCTTTGATATGTGCTGGAGAAGACTTTACGCAGCGGTCCGACTCTCCCGTCATCAGTACAAGATCTTGGTGAAAAATTAATGCAACTCTGGACGGAAATGAATGTTGTGACATTGTATTAGCTTATCGAAATGATGCCATGGCAAATGTGTGCCATAATCAAAGCGAAAGGCAGTCCAACGAAATATTAGTGACTTTTTTTTTTTTTTTTTTTTTGGACTGGGTCATACTTCTTGCTGCTTTTGGCAAACTATATGGCTAGATTTGCTGTTTTAAGGTTTCTTTTGGTAGAATTTTTTTGGATTCTACTCCAGTCAAGTCACACATGGTATTTACCAAGGTGAAAAGTGCAGCTTCCCCTGCAAGCCTGCTTGTTCAGAAATAGGTCAGGTTGGCCTTAGTACTGGGTGATTGTTTCTGAAAACAACCCGGGCACTTGTCACAGGGCACTAAGCTTATATGTCCTGGCTTCTCTTCTAAGCCCCATGTGCAACCAAGGGACCAGTGATCTTTACTGGTGTTCTGTTGTAACCAGGACATCCTTTCATCACCTCAGAACCCTGTACTGAAGCATGAGAATTACTTCCAGCTTGAAGCATTACAAATAAAAACGCATCCAGGTATCACTTTAAAAAATGTTCCTTGGTGTGATGCACTGTGTGGTCTGTTTAAATTTTGGAGTTTCAGAACGTTTAATGGATGGTATTTGTGGCAAGTTAACTGCTAGCCTGATTCACTTAGGTTTCAGTGAGGCAAAGTAGGATTTTTCAACCAATGTCACCATGCAGTCAGTTGTCTTCACTGTATATAAACCATATATATTATAGTTTGGCTTGTGCTGTAAGTTCTCAGTCTGCTCTTCTCTACTCATTTTGGCTGTTATGCTCTAGATAATCACGTTCCACATCTGGACTTTACAAACAGTGTCAACTTGTTTGGAGAATCTGAATTCATTTTCATTATTTTCATTGATAGCTTTTTTTGTCTATTTTTGTACATTAAAAGTTTACGTTCTTTTTGTGAACCTTTAAGTGTACGGTAACAGCTATGAAAGAGTTGAATTACTGCGGGTAGAAAACCATACAGTATTGTAATAATTAATGGAAGGAAACTATCTTGTTTGGTTATGATAACTAATGTTAACTTTTGAAATACAGCCAAGTTACATTTTACATTTTTGGATTAAGCAATTTCCAAATAATGCACCCTACATTTTGCAAAACAGGTTTCAAAATACAGGCATTACTCAAAATTGTGCAAACGCAAATGTAAGCAACAGCTGAACCATGTTGTCATTGTTCTCAGTCAGTCTGCTTGGTGTGATCTTGCTGCATGTGTTTTTTCATGCAGTGCAGATCTGTCAAAATGTCATCGAAGCAAAGGTGTGTGGTGCAGTGGTGCAAGAGAATCAGCGTGCTTGTAGAAAGCCCATTTTGTTACTACAAAATTTAGTTTTTGGAGTGGTATGAACATGGTGAGTCAACAGCCTGCTTAAAGAAAGCATTGGGTATGAGAGAGCAATGTATGCAATTCATGATAGTACAGAGAAAATAAAATTATTGGGTGTTTTTTTTTTTTTTGTTGAATTCCCAAGAATCTTTGATTGCATGTGAACAATGGATAAAGTGTCGGTTATGTGAATAACTAATGAAAATAATACTGTACTAAAAAACATTGGCACTACATAATTTTCTCATTTACCTTCTGGAGTACAATTTGATCTTAATCAGTAAAGATACCAAAAATTAACTTTACCATTAAATGTCTGGATATTTTAAACATGCTACTGGATTTAATGAATTGGATTTAAGGTGGCCACCTTCAACTTTGCAGAGGGTTGTCAGGGTTCTATACAAACAAAAAAAAAAATGTTGGGAGCCAGTGGTTCCTGAGCAAAAAGCCGAGCTGCTTTTCATTTTTACTTGCCAAAAAGATTGTGTGTTTATGAGCCATTTAAAACAAGAAATATATAGTATTGTGCCCTAAAATAAAATGTATCAAAGTTGGACAGTAGTTCTTTCCTTACGATGCACATGTATTCTGGATTGAAATTTATGCTCAGCTCTTAACTCTATCATGTTTGTTCAGATGTGTAGGATTGTGGCCTTTCAAGGGGTAAACATCCCAGTAACAGTCACATGTATTATGTTTTTGACTTTTGCTGTGTTTTTAACATCTTTTTTTTATACCTCTACTACATTTGTACCTTGTAAGTCCATTTCCACTGTATAGCAAACAAGAAAAGGACCAACCTCACTTTATAAATTCACACTAATAGGGACCTTTTGCTCAGTTTCCACACATGGCAATAAGATAAAAATTATTTTTGGTTGCCAATCATTTCTATTTTTGGTTGCATTTGCAATTATTTTAGTCATAGCCTGGAGCCCTGCCACTGTGTACTTGTATATTTTGTGTTTACCATAAAGCATTAGAGGTTCTCAGCCAGCCATTGGTTGAGTGATGGCCTTTTCCTTGGACCTGCAGTGTAGAGCAATGCATGACTGCAACTGGCAAGAAGACTGTGGGACTATGAGTGTTGTCATGGAGATTCTGGGCTTGGGTGTTGCCTCCCTTAAATTTCCTCTTTTCGATTTAAAAAAAAAAAAAAAAAAAAAAAAAAAAAAAAAAAAAAAAGGTGGAGGAGGATGGCAGTAATCCGCAAAGGAAGTCGTGTCTGCTTAGTTTCACTTGTATTTATGACTTTTTGCCTATAAATGGAGTGTATTATTTTCTTTCCCTTCTTAATCAATTTTTTTGCTGTATTTCTCATTGGTCATTGCTTTGATGTAATACAGCTTTGTTGTCGTGGCATGGCTGAGGACGAGCCCGAAACCAGTAAAGTTATAGCAAGTCTCGAAGTAGACCAGTGCTTATAGTCATGTAGGCTGTAGCTTTGTAGAGGAGAGAAGGGTCACATACACCTGCAGGAAATAAGTTTGATTCCATTGAATTATTTCTGTTGCCATTTATTGCATTCCTCATGGATTGGTGGAAATCTTGGAGCTCTCCTCTCACATTTCAGTACCAGAAAATTTTGTTATCGAAGACTTTCAGCAAGTCTTCAGCTTTGTGTGAGCCAAAATAGGACCTATCAGTCAGGGGATGAACCTGAAAACCCTCCCCATATCTGGATTGAACATGTGTAAAAAGGGGTATTGTTTCACTGTCACATTTTGCCTGCAGGACAGAATTTAATTTATATTTTAATTAAACTCTTATTATAGTCAGTTATTTTTTCCATCATTAACATTTAATTTACTGCCATAGCCGAAAAAACAATATTTTATCCTTTTGCCCCCTCCTCCCGTTTCTGGCTGACACATTGCCGCTGTTTCCTTCCCTTGTTTCAGGCACCGTGGACACTACTGCTGGAGAGCTGGAGCATAGTTGCAAGGGGAATGAGGAGAAGACAGAAGAGGAGGCTGTGGTTGAAACTCCTGAAGAAAACACGTTAGTTTTATCAGGTGTGTCTTGGGGGCTTTGCTTTTCTCAGTAGATTCTGAACGTCACCAAATGCGGGTTTCGTTCCAATCCAACCTGCCCCCACCTCACCCACTGTCTCATTGTGTCTCACTTGTGTTTTCTCTGTTTTAGTCATCAAGCCTGCACAGGAAATTCAGGTCACCGTGATTGTGACGCAGGACCAGGCTTTACCTGAAGAGAGTCAGGACCTGGTAGATGAAGGCCCATCCCCTGTTAGTGCTGTAGTGGGTGAACAGGTTGAGGATGTCGGGATTAAAGATGAGAAAACGGTGGTGCATTCGATGTGCACTGAGCCAGAGGTCCAGCGTGAAGAAGAAGCACCGGCAAACACTTTGACCCCACCTACCAAAGAAACTGATCCAGAGTCACTGAGCATGGAAGGCGAGCCTATGGAGGTCTCCCACTCTGAGACCTCACAGTTGGATCGAACAGATGAACAGAGTGCTCTGGACCCTGCACCAAGGGAAGAGGATGTACTGATGGGTGCTCTGTTGGGGGACACGATTACGTTGCCACCCCCTGATGTGAGCCCACTGTTGCAGGAGAGGGACATCACTCCCCCGAGCGAGCACAGCTTCTCGGACCTGAGTTCGCCGACTGGAGAGTACAAAGCCCTAAAGTACTCTCCCGAGGCTTCCTCAGAGAGCTCAGCCAAGCTGGCATTCTCACCGCTTTCTGGAGAGGCCTCACCCAAGGAGCCATCTCAAGCTCAGGCTTCTTTGCTGGCGACTGGCTACGTCAGCAACATGCCACCAGCCACCTTCATACCAGTCACTCCCAAAATTGGCATGGGAAAGCCGGCCATTTCCAAAAGGAAATTCTCCCCAGGAAGGCCCAGGGTGAAGCAGGTAGGTCTTGCTGGGTTTTTTGTAGCTTTGACATCTGTGGGTGCTGTCTCACTGGGGTGATTGGCATTCAGGCCTGCTGGATCAACAGATTCTTTTGTTTTAGCCATTCTGTCATGTTGATTATTTTCAGTGCGCAGCAAGCATTAATTATCATGGAACATTTCTGGCAGAGCCAGGCCTCCTTTCCTTAGTGACCCGAAGAGATGGGGAGGGCACCTTGGGGGGCAAACACCTCATGCTGAGCAGAAACAAAGGGTTCTTTATTCAGAGGTGTATAATTTGGATAACTGCTCACCCAGCTGTGAGACATGATGGGCCTTAGCTGTATTTTATTTCATTCTTTTTTTTTTTTTTGGTAGGTATAGGATCTGTTGTTAAAACCATACACACTAGCAATTTAAAGCCATGCACAGTACAGTTTTACAAATTGTAACTCATATGGTTCATATTTACAAAGCAGATTTTGTAGCTCTGTGAGGTTTACTGTTTAGCATGGAAGACGATGGCATCAGCGTGTGTGGCTGAGCACACGGATCACTCATGGAAAGGAGACAGTGGTCCCCGGGGGAACAGGGAAAGCGTGTGAGAAGTCTCATGGGGTGTGTTTCAGATGAGCTCCCTCATGAGGAGTAATTGAATTCTGCTTCCCGTCCTTGTTCCTGCACAGTCCTCCCAGTTGGCAGCCTGTAATTTGAAGGGTGGACTCCTTGTACCCAGGCTGAGTAGGGGATTTCCTGTTTGTGTGCATAAGTATGATTTAAATATGTCACCGTACTGACTGTTTGTATGCCTGAGGTTTTGCCATTCAAATGAAAGCTCAACATTTCCCCAAACCCTACATTTTGCATAGAAGTAACAGGACAGTTGACAGTATTTCTTGGTCCAATTTTAAGGGGAGTGAAAGGGTGCTGTGCTCTGGACAATTATTCGGTACTCACCCCTACGAAATGCTACTCGTATGTGAGTGCTATCCCTGCTCGGGAGTGGATGCAAATGGTTGGTACAATCAGTTAAATTCGATGCCTTTTGTAAGCTGCTTGGTGTCAGGGCATCTGCAGAAGATGCCCACAGGAACACAATGTAGTAGGGAAGAAGGATGTGCAGAATATAACCTGCAGACAGGGGTGTGACTTAGGGAAGAGGGTGAGACTCACTTTTGCCTTTTTTTTTTTTAATTAATGAGGAGTTCCTGAATTTTTTTTTTATTTCATTTATTTTTTTCTTTTTTTTTTCTTTTTTCAAGTTTCCAAAGGCTTGACAGTAAGAGTAGTTTTGCGTTCAAGGGTACAACAGTTCTCAGGTTGTCCCAGGAAGGCAACAATTTTTGCCTCACAGACACAGAATATATTTCTTTCCAAATAGAATGATATATTTGAGGGCAGTACAATGAATATTTCCTAAAGCCATTCCATTCTGCAAGACTGCTGCAGATTCATTAGGCATTTGGACTGGAAACTGTGATCCACTGTGTCCTGCTTTGACTTAGCGACTGCAATAAAGTTCAAGTGGGGTCCTGCTCTTATCATGGATTTGGGAACATTTTGTATCATTAGTGCTTTTCACTTTCTTGAAAAAGACTCGGAAGGTCTTCAGTATGTCTCAGCGCATCAAGGGAATGTCCATCCTGCTGCATGACCGAAGACACTGAAACAGCTCACATCCTTCCATGATTTTGCCATATAGTTAATTGTTTTAAAATGTAAAACTACGTCTACCCTGTGCTGTTTGTGTGTATATGTGCAAGTGCACCATTT
The DNA here is from genome assembly GCA_018136845.1 of Heterotis niloticus. Taxonomy (NCBI): domain Eukaryota; kingdom Metazoa; phylum Chordata; class Actinopteri; order Osteoglossiformes; family Osteoglossidae; genus Heterotis; species Heterotis niloticus. The sequence goes on along the minus strand of CM030901.1, from coordinate 24,227,665 downwards.
TTTCTTGCATGTTATACTAAAAATCAGCATGGTGATTTTTTTTTTCTTTTTCTTTTAATTTACTGTTTAACCCCCCCATTCCTGCCCAGCCCCCTCCTTCATTTTTCCCTTTGAAGACCTTGCAGTTAAATGCTCTGCTGTTGCTCCCAAATTTTTTATTTATTTATTTATTTATTTATTTATTTATTTATTTATTTATTTAATGAAAATGACACATTTAAGTTTCCCTGTGCCTGTGGGTATGTTTCTGTTGCAACACTGTTTGCTTGACATTAAAAATGTAAGATCGGGACAAATCTATACATGAGGAAAAATTCAGACCCCATGGGTCTCTTAATATATTATTTATGACATAACTCTTGTGAAGCAAAATTGCTCCTTTTCGCATTGCTTCACAGTAACAGTGTAATTGTACATAATTACTTTGTGTGCCTCCTGACAGCTTATTAAACTGACCGAATGATCCCTTTGACGTTTTGTGTGGAACTCCATCTGAAAGAAAGATGCACCGCTGGGCTGACATCATCAACCCTGTTTTGTAAACACGCAAACAGGGCACATCGTTGTCATGACAACTAGCCAGATGCCCAATAGCATGGAGTTATAAGATCATAATGTATTTAAAAAATTCTGCACTTTTTATTTTAACCCTGCATGTTACCGTTTTCGCTCCTTGTTCTCTAGTTTTGTTCTCATGGCCAGAATTGTTCCGAACTTCAGGGTCATGCTTGCTTCGAGGCTTCTTGTTTCCCTTTGTATTTATTTATTTATTTGTTTATTTATTTATCTATCCATCCATCCATTCATTCATTCATTCATTCATTCCTTTTTGCTGGTTTTTCATTTATGTTGCTGCATTTTTTTCCCCCCTTCTCTCACCCGCCACACCTTTGTAGGGGACTTGGAGCAGCCGTAGTGCATTCAGCTCCCCCTCGTGGTCCCCCGACCACTGGGATGGGTGGGACACTGCAAAGACCAGGCAGCCAGCCAACACCCCCGTCTGGAGCATCAAAGTGGTAAATAGCCGGCCTCGCGCTCTGCCCTGGTACCCAGTGGGGGCTGGCCAGGTGTTCCCCTTCGTATGGGGTTTAGCGGCTGCATAGGGGTGCCATCTGTCCTTTTACATACGTTGACCTGTTTCCCGTATGGGCCCAAAGTTTGACCAGGTCCCTGACTCTGCCCTCCCCATCAGGAGGGAGTCTATGTCAGAGGTTAGCAATCCCCTTGTGTGACTATGAGCAGTGGATGGATTAGAGCCAAAATTATCACGAAGCTATGGCAGGGGTCCTGTCAGCATGCCAGTAACCCTCTGTTAATGCTGCTAGAAACCTGTCCTGCTAAATTCATCTGGCTCTTTCCAACACCAGTTAGTATAATTTTTGCGTATAGAGGCTGCCTTTATGCGCATTATAGATTCATTTGCTTGTATCAGTTATGTGCAGAGTTGAATATTAGGAATGGGAGCACCCAGACTCATTTTCCAGAAGGTAGTAAGCTCTCACCCCTTTGGAGTAAGCTACTTTTCTTGATTCTCTGTTAAAGGGGGGGATCCACAAAATACTGTTTACCCTGAAATGTCATTAATCAGGACATCAGGTGACAGTGCTTAGAGCTGCTTTGTCTCAGAGGACCCACCTCAGGCTGTAGTACTCTTGATCAGCATACCCTAAACTCCTGCAGTAAAGAATCATTTAGCCTGAAATAAAAGGGTAGGTTATTGTACTTAGTTTCTATGTTGCTTTGAGGAAAAGTATCAGATAAATAGATGTAAATGTTTTAAATTTGCCTATGCTTGTTTTGTTCTGTTCTTGAGCTCCTTGGTAATGAATGTGAGGAAAAGCTTTGAGTGATGCACCATCTGCATGTTCCACCATGCCCTTCTGCACGTGCATTGCTAGCCAGCTCTGTCTCTGTGTCCACTGCTAGACTTGCCTACTTACCTGTGGTTATGGGCATGCTCACGTTGTTCATGTTTAGAAAACAAGGTCAGAAGCAGAGCTCTTCTCATCAGTAAAGAACTTTCACATTCAATGAATGCATGCCTTACATGCAATGGTTTTAAAACAGCCTTTCGGAAAATTCCTCTAATAAAGCTTTTTAAGGAAGCCTAGAAACATCTGTGGCGCACAGGGATTGTCATTGTCACCTGGGTGGAGGAGGATGGCTGAGCTTTCACTCTGCTCAAAAGGGTCATAGTTTGAGGTAGGTGGCTGAGGCATCCTGGGGCTTAGAGAGGGGACAGCACAGGGCTGTCGGGTCTGGTTCGCATTTATGGAGTGATAATGATCACATTATGAACTAGTCTGGAAACCTGACCATTGTTGTTTGGGTTCCTGCCCATTATTCTGCCTCTTATGAGCGGTTTAGGTGATAGGATGTAGGAAATTCATCTAAGAATGGCTCTTCACGAGTGGTTGTCTTCTATATTTTAGAAAAAGGAAAAAAGATTTGGTGGATAATGTTGGCCACAGCCCTAGAGAGACATACTATAGAAATACAAATACAGGTATCCCCTACTTAGGAGCATAATACATTTCTGGAAATTGGCTTGTAAGGTCACATTTTGTAAGAGGGAAGTACAATTACCATTATGGTATGAATGGCTCTTGTAGCTCAGATGTGAAAAAATTGGCCTTGTATTTGATCATAACTTGGTAAAGGGTATTACATAATTTCACTTGTATGTGTGTTAAAAAAAAAAGTCAACGAATTGTATCTCAAGGGATCCCTGTATGTGTGTGTGTATACACACACACACACACACACACACACACACACACACACACACACACACACATATATATGACCGTAATATAACTATAAGGGTTGCCATAGAAGGCAAGAAAGCCCTATCTAAGAAGATCAAAAAAAGTGACCCAATCTATTGCTACAGATCTAGTGGGACAGTCACATATCAGAATATCCGTTTGTGTGAAACGTGAGACAAATGCAGCTTTTTCTTAAAGGTCTTTTGAGTAGTTGAATAAATAAATTTTTTATCCATCTCCATAAAAGTTATACTTCTATTTGTGCCAAATTGTCCATGTTTATGTAACTTTTCCATTTCACTTAATTCACTTTGGTTATTTTAACTTTTATGGTATTTTGCATATCATCAGTCTTTTGATGTATAACCCTTAAGTATCTTGTGTTTTCAAACCAACTGAATTTTCTGTGTGGGGTTGTGGGGGTGGTGTCTTCTTTTTGTATAACTTCATTTAGCTAAATTGCTGGGAAATTTTCTTGGGATTTATTATATTAGACTGCTTTTAAAAAGAAATTCCCAAGTACTTTGTCATTAATAATTAAGCTTTCAAATATGCTCAGCTCCCACATGGAGAGGGAAGGGGGAATGGTCATGGAATAAGGCTGAACCTAGAAGGCTGAAGTTGCTTTTTATGGACAGCGTGGGTTCTGATTAGAATACATGTTTGGTGAGGATATTGCGCCGTTATCAGTAAACAAGTAAGGGTTGGTCTTACTTTGGGCAGGGTTGGGCTTGGGTGGGATGTGCCATAATTAAAATGAATATCATTCAGACAAGCATTGGGTTAGGAGGGGCAGGACCAAACAAGTATCTGAAGACTGTTGGCCTACTCTGAGGGGCCTCAGGCAGTGTTAAATCTGTTAATAAGGTCCCCTGGGGTGTGGCGGGGCTTTTGGAGCTGCAGAGATGACTTTCTGTTCTTGACAGGGCCGAGGGTCCAGCTTCCCAGGGCGGAGGAGGCCCAGAGGAGCAAACCTGTCCGGGAGAGGTGGTCGGGGCCGCTCCAAGCTCAAAAATGACATCGGGCTCCTGCTGGCCCCTGGAGTATGTCATGTCTTATTTTATCAACTTGAAATAAAAAAAGCTTCTATTTGTGTTTGAGGAACCAGCTAAAACAAGGACATTCTTTGCAAAATATACAGGTTGTGCAACACTCCTTGAACCACTTGTAACCTGGCTATTAAAAGAAAAATCAGTGTTAAACTGATAATTTTAGGTAAATGAGCCCAGGTGTTTTAAGGATTTTGAGCAGCCTCCAGGATTCTGAATGGTTGCGTAAAAACTTATAATGGCAAATAATTTTGGAATATATACCCCCTACTTTCAGTATGATTTAAAAAAAAAAAAAAAAAATTTTTTTCTTTTGGAATTTGTCCGCAAGACAAGTACATTATACCTATCTTGTCAAGTTTTGCAGCTGTCCAATTTTGGAGGACCTCAGAAAGACAAGAAGTAAATGCCAATTTTTTTAATTATTGAAAATTCAAGTCAAAATTTAGCCTTATTTTTGACAAATTACGTTGCTTTTTAGTGACAGCTATTTCAAAATGAAAATGCAAATAAGTGACACTGCACAGTATATTGTTATGGTGGTCTTCATTTTTCAATGAATTTAATATTTTATTTTAATTTTATTTTTCACCTACCCATTGGAGAGGGATCAGAAATATTCTACCTGTCCAAGAGTGAAAATATAAGCAAACATCCTCTCCTTGGCTGTCAGACATCTGTTAATATTGATCCTTCTGCTTGCCAGATTAGCATATTGCAGTGTTAAATTTTATTTTCTTAATTGGATGTGTACATACAAAATTTTTAGCTCGATACGGAGACTGTGTAGTGTGTTGCATAAATAAATGTTTTGAATTCACTTTGTTCACCCCAACTTGTTTGCACAGAAATGCAGCAATGCTAAATGCCAGTTTGAATCACTTAAGTCTCAGTTAAATCACTGTAAAATTAAATGGCAGATACTAGTTCAGATCAATATTTGCAAGCAATTATGAGTCACTGCAGCTGGATGCAAGTAATGATACATGTGTTTGACTAGAGGGTGGCTCTGATGTGCATGGACTACACATCTGGCTACTGAGGTCACATTAGTGACTCATGTTTGGCTTCATCTTAGAGTCTTAAGATATGGTGTTTACATCTGCAGGTCAGCATGATTGAACCATGTACGGTGAAGGAGGAGGAGGAGAACACCATGCATAACACAGTAGTCATGTTCTCCAGTAGCGATGCCTTCACCATGAGACAGGTGGGTTGCTGCCCTGTCCTGCAGGGGTTTCTGGACTTTCTAGCGATTTCTGATGTATCTGTGGAAGTCCTGTAACTCCCAGGTACTAATGCCCTTTTAGCAATTTTTTGATAGCAGGGTAAGATAGACCAAAGCTAACTTCTATATATAACTGATTCATGGTGTAAATTCTTTGTGTGCCTCATTGCTTAATGGAGCCAACAGGTGGTTCAATAGTAAGAGTTTAGCTAAAGTAAATGTAAATATATAGTGATCTGCTCATAAAATTTATTAATTTAACCCTGTAGACCTCTCAAAGTTTTCTTTATTAAATAGGATTGGATTCATGGGTTCATGATTGTTCAACATTCATTTTGTAATTAAAGCTATGGATATGAGATACTATGTAAACTCAGACTTTGGAAAATGTAGGGTTTTTTCTAATGAATGTGAGAGTGACTGTGGTTGACTAGAATTGCTTTTCATTCTCCACCCTCAGGACATGTGTGTGGTGTGTGGGAGCTTTGGCCAGGGGGTCGAGGGAAGACTGCTGGCTTGCTCCCAGTGTGGACAGTGCTACCACCCATTCTGTGTCAACATTAAGGTAAGACCCCCATTTCTCTGTGGGAGCTTTTGAGACCTGATAGTCACCTAAAATGTTGTTGAGTGTAAAAAGAAGTTTCTACATTAAAATCTTGTTGCAGGCTTGTAAAGCGGAGGATGTTAAGCCTTGGTTCCTGTGGTGTCTTTTGATCCAGCGTGCAAAGCATAATCCGGTTAGCGTATCACCAAAGTTATAGCACAATCCTTATCACCTAACATGGCCAGGTATATAAAAGCACTCAATCAACTTCTCTTGGTTCAGTCTTTGTGTGTTGTTACTGATGAGATCACAGACTTAACAAACAGTTTGTAGCATTTTAGCATCATGCTTTGGAAGGCACTGAGAAATTTCTACTGAGTAAATGTTGAAAGTTGGCTAGTGAGGCCATGTAAGAGCACTGGACACAAAGCCCAACCATTACACAATCCTCACCACCTCACCATATCACTCTCACCCAGTACCTTGTAAAGAAAATAAATAAAAGCCCCAGTTTTTAGGACCACACCTGGAGTGCTAATTGAGACATTGTTCTAGCATAATTATCAATTTCCCTGTTTTTGTTAAAAATGAGATCAAATGCTTAATCTTGATGCGCAAACATGCCTGGGTATACCATTCTTGCTAGCCGATAATGAAACCTACCAAATATGTGTAAACGCATTATGTGTTATTGCTTTGTTCCTGAATTGTAGGGACTCCCTCTCCCTGTCTCCAGCCAGCCAGACCTCATTAGTCTGTAATGTCCTCAGCCAGTGCAAACTGTCACAGCCTATCAATGGTCACCTAATTGATAGTAAACAGAGCAGTTAATATTGAAGGTGTTTTAATGCGTGGTGACGGAGGGTAATGGACATGGAAGGTTAAATTCTGTTGGAGATCACTGACTCATAAAGGGCTGCAAGCTCATAAAGCACTAATTGGGTTCCGGGAGTCGGCACTTTGTTTGAGAGGAGGAGCGTTGGGGGTTCGTTGTTGCTTCAGAGATGCCGTTAATGACTGCGTAGACCGGTCATAATGTACTCTGCTGCCAATGATACTGCTCTGCATCGGTAGCTCTAATGACATTCCACTTTAGAAAATGCAAATTGAAAACGACAAAACATTTATCTTGGGTTGTTTTGGGATACATCTCTGTCTGCTCTTTGTTCCTGAAACCAAGTATGGGTTGTTTTTGCAAAGTAGGCCAGGACTTGTGGCAGTGTGTTGGTGTAGAAAAGCCCTTGGAAATGAAGTTTGTGCGCAATCTTTAATTTGGTGCCGAGGCAAAATAAATAAATGCAAAGACAAAGTAACGCAGCAGCCCTATCGCTGAAACTCCCCCGGCCAGCTGGTTCCGTTCCCAAGCATTTTGCAGTTTGCCAAATGCTTGCTGGTTGTTGGAGTGTTCCACTTAAGATCCTTTTTGCTCTTGTTGAAATTGAATCCTCTTCCCCCTTCACTGTGGTGTAGTTCTGACCACCAGCCCCCAGCTTCTGACCTTATGTGTTGCTTGTTTCAGATCACTCGAGTGGTGCTGAGCAAAGGCTGGCGCTGCCTGGAGTGCACAGTGTGCGAGGCTTGTGGTCAAGCGAGTGACCCGGGCCGCCTACTGCTCTGTGACGACTGTGATATAAGCTACCACACCTACTGCCTGGACCCACCCCTGCAAACCGTCCCCAAAGGAAGCTGGAAGTGCAAGTGGTACGAGTTGCTGCCGCCACCCCAAACCATGCCTATGCATGGCTTCTTTCCCGGGCCCTCCCTCTATACCCTTGTGTGTCTGTTAATCTTTAGATGAGAGTTTAGCAGCTGTTCTCTAGCAAGGTAGAAAAGGATTTCCCACCTTTTCTGTATTTGTGTAATGTCAGACATAATCCCTATTTAAATAAACATAGAACTGCATTCCATCAGGATACTTTCAGTGAGGGAATCTAAAATGTAAACAATGGAGAATAAAATCTGCCATTTATAATCATTTTGTTTCTGGATCTGCTATTGCCTTGTAACAGTCATGATCCACATGCACAGCAGATAGCTGTCAGTGAGAGAAATGGTCAGAGTCACTTGTTCAGACCAGTGCAACGTGGTTCCTTTTTTTTTTTTCTTTTTTTTTTGTGTGTGTGTGATGTTTAAATTCTGTCGGCCTGTCCATGTGTGACAGAGATTTATTGGTTTCTGCTGTTCTTTCTCAGATATTTGTTGTGTCCTGTTCTCTCCCAGGTGTGTTTCCTGCACGCAATGTGGAGCCACTTCCCCAGGTCAGGGTTGCGAGTGGCAGAACAATTACACACAGTGTGGCCCGTGTGCCAGTCTGACTGTGTGTCCCATTTGCTGCCAAGACTACCGGCAAGATGAGCTTATTGTGCAGTGCCGGCAGTGTGATAGGTGAGCCCCTTCCACCCACTTGCCAGTCGTTTGGAAAGTGTCCACGTCTGGAGACCCAAGTCTCTGGCACAGCCAGCTCTGCTTCCCGAAGCAACACCTGAATGATTTCAAGGTTTCATTTATTTTGCAAAATGGGTTTCTGTTGTTCAAGGACATGCTGTCACTGTAAGGTTTGTAATTTATGGACACAGAGTGATCGTACCATGCTTATAATACAGACAAGATCCTCTCCTTTCACTTGGATGCTAATAACTTGCATTGTTATTCCATTCCCACTCACTTTCTATATCCTCCCATAAGATGGATCCATGCATGCTGTCAGAATCTGAACTCAGACGAGGAGGTGGAGAATGTGGTGGATGACGGCTTTGACTGTACCATGTGCCGCATCCGTGTGCCACCATTGCAGGGTAAGTCTGGCTCCAGCCTGAGCAACTGTGGTATCAGCACATGGTCCCTACCTCTTAGCCTTCTATGATTGTTTAAGCCACATCATTTTTGGCCCAGTATTTTTAAGTTTCACAGCAAATAGCCCAGTAGATGTAAAAGAAAGATTATTATTATTTAAGTACAACATTTTTCTGGTATACATTTGAGCATATGGCAGACTTTAACCCCGTTCCTTCAATGAAGTAACCAACTCAGCAGGTAGCTTAGGGACAGCACCCAGTGTAGCAATTAGAGGCGCTACCTCTGGTCTCCAAGGTTGCAGGTTCGAATACCATCTCCTACTATAGTAGTAATTGCTCAGCTGTGTAAAAGGGTAAGCCATTGTTAGTAGTTTAATACTAAGTCTATTTTCAGAAAAGTGTTGAATAAATGTAAGTGTAATCTGATTCCAGGAACTACTGTGTTTTATTATCTTGCTGGAAGAGAACAGTAAACAAGTTCAGGGCACTAACAATGATATTTCCGTCACCAGCTGCAGTAACGCCACCAGCAGCCGTAGCTGCATTCGAGGTCAGCGAACCAGCAGCTATATCGCAGTGTGTGACAAAAGTGAGAGAGCAAGGTAAACTCTCACCTCATGATGCCACCGTTGGGTACGTGCTTGCTCAAATGATGTGGGTTTGATGTTATTACTTGTGCTGGGTGCCTTCCCTAGACCTCCAGAAGACATACACCCAGGATGGCGTGTGCTTGACTGAATCAGGCCTGTCCCAGCTTCAGAGCCTGGCAGCAGCTGCCTCACGTCGCAAGCGTCCCAAACCCAAGCTGAAGCTGAAGATCATCAACCAGAACAGTGTGGCAGTGTTGCAGACCCCGCCGGACCCCCAGTCCGAACACTCTCGTGATGGGGACCTAGAGGACAGTCGAGGTATAAGCGTTCTCCCTTTCTGCTTCTGCTGTTAATCTAATTTAATTTGAGCTTTCCCTACAAAATAGTGGCCAGAGCTGTTTTTCCGTTGTGAATTCCAGTCACAGCTTTGTCTGGAGCATCAGACTTGCGCCAGTGTGCTTACCGCCCACTTTGATTTTCTTTTCAAATCACAAGTATGAGGCTAAGGAGAAAAATTCCAATTACTTGGATATTGAGATGCATGTTATTGTGAAAAACAAGGGTATAAATTGGAGCAGGTCTGTCTGAAGGGCTGGGCTAACACAGGGAATATCTGTGTAATTAATTTAACTCATAAAGGCAAGAAGACTTGAAAACTGCAGTCAGCAAATTATACCTGCCCTGGCATTTCGGTTTGAAGACTCGGTGGGTTTGAGTGAATTAATGCCCAAAATGTCCGTCAGCACTCCTCCTGGGGAGAGCTTCCCAGGCTAATGGTGGCCACAACAGTTAACCCTTTCCCCAGTACAGTGGCACCAACATCTTGCAATGAGGCATCTTTCTACTCTGTCATTTCCCCTCTAGAGCAACGGCTTGGGGTTTAAATGAAATTTTTAAGGTTAAAGTTCACAAAGTGTTCTTGGTTGCTTCGTATGATTATTTACCTCTGCAGTCACCAGTGCATCACAGAGAATCTCCTGCTGCCTGCTTTAAGCATTGTTTGTGTACATAGATATGGTATTTTAAATCTAATTATTTTTACTCCTCTGGTGTAAATGGGTAGTTCTGGCAATTTTAAATGTTTTTCTTTCCATTTTTAATTTGCTCCTCCAAGAGTAGGTTCTATTAGGTCTTTTTCATATGTGAAATAGCACTTAATTCCTTCTATGGAAATTATGACAAAAAGAAAGGGGGGTGTTGGTGTGAGGGGTTCTGTGATTCATGCAGCTTTCCCTTGTTTGCAGAAGGGGACCTTCTAGACTGTGAGGGGAAGTCTGATTCCAGCCCTGAGCGAGATCCCCCTGAGGAGGACTCTAAGGGGGCTGAGGGCTCCGATGGTGCCAAAAAAAGGAAGAGGAAACCATACCGCCCAGGTAGGGGACCTGAGCAGTGTGATTCAGTTTAGCTCAGGACTGAAATAGCATAGAGGCCATTTCTGTTGAAAGAAAAAAAAAAAAATCTTTCTCAAAAAAATGCTCTATACTTTAGCTCACTTGCCTCTCATGGTTTTCTAAAAAGAAGGTTGTAACTGTAGTGATCACCAGAGATGGTGCATTGCCTGCCCCCTCCCTAGCAACTCTCCTGCAAAGGGGCTCAAGACTGGATTAACACCCATAATGCATTGCAGCCAAAATTTATTAGCTGGAAGTGCTGCTTTCAGCTCTTTGTAAGATTGTGCCCCTGCCCCACAGAGACACAAGGACCAGCAAAATACAGTAGATTTTCAGTAAGCAAAACATATATTTGGGTTCCCATTTTGTAAGCAGTTAAAACAATTTAGATTATTTTTCGATGCTGTAGTTTATTCATTGAGTGTATACACTTAAATGTAAGAGAAAAAGTGCCACAGTTTCTTTAGTTGCCTTTTTTAATCTACGTACTACTGGTACGTTTCTCTTGCTGTGAAAGTTACCAAGGAATTGTTCGTTCTTTGATCTTGAAAGCAATTCCAAAAAGTGAGATTACATTTGTTCCGTGGAAGCATTTTAAAGGCCGTAGCAGTACTGCAGCAGTCTCTGGCAGTTCCTTTCTTTACCTCTTTTGCTCCTAGTCCTGCCTTGCAAGGTCTTGCATACACCTCCAGTGGCAAGGCAGATCATTGTTGCCACCCTTTTCCACTGCTTGCTGGGTTACCAGTTAAATTGAAGTGTTTCTGATAGTTAATGTTGTACACCTATGAGGAAAAATTCTGCCGAACGCTCATGCTGTAGCTTAATCCTTATGTGCTTAAGTGACTGTGAGTGAGACTGTAAATGTGAAATTCATGAAAATGCTTTCCTTTCATTCAGAAAACTTTCTTATGGCTTGGCCTATGTTATCATGAAATCCCTGCAGTTTTAATTGTTTAAATGAATGTGTTTTTTTTTTTTTTTTTTTTTTTTTTGCTGGAGCAGTTAAGGTTAAGTACATTCTCAAGGGTGCAAAACCAGAGCACTTACCGGAACAGGAAATATTCAAGACAATACTCTGTACCCACTATGCAGTATGCTGGACTGGGCAAAGTTCTGGTCTTTGACTCAATTAAGAACTTGTCCTGTTCATGTTAATTTTCTTGCAAAGAGTTCTCCATTCAGTGTTAGTGAATATTTATGAGCAACCTGGCCTACAACTTTAGTTTGTTATTTATGGTGGTCTGTATGGATTCTGCACGTATCAATAAGTGTTAGTCAGAATCAGGGATTAGAATATTTATAACCTCCTCCCAGTTTTGGACCTGTCAAGACCTAGAGATACTGGGACAGAACGGCAGGATATGCTAATGATGGAATCTTTTAGTGGCTGCATAGTTTTTCTGCATTTCTGAAGCTGATCTTTTCATTGTGAGAGTGAAGTCAGATGTCTGTGTGCTCCAGAAATAGGCCTGGTCTGACATGTTCTGTTAAGGAAAAGTGTTGTGGAGATGAATCACTCATCCCTAGGCTCAGACTCTCATATGTCATTATTAATAATAGAGATTAATGATGGTACTCTACCATCAAGACTGTTTCGCGTTTCACATTACTAATTTCTGACTAGAAGCTTATTGTATGCTGGCTGGTCATGAAGCTGAAGTTTCTGCCCTCATTTTTCTTTCCAGGTATTGGTGGATTCATGGTACGCCAGAGAAGCCGCACAGGCCAAGGCAAGGCCAAACGTTCACTCTCCAGGAAAGATTCTTCAGGCTCTGTGTCTGAGAACCTTCTGGCAAAAGATGAAGGTAGGACAACGCTGATCTTGACTTTTTTTCATTCATATCCTTGAATTTGAAAGATGCATTCAGTTTGTCAAAATTGACATTCAGGTTGAATGTAATTTTTTGGCACATTTTTTTGCTAAATGGTCTGAAGAGCTGCCTCTCCTGAAAGGATGGAATGAGCTGGCTCCTGAAACGCCCATGGACGACACCTTACCTGGACCAGACACTGGAGAGAAGGTCAAAAAACGGTACAGGAAGAAGAAGACTAAACTCGAGGAGGAGTTCCCTTCATATTTACAGGTAAGCTTGTCCCACAGTAGGGTATCTGTTAAACAGTTAATAGGTTTGTGTTTCTCTTTCATGTATACAGTCATCCCCTGAGAAACAATCGTTTAAAGACAAATTTTTGTCATTTGCAAAAAGTTTAATACCCTACTTTGTCTTAAAAGGTATTTATTTACGCTTACAAGGACCAAATTTGGGTTCCATGTACCTTTTGAGAACTGTATCATATGACACTCCAGTGATTATGCCCTGTCCATCACAGTTACAGTTTAGCTCATACCTTAAATTTTCAGCTTTCATTTCCCTGGTTTCCTAGTTTCACCTGCTGTTGTGTTGGTTATTATGGCTTCCGTTTGGGCTATCCAAATAATGTGTTGTTTTCATTTGTCTCTTTAATTTTTTTTTAACTGCTTTGTTTTTAGTGCCATATGTATGTATTTTGTTTGTGAGCATTCAGTTGTTTGGTACATAATGTCTGGGAATGAGCTAAATGAGTGTAGGTAGACAGGCATACAGTGAGTAATTGAGAATAGCCTTGTAATATTTTGCTATAATGAGTAATGTTAACTTTTTAACTATCTGTTTTAATGGGATTTGGGGATATTTTGGCATAAATTAGTGTCAGTCTTGAGGTTCAGGAAGCATAAATTTTTATTTTGAAAACTAATCGCAATTAGGATTTGATTTATTTGAATTCACCTTAGGAAAAGGTTCAAAGGTTTTCATGAACAAATTTCATTAAGGTGGGCAAAGACTATTAGCACATACAGCAAATCATAGACTTAGCTTGCAACATAGCGAAGGTATTTATTTTCATTTTAAAGTCTTAAAGCATTACATTGTCAAAAAAAGTCTCTTTTTTTCTTTTTTCTTTTTTTTTTCTTCAAAGACCCAAATGCTGAAAATTGAAGAAGCTTCATTTAGATATTTGAGTCAAGTCAATGCACCTTCTTCCAAGGCTTTCCTTCTTGAGTCTGCATTCAGAGTACAAACTTCTGTTAGCTTCTTTGAATCTTGTCTTCCCTTATAGTTCACAACCAGTCTCCTTGTGATAAATTTAAAAAAGTGTTTAATATTTGCCCAGTGTTACTTATGGAAAAAAGTCTTTAATGTGCTCACACTTTCTGCATGAGCTGTTTGAGCAGGAACAGGATTACTCTGGGGTGAGGTGGAGAGGTGCCCCTGTGAAACACCCCTCTCTGTGTTTAAAGTGGAGTTGCTGTTGTATTAAATGTGCTCCAGCTGTCACTGTGGGCTTCCTTGTACTGCAAGCTTCAAATTAAACTTAAAGGTCCTCACTAGAGAAATGACTTTAATCAATTATTTAAATCCCAGTGCATTAGGCTTTTAATGTTTTAGTGTGGTGGGGAACAGTTGCGACCAGGGTTGAAGCAGTCGTATGTGTTGAACCGCAATGCAGACTTGCTTGGACAAGTAGAAAACAGCCGGCAGGAGGGCATGAGTCAAGTGTGTATGCACATATGTTGTGGCTGTGGTCCGGCATATTGATGTGGCTGCTGCATACATCTGGATCCATGAAGCCAAGGGCTTGTTTCACTACAAGGTGTGGCTGGTTAGTGCTTGGGGGCCCTGTATCCCTCCAAGTTCACGACAGCTCATTGGTACCTGAAGCTTCAAAGAGAGACTCCAAGCCATTGTAAGGGCTACAAGAGCAAAAGATAAGATGCATCAAGGCTGCCATTATAAATTCTTGATTTTTTTTTTAACATACCTTTTCATTTAATTTTGTTTTTTGATGAAGGTTAGCATGTTTGACGCAACATCTAAGGAATAAGTGACTGGAAATTTGCCAGGGTTGATTGAAGTTTTGAGTGTGACTTCTATACGCATTGATTTGTCACTCCCAGTAGTTTAACTTCTATTGGTGTTTGCAGCCATAGTGGACATTTAACTGTGTGACTGAATTTTTGTGTAAATATGTAATTAAGCATGTGGAGCAAGTATGAGCAGGTAGAAAAGCTATGAAGCAGTGAACCAAGCCACCTACTTGCCTAGAAGATATTGAAAAATTAGTTTCTGCACACAAGTTTGTAGAGCATGAAGATATTTTGAAAAGGAAATGTCCCCGACCCCGAGTGATCTTCAGATGCAGAATGTGGGGTAAAGTTTCAAAACAGTTATCAGCAGGTGCATCCAATGTGTACTGCCAGTCTGCTGTGGCTACTCTGTACACTTTGATCCTTACACATAAATTGTTTAAAATCTGCTTCATAATCACATCTTCTAACTCCACAGGAGGCCTTCTTTGGCAAAGATTTGCTGGACAAGAGCAAGCAAAGCAAGCAGTCCCTAGAGGCCGGCCTGTCTGATGATGATCCTGCCCAGGACGGTAGCAAGGCTCCCAGTGCCAACAGCAGCTTTTTGGACCCATCGTCAGACCCATTGCTCAGTGCTGCGACCACACCTGTCTCCGGCAAAGCAGGAACCCTTCGTATGTGAACAAACCGTGCAGAAGTTTCCTGTGACCTCCAAAAAGATATTTACATGTTTTTCTTTTTGCTTTTATGATTCTTTCTTCCTTTATCATATGCCTCACTTGGCTCACGTTTTAATCATTTTTTTCCTTGTATTTCTTTGTACACATTTTCACACATTTGGATATGCACAACTTATACAGTGCCACACATATCTGCTGTCTTCCCCATTGTGGATGAAATACAACTGCACGTATAACTGTGGTCACAGACTGTCACAGCCACTAAAACACAGTATGTTCATACACTGCTTTGTCTGTGTACCTCCCTCCTTCACACGCACACACCACTGACCTACCAGACTCACAGATGATTGTGCAGATTCCCCTGGCAATGACCTGTCAGGGCCAATCTTTCTGCTTGTGATGTGTTAAATGGGGGGGGCCTCTAGTCTCAACCCTTTCTCTACGATGGGATTGTTGGTGTTGCTTGTGCTAGCCTGCTGAGGTTAGAATGGGTTGTCTTTGAGTTTTGTGATGGCAGAGGGGCAATCTGAAGTAGAGTAATAAACACGTATGCATTTTTTCCCCCCTTCATTGGTCCATAAATGCAGTGGATGAGTCCTGGGTTCATCGAAGACACACATTTGTTTACCAGCCTTCTTTCAACATGTTTACTCTCCCTCAGCTCTGTCAGTTCTCATTTGTGCTGTAGTCAGCGTGACGGTGTGCAGTGTGTGTATTTATTTATTTATTTATTTATTTATTTATTAGGGTTTGAAGTACACTTAAAACCCAATTTGTGTAGACTTGGCCTCTTTCCCAAATTTGCTACCCTGTTTTTTTTTTAAATTTAGAAGTGCTAGAAGTAGGCAATCAAAGCTTTGCCTTTAATGCCCTGTCACGTGCATTTCAAAAGCAATTGCTAACCATTTTCAAGCTTTCGATCAAGGCTTTTAGCAGGGGACCCCCCCCTCCCACTCCACATTAGGAAAGCGAGGCTGTGCTATATACAAGGTCTTTTCTGAGCCACATTTTTGATTTCAGCACAGAAGTGCGTTATTCTCTGCAACATTTAACTGTTGATAGCGCACTTTAAAACTCTTATGTCCAATATTTTTCATTCAATCATTTTCATGGTCTATTGGAAAGGAAATTGTACAACACGGATGGTGCACATAACAGGTATAGTGGAATCAGTGAAATGCTCAAAACCACAACTTTGTGACATGAAAGTGACCAGTTGGATTTTGCTTGTTTTCTGGCCTCTCCAGCCAGCTCTGATGACCCCTTAGCAGACCTGTCAGAGGTGCTGAACACAGATGATGATATCCTGGGAATGCTCTCAGACGATCTGGTGAAGCCTGGAGATGATTCAGGTAAGAACTGGCAAATGTGTTGTGTGAGAGCATTGTGGAACACCAGCATGTATACTCCCTGGTTTGACCCTTGCACAGCTTCAAGGCAAGCTTTCCTTATACTGCATCTTACCTCTTCTGGTGCTTCTTTTAGTTCAACATTATTGCTTTAGCAGTTTTTCTGTGTTGTTTTTCCCACTTTTGTTTAAAAGCTCTTGGTTTGCAGCATTTGGTTCCATTTCTGTGTGCATTTTTTGTTTTGTTTTTGGCTTTCTGTCTCTTCCAGATCCTTTGTTTGTAATCATTCATTTTATCTGGTTTGGGTTCCTGTAGGTCTTGATTTATGCCCTTTCCAGGTCGAGATCTCTTCCTCTCCATTTGGTAAGAGACCAGTCCATGGCCTACCCATGGCTAGCAGTAGTGCTGTCCTCTCTTGGGGCTCTTGGCTCCATCATTCTGGTGTGTGTGTGTGTGTGTGTGTGTGTGTGTGTGTGTGTGTGTGTGTGTGTGTTCGTTCTCCTTTAAAGGCCGTCACACTGTTGGTCTGACGTGCTTCCTTTTTCTCTTCACTGGGACCTAACCACTCACGTAGGCTGCATGCTTCATCTCATATCAGTGAACCATATGCAACACACTCAGTGGGTGTGGACTGATTAATTAAACTGTTTTTTAAATTTTTTTTTATTTTAATTTTTTAAATTTACAAAAATTTGATGGGGTTTCTAAATATCTGTTGTGTATGTTAATAGTGAAAAGTGAAACTAATCTTTGGTTACAGGTTTGATTTGGTTTCACCTTTAAAAAAAAAAAAAAAAAAAAAAAAACTAATACTACACATTACATAAAATTATAGATCCTTGTGAAATGGACTTCCAGTCAAGCTGTTAGGAGATGTAATGTTTGCTGATACTATGTTCATCTCTACACGAGCTTCATAATTACTTTTGCGCAGCAATAAGCCGAATTTCAGTCAAGAGCAAAGCCAACATAAAGAATGGTTTTAATTCCACACACAGTGTGATTCATTCTTTGGGCCAGGACATTTTCTTTCAGCATCGCAAATGAGTGTTGGTGCCTCAGCAGGGGGTTTTATAACATTTAAATCGACAACGCTTCCATCCTTTGGTTATTGTGACAGCTCTCCAAGTACATCTGTATTTTTATACCTTGTTTGCATTCCTTGGGGTTTAATGTTTTGTTAAATAACGAGCACTGAGACGGTGTGAGACCCTGGGCATTCATACAACAGCCACAGCATGCATTGTGGCCAGCCTCTGAGGATATTTTGGCAGCGCCATGTCCGTGTTTCTCAGCAAACTTCACACATTCACTTTGTGAGACATCTTGTGTTTTATCACACGATATTGATTCGGATAAAGCTGTTCCTTGAAATATCTTTTTTTTTTTTTTTTTTTTTCCCCCCTTATATATTTTTTTGGATTTCAGATGCCATTTGTGTTTTGTTTTAGTAACCCACAGAATAGGGATTCTCATTCAAGGTTAGTAGAAAATGAGATGTCAGGTTGCAGTTAGCTAATGGTTACAAACTGTACTTTGTGCTAATGAAAAGTAAAGTGCTTCTCTAACCTTCTATATGAAAATTTGCAAATTAGTTTTTTAATTGAGATTAATCATTGAGCCCCTGAATGATTTCACTATGGATCTGATCATAAGTCTTTCAGTCAATTATTGATTGTCACAAGTACATTAGAGGTCATCTTGTCAGATATTAAGTACAAACCCTATGAACTCTTAAATTGCATTGTTGGACATAGAAGTAGCTCAGGAGTGTAGCGTTTCTCTATATCTGGCTGCAACTCCTTCCTGAGATCAGGTCAGATAGTGTCCAGCTACCTGTAGAATTCTGTAGGTGCTGCATGCTGTGTGGTTTGCAGTATTGTTGCCGTATGGGATTATTAGATTTATCTGTAGTGCAGTAAAGTTAATAGCCTATGTTAAATTTATAAAAAAAAAAATTAAAAAAAACCCTCAATAGTACAACCTATACTGATCATAGGAGGAGTAGCCATAATCTAATGCTTTTGCACATTTCCATGTGCTTGCTTCTGGGTTTTACTGCACACAGCTGCACTTTGGATTCTTTGACTGTCTATCAGAACAGTGAATCCAATAGATATTACTCTTTGTGTTTATAGCGGGGCTGTTGGATGTGGAACCACTGAATAAAAATGCCAGATTGCATATTATGAAATTCATTTTTACAGTGAGGAGTTAGAAAATAGCTGACATGTAAAACCAGCAAAGGGAGTTTTATCAAAAATTATAATGAACGGATGACAAAAGTGCATTATGTCCTGTAATAACTTTATGCGAAGCAGTGCATATGTCCTTATTTAGCAAAATGTCTACAACTACACACACACACACACACACACACACACTATATTATATATAAGAAGTGTCATATTTATTCACACAGTATTAAAGCAAGGCCCAATGGAGTTTTACTGCAGCAACATAACTGAATTTTTTTAGTATAACCGACTATCTAATGTAGAAGAAATGTAAGCATAATTCTAGACACAATACTTCAATTTTTTCCCATTGAGTTTGTGAACAATAAAATAGCCACAAAGTCAGTTGTTTATGTACACAGTGAACAGGTTCTTGAATTTTTAGTGTCTGGGCAACACTCAAGTCTCCTACCGTAAATATGGTTCTGTTACTAATGTATTTCTTGCAGCAATAACAGAATTGCTGTAGAACTGCTATAGAATGTACAACATTGATGACAGCAGTTAAATTCATGGTGCTTATTTTTCTCATATATATTTTAAACACCTTGAGGGGCCAGAATGACTCAAAAAATGACTTTTTTTTTTTTTTTTTTTTAAAAGAGGGCCTGATTTTCATTCTAGGCTGGGCAAAAAACAAATTATACTCTTATTGTTCTTTGAAAATTGAGTTATAAAATAAAGTAGGAAGGAGCAGCGCTTATTCTACCAGATGACATGAAAGATCAGTTCACCGCTCTATTTTTCCCAAAGCATCCAGATGTACTGAAGATAATGAATTGCTCGTCAGCTCTGGTTTATTCTGCTGCTGTGATTAGTTTTTGCTTAGTGTTGGACTTGGTTGTGTTCATAAGTCTAGGCATCCCTGTATCATTCCCTTCGATACCCTTCTCTCTTCATTAGCCGGTTTGGACATTGATCCTATCCCAGATGACCCTGCTGTGACTCCGTCGCAGCCACACCCAGGCCGTGGGCCAAGAACCCTCCCAGAGGAGCCGCTGGATGGAATTCTCAGCCCTGAACTGGACAAGATGGTCACTGATGGTGAGGCAGATGACTTGTTCTTGGGTTGTCAATGGCCAGTGAGAAGGTTAGAGTTGAAGTGCTAATCTGATCAGAGTTTGTCTACGGTCTATATTTTGCTGTTACACATTTAATGACACCCATAAGTATATAAAATAAGTGTGTATGGTTCAGCATGGTGTGTGAAGACCTTTATAGATTAGTGGGATCTTGAATGATTACACCTTGTGGGGGAACTTGTCTATAGTTCTTGTCTATAAACATTTCTTGTTTCATTGTTTTTTAAAAAGCTAAACTTTATTTTATATGATAAATATTTAATTGGCACCTCTCACATCTAATACAGTAAGTGTTTGATAAACATGAGGTTAGATGCCAATGTCAGATTTTATTTTGATTTAACCTCCCTTGTCACTTTCAGGTGCAATACTTGCCAAGCTTTACAAAATTCCAGGTATGTGTCTGCCTCAGTTAATTTGTATGTCATGTTTTAGTGGGTAGGTGGGACTGATAGATTGTGGCTAATGATTCTGTTGCTGCCTGCAGAGCTGGAGGGGAAGGATGTGGAGGAGCTCTTCACAGCCGTCTTGAGTCCAGGCACCAGCCAACCACCACCTTCCCAGACACAACATCCTGGTACTGTTCCAGGCTCCATTCCACCTGTGCCACACTCAGGTGCGTCCCAGGACCGCATCTGGTCCAAATTGCTGTCATACATTGCTTCAGCATTAAATCCATCAGTCTTTGACCCTCAGCCACAAGGCCATATATATATATATATGTGACAATTTTTAATAGGATGTTTTTTGTTATGGATTCTTTAGGCTGTCAAGTGGACAATGACAAAATATTTGCATAAGGAAGTAATTCTGCATTTGTGTAGGTTTTGAATTTTCACCATTTCTGTTGTAGGAAATGGCATGTTTCCACGAATGCCTATGATGAATGGGCTGATGGGACCGAATCCCCACTTCCCCTCAACTCCTCCCATGATGCCTACAGTGGGGCCTTGCATCCCAAGCAACTTCTCACCCATCAACCGCATGCCTTTCCCTGATAACATGCGGTGAGTCTTGGACAAAGTTCTCCTGTATGCAAGTTTTCATTTGCCAAAGAAGTTTTGGGTGCAAACTTTCAATATACACCTGTACCCCATTATTTGGGCTCTTAGGTTCCAAGTTGCAAATATAACAAACAGTATATATTAATACCTGTCTCGGGATCCGAGTGGAAAGTCCTGATATAACAAGTTATATCCAAGTGAAACTATAGCGCATTACAGAAAAACTCAAAATTGCGAATACAAGAGCGGTGTTACACTGTACTAACATCTGCTAATCTCGTAATCAGATTAGCACTTCAACTCTAACCATCTCACTGACCTCTTCTGCACCCATGTTAAATTTAGTTTGCTCTTTCTTGATTCCATTCACTTATGTTCAGTTGCTAAGCACCCCAGTAACAGTTCATTACAATAGCAATCCATTACAATAGATACATTCTACTGTTTCTTCTATTATTTTAATTTTTTCATAAAAAAAAAAAATTCACCCTTAAATGTTTGTTGCTATTACTGCTTAAAATAAGAAACAAAATGTGATGTATGATACTAAATAAAGTAAATGCATATGAGCAAATCCATATTAATTACCTCATTAACTGTTTGGTAATTAGGCAGTTGTTTAAAAAGTTTTTTTTTTAACACTCTGAAATTGGTTGTTTTAGAGTGTTGGGGATATTTTGTGAAAATTAATTGGGTTTTCTCATAAGGACCTGGAAGGAATCACAATTTTCCTTATAAGAAGTAATGGAAATTGCTTCCCAATATCTGAGTTTATGACATTCAAACAATTTCCAAGAGCAGATTACACTCGGATACAGATCGTTCATCGATTAGTCCCCCTTGCATGTCTTGTCAGCGACCTACCACGCAAATGTTTTCTGTGATACCAGTAATGGGTGAGGTCTGTGAAAGAGTTGCTTTAAATGTCAGTAAGTTTAGATGGTGTGGAATGCAAATTTTTTTTGGGGCCAAATATGACATGAATTTGTTCCTCAGAGACAAGAAGTTCAGCCAAATAGGAGGTGATGTAGTGGGGCCCTGGGGCATGCCTGCACCCCCACCTCCAACAGAGGGTGAGGTGGACACCATGTCAAATGCTCAGAGGAGCACCCTCAAGTGGGAAAAGGAGGAGACGCTTGGGGAAATGGCCACTGTGGCACCAGTGCTCTACACCAACGTGAACTTCCCCAACCTCAAGGAGGAATTTCCAGGTCTGTAGTTATTTAATCATTGTTTGACCACATAAAGCGTGATTACATCTCGAATTGATATTGAGAAAGATCTAACAGTGTGTGTTTTTTGTTTCAGATTGGTCTACAAGAGTGAAACAGATTGCAAAGCTTTGGCGAAAAGCAAGCTCACAGGAAAGAGCACCATATGTGGTAAGGTGAACCTTTAAAGATCATGGTATATCTTGGTACACCATAAGCCCTCAGTGCTACTTATAGGCAGAATAAAGTTTCCATTATTTTTCCTCACGGATGATTATCTCACTGCACATTGATACCTCTTCAAAAATCATTATGAAAAAGTTTTATCAGCTTACTGTAAGTGAGCAGCATTGTGAGATGCTTGGGTCTCAGTACCTTTGAGCAGTTTTTAGTTGAAATCCAGACAGCACTTTTTACAGTAACTTTTTAGTACACTGAACTCGACTTTGAAGAAGGCACAAGAGAGTGTTTGTGTTGAATGTACAGTATATTTGTTCAGTGCAGTTTATTTTTCAGAAATAATTGAATCCCCTTTGGATTTTTCTTTTTGATAAAGGTGCTGTTATAAAAATTGAGGTAATTTGCAGCTTTCCTCATATTTTAATATGCTGTAACAATTGTTTTCAGCCTTAAAGGTAAAATACACGACAAAAGGTAAAATGTACAGTACAATCTTTAAACACCAATACCCAGTAGCATGTTTCACAATAATGTTTATATACTTTTCATCTGTCAGAATTTTAAAGATGACCTCTGAAATTCTGTTTGTACAGAAGTTATTTAGACATCGTTTCAAAGTCGCGCACGGAACTCATTAGTTGCAGAACGCTCTGTTTTAACGGTAACTTTTTATAGTTGCTTCTAAGGAGTGCTTTCCATAGTGTATGTCTCTGCAACTTGGAACCTGTTGTTTTGAACTGTGTGTTTAAAATATGAAGAATGATTTTTAAAGCTTACTTTGTTTTTCCAGCAAAAAGCAAGGGACAACAGGGCTGCCTTGCGTATTAATAAGGTACAAATGTCTAATGACCCCTCCAAAAGACAGCAACAGCCCGACCTGTTTGACCCTAGTGTCCCACTGGACTCAGACCTCCTTTTTAAAGACCCCTTGAAACACAAGGAATCAGAACATGAGCAAGAGTGGAAGTTCCGACAGGTGAGTACTTGACAGGAAAAAAAAAAAATAGCTGACAGCTAAATTTGTAGGGGGAATAGTGGAGACTGTGAAAGTGAGGGATTCTGCTAGCCTCTAGCTTCTTTTATTGCTCACAGTGAGATTGATGGTGGTGGGAAGGACACAAGGTTATGTTTAGTTGTAACATGCGAATGTTAACAGAGTTCATTTATTATATATGCATTGATGAGCGATCATTCTATGTACATGACATTATAAATGGTTCATATACTGTATGGCCAAAAATATGTGGAACCTGAGCATCACCCCAATATGTGCTTGTTGAACTTCCCATTCCAAACCCATGGGTATTAATATGGAGTTATCGCCCCCACTTTTCTGAGGTTTTACACCAGATTTTGGGAATTTGTGCCTATTTGGCCACAAGAGCATCAGTAAGGTTGGATGAGAAGGCCTAGCTCATAGTTGGGGTTCCAATTCATCTCAAAGGTGTTCAGTGGGGTTGAAGTCATGGCTCTGTGCACCCACTGAAGTTCTTCCACACCAGCCTGGGCAAACCAGGTGTTTATGGAGCTCGCTTTATGCATGGGGGAACACTGTGATGCTGGAGCAGGGAAGGAGCTTCCTTAAACTGTGGCCACAAAGCTGAAAGCACACAGTTGTCTAAAATGTGTTTTTATGCTGTATGGATGACTGACAGAGCTCAATTAGATGACTAGGAGAAGTGTCTGCATACTTTTGGAGATAAAGTGTACCTTAGATTTGGAAAAAATTCTTTGGTAAGATCCCAGGCAAGCCCTGTACTGGCAATGGTGGCAAGGATTTAAAAAAAAAAAAAAACTACATTTTTTATGAGAAAAGGCACAGTAAGCAGGTTTGCTAGGAGTTTTTCCTAACTGGTAAATCTGTCAGTTCCCAAAAAAGATCATTTTAAGGGAACTGATAATTGCTTCCAATCTGAATTTTATCAGTATACTTGCACATTTTCAGATTTGCTGTAAATGTTGTATCATCTCCTTGGTTTATCAGCATGTTTTAATAATAAAAGTAACAGTTTCTTTTTAAATGAGTGCAGCAACAAGAATTTGTTGCATAATATGGTAGAACATTTTACTTCCTATCCACTAACAGCACAATTAAAGTGTTGACTGTTAATCTTCAACAGCAAATGAGACAAAAAAGCAAACAACAAGCCAAGATTGAAGCCAGTCAAAAGCTGGAGCAGGTTAAAAATGAACAACAGCTCCAGCAACAACAACAGCAGCAGCAACAGCAGCAGCAGTTTGGCTCTCAGTCTGGGGCTGACACTCCCAACAGTGGCAATCAAAGTCCCATGACTCCTCAGTCCAGTAATGGCAATGCATCTCCGGTGCAGCAGATGGTGCCCAAAGACACTTTAACCCGCTCGCAGGTCCCTGGAACACCCACATCTGGATCTCTGGATGATGTGTTTCTGCGGCCTCAGCCACCACCTCCCACAGGCACACGTATAACAGAAAACTGTTCCCAGAGTCAGGCATCCCAACCCCAGTCCCCTCAGATGTTTTCCACCGGTTCATCTAGCTCACGACCGTCCTCGCCATGGGATCCATATGCCAAAATGGTGGGAACTCCAAGGCCACCACCCATAGGGTCCAGCACACCTCGGAGGAACTCCATGGAGTCCTACAGCGCTCCCAAGACACCGTCCGAACAACAAGAAAGAGGGAGACCTTCCCCAGCCCATGAGTCCTTTGGCTCACCAGTGACTGCAAACATGGATCCTTATGCTAAGCCACCAGACACACCCAGGCCTGCAGTGACAGCAGATACATTTGTGAAGCCAATGGGTCCCCCAAAAGCAGCTCTTGTTTCAGAGTCACAAGGGAGGCATGTGCCAGTTTCTGCCACTGGAGACACATTTGTTAGGCCTGTCCACCGAGCTGAGGTGTACCAACGAATGGGGCATAATAGGATGATTCTGTCTGACCCCTACTCCAGGCCTTTACTGACACCCATACCTGGAAGTAACGAATCTGGTTCAGTACCAGTATTTAAAGCACCAATGCCACCTCCTCAGGCACATGATGCTTACAGCTCAACGCCTTCAATGGCTCGGCGTAACTCTGTAGACTCATTTGAAAGACCAATGCAAATGTCTGAGAGTTTTTGTCAAAATTCACAGAATGACCCTTATGTGCATCCTCCACTTACGCCCCGGCCGTCTATGAATGAAAATTTTTCAAATTCACCTAAGATGTTGCATCATCCACAAACTAGTGCCTTTTCTCAGCCCATGCCAATGGTGCGCCATCCTTCCAGAGATGCATTTGCCCAGGCCTCTTCCACTCCAAGGGCAGACTACCCCCAGAAATCACCTGACCCTTATGCTCAACCTCCTGGCACCCCTCGACCTGCTTCTGACCCTTACACTCAACCTCCTGGCACCCCTAGACCTTATGACCCTTACAGTAAACCACCTGGCACTCCAAGGCCAACCTCAGACACTTTTTCAAATTCATCCTCTCGTCCAGTTAGAGCTGACCAGTTTTCTCAGCAACAGCCTTCTAATCGCAGGTCATCCCCCTCCCATGCCATGGATCCTTATGCTCAGCCACCAGGGACACCCCGTCCTGGTACAGGAGAGAGGTTCTCTAAATCTCCTGGAAGCCAAAGAAATACAGATCCCTATTCTCAGCAACCTGGAACACCAAGGCCAATAAAAACTGACACCTATGTTCAGCAACCTGTCATCCCAAGACCAGTGCTGAGTGACCCTTACGCTCAGCCTCCAGGGACACCACGACCAGCAGTAGGTCCAGAAGTGTTCAGCAGACCAGCTGTCAGACCTGGACCGGTGTCTCATCAAGACCCATTTTCACCACCTCAGGTTACAATGCACGAAGCCTTTGCACGGCCTCAGACACCAAAACATTCTGGGTTGACTGATGATGGATTTGCTCAGCCCCAGTCTAATCTACCTAACCAGACTTCAGTTCATGATCCCTATGCACAAGCTCCGGTGACCTCACGACCACAGGTAGGAGAAAGACTTCCACATGAAGTCAAAGACCAGCAAGAAATGGGACATGAGGGCAATTCCCAGGGTGTGGAACAATTCTCAAATCTTCAGCAACCAACTACTAACAGCACAGAGTCTCAGAGTAATGCACAGCTACCTTTGGTGGACACTGAAGAGAAACTCAGACAGGTAAATGTTTAGCTGTGGTTCTCTTCAAATAATTTTAGAACTTAAGTAAATAGCTGGTTATTTATTACTTCTCAGTGCTTGATGATTGACCATTTATTCAATGTTTTTCTTAACCATTTAGCGACAACGGTTGCGTGAGCTTATCCTGAGACAGCAGCAGCAGAAGAGTGCTATTCGACAGGAAAAAGGACTACAGGAGCCTAATCCTTCAACACCAGGAACCCCTAGACATTGGTCACAGGAGGAGGCAGGACAGCAGAACGAGCTTTTCAACCGGCCTCCGCCTCCGTACCCGGGGACTTTGAGAGGGCAAATCATTCCTACAGGGCAGAGATTCCCAGGACTCTTTCCTGGAGAACAGTGTGGGGCTTTCCATAATGAAGGGCACTTTCCCAGAGCCCAGTTCCCTGCTGAAACTGGAAACATGGGTATGAGACCACGCGGGCCAAGGTAGATTGCATTATTATTATTTTTTTATTATTATTATTATTTTTTTTTTTTTTTGGTCATATTGCCAATGTTTCAAATGAATAATTACAACTGTTGTACTTTCTCATTTTATTTATTTTTTTTCCTCTCCAAGGTTTGGGTACCCCCCAGGAGGTCAAGTAACTCTTGGAGGACAGGAGCATTTCATTAGATCTCCTCATCCTATGCAAGGACCTATGATTGATGTTCCCCAACAGATGATGAGATCTCTGTCTGTTGATCTGACCAGAACTGTGGGAAGCAGTCCAGTAGGGCTACCTCAGCATTTCCCACCAAGAAACATACCTTTACAGCAACACAATATAATGGGACAGCCTTTTATTGAGCTTAGACACAGAGCCCCTGAGAATAGGGTGCGGCTTCCCTTTACCCCACCGGCAGCTGCAGGGAATGTTGTGGATCACTCCATCCTATGTCAAAGACCGACAAGTATCTCTGGAGGACAGGAAGCTGGAATTTCTGGAATTTCAGGTTCCAAAATGGTAGATCCCATGTTGTCCCAGCCATCAGGAATTACCAACCACATGCAGATGTCAGCCAGTATGGAGAACTCTCACCAGCAGTCATTGCCATTAAACACGGGACCTCAACAAGCTCCACTTATGAGGTCACTGAGTCACCCTGCAACAACTGAATCTTTCGGTATGGCTCCTTCTGCCCTCCTGTCCGTGACACCTAGTGACCAACCAGATGATGTTCCTATTGTTAATACTGATGGAATTGAGGAAAAATTGGACACTGATGACTCGGCAGTAAAAGATCTGGAAGATGTGGAGGTGAAAGATTTGGATGACGAGGACCTTGAAAATCTTAACCTTGACCCAGATGGCACGAAAGACTTGGATCTGGAATCAAGCGACTTACATCTTGATGACTTTTTAAGATATGGAAAATTTGACATCATTGCCTACACAGATCCCGACCTTGATCTGGGGGACAAGAAGGATATGTTTAATGAGGAGCTGGATCTCAGTGATCCTATTGATGACCAGAGTGAGACTTCAGATTTGCAGAAAGCGCTTTCAGAGAAAAAGAATGCTTGCTCTGGCAGCGCTGAATGTTCATCACTAGCTGACTGTACTCTGGCAAAATCTGCTGTTTCTGAGCAGGGTCAAGTCAAGCAGGAAAGCACGACCCCTAATGAAAATAATCCAGTGCACATTGAGGTTAAAGCCGAAGTCAAAGAGGGCTTGAGCAGTGCTGGTGAGTCTGTAGCCTGCAGAGGTCTATCTGATGAAAATTTGGCAAAAAACCAGGATGGAGGTGGAAATGGTCCAAGTCTCACAGATGCATCTGTTCAGCCAGCTACCCAAGCTTGTGCCATTGCACATCCTGTTCCAACTCCAGTGCTTTCAAGTTTGCTGACTGAGGAGAAACTAGAGGATCCTGGGCTTGCTCCAGTGGTCTCTGGTGATCAAAGCGGTCCAGGGGCTCAGGGTAGCCAGGTCTCATGTGTCGCACAGAATCCTGGACTTCTCGTGGCACCAGGTCAAAGCCAAGAGGTTGGAATTAACCCCAGTGTAAACATGGGTCACAGAATGGATCCCTCTCCTGTAGTTGGAGTACCTATGGGGAATCCAGACTTCCTACAAGGACCTTCCATTTGCCCAAACTATGGAGCTGTTGGTCCGCAGCGGGAGCAGGCCCTCCCAGTAGGGGGTCCGTTAATGCCCAGTAATATGACCCATAACCAGCAGGCCATGTTTTCCCAAGGCCTGAACCAGCAGAACCGCCCTTTACTGCTGGAAGAGCAACCCCTACTCCTGCAGGACCTTTTGGATCAAGAGAGACAGGAGCAGCAACAGCAGCGGCAGATGCAAGCTATGATTCGGCAGCGATCCAGTGACTCCTTTTTCCCCAATATTGGTATATTCAAAATCTATTAATCCTGAGCAGTGTACCTTCCATTTCTGGTCGCCATCATTGTAAAACAGTTTTTTGAAACATTAACAAAAAAAAAAATATGTGAATTTTTAAACAATTTATGGATTACAGGTATCCCCCACTTATGAGCCTTCTTGGAAATTAGCACATATGGTGGAATCTCACAAGTGAGAGATGAAATTATCATTGGTTCCAGTGGAGAAAAATTGTCATCCTCATGTTTGCTCAAGTAACTCCGAAACCCTTCAATATAGAGAACATTTCTATTAAAAATAGACATTTCATAATGTACAGGAGTGTAATAATATAGATACATTAGATAAATTGAGATGACAAGATCTCACATAAGAACTTAAAACAGATGTAGCGATAGTGACTGTTGACAAGAATGGGCAGCAGAGCCACTAACAAACTGGGTGTAGTTGTCCCTGTTGGTCACTCACAACAAAAAATAAACATGCCTCATACAGTTAGCTTGGCAGGTTTTCAAAACCAAACTTTGCTAAACTCTGAAGACTGCAAACATTTGTGCCACACCCATACTGTCACTTACGCAGAATCAAACTGTGCTTGTGTCAAGCCAAACAGACACTACTAATGTATCACAGATACGCACTTACAGCAGGTTCCAGCGCAAACTTTGAAAATGATCCCATGCTTGACAGTTGTTACTCCTGCCATGAAAGATTTGATTGTAACTTGGCAAAGGGGTACAAAGGGGTAAATAATTTGTATACACAAAAATCTAAGTTGAAGACTCGTATCTTGGGGATACCTGTATACGTAAAATATATATACAGTTACGGTTTTAGAAAAGTCTGCTGTTGATCCTGAGTCAGCAGCATGGCAAGTTGCAATGGATCGTGCGGTGAAGTTAGATTTATACACCAGTCAAGGATGGTACATTTAAAATTAAAATTTTTATGCCTTTTTCACTGGGCTTGTTCGTTTGCTAGTAAAAGGAAATAATTTATAAATTTTTGACGGAACAAATGAATTAGAAATACACTGGTGTTTCCATCTTGTCATGAAGGATATGTTTCTCCACAAGATTCTACAGGACTGGGAAAATTATTTGCTTCCACAGTCTTTCCAATGTTTTTGGCTTTGTCAGTTTCTTTTATTTTTTTATATGTACCAAGGAAAGGAAATAATGCATAAACTAAATTCAGATATTCTGCAAAAATTCATTGTAGGTTTAATACTGAATTTACTTATTTTTTGGGAGTAACTGCAAATTGTGAAGACATTGTAGTTTAGATAATACTTGAGCAAAGTCATTCAAGAGAAAGTAGTTTCTTCCTTTTAATAGAATTTGAGATTTTTAAAAAACTGGTTGTCTTTTGATTTTAAACAAAAGCATGGATATTTTGAAAATGCTTAATGGTGTACTTTTATTCATTTTCAGATTTTGATGCCATCACTGACCCCATCATGAAGGCTAAGATGGTGGCCTTGAAAGGAATTAATAAAATGATGGTTCAAAACAATATAGGGATGTCCCCCATGGTCATGAACAGGTGTGAATATTTGGGTTTTTTTTTTCCCCCCTGAATATTGATGGGATAACTCCAATCTTAAATACTTTTTACTTCCACAGAGTTCAGATGAGTGCTCAGCAGGGCCCTGAAGCTGCTGTTCTTCCTCAACAGGTGGTTGGCCAGGTTTGTAAAGTACTTCCTCAGAAGAACTGTTTCCACTGTAAGTTGACAAATGAGCAAAGATCTTATTTCGTTCCACACTTATTTCAGGATGTCAAGTTGACATCACAGCTGGCAAGACGTAATCCTCCAACTTTTGGACCAGGATTTGTCAGTAAGTAGTAATGGTTGCAGATCTGTATGATTGTAAAGCAGCTTCCTTATACTTTACTTCCTTATAGGGGACATGGCTGTTTTTTAAATGTTAAAATTTTTGAACTTACAAATTTAAGAGACTGATGGAACAGGTTCTTATGAACTTCTGCATGTGGTTATAGTGCACTTTTCCCTCAGAGACAACGGTGATCCCAGTCCTTCTCCAGACTGGCGTATGTGCACTCATTCCTCACTTTTTCCCCTCATTTTAGACGATTCACAGAAGAAGCAGTACGAGGAGTGGCTCCAAGACACGAAACAGCTGCTGCAGATGCAGCAGAAGTTCCTGGAGGAGCAGATCGGGGCCCACAGGAAGTCCAAGAAGGCCCTTTCAGCAAAGCAGCGCACTGCCAAAAAGGCGGGCCGTGAGTTCCCTGAGGAGGATGCTGAGCAGCTGAAGCATGTGACAGAGCAGCAGAGTGTCGTGCAGAAGCAGCTGGAGCAGGTAATGTGCCCCCTGCAGCTGTGCCAAGAAGTGGCCTGTGGCTGCTTTTACACAGGCATGTCTATTCACATGCCATCTCAGAATGCACTCAACATTACATTGGAGACTTTGTATTTTAAAGGACATGAAAATGAGATTGGGGCTGTGGTAAAATATCTCATGGTTTTGATTTTGATGCCGCTCAATAATGTTCTGCTTTTTGGATCTGTTTGAATCAGCCCCCCCCACATCGCCCCCAAATTACTTCTTCAGAATTATTAATGCAGGACACAACTGGCAGACAGTGATCATTACCATGTTGAATAGTTTCTCTGTATCTGCTTGATAATTCTTTTGTACAGAAGGTCCACTGCACTACTGATCAGACGAATCTGTGATCTTCTCTCCCCCCCCCCCCCCCCCCGTTTTGCCTATAAATTTACATTAATTTAGCTGATACTCTTTTCCAAAGTCCCTTACACCTTACAATTTATATTACCTACAATGATGTACCCATTTATACAGCTGGGCAATTTTACTGAAGGAATTCATAGTAAATACCTTCAAGGGTAGTACTGCAGGAGGCAGGAGTTGAATCTGAGAGCTTTGAGTCTGAAGGTGGGTGCTCTAACCAAAATGCAGCCACCCTGTAAAAGGCAACCATTTTCTGTAAATACAAAAAAACTGCAGTTAACTTCTATGCTCTGTTTCAGCCAGAAAACCTGTATTATATGTACAATTATACCATCAGATAAACTAAGTGTTGACAAACATTTTATTTCAGAAAGTAGTGAATTCTGGATTAGTGAGGCATACAGAATATTTCTAGGTTCCTTTTGCATGCTGGTCAACATTATCCCAAGACTTCCCCATATAGTTAAACATTTTGCTGTTTCTTCTGCAGACTTGCTCTTTTCTTCTTCTACTTAGTACAATTGCTTATGCGTAGTCCTCATCCTCTCCTGCTTTTTAGATTCGTAAGCAGCAGAAAGAACACGCTGAACTGATGGAAGAGTATCATGTCAAGAAGAAACAGCATCAGCTGCAGTGTAGCATACCGCCACCTTTGGTGTCAGGTTTGCAGTCCCAGTCAGTCATGCTGCCAAGCACTCCTGCCATGAACCAACCTGTGATGAATACCATGATGCAGATGCAGTCTCACCCCAACCAGACCAATCCACCCCGCATGTCTGGCATCTCAGGCTGGCACTCCAGTGGCCCCAGGCCCATGGGTCCAGCCATGCCTGCCCACATGCCCCCTCAAATGCCCCCACCTAACACTGTCCAACCAGTGCAAACAGCTAACAGCAGTGGGACACCTCATGTAAAGTTTGATGACAACAATCCATTCAGTGAAGGTTTCCAGGAGCGGGAGAGGAAGGAGCGACTGCGGGAGCAGCAGGAAAGGCAGCGGGTACAACTCATGCAGGAGGTGGAGCGCCAGCGTGCCTTACAGCAGCGCATGGAGATGGAGCAGCAGGGGCTCCTTGGTCCAGAAGGGAATCAGGATGCCCTCTCACAGATGGCCTTCTACGGCACTGATCTTCCTCATGATTTCATGCAGCCTCCAAGACCACCTGCACCCCAGCAGATGTACCCGCAGCAGGGTGTCCAGTCCAACTTCATGAGCTCACCGCCAGGTGCATCCTTTATGCAGGCTGTTGAGCGGAGGCCCTTGATGGGAAATGGGCCTTTTGTCCCTGAGATGGGTCCAAGTTTTAGGCCCAAAAACCCTATGCTTCAAGGACCAAGTTTTGGCCAGGGCCAGCCCAGGCCCCCAGGTTTTGGAGGGCCAGGCATGATGCCTCAGGGCTCTGTTGATGGACCTCCATTTGCGATTGAATCTGCCATGCCACTGCCACCGAACTACCCAGGGTCAGGCCAATCACTCATCCAACTGTACTCTAACATCATCCCTGAGGAAAAAGGGAAAAAGAAGAGGAACCGCAAGAAGAAGAAAGATGATGATGTGGACTCAGTCAAAACACCATCCACTCCTCACTCTGACCTTACTGCACCACTGACTCCTTGTGTGTCTGACACATCCTCCACACCCACCAGGGGCACTCAGCCTCTGGGAGAGCAGGATTCATGTGAGATCCATCTGGGATCATCCACCCCTGGCTCCCTGTGTGGCCAGCCTCCTTTGGAACTGGAGCAGCAACTGCCAGGAGGCAGTAGCGACAGTGCAGGTGGTGGTCCCCTGGTGCAACAGCCTTCAACTGGAATGGAAATGGACAGAACATCTTCAGAGGAGAAGTGTAATATCATTGGCGATATCAAGCTGGAGAGAATGGAGACTAACGAGTGTTATGGGTTCAGAGAGTCGAAGCTGAACCAAGAGGCCAGTTTGGTAAAGGTGGAGGACATGAAGGAAGGAACCTCAGCCCTTCTTGCAGACCACAGTCCTTCTCATAATATTAAAGGAGAGTCTGGTAATGAACTCCTGAAGCATCTGCTGAAGAACAAGGATGTGTCATCCCTGCATCCCCAGCAGAGATCTGATGGCGTGCGAATGGAAGATGAAACATCAACAAATCGTAAACCCAACTCTGTAGATGCATCTGGGGTGAGTCCTTTTATCCCCTCTCAGTTAACATTGTTTTTCCCAAGAGTTCAAGTTGCTGTTGCGAATTTAAAAATTAATATATGGTAAACTTAAGAATATTTCTGACACTTACTTTGTTATAATGTTCTGCAACTCATGACTTAAGGGGAGACCTTTGCTGGTTGTTGCAATTCACATTACAGCCAAACAAGCCAATGCTGTGTAATGACTTTTATACCAATTCCTTGATTTATAAACAACGTTCTGCAAATCTCTTTATTTCAGTGTGTTTTACTGGCATGAAACTCTGCATGTTTGTATTGCCAAATCAAGACAAAAAAAGGAATAAATATTGAGCACAAGAACACT
Source organism: Heterotis niloticus (assembly GCA_018136845.1). Lineage (NCBI taxonomy): Eukaryota > Metazoa > Chordata > Actinopteri > Osteoglossiformes > Osteoglossidae > Heterotis > Heterotis niloticus. Next base: position 24,193,992 of record CM030901.1, on the reverse strand, counting down.
CTGCAGCAAACAGCATCAACAGACAGCACAAAAATCAGAAATAATAATATGTGGTAAATACAGCCGTTAACTAGAAGATAATTTTAACTGCATAGTGTGTATATATGTGCACGTGTGTGTGCATCCACTCTTTATTTCATGCAAAACACACATTAGTGTCAGTCTTTTCACTCAACATGTTACAGTGCCAGGGTATTCCCATAATCCTTTGCTGCATACTGTTTTAGTTGTTTAATAAGGGTTTTGGTGTTTTGTGCAAAGTCTCACATTAATATTAATTGTGGTTTAGTAATGGGGATAAAAGGTGTGCTGATTTTTTTTTATTTTTTTTTATTATAAACCCAAGTTAGCTCAGCATTAGAAGAAAGCTTGACAAGTTTTCTATGATGGACAATGGCTGAGAAAGCCTCATGAGAGTAAAAAGTTTGACAACCAGCTCTGTTCTCTTCCACTAAGATATTGTACAAAATGTTGTATGCATTTTAAACTGTTGAGATTATGGATAATGCTCCCCAGATGGTGTACTCTGGTCCTAAGTCATCAAAGCAACGTTTTTTCATTGCACTCTTCATGTTCCACAGGCTGTTGTGGACAGCCAGCTCTCAGGGGACATGGAAATGGGGACACTGGCCACTGACCAAAGCAAAAAGAAGCAGCGCACCAAGAGAGCCTCCAAGAGTTCAGAGAAGACAGTCTCCCGCTACAAGAAGAGGAAGAAAGAGGATGAAGAGCAGGGAAAACTGATGTTGGGCTCCAATACTGACACGCTGATGACCCAGCTCAAACAGGTTATTGGAAATCTGTGTTTGGTCAGAGATGGGATGAAACATACAAAAAAGGAAGGAGAGATCACACCACATTACAAACATTTAGGCACATCTGACTGCATCCAGTAGTTTATTAATGTACATTTTCTCAATCGTTCAACAACCATTTATGGACCAGTTTTTTACTGGAGAGTTTTTATGGTAAATATGTTGCCTAAGAGTATTACAACAGGAGGTTTTTAACAAAACTGAATTGCAACGCAATGAAGGTGCAATAATTAACTGTTAATGAATGTAATTCAGTCATTGAGATGGTATGAGATTTGAATTATGCTTATTCTGTGTTCTGATGTCTTTCTCTGACTGTCCATGTCTATCTTCACAGCAACTGTCCCTCCTACCCCTGATGGAGCCTCTAGTAAGTGTGAATTTTGCCCACTTCCCTCCTTATGGCAGTGGGCAGATCAACGGGGAGAGCCAGCTGTCCGGCACCTTTGGCAGTGCATCGCTGGATGGTGTGTCAGACTACTATTCACAGCTCATCTACAAGGTAGTGATAAACCTGCCGTTGACTTTGATCTTGAGACATTTCTCCAGAGCGAAGACTCACAATTCAACTACCTTCCAGGCAGAGCACCTTATTTGGTGAAATCAATTTAATTGATCAGAGTGTAATCAATCTGTACTGCCATACTTGCCAATTCATCCTGTGAAATCACCTTGTTGGGCAAATTCCTGTTGCTTTAATGGGTTGTATTGGCATTATTTCTTATTTAAAAAAAAGCAATAAGATTCCATACAAAAAAGATACATACATTTAACCAAAATGTAGTCATACCCCAATTAGGATTATGTTCTTAATCTGTTCCTGAAAACAAGACCAAAAATGGAAATGTGTATCTGACTGCTTTGCACAGCTGATAGGACACAAAGCTGCAGCAGAGCCCCTCAATCATGCTGGCCAGGTTATTCAAAATATCTCTACTTAATGATTGGATGTTATGACTGGTTTCTGGAACATAGATGGTGTAAGTGAATAATTTTTGGACTGTCAGCATTACAATTAAACTTGTAAACTTCAAGAGAAACTCTTACAATAGCATAAGTGTATTCATGTCATAGAGGTTATTTATATGATTTGAATACTTGAGCCAAAATGTCCAATAACCCCCCCCCCCCCCCCATCATGAGTTCATTATAATCAGACTGATTGGTTGACAGTATTGTGACAGGAAGTAGGAAGTGCTTGAAGTCCTTTTATTGACTTTGAATCTAAGACTGCTCATTGTAGCAGATTTGAGGTTTATAGTAATGTATTAAGCTTGAGATTGCTTATTTAAATTGCTTGCTACTTTCCCAGCACCCTATACCCCCAAGATGAATCATCGCTGTTTTTTTTCTAACTACAGACATTGTCCAGTCTTATTTGCTCCAGAAAAGGCCTGTTGCCTCAGAATTGTGATACCACAGCGATTTACTGTATTGGTCTTGTGGCTTTTTCAGCAGAACAACCTGAGCAACCCCCCGACACCACCAGCCTCCCTCCCTCCAACACCACCTCCTGTAGCTCGACAGAAGATGGTCAATGGCTTTGCCACCACAGAGGAGCTGGCCAGGAAGTCGGTCGTCGTGGGAGGGCACGATGGTATCTTACTGTTTAGTGATTCATGTACACTTCTCCAATTTTTGTAAATTTATTGTTAATGGTACTCTTGTTGATGTCTCATCTGCTTTTCCTCTTCCAGTGATCAAAGGTCTGGGTCCTAAACAGCTTAGACCTGAGGATGACCTGCTGGCTCGAGCGATCGCTCAAGGTCCCAAAACGGTGGATGTGCCCGCATCCCTTCCCACTCCCCCCCACAATAACCAAGAGGAGCTGAGGTATGTGTCTCTCTGACTATAGATGTGTATACACATATGTATTGTAGCACAGGTGTTTGCATAGATTAATACAAGCACAAAAATGTGCTCATGACGTCCTCTTTTCCTCCTTCCCTCCTGAATCCCATTTTTTTAGCCCCGTTTTACTCTCTGCACCTCATAGGCACTGGCTGCTGTATGTTTTGATTTTGGTTTTTTTTTTTCCAAATAGTGTAGGGATTTGTTTTGAGAGTTAATTTTCAGGAGTAGACCTCAAGACCCACAATCCACAGTCTCCTCAGGTATATGTCTTTGCTTTCACCACAGGGGCCAAGATGCATGCGAGGACCGAGACACACCCGACAGTTTCATCCCTTCGTCATCCCCCGAAAGTGTGGTTGGCATGGAGGTCAGCCGCTATCCAGACTTGTCCTGTGTGAAGGAGGAGCCCCCATCTCCAGCTCCTTCCCCTGTCATTCCAATGTTGCCCAGTGCCAGTGGCAAGGGTGAGTTCTTCTAGACCCTTCTTCTGTCTGCTCTCTGTGTACACACATATGAAGTTTTTTGTTTTGTCATAATTATGCTGAAATGACATCTAGATTTTTTTTTTTTTTTTTTTTTTTTTTTAAATTTTGAGATTTTATGGGGGTGAAATGGATTAAAAAAAAAAATTATAGGACATAACCCTGTTTATGAAAATAGCTTAGAGGAACCCAACAATCCATGAGTTTTGAGTTTAAAAAAGGACAAAGGACTGTGATTCCTTGAACATGAAACAAGGAACAATAACTCAAGCACCTTAGAATAAGATGGTGAAAAGATTGCAGGTGATGGTCATGGAGATCCCACCAGGAAAAATACCAAAAAGCACTGTTAATGGCACGAGTAGAACTGACGGCTAGAATAGTACAGTGTGAAGTACTGGTCATTTAGCCAAATATATGTGATTGTTTATTTAATTTAGGAATTTAGTTTACTGACAGCAGTAATGTGAAGATACAGATCCAAATGGCTAGTTATTTTGTTTCTAAAAAAAAAAAAAAAAACTGTTTGATGGCAAGTATTGGCAAACAAGAGGTTATCTTTGTATGTTTTTTTGTTTGCGTGGCAATGCTTGTGTGAATTAGATGTCTTAACGGATGTTCGGGGAATGAAAAAAACGGGGGGGGGGGTTAAAGAGCTGTTCTTACCAGTATGTTCTGTGTTCACATGTTCCCATGAGGAATTATTCGGCAACATAATGGTGGCTTTTTTGTCGCTTGCTTGAACAAGTAGGTTCTGAAACCAAGCAATGGGATGTGAAGGCAGAACCTCAGAACGTGTCATTTGGACCCCACTATGGACAGCTTCCAAATTGTTCCAAAACGGGTCTGGTATCCATAGCAATTACCCTGAGCCCTACAGCGGCTGAGGTAAGTGACTCTATTGTTAAACACTTCTGAAAAGTGGAAAATTAGGATAGAAAATAAACATGCCTTTTCTGTCTGAGGAATAGAGCTTTATTTATGTGTAGACATTTAGAAGCAAATTTATTGGAACAAACTGCAGCGCTACAAAGAGCTATTTTAAAGAAATTAAAATATGAATAGTGCCAGTCTTTAATTTATGTGAGCCGTAACTAAGTTTTCTCATTGCCATGTTTCAGAATATCACCGGTGTGATGGCTGCCATGGCTGACCTACTCTGTGTGAAGATCCCCAGCAGCTATGAGGTCAGCAGCACCCCAGACCGTGGCCCACTGGCCCTGCTTGGGGGCCTCAAGGTACCTCCCCAGGGCTTGGATCCCCACCACTCACCCATGCTTCCTGGGCATGGCCCCGGTTCCCAGGGCTTTATGCGCTTCATGAGACCTCCTGGGTCAATGGGGCTTCAGGCTCACTGCCCCCATCCCAGCAATGGTGAGTATAGTGATGGTTGTAGTGTAGGCCTCAGAGCTGCCACCTTTGAATTCAATGTTACTCTGAAATGGTAAAGTACAAATTACCCAGCTGTGTAAGTGTGTGATTCACCCTAGTTTTGAGACTTGGTTTGGAGAGAAGTATCAGCCAAGTTAATTGATATATAGATAGACAGATAAAGTGTAATGCTGTGCAGGTCAGAGGTGATGACATGTTAGGCAGTAGGAAGGTACAGGTTGTGCAGTGGTCTTTTCAAAAAAATTAAGACATTTAAGGAGGCGACTTTTGTACCTTTTTTTATTTATTTTTTTTTATTATAAACCGTAACCAAAAACAGAATATTATATGTTGAACTGTATGCATTGGATAAATGTGCCTAAGAAATATTTATACCACCGTAACAGGAATTTCTGTGTAGCTAGACATTGTTGATAGCACTTTTGATAAATAATTTATACGTTGCGTAAGTATTGTTTTACTTGGCAGTTTTTCTAGGTTTGAAACCCTTTCATAAATGTCCATCTCTCTTGTATTTTATTTAAGCATTGTCCTGTAATCTCTCTCAAATTAGCCCCTTTGAAAGATTTATAAATGGCTATTGATTGTGCAAACAACCCCCGCCATCTGTAGCAAAAGAGCTTCTGATGTTGACGCACATCATTATTGATCATGCCCAAGATCTCAGAAGTTAATGAAATGGAGTAATGATTTTGCACAGAGCTTGTTAGTATGTGACCTCTCTTAACTTTGCAGTATCTGATCTTGTCTAATGAATATAGCAAACTGGCACGAGGCCTGGAAGAAGCAGAGCTTCCCATTAGTAAAAGAAAATGACCAATTTTGGGCTCGGTTGTGTCTTGTCTTTGTGTGTGATGTTTCCACATGTTGTGTATTCTCAGGTGTCTTCATGATGGTCTGAACTTGTCAACATTTTAAAACGCTCTGTTGGTACTGTTCTGTACATCTCCCTACCACAGTATGCTCCCCTGTTAGGTTTTGAGTTAGTACTTCACCCTTTGTGATCCATAGGTATACATGCATATTTTTCTGGAACTGCTTAGTAAAGGGTGGCTCTTGTGCACCAGGTTCAGCTCTGAACCAAGGAGAGCATCAGGCACCAAAACCCAACATGGAGCCCAAGTCGCAATGGTGCTGCCACTGCAAGGTGGTGGTGCTCGGGACTGGAGTGCGGAAATCCCCCAAAGACCTGCCCTGCAACAAACAGGTACATCTGGGAGGTCAGCAAGGGCTTGATCCTGTTTGCAAGAGGTCACAAATGCACCAGCAGGTTGTGGGCAAGGGGTCATGACCAAATTCATAGTCTGTATACTTCCAAATCCTGTGCAAAGGCAGGAATGGATGGACTGTCTGATTTATGTAAATTTCTGTCTGTGGGATGTAATGCCCTGTCCCAGAGCAATTAGACGGTTACGCAATATGGGTGAAGGGGGTTTTACTGCAGTGAAGTTCACTAGTAGTTAAACCCACAGAGTTCAGGTTATTCAGATCCCAGACATCTTTGAAGTTCTCAGCAGTATTTAAATGTAATAACTCCTTTTGGCACCATCCAAGATTTTGAGTGGCAGGCTGCTTTGATCCCTGGTTCCTGCCTCGTCTCCCAGGCCACATTTCAGTGATGATGGATAGAAATGCGCAGGGGCTGCTGGGGAATGAGAGTGCTGGAACTACCAGCTGTTTGTGTCCTGTTAAAATTGTTTCCTCTAGGATGGGCAGAACAGCTGGGGTCGGATGGAGGGGGACATGGTCTTCTGTAGCCACAGCTGCTTTGTCCTGTACTCAGCCGCAATGCAGTGCAAGGGTACGGATACCAAGGTATGTGTGTCTCATTGTTCCCTCTCTTTCTGCCACTCTCCCTCTAAAGTGATGGGAGACCAAACCAAAAAAATGTCGGTGTCTTTCTTTCTGTTTCGAAGCCCAGTATTACAACAAGACTCTTGTGACGTGTAAGAATAAAGTGATTTATTAAAACCAGTACCGTCCCAAAATGCCTAATTACAGCTTCAATCTGAACTTTAAAAAGAAAAAATGTATTAAACCACTAGGTCATCTATTTTTAAGATGTGACTGTAGCCTAAATTCTTTCCTGGAAGTCAGCAGGTTAAAGGGAGGAAAGTCTGCATATTTTAAGTAGCACTACATTTGTAACATGATTACAAAGAAATATGGGGAATGCTAAAGGTCTGGATTAAAAGTTTGTAAATTTCTCAGGTGTCTGAAAAGGCTCAGGTATGTACATATGCCACTAAAATGTCTCCTGAACATGCTGAGTCTCAAAGAAGATAAAATATAATGTACACAATCTGGTCACTCTTTTAGATGCACATGGCCATTTGTACACACATGGGATAGCTCATGGTTTAAGGTTCCAGTTTAACTTTTTGTCCTGCACTTGTACAAATGTGCAAGGGGGAAGAAAATGTGGTTTCACATGGACCACAGCGCACAGTACAGTAAAGCCAACACTTATCTAGTGGATAGATAATGAGGTAATATGATAAGCGAGTGTGTTACATGGTCTTGACTCAATAACACAGATGGGCTCAAGGGGTCCAGTTATTGTTTGGATAAATGTCAGAATGGACAAAGTGTGTGATTTGAGTGGTTTTGACTGTGTCATGGTCACTGGTACCAGCTACTCTGGTTCCAGCATTCTCAGAAATGGCTGTGTTCCTGAGATTTTTTGCGCACTACTGTGCCATAAACATGACCATGACTTTACTTAATTTCTGTGGCCTACACAATCAAGATGAGGTTAAACATGATTCTAGCAAAGTAAACATACCAAAAAAAAAAGAATCTGCAGAAAAGGTATGAAGTTGATAAATCAGCCTGGTCTAAGAACCCTGCAGACTGTCAAGCACTTTGTTGCAGAAATAATGCCATTTTGGAGTAAAAAGGTGGTCCCACCTGGCTAGATGGGCCTAATCAATTGGCCAGTGTGTGTGTGGCTGTGGTGTTGTTTATTTTTGGCCTAGCTGATGATTTTATCAACTTTTTGGTTATAAGGTCATAATCTTGTCTTAGCTGGCTGCTAAAGCAAAAATCTTGCTTTAGTCTCTTTTGAAAATAAATTTTCTTTAATCTTTTGCCCCCCCCCCCCCCAAACTGTACAATGCAGCAAGCGCTTTCTGTCCTTCCTGAGTCAGACATCAAGCAGAGCCCCTCAAAGATACTGCATCCATACAGCAACAACATTTCCACCTTGGATGTGCACTGTCTGGCCCGGTTGCAACCAAAGCAGTCTCCTCCCTCCACGCCGCCCATAACCTTTCCATCTGCTGCCTTTGATGCCACCAAGGCCGATGCCCTCAAGGTCACAGTCAAATTGAAGCCGCGACCTCGAGCTGTTCACATTGGAGTGGATGACCCACGCCATGCTGGAAAACGATGGAAAGGGCTTCGCTGGAGAAAGTGGAGTGTGCAGATCATGGTGCGTAGGAGTAGCTCCCAGCTTCCAGCTGAAGATGAAGTGGATGAGCTCCTGCAGAAGCTTGGGTCCTCGCTAAAACCTAAGCCTTTGCCACGAGATCAGCGTAAGTGCTGTTTCTGCCACGAAGAGGGTGACGGACTCACAGATGGCCCAGCCCGGTTGCTCAACCTGGACCTTGACTTGTGGGTTCACCTTAACTGTGCCCTGTGGTCCACAGAGGTGTATGAGACGCAGGCAGGTGCCCTCATTAATGTTGAGTTAGCACTGCGCAGGGGCCTTTCCATCCGCTGTGTTTACTGCCAGCGCACAGGTGCCACCAGTGGATGCCACCGGCTGCGGTGCACAAATGTCTACCATTTTACTTGTGCCCTCAAGGCCCAATGCACATTCTTCAAGGACAAGACGATGCTGTGCCATGTCCATAGACCACGTGGTGCTGGTGGTCAAGAGAACGAGCTGCGCTACTTTGCTGTCTTTCGCCGTGTGTACGTGCAGCGTGACGAGGTGCGACAGTTGGCCAGCGTGGTGCGCCGAGGTGAGCGTGACCACACGTTCCGTGTAGGCAGTCTGGTCTTCCACACAGTGGGCCAGCTACTGCCCCAGCAAATGGCCACATTCCATGGACCCTCTGCCATCTTTCCTGTGGGCTATGAGGCTAGCCGCATCTACTGGAGCATGCGCCATGGCAACCGTCGCTGCCGCTACCTGTGCTCCATTGACGAGAAAGACAGCAGCCCTGAGTTCATCATCCGTGTGGTAGAACAGGGTTACGAGGACGTTGTCCTCAAGAGCAACACCCCAAAAGGTAAGAACATCTTGGTGCTCCTGTAACTTTCGGTTGAATACCAAACAAGTGTTCTCCTCATTTATTGTATGTGTGTTTGCATGTATGATTGTATTTCACCTCCTGTTGGGTTTGTTCTCCTGTGACTTGCAGGTGTCTGGGATCAGGTCCTGGAGCAGGTAGCACAGCGGAGGACTGAGACCGGAACGTTGAAACTCTTCCCAGTCTACCTGAAAGGAGAAGATCTCTTTGGCCTGACTGTCTCTGCAGTTACCAGAATAATAGAATCAGTAAGGTTCTTTCACCAGGATGTGTCTATTTGTGGTGAACCTTTCAGTATGTAGGGTTTTTGCTTCATTAGTAGTACTGCAGCTGACTTAGTGTTTAAATTGAAACTGGTTATGCTAGCAGAATATTCATGTCCCTTCTTCAACAATGCCACCTTCCAGCTCCCAGGAGTTGAGGCTTGTGAGAACTACACTTTCCGCTACGGCCGCAACCCCCTGATGCAGCTGCCATTGGCCATAAACCCATCTGGCTGCGCCCGCTCCGAGCCCAGAGCTGGCTGTCATGTCAAGAGGTTTGTGTTAAGGTATTTTGTATGACCTTTTTTTGTGTTTATCTTGCAATTCATAATGTTCCTTTTTTTTTAATGTGATGATCTCCTTTATGTTTAAGATAGGACTCCTTTGCCTGTTGTTCTTGTTGATTTTTGTTCTCGACTTCTTTGTCAAATGCAGCTTCCGGGTGCTTTACTTGTTTCTTCAAAGCCTCTATGACTGCTGAAGTCTGGCTGTTGCTTGTCTGTCCTCTGACGGCTGTACCCTTCTTTCTTGTCTGCACCTCTGGCAGAGTTAACTCTAAAGAAACCTCTACATCATTCCTTTGTATATCATGGTCCTGTATGGAAAAAAATAACTTCTGAAAATCTTTTTTTTTCTCTCTCTCTTCTTCCCTCCATACACCACCCCCCCCCCCCCCAGTAATGTAGTAATTTCATGTCCACAACATTTATTTTATACATGGTCTACTTTGTCACTGCAAAGCACACAGTCACTGTGCTTCTTCCTTTTCGCTAAAAAAAATTGTTAAATTACTGCCCAATTTACGATGGTGTTTGGTTCCAGCAGCCTTGTGTTAAGTTGCAAATCCCCGTATATAAACCATGAGAATGTGAAAACAATGAACGCTGTGTTGAATAATAAGTTTTCATGTTTCTATTAAATTAATAGTAATATAGTTGTCTGGAAAACCAGGCAAGCAAGGAGGATTCAGGAAAGGGAGAAGAACAAGAGACATCATTCAAAAAGGCAAAAAAATCTGCTTCAGACAGACTGCCAGAGCGCAGCCCAAGTTCAAATGTGCCACAATCCAGCTAATTCCCATTCTTTCCATTGGGTTGCATTTTTCATTGAGGAACTGGTTTTATACTTTTTTTTTTCTTTTTTTTTTAAATGGAGAAAAAGATTTCATCCCCTCCTTACGAAATTTGTTTCACAGAATTAATTCAAGCCCTTTAGGTGAGAGATGGATTTACCCTCTGTTGTCTTACCTGTTGTGCCCTCTGCCTTTGCTCATGTCACCCCACAGGCCTCACACCTTGACCAGCACCAGCACCTCCAAATCTTTCCAGAGCACCATCACTGGGGAAATTGGTGCCCCCTACAGCAAGCAGTTTGTGCACTCAAAGTCATCGCAGTACCGCAAGATGAAGACTGAGTGGAAGAGCAATGTGTATCTGGCCCGGTCACGCATCCAGGTTAGCAAAACCATGCTTCTCCACACGCTTGTGGCTGCTGAGATGGGGCATCAAATATTTAGTGTTTTCTTGTAGGGATCTTCAGTATCTTTCAACCTCAAAGAATTTACCGCAGATGTGTTTTAGGGAAAGAGCCAAGTAAATGCATATTTCTGTGTTTGGAAAAAGGCTATTTTCAGGAGCCAAGGCAGATTACTTTAATGCAGACTTTCTGATGTAGCACTGCATTGTTCTGGCTGTCACTGTGAGGAGTCTGTGTGAGTGTGTGGGTTAAAGCCCATTCTTGGGTCTGCTGGTTGTACTCAGAATGGCCTGCGAGACCCTGGAGCTGCCAGCATCAGGCCCCCCAGCAAGCCAACTGCCTGGCTCTGCTGGCCTGTGGTGATGAAAGGTGGGGGTGGCGGGGTTGCTATGCCAGCTGCTATCCATGACTTCCATTAAAAAGGAACACACTGAATAAAAATTACAAATATACATTTGAACTTTAAGTTCCTGGGCTTTTGATTGGTAGCAAGGAACTGTTTCCTCTCCTGGGTTTACTGATGCCATCATGCTGTGTGTGTGTGTGAGAAAGAATAATTATTATACTGGGAGGTTTTGTGGAACTTCCTAATGAAAAAGATGACAGACTGGTTGAGGACATGTACATGCAGCACAAAGGATGGGGTGTGATGAACTATTCTGTTGAAGGCTGCTGTTAGGGTAGAGAGTCCTGAAAAAAAGTCCACACGTATCAGTGAGTAACACTGTGTAAAAGGTTCTGGTAACAAAGTGAAGGATGTGGGACCTTTCTCACTGGTTCCAATTTTTGCTGATTTAGGGCCTTGGACTGTATGCAGCCAGGGACATAGAGAAGTACACCATGGTGATCGAGTACATCGGAACCATCATCCGCAATGAGGTGGCCAATAGGAAGGAGAAGATGTACGAATCCCAGGTAAAGGGAGACCACACAATGAAGCAGCAGCTCTTGTCATTTTTGGAAAGCAGTAAAGTATTATTGTAATTACATTCTAGGGATAGGAAAAAGGTGTGTTTTTTTTTTTTGGGGGGGGGGTTGCTTAGCAACCCTATCTTGTATTATATTATTCACACAATAGATTTCAGTAATAAAATGTGTAGTTGTGATCTTTGCTTAGATGTGAGCACCAGAACCCTTCCACTTCACTACCAGCCATCTAGTGGGCTACTGGGTCCACAATTTGTGTGAAATGGTGCAGGTGTGTGTGTGACCTGCTGTTGCACTGTTGCAGAACCGCGGAGTGTATATGTTCCGCATTGACAGCGAACATGTCATCGACGCCACCATAACAGGCGGTCCTGCCAGGTAGGTGTCTACATCCTGTGTGTGAAAGTGTCCATCCTGCATGCAAGTTTTATTCAGCTGCTGTGTGTGTGGAAGTGCCATCAGGTCAAATCTGACTGCTCTTCTTCAAAACAAGTAGAACTGATCTCCCTGTGTATACAGCAGGGTAATTTTTACTGTTCGCTGTAGCCTTGGTACCTTCCTCAAGGCTGCTGCCTCAGGAGGTGGGATTCAGGCCTCAGTCCTTCCTGTCCAATAATGGCAACTCTAACCACACAGGAAGCTGCTTTAATATCAGTGGGGAAGTAAGAGCTGTACCCACAAAGGCCCTTAGGGGATGCAGGGACCCTAAATCTAGCCTAGAATCTCCCATGATCCCTTTCAGCCCAGTTGGATGGAGTGCTGCAAACACCTAGAGTGCCTGGAGGTCACACCTGCAGTTCACATACTGTACAGACACCCGGGTTCCACTTGACGCAGCTGTGGGGGGTTGGGGGTGTCAGGTCCCTGCTGCTCGGTGTGTCAAACTGACAGCTTTTTTTAAATTGAATTTTCCTACACAGGTACATCAACCATTCGTGTGCACCGAACTGTGTGGCTGAGGTGGTAACTTTTGAAAAGGGCCATAAAATCATCATCAGTTCGAATCGCAAGATCCAGAGAGGAGAGGAGGTGTGATGTTTCACTTTGTTTTAATGTGCTGTGTCAGTAAAAAACCGCCTGCGATGATGTGCAGCTTTAATGGCCAGAAGGCCAGCAGTTTTATTGTTGCTTAAAAACGTGCTCATGGATTGAATGAGCTCATTTTAACCCTGCAACCCCAGCGGTGGGACGTTTACTCGGCGCGACTCGGGCGCTTGGCCATGTTTCAGCCCAGCGTCTCTCTTGTGTTTCAGCTGTGCTACGACTACAAGTTCGACCTGGAGGACGACCAGCACAAGATCCCCTGTCTGTGTGGGGCAGTGAACTGCCGGAAGTGGATGAACTAGAAACATGCATTCCTTAACTGTTTTTTAAAAAATTTTATTAAGCAGGCCCTTCCTATGGAAAACAAACGTACTGTGGGGGTGGGGGGGCGTTCACAGCCATGAGGGTTCAGGTTGAAGTCCAGAAGCGTAAAAGGCACAATCTTTCGGGGTGAGTGAGGTGGTGGTGGTGGTGGGGACAGAGGCGCGTGAAAAGCATATATATATTATATGCGCGTGTGTCTATGTGTGTATGTGTTTCTGAAGGGTGAGTTGCTTGTTTGTGCTGTGCGCGCGCAAGGGTGCATGAGGTTGGGTTGGGGAGCAGAATTCACCAGCGGATCAAGAGGGTGCACAGCGCTGTCCGTCGCCTTATTACGTACACTTAGGGGCAGGCCCTCTGGTTTAAAGATGGATGAATACACACAGACACACACAAAAGAACATATTTTTCAAAGACACCACTGAACAAGGAATGTACTGAGTCGACTTCCTTAGGGAGAGCGCTAAGGAAAAAAGATGTACTTGCACTAAAAAAAAAAAAAAAAAAAAAAAAAATCCATTTAAAGTACTTGATTCCATGAGTCAGTTTATTTTTTTCTTTCTTTCGATTTCTGTAAAAATAGAAAAAAAAAGTTGTATTTATTACTGAATAATTGAATGAAGCTATTTTTAAAATGATGAAAAGCAGGCAGTGAACTGGACCACCTCCCGGTTGCCTGCGGTTGGGTCGGATCCCGTTACTCTGTAAAAAGTGTAAATAGTTTGAAGAAACTTTCTAAAGAAAATATAGAAATCATTGACCAAAAGCCACCTTAACTTCACAGCTGTTTGGACGATGTTTTTCAGAAAATTTATTTAAAAGAAGGATGTCATAATTTCTTTGAGAGTATATATGCTGTAAAAATATGTACAGAATATGTAAAAAAAAAAAAAAAAAAAAAATGAATTCAGAAGAGTATTTTTGTTGTATTTAGGATTTAGTGTTGTGATCTAATGTTTTTCTGACCACTTGAACTTTGTTTCCCTGTTTCAGCTTCTTTGGCCTTTAATTTTTTTGTTTTGTTATGAAATGTGGCAGATCAGATGAAAACCATGGCAGCATCTTAACTGTTAATCACGTTTGAGTTTAGAAGTAATGAGAACTGTGAATCTTATTTTTTAAAAGCATCCCATATTAAGCTTCTTTTCAACTTGGGTTGCATGAATAGCCTCACTTTAACATTCAGATCATGCAGTCTTAAAAAAGTGCGGTTTGGCCTCCGCTTGAATCCATTTTGGTTTACACTTGTATTGGAATATTTTTGTTTAAAAAAACGAATGAGCTTTTGAATCGGGATGTTTTTGACTCAAGAAATAAAGAATCTGGTACTGACCCCTTGTGAGCAAGTTTGAAATGAAGAGAACTTTGTGCACAACTTCAGCGGGCAACACAGGTTGGTGCTGCTCAGAGGCCACCTGAGCTTCAGTGTAAATGGCATGATGTATTTTTTAACTTTCAGAAGAATCAATTGTACATATATTTTCCTGAAATAGTTGTAATTGTTCCTGGATACTTCCTGCTCCTGTACAATATTCCAGCATATTACCAGTATTTGTCCTGTTTTTGTCTTGTATAGTAGTATCTAATGTTTAAAAAGGCTTTTTTGAAGTATGAAGAGTGTAATGGTTTTTTGGAATTTGTGGAAGCAGATTTAGAAGCATTTACAACAAAATAAAATATTTTACATCTTATGTTGTAAAGCTCTTATGAAATGGATGCAGAAATGACGTAACCTGCTGTTGAGATGTGGCTTTAACAGGATAGCTGCTCATTGGGTAAAATGGGATGGAGAAGCTGTTCAAACAAACATCTCTGCAAAGGAGCCACCGGTAGGTAAATCGACCCTGCTTCTCTCACCCCAAAAAAAAAAAAATGAACTGCATTAAAATTAATTTTTATTTGGTTGCATTTACAAAAATTCCACAGCATGTTCCAAAGGTAGAGCAATACGTTCACACGAGCCTTGCCCGGAGCAAGAATCTCTCTCTCTCTCACACACACACACACACACAGCCCAATGCTAGCACTACCGTGTAGCCAATCAGCTGTGAGTGCAGATGTTCCCTGAAAATGCAGCATCCGTTCCAGCAGTTGACACTTCCACGTGTATGTGTGCCTCATGCTGGGACAGGAAGCCACCCTTTCCTTTCTTAAATTATCTGTTCATAGTTGAAAATAAAATCCTTGTAATACATCGATAATTGGGAACACTGCTTTCAAAGACGGTGGTCTGGCTAGGGGGACAAATGCAGATGGCAGCCTGTTCCAAACATTCCAGGGAAACGTGTCCCTCCGTTGTTGCAGAATGTGCACATTTATATAAAATTCAGATGAAAGGATAAAATCTGATTAAGTTATATAAATACCAGGCATTGGATGGTCCTTAAAAATTAAAAATCAAAACAAATGCAGGGCTGTACTCAGCCCACAGGGCGTCCTACCTGCTGGATGGACAGCGGCTGTCACAGCAGAGCTTCACTGGCGAAGAGGACAGACACAATAACCCTAAGCGAGAGAGCCCCCCCCACCAGAATGAGTGCCGCCCTAGAGCTCCTCCATGAATTATGCAGCCCTCCCACATCCTATCCATGTCTCCACTCCCTCTCGGCTGGCAGGGTTCAGTCCTCCAGTTGCCACTGCTGGGACAGAGAGCCGTCGCATATCGCCATGGCAACGTAGCCTTTGTGGCCGAGTGGGTCGACTACTGCCAGGCACTGACCGACAGACACTTGGTACAGGCGGTTGCTCTTCTGAAATTGGGGAGAAGGAAAAAAAATTAATTTTTTAGAAATTAACCAGCCAACACATTTGATGGTTAAGCCCACGTGACCCCACCGGGCAGCTCTTTTCCAAACCGGTACCCCAGTGTAACCGATTCCTAGAAATGGCTCCGATACCCACCGTCCTCCGTTGTACTCAAGCACCCCTTCTGAGTGTTGCCCCTATGGCTGCGGGTGTCAATGTAACTCCGCACGTTATATCGGAAGCTCCAGTGTGTATTTCTAACATTTTGCTAAGCCTGTCGATGCAGCACAGGCCAGGCTCACTCACCCCAAGGGCCCACTGCTGCGACCCCCCCGAACCGTGGCACTTCATGAGGCGCGGTGGGTCCGAGGAGCGCACCTCTGATACGTCGAGGCAGAGCAGCCCGGCCAGGATGAGCTCGTGCTCCTCGTTGTAGGCCCACTCCTGCAAGGGACACGAAGCTCTGCGTCAGGAGGAGCAACATTCGATCGCTACAAGCAGACTGGCCCAATGCGGACACCCGTGGAGGGGACTCAGCCGTTTACCTGCTCGGGGTCGCTGGAGTCACAGGCGCGCACCACAACCCTTCCGCCCTTCTGACTGGGACGGCCCTGGGCCACCAGACACCTATCAGCTTGTATATTTCGGAGCTGCAAGGCGAGAGGACAGGAACAAACACAGAACCGGTGTCACGAGTCATAACTAGGATTCAAATTTCAGCACAAGTTAAGCAAAATGCCGAAGAGACCCCTAGAGGCTGGAGGGCTACGCTGCAGCTCTGACCCTGAACTCAGATACAGAGATGTGCAAAGGAAAAATGCCCACTTTTGGGTCAATATTAGCCACAAATAATGCCCTGGTCCTCACCAACTTCTAGAATCAGAAAAATCTACCCTGATAACAGGCCACAACCAATTTCACTCTTGTTATTTATTCATCAAAAAGTGAAACAATTATGTTTGGTAGAAACCAGACACAGCCATCACCACAAGCAACAGGCTGATGGTGGTAAAGGGGTGATGATTCAGGGCCGTTTTGCAGCCGCAGGATCCACGCACCTTGCAGTCATCGAGTCGACCAAGAATTTCCCTTTACAGCAAAAGTATTCAGGGGCAAAAGTGAGGCCATCGGTCCAACAGCTAAACCCTGGCCAGCACATGCTACGGCTGGAATGACAACGTTAAAGCCAAGACCACAACCCCACAAATGCTCTCAACCTGAAGAAGCAAAGTTAGACAAAAATCCTTCCAAACTTATCAACTCAATACATGAAAGTTCCTTCAAGTTATTGCTGCAAATGGGGGCTCTACAAGTTACTGAACCTTGGGGCGTGCTTATTTTTTCTACACACGGTCTTGATTTCAGGACCTGGTGAGGATCAGATCTTTTATGTCATGCCCTGATATGTAAGGAGGGTGCACTTTCTTTTTACCACCCTTGCTTCGCGTATCACTATAATCTCTCACACACTTTACAGTATTATTCTGCTTGCACGTAAGCGGAGAGCAGTTACTCAGATCATTGTTTGGTGCGTGTCTGCCGACTAACGCGAATGCTAATCCACCACAGGAATACCGACGTAGACTAAAACCTACAACCAGATGCAGTATCTGCTGCTCTTTTCTCTTTTCAAAAAAGGAGCCGATGTGCAACAAAGGCAGCGCTTCAGACTGCTCAGGTAAACAAACCCTTCAAGTGCTTTTCTTTTTCCAAATGTAAACGATCTGCTTGTTCTGCACCGCAGCGCCACCTGGTGTCAGCACTCGTGAACCAGGAAGTTCTGGGGCTCCTTTGTTCACAGTGCAGACCTTTGTTAAACCTCTTTGCTTCCTCAAAGTCGTCGTGGTTTTGAAAGAGCCGAAGAGGCGACAGCCTGAGGAAAGCTGGCCGCCATGTCCCTTCATCACACCCGACACGCAAACGGGGATTTGTACGGCGCAAGACTAAACGCTCGAGGTGCGGACGCTTGAAGAAGGCTCATTATTGATTAATGTTTCTCGTGGGAAAGGCACTTCATCAAAGTGTCGGCCGTGTTTCAAAGCGATGTGCTTACGACTTTTAAATTTGGCTTGCAGGGTCCCTGCAGACACTTTGTACAACTGCGCAGCAATACGCGCCACAGCAGCCGAGCCAAGCAGGGCAGATCGTTCGCACCCCGAAACGCTCACCGGAGGGCTCCATCCCTCAAAATACCGTAGTATACAAAATAAAGATACGCTTTAGATATTTGTCGTGCAGAAATGGCAAAGTCAGCAGTTCCCGTCTACAAGCCAGACACCGTACCGACAGGACTCCCAAGGGTGTCCGTGGCAGCGAGGGGGGTTTCGGCGGCTCTCACCCTTCCCCGTCGCAGCACTTTGGGCCTCCTCACACCCTTGTTGACGAAGACAGGTGGCTGTGGTTTGTTGCGGGGATCCGACACCTGCATCTCGGGGTAGATGTTGTCCAGGTACCACCTGAAGGAGTGACACTGCAGCCGCTTGCGCACAGCCAGGCGCTCACTGATGTCACCGTAGCTGCGGGTCCTCAGCTCTGGGCGCAGGGCAAAGTACTGCTCCTGTTCAGCAGAGGAACACAAGTTTTGTGGAGCTGCGTGGGATTCCCATGCATTTTTCATACAATATTTTCAATTTAGTGACAAATACCAATACTTTTTTTATTGCTATAGCAATAGTTTAATAAATAAATATGCTCTTTATTTAAAAAAGAATGCAACAAAACATTAAAATCTAAAATGGTATGAATGCTATGGATAATATAGCAAAAAATAATTTTATATAAATTCCTTTATTTACATCTAACGTATATGCCCCAGAATTCCTGAGCTTCTGTCTGCTACGACCACAGCATGACCTTTTGTTTCCAGGAAAATACCACGGTATGACAGCAGAATCCACTTAGAGACACTCAGCATAAACTGCATACAGCTCAAGGGTCCATCAAACCCTTTTACCCACTGCCGCGTTTTTACCCATAGTACATTAGAGTACCTTCCGACAGAAGGGTCCCTGAATAAATCATGGCTGCAGGAGTCCAAAAGGTGCTCACGTGGGTCATCCTGCACACACTGGTGCAGCGGCCCCTTTAACAGGTGGACATGCGTCACTCGAAGCTACACGCCATCTGAATTTGTGTGACCAATCTCCTCGAAACGAACCCCTCTCCCTCCGTTGTCACCTGAAGCCTTGCCTTCACCACACAGCAGGGAGACCTTCACTCAATTCTGAATTTGGCATTTACCGAAATGAGAAGATAAATGGCATTTCACGCCACTGTGAGGAAACTGCTTCCACTTGCTGAAAGCCTGATTAATTCGGCCTCTTCGTAGCCAACAGTGAGAATAATGTTCCATAACTGCATTACAGTCTGAATTTGACTGTAATCTCCATAAAGACCTTAAAAAGTCACACAAGAGTTTCATTGATTAATGGAATGTGCAGAGCTGCTGCGGCTTAAAACCCCGTCTGGCAATTACATGCTGACAGTCAAGCATTTTGTATTTGCTAACTTATTTAGCAGCGGATTACCTCTCATCGTGTAACTGAATTACTGCGCTCCTCTCCTTTTGTAAGGCCTTTGACTGTGTGAAACCTGCTAATCATCTCTGGGGATTAAAGGTGAGCACCCCCCCACCCACAGAAGAAAGACGTGCAATACGTTCATCCTCCTGCCTTGTACTCATCCATCCAGACGTGGGCCAGGCGCAGGGAGTTGTGCGCCATCGTGTCCTGTCCTCCTGGAGAGCCGTAGGGCCGCCTCTTGCGGAAAATGTGGCCGACCCGCGAGCAGGGGATGATCAGCAGCTGACCCCCACACATCCATATCTGCGCAGAACGATATCACGGCAGCACCAACGTTACGCTGGTCGCAGCCCCACTCCTCACCACACCAACGTGTGTTCCCGGCAGGTTAAGATGTCTGTTTGAGCTTGAACTGGAACCAGCCGTTTTGCACAATTTCTCAATATGTACTAGAACTGTTGAAGCTGAGCCAGAGTAGGTTGCGTTTTTTTTTTTTAATTTTTATTTTTTTTTTTTTTACCCTGAAGGAAATTTCTAGGTTCTCCCCTCCCCAGATGTCCATGCCGCTGTCGTATTGGCCCAGCTCGTTGAAGTAGTTCCTGTCCATGGCAAACAGGCCGCCTGCCATCGTGGGAGACCTGCAACGGTCAGTTTCACACAGCTCATTAATGCATGCGTGCGGCTACTCCAACATCAAATCTGGATTCTGAACATCACTGTTAACTAGTTGGATGGCAATTAAAAACTTTTATCAGTCAGTCAGTACAGCAACATTTTCCTCCGCTGATGCGATAATTTTATATCCCCAACCGTTATTTTAATCACCGCCTGCTGTATTTCGCTCTGCACAGACACTGCAGTATGTTTCTTCTGCCCCAAAACCAGTTGCTATACACAGGCAAACCCCATAAACATAAACCATGTAAATATATTAACTCTTGCATGCAAGTCATATAAACAACTTTTATAACACCAATACCCTTATACTATAGTAAATGAAGCATGCGTCCTGTGGTTTGAGTCAGAGTCCAAAAGAAACACTGCTGGTCAAAAGCTTTCACTCCATTGCACAGATGCCAATTTTAATCATTTGTATAGAGTTAAGTAATTTCTTTTACAAATATTATAAAATATGTTTGTGTGTTATCATCATGTATAGAAAACATTTTTTGGTTCATTTAAAATTTCTATAGGCTTGTTTCAACTCAGGCCCAAATTAACCCCCCCCCCAAATATGAATGAACGGGAAATCGACCGACTAACAACAGAAACTTACCAAAAGGGGTAATTTTTCACAACAAATTATTTGCCACGTATATAAAATGCATAAGAGTGCACCGTTGGTTGGTTTGCATTTTTAGAGAGCGAAAGGCTGCTGGAGGAGCTTTAAGGAACCCTTACGACTAGCCAACTTGCTGCTGTCCCCATGCTAACTATATGCACGAGCAACTGCCTGTAGATGTCGACAGCCTTCTGGAGGAGACCTCATCAATGCAAACACTGCATCTGTTACTCGTGAAAGCGAACATCACGAAGCAGTCAGAGGTCACATCCGCCGTCACATTGCTCACCGTAAGCGATGGTGGAGGTCCAGCGAATCAACATTCAAAACGTGGCACATTTAAGACTAAAAGTATCCACATATCATATTTAAAAAACTACTGTTTTGTAAAATCGTTACAGGAGATTTCTATGATTTATTGTGGCTGACACACCCAGCATGAAGACCACATTCCAGCAGGCTTTCTGGCTCTTCCCCCAACACGCGATGTCTCGCAGTACGGCAGATGGGTGGCGCTCATACCTAATGGGGGCAACAGCTCCGTCTGCGCTGTTGAGCTCTGACGGTGGCACGGGGTCCCATTTGAAGTGCAGGCCCCAGTTGAAGCCACCACGTACGATGGGTGAAGGGCTGTACACCAGTGTATCGGCACTGATGATGTCTATCACAGGACACACCACCATGTGCCGGTCCCGCTTGATGGGCGCCAGGAGCGGCTGAAGCCACATCTCGTTCACCTCGCAGTGACTGTCCAAGAACACCAGCACTTCCCCTGTTCCGGTGATGACAGCAAACATACCAAAATGAGAACGAGAAGCGAGACAAGTGAAATAATCAAGAGAGAAGCACAAGCCACTTGACTGCAACAGAGGACAGGAAGTCCAGCACAAGACTTTACCTGTCGCATGTGCCGCCCCTACCATCCTCCCTCGGATGAGGCCCTGACGCTCCTCGTTCCGCACAAGCTTCACTTTCCCCTGGAGGTTCTGTCGGATGTACGTGTCCAGATCCTCCTTTAGGTCACCTATGGGAGTATGTGGGGCTCACTGGCTGTCACAGAGTACCAGACTCAGGCAATATTGTGTGGACAGGCAGACAATGGCCAGCAGAAGGCATAGCACTTAGAGGCTGCTAGGTTTGGATTCGAAGAGCACAGGTTCAAATCCCACCTACTGCTGCAATGCATTGCAACAAAAACAAATACCCAGCTGTATAAATGGGACTTTTTCACCTTAAGTAACTCACTTTCACTCTTTACGCAAAAGCAACTGTGAAAAATATCAGTGAGTGACGAAACGGCAGCGAACGTACTACTTGGCATACAGGAATACAGTTCTGCAGATAAATGGGGACCGGGTCATTTTTCCAACAGTAAACAGCTACAGGCTGTTACCATTCAAAACAGTAGTAAATGGGCAGCTCTAACCCCAAAAAAAGATGTTTGTGTTTGCAAAGGGCACCAATTAACTGGTCTTCTGAGGATGTTACAAAGCATCACCATCTACTGTATGCATCTGAAATGAAATTGGGTCCACGGTGAATTGCTGTTCAATCTTTCCACGATTGTGCCTTGCTCCAAATAAACACAGCCAATACAGAACAAATAATATGGCTTCAAAAGGAATAAAAAGACACAGAAAATAAAACACTTAAAAAAAAAAAACACAGGACTACAGAGACAGGGAGGAGACGGAGCATCATTGAGAGCTCTGCTCCTCGGGGGGGATGCGGTGGTTATCCATTTTTACTGGGTTTGTGCTCTAATCCATCTCCATAAACTGGGGGAAAAAGCAGTGCTAGAACATCACTGGGAGTCATATATATTTCAGGATGATGAAAGGCCGATGTTATTCTTTGACCCAAGTTAACATAACTGTTTTCATATTAAAATCCATAACACTTGTTATACTGTGCATACAGAGAAAAGCTGTTTCAAACCCTGTGCTCATGTTGGCATCAGGAAAGCAGAGGTACATCAACGGATGGCAGAAAATTGAATGCAGAAAAAAAATAAACCATGTACAGAAAGACAACAAAAATCAACTGCACCTCCAAAGCATTTCTGACAGTGAGCGACGCCGACGTTTACTTTTCCTTTCATTTTTACATTCCTTTAAAGAGGCCTGTAATTTCGATTTTGAACTGCTGGATCTGATTGGTTGAGCACTAGCCGATTTCCTGCTGGCATGTAGCTGCCCTACTTCCAATGGAAGGTTGGTGGTTCAAATCCCAGGGCTTACTGGGGAAGGATAAGCCAACAGCTGAGGGATTAATGAGTTCACATTCCTGCTCATGTTGGCATTGTGAGACCTTGTACAAAACTGGCTCGCTCACATTTCTTTGCCAGTTGTCTTCTGCCTGAAATTTGGAGGGGAACAATGCTGCGAATTATTCAAGTTATTTCAAACTATGCTAGTGGGCTGTAGGTGCCGTTTCGCCACAGAGGTAAGTTATTGGGGGACTAACATACATACATTGAAAGTGACTGCAGATGGTAGGAATACTGAATACACACTGCAGTGGTAGTGAAAATTGGGAAAACACCTGGGCAACCTGAGCACTGTTTATATGGAGAGGTAAAGCAATGTATTCAAACTTTTGACTGGCACCATGCAGTCACTGTGACTATTGTAGCAGATGGACAGAAGAGACCTTCTCAACAACTAATGCAAATTTTGCTTCCCTCATCCAATTCATTTTATATGCAGCATTATTCATATACATCATTATAATACTAAAGGCACATGCCACAACCATCTCTGACAAAATCCAATTATCTCAAATAAACCAAATCCCAAGAAAAAATAATGTGTGAATGGTCTAATTTCTCCATTCAAATGGCTTCTTTTCAGCAATCCTGAAGGCTGCTGATAAATATTTTTATAGCCTTCACTGTTTTGTGCCACAAATTAACATTCAGCAGCTTACCTTGCACTGCAAAATGAGAAATTAGATGCACCCAATTCTATAGATGATCATTCATCAACATCATTTGCTTCTCATCGCTTCTGCAGCGTACAAAATAAGTGTGAGGCCTCCAAGTAGGAAGAAATTAAAGTTGGAAAGGCAATTTAGCTGACCAGAGGTTGATTAAAAAACAGGATGTAAAATATATAAAATGTCTGCAGAATAATCCTTTTATTCATTGCCATCTCTTCTTGCTTATCCTGTTCTCATTTACTTGATTAAATAATATCCAAAAATAAAACTCTATAAATACAGCGATGACTCAGAATTGTCCTCAGTGTGTCAGTGAGCATATGCCACATTGGTCTATTGTGTGGCTGGGTAGATAACGGCATGCAGCTTAGTTTAGTGCGTCTAACACTGTAAGATGCCATGGACAAAAATGTCAGCTTATCAAATAATTATAACATAATACGGTTTTAAAACAACATAATACTGGCAAATCATGTAACCCACAAACCCTTGCTGCCTCCTCTGCACAACCCACTGAGGACAACGTGCTAAACAAACACTGAGCCAGAAGAACCACTTGACTGCCCACAAAATACTTTTCAAAAACATTTTCCCCAACCGTGTAATATTAACGTGTGTTACATGGCACAGTGGACAGTTCAGGGGGCCTTTGACCCCAGAGCTTCTGTTCCTACTGCACCGGCTTTACGAGTTTATTTCCCTTCCGCCATTGCCATCTTCACCACCTTCTTTTTAGCTGCACATATACCTTTTAAAAAATTACATTACTCAAATTCATCAAGGATTTAGCAATAAAGAGGAAGGAATATCAATTACACTGGACTATAGCAGCTGTGTTCACCAGCAGGATCATGACCTAAAATGTCACTTATTACCTTTCACATTACACCACCAGTCATTACATACTTACCATTTAAACCAGGGGTACACAGGTACTTGTATAGTTAAAAAGTTGTAAGATAGTGAAGACTGCCCAATCTACCTCTGGGACCTCACCTTGACCACCTGTAAATAGCAGTGTGTTCTGGGGACCCCTGTCAACCTCTTCTGTGTCTAATTTCACCACTTCTGTCTGTAAGATGCTATGGCTCTATGCCTCCACCAGTCTATTTAATGTAATGTACACCATTCTGCTGGAAAAACTACATTTCAGCCTCTTCTACTATTTTCAAGATAATAGTTAAAAATTAATTTACTCTATTTTAGAGTATGACTGCTATGTAAGAAAATATGGAAAAAGTGAAAGTCTGAATACTTTCTGAAAGTACTGTGTACACACACACACAGAAAAAATTTGGTTCTTTGCTGTTCTACCCTCTCCATGGCACCAAAATGTTAGAAAAGCAACACTTGCCCAGTTCGCTGCTGTCATCTACTAGTATGATCTCATGCAGCAGGTGCGGGGGTGTGCGGTCCAGCACGCTGTATACGGTGCGCAGCAAGGCAGAAAATGCCTCGTTGAAGAAGCAGATCACCACACTGGCTGTGGGCAAGGCCACTGGATACAACACCTCTTTACACCTGTGGGCATTCAGAGGTCACATATGGATTAAAGACCCACTCACAACAAAATTGTCTCCCCTTCCCCCTTTTTATCACAGGCATGTTTCTGCTATATTAGATTAACTTTGTTATTATTATAAAAAGCATTTCATGGACTCTGTCAATGCTAACAATGCCTACAACTGACCAGAGGAGGTCAGTTTCTAATGTTTAAATCCATACAACATGCTGTGAAATTTGCTGTCTGCCAAAGTTGGATTCTAAAACTTTATATGGACTCACTTCTCATTCCTGGTGTCAGGGAGGTCTCTGTGGTACCCGAGGCGATTGCTAATGAGCATGTTGAAGGCATGCCTGTGGTAGCCCATATCTCGAATTTCTTGGTCTTGTTCATTGAAAATCATACCTAGCAAAACAGAACTGAGTTCAGTTAAACCTGCACGTGCAGCCTGATGCATTCAGAGACCAAAGGGTAAGCCAAATCGCCAAGGCATCGCCGGTCAAGGGTGCCGTTTTCAGCACCCATCAGTTGGCCCTTGGTGGAAGGTGGACGTTGTCATGGCGATGAAACTGGCACTCTTTCATCAGAAGGCCAGGCACACTAACAAGGAGCCATTCAGAACAGTGTCAAATAAAGCCACTGCCTGGAATACTCATTCCACTGAAAATCTTCCATCACCAAATCCTCTTTAATGCCATTTTACCTACACATACTGTAAATACACAGAGGTTTGAACATTGTATGGTGTCAGGCACGCTCTCATAGTCATTAATGTCACTTGTATCTGTCATTCAGTCTTGCTGAGTGTAAGAGGAATTATTTCAATGCAGTCATCTGACTAAAAGCATCTAAACAACGCAACATTTTTCTTTACAATCATTGGCTACAAAAATTAAGATGGAAGAAATATTTGTTATAAATTGCCTGCATCTGGATAAATTACTGTCAAGAACACCATAGTTCATTTTTTTTTTTATAAATTCATAAGCAAATATTATGACAGATTCAAACATTTCCAAGTAGCCACACACACACACACATACACACACACTTTACACTAGACATAAGAATTGACGATATCTTAGGTAAAACTGGCTCTTATTCACAGGACCAAGACATAGGGGTACAGGCATGAGCTAACAAAACTGTGGGGCAAATTCAGTACTTTGGCCCATAATCAATCTAATTTTAGAAACCATCATGGTCATTTGCAGGGCTCTTTTACTACAGGCTATGGAAAAATCCACATTTTCCATTCTATGCCAAAATCATGTCTAAAGGCAGCTCCCAGGAATTAATTTAAATTTTCATACCCTCTTGTAGAAGTAAACTCAATAAGGAAGACTAATGCTTCTCCTCTCCACATAACAGAACTGACCCAGCCATCTAACAAGAATTTAAACTGAGAAACTGCAACTTCAATACAAATTAGAGTGGCAGGTGTACATCTGCTTAGCGGAAGCTTTAATCCAATTTGACACAACAGATTACAAAAAAAAACTGCTCCCACCAATACATGTAACTTGCTACTAAAGCTGAAAGAATAAATAAGCATAGAAATATCCTGCACAAAGGAAAAGACATCTAGGCACCCCAGTTCAAATTTTTTTTAGCCACTACAAACCTGGTATAATATGACAGTAAACACAGCTGTATCTTTGTGTCTGACATCCATTGAGAGCACAGCTTTAGCTGAAGCTAAAAGAAGTCTGCCTATTTGTGGCCATTACCTACCCATCTCTGGCGAGAGGTTAACAGTCTTTTTGTTTTCCACTGGGGCCTTAGGAGGCTCCTGTCTATGCCCTGTATCAGGCAGGTGGCGTTCGCGTCCAGAGCCATGGGTGAATCGTGGCTGGAAGCGGTGCTGGTAGCCTAGGGGCTGGGACCCCGCGATGGGCACATTTCTGAAGGGCTGGCTGTCCTGGCTGAGGCTGAAGTAGATGAAGAGCAGGACGGTCCACGTCACCGATGTGAAGAGACACCCATAGCAGAAGTAGCGCAGTGTGACGCTGCCCATGGTAGCCCTAGCATCATTGGATGTCCATTTTCAAGCCCCTGTAAGAGGACAAATTTAAAATGAAACTGGTGACACCTGTGTCCCACAATCTACATTATTCTCTTACTGTGTTTTATCTAATTTTTCTTGAAGGGAGAAACATGGTATTATACATATCAAGATCATCTTTAGGAAAACCAGAGTCCCCACCAACAATTTCTTCAAATATGACAAAAGGACCTTGAAATTTACAAAGTCTTTAAAAGTATGGGAGCACTGCAATTCATCAAAACAAGCTGAGATGAGACATTGCTCGTTCTCCGGATAACTTAATGCTATCAGCTGGTCAGAATCAGAAATGTACACACGGACTGCCATCCCTGAATTGTGGACTGACTGCAAGACTTAAGAAGTTGCTCACAGATAACTAACTTTAAAATTAACTCACAACAACTAGCAGCCTAATTCTGAATAATTTTTGGCTTATTCAACAAACTTAAGAATCACATGTTACCCTACTTCCTTTAGGATGCAATTCTTGCACATCTACAGGAACAAATATTAAGAGGCCTAAAAACTAAATTGTTGTTAGACATGCGTTTGCACCGGAAACACTGACCAATATCTGTTCTTGGTAATATTTTGTAGAAGCTGTACTTCCCCTTTTTTCCTAAATGCATTTTGAATCTCCATTCATTTCAGTAGTTTTGCTATTTGTACTTTCTTCTAGCTCAGCAGTTGTTGAATCACATGTCATAATTACGTATTCATGTGGTCTCATTTCAGCCAGACAATATGTACATTTCATTTGAATACAAAGTTCTTGCAGAATACCATACAAATCCAAAGTCCATGATCTGGATTGCTCTGAAAGTCACCTTAGGTTTTAAGTGGTTTTCCTTTCAGTGCTCATTTATTATTACTGCACCTTAAAAGCTGAAGACTAAACAACTTTGTGTTTTTTTTACTTTGTGTTTCTGAAGTCTTGTTGTTATTCGCATCATAAAAACTTTTACTATTTTTTTTCTACCTGCTATGGCAGAACAAATTTAGTCAGGCACAATGGCTTCATTGGGTCAAACAATTTCTGCACGCAACAAGCACGCTGGATGCAATGCCTCAGAATCACAATTCAGTACCAACCCATACATTATACAGGATTGACTGCATTTTTGTGTTAAACTGTTTTTTTTTTTTTTTTAAGTATCTTCAGATGCTGCATTACCTTAATTGTTTCTTTTAAATGAGCAGCCCAAAAACAAAAAATGGTCCATTGACTGAAGACCACTCATCCTTTGTGTATGTGCAGCGCACAAGACAAAACAAACTATTTACTACTGCTTATACTGTACCTGCTCTGAAAATATGAATCAAATCTAAGGAAACTAATGTAATGAATGCAAAACTCCACCAATCGCAAAAAATCAATGAACTAAATATGTAATTTATGTATCAATAATTATGTTTTACATTCTGAATCAAATAAATAGTTTACATTTTTCTATGTTACCCAGATCAATATTTTGGCTATTTATTCATTTATTAAGTGGTCTTTCCATGGTCTGCCAAAGCACAGCCCGGTTCCAGTCCGCGGCCCAGTTGTTTTTTTAATTTATGGTTTGCAGTATAGATGCAACATAGTTTACTGCACATTTTGTTATCTTGAACAGAGGTTCCTGCAAGATGAGGAAAACCACTTGCATTTAAATTAGGACAGAAAATGTATCCCTTTTTCGATGAATCAAATCGGTAAATTAATCTGTCAGAATAGATATGAGTTGCAGCTCCGATCTAGAGGAAGACAAAACACTGAGCAGTTCTGTTTGTGTAAAGAACCTCATCAGTGATGAAGAGCAAAAGCAGAAGAATGAACTGCTGGGCTGTTGATGGAGCAGGGCAGCCAAGATGCAGACACATCATATTTCAACTTCCCATTTTCAAGCACACATCACAGTGTATTAATGGATCAACCAGGCATATGACCATCACTTGTGGGACTCAAACAAAGCGTCATGCCGCACTGGAGGCAAAGGCTGGTAGAAGGAGGTGGCCTCATATGCTCATCCATTAGGTGACGCCACAGACGGACTACGAAAGGGGACAATATTTCAGAGCAAACTTTAATTATAAGGATCTACCAAAAAAATGCAGAATAGCTACATTTAAAACAGAGAGAATTGAGAAGCTGTTCACTTTGTATACACATTTTCTGGCAAAATATTGACACATTAACAAGCAGGCCAATGGTACACAGGACAAAGGTCCAAAAATTTCAAGAGTAATGAGTAAAGTATTAACACTCTAGATGGGCAAGTCAATGAAAAGTCTAAAGACACTCAAATCAGCTTACAGACAACTGAGGATCAATGCTCAACAGCACAAACTTCATTAATGAAGAATAGTTTGTTGTCTTGCCGTACACAACAGGTGTACAAGGGAGAATGAAATGAAGGTGCACAGTATACTTAATAGGAAAAAATATCAGTGCAAAATTGATGCTATTTCAGACTTTTCAGTTAACATAAAACTACAATTACATCCCTAAAACAACATATATTACTGTCCTTCTTATCAGTGTTACATTATTATATACACTCAGCTCTCTGTACAATGACAAACAGCCATTAAGGTTTATGAAAATACTTGAAAATATTTGAGACCAAAGTATCTGTGCCAACACCAAGTTTTGTTTGCAGTAAATGCAGCAGTAATTCACTTTTCCAGGACCCAAGAAAACACAGAAAACAACCTCTATTTGTTGTCCACAACCAGAAAAAGCCCCTTGGAAGGAGCTGCAGCTGAGGTTCAACATGGTCCTCGCTGCCAGGGCACAGCTGTTTAGTGCAGACAAAGTCCCCCTTGGCTGGAACAACACTCAGTTCCAGGGGTGTCTGAAGGAGGGTGTGGAGAGACACCCTCAACAGCCATTTCTTGCCCCATCAAGAGGGCCGAGGTGCTGCGATCAGTGAAGTGGAAATAAAATAAACAGAAGAATGATTATTACACTTTTCATTGAACCACCTCTTAGACTTGCATTATAAAAGGTAACGCTTTCTCAAACATTTTTTTGCTACACCAGCTGTACAAAATTACCTAATATTAACGCTGAATGTCAAAACTGCATACTGATTGATTGCTTGGTTAGCTGTAAAGTTGGTTTACCAAAAACCAAGCCTAATTTCTAGCCATCCAGTACAAATCCGTTCCACGAAAGCCATTTAGCAGCTTTAACTGAGCTTGCATCAAACCTTCTGCGTGTCAAACAACCATATAAAAAGCCAGGCAGCTGGCATGACAGCAGCTGCCACACCAGGCATCGCTTGCGGTAAGAGTTCGAAGAGCACGTTCGGCGAAATCTCTTCTGTGAAATTGTCTGCGTTTAGCCCAGGTTAATCGCATGTGTTGCCCTGGAGCAGGACTCGGGCACTAGTGCTCACAAAGGATGTCTTCATTTCTCACACACCTCTGGGTAGCCTTTTGTCGGCTACACTTTTTTGCCATCTTACATATCAGTTACGCACTCAAATTATTTTTACGTATGATAAATTAACATTTAAGCAGAGCAAAAGGAACATTTCCTATCAGCACAGTGTCAAAGCAAAAAATGGATTTTGCTGAAGCTTTAGAAGCAGCTTTCAGCAAAAGACAACGTAAAGACATTGAAGGCCCATCTGTCACCTGACGCCAGGATTTAATTTCACGTCAAGTACACGTCAAGCTGTATATGCAACATGGTGGCTCCGGGGTCTAATGGAAGAAAGCTGAAACGCAGGAGGCCTGAAGAACAGGCTGAAAGAATGCATTTAGGCTCATCTCTAGTTTTAACCAAACATTAAAAGATGCACTCCCTCTCCCCCTGCCACCTGACTGCAGAAAACTGTACATTGCCTACAGAACATTCGAGAATGTTTGTTTACTGAGAACAATGTTCCAGCACTGCACTGACTTCAAGCTGATGGGCTATCCCCATGCTAACCTGGAACACAAAATGAGGTTGAAGGATGAGTGCTCTAATGCTTTAATGGAGGATAGGACACACAGCATTACCGGCTTTCCACCAGAAAATAGTCTTTGACAACACTCTGAATCCATCATTAAGGATAAAAGCAAGTCAGCGCACAATGCCTATTCATCGCTGCCAATGTCTCATATCCTTTAAAAAGACAGCACACATTCAAGATTGTGTGGCTACATCAAGAACTCTCAAAGCCATGTGTGCAGTTTCTGGGACAGAGGGTTTCTGAGGACATGTCATGGTGGGTAAGCACTGATGGGCCAGCAGAAAAAACAGACATAAACATCATCATTACTATAAAAATGTAAAAAAATACTGAAGCAGATAAAAGTTGCGCTAGCATAGCGGTCACTTTGTAATAGAAGGTACTCGGTTTCGAATCCCACCTCAAGCCGCAGGACATTTGACCACGATATTTACTTTGAATGAACTGACATATTAAAATTACTCTGCAAATAATTGCAAATAGCTTGGTGTGCAAAGAAAGGCATCAGTTATATGACAGTTAACAACCAGAAAAGCAGTTCTGAAAGCATTATTTTATTATGCCCAGGATGGGTGGGCAGCCACTAGCACTTGGAACCCAAGGTTTATTTTTCTCCATCTCTTTCTGGTTGGGATTTTTTGGTTTTCCTCTCCTCAATAGCCAGCTGGCTTACTTTGTAGCTTTTCCAGCCAATGTAGTTTTTCAAGTCATAAAATTTGAAGCTTGCCTTTTATCAGTAGGTTTACTATACATCTGGTATACATGCTTCTGCCATGTCTTCTGATCCTTGTTCAGTGCCCTGTGTCATTATGCCACAAGAGCCACTTTAAAAATAAAACACACTTTATGCAAATGCGAAGAAGCACACTTAAACATAACTAAACTAAAACCTTTAAAGTAAACAACAAACTGAATAATGACAGTTTGAGAAAGTCAAGGTGGAGGATATAAATAGATACCTGGAGAACTGAATGCTGCACCAGCTGAATCTATCAAAAAGAGCTTAAGGGAGTGCCCAGTGCTGCAGTCCTACTCGGATATTTGGTATTAGGCTGTCACTATTTGTCAAATGTCAGACGCTGCCGGAAGGGCTAACCCTCCATTTCAGACAAGGGGAGATAAAAGTATAAAGCATTCTAAAACCTTGCACCTGGCCACCATTGGCCTTATTACTTAGAGGAAAGGGAAGAACACATTGACGAAGATAGCTTAAGCCAGGGAGGAGAAAGGCCATAGCTGATGTAATCCTCAGACAGCTAGACAACAATAATCCCATCTGCCAGAGAGCACCATAACGGCACCTCGTTCACCAGTCTAAAAGTGACAAAGAGGCTGATGGAGTAATACTCCTCATTTTGAACTGAAACATCTAGAGAGGAGTATATTGACCATCTACAGATCTTGCAAGTCTGGTTTATGTTTCACATCTCTTGTAACCCATGCAATGGTGTACATCATGGACTGTGGTGAGGCAAAGCTAGGAGGCTGCCGTTGACTTGACCCCGTCCAAAGATACCGGACAATATCGTAGCAGACTACAGGTTTGAAGGTGCAACATCTGCCCTTGCTCAGATGCAGAGCCCCAGCAATGCGGCCAGAATGAGCATATTACCTCCCGTTAAAGACGCAAAACACACAGCCCTCTAACTCACACAAACACTGACAAGTTCCTCCTTCGTCACAGCAATCGGACTGCAAAATGTCACTCATCCTCTGTCAGTCGTGTGCCATCCTCAAAGCTCCAAGATGAAATCTTCTACAAGAGGAAAAGAAAACAACCAGCAAACTAGTAAAACTGGTTACCCTAAATCAGAAATATACAACTGTATGAATCTATACACTGATCACTGGGCATTAGGTAGCATAGTGGTTACAGCTGCCATCTTTAGACTCCAAGGAGACACTTTGCAATCCCAGACTTTGCAGTTCTCTTAAACAAAGTACTCATCCCAGATTGCTCCCAAAAAAAAAGATTTGGCTCTATGAATGGGTAAAGTACTGTTAGTAGCTTAATACTGTAAATCTTCAAGAAGAACATCAGCTAAATTAGTAAATCTAAACCTAGACATTACCTTCAGTCAAACTGTTAAGATGGGACTATTTCACAGTGCCAAAACTAAGATCCAGCTTTGATCCACTTACTTCTTTGAGAGCCTGTGCAAAGATCATTTTCAAAAGGCCTGCAGACCTTTGCACTGGACAAACGCCCCAGGACCCAAACGTTCACAGTGCTGTACCAAAACAAACTTTTTTCACACTGCCAGCTAGAAGAGTGAAGTGTGAACTCACACCCAGTCATATCTGGACTAAAACAGACTCTCCTGTAGTTCTCAACAGATATGTATTGCACAATGTCGGATGGATGATTTTCTAAAAGATCTAACTGACTCACTGGAGTTGTCAAATATTAATATAGAGCTTAACTCTGCCCTGTCTAGTGATGTTTCATAATACTGCTTGTGCTATAACTGTAGAACGTGCTCAGCATTGCATGTCTCGTTATTAATACTGTCATAATCCTCATTCTCCTTGCACCTCTCTGATGCTCGTGCCACGCGCTCAAATCTCAGCTTTTTTTTACCTTCATTTTAGGACTTGTTGTATCCACTGGCAATGAACTGATTGGTCTTTACTTATTTAATGTGCATGGGTTTTACTCACCACATTCACATACTTACAGCAGTTATTATAATGAATCAGACATGAGAATGCAGTCCAGCTGAGGAGAACTCCCATCTTAGATTCTTTTTTCTGCATTTTTTATGTATTTCCAGCCTTTCAATACCCTACATATTTTCACGGATGTATACAATACAATTAAGGATTAATTTAAAAAAAAAAAAAAAAAAAAAAAAAAAAAAAACTTTATGTAATTCTGATTACAAGGTTTTCAATAAAGCTTGAATATTTTTCTCCTGGATTTGTGTCATCTTAATAAGGTATACTGATAAAATGACCGTGCTGTACTTTCATTCCGGTTATCGCTCAGCTTTCTAGGAAGGCATCCTGAGCACCAACTGTGGTGTTACTGTATTTAACACAATGCAGCACTCGACAAACTGCTTTCTCTCAAGCAAGATTTCAACAACCTGCTGGACTTTGACAGCCTTCTGCAGATCAAAGCACAATTTCTGAGCAGGGAGGCTACAACAGGGTATGAACAGTCTGCATCCAAATCCAAAATAAAACACAAATTTCACACAGAACATCACACAGATACAGCATGAATTCATCATCATCATTATTATTATTATTACTAACCTTAAATTTAGCTCCAGCCTTTGTTCCAGGAGACCTGCACTGATGGATAATATACTGCCGCAAGTCACACCTCTGTACAGGTGGGTATTATCTCTGTACCATGCTTAAGGGTACAACTGCAGGAATGGGAGTTGAGCTGATAAGTCTTCAGGTTACAGGAACCCTCCTGCTGTCCATGAATCACACTGCACAAGGGTGGGAATGTCCAGCGTCTCAGAAGAGCAGAACTGAGATATTTGGTCTCCTGAGGACACAAAAGGCAACATTTGCAAGCATTCAAGAGAACTGGTTCAAACTGCTGACAAAAAAAACCCAATATTTTTAAACTCACACAAATTGAGGACGTCACACAACACACGATTTCGAAACCCAAAAACAAACAAAACAACATACAAATCCTGGGCTATCACTTCTTTATTATTAAATCACGCTTTTTTTAAATTCCACCAGAAACCATATAAACCTGTCTAGGCTTACAGACACACATGCTTACATGTATGAAATAGATTCATGACAAAACATTAACGCGTCGTTCGGTTTTTATACAAGTTTTCTAAGTATATTCTGTGTAAGATTTGGTTCTCCACAAGACCGATGGATTAATGGAATAAGAAATTACCAGAAAGCGGGCAGACTTTCACTAACTGCCCCAGCACACTTACACACCGCGGCAGTGCTGTGAGAAATAGTAAATGAATGTGCCTCTTTGCACAGAAATCGCTGTTAAAAGAGCTCCCCGGAGGCGACGACTTTAGCAGCGAAGCTAACAGGCTAGCACAGCGCGCGCGGGTACGGCGAGACAGCTGCGAGCGAGCGCACGCACGCACGCACTCCTTTCGCAGTTCGGCGCCGCGCGTTTACCTTGCGAGGCGCGTTCACCTGGAGCTGTCAACTTGACAGAGCACAGCTGGAGATCTTGAGCAGCAACGACTCAAGTGTGCGGTTCAGGCGGCGGATCGAAGAGCCCACGGACGACCCGCACAAACCCCGTGATCGCATCCAAAAATCCCACCTCCGTGCGCTCGCCTGAGAACCCCGAGAGCAGTCGTAGTTGGCCTCCTCCACTAACAGCCAATCACCTGCGAGGCGTTCCACATCTCCGTCCAATCAAAAACGTGCCACCTCCTGTACAAACTGTATTTTCTCGAGAAACCCCGGGAGCACTCCTGGCCAGATTTTGCCACTGCTGGCCAATTAGCTCCGTGGGTCTTTAAGACTTTGACCAATCAAAATGGTCAGATCTACATATTCAACCCATTTGCCGGACTGGCCTTAATCCTTGTGATCTGTTAGCGACCCCTGGGTTTACTTTAAAGCGCCATCGTTACTGGAATAGTTTTATAAATTATTTGTGTAAACGGTGCAGTTTGTAAACACATAAATCGTTTGTTGTTAAAATATCATAAGCGTGCTGAAATGTGTCTGGGAAATGCACGTGAGTTTGTTTTAATACTACATAAAATTGTTTTCGCACTTTCGCAGACCTATGTGAACTTGTATTTTACCCTTAGACATGTTTTATCACAAGAAAGTTACAACAACTTTACTTTCTTTTTAAACACAGTATTTCTCATTGGAATTAAATCGTAATGCAGTGTCAAGTCATACTTGTTGTTTTACGTTGTAGACAGGACAGAACTTTATTGATCTCCCCCAAGGAAATTAGCTGTACAGCAGCTGAACATATAGGACACATAAAGCATCGAACATATATAAAACAGAGGAAAAGACAAAATAAACAACCGTAGCAAAATACATAGCAAATGTTAGTCTAATAGTTGACGGGTCCTTGTTTTCCCTTAAGGAAATGGATTGCTTTCGGTTGGAAGAACCATCCCAGAAAATGGGCGATATGGAGGCCGGACACATATCCGTTATATATTTAAAATAGTTATAAAGACACACATACACACATATACCATATATATATATATATATATATATATATATATATATATATACTGAAATTTGTCTGGGGTGCAATCATGGGATTTTATATATAAAAGATTGAAGTTTTTGTCTAAACACAATGTTGAAAGACTTGTGTTTCACACCATCTTTGAATAAATTAACCACAAGCTGCTTAAACCCAGAGTGGCCTTGGAAGACTGTAGTTTGAAGAAAACATGGCAGAACAGAAGCTTATATATAAACTTGTGAATATTTTAGGCCTTTGATCATGAAAAATGTCTTGGGAATGGGGGAAGAGCTGAGTTTCTGCTTCTACAGCTAGTTTTTTTCTCATTGGAAATGGTGCCAACTGGAGTGAGTACCAGGTGGTGTAACTACGAGACAATATGAGTAGAAGCTGGTACCATATTCAAGTTTCAAGTATGACATGAGTTCAAGCTGATGTGACTACCAGACTTAAAACTTGACTGAGTACAAGATGATATGAACAGTGGATGATATGAGTACCAGCTAATTTGAGCTCCAGGTACTGTGAGTACCAACTGGCGTGAACACCAAATTATCAGTACCAGGTGGAATGAGTACCTGATGATATGAATACCAGTTTTACTAAGTAATAGATTATCTGAGCATCTTGTGACCATTCTCTCCCTTTGATAGTCTTATGAAGTGAGACAAAGATCAGGTTGCTTCCCCCATTTAGCCACTGTACTGTAATGTCTAGAAGGTTGTGGTAGCTCCAGCTTTGACCACAGCTTTCCACAGATAAGGCTGTATAATAATGTAGAATCGTTTTTTGCTTAAAAAATTTGCAAAAACAGAATGTGATGTGAAGGGATCACTGCAAACCACACCATTCAGGACCAGATTACGGTCTAATGTGGCAGGAAAAAAGTAGACTGGCTATACTGTATGTATATTTTATTTTGGAAATAAAGGAGGACCTCATACAAGGATCAGTGCCTATACTAACAGTAAATGTGTTCCTGGGTCATGGATGCTTTAGGGCTGTTTTGTTGCCAGAAGTCTAGAGCCTTTTGCAAAGATCAATGGTGTAATGAATTCCACTAAGTACCCGGATATTTTAGGCCAAAACCTGGTCGACATTGTGAACAGGTTCAGAGTTGGATGTAGATGGACTTTTCAACAAGATAATGACCCCAAACACGCATCCAAATGAACACAATGGTTGCAGGAACACAATCAATGTTTTTTTCAAAAGTTTTTGGCCTTGAACCCTATTAAAAACCTACAGCCTGATCTGATAAGGAGAGTCCACAAGCACAGATCTAGTACATCTAATTTAAAGGAACTTGAAATGTTCTGCATGGCAGAATGGCCCAAGATCCCTCTACGTGTGTTCTCCAATCCTGTCAGACATTACAGGAAGAGGCACAGTGCTGTTATATTTACCCAAATATTAACAGTGGATGTGTGTTTTGTAGAAAAAATAGCACTACTTTATGTTGTAAAAAAATTCAAATAAAAGTATTTGACTTCCCCAGATGTTTAAGCTCAAAATATCACCCAATTGCATGCATCGCTTATTTTATATATTCCTTTTTGCTCATTTTCCAGAAAGATGGATAATTTTGGGACAACTTTGGAGTGCATAGTGAAATTAAAATGACAGTTTCCTTTTAATGTTAAACTTTGCTATTGTTATAACTGATCGTCCCAGACCTGGTGAACAATTGACCAAGAGTCACATTGGCCGATTCCTACTGGCAAAAATGAAAAGAAATAATCTAGACTTCCATATTAACTGGGCCACTTTAACAGTAAACCCAGAAATTTGGTGCATTCAGTTCTAATATTTACAGCCATGATTTATTTCAAATGCTAAATTTGTGAATATCAGAAATGTTTGGCAAACAAATGTTCCATTAAAAACCTTGAAATAAATTCATAACTCTGGGGAAGTTATTGCCTTACATTTATTGTGAACAGAGCACAGCTATGGGTACTCATGCGATTGTCAGGTGGGTTAAAGCCAGGTAGACCTGTTCTGCTGGTAGACCTGTTTCTGTGAGTATGAACAATTATATGACTTTATATAACTCAGCATTTTATCTTATGCGCAGATGACAGGAGAGACAATTGCGAACAGATAATATGCCCAATAATTAAAGTGAAATCAAAACGCAGTCATTCGCTTTCACTTCTAAAAAGCAGATAGCGTTTTTGTTCGTACTATCGACCTCCAACCGATTTATTTGGACTACATGCTGTAACCAACCGTCCCAGACCAGGTCAATGATCACCCAACAGCTACTTTGGTCCTTTCATCCTGCAACGCATGTGTTTAGTGATATTGTTACAGCACACACTGTAGTAGCGTGTGAAAAGTGTCCAAAAATCACACCGATAGCTACAAATTCGCTACCTTCGCTAAAATGTTAGTGCTGCCTGGAATGGACATGGACTTTCGACTGAAAGGAGGCCACACTAACGGTAGGTGCTGGAAATAATAGCCATAACAGGAATTTTGGTATTATTGATATTGTTTTTTCGTCTCCTAGATGCTTGCCTACTTTTGTGGTAAATCTGCCCCTGATATTTACACACTTTACCTTGTCATCTAAATATTTTGTTTTTGAAAAATTGAAATGTTATCAGACTGTGAGGGCACTGCGTGTGTCTGGGTCCGGCATGGGCCTTGTGGGTCAGGATTTATACAAAAGGCATTTACAGCTCATATTACACGGGGATCACTTTAAATGTGACGTCATCTTTATTTCGTTAATGTAGATCAGGGGTATTGAATAAAAATGTAACGAGGTCCGTTCAACAAAATTTTGCCCTGTCAAAGGTCCGAGTCTCACGTCTTTGATTCAGGTCCCTATATATTTAGTCATTTGGGGGCGAGGGGGGTGCAGCGGGGTACCTCTAAGATCCTGGAGCTATGGAGTCCGGTGGGGGGTACCTAAAAAACTTTAAAACTAAAAAAAAAAAAAAAAAACTAAAAAATTTACGGCCGTTTGGGAGCCGCTATCAACATGCGGGAGACACCCGGAACTTCCGGCGGTCCGTACTTCAGTGATACCTCTTACATACCTCTTACGTCCGGGTCCGTATAGAACGGCGTCTGGGTCAGGATCCGGACCGCGGTCCTCCTATTGGTGACCTAGGACCTAGATGTTCTCTGGTTCGTTAATTTCTCGACATTGGAATACCAGAGACCTGCACTAAAATTGCGCATATCCAGTCTATCATCCGGTCTGAAGTGTTGTGAAATGTTTCGTTACCAGATATTAATGGCTTAAAACGTTTGCGAAGAATTAAGCAGAACGCGCGCTTCTCTCTGACGGAATCAGAAAGTAAACAAAAGCACGTGACCGAGCCGTAGTGTCACCCACGCGCTGGCGGGGGTCCCGGCGCGCGCGCGCGCTCTCGCTCGCGCGCACCCCACTTCTCTTCCGCGATGTTCGGCTCGCGCTCGCGCGCCGATATCTCGAAACTTGGCCGCGCGCGGTGCCCCGCTCGAGCGCAGCGAGTCGTTGCTCAACGCGCGGTGGGTGTGGCCGCGGCGCCCGTCCGCTTTTGTTTTTAAACGCGGGCAGAGACAAAAACAAAAAAAGAAATATTACTTCTGCAAAGAGAAGGAGGTTTGCACATGGATGGGTCCTGTGCAGCTGGGCGTGTTTGGGAAGGAGCTGCGAATGCGGATGTGCTCCGCTAACGACGCTGCAGGTCACGGTCCCGCTCCCGTTCCGAGTGAGCAAAGCTGTCGCCGCACTGTGTCACCGTAGGGTGCTTCCAGCATGGCGCACCTCAGCTGCCTGCGGTGAAGAAGACCTGTAGATCACTGTTCTGACGAGAGCGAGCCCGCGTATTTCTGCCCGTGCATCTGCTGCCTGAGAAGATGGGCAGCAACGCAATGGAGAAGAAGAAAGACGTGAAGAAGAGGAGCAGCAAGAAGAAGAGGAGCCTCCGCCTCAACATGCCCGTGAGTGAAGCGCGCTCTCGTCTGTCACTCCTAACCCATGTGC
Source organism: Heterotis niloticus (assembly GCA_018136845.1). Taxonomy (NCBI): domain Eukaryota; kingdom Metazoa; phylum Chordata; class Actinopteri; order Osteoglossiformes; family Osteoglossidae; genus Heterotis; species Heterotis niloticus. The sequence continues at coordinate 24,154,006 of CM030901.1, read as the reverse complement.
CCACACTGTCACTGTGTCGCCTGGCCACGGGACACGTGGGCGGCCTCCTTATAGGGGGTCCAGTTCCTGCACCTTTTTTGGGACTCGAATTCGCACTATTGCTCACTGCAGATCACTTTCAGTTCACCAAAAATCTGTCACACAAAGCAAGTTACAGTTTCCACGATCATGGGTTCCACCTTTTTGTTTTAACTGCTGTTTTTCTGCAAAGTGGCTTCTGGTGTTACAGTGGTTTATCCGTTGCAAGGTGTTTTTTAATTGGAAAACTTGAATAAGTGCTTTGATCTATCAGTGCTACAGCAGGAGGCGGGACCTGAATCCAGGCCCTCTGACTTCAGAATTGGTAGTAAAAACCACAAAGCCACATGAGCCTGGCTGTATGTTTTGCTGTGTTGAGCAGCATTCATTTGGAAGCAAATATCGATGTAAAAAATGGGAAATTGCAATGAGGTACACACTGCAGTATGGCACATACTGTGTTATGTAAGGCATTTATGAAGGGGAAGAGAAGTGGTGCTGCCTCTTTTTCTCATCCAGAAATAAATTCCAAACAATGAGTACTTTTAACTTTGTGCTGTCAGCGCTCTGTAATTAGTGGTAAACAGATGGGGGGGCGAAGGAGCTGTGGGGGTGGCCAACTACCATCTATGATTTCAGTGCTCACTGACCTCCAGCTTTGGGGGGGGGGGTATCACTGCTCAGACACAGTGGGGTCTAGCGTTTTGCCAAGCTTGATGGCTCCACAGTTCCACTTCCTGTCCTCACAAAATACTTGCACATAATAAATTAGTAGCAGGCAAGCAGTGTGGGGGATAACCAGTGTGTAGTAGTAGGAGAGTAATGAGATTGCTGACCAGAGAGTAGCAAGGGTGTGAGCAGTGCAGAGGCTGAGCAGCAAGGTGTGTGTGTGTGTGTGTGGCTGCCAGCTGAGCACTGTGATCCTATGATGTATTTTGCTTTGTGCAGTGGGAGGTATGTGCATGTTATTAACGCATTGTTCCACTTTAACAGCAACGTACTGCATCCCTGTGTGTGTGTGTGTGTGTGTGTGCGCGCGCAGGGAAAGACAGTATGTGCCGGAGTAGTCTCTCATCTTGGACCAGACCTCCATCTGCAGTTTCTCATGTTCTGTTTCTGGTCTTCATGCTTCTGAAACCTGGGTTTTAGTAGAGGTTATTCATGCAGGATGGTGTAACTCGGGATTCCTCAGGCAACAGGGACTGTCAGCCAAGCCCCTGCCTTTATACAACATTTTCTCTTTTTAGTGCTAAGGGTATAATCAACTACTCATTAACTATTTAGCCATCTTTTTGAACCATAAATTTAACCAATTACAATGGGACACAAATTGACTTAGTTTATTAACTTAGCTGATGCTCTTCTCCAAAGTAATTTACAATATTTGGTGTACAGACTAAACTACTTACACTGATTCATACATTTATGGAGGAAGATTATTTTTACGCTGCCAATTCAGGGTAAGTACCTTGTTTAGGGGTATTGCAGCCTGAGTAAAGATTCAAACCCTGGTCTTTTGATTAGAAGGTAAAACTTCTCACCACTACATATTACCATGTATAGAGTTGAAATACAAGAAGAAACACTCCAGTCAAGGGAGCCTAAAGCAAATATATGGTAATTGTGGTGTCCACCATGAACCAGAGTCGAGCGTGTGAGTCACAGCTCTCCGTGTTCCGTGTTCCACCACACCGTGTGTTCCCGTGGAGAGGAAGCGGTGGAAGTGGAGGAAACATCTGCAGTTGGATCAGTCACTGTTTCATGGTTATGTTATGTTGCAGCCAAGAGGTTTTTTTTAATTACCCAAAATCTTTAACCCCCCCCCCCCCCCCCAGATCATGAGTTCAGGTTGGTAATGTGCTTATTTTATTTAAGTTCGGCAACATTAACTTTTGGTCATGTTTTATTGGTCTAATGCATTTTTGCATGGCTGCTCTTACCTCAAAGGGATGCTTGTGCAGTTAACCACATTTATTTTTGGAATGACCGTTGGAGAAAGATGCTCAGTGTGTTTAAATATTTGAGGCTTCTGCCTTTTGCAGACATTTATTGAAACACATTTTTTTCAAAAGTCCAGTTTATGTAAGGGATTCTGTCGTTTGTGTGATGTCATGCGTCTGTTTCAGCAGTGGTGCAGTTTGACTTTCAGGGACTCACAATGCGATCTTTTCAATCAATAATGAGCTCTTCTGTTGAGTTTTTTGTTTTGTGTGCAGTTGCTGGCCTTTTATATTTTCCCATTTGTGTCACTGCTTGCCTTTTTTTGAACATTATTCTTGCAACAACAGTGATCAGAATCAGTAGTTATTTTAAGCTACTATAATTTGCACTCAATTGCAATAATCTATTGCTTATATAAAATGACCTTCATTACTTCCCTTGAGTCTTATTGTAAGTTATGTTTATGTACTCTGTGACTTGTGGTAGCTTTTGACCACACTATATGTCAACGGTATCATGTAGGCAAAGGATCAGGTTTTAAAACTACCTTTAGATTGAAAGACTTTAACACACCACTTCAGTCTTTTCTAAAAGACCTTTTCTGAATAATGAGCAGCTGAGATTTAAAATTCAACCCTGACACAAAGCCAATGTCAATTCTTCCAGTACTGTCCTGTCTGTGACTCCTAGGTCTATCCTCACAGTTTGACAACATACTGTTAGATCATGAAACCACATCTGAGTTTCATTTCCATTTCTCCTGAACAGCACCTCTTCAGATCCAAAGTAGCATATGGACAATCCTGTCTGAATTTCCCACTTGTGTTCTGTGTTGACTTGGCTGAGGAAAATGCTCAACTAAAAGCCATTCCGGCTGCACAGGTTTTCATGCAGGGTAAGCTTCGCTGCAGGGGAGGCCATATCCAAGGCATTTCTTGTGTCTTCTGTGCGTATACTGGCTAGTTAAAACTTGTGTATATTTTCTGGCATCTGGATAGCTACAGAATGCAGAAAGGAGTACTTGTTGTGGGTTGTGTTTCTCAACATATTTGAGGAACTGAGGCTGATTTCTAACATATTTCAGCAGCTTGTTCAATGAAACATTTCTTGCTTCATATTTCAGTGCTGAGTGACATGTACTGTATATTGGAAATAAATATAATACATTGCACTAAGGTGTATAAAAATAAAAATATCCTACAGTATATCAGCCTAGGGTTGCAACTTGTCAGTGTCCTTCTCTCTGTGGATTTTGTTATCTTCTCTGTGAATAATAGGACATGTATGTGTTTATGCCCCTCCTTGTGTTTATCAGTTGTGATGTATCATCGTCTTTTC